>BSWB01000002.1:116794942-119194942 GCA_033239125.1 Fagopyrum homotropicum
AGTCAGATATCAGGACAACCAAGTGGTCCTTTGGCCATGAAGACGATTGGCACGGAACTACAGTGTTTTAATTGTGGGAAGTTTGGTCACCGGCGAGCTGTGTGCCCAAAGGCGCCCATAATATGCTTTACATGTGGTAAACAGGGCATACAGCGAAGTTTTGTCGACAGGGCAAGGCGTTGCCTTTACAAGTTCCCTCTCGGAATAAGATCATTCAAGGTGGACGACGAAGATCGAGTTACCCTTCAATTGCACAGGTTGCAAGAATGGGACAATTATGTTACAATTGTGGCTATCCAGATCATTTGCGTTTTTAGTGCCCTTTGGCACCGATAGCTTGTTTCATCTGTGGTAAACTAGGCCATCTGGCCCCTTTCTGTCAGCAAGGTAGTGTTTCTTTCCAGTAAGACCTTCATCTTTCCGGTGCTGAAAGAGTAGAAGTGGAGGCTATAGTGAGGACCTCAGTGATACTTGAGGAGCATAGATCCGAGATCGAGTAATGATATGTAGTGGAGCTACGGGAGTTAGTTGTTACAGGTACCATTCTCGTTAATGGTTTACCTAGTGCAGTTTTGTTTGTTATGAGTGCTATGCACTTCTTATCTTTCGATGCATGCGTTAATGGTTGATCTTTGATATATAGTAGAAGGTGGACTTTCCTTTACAGGATTACCAGTTAGGGGTCTGAGGTACCCGCGAGATATATGGTTGTTCCCTTATTTCGGGACTTGTGTATGGCTTGTAGACTTCTTTGTCATGCCGTAGGTGCATGAGGAAGTCATTATGTGTATGGATTGGATGAATAGATATCATGCGGTGTTAGATATTAATAGTAAGGCTATTATAGTCTTTACTGAGATGGTAAATAGAGGTCTTCTAAGGTTAAGACCTTTGAAGAGACAGGTTTGTCATCAGAAATGTACGAGTAGCGAGTTGATAGCACAGGGATATGACGCCTTCTAGTGTTATACCATGAAGGAGCGAGATAGTCCAACAATGGAAGGTATTCCAGTTGTTTATGAGTTTATAGACGTGTTATTGAACCGTCTAGTTGCCACCTCAGCGGAGTGTGGACATTGTTATCGAGTTGAAGTATGATACAAGATTGAATGGGAAAGCCACACTTTATGGTGCTTGTTGAGATATTGTACTCATAACTTGAAAAGTTTACTAAAACGGGTTTACCCTAGTGGGTTCCATGTTCCCTATTGACGACCTAATGAGTTAGCTTCAAGAAGCAATTGTGTTTTCAGAATTCCTTTGTGCTCAAGATATCCCTAGTCATGGATGAGAGAGCAACATGTGTATGAGATAGCATCCCATACCCGTTATGGACACTACAAGTTTGTAGTGATGTCATTTGGGTTGACGAATGTTTTAGTAGTTTTTATGGAGTTGATGAATAGTATCTTCATCGACTTCCTTGATTAGTTGGTGGTGGACTTCATGGATGACATGTCGGTATACTCTCATAGCAGAGAATAGTAGACCGATCGTCTGAGGACCGTTCTGCAGATTTCGAGAGATAGAGGGTTGTATGCTACACTCTCTAAGTGTAAGTTGAGATGCCAGTGGTAGCCTTTTTAGGCCATGTTGTCTCCGCCAATGGGATCATGGTTGACCTGGCGAGAATCAAGTATGTTGTAACATGAGAGATACTGATGAACATTAAGGAATACGTAGTTTTCTCGGCTCAGCCGATTGCTACCAATGCTTTGAGGAAGGATTTTATATGATTACGTATTCATTTGCGAGTCTTTTGAGAAGACCACCATAACTACGTGATGAAAGAAATGTGTCTATGTTTTGAAGAGTTGAGGAGACATTTGACCTCTACTTCCATTCTGTTGTAGTTAGAAGATTTTTGGGATCCCGTGATTTACGGAGATACATCCCAGCTAAGTCTAATATGTGTATTACTACAGAGGAGTAGGGTTATTGATATGTGTGTTTACAGCTGAGAACGTATGATGAGAACTACCCGACTCACGATTTAGAGTTAGTAGTGGTAGTTCAAGCCTTTAAGTTTTGAAGACCATACCGGTGTGATCTTCATGTCAGATTTCTATAGATCATAGAAATCTGAAGTATATTATATGCAACAGGGGTTGAATAACCGCAAGTGTTAAGAGCTTAAGTTGATCAAGACTTTCACTTGAAGATTCCATATCATTTAGAGAAGTTGAATGTTGTCGCCGATAACTTGAATGGAAAGACGCTCCAAGAGAAGATGATTGTGAGACTGATAGTTCAGCCTCAACTTCAGAGAGATCTAGCTTGGTTAGAGTTGGACAATTAGTTCCTTGATGAGGATACCCAGTTACCTTAGAGGTTCTACCTGGTCTGTTGGATGAGGTCCAACAGAAGTAGGAGACCTACCCGGCCTTGACAAGGTTTAGAGAAAGGATGTCTACTGAGGCACCATAGTTCTCCATGGGAGTAGATGGACTGATGAAGAGTCATGACAACTTTTGTGTACCTGCTGATGCAGATGGAGACAGAGAATATTACGGTATACCCACTGTACGCCTTATTTAGTACATTCAGGTACGAGTAAGATGAACCACGAGATGAGACGATTATATTGTATGAAGCCGATATAACCAGATTTGTGATATAGTGTGTGACCTGTTAGCAGGTCCAGATAGAGTATTTCCGATCTAGAGATAAGCCCCACCCACTACCAGTGCAGTAGTAGAATTTGGGAGGACATCTCTATGAACTTTTTTATGGGATTGTGACCCAGTAGAATATTTATGTTATCTGGATTGTTGGTATCAAATTAATGAAACCTGTACGTTTCATTTCTATTAGAAGGACGTGGCTAGTGAATGAATTGGCTGAGGAGTACACTAGACAGATAGTGAGACTCCATGGTATACCGAGAACGATCATTTCTGATTGAGATGGATGTTTTTACTTTGAGATTTTGGGCAGCAGATTCAGACTGCTTTGGGGACGAGTTTGTACCTCATGACTACACTTCACCCCCTGACAGATGGTCAGTTAGAGAGGATCATCTAGATCTTAAAGACCTATTATAAGTTGTAAGTCGAATGGGAAACGTGGATGGTTATATATTACCTTCCATTAATGAGTTTATTATATAACAATGAAGGACATGCATCTTTCTGGGATGGCCCTATGAGGCAATATATATAGACATAGATGTCGTATAACCTTATGCTAGAAGTGATCTAGCAGTAGTAGTGGAATAACACCTGACCAGATTCAGGATTTTATAGTTCGAGTAACGATGATTAAAGGAAGAGTGTTGGCTCTACATAGTCGCCAGAGTGTGTGTGTGTGTGTAGACAAGAGGTGTTAACCTCTAAAGTTCAAGTGAGAGTTCATGTCCGGTTGGAGGTATCTCAGCTGTGAGACGTTAGTTGTGTATTATGGAAAGGGGAACTGAGTTTCCAATATGTCGGTTACTTGAGATCTTGATCAATTTTGTGAAGGCAACATGATGTTTAGCTTTCACTCTGAAGTTAGTGGATGTTCACCCAGTGTTCCTGTGTCTCAACTGAGGAAGTATATACCAGATTGGAAACACTTTGTGAGTTATAATGATCTAGTGGTTAAGTTGAACCACATCGTTGTTGAGCATCTGATTACATTCTTGGAATAAGATATGAAACGCTTGCATTCGAAAGACATTCCCATATTGAGGATATTATGGTCGAGATGAAGACTTGAAGAGGCTATGTGAGAGACTAAGGATAGTGTACTGAGGAACTATCCAAAGTATATGTTTGGACAGACCCATTTGTGGGAGCACGAGTAGATCTTAGTGTTATCTTGATGAATGTTGTGCTTATGTGCTTATATGACTTGATGTGTTATTTCATGCTAGTTGTGATGTGATTTATAATCTTAGTAGATCTTGATGTGCTAGCGTGATGTATGCTATAGCTGGAGATGATTACTTCCTCCACGTTATGATTATATTTATAGCTGGAGATGGTTCTTTCTTCCATGCTATTTAAGTGGGATTAGGATTCAGCTGGAGATGGTTCTTTCCTCCATACTACCTTGATGGACATAGTTCAGTGGAGATGTGATTCCTCCATGCGATATATATGTTTATGGGTTGGCTAGAGATGTGCTTCCTCTATGCCTTGTGATGTGGTATGGCGAGAGACGTGATTCCTCTACGCCTTTGGGTAGCGTTATGGCCCTATTTCCTGGAGATGATGATTCCTCCATGTTTATACTTGAGGTTATAGAGTTATAGGTTGTGATCTTTTGAACGGAGATGTGATACCTCCGATAGAAAGAGTGAGAGTTATACCTCGGTGTATGGGTCCGAGAGGATTTGAGAATTGTTCAAGTTTCGGGACGAAACTTTTTTTAAGGGGTGTGTGATGTAATAGCTAGGATTTTCGAATTCTAATTAATGTTGATTAACTTAATTGTTGATAGTAATTGACATATAACTCGCGAAGATTTCGCAAGTGATGAGTAAGATTCCCACCGTTATGTTCCTGGCGTAATTTTGGACTTTTGGGGAAAATTTTTACTTTTTTCCCCGGGTAATTATTTTTACCCTCCGGTGTTATTTTGCAGCATTTGGGTGCTCCAATTAATAATATTGCAGTTGAGAGAAATGATCAAGACATTATATATGTCCTAGATATGAAATAACATGGAGAGGCAAAACGGCCAAAAGAGTCGCTATTTCGTTTCTTAATGGCTAAGAAAGACGGCTTAGGAATACACGTTTTCCGAGGCAGTTGTGGAATAATTATTCCTACAATATTCCAGATTTAATGTTCCAATTTCGAGAAGTTTGGAAAAAGAGGTTCGACCCGCCTTTGGATCGGTTAAAGGATAATTATCGACTTCACTAAAGGATAATTATCGTCTTAACTATAAATAGCGGAAAATCCTTTATTAATTCATTTTCTTTCACGTTTCCTCGTAAAAGCTCTGATTTCTCCCAACCTTCAAACTAAGATCTACTCTCCGTTTCTAATCCGATTTCAATTCCGTTTGAGTTTTTGGATTCCTCTCTTCATTCTCTTCATAACGGTACCGAGTTTCTGCATTTCCGAGTATATGGAGGGCTGGTCGAGCATATATGTCACCAGGACGGTTCCGTCGCTCAGATTCCGATGAATTTGATGATGTCCATGCGTAGCCTGCGTCGTTGTGATTCCGAATCTTCTTTCAAATCGTCAATCGGGTTAGTAACGAATAAGTTATGAATTTATTCGTTTTCCGTACTGCGATTTGGCCTAAATTGACTTTAGGCTTGTCAAATAGGACAATTAGAAATTTCATTATGGTCGTTATATTATTCTAGTGATTGTGGGTTGTTTGTTTGATGAAATCTGATGACAGGGGGTTTAGAAATTGCCTGCGGACAAAACATTATTCTGGCAAAATCTAATTAATTAATTAAAGGTTAATTAATTAAATTAGGATTAGAATTGAGATTGAGGAATGTCGATTAGATACTATCTTGAGATTTGAGGAATTGTGAGTTATGTTGAGATATTGAGGTTTAGTTGATTGTAAGGCTCATAGATTGAGTATGATCCTTATGGATCCCTTTGGGCCTAGGTGTGACCCCTTTGATGAATAGAGGTTGATATATCTCTTTATGCCATGTTTATAGGCCGTGTTGTCCCTCCAGTGTAGAGGTGATCGTGGTTGAGTTTGTACGAGGTTGAGGTAAGTCCGTAGGACTTACTTAGCTACCATCCCTATATTGGGTGTTTGCATGAGTGGTGTGTGCTTTATATGTTTGCTATGATAGCATGAGTTGTCATTTTTATCGACCTATGTTCTATTGACTGCCCCACTGTGTGGTTGTGATAACCTTTCCCTTTCTTCCCGCCGTGGAGTCTGGGAGGTTCTTTGATGTCGGGCCAGATTGGTTTACAGGAAGGGCGCAATCCACTCCCATAGGGTACACGGATTGTGTGACCGATACTCGTACAGCTGGACATTGCACTCAGAGGCAGGGATGTATCGGTCCTCGTGTCACATACTTTCATCTATCTATATATATATATATATAGATGAAAGTATGTGACACGAGGACCGATACATCCTTGCCTCTGAGTGCATGTTGATGTGTTTATCTTTCATGATTGTGCTTGTGCTTATGCATCACCTCATATATGTATGGTTAGCTAACGGTTTCATACCGTGTTGTAGATGTTTACAGGTTAGGCGCTACTGGGTGATCTGGCAGGGTGACAGGCCGAGGACTCTCGTACATTAGGTGGTTGGTTTGGGGTTGTTGTGTTTCCCCTCCTGCATGAGGATGATCTTTTGTACCTCCTATGTGAGGATGTCGTTTTATATACTCGGATATGTTGTTGTTTACTTTGGGTCGTACAGTTTATACTGTTTTATGTATTTGTTTTATATTTGTCAGTGCCATGTTGTAAGGTCCAGTGAACTTGTTGTCAGGCTAGGGTCAGGATCCATTGTGAGATCCTAGCCCATTGTGACATCCCGAGTCCCGCGGATTCGGGGTGTTACAACTATTCAGTTCTAACTATTTAGCGTAATCAAAAGAATCATAACTACTAAGATATTGACATACTATATATATATAGCTATATAGTATATCCTAAAGAATAATAATATAAGTCCATAATATATCTCACTTATAATACTAAGCTGCAGAGATCCATGGAGAGCGATGGTGGTCCGACGTACTACTAATAAGAGATAGTGACATGAATGTGTAGCGTGTGACAACCTTACATGACGTAAAATATTAGTATCTTATGTGCATGCAGAAAAGAAAATCCCTTTCTCATGAGACAACAAAACTAGGTTTCCATAGCATTAAATTCGCGTTTAAACCGTAAATGCTATAGATGACATGATCCAAAGGTCGTTGGATTTCTAGTGATCCAGAAATGCTTGTGAATGGTATTCCTCTTGGACCTAATGTCATGATGATATTGGTTGATGGACCAATTAGTGTTAAAGCATTTTTATGGAGACCAAGTTTTGACATGATACATATTGGAGATGCTATGAATTGTAAAGTAGTGTGGCCTGCTGATAAGGTTGTTTTGCTCTTTTGGAAGCATTATCAATTGAGACAAAGGTTGGTGGAACAATATATCTCATTTGGTAATTATTTTTACCGATATTTATATTATTGTTATTATATTTTACCTGAAGTTTTTTATAATATTAAAATGAAAATTATGTTGATTTTTTAGCTAGAATGTGAACAATTCAAAGAAAAAGTGCAACTTGTTAGATTTGAGTGACTTAGGAAAGGTAGTTGCTAAAGGTCAGTGGTGGTCTTCAAGTGATCTGAATCAGCTTGTTCATTTTGTTCCTTTAGGTCCTAATGTTGTACGAGTTTGGGTTGACATACCTAAAATTCTTGATGCAACACTTTGGAGGGAAACATCTGAGTTAGAGTGCATTAAAGATGTTGGTGGTACAACAATTACATGGTCAGTAGACAAAGTTGTTATAATATGAAATGACATTAGATGGTTATCCATTTTAGATAAGTATTGTCAAACTATGTTCTTTTCGTAAATAATTGTTTTAAACAACTCATGTTTTGTATTATTTTGATTCTTTAAAATGATCCAATGTGGTTTTATGTGATGTTATTGGGTTTCAATACCATTTATAGAAAAAGCTATTGTTAGGTTTATAGCGTTTATCGAAAACACTGTTATTGGGTTCTCTAGCGTTTATAAAAACACTATAGATGACATTATTTCCATAGCATTTGAGAAAAAGCTATTATTGTTCACTTTTTCGTAGCGTTTCAGAAAACGTTATAATAGGTCCATTTATTCATAGCGTTTACAAAAACGCTTTTAATGTACAGCTTTGTCATAGCGTTTGCGCAAACGCTATTAATAGGTCCACTTTTCCATAGTGTTTCATCAAACACTATAATAGGTTCACATTTTCATAGCATTTGATAAATGCTATAATAGGTCCACTTTTTTATAGTGTTTATCAAACGCTATAATAGGTCCACTTTTCCATAACGTTTGTACAAACGTTATTAATATCTACATTTTAATAGCGTTTCTGCAAAAACTCTATAATAGGTCCACTTTTTCATAGCGTTTGCATAAATGCTATGAAAAGTCGTGACCCTATTATAGCGGGCTCAGATAGCGTTTATAAAAACGCTATTAATGTATATCATAGCGTTTTTCAAACGCTATAAATGCTTTTAAATATTGTAGTGGATCAATATATATGAGTATGTGAACCGAATGACCATCCGCTCCAAATTTCTCTACAACTTCTTTAACCTACAAGAAATCTAACAACACAACGGTAAAGCCATTAGCTAACGTTTTGGTATATCAGAAGGTACTAAAATAGCACAAACACACATCAATATTGAAATTAAACACACAACATGCTTGCACAGAAATCCAGTTATTATCTTATATTTAAGTGATTCACTTCTAATTCAACTTATTGTGTGGCACAAGGGTCTCCCGACCCCTGCCTCCGTCCCCGTATACCAACAGGAGTGGTTCGATGTATCTTTTCGTGTACCATGTTTGGATTGGTCGCAGAGAACCTCCCAAACTCATGTTAGAGCTAGGTAGTGATGTCACGACCCGTTATACATACACTTGGGTCTTAGTTAAATAATAATGTCGTCCTACTCAAGTTATAATTAGGTGATATACAAATCACACACCACTATCATAGTCCACACCAATATACAAAAAGCTAGCTAAGTAAGCTCAAAGGACTTACATGTATCAAGTTCAAGTCCAGGTAACGATAATACCTGATCCCGTATCTATATGATCTCAATTGTCTAGTTATAAAAGAGACTTTGAATTAATATACAATAATGATAGAAATAAGGGAGATCTAGATCGAGGAGAAACTTCAACTACTTCTTCTTGATCGTTCGAGTTGGATCAAACGGTAGAACGTGGGTGGTGGAAGCTTAGAAATGGATGTGGAAGCGTTCGGTTGATCTGATCTAGGTAGATCGAATCATTCAACAAAACTGCATGAACAAGTAGTTTTCTAACGGTTTAAATTAAGTCGCGGAATTAAGTCACGGAATTAAAGTTCCGAATGTAAAAAGTCTATTATTAAATAGCCAAAATATGGGACATGTGTCAAAACGGGCAAACTTCATGCCATTGTTATATGTGCCACTTGTCGGATCTTTTAAGCCGAAAACACGGATGACATCACCATCCGAGAGCTCATCAATCACCATCTTCGTTGTATTCATGTTGGTTATTACGAGATGCTTTGATAATAATATCAACCATCCCTAAATTTACAACATATTCCTTGCTTATTGTTTCTAGGGCTTTAACAAGCCCTGTCACGAGTTTGGAAGACTCGGAATGGTCAAGATCCAACACATGTGGAACCTAAGTTAAAGTGCTAAATATCCCAGTGCCTATAAACACACAAACACACAGAGAGAGAGAAGAAGAAGGAGGAGGAGGAGAGTAAAGGAGAAGCGAAGTGTGAAATTGTAGCTAGGAAGGAGATACCAGGGGTATCAAGGGCAACCCAATAAAACAATTTCCTACAATCTTGTTCTCTCGAGATTGTTTTTAGGGGTTTCTTTCTCAAATTTAATCCCGAAAAGAATACAATCTCTAAACCCCATATAATATCAAACACCTCCCAAAATATAATCTCCAGCAATCCCCACCTCAACAAACTAAATGAATCTCAAAGAATCTAACATCAAACAGGCTCTTACATATCATAAAGATAGAATTAAAATTTGTAGCCAGTTGATTCAAGGATAGAAGATGGCACGTTAAGCCTAGAGCATATAGACGTTAGGAATCTGAAGGTTATTTTGAGGTCAAATGGTGCCTTCTTGATTGGCACTGACAAGAACTCTATTAGAAAGTTTTATGCGACATTCAGAGACCGGTGTAAGGGATGATAGATGATGAAGTGTGCTTTTCATGTGAAATGAAGCCCTTGAGTCAAGTATCCAAGTTTTAGAAATGAAACATGTGGGTGTATCATGGACAATATGAAACACGATTACAGGGCAGAGATCATGGTAGACCATTGATGGTCAGAGGTAACAGGAATAGTATCACGACGATCTTGAGAGAAAAGGGCAGACTTGGCGCCTAATTTGCTTGAGCACATATGGATTACGAAGATAGGGCTATCATTGACGGCATATGGTGGAGCAGGGCACCGGTGGCGGACGCGGCCATGTGGTTTTAGGTTTGAAGTGGAAGATGTGTGTTAACTCCACCTTGATGAATATGTTAAAGATTATTTTTGCACAAATGATGGAAGACAAATGAACGGCAGATTTATTTGTTGGAGAATATGTGCAGATTTTGTTGAAGATTTGATGCAGATTTGTGGGGCAAACAAACTTCAAACAACCAAGATTTGATGCAGATTTTGTGGACTGTTTTTCAAAACTCAAACAACCAAGAGTCAGGCCACAAAACAACTAAGATTCATCTACAACACGGTATGCACCGTTAGCTACATCAATAGATAAGCATGATAGTAATAGCACAAACACATATCAGCATCTCATACATGCAATGTCACACCCATTCATTTATTATCTTTAATTACGTTATTCTATTACTAATTCAACTTCTTTTGTAACACGAGGAGCCTCAAGAACCCCGTCCCATCCAACGTAACACAGGAGTTTTTCATGGGGGTGACCTTCACTCGTCCCCTCCTGTGAGATCATCTTCAGGGCACCTCCTCCTAACCAGCAGGCGGAGACCGGTGGTTACCGCCCGTTATAATACACTTGGGCCATATAAATGTAAGGAATGGTCATCCTTGTCCGGTTTAGGTTATAAATGCACAACCATTTGAACACACACAACCATTACAATCATACAATCCTCAACCGTACGCTAAGTAAGTCTTATGGACTGACCTGATACACTTGTATCCTCTACCACGTCACAGCTTCCCCTTGGGGAAGAACCAACGCCTGCAAGAGCAAGGCATACAACATCACAACCTGAAAGGGTTAGGAGACTCGTCTCCATAACCAGAACCAACCTATAACCTCAAGATCATAACAAGATCACATATGCCTATAGCATACCCTCAATCATCAACACAAGTGCCTAAGGCACATCTCTATCATACAACTCATCCTAACCATCCTAACCTAGCCATCAACTAAACCAAGGCTAAAGGAAAGGAAGGAAGGAAGACATACCAACAGGGTATGCACCAACAGAAGCAAGAACACACGGCTGGTCCAGTGAGGCGCAGGGGCGGCTCCACACCAGGCGCAGGTGCGGCTTAGGACAGGCGCAGGGGCGACCAATTGTGCAGAGAGTTGGTCCCGATTTCTCTTCGACCCCTTTCTCGATTCTCTTCATGTCTTCAACACACCACAACAACACATATGCATATATACACACATATAATCATCAAGACAGGCAAGAAAGGATCCAACACAAGCCTAGCTTGTGATCCTAAGCTAGAAGGAAGAAGAAAGAAGCAAGAATAAAGCAAAGAAGAGAGAAGAAGAGAAAGAGCTTACCACACTGATAACGTGATTTATGACGTTAGTATAGGCATACATTTAGATAGTTTTTCCCACTATTCATGCGCGGTTTGGCATTAGTTCACGACGTTTACACTCATTTCATGCATAATTCTAGAAAAGACGTCTACACGAGCTTTTGTCGGTGTTGTAGGTATTTCGGGGGTCTTTTGGACATTAACCGATGCATTCGAGGGTCAAGCCTCATGGTGGTACACATCCAAGGCTTTGAAGGAACGTAATTGGAGCAACAAAGGCCACAAGGACCATAATTGGTGCAAGCAATGGAGCAACTAATGGCTAGACGATCATAACATACCTTTGTTGAAGAAAATCGGACCATCACTCAGGAAAATCGGCCGATTTTTCTGAGTAGGTCGATTTTTTGGCCTTCAACAGCTTAAGCCACGTGTCCCACGATCTCTTGATCCGGCCTTGCTCTTGAAGGAGAATATAAGTGGGCCTGCAAGTTGTTACTGAGCATCTCTCCTCTCCCACATTCTCTCATTCACAGCTTATTCCATGGGGATAGACTTGGAGAAGAGGAAAACTCTCTTAAATTGAAGGAAGAAGAAGAACACCAATCTAAGAGTGATAGTGAGGTTTTGAGTGATTTTGAATGATTTTTGGAGTCTTTGATTGAAGAACTATTGCAAGGATTGTTAGGAACGTTTTGGAACTTCATTTGAAGGGTTGTAAGTCTTGCTAAAACTTAGATTCAGTTGAGATTTATTGTTTTTACTTGCTTATCTTTCATCATCCATCTATGAAAACCATGTATGCTTGTGTGATGATTTTGGATCTTGATATGCATATTATTGGCTAGTTTATTGTGATTCTGGAGTGATGTATTGATGGTTATGGCTTGGGTGATGATAGGATGGACTTATATGTTAGTTTAGGATGATTGTATGCACGAAACCCATTCCAGAAGGAAAAATCGGGCTGTTCGTCAGTCAAATCGGCCGATTTTTCCATGATCCACCCGATTTTCCTCTCTGTTGCTCTTTAATTGATGAATTTGTATGTTAGGGTGTTAGGTTGTTGAAATCCTAGTGTTTATTTAGCTTAATTTAGCTTAGGATTACCTAATGCTATCAACCTAAGTGAGGGAAGAGATCTACCCGATGATTTCCGATCTTAGATACCTAAGATGATGAATTCTAGGTAGTAGTGAGCCTCACAAGCCGCTATTGGATTGAGTGTGCTAGGATTATTGCTTGAGACTTACTTTTCCGAGACTTACCCGGTAAGGAGAGGTTTGCCACTTAAGTAGTGTCCGGTTTGTGTAGAATTCCCTACTTTACCTCCTTGAGACTTACCCGATAATAGGAGTTTGATGCGGGATTAGTGAAGTGAGAGACCTACCCGGTAATTGCTTCCATTAGTGAAACACCCTTTCCCAACACCGCAGCCTTGTTCTTAGAATCTTTAGAACCTTGAGTCCAATGCCATAACCGGAAATCTTGACCTCTAGAATCCACTTTTCTCTCTTTTATCACATATTTTGTGTTTGTGTTACTTGTTTACCTTGCTAGCTTGAGTTGTTAGTTTGTTTTATTATCTTACTTGATTTGTGATCTTTGCTTGATCACCACAAAAACCAACCAAAAATATCGAGATTTTCATTTCTTTGTTCCTTGACCTTCTCTTAGACTAGATCCACACTATCTATGACCATTGTTTGACTTGATTTCACCTTAGTCTTTGTGTTCGACCTCGGAATACTATCCCTACTACAAACGTCCCGTACACTGCGGGTTCGCTAGGAGTTAGGAGAAATATATCGAGTTTATAAATTTTAAGGCTTATTGCGCATCTATTCCTAGATGTAACAAGTTTTTGGCGCCGTTGCCGGGGACTAGGTCTAGATCGAGTCTATTTTGTGATTATTTATAGTGTAGATCTTTCTTGTTGCTTTTGATCTCTCTTTGGTTTGTGTCTTTGCTTTTCAGGACATCTCTTACTCTTTAGGTGTATGCAAAGATCTCGTGGCAAGGATTTAGCTCCATTCGATCCCGAACCGGAGAAAACCCTTAGATCTAGATCCAAGAGCATTAGAAAAGGGAAAGAGATGGCCGGAAGAGACCTCCAAGCTGAGTTGGATGAGGCTTTAGAGCAAATAAGGCTAAGAGACGAGCTCTTGGAGGAAGAAAGGAGACTTGCCAATGAGAGGCAAGAAGCAACTAGGGGGGAGATTGATGAGATTAGGCAAGCCCTTGTACAAGGAGAGCTTAATCGTCAACAACCTCCACCTCCTCCACCACAACCGCAGCCGGCGGCGAATGTTAGGGTTGTGCCCATTGCAATTGAAGAGCCACAAAAATTAGGGAGACGTATGGATCCGGCCCAAAGAGCACACCGTCCGGGTGTGAACTTAGGAGATCCCGCAACCCACAATTACGAGCTCCGCCCTCAAGTTCTACAAATGATCCGGCATAATCAATTTGGAGGGATGGAAGGAGAGTCTCCTCATCAACACTTGATGAACTATGAGATCTTGATGGAGACTCTAAGACCGCCTAGATTGGAGAGCAACAACCATAAGCTTAGGGCTTTCTCCTTCTCACTTAAGGATAAGGCCTTGGCTTGGTATCAATCTATTCCACAAGGGCGAGTGAGTACTTGGGAGGAGATGACAACCGAGTTTTTGACTAAGTTCTTCCTACCTTCCAAGACTACCGAGCTAAGAGGGAAGATCAATGCCTTCGTGATGAAGGATAGAGAGAGTTTATTCAAGTCTTGGGAGAGGTTCAAAGACCTTCTCCTAGATTGCCCACACCATGGTATACCAAAAATTGAGCTATTAGAGATCTACTTCAAAGGACTTGATAAAGATAGCCAATTCAAGCTCCAATCTCTTTCCGGTGGGACTTTCATGGAGAAGAATGTAGATGATGCTTGGGAGTTTGTAGAGAAACAAGCTCTAGTGATTGAGAAGTACTCCCATAGGAAGAGTGATGGGAGAAAGGCGGGAGCATATGAGGTGAGTGAAGTCACCATGAGCAATTTCAAGCTTGACGCCATCAACAACAAGCTAAAGTCTTTGAGGGAGTTGTGTGCCACAACTTTGAAGAACCAAGCAACCCCTCAAGTGCAAGTGCAAGCAAACTTGTCTTTCAAAGAGGAAGATGTGAATTATATGGGAAGGGGCAACTACAACAACTATCAAGGCCCAAGGAACTTCAACAACAACCGGAAATTCAACAATTACCAGCCTAACCACAACCATCCCGGGTTCTCCTATTCTAACCCGGATGGAGCCTTGAACCCTCCCGCGTCCACAAGCGCAGCTCCACCACCAAAGGCTTCACAAGAACCTCCACCCGGATTCACTCAACCTCCAAAGGATAGAACCGAAATGATGTTTGAGCAATTGCTTGGAAGGTTGAGTGGTCTTGAGAGCACGGTGACTTCTATTTTCAAGGCTCAAAAGGTGTTGGAAGCACAAGTGTTCCAAAAGGCGGGTGAAGCCCATAGAGATCCGGGAAAGCTTCCCGGAAGAACCGAAGATAACCCAAGAGGCCAAGTGTTGGCTATTACAACAAGGAGTGGGTTAAGCATAAAGGATCCCTTACCTAAGGGAAATGACAAAGGAAAGCAAGTGGTGAATGAAGAAGAGCCATTGCAAGAAGATGGAGGAAAGAGCAAGGAAGATGAGCCATCATATGTTGCACCACCTCCATACAAGCCACCACTACCGTTCCCTCAATCACGAGCAAGAGCTCATTTGGACAAACACTTTGGTAAATTCCTTGAACTTATGTCTAAATTGCATATAAACATTCCGTTCATGGATGCTATTCTAGGTATGCCGGCATATGGCAAGTTCTTGAAGGAAATACTCTCCAACAAGAGGAAGTTGGAGGAGTATGGGGAAGTAAGAATGACAAAGAGATCCTCGGAGTTGATTCAAACGATGAAAGAGGAGATGTCTCCTAAGCTAAGAGATCCGGGATCCTTTTGTGTGTCAATCGGAGTAGGAGAAGTGAAGTATGACACCCTATGTGATCTTGGGGCAAGTGTAAGCATCATTCCGCTTGCACTTTGCAACAAGGTTGGGCTAGGAGAGCCAAAGCCGGTCAAGATGACCCTTTACATGGCGGACCGCTCAATCACTCATCCGGTTAGAATATTGGAAGACATTCCGGTGCAACTAGGGAAGTTCTATGTGCCCATAGACTTTGTTGTTTTGGATATCCCGGCGGATTATCCGGTTCCTATCATCTTGGGGATACCTTTCCTAGCTACTTCCGGATGTTTGGTGGATTGCAAGAATGGGGTTCTATCTTTCAACATTGGAGAAGAGAACATCAAGTTTAATTTGTCCACAATGGTGAAGGGGCCAGCCCTAGGTGAAGATGTCTTCAACATTGTTGAGGAAGAGGAGTCTAGAGAGGTTGTGAGCTCAATCTTGCTCAAAGATCCACTTGAGAGGGTTCTTAGCTCAAGTTTGATGGAGGAAGGAGTTGAGGAGAGTAGCAATGAAGTAATCAAGGCCTTGAATGCATTGGACGAGCTACCAAGTGTTGGATTTGAAGTACTAGAAGAAGAGAGAAGCATGCAGAAAAATCGGACTGGGGGGGCCAGATCGGCCGATTTTTATACTTATCCTGAAGTTTCATCAAATTCTGCAAATACAGAAACTCAGATCGACCTACACTCAGGAAAATCGGCCGATTTTTCTGACTGGGCCGATTTTCCTGAGTCTTTTGAGCAACATCCAAGTGTTTGTGAGTTATCATCAAGGGACTTAGGGGAGGCTTCCATGGCTTTGCAATCATCTCAACCTACATTGTATGGATCATCTCTAACCGAAAAAGGTCTTCCTCAACTTGATCTTAAACCTCTTCCTTCTCATTTAAAGTATGCTTTCCTTGGTTCAAATTCTACTTATCCGGTGATTGTGAATGCATCCTTGAATGATGATGAGCTTAATAGATTGTTGAATGAATTGAAACTGCATAGAAAGGCAATAGGATACACCATTGATGACCTTGTTGGCATTAAGCCTTCTTTGTGCATGCATAAGATAATGATGGAAGATAACCATAAACCCTCTATTGAACATCAAAGAAGATTGAATCCTATAATGAAAGAGGTAGTCAAGAAAGAGATCATAAAGTTGCTAGATGCGGGAATCATCTACCCTATTTCGGATAGTAAATGGGTTAGTCCCGTACATGTGGTTCCTAAGAAGGGTGGGATGACCGTAGTAACTAATGAAAACAATGAACTAATCCCAACTAGGACGGTTACGGGATGGAGGATGTGTATTGACTATAGGAAATTGAAAATGGCCTCTAGGAAAGATCACTTCCCTCTCCCTTTCATTGACCAAATGCTAGAGAGGTTAGCTCAACATTCTCATTTTTGCTACTTAGATGGTTATAGTGGATTCTTCCAAATCCCTATCCACCCCGATGACCAAGAGAAAACCACATTTACATGTCCATGGGGTACTTTTGCATATAGGAGAATGCCATTTGGGTTGTGTAATGCACCCGCCACCTTCCAAAGGTGTATGATGGCTATCTTTTCGGAATACATTGAAAACATCATGGAAGTGTTTATGGATGATTTTTCTGTTTATGGTTCTTCCTTTGATAATTGCTTAGCTAACTTGTCATTAGTATTGAAAAGATGTGAGGAGACAAATCTTGTCTTAAATTGGGAAAAATGCCACTTCATGGTAAGTGAAGGTATTGTGTTGGGACATTTGGTGTCCAACCGTGGCATTAAGGTTAATAGGGCCAAGATTGAAACGATAGAGAAGTTGCCACCACCTACCTCGGTGAAAGGGGTAAGGAGCTTTCTAGGGCATGTCGGTTTTTACCGGAGATTCATTAAAGATTTCTCTAAGGTTTCTAAGCCTCTTACTAACCTACTAATGAAAGATGTTGAGTTTGTTTTCTCCAAGGATTTCCTTGAAGCTTTTTGTAGGTTAAAGGATGCTCTGATCTCCGCCCCCATCATGCAACCTCCGGATTGGAGCTTACCATTTGAAGTGATGTGTGATGCAAGTGATGTGGCCGTTGGGGCTGTTTTGGGGCAAAGGAAAGATGGGCGCACACATGCCATTTATTATGCTAGCAAGACGCTAGATGATGCCCAACTTAACTATGCCACAACCGAGAAAGAGTTACTAGCGGTGGTGTATGCATTTGAGAAGTTCCGCTCATATCTTGTTGGAGCGAAGGTCATAGTGTATACGGATCATGCTGCAATCCGTTATCTCCTTACAAAGAAGGATGCCAAGCCTAGGTTGATTCGGTGGATCCTTCTTCTTCAAGAGTTTGATTTGGAGATCCGGAACAAGAAGGGATCCGAAAATTTAGTGGCGGATCACCTTAGTAGACTCCCACCATTAGAGCTTGATAGAGATGACATCCCGATTGATGACTCATTCCGGGATGAGCAATTGCAAATGGTGGAAGAATGCTTGTTCCAAGTGTCTAGAGGAAGCGAGCCATGGTATGCCGACATTGTTAACTACCTAGTGTGTGAGGAAGTGCCTCCCGGATTGCCATATGTCCAAAGGAAGAAGTTCTTCAAAGATGTGAGGCACTACTATTGGAGTGAACCGCTTTTGTTCAAGAGAGGGCCGGATGGAGTCTTTAGAAGATGCATACCGGAGGATGAGGTGGAGAGTGTGATCCGCCATTGTCATTCTTTGCCATGTGGAGGGCATGCTAGCTCACACAAGACATGTGCTAAAGTGTTGCAATCGGGTTTCTTTTGGCCAAGTTTGTTCAAGGATGTGCAAAAATTTGTGGTAGCTTGTGATGCTTGCCAAAGGACGGGCAACATCTCAAGGAGGAATGAAATGCCCTTGAACAACATACAAGAGGTGGAGATATTTAATGTGTGGGGTGTGGACTTCATGGGACCATTCCCTTCTTCATGTGGCAACCTCTACATCCTATTGGCAGTAGACTATGTTTCGAGATGGGTGGAGGCAATCGCCTCTCCCACAAATGATGCCAAGGTGGTGGTGCGGTTCTTCAACCGAGTGATCTTCCCAAGGTTTGGAACACCAAGGGTGATCATAAGTGATGGAGGGAAGCACTTCACTAATAGGAACTTTGGAGCACTTTTGGCTAAGTATGGGGTGACTCATAAGGTGGCAACACCTTACCATCCCCAAACTAGTGGCCAAGTGGAGATCTCCAACCGGGAGATAAAAGGGATACTTGAGAAGACGGTCTCTAGGACGAGAAAAGATTGGGCTATGAAGCTCGATGATGCTTTGTGGGCATATAGAACCGCTTTCAAGACACTGATTGGCACCACTCCTTACAAGCTAGTTTATGGCAAGTCTTGCCACCTTCCGGTAGAGATGGAGCATAGAGCATATTGGGCTATAAGGTGGTTGAATTTTGACCTCAAGGAGGCCGGTGAGAAGCGGTTGCTAGACATGAATGCCCTTGAGGAGATCTGGTTGGATGCTTATGAGAATGCCCGGATCTACAAGGAAAGGACCAAGCGTTGGCATGACAAGCGACTCATCCCAAAGGAGTTGAATGAGGGTGACTTAGTGCTTCTCTTCAACTCGAGGGTGCGGCTTTTCCCCGGAAAGCTCAAGTCGAGATGGACGGGTCCCTATGTTGTGAAGGTCTTTCCTCATGGAGCGGTGGAGATAGGAGGAGATCATTGTGGTAACTTTAAGATGAATGGGCACCGTTTGAAGAAGTACATCCCGGAAGCCCCGGCGGAAGTGATTGCCCCACTTCACCTTGAGTGAAACGCTCCTGAATTTGGTCAAGCTAATGACCTTAAAGAAGCGCTTAATGGGAGGCAACCCATTGGTACATATTTTTCCCTTTTATTTTTCTTGCTTTTGTTTGATCTCACTCTTGGTGTGCTTTGTTTTTCTTTTGTGTTTATTGAGTGCTAGATCTTGTTGATTGTCATGTGTGATGAGATATTGGAGGTCATGTGAAAACCTCATGGAACTGTTGAAGGTACTAGATCCAAGCACATGGACGAGGAGGAAATCACCCAGAAAAATCGGCCTGTTCATCAGCCAGATCGGCCGATTACCTGGGTTGTTGGGCCGATTTTTCCTTCTGTAAAGGAAAGTGATGATCTCCAATCAAGCATGGGTGGAGCGGACGTGGAACTTGGACGGCTTGCGGTGCTAAGCGCGGGCTCCGACACCATAATGAACATCAAGAGCTCCTACCATCCTTGATCGATCATCCACCATCATCATTCGATGTGAACCGAAATACCAAAGCATCACCAATTTTACATTGTGAGAACTCTCTTTCACTTCTTTATTTAGTTTCCACATTAGGGACAATGTGTTTCTAAGTATGGGGTGGGGTTTTCATGATCACTTGCATGATTAGCATCTAGGATAGTTTAATATTGTCACATGTTTCATTATGTCTTGCATTGTACATACATATTTCGAAAAAAATCCAAAAAAATCAAAAAATTTTAAAAATTTTTAGTGCTTCTAAAGCTTGGGAATGACCCTTATGATGAAATTTGTCTTGTGAATTGGCTATGGATGGCTTTATGTGTTGAATAGATGAATGCATATGTGGACTTGAAGTACTTATCTTGAATCCCATGAATGATTTGTGATCATGAATGTTTGCCTTGATTGAATTGAGGATTGAAAGTCGAAATTACATGATAGTTCTTGCACATCATTTAGGAGTGATTAAGGCAATTCATCTTTCTCTACTTCTCATCTTGATCATGTTGTTTGAGCACCTCAATTGAAGAAAAAATTGACCTCTTTTGACCCATCCGAGACTAGGAGCATGCTAGTGTGTTGATATGTGTGAAAAGCAAGTGTGGGGTGAAGTTGTCAATGAAGGAATGATGTGAATGAAGTGCTGAATTTATTGTGGAAAGTGTAGAACAAAAATATAGGTTTGGGGATGTTGGTTTAAATGACAAGTAGCTCGGCACCATTCACATAATCGGGTGTTTGTGTCTTGCCAAAGTCAAATAAACCGATAATCCTAACGAGCTTTGGTATGTGTGCCCGGTGTGGATGCACCTCGAAAAATAAAAAAGCCCGAGGACGGCTAATCACAAAGGTTTCGACTTTTGTACACCAATGTCATTGTCTCAAAAAAATGAGTGAAAAAGAAAAGAAAACAAAGAAAAGATGGAGAAAATTATACACTTGTTGGGAAGTGAGCAAAAACAAAATTGTGGAGTTAGTTCCTTTCCCGGATTAGCATCACATGACCTAAAAATCCCCACCTAATCACAACGTTTCTTAGCCTCTTCTTTCCTAAAGTCCTTGTGACCTAAATGCATGTGTGTAAGACTTAGTGATCTAGATTGGACATACTCATGACCATCTTGACTTCTTCATTTTCACCTCTCTTACATGCTTTCTAGTTAAGTATAATTGTCTTTCCATGCCTCCATTCATTTGATGCATGATTGCTTGTCCATTGCCATGAAACATGACTATGAAGGTGATCCAATGTTAGAAGCACAATTCCAAAAAGATTTTGTTGTTTTTCTGCATGCATAAATCATGTCATCTCTTAGTCTATAGTTGGATCTTGCTCGGGGACGAGCAAATCTTAAGTATGGGGTATTTTGATAACGTGATTTATGACGTTAGTATAGGCATACATTTAGATAGTTTTTCCCACTATTCATGCGCGGTTTGGCATTAGTTCACGACGTTTACACTCATTTCATGCATAATTCTAGAAAAGACGTCTACACGAGCTTTTGTCGGTGTTGTAGGTATTTCAGGGGTCTTTTGGACATTAACCGATGCATTCGAGGGTCAAGCCTCATGGTGGTACACATCCAAGGCTTTGAAGGAACGTAATTGGAGCAACAAAGGACACAAGGACCATAATTGGTGCAAGCAATGGAGCAACTAATGGCTAAACGATCATAACATACCTCTATTGAAGAAAATCGGACCATCACTCAGAAAAATCGGCCGATTTTCCTGAGTAGGTCGATTTTTTGGCCTTCAACAGCTTAAGTCACGTGTCCCACGATCTCTTGATCCGGCCTTGCTCTTGATGGAGAATATAAGTGGGTCTGCAAGCTGTTGCTGAGCATCTCTCCTCTCCCACATTCTCTCATTCACAGCTCATTCCATTGGGGATAGACTTGGAGAAGAGGAAAACTCTCTCAAATTGAAGGAAGAAGAAGAACACCAATCTAAGAGTGATAGTGAGGTTTTGAGTGATTTTGAATGATTTTTGGAGTCTTTGATTGAAGAACTATTGCAAGGATTGTTAGGAACGTTTTGGAACTTCGTTTGAAGGGTTGTAAGTCTTGCTAAAACTTAGATTCAGCTGAGATTTATTGTTTTTACTTGCTTATCTTTCATCATCCATCTATGAAAACCATGTATGCTTGTGTGATGATTTTAGATCTTGATATGCATATTATTGGCTAGTTTATTGTGATTCTGGAGTGATGGATTGATGGTTATGGCTTGGGTGATGATAGGATGGACTTATATGTTAGTTTAGGATGATTTGTATGCACGAAACCCATTCCAGAAGGAAAAATCGGGCTGTTCTTCAGTCAAATCGGCCGATTTTTCCATGATCCACCCGATTTTCCTCTCTGTTGCTCTTTAATTGATGAATTTTTATGTTAGGGTGTTAGGTTGTTGAAATCCTAGTGTTTATTTAGCTTAATTTAGCTTAGGATCACCTAATGCTATCAACCTAAGTGAGGGAAGAGATCTACCCGATGATTTCCGATCTTAGATACCTAAGATGATGAATTCTAGGTAGTAGTGAGCCTCACAAGCCGCTATTGGATTGAGTGTGCTAGGATTATTGCTTGAGACTTACTTTTTCGAGACTTGCCCGGTAAGGAGAGGTTTGCCACTTAAGTAGTGTCCGGTTTGTGTAGAATTCCCTACTTTACCTCCTTGAGACTTACCCGGTAATAGGAGTTTGATGCGGGATTAGTGAAGTGAGAGACCTACCCGGTAATTGCTTCCATTAGTGAAACACCCTTTCCCAACACCGCAGTCTTGTCCTTAGAATCTTTAGAACCTTGAGTCTAATGCCATAACCGGAAATCTTGACCTCTAGAATCCACTTTTCTCTCTTTTATCACATATTTTGTGCTTGTGTTACTTGTTTACCTTGCTAGCTTGAGTTGTTAGTTTGTTTTATTATCTTGCTTGATTTGTGATCTTTGCTTGATCACCACAAAAACCAACCAAAAATATCGAGATTTTCATTTCTTTGTTCCTTCACCTTCTCTTAGACTAGATCCACACTATCTATGACCATTGTTTGACTTGATTTCACCTTAATCTTTGTGTTCGACCTCGGAATACTATCCCTACTACAAACGTCCCGTACACTGCGGGTTCGCTAGGAGTTAGGAGAAATATATCGAGTTTATAAATTTTAAGGCTTATTGCGCATCTATTCCTAGACGTAACACACACCAACCCTAGGCTGCAATTATGGAGCATCCACACCTCTCACCACTTCAGCACATCAACAACAACACACAGCAACATCATCAAAGTCATCCAAGGCCCAAGCCACACTCAAATTCTCAAGAACTCTCTCACCAGATCAAGAAGAAGCAAAGATGAGAAGAGGAAGGAGAAGAAGAACGTAAAGGTGATAAAGGAGCTGGAATGAAGTGAAGAAACCCTTCGTCAGAAGGTTGGGAGGCTTATATACGAAGCTTCGCCAAAAGCAAGGTCAAGAGGTAACAAAGGTGGTTGCAGCCGCACAAAACCACAGAGGCGGACCGACTAAGGCGAAGGGGCGGCTCACCTGTGGCGCAGGGGCGGCCCATGTGGTGTGCAGGTGTGGTTGACAGGGTCCAACAAGGCTCAACCAAGGCTCAACAAGGACTCCTAGGCTCCAAGGAATAAGGCTCTTACATCTCCCCCCCCCCCTAAAAACAAGTTTCGTCCCGAAACTTGCAAAACCCAAGGCCTCTCGGACCCATAAGCCGAGGTAAAACACTCTCCTCAAGATCGTCAGGAACCTATAACATTCTATATCCTCAACACAACATGGATGAATCACAACTCCAGCATAACAACTCTACATAAGACCTAGAGGAAAATCATCTCTAGCCAACACTAACCACATCACACTGGCATGGAGGAAAGTCTCCAGCCACAACGTACACATAACACTACTGCGTGGAGGAAAACCATCTCCACTCACACTATGTCCATCAAAGGTAGCATGGAGGAAAGAACCATCTCCAGCTAATCCTAACACACACCAAAGCATGGAGGAAAGAACCATCTCCAGCTATACCTATCTCGTACTAGCAATTAGATCTAACAGATCATATGCACATATCACAACTAGCACGGAGCACAGCATATCACATAAGCATATAACATGCACTCACCAAGAAGGCGTTAAGAACTACTCGTGGATCCTATGGGTGCATCTAACTCAACATAAAACTCTGGATAGTTCCTCTGAATACTATCCTCTGTCTCCCAGGTAGCCTCATTTGGTCCTCGTCTAGACCACTGTATCCTCAACATAGGAATGTCCTTCGAACGCAGGCGTCTCACACCTCACTCTAAGACTGCAATAGGGTGCTCTACAAACGTGCGGTCCGGCTCAACCACTAGATCATCATAACTCACGATGTGCCTCAGATCTGGTATGTACTCTCGCAGCTGAGACACATGAAATACGGGGTGAACACCCTCTAGCCTCGGAGGCAAAGCTAATCTGTAAGCTTCTCGTCCAACTCTATCTAGTATCTCGAAAGGACCAACATATCGGGGACTCAGCTTCCCCTTTATGCCAAAACGTTTGACGCCTCGCGTCGGGGATACTCTTAACCAAACACGAGCTCCTACTCTGAACTCTAGAGGTCGACGCCTCTTGTCTGCATACGACTTTTGGCGACTCTGTGCAGCCAGGATCCTCTCTCTGATCAACGCTACTCGAGCCATATCATCCTGAATCTGCTCTGGCGCTATCCCACTAATACTGTTAGGCTCGTCCCGGCATAACGGTGTACGGCATCTACGTCCATACAGTGCCTCATAAGGAGTCATCCCTATAGATGCATGTCACCTGTTGTTGTATAACAACTCAACGAGTGGGAGGTAATCAGACCATCCCTGTCCTCAATCCAACACACAGGCTCGCAGCATGTCCTCTAAGGTCTGGATGGTCCTCTCTTACTGACCATCTGTTTGGGGGTGAAACGCAGTCATGAAGTGTAGACTTGTCCCCAAAGCAGTCTAAATCTCTTGCCAGAATCTCGATGTAAATCGTCCATCATGATTAGAAACAATCGTCCTCGGTACCCCCATGGAGTCTCACTATCTGTCTAGTGTACTCCTCGGCTAATCTGCTCACGGGCCACGTCTCTCTGATGGGGATGAAACGTGCCGTCTTTGTCAATCTGTCAACGACCACCCAGATGGCATCAAAGCTCCTACTGGTCTTCAATTCAGTCACAAAATCCATGGAGACGTCCTCCCACTTCCACTACGGCACTAGCAGTGGATGGAGCTCACCTCCAGGTCTGAAATGCTCTATCTTGACCTGCTGACAGGTCGCACACCGAGCCACAAATCTGGCTACATCGGGCTTCAGCCCTCCCCACCAAAATGAACGTCTCACATCATGGTACATCTTACTCGTACCAGGGTGTACTGAGTAAGGTGTACAGTGAGCCTCCTGTAATATCCGATGTCTCGGCTCTGTATCTGCAAGAACACATATATGATCATGTCTCCTCATAACTCCATCTGCCCCAATAGTGAACTGGGGTGCCTCTTCCCGAGACATCCTATCTCTGATCCTCGCCAAGGTCGGACAGGTCCCTTGCTTCTGTTGGATCTCATCCAACAGACCAGGTAGAACCTCTAAAGTAAACAACTGGGCATCCTCATTAGGAAACTGGATGTCCATCTCTAGCCAGGCTAGATCCCTCTGAAGCTGAGGTTGTACCGTAAGTCTGGCAATTGCCTTCTCTCGAGGCGTCTTCCTGCTCAAGGCGTCAGCTACCACGTTCGCCTTGCCAGGATGATACAAAATCTCAAGGTCAAAGTCCTTGATCAACTCAAGCCATCGACGCTGGCGGTTATTCAATTCCCGCTGCGTGAAAATATACTTCAAACTCTTGTGGTCTGTGAAGATCTGGCATGTAGCACCATACAAGTAATGTCTCCAGATCTTCAAAGCATGAACTACCGCTGCCAACTCCAGATCATGAGTCGGGTAGTTCTCCTCATACGTCTTCAGTTGTCGAGATGCATATACAATCACTCTGCCCCTCTGCATCAGCACACATCCCAAGCCCAGCTTGGATGCATCATTGTAGACTACAAAATCATCAGAACCCTCTAGTTGTGCCAAGACAGAAGCAGAAGTCAAACACCTCTTCAACTGCTCAAAACTTTGAGCACACTGGTCGGTCCATACAAATCTGGTAGTCTTTCTCAAAAGACTCGTCAATGGACGGGCAATCACAGAAAATCCCTCCACAAAGCGTCTATAATAACCGGCTAAGCCAAGAAAGCTACGCACTTCCTTGACGTTCATCGGTGTCGTCCATGTAGCAACAGACTCGATCTTCGCCGGATCTACCATAATCCCGTCGGCGGAGACGATGTGCCCAAGGAAAGCAACCTCATACATCCAGAATTCACACTTAGAGAGCTTGGCGTACAACTCTCTATCTCTCAAAATCTGCAAAACTGTCCTCAAGTGTCCCGCATGCTCCTCTCTGCTACGAGAGTATACCAAAATGTCATCAATGAAGGCCACCACAAACGGATCCAGGAAGTCGATAAAGATGATGTTCATCAACTCCATGAATATTGTTGGGGCATTCGTCAGCCCAAATGGAATCACTAAAAACTCGTAGTGTCCATGACGGGTACGAAATGTCGTCCTATGCACATCCTCCTCTCTCACCCTCAGCTGGTGATATCTTGAACGCAAGTCAATCCTAGAGAAGACTGTCGCTCCCTGCAGCTGATCAAGTAGATCATCAATACGAGGCAGTGGATACCATGTTTCTTGATGGTTACCTTGTTCAACTCTCTGTAATCTATGCACAGTCTCAACGATCCGTCCTTCTTCCGCACAAAGAGGACTGGTGCACCCCATGGTAAAACGCTAGGGCGTATGAAGCCCTTCTCAGCCAACTCCTCGAGTTGCTTCTTCGGCTTCAACATCTCGACAAGTGTCATGCGGTATGGGGCCTTCGAGATGGGTCTCGTGTCAGGCTCTAAGTCAATGCCAAAATCTACGCTCCTTTGAGGTGGCAAGCTAGATGGCTCTGCAAATACATCTGTGAACTCACAGACCACCGGTATGTCCTCCAAAGCTGGACTCTCTCCATCCTTCATGGTGTAGCACCAGAAGGCATCACATCCCTGTGCAATCAATCTAGCTGCTCGTACAACACTGATGATAGATCCTGTCTTCCCAAGGTCCCAACCCCGGAAGACCTCTATCGGACCTAAGTTGGTAGAGACTGTAACAGTTCTCTTACCCAAATCTAACACCGCACGGTGTCTACGCATCCAATCCATACCTAATATGACTTCTTCAAGCATCAAAGGCATGACTAAGAAGTCAACAAGTAGTACACGAGTCCCTAAACGTAGGGGACAACAACGTATCTCCTGGGTACCTCTGACCCTACTACCATCAGGTAACCCTATAGTAAAGGGTGCCCCCTCTATGGTAGACAAACTCAAACGCTCAATACAAGAAGCAGAAATAAAAGAATGCGTAACACCCGTATCAAATAAAACTCTAACAGGTAAACCATATAATAAAATGGTACCTGTAGCAGCTGGTGTTGGCGGCTCCTCAGCACTCCTCAACTCAAAAGCACGGTCTCGAATCCCTCGGGCATCACTAGTGCCAGCCTCTCTACCTCTACGCCTACTCGGTCCAAGAGCTAAACCCTAAGTAGCAAGTGTCCCTGGGACCCTCTGTTGTCCCTCATGCTGAGGCGGTCTCTGCCCACGTCCTGCTGCACCTACGGGGAAGAACCCTGTTGTGATGACGCCTTGCCTTGACGGCAAAACGTAGCTATATGTCCTGGCTTCCCGCACGAGAAGCAAATCAGCGGTGCTCTAGGGCAATCAGCCCTCATATGCCCATAGGCCCCGCAGTTGTAACACCGCCAGCCTCTATCAGTAGTCTGTGCAGACACTAGAATACTCGAGCGGTCCTGAGTCTGACCTCGTCCGAATCCAGATGCTCCTGCACCAGTCGGTGCTGTACACTGTCTCTCTCATAAGCAGAGGCCCGATCCTGGTAGTCTGCCAAAGAGTCACAATGAAATCCCGCCATGTATGAACGTGTGCTTTCCCTCAAACGTAGGGAGAATAGGTACACGTGATGATCCTCAGAAGGTGCAGCTGGACCCAGTAAAGCTAACTCAGTCCGAAAGCGGCGAATAGCATCTGTAATGGGTACATCCTCAAAGCTTGCTTCCACAAAATCCCGCAGCTTCTCCCTCCTCAATGAGGCAGGGCAGAACTGCTTCCTCAGTAGAGTCCTCATCTGCTCATAGCTGGCAACTCGTGATCTAACTATCCTCCACCACTGATGTGCTAGGTCACGGAATAGAGATTGTACTAACTCTATCCGTCTGTCCTCTGGGCAACGAATAGACTCTAAAGCTGAGTCTACATGCCCAATTCACACCTCAGTCTCTAGGCCGATCTCCCCAGAGAAGTGTGGTACTCCCCTTTTGGTGGAATGCCTTCAACCAGGTATCTGGTCGAGGCCCTCTAGTATCCTCCACAACTCGAGCAACCTCAGCAGCATGTGCCGACATAGTTGGCACCTGAGTAGCTCCATGGGATTCCTCAGATAATCCCTCTTGCCCTGGTAGGTCTGGGGCTCGTCGACCCGCTCTGGTGGCCTCCTCAAACTGCGTGAGATACTCTCTAAACTCAGGTCCTCCCATAGAAACACGATCTGAATCATCTGACTGGGCTCGATGTGACTGATGTCTCCTGGATCCATCACTCCTCGTTGTTGGAACAAAGCTCCCAGCAACCTCCTCATGAGCCTCCTCCACCACTAGTGGATCTGCAGCGGAAACTGGTCTTTGTCTCCTCCCTCTTAGAAGAAGAGGTGGTCTACCTCTACCTCTGCCTGCAGCAGTAGTAGCTCTAGTCCGAGCCGTCTGCGGGGTACGCACACCTAACGTATAAGGCTCTACATAGGCCATATGTATAGATATATATATAATATTGAATAATACATGCACACATATCATCACATAAGAGGTATCTATATATATATACTGTCGAGATCCTCAGATGGGTGACGACTTATGTACACACTATCTCAAAAAAACATCTGTACTCGCTTTAAAACCAAAACCCTTTGAAAAGTCATACCCCATGTGGGTTCTGTTTATTTATCCACTCTACGTTTATTGTAGATAGCAAGTGTCATTGTTGTCAACCTAAGGCTCTGATACCAACTCTGTAACACCCCGAATCCGTGGGACTCCGAATGCTACATTGGGCTAGGATCTCACAATGGATCTTGACCCTAGTCTGACAACAAGTTCACTGGATCTTACAACAAGGCACAAGTAGAGTAAACAAATACATAAAAGTTGTATGATACATCAAAAGAGTTTACAAACTCAAAGCCGAGTACAAAACCATAACAACAACATCTGATACAAAAGACCCCAACCCACGCATCCTAATGTACAGAAGTCCTCGGCTGGTCACACCATCTGACTCACTCTGCAGTCTTCCTAACCTGTAGATCATCTACAACACGGTATGCACCGTTAGCTACAGCAATAGATAAGCATGATAGTAATAGCACAAACACATATCAGCATCTCATACATGCAATGTCACACTCATTCATTTATTATCTTTAATTACGTTATTCCATTACTAATTCAACTTCTTTTGTAACACGAGGAGCCTCAAGAACCCCGTCTCATCCAACGTAACACAGGATTTTTGCATGGGGGTGACCTTCACTCGTCCCCTCTTGTGAGATCACCTTCAGGGCACCTCCTCCTAACCAGCAGGCGGAGACCGGTGGTTACCGCCCGTTATAATATACTTGGGCCATATAAATGTAAGGAATGATCATCCTAGTCCGGTTTAGGTTATAAATGCACAACCATATGTACACACACAACCATTACAATCATACATTCCACAATCGTACGCTAAGTAAGTCCTATGGACTTACCTGATACACCCGTATCCTCTACCACGTCACAGCTTCCCCTTGGGGAAGAAACCAACGCCTACAAGAGCAAGGCACACAACATCACAACCTGAAAGGGTAAGGAGACTCGTCTCCATAACTAGAACCAACCTATAACCTCAAGATCATAACAGGATCACATATGCCTATAGCATACCCTCAATCATCAACACAAGTGCCTAAGGCACATCTCTATTATACAACTCATCCTAACCATCCTAACCTAGCCATCAACTAAGCCAAGGCTAAAGGAAAGGAAGGAAGGAAGACATACCAATAGGGTATGCACCAACAGAAGCAAGAACACACGGCTGGTCCAGTGAGGCGCAGGGGCGGCTCACCAAAGGCGCAGGGGCGGCTCCACAACAGGCGCAGGGGCGGCTCCACACCAGGCGCAGGTGCGGCTCAGGACAGGCGCAGGGGCGGCCAATTGTGCAGAGAGTTGGTCCCGACTTCTCTTCAACCCCTTTCTCGATTCTCTTCACGTCTTCAACACACCACAACAACACATATGCATATATACACGCATATGATCATCAAGACAGCCAAGAAAGGATCCAACACAAGCCTAGCTTGTGATCCTAAGTTAGAAGGAAGAAGAAAGAAGCAAGAATGAAGGAAAGAAGAGAGAAGAAGAGAAAGAGCTTACCACACCAACCCTAGGCTGCAACTATGGAGCATCCACACCTCTCACCACTTCAGCACATCAACAACAACACACAGCAACATCATCAAAGTCATCCAAGGCCAAAGCCACACTCAAACTCTCAAGAACTCTCTCACAAGATCAAGAAGAAGCAAAGATGAGAAGAGGAAGGAGAAGAAGAACGTAAAGGTGATGAAGGAGCTGGAATGAAGTGAAGAAACCCTTCATCAGAAGGTTGGGAGGCTTATATACGAAGCTTCACCAAAAGCAAGGTCAAGAGGTCAACAAAGGTGGCTGCAGCCGCACAAAACTGCAGGGGCGGCTCACCTGTGGCGCAGGGGCGGCCCATGTGGTGCGCAGGTGCGGCTGACAGGGTCCAACAAGGCTCAACAAGGACTCCTAGGCTCCAAGGACTAAGGCTCTTACAACTCGGTTCTTCAATGTGGTTATGGATCGATATTTTGATATCATGGAGAAATTAGTAAACAGAAAGTCTAAATATTTCATATATAGGAGACTGTTTATATACACATATGTAAAGAACAAAATTGTTAATCAACAATTAAATAGATCAGATCAAATATATCTAATCTAATCTCTAACAAAACTAAACGAAATTCCCATAAACCAAAACCCAAAGTGTGTTAACCGACCGTATTCACCCTATTTGTCATCCAAGTAGGAATTTCATTCTTGTCAAATTTGTTCTTGTACTACTATATATGGAAACATTAACCGTCAATGATGAAAACATTCACAATTTTCTTTTTATATAGAAGCTGCCGTTGGCCGGCCAATCAACGGAGCCGACTTTTCTTTCTTTTCTCTTTTTTGAGGTCCAAACTTATTCCATCCTTGCTTCATGTTTGAATTACCCACCAAACCAGTCAGTCAAAAGCTACCAGTCTCAATAGTCTCCAAACACTAAAAACTATTAGCTGCTGAATCCTTCTAAGATGAAATCTAGCTGGAAAAAACCAAGTTCTAGGCATGAAACAATCATAACTTTCCCCTCCCCCCTCAAGTCTCCACATTTCCAAATCCCACATTGTAAAACATATTGATCTTTCAAGTCCATTTGTCAGGGGATTAGGGGGGAGGCGATGGGAGAACCAGATTTTGTACCCATAACGGGTCTCGTAATCTACTGGTACCAATTCATATGTTTTGGAATCGTCGGAATCGCAGTTTTCGGGTCTTTGTATATACTACGGAAGAGGGAAGGACCCGGGAATAGGGAAGAGAAGAGCACGTATGAGAGCTTATTGGTTGTAAGAGCTGATGAAGACGGCTACGCTGAGACATTGTCTAGAGGACATGTGGGTTCGCACCGGCTCTGGACCAGTTGTTGGCGCGGACTCCATCCTGGATGGCTTCTCGGAATTCGGGTCGTCTCCTTCTGTGTACTTGCTGGTTTCTTGTCTTGTGATGTTAAGGACTGGGGTTCAACCATCTTTGTTTATTACACTGAGTAAGTTTTCTCATCTTCTGTGTTTTTTGAGTCTGATTCAAGAAAACTGGCAAGTTTTCTCATCTTCTGTGTTTATACAATACATATTTCTGAAGTCAAAGGGGAAAGAAATTGCAAACAAATTAATTTGCACTGGCTTTTAAGTCTTTGTTGAAGGTCAGAGGGTTTCTGATCAAAGTTAATTCTGATTTTGAAAATATCAGCACATAAAATTGGTACCACAGCAGATTCTACTTCATACTTTGCTGATTCTAGTGACATAATTGATATGCAGGTGGACTTTTACATTAGTTATGCTGTACTTTGCGGTATGTCCAAAATTCAATATTTCCTGTATGTTTTAATACATATTGCTGTCATATATGATTTAGCTTTGATTGTTTTACACCAGCTGTGTTTACCCTTATGTAGATAGGAAGCGTCGTATCAGCTCATGGATGTTATCTTTACTACATAAACAAGCCTACCGCTGAAGACGCAGAAAGAGTTCAAGTCTCAAGAGACTATACAGTAAGTCTTAACACAGGGGTCATCAAATTGCAAAGCCATTACTACCAAGAACAGACGCTTCAAAGAGCCGGATTTTGGGGATATCTTATGCAAACTGCTTATCAAGTTAGTATTCATCATTAGCTTACAACTTTGTGGATGCATCAGCATCTATGTGATTTGTATTTGAACCCGAGTTTATGGTAATCTGCAGACTTGTGGAGGTGCTGTTATTCTAACAGATCTCGTATTCTGGTGCATTATCGTCCCATTCCTTTCAAACGCGCACCTTGGACTGAACTTGGTAAGAGCTCGGTGCTTTTGAGCTACACTCGAAATTTACCCTGGATTTCTGATCTGTACAATGTCGATTTCCAGCTCATGGGTTGCATGCATACTCTCAATCTTGTCTTCCTCCTGTTAGATACCGCCATCAATAACATAGTAAGATCATCATCTTCACACTTTTCTGCTTATGATCAAACATGATCTTGTATACTTATTATCGTTTCTTCTATAGTCGTTTCCCTGGTTCCGACTTGCATATTTCGTACTGTGGAGCTCAGCATACATAATCTTCCAATGGGTCATCCATGCCTGCGGATTTCCATGGTAAGTTTTATCTTTTATAATTGATTGCTAAAGAACTTCACTTCTCAAACATGCATCTTCACCTTATTTATCACTTGAATTTCCCCAGGTGGCCATATCCTTTCTTGGAGGTTGCAACACCATCAGCACCTGTGTGGTAATGTCACTGTCCCTCCTTATTTAGATCTACAAGTTAGTTTTAAAGCGCGCGAGGCTGTAAAATATGCAAATAAAGAGGCTGGATTTATCTTGATAATAGGTGTTTTCTGAAACATACAGGTACGTGATACTGGCAGTGGCACACCTTCCTTGCTATGGCATATATGCAATGATAGTAAAAGCCAAGAATTCATTGTTCTCCAAATGGTTTCCTCATGCTTATGTGAGAACAGCGTAGAGTGGATGATTGTGTGTGTTGTCCCCTGAAAATCATTCAGCATTTGGGGATTTTTGGGGTCCCAAATGATATTTATTGATCTTTGTTTCAAGTTTTTGGAGGCAAATATGTGTCTACTTTTCTTCAACCTCCCAAAGAATCCTCACACTTGATCAACTTCTGCTGCTCTCAAAGAGGAAGCACCAAATGTCTCTCAATTGCAATAAGAGCAGCCAGAATCGACAATGACGTGTGCAGTCCATTTTATGGTATTTTCTTCTGTTTGCAGCATTCTTATGATTTGTGTTCTTATGGATTTTGATATCTGTCAAGGTATTTGGTGTTCGTGCGTTTAGAACATCACATTTGGGTACAGTTTGTTGACACACTAGCTTAGGCAGCACTTGAAACAGGATCATTCCTCATCACAGGGAATAACTAGAAACATGTTGATGACGATAATAAGATGACAACCTTGACATCTAGTGTGTTTTAGGCAGTTTCATTATCAGTTCATGCTCTAAAGTTCTGCTATAAAGCAGATAACTCAAGCAGGGTGATTAATCAAAGAACTTCAATACCAATAATAACAGCAGTTCAGCATAGAACTCAATTTGTATCCCGCGCGCAAAAGCATAATATTCAGACAATGTAGCAGGGATCTAAAATATATCAAATATCCCCAAATTGCCTATCGGACAGCGATCTATGCAATAACATCTATCGCCACCGACCTTCTGGTAGACATAAGTAAGACCGCACTTACCGCAGTAATGGCGATCGAAGTGGTTCGCCATGAAAGTACCAGCACCGCACTCCGCGTTAGGACACTCCTTCCTCAGTCTCTGGACCTTTCCAGAGTCATCAACTTTGTAAAATTGGAGAATAGCGAGCTTCACCTTCTTGTGCTTGATCTTCTTTGGCTTGGTGTAGGTCTTCTTCTTCCTCTTCTTTGCACCACCACGAAGACGGATCACCAGATGAATCGTCGACTCCTTCTGAACGTTGTAGTCGGCGAGCGTACGGTCTTCAAGCTGTTTTCCAGCGTATATTATCCTCTGCTGGTCCAGTGGGACGCCTTCCTTGTCCTGTATCTTAGCCTTCACATTGTAAATGGTGTCGGAAGACTCGACTCCTCTAGCGTTATCGTCTTCCCCGTTAGTGTCCTCACGAATATCTGCATCGTTACAGTCGATCGCCGCTTTAGGGTTAGTTTCGATTGAGAAGGCAAACTACATTTTTACGAAAAAATGAGCAAGAATATCAATTACGATAAACAAAAATAATACAAAATTTAAAAATTATCATACAATATATAAACTATTTCACACTAAATTAATTTGAATGCAGTATAAAATGGCCAAATAACGCATCTAACCGCCTATCCCACCTATGTCACGTTGGATCAAAGTCAAAGTTATAATGTCGTGCTGACATCCTTCTATTCAGAACCAAGAGACGAATCGGTTCTACGGGAATATGTTGAACCCGTCCAAATTGGTGTGCCACCCTGTCTGGATGATATGGCTCGATGTGATGCCCAAGCCGGATTGTACCCCTGTAGAAAGACACGGCATCCAATGCTCCTAGTTCGTATGGGGAACCATGTGACCTCGGTGGCGTCGAGACCCTAAATTTGTGCCCTGTAACGACGCAAACTGTCGGGTGTACGTAGACATGGACACAAACCTAAACCGGCGGTTTAGGTTTGGGAACCGGCAAACCTAAACCGTAGAAATCCAAACCGCTGGTTTAGGTTTAACCTAAACTGGCGGTTTAGCCGCTTTGCATAAAAAAAATGGAAACTAGACCAAAACGGCCCAAACCGGCGGTTAAACGTCGGTTTGGTTCACTAAGCGCCGGTTAACCGCCGGTTTGAGTACCAAACCGACCGGTTTGGGTCAATAAAAAAATTATCAAATCGGCGGTTAAACCACCGGTTTAGGTTTGGCCGAAAGTCAAACCTAAACCTAAACCGGTAACCTACTGTTTGGCCAAACCAGAAAACATAAACCGCCGGTTTGGCCAAACCGCCGGTTTTGGCCGGTTCACAAACCACCGGTTTGGCAGTTTAGCCCAAACCGGACCCATATCTAGTCGGGTGAAACCTTTAGTGTTCGGTCCTGCTCAAAATAGGCCCCAATTGGAAGATTTTGGCCCAACGGTACACCTTGAACTAGTGCTTGAAAACACGGAAAATGCACGGAAATTCAATGTTTTATGAGAAAAAAAGTTATTGAGTAATATGGTTTAGGAATATTAGTGTTAATTGAAGTATAGGATGACCGAAATCATTTACTTACCCCGAGTAGAACAATAAACCCCGCGAGCTGATGTGTATTGTCCCGAGTTGCCTCGCCCAATTGTCGGTATAAGTACGCGAGGGTGAGGGTACCCCACGCCGTCTTCCTTGTCCGATTGTGATCATCAACATGGTCTAAGTAATATCCACGAACCTTGTTGCCCGACTTGTCTTGAAATATCATTATACCCAATAATTGCAAGAGCCATGCAGATGCAATTATAGAAGGGTCGGCATCTCTGATAATCATGTTCTCCATTCGGGCCTTGAGATCTGCCGTTGAAAATCCACACCTTATGTGGATATCATGCCACTCGTCCTCGTCCCAAAAACCAAATAATTATGTCGCACGTTCTTCAATCTCGTGTTCGGAAATAAATTCTGACACATCAATTCCGCCAATCGGTAAACCCGTGATCTGAAGAATGTCGTGTAAGGTTATCGTCATCTAACCAAAGGGAAGGTGGAATGTGTTCGTGTCTGGTTGCTACCTCTCTACAAACGCGTAAACTAGGGTATGATCGACGTTTGTGAGATGCACCGATAACATCCGTTGTAACCCGGATGCATCCACTCGTTGTCTCCATGGTGTGAGTGGATGCGTGTTATGATAGATTCTCGAAAGTTCATGAACACATGTATCTCGGCGGCGTACTCTACACACGACAGCCTATTTTCTCGAAAATATGAAATGCGATGAAAATTGAGGGGGGATAATATATATATATATATACTACTAAAGCAGCACCCATTTTATCCACGTGTCAACCTCTAAGGTTGTCCACATCAGCTTTTTTCCAATTTATTTACAGATTTGCCACAACGTATTTACAGATTTGCCATTAATTATTTTATAAGAAATTTTTTTTATTAGAATTTGTAAACAGTCATCATGCCACGTCAATTTTATTAAAATAAATAATTAAAAAAAATAAATCTACCTATCTACAATCAAAATTAACAAAGTGATCTATTGTAACTCGATTTGTTGATAAAATCTAACGCAAATCTTCTAACAATATTTGACACATTTGTTTAATTTAAAACTAAATCAAATTTTGCTCCTCTATCTAAATCTAAGTAAAAGTGATAATATATTAAGGTATAAATATAATACTCGAATAATAATCTTTGTAATAGAATTTTAATTATGTTCTTTTATTTATTAAAAAAAATTAATCCTCATATGTTAGTCATATTAATTAATAAAAATAATTTTTACTCTAAATTGATATCAAATATATGATGAATGAAAGTGAAAATATAATATTTATTTAGACAATCCCGCACAAGGCGCGGGCACTAAACTAGTTTAAATAAAAATTGAAATGAATTTTACCTAGTCAGGTTTTTGCCAAATCTTGATCGCTCTATGACCGGCGTATGTTGCAAGAACATTACCAGTCAATGGTCGCCCGGTATTAATATCGACGATATTGTGCGGGAACCCGTCATCGTTCGTTTCAGGGTTAGGTACGGGTTCCTGAACTGGGTCAGCCATGGTGGGATTCGGGTAGTCGTGGACCTAATTTTAAATATTAAATGTTTAAAGATGTCTCGAATAGGGTAATGTAAAAATACGAAATAAATACTAGAATATAAGTTGAAAAATTACTTGATAGGAGTTGCTTTGACCCGCTATGTTGGCATAATTGTACCCGACATTGACTTGATAGGGGTTGCTAGGTCCAAGATGTTAAGCGTAGGAAAGTATATCTACAGTTGGCGAACGACAAGCCAGGGGAGACTACAGGACATAACGTTCGCCAACCCAACTTCCTTGCTTCTATGAAAGAAATTTCCCTGTGTCATGATCATGGACACAACCTACAATACAAACACGTAAGTGACGGTTATTTTATGTTCTTGCAAAACAAAGTGTTCGAACAACAACAATATTAATAAATTACATACTCTTGTAGGTACGGTATGACCCTTCTAGAAATTGTAGGCCAAACATGCATGCAAAAAAATTTCACGTCGGGTTGCATTCCTTTTCAAAGAAACGGAGGAGACATACAAGTGGGTTTTGCATCAAGTAGGGGATGGTACGGTGAACAAATGCCTAAGGTGATAATGACAGATAGGGAGCTTGGTCTTTTGAAGGCACTTCTGTATACAATTCTAGAGGCTTATCACATGTTGTGCATATGGCACGTGGAACGTAACATAGAAGATAATGCTTATTGTAAGAGTCGTAGTGCAGGCGTCAAAAGTGAGTTCTTGGCCCAATGTTATGCCTTGTTCATATCCCAATCAAGGGAGACATATGAAGAACGACTCCAAAAAATGGATGATGTATGGGGGGATCTTTGGGAACTAATGGAATATTTAACGAGAACTTGGTTGTGTCACGCTGAAAAAATTGTTAGCTTCATGACGGACCAACATATGCACCTTGGAAATCGAGCATCTAGCCGGTAAGTCCTTAACACAAAACTCAAAAACGTTTACACATGTGTCACGCTGATAAGATTATTATTATTATTATTATTATTATTATTATTATTGTTATTATTATTATTATTAATATTAATATTATTATTATTATTATCATCATTATGTTTGACTCCTACATACATATTTACAAGGTTGAGTCCGCTCACTCGGTCTTGAAAAGTTAAATGAACTTCCGAAACAACCGTTTAGACACATGTCTAGAGCATATCCACAAGATGTTGAGGGACGAGTTTCTCCAATTGATGACTTCCTTAGAGCAATCGCGGATCCACATTCAAAATAAAGTGCGAAATTTGCCGATCTTTAGACTTCTATTGAACAAGGTGTCTCATCATTGTATATCAATGCTCCTTGAAATATTCAACGTTGTCTACTACGGTGACTATGATCCGTATTGTAGAAATACCAAGACAACGTATGGGATACCTTGTCTTCATGAAGTGGCAATTATCGCTCATGAAGGACGCACATTCATGGAAACAGATGTCGGTGTCTTTTGGCGTCAAATTCGCTGGTTTGATGATGCGGATAACGAATCGAGCGATCCAAGATATGTGGACGTGAATGAGGTGGCTGTGGATGATCTCCAAGAAGTCATCTGATCCGGTGAGTTAACATATCACGAGATTATGCAAATTGGTACAATATGGCAAACCTTGAGAGACCCGGAAAATATAATGCTAGAAGCACCCGATACCAACCCGGACCCAAAGGGGAGGCCAAAGAAGGACGTAAATGAACGTAGAAGATCGAGTTTTGAATACACTCGCGAAGCCATGGCCAAAACAAGGGAAGAAAGGGAAAGGAAGAGAGCGACGGAGGTGACGGTCGAGGAGGAGGAGGAAGAAGTAATAGGGGAAGTAGCGGGGGAAGCAACAAATGATGATGTAGTAGAGGAAGTCTGAGCAAATGAAACACCAGTCTTTATCTACCCGCCGGTTGTCATAGGGAAGTACGAGTTCGGGTCGAACAATTTTGAAAACTTCATGGTTCCATATGTTAAATGCCTAGCAGATGTTCAAGGCGACGGAAATTGTGGATCCCGAACACTTGTTGTATTGTTGGGTCGCGGGGAGGATACATGGCCTCAAATTCGAAGAAGTATGATGAAGGAGCTTCGTAATCACCCGGATCGATATGATATATTTTTAGACAGTGAAGGCGTCGATCATAAACAGATGATGACAAAGCTCAAATGGTTCCGACAAAAATGTTGGCATCATCCGAACATTGGATGGAGATGCCCATATACGGTGTATTGTTCGTCACGATCTACCAATGCACTCTTGTGTTCTTCGATTGGAACGCGGCTCACACAATGCTCCCATTGAGTATACAAAAGCTTTCCAAGGGTTCTCCGACCCCGGATCAATCAGATTCATCGCCCGAGACATGATTTATCACCACTATGTTGCGGTAAGTTTTAAACATCTTATGAAGTTAAAACATTAACAAAAGTTATTGATACTTTGTTTTTTTCTCCTAATTTTCCTTAAATTTTTGTACAGTTGAAATGTACGGCAAATTGTCCAATGCCGCCTATTTTTCAATATTGGCATGTGGGTCACGACCAATGCGTTGAAGAATTGGACAAAACATACGAGCCGCAAATTCAAATGTTTAGAGACCTTCGTGAACAATATGGTCGCCTTGTACCTTAAACATTTATATAAAGTATTTTTTTTAATTAAAAAGTTGCGATAATTAATTATTATTACTAATTAAATATGATTACTAATTATGATTAATTACCAAATAATCATAACTAATATTAATTAAAACTATTAGACGAGCTTAATATTAATAATAACTAATACTAACTATTAATAATAATTAAAAATAATAATATTACTAATTAGTATTAATTATTATTACTAATAATAATTACTACTAACTAATAATTAATTATAATTATTATAAATTAGTATTAATTAATACTAATTAAAAAGTCTGTTGGGAAGGCTAGAGGCGACAATAATTGCTTTTTTCATTCTTATTGCTAATTTAAACCATTTTTTCTACTTTAATTCAAGGACAAAAGTAGACAAGAAGAAAGCGGTAAGTAGTGTAATGATTGGCTACAGTTAATTGTAAGTAGTAATTGATAATGATTGGTTATAATTGTAATGATCGATTATAATTAATGGAATAAGGGGTGTAATAATTTGGGGTGCATTTAATTTGGGGCTAAAAGAGATACATACACCCACAGTAAAACTCCTCTTGCACATTAGCTGCGAGAGAGAACTCCATTCAAAATAAGCGGACAAGAAGCAATTAACGCGGTTATTTCTATTGTTGCGTTTTCCTTGGGGTAGGTTCTCGCACCCTCTGTGTCAAAGGCCAAAATATAGTCAAAAGCGTAATCAATGCAAGGTGAGTTCCGATGTTGTGCAAGGTGAGTTCTGATGTTGCGCAAGGTGAGTGCCAATGATGCTTTCCTCGGGGTTGGTTCTCGTATTGTAGGTGTGAGTAGCCAAAACTTCAGCGGAAACCCCTACAATTATTCCCTTACCGTGACCCATTTCCTTCGGCTATATAATGTGCGAGAGGCGAAGACATTATTCTCTTCTATATCTCCATTTTATATCCCCGTTATATCTCTTCATTCTACTGCTTGATATTTTTTACGAGAGTAAAAATGGCTCAAACCTAGGTGGAGAGAGAAGCGGCAAGAAGGAGACGTAAGACTCGCACTCGAGAAAATACCAGGATTCACGAAGTCGCTCAAAAACCGATAAGTTTACATCCGATTTTGATATATATATACACACACATATATAGGGTTAGGATCAGGTGATAACAATTTTTACGATAATAAATAAGAATGTACGTTAAGTGTCGGATTAAACAATCAACGTTCATGATTAACGTGTTTTAATGATAAACGTGCATTCTATTTAATTCGGTATTCAATTAAGGATGCATGGTATTTGAATTAAGGAAATAACATATACACACGGTCGATTAGATTAGTAAAATGGCATTAGGAGTATATGTTTATATATAGTGATTTAGATTATATTAGTAAACTTATTTTATGATTTTTTAGATGCGAACTTAAATTAATAAATTTATGTTAAATAGGATTGGGTGAGTTGGTTAAGTAGGTACATAACGTATTTTTGTGTATAAAGTAGGTATGTTTTGTAATGTGTAGACAAAATAGGCACTTAAAATTATGTAGAAAAAGATTAATTAGAAAACAATAACAGATATTACCTAATTTGGAGATATTCTCTCTCCTATATTAAATAAAAGATTCCTAATTAATGATGTAAACGGATTTGCTGATATGTTAAAATATGAAATAGTAATTAAAATTTTCCTAGAATCTCTCCTCTTAATTATAATCTTTTAATTATAATATATAAATAAAAGATTGTGTAAAATGTAGGATTCGAACTCTGGACGAGTTGTCCCACCCTTATACCAATTGGACTAATTAAACTTTGTATATTCTTTTGATAATACACAATATTAATACACAATTTCAATTACACAATAGTGATACATCATTTCAAATACATAATGTTAATAAATGAAAGACTTGTGTAACAAAAAACCTTGTGTACGAAATACTCGAGCATACACAATTTCAATTACACAATAGTGATACATAATTTCAAATACATAATGTTAACAAATAAAAGACCTGTGTAACCAAAAACCTTGTGTACGAAATACTCGAGCGATATAAAATGACTCGAATATACATAATGTACCTACATATTATTCAGGAAAGAAATTCAGTGAAAGGTATTTCGTACACAAGGTTTTGATTACACAAGTCTTTTATTTATTAATATTGTGTATTTGAAATTATGTATAAATATTGTGTAATTGAAAGTGTGTATTAATATTGTGTATCGTCAAAATAATACACAAAGTTTAATTAGTCCAACTGGTATAAGGGTGGAAGGGAGGGACAACTCGTCCAGAGTTCGATATAACAAATTATAAAATTTAATTGATTATTAATAGGAGAGAGAGAAGAATCTTCAAATCTTTCCTCTTTTAACGATTATCCAACTCCTTTATTTTTATTTTTAAAATTAGGGTGCCTAGTTTGTATCTAATATACAAAAAATACCTTTTTTTACCAATCTTCTCAATAGGATTTAGTCGAATTTAGTAATTATATATATATATATTAGTTTAATTTTCATATATTGTACAACTTGAACTATTACAAACAATTTTATTTTATTTATAAAATATTTTGAATTAAAGTTTGTGTATTTTAATTTTACAAATACTCAGACATATATAAAATGTGGACTTAATATCTATTTTAAATAAAAGTTATAAGTTTTAATTGTAACATTATTAAGATATAAGCTAATTTTAATAGAAGTTATTTTTTTATAAAAAAAAAGAAATGAGTTCACAGTAAAATATAATTGAAATAGAATTTCTGATTAAAATAAGTAAGATATTTTTTAAATAAAAGTTGTGTAGTTATACAAGTTGTATCTAATTTAAATAAAATTTATTTATGTTATTTTAATGATAAAATAAGTAAAATATAATCTAAATATACATTTTAAAAAAATTTATGTGGCTTTAATCATGATTCATGAATGTGATACATGTGAAACGAACGTAAGCACGACACGTAAGTGTTATTACCTCTATTTAGTTTATATATATATATATATATATATATATATATATATATATATATATATATATATATATATATATATATATATATATATATATATATATATATATATATATATATATAGGGTGTGGTTCCCATGAGAACAGCCTCTAACGTGAGAACATGAGAACAATCGTACACCGTTGGATGTGAGTATTAAGGGTTGAGATTTAGAGTAGATATCAAAAATAATAATAACTACGAATAATAATAATTAGAAATCCAACAATAACTACGAATAATCCACTCAACCAACAATAACTACGAATAATACATTAAACGATATGACACATTCGTAACAAAACTAATAATAATTACGAATCTGTTCTCATGTTCTCACGTTAGGGAGTGTTCTCATAGGATCTATACTCTATATATATATATATATTATAGTATTGAAACATATAGTAACATATTTTTTTTTAATTAATTTTATATATGTTTAAGTTATATATTTTTATATATTCATGTTATATATTATAGATTCATGTCTTATATATTCACTCTTTATATGTTTCCTATATAATTTTCATTTTATAATATGTTATTTGACATTAGTCATGTTGCATTAGTAGTAAATGTAATGATATTAAAATGAAAAAAAATTCAAGACCTTCCTTATACAAAGAGTGCGTCAAATTTAAAAAGTTGCAGCAACTTGTTTGATTCAGCCGTCGATATATTTAGGGTCCGTTTGGTTTGTGTAAAAACAGCCTCTGGAATGGATTCATTCAGCTTGAGCCCATTTAGAGTGTTTGTTTAGAGGGTGAATGGAATGAAACCATTCCGGACCCATAACACTTCACTCATTTCGTTTCCGCTCTCAACAAAGCCCATTTCGTCCAAGGATAACAAAACTAGAAAACCCTCCATTCTCTCTCCCCGACCTTTCTCTCTTCCCATCGGCTGCGTTGCTCACCTCCGCCTTCAGGCTTCTCACCTCCGCCTTCAGATCTGGCCTCCATGAAAGGCTCTTCCGTTCTCCGAGTCCTCTCTCCATCCTCGACATATTCTATTAGTCGGTTGGACTTATCTCCGCCTTCAGGTTTGTTCTGAATGCTTTCATTGATATTCCTTCCATGTATGTGCATCCTTTAGTTCAAGATAGTGAGATACTGATCTTTCTAACCGAAAATGTGTTGCTCCACCTGAAACTATTTTGTTTCATTAGGAGACGGGTTGTATTGATTTTGAGAAAACTAATCATTAAGAGAGGGAAATTGCACCTCAAGTATGTGTATCCTTTAGTTCAAGTTTTTTATGCTAGAATCAAAACCTATATAAATCGTATCTCATTTTCTTATTTTGGTTACATTAGAAGAGGGAAATTGCAGTGAACCACATAGTCCTTTTGAAGGTGACAAAAGCATAAGACAGGGAAACCCATCTGAAGAATCATACATGCTGCATTACATTGATACAATTTATTATTTATATCCACAATTTATTTTATACATTCACTCAGCTTAGATTTTGATATTGGAGAACTTAACTAAACAGTGAATCAAGTACCAAAAAGGATATTAGGGTTCTGGTAATTGTTTACAGGCGATTTTGATTTTGCACATGCTGCGGCTAGGTAGGAAATCTGTCTATTCGTAGTTTACTAGCTGGTGTAGTTGAGCAGTATATCTTATTTGCTTCCTTCTAACATTTTCCACTTGAATATTTAGAGCTTATGACTGTGCTACTATCAAGTCCAGAGGCCTTGAGGCTGATATCAACTTCAGTATAGGTGATTATGAAGAAGATATGAAGCAGGTGAACGATTGTGCATGTTAAATGTGTTGCTATCAAGCTATGACTCCATTATAGCCGTCAAACCATGATATTGTGCAGATGAAGAATCTAACAAAGAAAGAATTTGTGCAAGTTCTCCGTCGTTAGCGTATTGGGGTTTCATGGGGAAGCTCAAGATATAAGGGAACCTCTACGCCGAAATGTGGCCGATGGGAACCTCAAATGGGTCGATATCTTGGAAATAAGTGAGCATTCCTAACTTTTCCCTAGCTATTGGTATATACATACTAGATGTATGAAGTTTTGTAAGTTCAACTCGAAGGTTATATGGTACTACAAACTAGTGCCTAACACATCATAAAGTGGCCTATGATTCAAGTGCTAGAAGAAATACTTAGGAACATAGTTTATGTATATAAATACCTTGTGTTATTGCAGGTATATATATTTTGGTTTATGTATATGTCACTTAAAGTAAGAACTTCAATTAAAGGAACCATTTTCGTGTCATAAGATTGTATCTTTTTTGGTATAAAAAAACATAAGTTGCTTTTGATGGTATTTGATTGAAATTACAGCTGCCCTATCTGTTTGGTCATAGGGCTTATGACAAGGCAGCCACTGAATGTACTAGCATTGAAACAGTGAGCAATTTTATGATTCTTAAGTGTTTGAATTCGAAGAATACTTATGATTCTTTAAATTTGATTTGAATTTTGGTATTTATAGTTTTGTTTTAGACATTGGTTTATGGTTTTGTGTGGATTTTATGTTTATATTTTTAAACAGTGAATCAAGATCAAGTAGTAGAAGAGTATGGGATCCAATTGCTCGTTTCATCTTGTTTTGCAATGTTGTTGCTTTGGATTTGAAAATTTTTAGGTTTGAGAGATTTGTAGCATTGACAAAAAATTATGCATGATTTGCTTATGTTTTTTATTTGTATCTTAAATTTTGCATTTTCTTTCTTCTCGTATATTTTTGTTTTTAAACAGTGAACTATGGTTTTGTTTTTGAAACAGTGATATTGTACCTCTATAATGAAAAAATTGGCATGAAAATTGCTATGAAATAGTAGCATAAAATAGTGATACTATTAGGTGAATGATTTTATTCCGGAAACAAATCAAACAACACAAATGTTAATTGATTCCATTCTGAAAATAAACCAAACATAAACAAGGATAACCATTTTCTATTCATTTTATTCCTCTTATCTATTTCCATTTCGTTTTCATTCTATCCTCCTAACCAAACGGGCCGTTAGGCGAGATGTTTGGTGTATAAGAGATGAGGGGATGTTTATTTTAGGGGGCAAGTTCCGTCATAAAATTGGGTTAGGGTCCGAATACCTTAATACGGTATTGTTGAATTATCAGTTGACGTGGATGTTTGATTTAGGATTTTCCTACAGCGATTCCATTCCCATTGTACTTTCGTTGACTGCTACGGCCAACGTCAGCCCATACGCGATCATCATCCAAATTTCCGTTTCTCCACTGTCAATTGCCAAATACAATTCAAATTCCACTTCTTTTGGATATCACTCCGTAATCCGTATTCTATATATGAATAGAAAAACACGTCTCACTCACTCACTCACTCACTCTGCAAACAAACAGTCCTTCATGGCTTCATCCACGGACCCAACCGGTACCATCGTCTTCTTCACCGTTGGTCGCTCTCAATATGGTTTCGACGTATTTGCAGTCAACCTCCACTCTCCCCCACCCTTCTCCGAACACCGCCTTACTGACGGTGTTTCCGTCAACTTCAACGGCTCCTTCTCCGCTTCCAACCTCATCTTTATCTCAGAAAGAACCGGGTCCCCCAAAATTTACTCCACTCCAATCGAACCCGGTTCAACCAGCCTCAACCCCGCCCTTCTCCCTTCCGCTCCAGGAAGTCTCTACCATGACCGCCCAATCCTCCAAGACCGCCGACTCTATTTCATCTCAGCTCACGAGCCCGCCACTTCATTTCTCAAGAGCTACTCTGCTCTTTACTATTCAAATCTCGATGCTCACAACGAAATCACCCGGTTAACACCAAAGGATGTCGTCGATTACAGCCCGGCGGTATCTCAGTCAGGAAACCTGATCGCCGTCGCCTCATACGGGTCCGGACCCTGGGCCGGCGACTTCCAAGTGCTCAACACCCGTATCGAGGTCTTTCGGCCTTTGGATCCGGAGAAGCGTCTGTTGGTGGCTGAGGGTGGGTGGCCCACTTGGTCCGGTGACAACGCTATCTTTTTCCACCGGAAAGCAGAGGATGGGTGGTGGAGCATTTACAAAGTTGAACTAACCGAAGATTTTCAAGTTTCCGATCAACCTCGTCGGGTGACCCCGGCGGGCCTTCATGCGTTCACTCCAGCTGCGTTTCACGACCACAAGAGGATCGCCGTCGCCACTCGACGAAAGGGGAAAACTCACCGCCATGTCGAGATCTTTGATCTCGAAACAGAGCAATTCGAATCAGTTACAGAAAGCTTGAATCCGAATGTCCATCACTATAACCCCTTCGTTTCCTCCGATTCAAAATTTATCGGATATCACCGATTCCGGGGCGAAATAGATTCGGATTCACCTGAATTCATTCCGAATATGGAACCTGTAACTTCTCCTGTAAATGGACTCACTCTGGTCAGAATCAACGGCACCTTTCCGACATTCTCGCCGGAAGGGGACTTAATTGCATACAATCACCCGTTTATTGTCGACGGCGGGTTATCAATCATGAAATCAGATGGTTCGAGGAGATGGAATCTGTGCAAAGGGAGAACTACCTTCTACAATTCATGGAGCCCTGTTGAAAAGAACATCATCTTCACATCGGTGGGTCCAATCTTCGAGAAGCCAAGGACTCCAGTCCAGATTGCTCGCATCGCTTTCGATCTCAGCTCCAGCAATGTGGAGCTAAAAATCCTGACAAAGGAGGAGACCGGCAACAACGCATTTCCTGCCTGCTCGCCGGATGGAAAATCCCTCGTAATCCGATCGGGTCGATCAGGTTTCAAGAACTTGTACATAATTGATGCCGTTAACGGGGAACTTGAGGGAGGGAGCATCCGTCAGTTGACAGAGGGTCCGTGGATCGATACAATGCCGAGCTGGTCACCGGACGGGAAGCTGATAGCATTTTCGTCAAACAGGCACAGCCCAGAAAACGTGGACGTTTTCAGCATATACATGGTGCATCCGGATGGGACGGGACTGAGAAGAGTGGAGGTGGCAGGGAAGGGACACGTGGACAGGGAAAGAATCAACCACGTGTGCTTCAGTCCTGACATGGAGTGGCTGCTGTTTACATCGAATCTAGGTGGAATTACTGCTGAGCCTGTTTCGTTGCCGAATCAGTTTCAGCCATACGGCGATTTGTATGCGGCGAGGCTTGATGGGACCGGAATTAGACGGCTGACATGCAACCCGTATGAGAATGGGACGCCAGCGTGGCATCCAGGTGGACTGGAGCTTGATATGGGGAGGTTGGGTTTAGGCTCCTCAGGGGTATGTGATAAGTTGACTGGTGAATTTGATGAGCCCAAATGGATTACTACCGACTTTTAAAATGCTTCTGTGCTCTGTTTTATTCATAAATAAGATTGTATCATTTTCTCTTCCATGGTACACTGTGTCTCTGAATCCGCCATATTACAAGTAGCAAATCATTCACACTCACATACATGATACACGGTACATGAACGGAATTTACAACATAAACCCTTAAAGAATGTTGAGATGATTCAAGAAGACACCCATCACACGTTGACGAGGTCACAACCAAAGGTCTGCTCACTGCTATAGCACATATACAGGAACCCATCTTCGTCTTTCAACGATTCATACAAAGAGTTCATCAAACAGGCTGCCCAATAACCACATAAGTAACATTATGAAACATGTTTACTACAAGTTAATTTATTCAACTTCATTAATAGGACGAGAGAAAAGCTAAGGGATTTACTTGTCTGAGGTAATGTATTCTTCACAAATATGAAAAGTGCTTTGCCAGGAGTTATATGAAGCCTTCCACCCAACACATGGATGAAATGTCCGACCGGCATCTCTTTAGGTAATAAGTACCTGGTTCAACAATGCCAAAGACAAACAAAAATCATAAAACCAATATTACATCCATTACTCAAAATTACAATGACCTCAATCAAACATAGCTCCAACTATGGACAGCAGCAACGACTTACAAATTATAATAAATCAGCTGTTGAACTTGTATTCAGCTTACTTGTAAGGGCCTGTTTAGTTCCAGATATGAGTATGAATATCACATATCTGAAAATATCCGTGTTTGCTAATTGGGTATATGGATATCAAATTGATATACGATCCATACTTTTTTTTTTTTTTTTTAGTAATTCTGATATGCCTAGAAATCTTCCGGTATCACTTCTCCTTCACGCTCTTTGTCTCCCTCCCTCATCTCCCTCTTTGGATCTCCATAACAACTCTCGCTCATATCTCCAACGTACGATTTTTTAGTTCCCTCTTCGGATCGTTCTTTCAACACAGCAACTCTCGCTCAACTCTCCCGTCTCTGCTGCATATTTTTTATATAGAGTCTCCCTTCTTGTTGAATTTTTTTATACAAGTTTCCATTCTACACTGAATTTTTTTTAAGGAAGTCCCCTTCTGTGCTCATTTTTTTATGATACTCCCTGCTATGCTGAATTTTGTTTATATGGGTCTCTCTTCCCTGCTGAATTTTTTCTAATATGCATCTCCCTTCCTCCTTGTTGATATGAGAGTGAAAATTGGTTTTTAAAATTGCTACTTTACAGTGCTGAATATTTTTGATCTCTCCATATCCCTTATATCGATTTTTTTTTCATCTTAACAAGTATGAGATATAGATATCAATTTCATACCCATATCTCTCTTAGAAATACCGATATCGATATCGATTTCTGATATACTGATACGAGAACCTAAACAGGCCCTAAGTTTTATCTATGAAACATAACTGAAGTTAGAAGCATGGAACTCACTTTTTCTTTTCCAACTCCGGAAGGTCAGTCCTAGAATATCTTTCTAAAATGACCTGAAACAATACTAAGAATTAGAATTGTAATTCAACAGTTTAGTTATATCGAGTTCCATTATCAAATGTATTGAGTATCAGTGATTAGTAAAGGTTGCAGCTTCAGAACTCAGAAGACTAACAAATGTAAACTTATAATTTCCTTGCATGAAGAATAACAGATAACCCAGATTTATGACAGTTCGCCTGCCAACGAAGCTATGACCCAGGAGGGCACAACAGGAATTTGCGGATGCCGGAATTACAATTCAAACCACGAATCCAATTTTAAGATTACTATGAGTTGAAAACGAGAATTTGGGGCAGAAGAATTTAAGTTTGGAACATAATTCAATCCAGGAGCACAGGTGTTGCAACACCAAAAATAATTCTAAATTAGGTCAAAAAAGGGGCAGACAAAATTTGGAATTGTAATCTACAAATCTACAATCAAGTAAGAGGAAGAGAGAAACTTACAGGTACGCGGTCGGGAAATTTGGCGAGGATATCGGCGGACTCCTTAACTCTTTCCTCTGCAAAATTCGAACATATTTCAATGGTGAAGAGGATACGTAAGCAAATCGCAAAGGGCAAACGTATCGTTACATATAGTACAATGGAAACTTGCGCAAGTGGAACAAGAGAATACCGAAAGTATAGTTGTCCTTGAAAGCGCTTATCTTTCCCATTTTCAACAATTTTGATCTTGACGACGATGAAGAACTGAAGAAGAATTTGTTGGACGGGAGAGAGGTAAATAACTGATAAATGAGCCGTTCGATTGACGAATAACCTTCCAACCTTAGACAATAACGCGAGAAAGTTGTCGCTTCTTCTTTTCGTGTAATATATTATTCATTTCTTTCCCAAAATAAAATAAAATAAATAAAATATTGTTTTTTCTACAACTACTAATATTTCTTCATCCATACTTCTTGACCTTGAATATGCGTATGATCAAGACATCTCAATTTATTTACTCAAATATAAGATTATATTATTCTATTCAACTCATTTCAGCCAGCAAAGCACCAATTTCACATTCTTTAACTTATTTAAAAGCATTATCTTTTACGGGCTAATTCGGTCTCCTCTTGATTTTCTATTTGCTGTACTTTTGAACAAGAGTTCTTGACAAAAGACTCGATTTTTTGAAAGAATTTGCAAATGATTTTGTTCCCTTGTAAGCATCTGAACACAACGACACATTCTTGTAGTAGTAATTAGTAAGCATACACTTTCCAGTTGAGATTAACAGATGCTTCTATCACAATACCCTCATCGAAAATGCCAATTACACAAGAAAAAATGAAGAATAAGAATCAAAATAAAACTGACTACATGGACCCGAAATCAAGTGACTCCCATCTGAAAGGTTGGATGTCATTGACGATAGATAAGGTCTTGAAAAACAGGGCGACGCACACACATACAGCAGCAATGCCAACCATTGACAGCATTGCAGGCCTGTAAACCAGAGATCTTCCTGCACCCCCATAAACCAGTTTACTTTCACAGGCTTTGCAGCTCTCACCCATGTTACGACCCAGCCTTGTCGCTATCTCCAAACTTGATATGCCATTTCCAACGCGTTTCGAGCTTCCTGGTGTGTTTATGTCCTCTGGCACGTCAACCACCACCGACCCAGTTGATGATCTGCTACTAAGTTTCCTCTGAACCAGATGGATGTACGTGTAGTGGCCTCTTAGACGTGCGTAATCTTCCGGAGTTGAACCAGTGCTGTCCCGAGCGTTTTTCCATGCTTCAATTCCCACCTAAAATGAAGGAAAGACAACCAACCGAATGAGTGCATTCAAGCATGACCGAAAGAAGAAAGAGACCAAAATAGCAGCAATGGACAAATACTTTGGCTCAAATTTTCAAGGGTAAAGTAACAAACATACTAATACAGTGGGGGTAGAGAAATATACCTTCCCCGGATCATCAGTTAGAGCATCCAATATTTCTTCAGAACCATCTTTACCGGCTGCAATGTGAAGAGGAGTCAAACCAGCAGGACCTTTGAGATCAGGTCTGAACAGATAGTTGCCATCGAACTCTTCAGATGAGCTCACATGGATGTATCTCAACAAGAGCTCTACAAGATCCCTGCAGTTTCTACGTACTGCCCTGTGTAGAAGTCCCATCTCAGTCAACGCGAGGTCAAGAGAAGGATGCTCCCCGCAACTCACAGATCCGTTGAGCAAAATGTCCAGCAATTTCTTGACGACAGCGCACCAGTCGTGGTCCATGGAAAATTCCATGAGCCACCTAAACCTTTTCAATGAGAATAAATCCGTGTTAGGATCTTGATGACCAAGTCTGGATTTCAGCTGACATCTATGAAGAAGCCATCCCATTTCATGAATGAAGTCCATGGCTTGATGTTTGGCTTCCCATTTTCCTTTGGATTCAAGACTATTTGTCGAGTCTAGTACAGATTCAAGCATACGAATTTCAGAACAAACATCTTTCTCGGCAACAATAAAAGGGAAAGAGCTGCTGCTAAGACCATTATCTTCAACCTGGATGTGATACATAAACACTTGGTTCAGATCCCAAATCTTAATTTGCTAATAAAACACAACATTAAGAATCACCAAATCTTAATTCATTGAGTAAACAGATTTATGAGAAGTTACTTATTTATACAAAACTATCACTATTAAAAGAAAGCAGCTATGATTCAGATAGACAGACCAGTGTTTGACCCAAATAAATTAAAAGAGTACAGCTTCGATGCCGTAGAGATATTTGAGATTGGTAAACGAAATCTATAAATTATTCTGAAACAAAGTTTTTTGTTAATGAATAACAGGATATATATAGCTAGGAGCACACACAATACTACCTCAATAAAGCCTCTGCCAGTCACAGAAGGGATTAAGCAAGACATAATGACGCACTCAATATCGTCTTCTTCTGTAAGGCTGTTGCCGTCTCTAGTTAAATCTTGATGGGCTTCCAGGTTAAGGTAACTCCCCTCAAGTGCACAAAGTAATCTGCACATAGGAATAAATATAAATTTCCAGATGATACTTTGATCAGATATTACTATCTAGGCTAAGATACTTCATTACTTCCCCTCTAGTGCACCATATACATGTTTGAGGTACAAAATGCTGCTTAAATGGGATCCTTTTTCAGATTCATTTGCTAGCTTGTTAGTATGTTCAGCACTAAGGAACAAATACAAATTTCCATATAATACTACAATCAGAAATTACTATCTACCTTGTGGAATTTCTGGACATGTTGAAGCCCTTAATTTGGAAATGAGCAGGTTCTGATGTAGAAACAGCTATTGGTGTCAGACTCAAAATTCTACTGCAGTGACTATTTAGGCTGGGTAGTGATGTATCGATCACAATCTGACCTGAAAAGGAAGGAAAAAAGAAGACAAATGAATGAATTTACTGAAGATTTTATCTTAGCTACAAACTGGCAGGAAATATGATACAAACCATTGTACAATAATACTATCTGATTGTCCACCCTTGTGAATACCCATCCCATTTGCCAGAAGGATTCATCAGTAACGTCGAGAAGTCTTGACAAACTGGAGCCAAGGTTACAGGAAATCTGTGCAAGATTATAAATCAGAATGTATCAGAAGTAATCAACAATTTAAATACACAAAAAATGCATACTCTTCAAAGAGAAACCATACCTCCTCCCAGATGGGCTCAGCCAAGCGAAGATATATAGTCAGTATAACACAGCCAGGTCTAATGTAGCTTTCCATGTCAGTAGGACTGTGAGCTAGCCAGTCAAGAATCTATAAAATGGAAAGTAAAATAAAAATTTAGATCTTATGTAACAGAAATCACCACATAAATGTTTGAGAATCATATATATACGCATGATTACCTGTCCTCTGAGCACCATAGGAAATTCACCTGGCTCTTTACCAAAAAGTTTGAATACAATTTGGTCTGTACGACTCTGGACAAGTAGCAACAAAGAAGAACAATCAGGATAAAATGCCTCAGTAGGAATATAAAAGTGCAAGTGCTTTTAAACCGTGTCTCATTGAAAACAGTTTTTTATCCTGCTCACTATTTGCTTATTGGGCCCGGTTCTTCCGATGAAAAACAGTTAATAAATGTGCTGTCAAATATGCCCTTAGCGGCTTAACATGACAAACATTTCAGTACCTGAGTTTCTCCACTGGAGCTTGAAGGTGACAGGGTAGAAGCTGAGTCAGAATTCCGACTAACTTGTGGGGGGCTTGAATGCTGTGAGTCTTGCCTTGCCCATAATGGGAAACCAACAGATCCATTCCCAAAGGTTCCATTCACAGGTGTACTCTCGTGATCTTCAACCCCATCATCCGAGTCAACATATATGTCATTCAAGTCAAAATTATTCAGCTTTGATTTCGCTAAAGCAGTATCCCTGACTTCTGAATAAGTTGGGAGGCTATCCTTGGACAAGCTGTCCGGTTTCCCAGAAGAGGCTGCCCGTGTATTTCCACCCTTGCTACAATCCGTGAGCATCATTTTATCTGGAAATACTGATGCAGGTGTTCCATGACGCGTGTTTGCAATCCTTGGAGGACGGGGAGGAGTACCGGATAGAAAAGCTGAATTCTTTTCTGTGCTTCCTCTAGGAATCCCACCAGTAAGTAATTTTTGAGATTCATGGAGAAGTTGAGGTAAGTCATTCAATCCGGGTGAACCAGACTGACTTGCAAGACCCCTCACAAGTTGAGCGACCAGATCATGATCAGTGGCTTCGTTTGATCTATTATTACCTGCAACATATAGAATGACAAATTACATTTCACTCCACTCTAAAAGAACAATGCAGAATATAGTAGAATAACCTTTTGAATGGTAAGAAAAACAACAGGACATATTTGTTACATAAGATCTTAAGATCACTTTAATCGTGGCTCACTGTAAGATTAACAATATGTTACCACTATCTTGGTTTGTCTATATGATAAACAGAAGTGCTCTGAACTCGAACACTGAGTTTGTCTTTACCTTTTAGGCTAATGACTGGGAATTATTTCATTTGTAAAAAGAAACCGCAAAACCAAACCCGATAAGAGCAGATTAATATTTATATGGTTTGGCATTAATATTTTGTTCTATATACAGTTCGCTTTCAGAGCCTTTGGCATTAGTAATTCAGAAAGAGGTGTAAACAATGCCAATCAACTAAAAGGCTATTCTGGATTAATTACTTAACATATCTCCTTCAGGAAACATGACCAATTTACTAATAGAATATATCACATAAGAAATGCAAGTAAAAAAACTTTACAAAAGACAATTGCTGCATCAATGTGAGGCGTAATATTACTGTAGTGGAAGAATTAACTCACTTCGCAAATTCGAAAATAGTCTCAGAAGGCTGATTAAGATGTAGTTACTGGCCTGCTCCTCATTATCCAGTTTTTTACCCATCACAAGATTAGGTTGGGTCTTCCTTCTCCTATTATTATGGCCGGCTAACCGCCTTCTACAGCTTCGCTTCCCTCCGTCAAATTCTTGAAGCACGTGGAATCTAGCAATCCATAAGAGAACAATCAAACAAGCAACTACACGGAATTTCACAAATCTGTGGTGAACTAATTAAGTCCTCTCATCTCATCCTATCATCAAAACAAATTTCTTCCAAGGCAGCAAATCTAGAGACCATACACCATATACTTCACACCATATATAGAATTACTCACACAACTTATAAGATTAAGGAATAAATCAAACGGCTAACCTACTACATTGCTGGCAAAATCGCTGCATAACATTTCCGACGACTGCTTTGGTGGCTTTAGAGTGGATCTGACAGACCTTATGGCGCCTATGATAATCCTTGGCATCACTGAGATCAGCACCACAGCCTTCCACCTGACAAGTTGTGCGGCTGGAAGAAGTTCCAAACAGTTTAGTCTTCTTCGTGCCCTCCGAGCTTCCTCCTGAACCTACTTGGAATTCAGCAATAGAAGGATCACCACAAAGCTTCAAAGATAGGGAGGCACCTTCCTCATCATCGTCATCATCAAACACAATGACCCTTCTTTTCCTATCCAGATTACTTGCCTCAATTTCAGGTTGAGGATGCAGACCCTCGGAGCAGTAGGATGAACTGTTTGATGAATGCCCGACAGCAGGAATCGGAATAAATTGCTGACCCTTGAAACTAGATGGCACAGAAGCAGGATCTACTGGGCTAGCAATGAAAAGATCTCCATCCCACTTCCAATTATTCAAATTCCACTCTTTATTCCTCTTCCCTAAAGCTGCTATGCCATACAACTGTTGAGCTTGTTCCATTTTGATCACAACTGCGCTAACCTTGATATGATAATCTTTTAACAAGGTGAAACACAAACTATATCCCTCATTAACTTAAAGGCTATAGGTTTTCAGCAGTAGGATATTTTTAAGCAAAAATCCCATTAACAGTAAAGGGACGGTGGATCACACGATGAATGATCAACCCAGAAAACTTCAGCACGGATACTAGCGTAATCCGAAACACCCAATTGTGATTTGATTGGAAAAGGCTAAGGAAACCTAAATCTGCATAGAATTCAGCAAAAGAATGCTGAAAATTGAAGAAATCGAGTTGAAAGGGATCAAGATGCAACTCACTCAGAAAGATAGAGAGAAAAAGGAGAATAGTAGCTTCTACGGAACTGGAAACGGTGCTGGGGAGGTGAGTCCGGACAATAATGGAGGAGACGGAAATTGGGCAGCTGCCCGAAAGCAAAAAAAGAAGAATGGAGGGGAGAGATGGCGAAAGGTTCCGGTGGAGGTGGGTGGGAAGAGAGAGAAAGAGTACCAAGGAACACAAACATTTACAGTTCACATGCCATCTTAGCTTCGAAATCGGAATAGACAAATCAAGAAAAAATAATTCTACAAATATTAAGAAAAAAAAACAAATTACGGTACGAATATTAAAAGAAAGCCAAACAAGAAAATGAAAGGAAGGCCCTCCTTGTGTCACTTCCATGGACAGCGGCCCCCTTGTAAAATGTAAATTACTTCTTTGTAAGCTCTATTGTTCATCTCTTTGTGTACGGGATTGGATCTTCTTCATTAATGGCAGAAACTTTGGGGTTAGTGGAAGGTGTTAATTAGCTGGATACATGAAACTGTATATCGCTTTTTTAAATGGTGGGATTTTTTTCATTACCAAAGTAAGATATATTTATAATTTTTTATATATGTTGAGTTTATTTTTGTACGTCGTTTAAACGAATGAAGTAAGCGTTTACTAAAAATGACTACAAATTCATAAAACATGAAGTATGGTTAACAAAATAGAACTATACGTTATAAAAAAAAAAAAACTAAATATTTATAAAAAAATGAACCACACATTCAAAAAGATGAACTACACATTCATAAAAATGAACTACATATTCACAAAAAATAACTAAACATTCACAAACAACTGAACTAACTAATATTATTATTGTTGTGTATTGTATACCAAAACTCACTTGAGACTTTCATCGAACACATATTGTGCAAAGCTTAACTTAAGAAAGTAACAACCCCATATGTACTCGTATCAAGTTGCTAGAAGGAGGATAACCGGTGAAAGTGACAAAGAACTCATTGTTGGTGGATTCAAGAAGAGAAAACAAAAAACTTTGAACGAAAAAAAAAAGTCGAAATTAATGTGAATGAGATGGATAAACCTGAACTATTATCATGTAAAAAATGAACATATTAATAAAATATGAACACCATGTTTATATTTGTATGTTGTTTAACTGAATGAAGTACACGTTCACAAAAATGAACCACTTGTTCATAAAAATGAACTACAAGTTGACAAAAATTGAACTTCATGTCCACAAAAAATGAACGACATAATTTGTCAATTGTACAATAACAATATCGTCTCCAAAATTTCAACAAAAGAAGGTTAGAAGGAGGAGCAACAAAGTTAGGTTTTTTTCGACCTTCATGGTACTTCCCCCGGCTATAATCAGGGGTTTATTAGAGAGTCTCACCATGAAATAAGTGCACTCGTTGTTCTATGATGAAGAACCGGGTAGGGGATTAATTAGGATATAAATTCTCTAGAATGGGGGTTAAGTAGAGTATGAGAACTTTTCGAAATATCGAATATCAAGGTTTTGAAACTTATCTCAAGGCCTTGAAGTCGATCTCTACGCTTAGTGACAATACTATTTCTCAAGGCTTTGAAGTGGATCTCAAGGCCTTGACTTCGAAACCTACAAAATATTGTTAGTCACAATATAAGTAATAGAATGTGCGGAAAATTAAAGATTGACACACGATATGTTTACGAAGTTCGGCCCTAACAACCTACCTTCCGCCTAGGGTTTCCGACCATAGGATTCTAACTATCTATTATCTGCTTGTTGTGAGTCCTAGATACAACCTAGAAGTACTTCCCTTCTTCTCTCAATGTAGCCTCAATGTTGCGATCTAGTCAACTCTATTCTAGCAATAATAGCCTAGTTACTTCGTAGAATAACGTTCTTGAGTATAACACTAAAATGATATTCCAATGGAGCTCTTGTGTTTATCTCACTCTATCGAATCAACTAAAGTACGCTCAAAGAGGAAGATAAACTTTTGGATCGATGAATATGTCTTGTATGATTGATGGTAGACTTCGTTCCTTCATCTTCAATCGATGTCTCTTTTATAGTCTACTATGGAGGAACTTATTCTAGCCATTTTCTCTTAGCCGTTGCAACTTCTTTCTTCCATAGAATTCGATGTTTGTTGAACAAGATCTTCTCATGCGTCAGTTGAGTACTAGCTGTTGAGTAGAATCTTCAACCCATATCTTTTTCAAGATCTTCTCTTCCAATGTTTGCTTGATAGCCGTTTGATGTTCTCCACGATCTTATCCAAGATCTTCTCCGTTTGTTGGTTAGAGATCTTCAACAAATCTTCATAGCCGTTGATATATCCAGCCGAGATCTTCTCCAAGATCTTCTCCGTTTGTTGGTTAGAGATCTTCAACAAATCTTCATAGCCGTTTGATATATGCAGTCAAGATCTTCTCCCCTAGATCTTCTCTTTTGTGTGTTCGTTGTAGTGACTCTTCGGCCGAAATCTACCGTTGTAATAGCATTCAAGACCTACACACATTTTCAACAAACAAACCAAGACAAACAATCTAGAAATATAGCCGATATTTGTTAGTTTATAAAATCACATTTATATGTTAAGTCTTCCATCATTTAAATAAAACAATTAATATCAAAGGTGGAGTTACCAATCTCCCCCTTGATGGAAGACAAAATAAATATCGTACCTACATTTAATGTTAGATATATGCATGCATAAAAATATTTCTAAAATAAATGCAGAAATGTCGAATCGCATAATTTCTCCCCCTTTGTCTTTCAACATGGGAGAAAAAAGTTAAAGCACGGGAGTTTATAAATATTACAAACTCAAATTAAACAAAAACTAGTTTAAAAAATCCCCACAAACGCATTTCAAGGCCTTGAAAGGAAAAACAAAGAAAAGTTGAAGCGCATGTCAAGGTCTTGTCATCCAGTTTCAAGGCCTTGAAATTGATTTCAAGGCTTTGAAATCTATTCATGGTACCATCGAGAATCGTGTTGGCCGCAAATATCATCATAACACTTCTGTCTCCACCTTGCATGAGTTTTGTCCAGCGTTTTCATCTTCTTGTATTCATCAACCCTACGTTCGTTCTTTACATCCCTGTATTTCTTTACAACACTAGATTCCTCAATGGTCAGAATGGTTGGTTCGTCATGAGTTGCACGAAGAATTGGTTGATTCTTAAAAATTTTGTAACAATGGAGCAACAAATTTGACGCTTTTTCCCTCATTTATTGAGCATCATCCTCTAAACGTAAGAGCATTCAAATAGAACATTTGATTGACCTTGGAGTGCATGATTGATAACAACTCATGTGTAGCATCCAGTTTGTCTGACATATCTGACCTAAAATTAATCATCTCCCTTCGCAAATTGTCCCAGCCAGACTCCAAAGCACGCAACCTCTTTTTTGGCAACTCAGAAACAAAGGATGATGAAGCGATACCCCTTTCTTTCAGTTTTCATTCTCCAGTCAATGTCTTTTCAATTCTGAGATGTTTAAAATATTCTTCATCTATCTTCCTGGTGGACACCTGTTTGTTCTCATTCGAGGTGTCAATCGAGAAGTATGTAGCAAATTTTGGGAGAAGGTTGGCATAAGGAAGGGGAATGGCTCAAGTGGATTTGATTGTATGAAGCATGTGGTTGAGGATGAGGTTAGGGAGATCAACATCGAGACCATTCAGCACATGATGGATTAACTCTAGAGTTTGGGCAGTCAACAATTCTCTAGAGTTAGATTTGGGTACAACACATCTAACAAGCAAATTAAACACAATTTTTGCTTCAAGCATGAGGAATGTGTGGGTAAGCTGGCGGGATGAGGAGTTAGGGAGGAGGAATTTCTTCTTTGCAAAGCGCACACTTTTAATTCTAGAGGGGTGATGGTAGAATGTTGAGGTGGAAAGCCCTAAAATTTGAGCAATAAGAATGAGGGTAAGGGTAATCGACTTACCTTTCACGACAGATTCTAAGGTTAGGGTTCCCCTTTCCTTTCTTGCAATGAGATTCACATAGAACAACCTTGTGAGCCTTGTGAATGCTAATTATCCTGTATTCAACATTTTCTAGATTGAACACCCTTGTAGAAAAGTAATGCATGGAGATGAAGGACTTCTGAAAATCCATATCCACAAATTCACACATGCAAAGTGGTCGTGTGTGAAAGCCGTCAAGCCAAGTGGCCCGTTGTTTTGAAATTCCTGAACTAGTTCGTAGGCATCCTAGTTTGAGCTGAGATCTCAATGTTTTCCGGATGAGAGGGTGTTTCCGAGTCTGAGGATATGTGAACCACCGCATCTTTGGATGGCCCTGGGGATGAATTTCTTGACTTCTTTGCCGTTGAAGATGAAGCATCACATTTTGAGGTTTTCTTGGTAGCCATGGATGAGTGTTTGTGTGAGAGAGTTTGAAAAACGAAAGAGTAAAGTGCAAGTGGGCTGTAAAAATTTTGAGCACAAGGAAAGAGGTGATAAGAAGGGCACGGATTGATGCTTTAAAAAGGACATGTCAATTCAATTTAAGGCAAAGTAAAATCTTGAAAACTAAGATTTGAATTTTGAAATCGAAATCTCGGTAAAGAAATTTGGAATTATTTTAAAAGATTCTTCTTTAAAAATGATTTAACGATCAAATATTTAAAAAAATAAAAATCATAAATCCGATCCGTGTTATCACTTTTGTCTTTAGAATCCGTTTCAAGACCTTGTATTACATTTCAAGGCCTTGAAATGGAAAATTAGACTACAATACAAGGAGAAAATAAAACGATTAACTCCCCCTAAGATAATGTTTCCTTGTTTAACATACCAAGCTCCAATCTAATAAAATTGAATCGATCTTCAGGTAGAGGCTTAGTGAATATGTTTGCAAGCTACAAGTCAGTCGAAAGGAAAGATATCGATACATCACCTTTTTCAACATGATCACGTATGAAGTGTTGTCTTACGTCGATATACTTTGTTCTTGAATGCTGAATAAGATTTTGGGTTATCGAAATAGCACTAGTATTATCACATTTAATAGCTATACCTTTGAGATGAAAACGTGATCACGAAGTTATTGAGCTATCCATAGAATTTTTTGTGAACAATAGGCTCTAGCAGCAATGTATTCAGCCTCAACTGTGGATAGGGCGACAAAATTTTGCTTCTTAGAGTGCCTACTTATTAGGGATGACCCTAAGAATTGACAACATCCAGAAGTGCTCTTTCTATCGACTTTGTATCCTGCAAAATTTGCATTTGAATAGCCAACGAGGTGAAACGAGTTTTGACGTGGATACCATAACCCTAGATCCTTAGTGTCATTAAAGTATCGAAAATTCCTTTTCACAGATATCAAGTGTGACTCTTTGGGATCAACTTGAAATCTAGCACACATGCACACACTAAATATAATATCAGGTCGACTAGCGGTTAGATATAACAAAGAACCGATCATACCTCGATACTCCTTTTGTACGACACTCTTACCATTCTTGTCTTGATGTAATGAAAGAGTAGAACTCATTGGAGTCTTTTCTACCTTGTATTAATCCATTTTATATATTCTTGAGCAAATCCGTGGTATACTTGCTTTGGTTAAGAAAGATTTCTTTCTTAACTTGAGTAACTTGAAGAACAAGAAAGAAATTTAACTCTCCCATCAAGCTCATTTCAAACTCTCTACACATAATATCTGAAAACTCCTTGCATAGAGAATCATTAGTAGCACCAAATAATATATCATCAACATAGATTTGTGCTACTAATAAATCGTTTCCTCTGGTTTTGACAAACAAATTTTTGTCAATCAAACCTCTTTTAAAATCATTTTCAAGAAGATACTTGGACAATCTTTCATACCAAGCTCTAGGAGCTTGTTTAAGACAATAACAAGCTTTGTCCAATTTAAAAACATGATCCTGAAATTTATCATTTTCAAAACAAAGAGGTTGAGCAACGCAGACTTCTTCTTCTAAGAAGTCATTAAGGAAAGCACGCTTAACATCATTTGAAAAAGTTGTACGTTCATGAAGGATGCAAATGCAAGTAGAAAACGTATGACTTCTAACCTGGAAATGGGAGAAAAAGTCTTCTCATAATCAATATCTTCTTCTTGGTTATAGTCTTGAGCTACAAGTCGTGCTTTGTTTTGAATAACTTTACCATGTTCATCCAACTTGTTTCGAAACACCCATTTTGTTTCTATGATGGATTGGTGCCTAGGTCTAGACGTGAGGGTCCAAAGTTTGTTTCTTTCAAACTCATTTAGCTCATTTTGCATGGAAATGATCCAATTAAGTTCTTGAAGTGCTTGAACGCAGTTTTTGGGCTCTACAAGAGACACAAACGCAGGAAAGCACACAAATTGCTTACCCTAGATCAGGCTTGCACACATGCTTTTCGATCGGAGATCACATTCTCTTGTGGATGAGATGAAGAGTGTTTGAACTTTCTTCTCTTGAAGATTTGAACGTTTTCTGATGACCAAGGCTCAGTCATCATAAAACGTTCCAATCTATGCTCCTTAACCTTGATGATTGCTTACCCTTGATCGGGTTTGCACTTCCCTTTATCACCAAGAGTAATGGTTCTAGGTGATTGCTTCTTTAAATCTGAAAACAATGAACTTTTTTCACTCATATGTCTTGAGCAACCACTATCTAATATTCATTTATGCTCCTTAACCTTGGTGATATCATACAAAATAGCAAATTTCAACCTTTCCGGGTAGACCATGCATATTTTAGTCCATACTCAACTTCAATCATGTTTAATGGTCTAGTACCTTTAGGAACCCAAATTTTCTTAACTTATTTTCTTAGACATAGAGGATAAGTTTTCTTATGATATAGGGATCATTTCTTCTATATGGGCATATTGATTTTACATGTCCCTTTGTACAACAGTAGAAACATGTGGGTGTACGTGAACTTCCTTTAACTTTAACAAAAGTGGCAACCGTTTTTCTTGGAAAATTCTTGTTAAGAGAGGATTGTTATTCACCCATCATTCTTTCAAGATTAGCTTTAGAATGAGTGAATTGAATAAGTGCAGCCTTCAGGTCTCTCCACGTCACAGTTAGATCAATCTTCTCTTTCTCTAGATTAGTATAATCTTGATGTAGAGAAGAGAGATTTTTCTTAAGAATCGCATTTTCCGATTCCAAGGCCTTGATGTTGGCATCAAGGTCTAACTTTTCACTGTTGAGATTTTCAACTTCCAAAGACAATTCACTTACTCGTTTCTCTTGTTTGATTAGCCTTTCTCTTAAGAGACTTATTCCAACTCTATGTTCTTTATCACTTATGATAATATCTTTAAGAAATTCGGCAAGTTCTTGGTTGAATTGAGACATTAGGGTTCTTACCACTCCTTTGACGTAGAAGTGTGGATCCTATTCTTGGTCAACCATTAAGCATAAGTTTGCTTGATCATTTTCATCATCCGACTCATTTGTAGAATCTGAGTCACTCCATGATGCTACCATAGCCTTCTCCTTTCAATCATTCTTCCTATAACCGTTCCTCTTCTTTTATGGACAATTCTTTACAAGATGATCTGCTTCACCACATTCAAAACAAGTCAGTACTTTAGTTTTCTTATTAGGGTTTGAAAACTTACCTTTGGGTCTTGATGATCGTGAATATTCTTTGTTTGCAAATTGCTTCTTCATTTGTAGAATTCTTGCAAGACCTCTTGAAATCAAGGCAAATGTATCTTCCTCCTCATCATCACTCTCTTCATCATCCGATGGAATGTTATCCTTCTTGGATCTTAAGGCAAGGTTCTTTGCGTTTGAAGATGGATCTCCATCTTCTTTACCAAGAACCATTTCAGGAGTGATTAGTTTTCCAAGTAGGTCATCGAGAGGTAATGTTGTGAGAGTCTGAGCTTCTTCAACAACAGTCACTTTTGGTCCCCACTTAGCTTTAGGCAAGCTTCTTAGGACTTTCCCTACTTTTTCTTCATTTGTGAATACCTTTCCAAGTGAGTCAAGATTGTTCACAATATTAGTGAATCTTGTGAACATCTCTTTGACTATCTAATTCAAAGTCATCTTGAATAATTCATATTGCCCGAGGAAGATGCTTATCTTTGTCTCCTTGACTTGACTTGTTCCTTTATACGTAACTATTAACTTGTCCCATATTTCCTTTGCACTCTTGCATCATAAGACACGATTGAATTCGTTAGCATCTAGTCCACAATAGAGCAAGTTCATGGCCTTGTAGTTCTTTGACACACTATCCAAGTCCGTTTGAGTGAAGTCAGCTTCCTGCTTTTGAACTTGGACTCCTTCAACCGTGGTGGTTGGTATTCTTGGTCCATTTTGAACAATGCTCCATAATTCCATGCCCTGATCAATAATAAACATTTGCATAGTGCTCTCCATTGGGCAAAGTTGTTACCGCAAAAGAGGGGTGGTCGAAAGATAGATCTTCCTTGAACAAATCCTCCATCACCTACAGAGTTCATGATTAGTCTAATTGATGGTTAAATCAATATACGTGAGTCTAGCTTTGATACCAATTGAAGAACCGGGTAGGGAATTAATAAGGATATAAATACTCTAGAAGGGGGTTGAATAGAGTATGTGAACTTTTCGCAATATCGGATATCAAGGCTTTGAAACTAATCTCAAGGCCTTGAAGTCGATCTTTGTCCTTAGTGATAAAACTATTTCTCAAGGCTTTGAAGTGGATCTCAAGGCCTTGACTTCAAAACCTGCAGAAGATTGTTAGTCACAATATAAGCGATAAAATGTACGGAAAATAAAAGATCGACACACGATATGTTTACGATGTTCGGCCCTAACAACCTACTCTCCGCCTAGGGTTTCCGACCCTAGGATTCTAACTATCTATTATCTGCTTGTTGTGAGTCCTAGTACAACATAGAAGAACTTCCCTTCTTCCTCAATGTAGCCTCAATGCGATGATCTAGTCAACTCTATTCTAGCAATACTAGCCTAGTTACTTCACATAGTAAGATTCTTCAGTATATGATAGCATGAATTATTGTCTATATTTCGGATATGATTTTGCCGTTTTCTCATCATAATTCTGCATGCATGTACATTTATTTATAGTGTTTATGTCATTATTCGGTTACTTTGCAAGAATTGAGGGGTACACCACGTTTGATTGTAATTGTAGGGAATATGACACGTTTTTGGTGGAAATGGAGCATAATGAGCTAAGGAAGCTATGGAGATACATTTAAGAGCATTAGTAAGCACAAGAAGAAAGGAAGGAATTATGTTGGAAGAAAGAAAGAAAGATTCAAATGAAGATACGAAGGCATGCACGTAGATCACTGTTGATCTCGGATCAACATGCATCTCGACCGAGTGGCCCACTAGACCTAGATCGAGGTCGACGGTTCACATCCCAAGGAAATAAATTATGATTTGACCTAAAATTCTTCTATAAGAATGGAAGGTGAATGTAAAGTCAAGGAGGATGGATCTAATACAAATCGGAAGTACGGCTGGTTGGAGACAGAGATTGAAGGAAACAAGATTTGAAGGAAGGATTGCTTAGGGTTCAAGGAACCTTAGATTGTGAGGATTTCCTTGGTAATTGCTTGTTAGTTTGTTGTCATCTCTTTGGAACACATTGTTGGATACTATTGATTTGTTGTTTGCTTTGATAATTAAGACGTCTTTGTTGATTGATTATTCACATTTTCTTGATATTCTTGATATATTTGATATTGCATTGATAATGATGATTGTTGGCTAAACACCCTTGTGATTCTAGGGTGATTAGTTGAAGGTTGTGGTATAGACAATGAAAGAATGAACCTTATTCTGAGTGGACCTTGAAATCTTGAGTTAACCCTAAACCGAAACCCATCTCGGGCTGTTCGTTGAGCATTTCGACCGAGATCAAACAGAACAGCACGAGAACGACCACTATTTTACAAATGCCGAGTTTAGGTTATAGTTTTCCAAACCCTATCCTTGTTGTAACTTTTCTGGTTTACACGCAAGCCTAGTATGAGACTTACCCGGTGATTCCTTTGCTTGTATACCGATGATGATGAGTGTTAGGTAACAAAGATTTATCCTTTATTAGGGTTTGTGTGTGCTTTCATCCTACATTTGAGAGTTAACTTGAGAGTTACCCGGTGATGGTTAATTTTGTACCCTGAGGTAAGTGATGTTGGTTTGAGTGCTCTTACCTTTCTTTAGTTCCTTAAGACTTACCCGGTGATAGGAGCTTTAGTTTGGGAAAGTGGGTAGTGAGACTTACCCGGTGATCTATCCCATAGTTGAAACACCTTCCCTCAGCAAACCTCAGCTTTGTCCACATTACCTTGTAGAAATCTTGAGTTGAAACCACAACTGGATACTATAATCTTTAGAATCTGTATTTCCCCATCCTGCTATACACCTTGTCTTTTGCTTTTGATTGGTACCATTGCATGCTTATAAAGTTAGACTGCTTTGTTGTATTATTCTCACCGATTCCCTGAGATCGACCCCGGAATATAAGCTCTTATTACGATAGATACGTACACTGCGGGTTCGCTTATCGTTAGGTTTATTATTTGGAAGATAAATTTAAAGCTTTGTATGCTCAAACCTTTTGGAGCGAACAAGTTGTTGGCGCCGTTGCCGGGGAATTGGTCAAGACCAATCCAATGTAGAGTTGTCTAACTTGGAAGCTTCTTGTTTTGCTACTGATTATTCTACCAGAGTTTTCTTGCAGAGCCTTTCCTTAGGTTTATGCGAAGAACTAGAACTGGTAAAGAAATCGTTCCTTACGATCCTGAACCAGAAAAGACCTACAAAAGAAGGTTGAAAGAAGCTAAGAAGATGGTTGTTGGCAATGATGAAGGAGTAGAAGATCTTCGGGCTGAGTTGGACAATGCTCGAGATCAGTTAAGACTTCAAGAAGAAGCCTTCATAAGAGAGAGAGATGAAACAAATGCTCAAAACGAGAGATTTCAGGCCGAGATGAATGAACTAAGAGAGTTAATTCAACGAGGAGATGAGGATGTTAGAGTCGTGGTGAATCCACCGGCACCTGCTTATGTGCCACCACTACCACCGCCTCCACCGAGGGTGGAGCCAGTTGACCCATTTGTGGGCATTCCGCAAACACTTGGTCAACGTATGGATCCCGTTCAGCAAACGCGCCGTCCTGGCGTCAACTTAGGCGATCCAACTGAAAGAGATTATGAGTTTAGACCTCAAGTCATCACAATGATTCAGCAGAATCGTTTTGGAGGAATGGAGAGATAATCACCACACCAACACTTACAAAACTATGAGATTTTGATGGAAACTTTGAGACTTTCTAGGTGTGATAATAACAACTATAAACTGCGTGTTTTCTTTTTCTCTTTAAAGGATAAAGCACTTGCATGGTATCATTCGCTTCCAACTGGAAGTGTGAACACATGGGAGGAGATGACCACAGAGTTTCTCACCAAGTTCTTCCCGCCATCAAAGATGGCGGAATTGAGGGCTAAAATAAATGCATTTGTGATGAGGAATGGTGAAAGCCTCTTTAAGTCATGGGAAAGATTTAAAGACCTTCTGTTGGATTGCCCACATCACGGGATTCCAAAAATTGATTTACTAGTGATCTATTTCAAGGGTTTGGATGCGGAAGTGCAGTTCAAACTTCAATCACTCTCAGCTGGGACGTTCATGGATAAACTAGTTGATGAAGTGTGGGACTTTGTTGAAAAAAAGACTCTCACTATGAAGAAATACTCTCACCGGAGTATTGAGACAAGAAGCCAAGGTTCAAGACCTCAAGAGTTGAACCTCACCTCTTCTAGCGTTGATCAAATCAACGCCCTCAACAATGAGACGAAAGCTTTAAAGGAGCTATTAAGGACAAAAACTCAACAAACCAAGGGGCAAGATGTTGGGTATGTTGGAAGAGGAAACTACCATGGGAATAGGAACAACAACAACAACAACCGGAACTACAACGATTGGAGATCCAATCAAAACAACTCCGGTAATCATTATTCCCATGCTGAAAATGCTCTAAATCCACCTTCTTCTTCTTCTTCTTCTATTCCATTGAAGAGCCAGAAACCACCATCAAGCTCGATTCAGCCACCAAAGGATAAATTGGAAGTTATGATCAAAGCGCTGGCAAGAAAGATGAGTGGATTGGAGAGCACAATTACTTCGATTTCTAAGGCACAAAAAGCCTTAGAAAATCAAGTATTTTGCAAGGCCGGAGAAGTTCCTAGAGATCAAGGGAAACTTCCAGGGCTCACAAAGAATAACCCAAAAGGCCAAATCATGGCAATTACAACGAGAAGTGGCGTGAAGACCACTGACCCACAACCTCGATTGAACGAAGCTGTAAAGCAGCCCATTCGACCGAGGTGATTTCTGGGTCAACCGAGGTGTTCACTCAAAAGTGTGTGCATCAAAGTCTTAAATTTATATCTATAACTTATGCAAAAGAAAACCCGCAGTGTACGGATCAGCTGTAGTAAGGCAAGAAATTCTAGAGTCAAACTCAGGGATTTGATGAGAATAAAATCGATTCCAAATTATCTGGCAAAGTATAAAAGCTTTTGTGATTAATTAAGGAGACAAATGATTCCAAGGATTCAAGTATCCGACTACGGCTTTCGATTCAAGACACTTCTACAGATCAAAGGACAGAGTTGGCGTTGCCAAGATTATGTGTTTCAAAGGAAGGTATCATACGGTGAAGTTCCAAAACCTATATATCTAGTCCAAAAGCTCTCTCTATAAGGGTTGTTGATGCTGCAATATAGAAAGATCTAAGGATAAGAATTACACTCAAACTAACCACCCAAAACCCCAGGATATGACTCTCAAAGGTAAAAATGGAAAGCACACTCTAACCTTAATAGAGGATGTTGAGTCTCTCTATTACCCAAATCTTGTAAACTTTAGCTATCAAGTGAAGAATCAATGATGAAGTCTCTTCTCACACTCAAATAGAGGTTAAAAAGGTTAAGCAATTTAGGCAAGGGTTAACTTTGGTTAAAGAATAAATCAATTAAAGATCGTCAAAGGAATAAATCGCCCTGTTCTTCACTAAATCGGTCGATCTCTCCAAGAACAGGTCGATTTTCCTGTTGTCGCAAAGTTAAATCTCAACTCTCAGGATCCAAATGGTTAAATGAGTTCAGTCTATCATCATCTAAGCCTCATTCATCAACTATTCTCCCCAGAATCACAAGGTTTTTAGCCAACCATTTTCATATTCAAATCAAAATCAAGAATGAATGAATAAAACCAAATAAAACTCGAACTTTGAATAAAAACCAAATAATCTCCGAATTTGTAATTAAATCTCAAAACCTATCAAAAAATCTCTCAAAACATTCAACAATGTGTTCACAAATCACAAGAATCAGAAGGGAAATGAGGTAAAAGCAACAGGGAGTCACCTCGGATCATGTCTCGGTCGAGACTCATGTGAAGCGGACGAGGTGAAAGCAACAGGGAGTCACCTCGGATCAGACCTCAGTCGAGACTCATCTAAAGGAAACGAGATCATCGATTCTTCACTTTGTTTGCTCTCAAACGTGTGTGTAATAGTGAACGAAATAGCTTTAAATTTATAACCTAAAATATAAGCCTGAAACAATATGCGAACCCGCAGTGTACGGATCAATTGTAATAACGGCAAATACTCCAGGGTCAAACACGGGGACTATGGTGAAATCAAGCATGCTATAATCAGGTTGTCAATATAAATCAAGACAATAAATCAAAGATAACAAAGATGATGTATAAATCAGATAAAGGAATGCAGATTCTAGAGGTCAAAGCATCCAATTGTGGTTCCGACTCCAGATTTCTAAGGATAACGTGGAAAAAGCTGAGGTTTGCAAGGGAAGGTATTTCTAAGGTGGGAATAGATCGCCGGGTAAGTCTCACAACTCACTATCCCAAACCAAAGATCCTCTCATCGGGTAAGTATCAAGGAACTAAGGAAAGGAACTATAATCTCAAACCAACACACAACCTAAGGGGATAGAACTAACCTTTACCGGGTAAGTCTCAGGCTAACTCACAAAGGTAGGATGAAGGCACACTCAAACCCTAATAAAGGATAAACCTTTATCACCTAACACTCATCATCATAGGTATACAAGCAAAGGAATCACCGGGTAAGTCTCATCCTAGGCTTGCGTATGAACCAAGAAAGGTGCAACAACTTAGGTTTGGATCGGATCTGGTTCACGTCTAGCTCAGTTCATATCGATATCGGTCGAGATGTTCTATGAACCAACCGAGGTGAGGTTTAGTTTGGTTTCGGCTCGAGTTTTCAGGGTCTACTAAGGTAAAGGCTCACTCTCTTTCCCACAACTTTTATCCAATCACCCTAGGATCACAAGAGAAATCAGCCAACAATCATCATGATAATAACATGCAAATATATGATGAAAGAATCAATAAGCAAACAAGAAAGCCTTAACACAAAGGTCTCAATAATCAATTCAATCAAATAAACAATTAATCCAAACAATCAGCAAATTGTGTTCCTCAATAAAAAATCAAAAGACAACAATCAAGGTTCCCTTAAAAAACCTTAAACTCCTTCAAAAGCCTTCAACTTTCACTTCCAAGCTATCTTGCTTCAACTTCCTTCTTCCTTGGAATATCTTCAATCTCCCAAAATAATCAGCTAACCAGCTCTCTTTCCATTCAAAAAATATCTCCAATCTTATAGGAAAATCACTTGCCAAAAATAAAAGATCTCATGGGCCATGGGCTGTGCGTCTTGATCCAGGCCCAGCAAGTCATCTCGGGTCGAGGTGATCTTGTAGCCAACCGAGATGATCTTTAGTTACGTGCAAATCTCTTAAAACTAGTCCAATATTAAATTTCTATCCAACATTATGGTTCCTATGCCTTCCTTGTAGCTCCTCAATGTTCCAAAATGTAGCTCTAATGACTCCTTAAATCCCTTGGCTCCATATCGCTCCAAAACATGTCATTTTCCCTACAATTACAACAAAACTAGGTGTAGACCTCAATTATTGCAAAGGTACGTAAAACGACATAATCATCAACAATATACAACCATACATGCAGATTTATGAAGATAAAATGTCCAAACCAATCCCAAAATATAGACTATAATGCATGTAAGCACTAGTCTTAACCCTTCCAAGGCTTTACAAGACAATGTTAGGAAAGTGGAGCCACCGCTTCACCGGATGATAGCAAAAGTTGTGAAGATTTATAAAGAACATACAAAGAAGTGGCACAAAAAGCATATCACTCGGAAATGACTCAAAGAAGGAGAATTTGTTCTTCTTTTAGATTATTATTCTCATCTCTCTCCAAATAAACTGAAGCAAAGTGAACAAGACCTTTTATTATAAGAAATGTTTTATCTCATGGTGTAGTTGAAGTATGGGATGAACAGTGTGGAACCTTTCAAGTCGACGGACGTCGGCTAAAGAAGCACATACCGGAATCTCCTGTCAAGGAGATTGCATCCATGCATCTCAATTGAACACTCAGAGTTAGGTCCAACTAGCGACCTAAAAACAAGCGCTTCTTGGGAGGCAACCCAAGATATTGTTTTCTTTCTTGCTTTCTAGATTAGATTAGATTAGTGTAGTTTGTGTTTTTGTGTCCGTGATAACACGATCTAGGTACTACTCAAGGGAATACAACAAAAAGGAAGCATATGAACGAAGCTACAGTTACATTAGATTAGGAGAACATATTTCTCTCTTTTCAAACCCTTTCTTCCCCTACGCCGTCTCGACCGAAGTTCGCCCTAATCCTTAAAATTTTCGTTTCTTGCCCGTTTTTTTTGAAGATTCTTGGATCCAAATCGACGGGAACAACACCACGAAGACTTCTCCAGCATCAAACTCCACTTCAAGCTACCGAAATATGCTAAAACCGGGTAAATTCGTTCGAAAGCCCTTCTTTCGCGTTTTAGTAGATTCTGCTCAAATTTGAAGATTGATGTTTGTTTGGTGTGTTGAAATTGAACGAGGAACCCCCTAGGAGACTTTTGGTAGCAAATTTAGGGGCTGAAAATTACAAATTTGTGAGTTCGATCGAAGTGTTATCCGTCTCGGTTGAAACCCAGTCATCTCGGCCGAGATACCGTCAAGAACAACCCGAGATCAAACCCTAATTTAGAAAATGCGTCGTTTGGAAAGGCAATTAGTGATCCATGACCACCCTGATGATGGTAACCACTCACCTTCGCCTCCTACACCGCCATAGGTGCCGATCATCCTTGGTCGGTTCCAAAAGGACTATGACCGGATATGCTCCCGATCGATCATCTTCCCAGCTACGTCGACATTGAGGACTTCAATTGCCTCCACGTCATCGAGGACTTGCAGCGGATGATTTCTCTTGTTGGCCTTGAGCAGTTTTTGGTCATCCGCACACCGGCTTATGTAGAGCCGACTCTTGAGTTTATCAGTGCCGTCACCCATGTGCCGGAACACAAAGGAGTAAAGTTCAGACTGATGAACAAGGGGTATGCCTTTACAGTGGAGAACTTTGGGACACTCTTCAGATTCCCCACACCGACCATCATTGACTTTCCTTCTAGGCAAGAGGCAAATGCCTTCTTGGGATTCTGAGCGAGATGCTGCTTGCCCGGACTAAGATGCCCCAAAAGATCCGACATGGTGAGTTACTCTCTCTTTTCTGCATGACTACAGGTGGAGTCCCGGACTTTGCCACCATGCTGGTAGAGGAGTTGGACAAGGTCAAATACAAGAAGAAGGGCGACATCTACTTTGGAGGATCAGTGACGTACATCGCCGGCGCTATGGACATCGATCTTTCTGCATGCACTTTGGTCGCCGAGGCCAAACCCTTGGGGTTACAGGAGTTTATCACCCGAGCGATTTTGATCCCTCGAGGCCGTGGTCTACCATACGTGGCCATGCCTTGGGAGACCAAAACTCCGAAAGGGATCCCTTGGTTGCCATAGTTCACTATCACTGACCCGACCAACTAGTTGAGGATTTGGAGGTCGTTTGTGTAGGACACAGAGATTGCTGTAGAGTTCGACACATACATTGGCGAGGAGGATGTTGGAGTACCCATGGACAATAGGACGGACACTACTGGTCCGAGTGCCCTAGTGATTGAGCTGGTGGATGACGACGAGGAGACGGAGGACGACCACCTTGCACCAGAGACTCCTGAGCCAAAGATGCCACAACACCAACAGCGTCACCACTGCCGCCGTGTTCCCGAGGTCCATCGGAGGATTTATGACCTCACCCGTCACATGGAGCATTCTTTCCGTGCTATACATACGGATATGGGAGGGCGGCTCAACAGACAAACAGGATAGCTCAGCGCCATGAGGCGAGAGATGTAGGAGATCCACCACTATCAACACTGAATGATGGAGCTGTAGTTCCAATATCTGATGGGTCATCCATTCGATCCAGCCTTGTACCCATTCCATCCTCCTCCTCCTTCAAACGCTTGATCGGACCTTCCACGGAGTTGTTGTTGCTTTATCTTTTCTTATTTTGCGGTTCTACACTATGACATTGTAAGTGTATTTCTCTAGACTTCTTTTTACCCATCGGGACGATGTGTCCTATGTATGGGGTGCTTTGAGATATTGTGGTATGTAATAACCGACTTATCTGCTTATGATTATTTTCATTGCTTCCTTTATGTGCTTAAAGGCTATTTTGTACAATACATGCATTACGACAGGAGTTTTGATTGAAAAAAACATACAAAAACTGGTTTGAAAATTTTTTTTATCTTGACCGAAATGACCTATGACCAAACGAGGTGACCATAACAAGAGCTTACCTCGGTCTAATACCTCGTTTGTCTATAAGTCATCTCGACCGAAATGGGTTTCGAAAACTTGAATTTTTGAAAAGTTTTGTGCTTCTAAGCTGGATATGATCTGAATGATGAATATTGTTTGATGATTAGTTTTTATGATCTTTATGTGCTTGACATTATTTATGATATATCTAAGGTGTGATTGCTTTGTTTGAAATTTGAAGCATGTTTAGTAAGTTGTTTTATCCAATTCATGCTGAGTTTGAAAGTTAACACTACATTATGAGTTCTCTCACATCCTTATTGGAATGATTAAGGCAATTTGTTATTCTTTCTTCCTCTTCTTGATCATGCTTTTAGCCCCTCATTGAAATACGTTTGCCCCCCTTTACCTATACGGGAAATTGGAAGCAAGAAAATGAAAAGCAAGTGAAAGATGAAGTTGAAAGGAGAAGAAGTGTTAGAAAACAATAGGTTTGGGGACGTTAGTCATGAGGATGAGTAACTCGGCACCATTCAAATAGCCGGATGTTTGTGTTTTGCCAAAGTCTGATTGGTTGATAGTCCTAACGGGTCATGGTATGTGCATCAAGGTTTGAAGTATCTCGAGAAATTGAGATTAGCTGATCTCCAAGGCTTTGGTTATTGTGCACCTCTGTCCATGTTCTCAAAAAGTGAAAAGTAAGCAACATGCTGAAAAAGAAGCAAGAAAATCTTGTTGATGAAGAGAAGTTCGAAGTTGTGAAGTTCTTATCCTTTTCCCGGACTTAGCACCACAATATCCTATATACACTCCATCCCTAACTCATTTCTTGACCTTTGATTGAAAGCCCTTAAGAACATGAGCATGTTGTTTGACTTTGTGGATTAAACTGGATTATTCATGATTGATTTTGATGAGCATGATTTGCTATGCATCCTATGATCTCAAGTGAAGTATGATTAGATTTCCTATATCTATGACTTGTTTTGATCATATATGGATTCTTATTAGCTATGAAGCATTCCCTAAGGGTGATCTATGAAAAAAAGCACACAACCAAAAGTTTTGAAAGTTTTTTCACTGAGTTTTAAATGATTGTAATTCATTCTATCTTGTGTCTAAGATTTGAACCTTGCTTGAGGACAAGCAAGAGGCAAGTATGGGGTATTTTGATAACATGAATTATTGTTTATATGTCGGATATGGTTTTGTCGTTTTCTCATCATAATTCTGCATGCATGTACATGTATTTATAGTGATTATGTCATTATTTAGTTACTTTGCAAGAATCGAGGTCTACACCACATTTGATTGTAATTGTAGGGAATATGACACGTTTTGGGTGGAAATGGATCATAATGAGCTAAGAAAGTTATGGAGCTACATTTAAGAGCATTAGGAAGGACAAGAAGAAAGGCATGAACTATGTTGGAAGAAAGAAAGATTCAAATGAAGATACGAAGGCATGCACATAGATCAATGTTGATCTCGGATCAACACAATGATGCATCTCGACCGAGATGGCCCACTGGGCCTAGATGGAGGTCGACGGCTCACAACCTAAGGAAATAAAATATAATTTGACCTAAAACTCTTCTATAAAAATTGAAGGTGAATGTGAAGTTAAGGAGGCTGGATCTGATACAGATCGGAAGGGCGGCTGGTTAGAGACTGATATTGAAGGAAAGAAGATTTGAAGGAAGGATTTCTTAGGGTTCAAGGAACCTTAGATTGTGAGGATTTCCTTGGGAATGGTTTGTGAGTTTTTTATCATCTTTTTGGAACACATTGTTGGATACTATTGATTCGTTGTTTTCTTTGATAATTGAGACATCTTTGTTGATTGATTATTCACCTTTTCTTGATATTCTTGATATATTTGATATTGTATTGATAATGATGATTGTTGGATAAACACCCCTGCGATTCTAGGGTGATTAGTTGTAGGTTGTGGTATAGACGATGAAAGAATGAACCTTATTCTGAGTGGACCTTGAAAGCTTGAGTTAACCTAAACCGAAACCCATCTCGGGCTGTTCGTTAAGCATCTCAACCAAGATCGAAATAGAACAACACGAGATTGACCACTGTTTTACAAATTCCAAGTTTAGGTTGTAGTTTGTCAAACCCTATCCTTGTTGCACCTTTCCTGGTTTACACGCAAGCCTAGGATAAAACTTACCCGGTGATTCCTTTGCTTGTATACCGATGATGATGAGTGTTAGGTAATAAAGGTTTATCCTTTATTAGGGTTTGAGTGTGTCTTCATCCTACCTTTGAGAGTTAGCTTGAGACTTACCCGGTGATGGTTAGTTTTGTACCCTTAGGTAAGTGATGTTGGTTTGAGTGCTTTTACCTTGCCTTAGTTCCTTGAGACTTATCCGGTGATAGGAGCATTAGTTTGGAAAAGTGGGTAGTGAGACTTACCCGGTGATCTATCCCATAGTTGAAACACCTTCCCTCAACAAACCTCAGCTTTGTCCACATTACCTTGTAGAAATCTTGAGTCGAAACCACAACTGGATATTATGATCTTTAGAATCTGCATTTTCCCATCCTGCTATACATCTTTTTTTTTTGCTTTTGATTAGTATCATTGCATGCTTATGAAGTTAGACTACTTTGCTGTGATTATTCTCACCGATTTCTTGAGATCGACCCCGAATATACGCCCTTACTATGATAGATTTGTACACTGCGGGTTCGCTTATCGTGAGGTTCATTATTCGGAATTTAAATTTAAAGCTTTGTCTGCACACACCTTTTGGAGCAAACAGTATAACACTAAAATGATATTCAAATGGAGCTCTTGTGTTTATCTCACTCTATCGAATCAACTAAAGTTCGCTCAAAGAGGAAGATAAACTTTTGGATCGATGAAGATGTCTTGTATGATCGCTGGTAGACTTCATCCCTTCATCTTCAATCGATGTCTCTTTTATAGTCTCTATGGAGCTAGCCGTTTTCTCTTAGCCATTGCAACTTCTTTCTTCTATAGAATCCGATGTTTGTTGAACAAGATCTTCTCATGCGTCGGTTGAGTACTAGCCGTTGAGTTGAATCTTAAACCCATATCTTTTCCAAAATCTTCTCTTCAAATGTTTGCTTGATAGCCGTTTGATGTTCTACACGATCTTATCCAAGATCTTCTCCGTTTGTTGGTTAGAGATCTTCAACAAATCTTCATAGTCGTTTGATATATTCAGCCGAGATCTTCTCCCCTAGATCTTCTCGTTTGTTGGTTCGTTGTAGTGACTTTGGCCAAAATCTACCCTTGTAATAGCATCCCAGACCTACACACATTTTCAACAATCAAACCAAGACTAGCAATCTAGAAATATAGTTGATATTTGTTTGGTTATAAAACCACATTTATATGTTAAGTCTTCCATCATTTAAATAAAACAATCAATATCAAAGGTTGAGTTATCATATGAGATTGCTAGCAAAGCCCCTCCCTGTTTTACTTGATAGATTGGTTGGATCCTAAAAGGCGTCGCCTTCGCTTGACTAAAGCGATGACATGAGATGACCCGGCAAGGACTTTTTAGAAAATGTGGCTTCTTACTATCTTAGAACGCCTTCTTGTTGAACTTTCAAGAGCAATTTGAGTTTTATTTTCGGAGGGCATGTAAAGCTCAAACTTCACCAAGTGGTTCCGTAGAATGAAGATGTGTACAATTTTTTTTTCTTTTTTTTTTTGAAAATGGAAAGCGGTTCGATACCATTAGACGGCGTGCCGTCTAGTGGGTCGAAAGGCCGAAAAATCGGCAGAAGGTCAAACCGTCATGAAGGACACGGAAAAAAGAGAAAAAGAAATACACAAGAATACATCAAAATCAAAACCGAAAGCAAAAATTCTTCAAGTGAAAGCAGGATGATTCAGCCAGCAGTAGGTAACGAGCATAAACGTTCATCTTCGAAGGGATTACACAAGGGAAGCCTGAGAAACAACTATGGACACCTCAGATTTGGACTGCAGCAGAGCTGTCAGGAGTCGATCACAAATTCACTCACCCTTCTCGACAAACGCACGAAACCGTCAGCAGATGGATGTATCAAACCTGAGAAGACGAGATTGCAGAACACGGTTATCTTGATGAATAAAGGTGTAAAACTTGATGGGTAAGAGAAAGGTGATTTGTAGGGAGAAAATTGTTTATAATTAGTTAATTAATTGTATGTTGTTGGGATTGATTGATCTACATGAGAATGATTTGTAAGGAGAACTTGTTCAAAGGTATTGGATCTTAACCCAATCAAACGTAAATTTTATTTTTCTTTCCCATCGTGATGTTATTGGGACACTAGGTTGAGACTACTAGTTATAGCTTATAATCAACACAATGTTTTCAATTTTGTTTGTTTGTTTTTTTTTTTAATAATTAGACAAAGCCCATAAGGCAAGGCCCATAAGCCCAATACCACTTTCTACTCTTTTTTGTCTTTTCCTCCTTCCTTTGATCCTTCTTGGCATATCTTTTAGTATTGAAAATACGCAGCATATTTTTATTTTATTTTTATTTATTCTTTTTATTTTTACTTTAGATTTATCCAAATTTTTTTTGAGTTCATAGAAACGAACCATAGCAACTGGTGAGGCGGAAGATCTTGTAATTTGAATAACTATTTTAAAACAAGGAAGAAACTCGTTGTCGAGATGCGCGGTTGGTTTGTGGAATTGGGTTTCGTCGAAAAGCCATCACAACCGGTGAGTTACTAGGAGTCAGAAGAACAGATTGTTGGAGTCTTTGAGGAAGATGGGTAAAAAATAAGAACAAGGACCTTAAAAATTCCAAGATCCGGGAACACACGAAATGGTAAAGTGAAATTGGTGGTATCTTATTTTTAAAATCAAAGGCAATCACTAGTTGAGTATGGATAAAAAATTCTAAGTATAGATTGAAAGTGGGATCCCTGGATGAGCAGTTCAATGAATCTTTTGACTTATCGTGTTATGGTGGTTTTCGACTGAATCCGCCACAGACGGGGATTGAGGAATGCCTATGCGAAAAATGTTGGTTGCCTCAAAAATCAACAAAGGAGAGCTATAAAACCCAATACCATTGTTTCAAATGGTAAAGCTTGGTATAAAAAGTCTAATGAAAGTCTAGAAATAGTGGGTAAACATGTTGAAATTGCAGAATCTCCTCAGACATGGGTTAGAAGAAACACAATTGATAAGGTACGAAAATATGGGATTTCCTTTGATTTTTCATAGGCGAGGGAATTCCTCTATTATGAACAGAAAAATAAAGAGGTTTTATCGAGAGAATGAGTGTAAACCTTTCAGGACGGGTCTGGTTTTGAAAGAACAAAGGAAGACATGGTTATCCGAGAGAGGTGGTCAGCGGGTTGTTCCGGCAAGATCAAGAAATCCGTTAGGCCAAAGCCGGCAAAGCGTGGTGGCCGGTTGGTTGAAGCGTGGTGGTCGGTTAGTCAAAGTGTGGTGGCCGGTAAACCGAAGCGTGGTGGCAGACAAGCCATGAGTGGTGACGGAGGTCACAAACCCTTGTTGCTTGTTGCTTGTTGCTTGTTGCTTGTTGCTTGTTACTTGTTGTTGTGGTATTCTATAGAGATGGAGGCTAGGGTTTTTTTGGGAGGGGGTTTTCCAAACCAGCTCTCAAAAGAGAGCGTTTTCTCTCTCTTCCTCGTCCCTCAATTTTGTACAATTTCTTTTAATCTTGACTGCCAATCTATTTTGGATGAGTTGGCTAAGTAGACACTTTTTGTCTATTGTTGTATAAAGTAGGCCCTTTTTGTATCTTGTAGACAAACTAGACCCCTCTCATTTATTAATAAAGATTAATTGAAAGGATTAATTAGTAATTTCAATTAAACTGAGTCCAAGCCCAATTTAAATTGAAGATCAGTAGGCCCAATTCGAGTTACATAAGTCATCCAATTCGAGTTACATAAGCCCATTATAAAATCGAACTCTGGACGACAGTCCCTCCCACCCACCCTTATACCAGCTGGACTAATTGAACTTCGTGTATTCTCTTGTTCATACACAGTATTAGTACATAATGGTCAATACACAATTTTAATACACAAGTTCAATTACACAATGTTACATTTACACAAGTCTGTCGTTTACACAAGCTTGTCGTTTACACAAGCTTGTCGTTTACACAAGCTTGTCGTTTACACAAGCTTGTCGTTTACACAAGCCCATTCGAGTTACACAAGCCCAATTATATATATAAAATATATAGTCAATATCCCGTATTTATAAAATATGTAGTCAATATCCCGTATTTATAAAATATGTAGTCAATTTAGATTTAAAAAAAAAAGAAAAATAAAGTTGGGTAAATATTTATAATTAAACAAATTGGGGCAATTTGTTAACTTTAAATTATAGATTTCTAAAAATTTATAATTAATCAAATTAGGGCAATTTATAGGGCCATATTTGTAGATTTCTAAAAAATGGGGTAAAAAACGCAAATATAAAATATGGATATTTTTACAATTTAGCTAAATTTCAAGCGAACCCTATTCCCTGATGAAGCTTCTTCTCTGCGGCGGCAACAAAATTCCAGAATTAGGTTTTACTCTCAATCCAAAAAGAAAACACAAAATTTACATGTTACAACATAGGATTTTCACAATTCCGAGGACAAGGCCGTTGGCGGTCGGAACGGCGGTGGAAGGCAATAACCAACGACGGACTATGATGAATAACGAAGGACAACAACGACCGGTCTGGTGAACGACGACAAGAACAGGGTTGGAACAGTGGTGAACGGAGAAGGGGACTCACTACGGTGTGTGGAGGCTGATGTTGGAGATACCTTTGGTGGTGGAACGGCTGGACTAGTTGCGGAAGACTGCAAGCCGGCTTTGATTCACGACTCCATGCTTGTGCAGGTTCCCCTCCTCCGGTTCGTTGGTGTAGCTTGGTCGCGACGAGTCCCCAGTGGCGCGGCGCTTCTTCCTGTCCGGTTCGTATCGTGGTGGACGGAACCGCGTTCTTGCACAGAGGCTAGGAGGCGTGGGCTATGGCACAGGAAAATTGGGGGATAGAAGAGGGCGACTACGATAAAGGAGAAACTGCTGGTTATGATGAATTTATAGGGTTTCCCAAATTTTTTATTTTAATCTCCGTGTTAAATTTTGATTTTACCCCTTTCATTAATTAAATTTAGCTTTAATTTTTTTTAGATGATTAATAGGGGCCTAGTTAGTCTAGGCTAAACAAAAAGGGCTCTATTTCACCAATCTTCTCATCTATTTTTATATTATGGCTCACATATATAAAATAGTATAATGTACTTCATAATTTAATCAAATACAAAAGAATAAATAATTAACTCGACATAAAAATGAACTAAACATGTATAAAACATGAACTTATTATACACAAAAAATTAACTCAAATATAGAAATCATGACTTAACATAAGTAAATTAAAAAGAAAATTTGTTAGCGATAAAAATAAATCCTAATAAGAAAACTATGAACGTAATGTGATAACGAAATGAACTACAATGCAAGAAATTATTTTTTATAAATGAGATCAACATCCATAAACAACTAAATTGTTGAGTATGAAACTAAATATGGGTTTGGTTTGGCCTAAACCGCCGAACCGACGGTTTAGGTTTGCCGGTTTGACCAAACCGACGGTTTACGGTTTAGGTTTACCTAAAATCGGGCGGTTTTAAACCGCCGGTTTGGTTAATTATTTTTATTTTTTTTTACAAACCGCCTAACAAACCGGCGGTTTAGGTTAACCTAAACCGCCGGTTTGATTTTTTCTGGTTTAGGTTTGGCCTTGACCGGCGGTTTAAGCTGAAGACCCAAGTCTATATGAAACACCAAATATATGAGAAGAAAGTAATGTTGACCAATAAATTTGAACAAAATTGAGCTCCGAGGAAAATGAATGCCTTTGTGGCAATTCATTGAACACCTTTTGGGTTAGAATTCACAAAGAAAATCATCACGGATTTGGAATCCGTAATTGTGACGGTTACGGGTTCCGGATTCGTGATGATTTTCTTCACTTTTTTATTTTTATTTGGTTAGATTTTACAAAGAAAATCATCACGGAATCCGGAACACGTAACCGTCACGGTTACAAATTCCGTATTTGCTGTGCGTTTGTGAATTCCATTGCCGTGCGTTTACAACTTCTGTTTTTATACTATGAGTTAATTTTTGTATTCTACGAATTCATTTTATTTTGGTATCACTATTTTTTTTTTTTTCAGATTCTAAACAAAAATTCATTTTTGGAAAAGTACAAAAAAAATGAACTCTATACATACTACCGAATTTATTTTTTGTAATATTTAAAATATAAACTTTTATTCTAAAAAAATAAACGTATTTATATTTATAGTATGAAAAAATAAATAATAATGCTAAAATAATACAAATTCATAGTATAAAAAATAACAAAATTTCTAAACACTTCAACAGGAAGTATCGTCATACTAAATTAATTTTTAAACCAAAACATACCTAACATGGTTACTTTCTTAAGAAATAAATTAGATGACAAAACAATAGTACAGGTGAGCGTTACTTGGTGGAATGTTTGGTTTGCAAGAAACCAAACCATTTTTAATAACAAGAAATGCTAGAACATTGAAGAACAAGCCCAAATTCAAATTAAGAACTAGCAAGAAGCCAACAAAAGAAAGAACAAAACAAAGCAAACCACGAGTAGCAGTAAGAGGAAAACCAAGAACATACACTGGATAAAACCCGAAAATGAGTTCGTCAAACTAAAATTTGATGGATCAAAACGTGGATCTGGAGAATCAGCCTACGGATTCATTATTAGAAACCAACATGCATCAACCATCTCCCTGAGATATGGACAATGTGGAAACATATTAGTCCTCCATGTCGAAGCATGTGCGCTAAGCAGTGGCGGACCTAGAAAATTCTCGTTGGAGGGGCATAATTTTTTTTATAAGATATGTTGCATATTAAGTTTGAAATTTAACAATAAAATCTATAAATTAATTAAATAAATAAAATTTTACTTAAATTTTGTACTATAAATTAGAACTTTTATTTATTTTACTTAGATGAAATTTAAAAATATTTTATATATTTAGTTTGTTTTATAAATAAATTGCCAAATAAATTAGATAGTAGTTGATGAATTATTGTAATAAAAATTATATTAATTTTATTGTATTAGTTAAGAGTTAATAAAATAATAAACATCACTTAATTTCTCCATGTTTGATAATGTGTATCATATTTTGTTTAAGAAGGGTTTTTTTTCCTTCTTTTTTCCACCTTCCTTGGACCTCCTTAGGCAAAACGAGGTCGCAAGCCGGGACACCGTACCCCCGTTACCCCCTAGATCCGCCCCTGACGCTAAGGGAAGGTTTGATTAGAGCATGTGAACTAGAGATTAATAAACTTGAGATTGAAGGGGATAATCTCACAATTATCAATTCTATTAAACAAACATGGAACCTCCATGGGAGATCAACCTTGTCATTTCGGATATTTCTAACATCATACCTAGTTTCCAACAAGTTAGAATCCACCACGTCTTCAGGGAAGTCAATAATGTCGCTGCTAAACTCGCAGAATTGGGGCACCACTACCCACATGGTTACGCGTCTACCCCACACAGGTGACCGAACTCATCCGCAAGGATGCCATGGGTTGGAGAGTCTCGACAAGATGATCTAATCGAACCGCTTACCGGATAGTATAAAAAAAACACTAAATTAATTTTAAAAGAAAAAAAAATGCTATAAGCAGTATTTGTCGGACCGAACCCACTCGAACCAATCCGTCGTCTTCACATTTCCTTCCCCTCAGTTGCGTTCGGTCCTAATGATATTTTCTCGGAGCAGAGTCAAAACTCCTAACGAGGGCCTCATTTTATGCCATTAAAGTACTGTGTAGTCTCGACTCCCGCCGCTTGAGCTTCCCTGGTGGTGTCTACTACCGACTTGTTGGGTAATCTATTTCCTTTGCTCTTTCTCACAACCGAAGTTAACCTGTAGTGACGAGTTATCCTAAACGTAGGCTTAGGGTTTCTTCTATATTTCAATCATTTTTATGGTAAAGAACCATCAATGTTGATGTTTGGTTGATACACTTGATTACTTTTGATTGGTGCTAGTGGCGGTTAAGACTTCAAGACGCCATGCCTGTAAAATGGTGAGATAATCCTGGGATTTATAATTAATTTCAATTTCGGCTCATCTAGGTCAATTTGATTAGTTTGTTAACCTATTGTTCCACCTAGGGTTCTACATTGGATGCCCAGTACTGGGGCGACAGTAAACAGTCACATTCTAAGCGAAATCTCCCAGTCTATTGAGAGCTTGAATGGTGTCAAAGGAAGCAGGTGGAAAGCTCTTCTTACTTTCTACAAACCCATCCTACGAGGTATCAATTTCCTATTTCCTCTCTTTTGTGAGTCAATATGTATGTGTAATGTGTTAAATTTGCGTTTATTGGTGTTTGTGCAAACAGACCAGTCTTTCACTATGGAATATCCTCGCGATTTTATTGGTCTTACTTTTTCGGATCAACCAGACAAGTATTACTTCGCAATTCGTGGTCATAGGCTTGTTATTGAAGCTGATTTGGCAATACAAACAATCATGGAGAAGCTGCAATCTTATAAGCAGAGAGTGTCCCTTAATTTTGAGGTTTGGTTTCTCATTATAGTCTTCATAGAAACACTAATGTTATGGGCTTATCGCTAATTGTTTTGGTTGCAAATTGGAAGTCAGTGATTTCCCCCTTTTATCTTGTGGAGGTTGTTCTTCTTGTATGAATTCAGAGGATTATTGAAGGTTTTTATGGGCATAAATAATCACAATACATTAGTGAGTTGGGTTAAGGTGGCATTTGGTGGCAGAAAAGTAATTACTGAGGGTAGTTAAAAGAAAGAAAAAAAATCAGCTTCGAACTGTAAGCGGCAAACTATGCTGGCCACCTGGATGTTTTCAATGAGTCTTAAGCATATGTAACAATATAAAAATGTATAGATAGATAAGGAGGGATCTTATTGATGTGTGCATTAAAAAGATTCAGAGAGCAGATATAGAGAAAGACTACATAAAGGTCAAGCATGTTGAACATCTCTTGGCACTTGTCAAGTTAAGCAGTAGAGAGATCAATAGAAGATCAGCAGAGGGAAAAGGAGATAGACAAGGTGCACATGGAATAGTACAGTTTTGGAATGAACACACCTATAGAGGAACGAGGAGAAATTTTGTTTTGCTAATTCTATTGAAACGATCAAGGGCCTGTGGATCAGGATTTATTTCTTCAATAGAATTAATATTGTCAAAATGAAATACCTATCTCCACTATTTAATCACTGTGGTTAGATCTTGGAGAAAAATTTCTCCCTGCCCTCTTCCCTCTTATTGGTGTAACCTTCCATAGCCCGAAGACATGAACCATTTGTCTATTCTCACCTTGAGCTAGTTGGTGACACAAATTCCCAACACCACTAACAAGTGCGAAACAAATTTATGCAATCTTACAACAAAATATCCCATCTCAAAGTTTTGATATTTGCTACAAACGTCTTTTTAAAATTACTAATGTTATAATCATATCCTCTAGTCAAACTTCAGATCCTTGCGATCTTATGACAGTAGACCCTTATCCGTGGACCCAAAATGACAGGAGCTCGAGAAACATTTCGAGAATGACCTGGTTTGAGCTTTTCTACGTGAAGGAATATATCCCACAAGCTTGGAAGACATCCAAATCATCATTACGAGAGTTAGGGTGGAAGAAGCCTTGGGAGATAGCTGAAACAGTAGGAACATGGTCTCATTCAAGTCCCATGGTCCATATGAAAGCCTCGGATCAGTGGACATCAAGGAGGTTTTGTTTGAACAAGGCCTAATCCTTGAGGTGCAAAGACCGTTACGGACTATGTCAGACTCAACTCTCAAACGGGCCTTTTCGGGCAAAATAGTGTCCATAGTCCATACCTGCACATTTACCCGGGCCGGTTGGCTACCAGTTCTATGCTGGTGTCACCATATAAATCTTTCTGCTCACAGAGAGAGGGAGCAGTGTGCTAAGGGAAGAGAGGATTCAATGAGATTAAACATGTATCCTGGTTTCATGAATAGTAAACATAATGCATCAGGTGAACTCCACAAAATGTGAATTACTTGTTTAATGCAAATTCATTTATGATACAAATTTATGCAAGGTGATCCTCCTTCATAGATTTGTTATTCTCTTCTGCGTTGTTATCAGTTTAGAAATCTATTATATATACATCATTTGCTTTGTTAAATTTCAATCTTTTGTAAGTAATATTGCATATACGTTGTTATGTTTTTTTTTGGAATATATGAGAGGCATCAACCTTTTAGATTGCTTCAACAGTTATTTGTCATTTTATTCTTATACTTTGTTCTTAAAGAGATTCAAATCTCTGTGCCGTAATGGCACACTTTGATGACATATTCCTTCAGGTTGCTCTGCAACTCACATCCTTATCTTATATATAATATTGTGCACCCAGGGAACTCTGTACCATCTTGGAGACTTCCAAGTGAAAGTGGGAAAAGTATCACCCGGTCAATCTGAAAATATGAGAGGGATAATAGTGGAGGTATTTACATCTACTTGTGCATGTGTTGAAACTAGTCATTTGTGAGAAATTTGTTTTTTCTTGGGATTTGATTAATATGTTTTTCCCATTCCATGTTTTCTCGATACTATCATTGTTCAGGTGTTTGGTATGAATTAAGCAGTTAAGCTCAAAAAATGTTATATGATTGAGGATATGCTTATACCTTGTTTTTGATGTATGGAAACTCTGCCTATTGGAGGTTTCCCTACACTATTGATTAATTTTGTTTAGGTGTTTGATGTGACCTGAGTAGCTAAGTTGAATAATGTTGTTGGAAAAACATATGTTCTGTCGTGCATGGTTTTGTTTTATTATTTGGGAAGCATGGCTTAAGGCAACAATTCTAGCAGCCTTGATATGCTAGGAGCAGTGGATATTAATTAGCAGTGGGGGTTTTGCAGGTGGAATATGTTCCAATTAGTTCCTTTGAGAAGTCGAGGCAAATCATGGAAGAGTTTGTTGAAGCTTTGCAAGAGGCACTGTCGAAGAAGAACTTAGCCGGTCACTTGACGCATAATGAACCAAATTTCACTGAATATGGCTTGCCAGATGAATACAGCACGCAACACACCACAGTCCAGTATGCTGTAGTGATAGGCATGTTGATCGCTACCGTGCAATCTTCCCCAGCAATGAGGAACTGAGAGGGTGCTTGGCCAATACAACCTTTGTTGATTGTTAACAATTTTAAGTTTTTGGATGATCGAATCCGCGCCGGTTGCTTGTAGAGCTATATATTTGAGGAAGATAATAAAAAAGTAAGCGAGTACTCATACTTGAAAATCAGGTTGCTCAATTAGAAGCTGCAGTTTTTTTACACATGAATGCTTGGTTGAGATTGCGAACGGTGTCTAGTTCTTTTTGATTTACGAGTAGCGAACGCGTGCCATAGTTTCCATATCGCCATGCCTATCTCTGATTTGCAGAGAAAGCTAAGAAAACTAAATAGAAATAGAGAATAATAGAATAAATAGAGAAGATAGGTATTCCGGCACATAGGAACTATCCATATTTCGCTTCAAATTTTACTAGTAATGATTTTCAATATATAAATACGGTAGTATAAAAATACATACTTGTAAAATAATACAGAAAGTATAACTAATAAATAATAGTATAAAATGTATTAAACGAAATGCTTTAAAAAAAATTACCAAAAAAGAAATATTTCTGGGGCAGTTAGACAAGTTTGGTGGCTTTGACATTAAGAAACATCAATTCAAAATAGCATGAGACAAACACCATAAATCCGAGAGATGAGAAAGATATATATATATATATATATATATATATATATATATATATATATATATATATATATATATATATATAGAGTATGGATCCTATGAGAACACCCCCTAACGTGAGAATATGAGAACAGATTCGTAATTATTATTAGTTTTGTTATGAATGTGCCATATCGTTTAATGTATTATTCGTAGTTATTGTTGGTTGAGTGGATTATTCGTAGTTATTGTTGGATTACTAATTATTATTATTCGTAGTTATTATTATTTTTGATATCTACTCTAAATCTCAACCCTTAATACTCACATCCAACGGTGTACAATTGTTCTCATGTTCTCACATTAGAAGTGTTCTCATGGGAACCACACCCTATATATATATATATATATATATATATATATATATATATATATATAATTTATGAACATATATCAATAAAATAAGACGAGGAATACATTCACCTACAGCTCAAGCATGAGAAACCCGAGAAGTTAAACTGATATGATAACTTCTCCATCTACGGGTTGCTACCTTCAAAACATGGTTGAACCCCGAGAAGTACGGGCACAATTAGGCCCACAATTGCCCGTAATTGTGCTATTTTGACGTTGTTTTGCAGGAGCTATTTTGTACGGCTCTAAGCTCATAAGCCAACATTTAATAGTTTTAGGTCAGATCTTTTGACAAACGTTTAGACTATTTAAAACCCTTTTGTTGGAGTTGCAGGAGGCCGAGTTCCAATTACATTTGATTTCTAAAAAACCCTACGTAGTTTATAATTTTACCCTTTTGTTGGAGTTGTAGGGGCCTAAAGATGTCTCAAGTCAAACTGTTGTGATATGACATACCAACAAAACAGCGGAAAGTATTTGGGATATCAATGGATCCTTCAATCCTGATAGCTTACGTTGAGGATAAGCTGGATGAACTACAAGCATCACTCTTGGCAATGGCAATATCATTTTGTGACAGGTTCATTCTATACCATGGCTTTTCCCATCCATTTATAATGAGCCAAAAGAAGTTGAAGTAACATAGATATAATTTACCTAAAACAATATCTTGTCATTTTAAAGTGGATGCATTCTTGTACAATAACATAGCGGATGTGAGCTCATATGATGAGCTCAGGGCTGCAATCTCCGCAGGGAAGTGGGCAAGGGGTCCCTGGTCAGCTAGGTATTATATTTACTCTTACATTTATATTCTTCTTATCTAACTCTTTTCAAGGATAAATTTTGTTGATTTGCTTGTTATATAGTGATGAGAGGAGTTGAAGGTGAAAGAAGAAACTGGGGCCACTATTTGATGTTTCCCATTTGAACAACCCTATGGGTAGAAAACTTGCCTCTTGATGGGACACTAACAGACGAAGTTGCAATCTTCGTCAAGTCTTATTATTTCTCCACATTTTTGTTCAATTTCAAAACAACGACTTTGTTTATGCACTTGAATACTTCGATTCCCTTCTTTCAAGTCCCTCACAAATGTTATATATTTATGAAATAACCATTCATCTCTACCAACAAAATATATTTTTTTTAGCTTATAAGCGTCACAAGGACTTCCAAGGGTGCAAAGATATGGGGTGTTTGGTATTACATCTATTAGATTTTCTAGATAAGGGGTGTTTTCTACGGAGTATTATCTTTTCTATTAGATCTTCTAGATTCTTGTTTAGTTTCAAATTTAGGGAGTCTTTCTAGATTCTTACCGAAACCACACATGTGTTCGTTGTTTAGTTATAGATTGAAGGTTTAGATTTGTGGTTTCGAATTAGATTGTTGATAAAGGAAAACTCTGATTTTAGAAACCTATCCATTGAAGGTCTAGGAGCTACTAATTTTGGATATAGGTGTAATATTAGCACTGTTTCTAGTGTAATTTCATAATCTTTCCACTACTTAATTATGAGCAGGACTATAGTTTTTCATTGTTGTGTTCTTTTGATTGAGGAGGACAAGAGTCTTCCTCACCCTTACTTAATGTTTTGGGAAATTCCGGATGGTACCCTCGTGGTTTGGGGTATTCCGGATTTTGCCCACCAGTTTTTTCAAGTTCGGATGGTACCCTTAAGTTTACGTTGTTTTCCGAATTTTGCCCAAATTCATTACACTTTTTTTAATTCCATTAAAAACATACAAAAGAAAATAAACTAAAATTAAAAAACAACTTAAAATAGAAATAATAATTTATTTAATTTAAAAATAAAGTAAAACAGTAAATTTTCTTAAAAAATATATATTATATTAATTTAAAAATAAATAAATTAGATAAATTTTAAAAAATTCAAAAATCAGTGTTTTATTTATTTTAAAAACAAATAATTGAATTAGCATATTTTTTATAAAATCTAAAAATATAAGTGTTATACTTTATTTAAAAAATAAATAAAATAAGGACTCTTTTAAATAATAAAAAAAAGCACTGTTTTAATTTATTATTAAAATAAAGAAATAATTTTTCTATTTTATTTATTTCCCAAAATTAAAAGAAAGAAAATAAAGTAATATTAAAAAATAAAAAAAAAATTTAGAAAACTGATTTATTCAATTTAATAATAAATTAAAACAGTGATTTTTTAAAAATTTAAAAAAAAATTCTTATTTTATTTATTTTTGAAATAAAGTATAAAACTTATTTTTTTAGATTTTGTTAAAAAATGCTAACCCAATTTATTTATTTTTAATTAAAAGAAAATACTGATTTTTTAAAATTTTTTAAAAATTATCTAACGAATTTATTTTTAAATTAATATAATATATATATATATTTTTTTAAAAAGTTATTATTTTACTTTATTTTTAAAATAATAAATTATTCTATTTTAAGTTATTTTTTAATTTTAGTTTATTTTCTTTTGTATGTTTTTAATGGAATTTAAAAAAGTGTAATGAATTTGGGTAAAATCCGGAAAACAACGTAAACTTGAGGGTACCATCCGAACTTGAAAAAACTGGTGGGCAAAATCCGGAATACCCCAAACCACGAGGGTACCATCCGGAATTTCCCTAATGTTTTTGTGTCAAATGTTCGTACAAGCTTCTTCTTGCAAACTCATTCAATAGAAAAGAGAGACAAAAAAGTACATAAAGTAGATTGAACTTAGGAAGGAAAACTTTATTAAATCATTTTGATGAATGAATTCAAAGGAAATTAAATAGATTAAACAAAATTTTTTTTTTCCGGCGGTTAACGTGAGAGAGAGAAGGGATAAAAAGCTTTTTTATGTGTTAGTTAGCAAAACATGAAATGTTGGGAGTTGGTTTTCCAATAAGGTAAATTAGATTGATTATTTTATCAATTTTTTGCTTACTTATTTCATACCAAGTCAAAAAATAATCTAGACAAATTGTTGGTTTCTAGCTACTATTAGGGTGAATGTTATTGTCTTGAGGATTGAGGTATGAATTGCTATCTTTTTAAGTGATATTTACTCGCATACTATCGTAATTGAGTTTCAAACAAATCAATACTAAAGATAAAACAAAACCCAAAATCAAATTAGATAACAATATGATCTACTCAAATCATGACATCTATTATAATTAGGTATATAATATATAATACTTCCTCCGATCGTAAATAAATGACTTTTTAGCCATTGACACAATTATTTAGAAAACTCTTAAACAACCTTAATTTTATAAAGTTTTTTCTCAATTTTATCACTTATTAAATGTTCACCACCCTTTTAGACCAATGAGTGAATATTTTATTATGAAAATATTTAATAAAAACAACTTTCAAGAACTATTCTCACAACTCTCTCTTAATTAATAACCTTGAAAACATAAAACGACATTTAAATTTGATCAAAATTTAGATCCTAGGAAGTCATTTATTTACGATCGGAGGAAGTACTAAATATTAAACTCACTCTCCAAACTAACCATAAATGAATGAATTAATGATTATTGATCCTCATATATATATTGAACACCATTAATTGTTCCACATTCAATGTGAACAAATTTCCAAGTCTCAAATATGAGACTATCACCAACCAGTGGAACATTAAAAAGAACTTCAAACGCACTCTAATCACATATGTCCTACATAAATCATACATTTACCAAGTAGTGTTGCTAATGCATGAAGAATTTCAAAAATTCCTTGAGGAAAGTGGGCGCTAACATCACCTATGCTCTCTCTAGCCTCTTGATACACTTGGAAAGGTGGAATTGAGAAGTTTTCGAAAATCTATTAAGAAGAACATCAAGATTGTGGAAGAGGATAGAAGAAATTCAATCTTGCTTGAGTGATATACCTATAAGAAGATTAATCAACCTAGACATAAAACTGAGAAGGGAACTTGATGAGACCTTGGATCAGATTCACACTTATTGGGTCCAAAAAGCCAAAATGGATGTACTTCGTGATGAAGATCGTAATACTCGATAATTCCATGCAAGTGTCATTGTTCGAAGAAGGAGGAACAAGAATGAGGGCCTTCAAACACTTTATGAAGTGGATATGATTCAATAGACCCGCTGAAAGCTCCCGATTTGGAAGGGAACCAACCCCTATTTTTTCAAAAAACCGGGATATCATACAACATGAGGTTGAGAATTTGGCTTTTCTTGCTCAATGATCCGGCAATGAATGAGACTATACTTGTGTTGATTCCTATAAGGGACAATCCGGAGAATGTGAATCACCTCTAGCCCATTAACTATGAAACATAGCTTTTAAGATTATCACTAAAGCTATTGTTGCCAGGTTGAAACCAGTCATGCGCACACTTATATCACAAAACCAATCTAGCTTTGTACCCAGAACACAAATTATAGACAACATCATTGTGGCTCAAGAAATGATGCACAACATGCGGAGTAAGGATGGAACCAAGACAACGACGATCAAAACAAACCTCGAAAAGGCTTACGACAGGATACGATGAGAGTTTGTAAATGATACATTACGTGAATGTAGGGTTCCAAGAAAATTGATTGATGTAAGTGGAGTGTATCACGTCTTGCAGCATAGGAATCCTGTGGAATAGAGCACTTGGAGATTCGTTCACACCTACTCATGGCATCCGGCAAGGAGACCCATTGTCCCCAAACATATTCGTCGTATATATGGAGAGGCTTTGACACATAATTGAAGAGGTGGTGGCTTGTGAGGCATGTAAACTAATTAAACTTTAGAGAGATGGTCCGGGAATTACTCATCTCTTTTTCGCTAACGATATCCTTCTCTTTGTTGAAGCCTCGGTTGAGCAACTGAGGGTTATTCGGTATTGCATAAATAAGTTTTGATGTATATGACTACAAAGTAAATTTTAACAAGTCGAGGGCTTGTTTCTCAAACGATGCCAAAGAGGAAAATGCTGTTGATATTGCTAGTTCTAGAGGTATTTTGAGAACGGATGATATTGAGAAGTACCTTGGAGTTATCATCACTAAGAAGAGAGTCTCAACGGGGCAGTTCAAGCACATTATGGATAAGGTCAACGTGAGATTAGGGAGATTGAAAACTAAATGCCTCTCCATGGTTGGTCGGGTTGTCCTTGTAAAAAGCGGAATTGAATGCATACCATATTACGTTATGAAAACTTCCCATATTTCAAGACAATTGTGTGATGAGATTGAAAAGAAAACTAGAAGCCTTATTTGGGGGTCAATAAATGAACGCAAAAAAAATAATCTACTAAAATGGGATGATGTTGGCAAACCTAAAGAGGTCGGGGGATCGTGAATGTAAAACCTCCGACAAGTGAATGATGCATTCGTGTCCAAATTTGGATAAAGGATGTTGAAGGAACCTGAGACTCTTTGTTCAAGAGTCTTACGAGGGAAATACTACAAAGGGTGATTTGACTAGGACATGTTCATGAGCAAGAGAAACATTTCTGACGTTTGACGTGGAATTGTACAATCAAGGGATGTTCTCAACCAAGGGATAAGGACAGAGATTGAAGCCGGAAAGACCACACTTTTCTGGACTCATCATTCGGCTACTAGCAGATCTCTTGAAGACATAGAAACGTTAACGATAGATGAGGAAGCCTTGGGGAACAATATGAGAGTACGGGACAAATGGGATTTGGAAATGGCACAAATTTGGTGAGCTTCTTCACGAGGAAACAATATTAAGGATTGTTGACATTGAGATAATCGAAGAATGTTTTGAGGACAACTTTCTCTTGAGCGGTTCTACGGATGAGAGATTTACGATCAAATCGGCCATTGGGATTATGAAGAGAGAGTAGAATGATGAGATTAAGAGTGTGTGGAAGTTGTTGTGGCAGATCAAAGCTCTGAAAAGGGCTAAACATTTCACTTTTCTCACTCTTCATGATTGTATCTTGTCAAACACTAATAGTTATTGTTAGAGTATTGGGCTTGGGCTTATCTTTTGTTATCGGGCTTATTCTTTGTTATTATTTTATTATTTTATCTCTTTGTATTTTCCTATATAAACATTGTTTGATCAATGAAATAAACAAGCTTTCCTATTCACAAAACTCTTATTGGTATCAGAGCACTTTCCTTAACCTACGCTTCCGCACAAACCCTAAACTTTTTTTTTTACCGCGGTATCAGAGGATACTTTGGCAAGAATTACTTTGTCTTGTTCATCATGAGCGACGACAAGCAATCACCACCACTTTCTCATACTTCGATCTATTATTTGCATCCCTCAGATCATCCTGGTTTGCAAATATGCCCTATTCAATTATCTGAAAATAATTATGGCGACTGGTCCATTGCCATGACCCATTCCCTAGCCGCAAAACGAAAACTTACCTTCGTTAACGGCAAAACTACTGAACCAGATACCTCATCGGATGCATATTCCGATTGGGAAGACCTCATTGGATTCTCAAATCCATCGATCCATCCCTCCGTAAATTGTAATGCTTATCTTCTTTGGGAAGACCTCAAAGAACGTTTTGATGCTGGAAACGGCCCACGTCTACTTCAACTACGTGCAGATCTTGCTCATTGTACACAAAATGGTCAAACTGTTGGTGCATACTTCAGCCGTCTTAAAAAGATATGGGATGAGATGGCATCTCAACGTGTCAACATGTGCAAATGTGCTTGCACATGTGGTAACAAAACCAAAGATGAGGAAGAAGTTCATCAATTTCTTCTTGGACTTGATGGATCTCTCCGATCAAATATTGTTGCTCAAGATCCCTTGCCTAAACTCAACAAGGTATATTCCCTCGCAATTCAAGAAGAACGTCTCAAAACTATTGCCCGTGAACGAGACAGCCGCCCTGAAGAAGCAGCTTTTTCGGCAACATCTCAACGCAAAGCTCGTCATTCTACAATACCAAAGGATCAATTTTTTTGCGATCATTGCAACAGACCGGGTCATACCAAGACTACCTGCTTCAAAATACACGGCTATCCAGATTGGTGGATCGCTCTCAATGGTCCGCCTCCTACTACGAACCCTACTGGTGGTACTCGTTCTTCTGCACCAAACCGTCCACCATCAAAGTCAACCACACACGCAGCAGCCGCAACAGTTTCCTTACCTGTCGGGCAAGTCAACTCCGCATCCCTGATCCCTTAACACCTCAGGATCGTAGAGACATTGGCCCTGAAATTGATGATACTCACTGGAACACCATTCAAGCTGCCTTGAACTCCTATCGCTCTCATTCCTCCCATGATACTTCTTCAGGTATTATTTCGCTACCTTGGATACTTGATTCCGGAGCTTCTTTTCATATGACAGGAGATCGCTCTCTCCTCTCTAATATCACACCCGTCAACACATGCCGAATTAAGCTTCCTAACGGAGTTCTAGTCTCAGCCGCACATGCAGGGAGTTTGCACATAAATGCTTCTCTTCACCTTACCCGAGTATTATTTGTTTCAGGGCTTGATTGTCATCTTCTCTCCCTGAATCAGTTAACTACGGATTTGAATTGTGTTTTTATGATAACTAATAAACTTTGTGTTATACAGGACCGTACTTCGAGGACGGTGATTGGAGTAGGTGAAGCCTATGTTGGCTTCGCTGGCTGACAAACATTTCTTCATCTCTTTCATGCCTTACCACTATTGATACCACCCTTCTTCATAACCGCCTTGGTCATCCTTCCATCACCAAAAACGCCTTCCCATGTGACATTTGTCTACGGGCAAAGCTACCTCGGTCATCTTTTCCTATTAGCACATCTTGTGCCTCCACTCTATTTTCTTTAGTTCATTTAGATATTTGGGGTCCTTATCGCACCCTTTCTAGTTCTGGTTGTTCCTATTTTCTCACTATTTTAGATGATCACTCTCGTTGTACTTGGGTTCATTTAATAAAAAGCAAAGCTGAAGTTCTTACTTTAATCAAACACTTTTGCATTATGGTTGAAACACAATACAATTCTTGTGTCAAAACCTTTCGCAGCGACAATGCTAAAGAATTTATTTCCCTTCGACCTTTTCTTCACGGCAAAGGTATCCGTCTAGAAACTTCTTGTACCTACACACCACAACAAAATGGGAGGGTTGAACGCAAACACCGTCATATCCTTAATGTCGCCAGATCCTTGATGTTTCAAGCAAATTTACCCACTTCTTTTTGGGAGAATGTGTCCTCACGGCTTGTTACCTCATTAATCGCACCCCTACCTCCATCCTTCATCAGAAAACTCCTTATGAACTTCTTCATGGCTCTCCACCTAACCTTGATCATCTTCGAGTTTTTGGTTGTCTCGCTTATTGTTCTTTTATACCTCGCTAGAGGTCGAAAATGTATTTTCATAGGATATCCATCTTCACAAAAGGCCTGGAAAATGTTCGACCTTGATACGCGGAAAATTTTTACAACACGGGATGCGCGTTTCTACGAAAATATATTTCCTTTTTCCGACCATACACATAACCCTCAAAACCCCCTTCCAATCCCGCACCCATTACCTCGGAAGAAACCTCTCCCCAAGAAAACTCCTCACCTGCCGCGTGGGACCCACCCTGTCCTACCCCCCTGTTGCGTGGACCCCACCCGTTCAAACCCCCCTGCTGTTTCCCCACCATCTTTTTTGTCCCCCCCTGACACACCACTACCACTTTCTACCCATCCCATTAATACCCACGACAACCCCCCCCCCCCAATTACCTCCCCCCCTTAATTTCATTTCCACCCCCCTCCCCTAATGAACCCACTACCTAATTACCTATAGACGCGACTACTGCCATGCAGCTACCCCCCACTACTACCACGCAGCTAACCCCATAAAATATTGAAAACCCCCCTATCCCACATCCTTCAAACCCAATTTTAACCGTCTCTAATTCTCGTATTTCTACACCATCACCGGTTATTGTTGCTCCGACCATCGATCCACCCGTCGTAGTTCCCGCACTTCAAAACCCTCTATTCTTCTTCGAGATTATGTTTGTCAAAAGGCAAGTCATTTTGATCCCAAATTAGTTGAACCTTCCCTTTTACCGAACTCAGGTACCCGGTATTCCATAGAGAATTTTTTATCATATGATCGCTTTTCTCATGCCTATGTTACTGCTATTAACTCTGTATATCAGGAACAAGAACCAACCTCTTTCAGAGATGCGGTTGGTAACCCAAAATGGAACAAGGCCATGCAGGATGAAATGGCAGCGTTACACCGTAACAACACTTGGGAATATGTTGATCTTCCTCCCGATCGTAAACCTATTGGTTCTAAATGGGTTTTTCGTATTAAATACAACTCTAAGGGACAAGTGGAACACTATAAGGCGCGTTTGGTTGCACTCGACAACCGTCAACAGGAAGGCATTGATTACAATGAAACTTTTGCTCCTGTTGCTAAGTCAGTTACGGTTAAACTGCTTCTCGCAATTGCCTCTATATGTAACTGGGAACTTAATCAGATGGACGTTCACAATGCTTTTCTTGACGGGGATTTGCACGAGGAAGTATATATGTTACCACCTCCCGGTTATCGAACCTCTTCCCAAGTTTGTCGTCTCAAGAAATCATTGTATGGTCTTCGTCAGGCTCCTCGGAATTGGTTCCATAAGTTCACATCTGCTCTTCTGAAATATGGTTTCTCTCAGTCCCTTGCTGATTACTCTCTTTTCACCTTCAGACGGTCAGTTATCATCCTTCACATTGAAGGATCTTGGACCCCTTCGATTCTTTTTAGGCATTGAAATTGTTCATACTCCGTCTGGTTTATGGCTGAACCAACGGAAATATACTCTAGATATTTTGGCTGACTCTGGTTTTCTTGGATGCAAACCCGCATCGTTTCCGATGTCTGCTGATCATGGTCTTCAATCAGATTCCTCTGGCCTGCTTGATGATCCTGAGAAATATCGTCGATTGGTTGGCCGTCTTATCTACTTGTCCATCACCCGCCCTGAACTTGCATACTCGGTTCATACTCTTTCTCAGTTTATGGCTGCTCCGCGCCGTGGCCAATGGGATGCTGCCTTGAAAGTTCTTCGTTATTTAAAGTCAGTACCTGATCAGGGTATTTTCTTATCTCGTTATAGTGATTTGTGCATTCGTGCGTTTTGTGATTCTGATTATGCAGCCTGCCCTATCACTAGACGTTCTACTACAGGCTACTTCATTCTCCTCGGAAATTCACCAATTTCTTGGAGAACTAAGAAACAAGCCACGGTTTCAAAATCTTCTGCTGAGGCCGAATATAGAGCAATGACAGCTACTACTTGTGAGCTCCTTTGGCTTCGCTCTCTACTCGAGTCGCTAGGGATTTCACACAAGGCTCCTATGCGCCTTTTTTGTGATAATCAATCCGCCATTCATATAGCCAACAATCCGGTATTCCATGAGCGTACCAAGCATATTGAGATTGATTGTCATACCATTAGGGAACAAATTCAGCGAGGCATTATTCAAACACAACATGTTCCTGGTACACTTCAACTAGCTGATATTATGACTAAAGCTCTTGGACCTACCCGTTTCAACTTCTTGATTCGCAAGCTTGGAGTTGTTTCTTCCACACCTCCCGCTTGAGGGGGAGTGTTAGAGTATTGGGCTTGGGCTTATCTTTTGTTATCGGGCTTATCCTTTGTTATTATTTTATTATTTTATCTCTTTGTATTTTCCTATATAAACATTGTTTGATCAATGAAATAAACAAGCTTTCCTATTCACAAAACTCTTTAGTTATAGACGCCATCTCACTTCAAATGCAAGTTGTGCAGCCTGTGGAAGTAGTGAAGAGACCTCTCTTCACATTGTCAAAGACTTCCCTATGAGAAAAGAGATTTGGAAGGAGATCATGACAAGAGAAAATCTAAGAGCTTTCATGGCAAGATGCTTGCAAAATTGGATAAAACTCAATTTGATGAAAAACATGGATTGTATCTCTGCATTCATCATTGTAGTTTAGTGGATGTGGCATTGGAGGAATGCTCGTGCATTTGGAAATGCTAGTGATATCCCCTATGATAAAACTAAATTCATCAATCGACGGTTTCTTGAATATAATTGCGCAAAAAGGAGATGAGAACACATTATTCTAGGCATTATCGTTAATGAGCTACAAGTTTCCATGAAGTGGAAAAGACCAGTGACACCATGAATTAAACTGAACATAAATGGTTCCTTTTGATGTATCAACGAGGTAATTGGAGCAGGAGGAGTATTCCGAAATCACCAAGGAGAGTTCGTAATGGAATTCATGATCAAAGGTAAGGGTTGCTCAGCCTTCAAGGCCAAACACCTCGATATCTATCAGGATCTGAAGATTGCTAAGGAGATGAAGATGACTAGTCTCCAAGTGGAAATTGATGTTGAAGAGGTTATTATAGCACTTATTTGCCATGAGTTGCCGGTGAACATATACGAGCCGCTGCTTAATAACTGCAGGTGCAAGTTGAAGGAATGGATTTGAAGAGTCGAGATGAACTACATCCCTAGAGCAGCAAATAAAGTTGTAGGCTGGATTCCGACGAATACTAAGGAATACCTACATAATCCATGCTAACGAGTTGTCTAAAACTTCTAATGTTCCTCCAATGAAAGGAAAAGATCAAAAGAGGGTCGGGATCATGAGGCTAATCAAGATATCCACCATCTTACTATGTATATCCCATATCAGTTTAAGTACTTCAAATCCTTAGCTGTTATGACACTATCTATGTGGTCCTTCAATTTTAAAACGATCAATTCATACTTGTCAAAAGTTTTGATTGATTTATGAAGGATTGAAATGTTATTCACGCCAACAAGTAATATTTGTGTTGATGTTTTTCGTAATCTAAAGTTTTATGCTTTGGCTTTACCTGAAAATAGGAACCACAACTCTCAAGCTTTGAGTGAACTTTTTTTGTTGTTCTTTAGTCTTTTAATATTGAATGTACTTGCTTGATGATGATTCAACCATCACTGAAACCACATTTCTTGCACGTTGCAAGTCAAAAATACCGTCAGAAGCAAACAAGCTGAAATTCAGTACTTGAGACTCGTCCATTCTCATTAACACAAAGAATGCATCATGTTGAACAACACAGTTCGATAATTCGAACCCATAAAAATATTCCCACGACAATGTTATGTTGTGGATGACTAAGACATTAGAGCCCCCTCCATTCTCATCACACACATACTTGTGCATTGTAACGAAGTTGAATGGAACCTGAGTTCCATCTGGCATTGAGTAGCAACAATTCATTCCAATCCAATGGGAAAAATTTGCAACTTCAAATCCCAAATAAGGACTTAAATTAGCAGTTAAGTTATCGAAGTGAAAGGTCTTAAGAACGAATGATAGATAATGAAAAGACCAAAAGAAAGACAAATATCCAATACGTAATGAAATCTAACACGAGGATCCGACCTGGATGACCAGTAAGCAAAAGAGAGAAATTCGAGATTGGAAGCTTGAGAGATCACGGGATGATCATTTTGTCTAATTGAACTAATTATATTATTTTCGAGCACTTGTTGATAAAATATCATCTTGACCAAATTATTCATATTATATTTAATTATTTAATATTTTTTTGTTAAAATCAATTTTCAACATAATAATAATACAACTTAAAATTAATTGATGGACAATTTTATTTTTATAAAATTTATTATTTTTATTTTTGTGAAATTAAATGTGAGTATAAATATGTATGATGAAAATATATAAATGTGGTTTTAAATTTGAAATAAGTTTATTTGAGAATACATTATACCCACATTTAATTTATGGAATCAACTTTTTCTCTAGAATGAAATGAATCATTTGATGGTCCGATTACAAGTCCTACCAAACACTAGATATTGGTATCACTCATTCGATTCCAGTTCCGATTTTATGGAAATTGTACCAAACTAGCCTACAAGATCATGGAGCAACCTAAAAATCAACGTGATGCGGGGTTGAGCCATAGTTTCTCGATCTAGATTGAAGTCCACGAAAGCAACGACATAAGCAAACATCGGTGAAAATCTCGGGCGAGATTTGTTTTGTAAGAGTGAGATTTGTGTAAACTCGAACACAAACAACGTGAGTTTGATGGAATGATAATAGAAGATAAGAAGATGATAATATGGAATGAAAATAAGCAAATATAGGAAGATTGAACTATAATATTAGACTTGCACAGAACCTTGACCAATTGGATCAAAACTCTCTACAAAGAATTACCTTAACCCTTCCTTCTTCAACCTTACACAAGCCTTCAAAAATACGACAAGCACAAGGAAGGACTAGTTTGACTAGTAGCACCAATATGTAAGAAGATTAACACACACAAGACCAACCTAGCAAGAACTCACAAATATTCGATCAAAGGCTCTCTATTTGATTTAAGTGAATAAAACACAAACTTCGTAAGCAAAACAGTGAGTATCTCACAATATTATGGAAATCATGATCAATCTAATCTCCAACTATGAATTTCGACCACCAAGGCTATTTATAATTGGAGATTAGATTGATCATTATTTCCAAAACTAATAAAATCTCGACTAGATCTTATATATAGATCTCGACATAAGCAAATCTCACCTATAATCTTGGGCGAAATTTGGTCCTCATGGTCGAGATTCTTCACTAGATTGCATTGATAGCATGTATTATAGTCTATGTTTTGAGATTGATTTAGACGTTTTATCTTCATAAATCTGCATGTATGAGCATACATTATGTGTTTATATTGCTATTTCATCTACCTTTGCGGGCATCGAGGTCTACACCTAGTTTCGTTGTAATCGTAGGTAAAATGGCACGTTTTGGATTGAAATGGAGCTAAGAGAGCTAAGGAGTCATTGGAGTTACATTATGGAGCTTAAGGAAGAACTCAGGAAGCATGAAAATTGATTAAAGATTCACTTTGGACCAGATTTGAGAGATTTCACATTCAGTTCAGAGTCACCTCGGTCAGCTACAATACCACCTCGACCGAGGTAATTTTGAGGAGCGCCCCGACCGAGGTGGACACCCTGTCGCCGGCGAGATGATATATTTTTTGGCTGAGATCTTTTAATTATGGAAAGAAGATATCTTATTTTTGGGCTGGATTTCTGGAAGGAAGAAAAGATATTCAGCTGATTTATTTGGATATATTTTATAGAAAAATATCTTTTAAGATATTTTATCTTTGGAAGATAATTTTCCTATATAAAGGGTTGGATTTTCCACAAATTCAATCCATGCTTAGCACGTGTTTTGACACCGGCTGCATCCAAAGTCCTGCATTTACAAAAGATTTCCCTTTTGAGTTGAAGGAAGAAGGAAGGATTCCTTGTTGAAGCTAGCCTTTGAAGGAAGTTTTGTGAGATTTCTCTAGGCTACTTTTGGTTGATTGTTCTTGTTGATTTGTGACTTGGAAACACTGATTTGTCACATATTGGATTCAGTTATTGAAGTCTTTTTATTAAAGTCTTCTTGTTTGATTATTGATTCCTTCTTTATATAGTTAATTATTGTTATCATGATGATTATTAGCTAAGTTTCTTTTGCGATTCTAGGGTGATTGGCTGAAAGTTGTGGGAAAGACGATGATGAAATGATCTTGATCCCAACCGGACCTTGAAAGCTCGAGTCTTTATCTTAACCGACGAACACTTCGCTCAGTCGATGAACACCTCGGCCGGGGTGGATTCTATCTGACCGAGGTGAACGTTTTCCTGATCCAAATCTGAGTTAAGATCCTGTTTGCCAAATCCTATCCTTGTTAATCCTTTCTTGGTTCAATGCAAGCCTAGGATGAGACTTACACGGTGATTCCTTTTTCTGTTTACGTAAGATCATAAGCGATAGGTAATAAAGGTTTATCCTTTATTGGGGTTTGAGTGTGCTTCCATTCCAATCTTGAGAGTTAGCCTGAGACTTACCCGGTAAAGGTTGATTCTATCCACTTGGTTGGTGTGTTAGTTTGAGGTTTTAGTTCTTTACCTTAGTTCCTTGCGACTTACCCGGTAATAGGAACTACGGTTTGGGATAGTGATTAGTGAGACTTACCCGGTGATCTATTCCCATCTTAGAAATACCGTCCCTTTGTAAAATCTCAGCTTTGTCCGCTATATCCTTAGATCTTGAGTTTGAACCACAACTGGATGTCTTAATCTCTAGAATCCTCATTTTCTCTTATTTGACTATATCATCTTTGATTGCTTTGATTACTTTGGTTAACTGCATTACTTGACAACCGATTCTGTGCTTGGTTTCGCCTAAGTCTCTGTGTTCGACCCCTGGAATTTCTTGCTTTTATTACAATTGACCCGTACACTGCGGGTTCACATCCTTGTTTAAGCATATTTCCTCGGTTATAAATTTAAAGCTTGCACACACCTTTTGGAGCGAACAAGTTTTTGGCGCCGTTGCCGGGGACTTGGTTTAGATCAAGCCGGTTACGGTTGTCTTTCGGGGCTATGGCCCTTGTTGCTATTAACCATTTTTCTTATGAGTTTTGTAGTTTTCAGGATATCTGATGACTACATTTGATCCAGCCTGGATAGCAAGACAAAGTGTTAGGGCGAACCATTAAGAATACTTGGAAGAGAAATACTCCTTCTATTGGTTTAACAATGAAAGGGAAAAAGAAAAGGCCATTGAGAAGGAGCTTGCGATATGGGATGAGATGAATGTCCCTAGAAAGATTTATGAGCAACCTCTTGAAGATTCTCTTGAATCAAGATGGGAAAAGTTGATGAAGAAGGTGGAGGAGCTCAAGGAAAGCACCCTATCCTATGCTAAGCCGAAAGAGAAGCATAAGGAAGTGCTGCAAGTTTCAAGCATTCCTCCAATCGAACCAAAAATTTCTCATGAAGCTCTTGAAGAAGAGGAAGAAGTGGAAGATCTCAATCCAACTGCTGAAACTTCGGCCGAGGTTGAAGAGATATCGACCGAGATGGAAGAGAGATCGGTCGAGGTGGAAGAGAATCCAGCTGAGTTGGGAAAGATTTCATGTGTAGATTATCACCCTAACAAGAAACTTGTCTTGCTATTTGAAGAACTTTATAAGGTACTTGCTCCTACTCCCTTTAAAGTTCTAGATATCTCCAGGGATGCACCAAAGAGTTGGAGGTCTCTTCCGAAAGAACCTCCTAAGATCAAGATGAAACCTCCATTGAATTTGCTGAAAGTCAATGCTCCTTGGACTGAGAGGAGTGGAGTTAACAAGCACTTCACCACTAAGGCAACGAAGTGTTATTTGTTCAAGTATGGGGTCACTCACGTGACAAAGACCTTGTATTACCCCCAAGCTGAAGATGGGGAAGCTACTAGAATCCTTGAGAAGCTGTTTTCTCGATCAAGGAAAGGATGGGATGAAAGAGTGAGTTATGTACCATGGAAAAAGATGAAGACCGGTAGGATTCCGGTGAGAACCAAACCGTACAAGCTTGTACGTAGGAGATCCTACCATTTTCCGGTGAAATTAGGAACCGGAACCTTTTTGGAAGAGTTTTATTATAGATGTGAAGAACACTCCAGGATATTCGAGGTACATTGAGTAATTCCATGGAGAATGGTCCAGCTAGCGACCTTAAACCAAGCGCTTCTTGGGAGGCAAACCAAGGTATTGCTTTCTTTTCCCTTTCTAGTCTAGCTTTAGATAGTTCGCTTTGTTTTGTTTTTGTTTTCTTCTAGACAACAACCAGGTATTCCAAAAGGAAGGATCACAACTGAGGAGCTACACTAGAAGGACAAAAGTTCGAGAAATTGAGAAGACGAAGTTCGACTGGGATACATCTTGGTTGCTGTCACAACGCCTCCACCGAGATGTTCTTGAGGCAACCGAGGCGACTAGGGCTGACAATCCAGTCAGCCACCTCGGTCCGGTCGGAACCACCTCGACCGAGGTGATATCAGATTCAGCGAGGGATATAAAAGGGGAACAATTTCTCTCTCTTCCCTCCCAATCCTTCTCGACCGCGGCGCAACCCCCACCTCAATTCTTCGTTTTTCACTCGTTTTCCACAATTTCTGATTCGATTCCGCAAAGAAAAGCAAGAGGATCAGAATACAAGCAACAAACTGCAAGGAAAACACTTCGAATCGAGCTAATTTGGGGTAAATTGACGAAAACCTTATCTTTCCTCTCTTTACCGATTTAAGTCAGATTTGGCTTTGGTTTCCATCCATTCTTGTTGGAAAAGATATAAGTACCCCATAGGAAACAGTTGGTAGTGTTTTTGGGGGAAAAGAACTGAAATTCAGAGAGTGAAATTGAACAGCTCCTCGCCTCGGTCCAGTCGAACTGCGCCTCGGCCGAGGTGTTCTTCAGCTTGTCAGTCCAACCGAGGTGCTTTCCTATCAGCATTATGAGTTCTAGATCTGATCGCCATCTTGTTTTGAGGGATGCTCCCAGTGGTTCCTCACCCTCTTCTGCCTTAGACCTTCTATTCCGGTGATTCACGAGCGTCACCAGGTAGATTATGACCGTATTTGTGGGCGCCTTGTCATAGCCCCACACTTTCTAGATGTTTCAGCTTTTGACTGCCTCCACGTGACGGCGGATCTGAGGAGAATGATCTCCATGGTTGGATTGGAGCAGTTCATGGAGATCCGCGCCCTAGCATACCTTGAGCCGACCCTTGAGTTCGTGAGTTTCGTGACTCACGTTCCTGAGACGAGGAGCATTGAGTTTCGGTTGATGAACCAGAACTACATCATACCTCTGGACCACTTCACCGACATCTTCAGCTTCCCGACCCCTATAGTGACCCTCTTTCCTTCCCGAGCGATAGCTTGACAGTTTTGGGGGCAAATTGCCCACATTGTGGAGCATGTTGATAGGTGGAGACTTGGAGACTTCCGGGAGCGCATCATCTTCCACCTTACTTTCATATTAGCCCACCGGATCTTTAGCGAGACTCTTCTGGCGCGTACTGAGACACCCCAGAAGATTAGACAGGGAGAGCTGCTGAGTCTTTTCTGCATGGTTACTGGTGGAGTACCCGACTTTGGGGGTATGCTGGCTGAGGATCTGCACATGATCAAGGGGAAGGCTGATAGGTGATGGAATCACTATCATTTAGGGTAGTTTTTAGAGTCTTTTTATTGCATTTGTGTCGGTTTATACTACTAACTCCTTGGTCCAGAAGAAGAAGACTAAAAGAAGCTAAGAAAGGAGTTATGAGCACTTAGGAGTGAAGATCAATCACGAAGCAAAGCTTCTGTTGCCTCATCGCCCCAGCGGAGCCTTTCCACCGCCCCTGCGGGTGACGCCTTACTCCGGAGCGCCCCTTGCGCCTTCACCAGCGCCGTCCATGAAGTGTGTCACCGCCCCTGCGCCACTCCTTGGCGCCTCTGCGGTGACCTGCCCTGAAGAGACGAAGACCAGTTCCCCTGCACCTCCCACTGTGCTCCTGCCTGCGCCTCAACCTGGGAGCTGGAAGGCGAAGAGGCTGTGTCACCGCCCCTGCACTGACATAGGGACGCCCCCGCGGCTTGGCATCAGAAACGCCAGGAAGACAAAGGGTCAAACGTTGAAGAGCATTGAAGATCCGCCTCAGCATAATTGCTTAGCCGCCCCTGCGGCCTTGAAGAAGATCAAGCGATTCTGCCTAAACCGCCCCTGCGGTCCCTGAAGGCCCCCCCTATGGTTTAACGCCAGAAGCTTTACTCCGGCTGTTCACACCACCTTTATGGCTATAAAGATGGCTGTTTAAGGCCAGCTAGTTACTCCTAATTAGTGTCTTTTTGTAGTGTAAATAGTCCTTGGCTGATTGCTAGAAAAAGGTATGCTTATCCATCTTGTTAGCCAACAAACTATCCACATAGATTGTCTTGCTACCTTTGTAATGAGTTGCTAACTCCCTTGCTACATTGGGTTGGTTTGAAGCTGCGTTGTTACTTTGGTTGTAAGTTCTTTTTAATATAAGCTTTTATTCAGTAATGCTTTGTGTTTCCTTGATCTCCATTGTCTAATTGCATGTTTACTATTGCTTGAGATTGATCACCTTAGGTTCTAAAGTGCATGCAAACAACTAGGATTAATAGGTTCCGGGTTCGGGTCTTTAATTTAGTAGCAACTTTAAGTAATAACGGGTTGTAATTACTTAAAGAGAAGGAATACAAATATAAAGATAAGTTTAACAGTTTTAATCTTCTCTTTATATCCCTTAGTCTTTGTTTGAAAGCTAACTTGTTATTTGTTCTTGTAGGTTTACGGAACACTAACCTGTTAAGTTGTGTTGATGCCGGTTGGCTCAACACATATATATGATCGAGACGGGAGATTACTTAAAAACTTGTAAAAGGAACTCACCAAAGTAGGAATTGCATGCTTAAAATCAACCTAGTGTAGATTCACCCATCATTGTCTTAATTGTCGCGTTAATCGTTTTCTTAAGTTTTTGTGTGCATCAATTCAACCAAAACACCCCCCTTTGTTGCTCGTTACTATAATCGATAATTGCATCTAAAAAACCTTAACTCTCTTGGATTCGACCATTACTTATCCACTATACTTGTTCTTAGTGCTAAGACGGGATGTACTTTTGATTGGGTATGGACGACCATAGAAATACCGTCAGTCAAATTTTGGCGCCGTTGCCGGGGAGTTTTAGTGTTTTATTGTTATTATTGATTATTGGTTTGAACCATTTTTATGGTTCAAACCCGTACTACTAATTCCGGCTTTGCTTCTTTTGATCCAGAAATTGAGAGGACGCACATCCGGCAACGAAAAAAACAACAACTTCAACAAGAGATGGCTGACCGTACTCTTCGTCAACTTACGCAGCCCACCTTGGCTCAAAACCCTCTTGCGGTTATGTTCGCCACTTAGCGTGCGTGCAATTAAGTCTTAAATTTATAAAACTAGAAATCAAGCAAGCGAACCCGCAGTGTACGGATCGGCGTAGTAAAGCAAGAATTCCAGAGTATCGAACACAGGAATTTGGGGGGTTAAATCCAGTTATAGAATTGTCAAGCAAGTAAGTGTATGAAACTTTGTAAATATTGGGAAAACAACAATCCTAAAGATCCAGGAATCCAGCTGTGGCAATCGATTCAAGATATACTAAAGATATAAGGACAGAGTTAAGAGCTGTAAAGGTATACCAATGCAAAGCAATGTACGGTGAAGTTCCAAGGCTTTATATGACTTATCTAAAGACACTCTCTATAAAGGTTGTTGAGGCTTCAATATAGAAAAGATCTAAAGACAAGAATTAATATCAAATACCCAAACTTGTAACCCAAGGATCAAGACTAACTAAACCGATTAAGGTTGTGACACTCGAAATCGAAGTAGAGGCTGTTGAGGCTTCACTACTACCTAGAAAAGGTAAGCCAAGACTAAGTTAAAGCAAATCTTTAACCTTGAATCAAAGTAAAAGCAAGGTTCGTAAACTAAGGGAAATTACGGGTGGATCTTGATATTCCACGGCCGTGGAACTCAAGAACACACCGTGATTTTGGTTCGTCGGCGATTCTCTCTAACTCTCAGGGTCCAACCTGTTTACGATCGATCTATCATCATCTAAGCCACAACTATCAACCCTTCACCTTAGAATTGCTAAAAGGTTTTAGCCAACAACAGTCATATTGATATCAAATTCAAGGTTTAAAAGAATGGAAGATGAAAACCTTCGAAAACCTTCAATAAACTTCAAATCAATCTCAAATCCACAAACAAGAGTAATGATGTAACTCAGATTCGGAATAATACAACAATCACAATCCTTGATGAGAACGAAGAACGGGATGTCAATCCGTCTTCTAATCAAACCTAAGGACAAGAGACATAATCTTCGTACGTGCATTAATACCCTCAATGCGCGGAAGCAAATCTCCAAGCGATGATGCTGAAGTGCGTTCTAAGCGGAGGTGTAAGCGGTGATACTGAATTTTCCTTCCTTCAGTCCTTTTATAGGGCAAGATAAAATATCTCCCTTCAGCCCATATGTAAAAGATTGTGGCTTTAATTTGTACGTTAAAAGATTGCCTAAATCACGGTCATAGAGGATTCCACGCCCGTGGTTTAGAGCGTGGAATTTGATTACGGTGCTTCACAACTTCCACGACCGTGTAACTTACTGGAATGCTCCACGCTTGTGTTGCCAAAGTTCCACGGCCGTGGTTTAGAGCATGGACTTCATTACGGCCGTATTTTAGAGCGTGGAAACGTATGCAGCTTGTAATTCCCTTTGTTTTGTGCCATTCTTCATCCTAGCATCCTCCTTAGCTCCTTTGTGGTGTCCTCAACCCTTGGATATGCTCAATCCATCTCCATTCTCTCTTATTCCATTCGGTTTTAGCTCTTATTCGCCTACAATCAACACAAAGCTTATGTGACCTCTATATCGACAATATAGACAAACTAGCTCACAATTGCTTCAATGCTTTATCAATGAACACCAATATGGATGAAATACATCTAGAAAACGTGCCTAAAATATCACAATATTTCATGCTAACAAAATACCCCATACTTGCCACTTGCTTGTCCCCAAGCTAGGTCTTTCAAAAGTTTTAAAACTCAAGTTAGGATGAAATATGGATACATTCTCAAAAACAAAACTTCTTTTAGATGAATGCGCTTCCTAGTCAATAGATCATTCTCAAATCTTGCTTCATTCGTTCATAAGATTCTCATATACATAATCAAAGAGTAAAGAGTAAAGAAAACTCATGAATTGATCAAACTTCCATGTAAACATCATAACCTTCAAACATTATCAAAATCAATCATAAGAAACTTCAATTTAGATCACCAAGTCATATATCATTCTCTTGATCTTAAGGACTTTCAAACAAGGTCTAGAATGCGGAAAGGGAAGGGGAACTTTAAGGAATGTGGTGCATGAATCCGGGAAAGTGGATAACTAATTCTTTTCTTTCTCTTGCGGTTTCACAACACTTTTCACTTAGAGCTTCGCTCTCTTCTTTTCAATTCATTTTTCGACTTTACTTTTGGAGTTATGGACAGAGGTGCACAAAAACCGAAGCCTAGGAGATTGGCGGTTCTCAATTTTGCGAGATGCCTCAAACCCTTGATGCACATACCATAATCCACTAGGAATATCGCTCAATCCGACTTTGGCAAGACACAAACACCCGGCTATGTGAATGGTGCCGAGTTACTCATCGTCATGATTGACTTCCCCAAACCTATAAGTTCTTTCTATTCTTTGAATGCAAAATTTTGCTTTCATGGCCCTCCCACATCAAACATGCCAAATATCAACTCCTCCAAATTCCCGGATAGGTAAAGGAGGCCATTATTTTATTGAGGGGCTAAGTGATCAAAGAAAGAAGAAAGAAAATCGAATTGCCTTAATCATTTCAACAAGAAGTATAAGAACTTATCATGTGATTTCAACCTTGATTTCTCAACATGATTTAGGTAACATTCTTCACATTATGAAACTTGCAAAAGAGGGATAATCAATTCATTCAATTTCTTTTCAATTCACTATTTGTTTAAGCACGCGATTGTCATCAAAACTCAATTCACAAGTAGTGATTATCATAGAAGTCATTTCTATCCTTAGAAGCACAAAATTTTTCAAAAATTTTCAATTTTTATGGGTTTTTCAAAAGCGTTTTCATGCAATGCAATAATGAAAGGTGTAACAATAGAATGAAACATGCACGGTGTTCTCAATAAAAGCATACAAAGTGAGTAAGAGTTATTACAAACGATTAGTCACACCCCACCCCATACTTGGAACAAACATTGTCCCTAATGTTCAAAAAGAAAAAGAAGAAAAGAAAGAAAGAAAAAGAACTCACAAAACGGTGGTGGAGCGGCTAGAACGGTGGATCATCAATCATCCTCACTGAGGTGGCGGTGGAGGTGGAAACGGGAAGAAGCCTGGATCATAGTTCCGCCCAAACTGCTGGCGGTATATGTCTCTCATCATGCGGTCATGATCGTCGGCTCATGCATCCCTAGCATCTGCACGGATCTCCAAAGCTCCGACCCTGCTGGAAAGGTCGGTGGCCCACTCTGGCAGCTGCTCATACCATCTGGGCGGCTGGCTATACCATGCCGGTGCATCTGACGGTGCTGGTGCAGATGGTGGCTGTGCATGCCAATGTGGTGGAGCTCTCATCCACTCTGGCTGAGTGCCGTACCATGTAGGAGGGTCCGCCATCCAAGTCGGTCTCTCGCTCACACTAGCACGGCGAGAGGAAGAGCCAGAAGCTCTAGCGGGACGGGGAGAGTGCCTAGGAATGTCGGGAACCTCATCCGGCTGATCCGGAAAGGTACCAAAGTCATGCTCTCCTCCTCCTCCCTCATACTCATCACCTCTCATCTCCTCCTCCTCTACAACTGGTGGTGGTGGAACGTAAGGAGGGGCTACTAATCTGTTCGCATGCATAGCAGCGAACGTCTCCTTCCAATTATGGCGTCCAACCATAATGGAATACTTAGGAAGCCAAGCAATCCCTCTACCTGTCCTACTCTCCCAAGGCATGGCAGCTGTAGGTGGAGCTCTATGTGCAAGGAAGATAATGCCTCTCGTCATGAGGCTCTGAAGTCCTAGGGGTCTAGCTGCAATGCGGGTGCATGCGGAGAAGTCTACCCCTAACTGCCTAGCAAGGTGGGTGACCATCCCACCGTATCCAATGTTGCGGGCCCTCTTGTTCTTTAGCTTGCTCATAGTAGAAGCTAAGAGGGTGGCACAATCAGCTGGCCTACCGTACAACATACAATAGAGCAAAAACAACTCGTCCGTCTTAATCTTCTGAGGTGTCTCCGTCCTAGGGAAGAGACACTCAGAAAGCACTCTATGGGCAATCTTCAAGGCTAGGTGATAGATCAACCTAGCCTTGGTATCAGCAGGTTGCCAGCGGTCCTCGTTGGCGTATACCATGGCTATCTCCTCCCAGAAATCCTTAGCGTACACGCCACTAGGGAATCGACCATTGAAGGTCTCATGGAACCCAAAGAAGGCTCCAAACTCTCTAATAGAGAACTCATAGTTTCTCTCCATCAGCCGGAAAGAAACGGTCCTATCAACGTGGCTATGCTCAAACGATACCACGAACTCCCTAGTAATCTCCTCATATGCGTCTTACCGAATAGCGGAAAAGACGACCAATCCGGCTCTATCTAATAGCCAAGTGAGATCCCCTATCACATGCAAAGGCTCTAGCTCCTCAAGTAGTAGATATCTAGGTCCTATGACTGCTCACTTATGGATCCTCTCTAAAGCATCGAGATGATCCTCATGGATAGTAGGGATCCCAAGGGAAGGTGGTGATGGTGGTGATGGGGGTGATGGAGGCTCAGCGGGTGGTGCTCTAGAAGAGGAAGAAGTATTGCCTTTCCTCTTTTTATTTCTAGTGGACATTCTCCTAACGAGATCCATATTTCTATTGAAAACCACGGTCTGTTCTATAGGTTCCACGGCCGTGGAAAACCCAAAGACCGTGATTCGTCTCGAAAGTTCTCAAAACTCAGCAGAATCACACCAAACTCAACATCAAGCAGCCCTAGACTAATTTCAGTCCAATTCTAATCACTTCTCCTAAAAATTCTAGCAAAAACGAAGCTGAATCGACGAAGAGAAAGAAAGAATAAAAAACCTAGGTTTTCGGATTTTGGAATCCGAATTCTGTCTTCTCCGGTGAATTGCAGCTCGAATCGTTGCTTGGATCTTGTAGGTGATGGAAATTGCTTCAGTTTTGGCTAAAGAATCGTTAAAAACGATTAACGAACGAGGAAATGGGAGATGAGGAGGGAATTCCGCGAAAGAGGGCGTGGAATTGGGTTATTGTGTGTGTTTTGTGAAGAAACGTGGTTTTTATAGTGGCCGTAAAATTTTTTGAAAATCACGGTCTATCGGGGGTTTCCACGGCCGTGGAAATGTACGGAACCGTGGTTTTGGTGATTTTTCTCACGCTTTTGAAAATTACGGTCACAATAGCTGTCACGGCCGTGGTTTTGGCCGTGGAACTCTCTGTAATGTGTCAAAGTCCAAGTTTCGTCAATTTTCTTCAAGCTTTTCCTTCCCCCTTTCTTTTCCACTGTTCCTACATCCAAAAACACGAACATACCGGAAGGTATCGAAGGCAAAACAAAACAAAACGTCTATTCTATTCTAATCTATGAATCAAAAACAAAAACGTAAATGCAATACCTTGGGTTGCCTCCCAAGAAGCGCTTTGTTTAAGGTCCGTAGCTAGACCATATTCGCACTTATTCGAGTGCGGTGGGCGCGAACTCTTCAGCTTGGAGTTCCGGTGTATACTTCTTGAGTCGTTGACCGTTCACCTTAAAGCTTCCGCCCTTTTCACCCCATACTTCAACTTCACCATGGGGAAAAACACGTTTGATTAGAAAAGGTCCGGTCCAACGAGATTTAAGCTTACTTGGAAAGAGAAACCTTGAATTGAAGAGGAGAACTTGATCTCCTTCTTTGAGGTCCTTTGGGATGATATGTTTATCATGCCAACGCTTCGCTCTTTCTTTATAGAACTTGGCGTTTTTGTAGGCGTTCAAGCGAAGTTATTCAAGCTCATTTAGGTTCAAGAGACGCTTCTCTCCCGCTTCCTTCATGCTGAAGTTCAACCACTTTATTGTCCAATATGCCTTGTGCTCCAACTCTACCGGTAAGTGACAAGACTTCGCATACACAAGGTTGTATGGTGTGGTTCCGATGGGAGTCTTATATGCAGTCCGGTACGCCCACAATGCATCATCTAGCTTCAAAGACCAATCCTTCCTTGTCCTTGAAACCGTCTTCTCTAGGATTCCTTTGATCTCCCGGTTTGAGATCTCCACTTGTCCACTAGTTTGTGGATGATAAGGGGTGGCGATCTTGTGAGTCACCCCATACTTAGCTAGAAGAGCTTCAAAGCGTCGGGCAATGAAGTGAGAGCCTCCATCACTAATGATAGTCCGTGGTGTCCCAAATCGTGGGAAGATGGTCTTGTTGAAGAACTTAACCACTACCATGGCATCATTGGTGGGAGAGGCAATTGCTTCAACCCATCTTGAAACATAATCCACCGCTAAAAGTATGTATTGGTTTCCACAAGATGATGGGAAAGGTCCCATGAAGTCTACTCCCCAAACATCAAAGATCTCCACCTCTTGGATGTTGTTGAGAGGCATCTCATTCATCCTAGATATATTTCATGTTCTTTGACAAGCATCGCAGCAGGAAACAAAGGTTTGCACATCTTTAAATAGAGTAGGCCAAAAGAATCTAGATTGCAATACCTTAGCGCTAGTCTTATTCGAACTAGCGTGTCCTCCACAAGGTAGTGAATGACAATGGCGGATGACACTTTGTATCTCATCTTCCGGCACACATCGCTGAATAATGCCATCCGGACCTCTCTTAAAGAGGAGAGGTTCATTTCAAAAGTATTCCCGAACATCCTTAAAGAACTTCTTTCTTTGTGCGTACGATAATCCGGGTGGTAATTCCTAACAAACCAAATAGTTAACAAAATCAGCAAACCATGGTTCGTTACCTTTGGCGATCACATCGATGCACTCCTCTATGATGTGTAAATGCTCGTCCGTAAAGGAGTCATCTATATGTAGATGGTCGTCCTCTAGATGTGTTAGACGACTCAAATGATCCGCAACAGAATTTTCCGAACCCTTCTTGTCGCGGATCTCTAGATCGAATTCTTGTAGGAGAAGAATCCATCTAATTAGCCTTGGCTTTGCATCCTTCTTTGCAAGTAGATACCGGATCGCAGCATGATCCGTGTATACAATCACCTTTGCACCTACAAGATAAGAGCAAAATTTGTCAATTGCATATACAATTGCTAAGAATTCCTTTTCGGTAGTGGCGTAGTTGAGCTGCGCTTCATCTAGCGTCTTGCTAGCGTAGTAGATAGCATGGGTTCGTCCTTCCTTCTTTTGCCCAAGCACAGCTCCTATAGCTACGTCACTTGCATCACACATAACCTCAAAGGGAAGATTCCAATCCGGAGGTTGGATAATCGGGGCTGAGATTAGAGCTTCCCAAATCATGTTAAACGCATCTAAGCATTCCTGCGAGAAATCAAAAACTGCATCCTTCATCAATAGATTAGTTAGTGGCTTTGATATCTTAGATAAATCCTTTATGAAACGTCTATAAAATCCAGCATGTCCTAGAAAACTTCTTATCCCTTTCACCGAAGTTGGGGGAGGAAGCTTTTCTATTGTCTCTATCTTAGCTTTATCCACCTCAATCCCTCTACTAGAGATTAAGTGTCCTAATACAATGCCTTCTTTCACCATAAATTGACACTTCTCCCAATTAAGAACTAGGTTAGTGTCTTCACACCTTTGTAACACAAGAGCAAGGTTAGAAAGACAATTGTCAAAAGAGGAACCATAAACGGAGAAGTCATCCATAAAAACCTCCATGATTTCCTCTATATATTCCGAGAAGATGGCCATCATGCACCTTTGAAAGGTGGCTGGGGCGTTGCAAAGCCCGAACGACATCCTCCTATAGGCAAACGTACCCCACGGGCACGTGAACGTGGTCTTCTCTTGATCGTCCGGATGTATCGGGATTTGAAAGAAACCACTATAACCGTCAAGATAGCAGAAGTGTGAATATTGTGCTAACCTTTCAAGCATTTGATCGATGAAGGGTAGTGGGAAGTGGTCCTTCCTCGTCGCGTTGTTTAGCTTGCGGTAGTCTATACACATCCGCCATCCTGTTACGGTTCGTGTAAGAATGAGTTCATTGTTTTTGTTGGTGATGACCGTCATTCCTCCCTTCTTCGGAACCACTTGTACGGGGCTCACCCACTTGCTATCGGAGATAGGGTAGATGATACCTACATCAAGTAGTTTAAGAATTTCCTTCTTGACAACCTCCTTCATGGTCGGATTTAACCGCCTTTGAGGTTGTCGCGAAGTTCTAAAGTCCTCTTCCATTAAGATCTTATGCATGCATAGGGAAGGTTTGATTCCTACTAAATCCTCTATAGTGTAACCTAAGGCTTTCCTATGTTTCTTAAGGACAACCATAAGCTTACTATGTTCATCTATGCTTAAATCTGAACTAACAATTACCGGAAAGGTAGAATTAGATCCTAGAAATGCGTACCTTAGATGTGTAGGAAGTGGTTTCAATTCCATCACTATAGGAGTCTCCAATGGCTCTTGAGGAATATCCGATGGTACCTTAGAAGTGTCTAAGGAAGTAGGAGGTGTTGGAGAAGAATCAAGAGAAGTTGTGGAGGAGACACAATTTCCTTCGAATTCACCCAAAATTACGGCACCCCTGCCTTCTCCACGGCCGTGATTTTGGGCGTGGAAAGTAATTACGGTGCCTCTGTTTCCTCCACGGCCGTGTAACTCTCTAGAGTGCTCCACGCTTGTGTTGGTGAATTCCACGGCCGTGGAATAGGCCGTCTGACCGTGGATCCGTACGTTTTCTGCCTCATCGTGGAGTTTCTCAAACTCTTCTTCATACACTTCTTTTTGTGTCTCTAAGGCTTCAATTGCCTCATTGCACTCCTCTTCTTCCCCTATATCCATAATGCTCATAGAAAGAACTTTTTGCAAGGGATCTTTGAAGAGAATAGAACTTACCTCCTCTCTAGATAGCTCTTCGTCATGGATATTGAATATATCCTCATCGAAGGCTGGTTCCTTCACTAAAGTTGAAAAGACGAACTCTACCTTCTCTTCTCCTATGTCAAAGGCGAGTCTAACATTCTTGCAATCGACTATACAACCGGATATTGCAAGAAACGGTCTTCCGAGAATGATCGGGACCGGACTATCTGCAGGAATGTCAAGCACAACAAAGTCTATAGGAAAATAGAACTTACCAAGCTTGACTGGGATGTCTTCAACTATACCGACGGGACGAGTTATGGATCGATCCGCCATGTACAACATCATCTTTACCGGTTTAGGATCGCCTAAACCGATCTTCCTGCATAAGGCAAGCGGAATGATGCTTACGCTTGCTCCCAAATCACATAATGCATCATATGTGACATATCCTACTCCTATGGGAATACAAAATGCCCCGGATCCTTCAGCTTTGGGGGCATCTTCTCTTTCATGGTTTTGATGAGATCCGATAAATCCGAACTCATCTTAACCTCTCCAAAATCCTCTAACTTTCTTTTGTTAGAGATGATCTCCTTTAGGAACTTTCCATAAGCTGGCATACCTACAATTGCATCAATGAAAGGTATATTAATATGCAGTTTGCTCATGAGTTCAATAAACTTACCGAATTGTTTGTCTAGACGCGCTCTTGCTCTAGATTGAGGGAATGGTAGAGGAGGTTTGTAAGCTCGAGGAGGAACGTAGACATCTTCCTTCTCCTTCCCCTTTTCTTTCTCTTTCTCAACGGAGACTTCTACAAACTTAGGCTACGGGTCGGTAGTTGTTACTCCACTCCTAGTTGTGATTGCCATCACCCTTCCTTTTGGGTTGTCCTCCGTCTTTCCTGGAAGTTTCCCTTGATTCCTAGGAACTTCCTTCGCATGGCTAAACATTTGGTTTTCTAAAACCTTTTGGGCTTTATCAACCTTAGTTATGTGATCACCAACCTTGATGATGCGAGTCTCTAATCCTTGAAGCTTGCCCAAAACTGTCTCTAACATGGGATCGGACTTCTCTTTCCCCGAAGTACTTCCACCATTAGATGTTTGCCCCTGGCTTTTCAAAGGAGTGGAAGAAGAGGAAGGTGGAGTTAGTGAATTTCCTGAATTGGAATAAGAATTACCAGAATTTTGTTGATTGGGACGCCAATTGTTGTTGTTTGAACCCCTATTGTTGTTCCAATTGTTGTTCCGGTTGTTGTTGTTGTTGTTGTTCCAATTGTTCCGGTTGTTGCGGTTTGTATTCTCATTCCCGTTGTGGTTATTGTTGTTGCCCAAATAACCTACGTCTTGTCCCTTTTGATTTGGAAAGTTGGTTTTGATGGCTTCCTTCAACTCCTTAATCTCCGTATTGAGAGAAAATATTTGAGTTTGAGCCGCTTGTGATAGCTTTGCTCCTTGCTCCGCTTGATTCACCTCTACTTTCCGGTGAGAATACTTCTCAATGACTCGCGCTTGCTTCTCAATGAAGTCCCAAGCGTCATCTTCCCTCATGTCCATGAATGTACCACATGAAAGGGATTGGAGCTTGAATTGTGTCTCCACATCCAGCCCCTTATATTATATCTCCAATAGCGCCAATTTGGATATGCCATGATGTGGGCAATCCAATAGCAAATCCTGAAATCTTTCCCAAGATTGAAACAAACTTTCGTTAGATCTCATAGAAAATGCATTAATCTTACCTCTCAACTCCGCCGTTTTGGATGGCGGAAAGAACTTAGTGAGGAATTCCGAAGAAAGATCCTCCCATGTTTCTAGCTTCCCACTTGGAAGAGCTTGATACCAAGACAATGCTTTCCCCTTCAAGGAGAAGAAGAAAGGCTTGAGTTTATAGCTGTTGGTAGTTGCATTCTTTGGCTTCATTGTCTCCATCATGATCTCAAAATTTTGTAGATGTTGATGTGGAGATTCAGCGCTTGTTCCCCCAAATTGATTTTGGCGGACTATAGTAATAACTTGCGGGTTGAAGCTAAACCCTTGTGCATCATCAGCATCAAAGTTCACACCTAAACGGCGTGGTTGCTGCGTTGGATCCATCCTTTGGCCAAGAGTTCTTGGCTCCTCATCCACACGATCGACTCTCGCACCTCCAGCTGGGGTACGGCGATTTGCAGCTGCCCGTGGAACAAATGGATTGACATTGATCGTCGGATCAATGTCCTCTAATGGTGGCATGGAAGAGTCGCTATCCTCGCCGGATGAATGAGTTCTAACTGATCTTGAAGATCTCCTTGAGGATTTCGTGCTCTTCTTTCTCTTAAGATCGCTTAATTCCATCCTTACTTGAAATATCATATCCGTTAGATCATCAACTTTTGCTTGATGACAATCCATTTCCTCCCTGCGAGTCTTCTCACTCCATTGGAGTTGAACATCTTTTTCAGCCAACTCCGTTTGGTAATCACATTCTCTTTCTTCAGCCATCTTTCTTTCCTTGAGCTTTCTCCTTAAAGTTCTCTCAAGCTCTTGATCAAGAGGTAAGAGGTCTTCGTTGTTCCTAGACCTGCGCATACACTCGAAAAGATATCAAATAAAAAGGGAAGAGCTCCCAAGCTTGACAACTGATAACCGAATTAGGCCTAGACCAAATCCCCGGCAACGGCGCCAAAAACTTGATCGCCACTTAGCGTGCATGCAAATAAGTCTTAAATAAAACTAGAAATCAAGCAAACGAACCCGCAGTGTACGGATCGGCGTAGTAAAGCAAGAATTCGAGAGTATCGAACACAGAGATTTGGGGGGTTAAATCCAGTTATAGAATTGTCAAGCAAGTAAGTGTATGAAACTTTGTAAATATTGGGAAAACAACAATCCTAAAGATCCAGGAATTCAGCTGTGGCAATCGATTCAAGATATACTAAAGATATAAGGACAAAGTTAAGAGCTGCAAAGGTATACTAATGCAAAGCAATGTACGGTGAAGTTCCAAGGCTTTATATGACTTATCTAAAGACACTCTCTATAAAGGTTGTTGAGGCTTCAATATAGAAAAGATCTAAAGACAAGAATTAATATCAAATACCCAAACTTGTAACCCAAGAATCAAGACTAGCTAAACCGATTAAGGTCGTGACACTCGAAATCGAAGTAGAGGTTTGTTGAGGCTTCACTACTACCTAGAAAAGGTAAGCCAAGACTAAGTTAAAGCAAATCTTTAACCTTGAATCAAAGTAAAAGCAAGGTTCGTAAACTAAGGGAAATTACGGGTGGATTTTGATATTCCATGGCCGTGGAACTCATGAACACACCGTGATTTTGGTTCGTCGGTGATTCTCTCTAACTCTCAGGGTCCAATCTGTTTACGATCGATCTATCATCATCTAAGCCACAACTATCAACCCTTCACCTTAGAATTGCTAAAGGGTTTTAGCCAACAACAGTCATATTGATATCAAATTCAAGGTTTAAAAGAATGAAAGATGAAAACCTTCGAAAACCTTCAATAAACTTCAAATCAATCTCAAATCCACAAACAAGAGTAATGATGTAACTCAGATTCGGAATAACACAACAATCACAATCCTTGATGAGAACGAAGAACGGGATGTCAATCTGTCTTCTAATCAAACCTAAGGACAAGAGACGTAATCTTCGTACGTACAATAATTCCCTCAATGCGCGGAAGCAAATCTCCAAGCGATGATGCTGAAGTGCGTTCTAAGCGGAGGTGTAAGCGGTGATACTGAATTTTCCTTCCTTCTGTCCTTTTACAGGGCAAGATAAAATATCTCCCTTCATCCCATATGTAAAAGATTGTGGCTTTAATTTGTACGTTAATACATTGCCTAAATCACGGTCATAGAGGATTCCACGCCCGTTGTTTAGAGCGTGGAATTTGATTACGGTGCTTCACAACTTCCACGACCGTGTAAGTTACTGGAATGCTCCACGCTTGTGTTGCCAAAGTTCCACGGCCGTGGTTTAGAGCGTGGACTTCATTTCGGCCGTATTTTAGAGCGTGGAAACGTATGCAGCTCGTAATTCCCTTTGTTTTGTGCCATTCTTCATCCTAGCATCCTCCTTAGCTCCTTTGTGGTGTCCTCAACCCTTGGATATGCTCAATCCATCTCCATTCTCTGTTATTCCATTCGGTTTTAGCTCTTATTCGCCTACAATCAACACAAAGCTTATGTAGACCTCTATATCGACAATATAGACAAACTAGCTCACAATTGCTTCAATGCTTTATCAATGAACACCAATATGGATGAAATACATCTAGAAAACGTGCCTAAAATATCACAATATTTCATGCTAACAGGTTACTATACCGGTGATAGGTGATGGAATCACTATCATTTAGGGTAGTTTTTAGACTCTTTTTATTGCATTATTGTTAGTTTATGCTACTAACTCCTTGATCCAGAAGAAGAAAATTAAAAGAAGCTAAGAAAGAAGTTATAAGCACTTAGGAGTGAAGAGAGATCACGAAGTGAAGCCTGTGCTACTTCACCGCCCCAGCGGGTCCTTGCAGCCGCCTCAGCGGGTGACGCTTCCCACTGAAGCGCTCCCAGCATCATCACCAGCTCCGGCCAAGAAGCAGGTCACCACCCCTGCGCCACCCATCGGCGCCCCTGTGGTGACTTGCCTTGACAAGACGAAGATCAGCACCCCTGCGCCTCTCACTGCGCTTGGCCCGCGCCTCACCCCGGGAGTTGGAAGGTGAAGAGTCTGTGTCACCGCCCTTGCGCTGGCCTCAAGACGCCCATGCACTTTGACACCAGTAATGGCCAGCAGATGAAGAGTCAGACGTTGAAGAAGCATTGAAGATCCGCCCCAGCGGAATTGCCTAGCCGCCCCTGCGGTCAAGAAGAAGATCAACCAATTCTGCCTAAACCGCCCCTGCGGTTCTTGAAGGCCGCCCCTACGGTGCAACACCAGAAGCTTTACTCCGGCTGTTTACACCACCTTTATGGCATTAAAGGTGGCTGTTTTTGGCCGGCTATTTACTCCTAAATAATTGTCTTTTGTAGTATAAATAGTCCATGGCTGATTGCTAGAATTATCCATGCTTTTCTTCACAAAATCCATTTTAGACTTGAGTTTTTCCATTGTAATGAGTTGCTAACTCCCTTGCTACATTGGGTTGGTTTGAAGCTGCTTTGTTACTTTAGTTGTAAGTTCTTTTTAATATAAGTTTTTATTCAGTAATGCTTTGTGTTTCCTTGATCTTCATTGTTTAATTACATGTTAACTATTGCTTGAGATTAATCACCTTAGGTTCTAAAGTGCATGTAAATAACTAGGATTAATAGGTTCCGGGTTCGGGTCTTTAATCTAGTAGCAACTTTAAGTAATAACGGATTGTAATTAATTAAAGAAAAGGAACACAAATATAAAGATAAGTTTAACGGTTTTAATCTTCTCTTTATATCCCTTAGTCTTTGTTTGAATGCTAACTTATTATTTGTTCTTGTAGGTTTACGTAACTTTAATAAGTTAAGTTGTATTGATGCCGGTTGGCTCAACACATATGTATGATCAAGATTGGAGCTTACTTAACAACTTGTAAAAGGAATGCACCAAAGTAGCAATTGCATGCTTAGAATCAACCTAGTGTAGATTCACCCATCATTGTCTTACTTGTTGCGTTAATTGTTTCTCCTAAAGTTTTTTGTGTGTACTTATTTTAACCAACCCCCCCTTTTCGGTTACTTGTTACTTGAAATCAATAATTGCATCTAAAACCTCAAACTCTCTTGGGTTCGACCCTTACTTAATCACTATACTTGTTCTTAGTGCTAAGTCGGGATTTACTTTTGATTGGGTATAGACGACCATAGAAATACGCTCGGTCAACTGGCATTAGGGGAAGGAGTCAACTTTGAGCTCAAGCCGGGCCTCATTCACTTGCTTCCATCCTTCCATGGGCTAAGTGGTGAAGACCCCATTAAGCACCTTGGGAAGTTCCATACTGTGTGTATGAGCATGAAGCCGGCCAACATTACCGAAGAACAAATCAAGATGAGGGCATTCGGTTTCACACTCAAAGATTCCGCGGATGATTGGTATTACCACCTTCCTTCCGGAAGTATCGACACATGGGAGAACCTTCACAAGGCGTTTTTGGAAAAATACTTTCCAGCTAAGAAGGCCAACAGCTTGAAGAAAGCTATAAGCAACATCGAGCAAGAGGCGAATGAAACTCTCTACGAGTACTTCGAGAGGTTTGCACGCCTACGATCCAGCTGTCCTTTTCACGGATATTCAACTCAAGATCTAGTCTTGTACTTGTACAATGGCTTGCTAGACAATGAAAGGAGGATCGTCGATGCAGCTTGCGGAGGTAATATTCTTAATTCTACTCTTGACCTTGCTTTGGAAAAGATACAGGAACTAGCGGAAGGTACTCGGAACTTTGGAAGGACCCCGGCTAAGAAAGGAGTTCATGCTGTGAGTTCCGGGAAGAGCGAGATTTCCACCGAGCTTGTGGAGTTGAAGGAAATAGTAAAGAGACTAACACTTATGGGAACCCCACAGCAGCTCAAAGCTTGTGGAGTATGTGCTGACCCATACCATCCAACGGACATGTGTCCACAAGTCCAGAATGACGATGCTGAGGTGAACGCAATGGGCTATGGACAACCACAACAGCAAAGGACTAAGAACGATCCCTATGTGCAAAATTTCTTGCCAAACTGGCGTGACCAACAGAACTTTCATTGGAGGGATCAACAAAACCAATAACAACAACCCCGTCAAGGTAAGTATCTAACAACTGAAGATATGTTACAAGTCTTGACTAAACACTTTGCTACTCATGTCCAAACAACAGAATCTAGCATCAAGAACCTTGAAAAACAGGTTGGTCAAATGGCGGAAGCCATTTTAAGGACCGAGTCAAGACTTTCCGGAGGATTGCCTTCCCAGGCATTTATAAACCCCAAGGAGAATGTTAGTGCCCTAACATTAAGGAGTGGGAAGAAAATTCATCAAAAACTAGCAAAAGAATCACAAAGCAAACCTCTTGTCGGTTTTACCGCACCCACAACCGCCCTGCGGCTGCAACTGCGCCCAACACAGAACAGACGCCGCCCCTGCACATACAAGCTGACGCCCCTGCGGAAAACTCGACAGAAGGTTCTGCTAAAAGGGATACTTACGTCCGGCCTAACTTTCCGCCACTATACTTTGAGAAACCACCAGCTCCATTTCCTGAAGCTTTAAAGGAGAGAAGAACCATTGATGACAAGGACCTCTTTGATACTTTCTTCAAATGCAAGGTAAACATTCCCCTCCTTAAATTGGTGAAAAGTATTCCTAAGTATGCTCGTTTTTTGAAGGAACTCTGCACTATCAAGGGGAGACAGAAGCTGAAGGGGAAACAAAAGGTGCAAGTGAGTGAGCATGTGTCGGCCGTTTTTCAACGAAGAATGCCCAAGAAGTGCAGCGATCCGGGCATGGTAAGCATTCCTTGTATTATAGGGGAAACCCGCTTTGACAAAGCAATGCTTGATCTTGGTGCTTCTATAAATGTTTTGCCATATTCAATTTACAAATCACTCAGCCTTGGGCCATAATGGAAACTAGGATTGTAGTACAACTTGCTGATAGATCTAATGTGTACCCGAAAGGGATCATTGAAGATGTATTAGTAATGGTAGACAACCTAATATTTCCTGCTGATTTCTTTGTAATGGATATGGAAAATGATTCGCATGCTACACCCATTCTGTTAGGTAGGCCATTTCTGAAAACTACTAGGACAAAAATTGATTATGTTAGTGGCAAATTGACCATGAAGTTTGATGGAGAAGTAGTGGAATTTGACATCTATGATGCAATGAGATTTCCTAGTGATGATCATTCTTTATGTGCTATTGACATTATTGAACCTTTTGTGCAAGATGTTTTTGATAACTTTGTGACGTTGATGAATTGAGAAATGTGATTGAGCATGACATTGATAGTTTCAAATCAGATTATGTATTAACATCTAGCATGAAAGAAGTCCTAGCCCAACAAGATGGGCATAAAAGGCTACCTATCTCCAATTTGGCCATTGGGCCCACTTTACTAACCCCGAGCGAGAAGCTTGTTACGTCCATAGTGCAGACACCTAAAATAGAATTGAAGGACCTTCCGTCACACCTCAAGTACGTTTTCCTTGGAGAATATAATACCTTGCCGGTGATCATCTCCAACAAATTGACTACCGGTCAAGAAGACAAGTTGGTGAAGGTACTAAAAGAGCACAAGACGGCCCTTGGATGGACCATTGCGGACATCAAAGGGATAAGCCCTTCAACTTGCATGCATAGGGTTCTTATTGAGGACGAAGCCAAACTCTCTAGGCAACCTCAAAGGAGGTTGAACCCACCAATGATGGATGTGGTAAAAAAGGAAGTGTTGAAGCTCCTCCAAGCGGATGTGATCTTTCCTATCTCGAATAGCACTTGGGTTAACCCAACCTAAGTAGTTCCAAAGAAGGGAGGCATTACCATGGTGGAAAATCAACATGGAGAGATGGTTCCAAGCAAAACACAAACCGGATGGAGAGTTTGCATTGATTACCGCAAACTCAATAAGGTAACACGAAAAGACCATTTCCCATTACCTTTTATTGATCAAATGTTGGAACGTCTTGCAGGTCATCAGTACTACTATTTCCTGGATGGATATTTGGGCTATTTCCAAATAGCCATCGCACTAGAAGATCAAGAGACGACGACGTTCACTTGCCCATTTGGCACTTTTTCATACCGTAGAATGCCATTTGGACTTTGCAACGCAACCAACACTTTCCAATGGTGCATGATAAGTGTTTTATCCGAATACATAGAAAATTTCGTTGAAGTCTTCATGGATGATTTTACCGTCCATGGAGATAGTTTTGACGCATGTTTAGGACATTTGAAGCTTGTTCTTGAAAAATCTGTTGAAATCAATTTGGTTCTTAATTCGGAAAAATGTAATTTCATGGTCGAACAAGGAATTGTGCTAGGACATGTAATATCCTCAAAAGGGATAGAGGTAGATAGGGTAAAGGTTGATGTAATTCAAAATTTACCTTATCCTACTAATGTTCGGGAAATCCAATCTTTTCTTGGTCATGCAGGTTTCTACCGACGTTTCATCAAAGATTTTTCAAAGATCTCGGCACCCCTATGTGAATTGTCCAAGAAAGATGTCACCTTCATAGTGGAAGAGGATTGCAAGAAAGCTTTCGACACTTTGAAGGCATGTCTTACCACCGCACCAATCATCCGTTCCCCGGATTGGGAGAAACCTTTTGAAATCATGTGTGACGCTAGTGACTACGCCGTTGGAGCTATCTTAGGACAAAAAGACAGACGGGCCTCCCATGTAACCCATTATGCGTCTATGACACTCAATGGAGCGCAAAGGAATTATTCTACCACCGAGAAGGAAATGTTGGCGGTGGTTTTTGCCCTTGAGAAATTCCGGCAGTACCTACTTGGGGTAAAGGTAATTATCTTCAGTGACCATGCAGCTCTTAGGTACCTCTTGGCGAAGAAGGAGGCAAAGCCACGATTGATCCGATGGGTGCTCCTTCTAAGTGAGTTTAACCTAGAGATAAGGGACAAGAAGGGGGATGAGAACCTGGTGGCCGATCATTTAGGCAGACTAGTGCAAGAGGAGGAAGATCCAGGAAAAGGAAGAGAGATAGCCGGAAGTTTTCCAGACGATACATTGTACACAACTCTCTGTTGTGTAACTGCCCCCGCACCTCATACCAGCCGCCCCTGCGGCTCAGTCTAGGCGCCCCTGCGGAATTGTCGACAGAGGTTTGTCTTAAGATCCAATCTTTTAAGCCTTGGTTTGCTGACATTGTGAACTTCATTGTCAGGAAGGAGTATCCTCCAGACTTCACCAAGGCACAACGAGAGAAGGTAAAGGCTGAAGCTCGACACTACGTTTGGGACGATCCTTACCTTTGGAAGCATTGTAGTGATCAAGTGATCCGACGTTACATTCCAGACAATGAGGTACAATCCGTCCTAATTTTCTGTCATTCTGAAGCATGTGGGGGGCACTTTGGGGCCAACAAACCTGCAAGAAAAGTTTTGGATGCCGGTTTCTTTTGGCCACACATTTTTCGAGACGCTTTTGCGTTTTGCAAAATGTGCGATAAATGCCAAAGAGTAGGAAATCTTTCAAGGATACATGAAATGCCCCAATCCTCTCTTATATTTTGTGAAATATTTGACGTTTGAGGAATTGATTTCATGGGACCATTTCCTACTTCATACGGGAATACCTATATTTTGCTTGCGGTGGACTATGTTTCCAAGTTGGTGGAAGCAAAGGCCACCAAAACTGATGATTCAAGAGTAGTTGCAGCTTTTCTTAAGGAAAATATCTTTGCAAGATTTGGAATTCCAAAAGCCTTAATTAGTGATAGGGATACCCATTTCCGCAACAAGACGATCACGACTCTCCTTAAAAAGTACCACGTTCACCAAAGAGTATCAACAGCTTATCATCCACAAACAAACGGCCAAGCTGAGGTGTCAAACCGGGAAATAAAGACCATTCTTGAAAAGACGGTTTCCTCTGGGTGGAAGGATTGGAGTGCAAGGCTAAATGACGCCCTATGGGCATATCGAACAGCCTACAAAACTCCTATTGGGATGTCTCCTTTTCAGCTTGTGTTTGGGAAAGCTTGCCACCTGCCGGTGGAGCTAGAGCACAAGGCTTGGTGGGCGGTAAAGAAGTGCAACATGAACATAGAGGAAGTGGGAGAATTCCAGAAGCTCCAATTGCAAGAGTTGGAGGAACTGAGGCTAGATGCATATGACCATGCCACCACATACAAAGAAAAGACCAAAGCATGGCATGACCGGAACATTCTCCGGAAGGACTTCAAGGTAGGTAATAAGGTACTTCTCTTTCAATCACGTTTGAAACTCTTTGCAGGTAAGCTGCGTTCAAGATAGACAGGGCCGTTCGTAGTAACCAAAGTATACTCTCACGGAGCCGTGGATCTTTATGATCCCCAAACGCACAAGGTGTTCAAGGTATACGGAAAAAGGTTAAAGCTTTACCTTGAAGGCGTTAAGAACGATCCGATTGACGAGATGGTGCTGGAGGAAGCACAGTCAGAGAATTAGAGATCTTACGTCGAGCCAACAACGTAAAACAAAGGCGCTTCTTGGGAGGCAACCCGAAGGAATAAGTAGAGGAGCCTCTGTCAAGAAACCGCCCCTGCGGCTTTGTATCCCCGCCCCTGCGGAGACACCATGCCCAGTGCCGCCCCCGGCGCTGGGCCTGCGCCTGCGACATGCTTGTCACCGCACCCGCGTTGGCATCCCTACGCCCCTGTGGCGGCCATCCTTGACACGCATCCTCGGTGCCACCCCTGGCGCTGAGCCTGCGTGACCCCTCTCCCTTGTCACTGCCCCCGCGGTGACAATAACCCGCCCCTGCGGGTTTACCCAGAAAAGAAAAAAAAGTGGTTCTCGAAAATGCCTACACCTACCACACACCACCCACCACCCACCAACCTTCTTCACCAAACCCACAAAACCTCCAAACCCTACTCCCTTACAACACACTCACGCTCCTGCGCCCCTTTGCTCACCAACCACCCCGTCGAAGCACCTGCGCCACCTCCGACAACCTATCCACACCCTTGTGACGCCCCTGCACCACCCTCTCTAGCTCCTACCACCATCTTCCTCACTCTGTAACTCTTCTCCACTCTTCTCCACTACGCACCACCTCCGATGACATCTGCACCAAAGCCACCACTAGAACAACTTCAACACCACCACCTTTGCAGTTCTCTCAAATCGCCCTCTGTAGTTCTCCTGCTCCCGCGCCTGCAAGCGCCCACACCTGCGCCTCACTGCCCCTGCGACTGCTTCATCCGCTCCTGCGGGAAACATACTAGAAAGTTCGATTTCTTTCCTTGTTTTTTGGAAATTACTAATCTTTTGCCTCAATCACATTCAAGGATGGAATACAAGATGTCCAAGTCAGAGAAGGAGCGTTACAGGATTGTGCAAGATCGAGTTGTGTATGCAACTTGATTTTTGCATATTCCTACTTTGGAGAAACTAGGCATGCTGGAGAGCATGCAATCTTTTTTGGCAAATGCTGGGCTCGGAGACTTCCGACAGAGGAGTGCTCCAACATATCCCGAGCTCAGCAGACAGTTCATCTCCACCTTCACAATGGAGAAGGAAGACCATGTGTGTGTTGGGCTTACTTTCAAGTTCAACAAGGTCAAATACACACTGGACTACCTCCAGCTACCGGAGGCCTTTGGGGTAACTTTAAACCCCTCTGAGAACTGGTGGGAGCCAGTTCCAACCCCGGACCTGTGTGAGTTTTGGCAGGCAGCTACCGGGTCAGAATTCCAAGCTGGGGGTGAGTACTCCAACAAACTCACTCATCCCATCTTGAGGCTCATCTCCAAGATCCTCATGAGTGTCTTTTGTGAACACAAAGAGGAAAACAAGGTCGCCCTCAAAGACCTCCCACTACTCTACTCCTGCCTTCCATAGAGCAAGAAGGTGATGGATTGGCCGTCCCTTTTCCTTGCCGTTTTAAAGCGGATTAGGAGGAACAAGCCGAGGGACATTGTCGGCGGTTGGGTGATCTCCTTGATCGCCTCACAGGTGATGGACCTGTCTGATCTAGAGGACGGGCTGGAGGCCCCTCTTTACACTAAAGGGATGCTAAGGAGGTGCAAGCTCCTCCGGCGGGACGGGGAGAACCTATTTTGGATCTCCCTTGGAGATGGGAGCCACCTCACCTACCTCCCTTGGCCTTTACCATTTGGGGAGGAGCTCTACGAGCTCTACATTCCGGCAGATCCTTTTGTGCCGAGGAGGCCACTAGTGGCCATTGTGGAGAGGCATGCTGCCAGCTCAAGCCGGGCTCATCAGGAGGAGCACATGCCCATTCCCGATGACGACGAGGAGATGCCCACAGCGGCACCAGAGGAGGACCCGGCCCTGGCGAGCCTTCAGGCTCAGATGGCAGCTCTCACCACCCAACACCAGGCCTGGCAGTCCGACTACCAGCGGACTATATTGGAGCAGCAGCAGAGCTGGCAGACAAGTTTTGCCGCCTCCATGACCTCCCACTTTGACCAAAGGCAGGAGGCTTGGCAGGCAGCCCAACAGCAGCAGTTGGAGGCTCATCAACTAGCTTGGCAGGCTAGTTTTGAGACCTCCTTTGGCCGCCGGATGGCTGCTCAGCAGGACCGCATAGATGACATCTACCACCGGCAGGAGCACTTCTTCAGCCACTTTCCGTACTTGCCGGAGGATGGTTCGGATGGTCCAACCGGACCATCCCACTGAGGGGTACATTTCTCTTCCCTTTCCCGACATTTATCTTTGCCTCATTTCCACTTTGAGGACAAAGTGTACTTCAAGTATGGGGGAGGGACATATCATTGCTTGTATAGTTCCTTGAGTTTTTGATTTGTTTTGTTTTGCTTGTTTTTGAATTCAGATTGAAATTCACAAAAAAAAAAGCCAAAGTGTATGAAAAAGGCATAAAAAAATCATTGGATAAACCGAAAACCCGAAAGGGCGGTTTAGGCAAAATGAAGGTAGTCCGACCAACCTTAGGTTGGTTTAAAATTAGACTTGAGGGATGTGAGTTCAAGTGAGAAAATAAGAAGAGTGACAAGGTGAAAACCCGAAAGGGCGCCTTGGCAAAATGAGCGACACCGAGTGTAGGTTTCCCTTCCGGCGTTTGGCGACATAAGAAGGGGAGTCATAAGGAGGTTGTCCGGGTAGGCCACTCTTGGAACAATAAGGATGGTAGCTTCTCCCTTTTTCTCACATTTCCTCTCTTTTCCTTCTTGCTCTCTTGTCTTTTATCTTGTTTTCATTGTCTGTTCTTGCTTACCCATGCTTCCTGAGGCCTTTGAGTCTAGTTAATGTCATTTGTTTTACTCAGGACGAGTAAAAGGTCTAAGTATGGGGGAGTTTGATAGGTGATGGAATCACTATCATTTAGGGTAGTTTTTTAGAGTCTTTTTATTGCATTTGTGTCGGTTTATACTACTAACTCCTTGGTCCAGAAGAAGAAGACTAAAATAAGCTAAGAAAGGAGTTATGAGCACTTAGGAGTGAAGATCGATCACGAAGCAAATCTTCTATTGCCTCACCGCCCCAGCGGAGCCTTTCCACCGCCCCTGCGGGTGACGCCTTACTCCAGAGCGCCCCTTGCACCTTCACCAGCCCCGGCCATGAAGTGTGTCACCGCCCCTACGCCACTCCTTGGCGCCCCTGCGGTGACCTGCCCTGAAGCGACGAAGACCAGTTCCCTTGCGCCTCCTACTGTGCTCCTGCCTGCGCCTCAACCTGGGAGCTGGAAGGCGAAGAGGTTGTGTCACCGCCCCTGCGCTGACAAAGGGACGCCCCCGCGGCTTGGCATCAGAACCGCCAGGAAGACAATGGGTCAGACGTTGAGGAGCATTGAAGACCAGCCTCAACAGAATTGCTTAGCCGCCCCTGCGGCCTTGAAGAAGATCAACCGATTCTGCCTAAACCGCCCCTGTTGTCCCTGAAGGCCGCCCCTGCGGTTTAATGCCAGAAGCTTTACTCCGGCTGTTCACACCACCTTTATGGCATTAAAGGTGGCTAGTTACTCCTAATTAGTGTCTTTTTGTAGTATAAATAGTCCTTGGATGATTGCTAGTAAAAGGTATGCTTATCCATCTTGTTAGCCAACAAACTATCCACTTAGATTGTCTTGCTACCTTTGTAATGAGTTGCTAACTCCCTTGCTACATTGGGTTGGTTTGAAGCTGCATTGTTACTTTGGTTGTAAGTTCTTTTTAATATAAGCTTTTATTCAGTAATGCTTTGTGTTTCCTTGATCCCCATTGTCTAATTGCATGTTTACTATTGCTTGAGATTGATCACCTTAGGTTCTAAAGTGCATGCAAACAACTAGGATTAATAGGTTCCGGGTTCGGGTCTTTAATCTAGTAGCAACTTTAAGTAATAACGGGTTGTAATTACTTAAAGAGAAGGAACACAAATATAAAGATAAGTTTAACGGTTTTAATCTTCTCTTTATATCCCTTAGTCTTTGTTTGAAAGCTAACTTGTTATTTGTTCTTGTAGGTTTACGGAACACTAACCTGTTAAGTTGTGTTAATGCCGGTTGGCTCAACACATATATATGATCGAGACGGGAGATTACTTAAAAACTTGTAAAAGGAACTCACCAAAGTAGGAATTGCATGCTTAAAATCAACCTAGTGTAGATTCACCCATCATTGTCTTAATTGTTGCGTTAATCATTTTCTTAAGTTTTTGTGTGCATCAGTTCAACCAAAACACCCCCCTTTGTTGCTCGTTACTATAATCGATAATTGCATCTAAAAACCCTTAACTCTCTTGCGTTCGACCCTTACTTATCCACTATACTTGTTCTTAGTGCTAAGTCGGGATTTACTTTTGATTGGGTATAGACGACCATAGAAATGCCGTCAGTCAAAGGCGAAGGGAGACATTTGTTGCGGAGGACTTTTGACTCACATAGCGAGTTACATTGGTTTGGATCTGAGAGCTTGTACGGTTGTTGCGACTACGAAGCTGCTGGGACTTCAAGAGATGATCACGAGGAGGATTCTGGTCCCTTGTGGACTCACTACGCCGTACGTGGCCATGCCTTGGGAGCAGACTGCCCCTCAGGGTATACCATGGTCAGATCAGTTCACTGTCTTTGATTCACAGTACTGGTCTTCCGCCTGGATGCCCTACATTCAGGATGCTCGAGACGCCGATACTGCAGCCGATGAGGATGAGTTTGACGATGGAGCTGCCATGGAGACCGGGACTGATACCGCCGGTCCCAGCATGCTAGTTGTCGACCTCGACGATGAGGCGATAGAGGAGGAGGCAGTAGCACCATCTCAACCAGCTAGGCGCAGGCCCCGCAGGTAGAAGGATCCAGTAGCTCATTGACGGATTGACGAGCTGATGGACCAGATGATCGACTCCTACGCCGCCTTGTCCCTAGAGATGATGGAGATGAGGGAGAGCCAGCACTACCAGCGTAGGATGATGGAGATACAATTCCAGCATACTATGGATTATCCGTTTGACCCATCTCAACATCCTTACGTGCCATATCCACCACCACCACCAGCAGATAAGGACTAGAGCTTGCAAGGATTTCTTTTCTTTATTTAATATGCAACTCAACTTATGTCTGGTAAGTACTTCTTTCTTTTGACTTATTTTGACCCAATAGGACAATGTGTCCCAAGTATGGGGTATGCGATGGATTTATGTGCTACTATGATTTGTATGACTCACTTGATGAATATTTATGATGATTTTTATGCTTTATGTGCTTATCTGTCATTTCATGCATACATACAGGTTTTTGTTTGAGAAAAACGTCAAAAACTGGTTTATAAAATTTTTTTTTTGACCTCGACCGGGATGGTTCTGGCCGAACGAGGTTGACCACCTCGATTGACTTAGAACACCTCGACCGAGGTAGGGTTTTTAATTGAGAACTTTCGAAAAAGTTTTTGTGTTTCTTTTCTGGATATGATCTCAGTGAAGATAAGGATTGCAGATTGACTTTAAAAATCTTTACATGCTTAAAAGGTTTTATGATATATTTAAGTTGATATTTGCTTTGTTTTAAAATGCTAGCATGTTTAATTCTTTGTATTTATCAAAATTATGTTGAATTTGAAGGTTGACACCACATGATGAGTTCTCTCACTTTCTTCCTGGAAAGACCAAGGCAATTCGTTCTCTTCTCTTCTTCTTCTTGATCATGCTTAACCCCTCATATACAATTTTAGCCTCCCTTTACCTATCCGGGAATTTGGAAGCAAGTGGTGAAAGCAAGTGAAGTAAAAGTTGAGAAGTTGGCTGGAAGTGAAAGTGTTAGAATGTAATAATAGGTTTGGGGAAGTCAATAATGATGATGAGTAACTCGGCACCATTCACATAGCCTGGTGTTTGTGTGTTGCCAAAGTCGGATTGAGCGATATTCCTAACGGGTCATGGTATGTGCATCAAGGGTTTGATGAATCTCAAGAAATTGATGATTGCTAATTTCTCAGGCTTCGGTTATTGTGCACCTCTGTCCATGCCTTCCAAAAAGTAAAGTAAAAAAGTGAAATAAGCAAAGCTTATTGGTGGAGGATGTTCAAATGCAAGTAAAGTGAAGAAATATCTTATTCCCGGATTCTAGCACCACACTACCTTCTATACATCCCTACCCTACATGTTTCTTGACCTTTCTCTTTGGAAAGCCCTTGAGACCTCGAGCTTGTTGATTGACTTAGTGGTTTAAACTGGATTATATATGATTGATTTTGATAAACATGAATTATTATGCATTCTATGATTTTATGCAAAGATGAACAACTTTCTTATATTCATGAAATGTTTTGACCATGTTTGATTTTATTTGTCCTGAAGCATTCTCTTAGGGTGATCTAAGGGGAAAGCACACCATCAAAAGGTTTTTGAAGGATTTTTCATTGATCTTTTTGACTTATAATCCATCCTATCCTCTATCTAATATTCGGAACTTGCTTGGGGACAAGCAAGGGACAAGTATGAGGTATTTTGATAACATGTATTATAGTCTATGTTTTGAGACCGGTTTAGAAGTTTTATCTTCATAAATCTGCATGTATGAACATACATTATTTGATTATATTGCTATTTCATCTACCTTTGCGTGAATCGAGGTCTACACCTAGTTTCGTTGTAATCGTAGGTAAAATGGCACATTTTGGATTGAAATGGAGCTAAGAGAGCTAATGAGTCATTGGAGCTACATTCTGGAGCTTAAGGAAGAACTCAGGAAGCATGAAAATGGATTAAAGATTCACTTTGGACCAGATTTGAGAGATTTCATATTCAGTTCAGAGTCACCTCGGTCAGCTACAGTACCACCTCGACCGAGGTGATTTTGAGGAGTGCCCCGACCGAGGTGGACACCTTGTCGCCGGCGAGATGATATATTTTTTGGCTGAGATCTTTTAATTATGGAAAGAAGATATCTTATTTTTGGGCTGGATTTCTGGAAGGAAGAAAAGATATTCAGCATATTTATTTGGATATATTTTATAGGAAAATATCTTTTAAGATATTTTATCTTTGGAAGATATTTTTTGCTATATAAAAGTTTGGATTTTTCACAAATTCAATCCATGCTTAGCACGTATTTTGACACCGACTGCATCCAAAGTCCTGCAGTTGCAGAAGATTTCCCTTCGGAGTTGAAGGAAGAAGGAAGGATTCCTTGTTGAAGCTAGCCTTTGAAGGAAGTTTTGTGAGATTTATCTAGGCTACTTTTGGTTGATTGTTCTTGTTGATTTGTGATTTGCAAAACACTGATTTGTCACATATTGGATTCAGTTATTGAAGTCTTTTTATTAAAGTCTTCTTGTTTGATTATTGATTCTTTCTTTATAAAGTTAATTATTGTTATCATGATGATTGTTGGCTAAGTTTCTTTTGCGATTCTAGGGTGATTGACTGAAAGTTATGGGAAAGACGATGATAGAATGATCTTGATCCCAGCCGGACCTTGAAATCTCGAGTCTTTATCTTAACCGACGAACACTTCGCTCAGTCGATGAACACCTCGGACGGGGTGGATTCTGTCTTACCGAGCTGAACATTTTCCTGATCCAAATCTGAGTTAAGATCCAGTTTGCGAAATCCTATCCTTATTAATCCTTTCCTAGTTCAATGCAAGCCTAGGATGAGACTTACCCGGTGATTCCTTTGTTTGTTTACCTAAGATCATAAGCGATAGGTAATAAAGGTTTATCCTTTATTGGGGTTTGAGTGTGCTTTCATTCCAATCTTGAGAGTTAGCTTGAGACTTACCCGGTAAAGGTTGATTCTATCCACTTGGTTGGTGTGTTAGTTTGAGGTTTTAGTTCTTTACCTTAGTTCCTTGCGACTTACCCGGTAATAGGAACTACGGTTTGGGATAGTGAGTAGTGAAACTTACCCGGTGATCTATTCCCATCTTAGAAACACCTTCCCTTTGCAAAATCTCTGCTTTGTCCGCTATATCCTTAGATCTTGAGTTTGAACCACAATTGGATGTCTTAATCTCTAAAATCCGTATTTTCTCTTATTTGACTATATCATCTTTGATTGCTTTGATTACTTTGGTTAACTGCATTAGTTATCAACCGATTATGTGCTTGGTTTCGTCTAAGTCCCTGTGTTCGACCCCTGGAATTTCTTGCTTTTATTACAATTGACCCGTACACTGCGGGTTCACATCCTTGTTTAAGCATATTTCCTCGGTTATAAATTTAAAGCTTGCACACACTTTTTGGAGCGAACAATAAATCTCGAGTTAGCTACATTCCTTGCTTCCTTGATCATCTTCACACATGCATGGTTCCTCCACAGTAGTTATCAATGTCACTAAGGAAGAGTTAGACATGAATAAGGCCTCCTTTTATGTGCATGATGGCAATAAGCTAGCAAGCTCTTCTTGCATGGATTTTGAAGATTTCAACTCCTTCTTTAATGATTTTGCTCTTGAACTAGCGATTGGTGCATGTGTAGGGGTTGTTGTGGATGGTCCCTCATCACAACGGATATTGAGAATTTGAGATGTTGCGAGCAAATCATCTTCTAATATTAGCGATATTTTCAATGCATTTTTCCTTTACGTTGCCATAAACAACTAGTTTTACAAAAAATGTCTTGGATGGGTCGACGAAATCCTTTAACCTCCACTCCAATAACTACGTCGTATAAGCGGAAATCTCACAACCCGGATGCATACCCAACCACCTCCTTCCTCTTTCCGACACCGCGTTGTCTAGGCAAATACCCCCTAAAGTGATGTTAGTAAATCACGACCTTCTCTTGTTAGTTTCCCGTTGCAGGCGCCAAAGCACATTGGTTTCCAAACTTTATGGTACATACATTCATTGATGCATAGACAGAGAAGGTGCCGCTTTGGATCCAACATGTGCCATGTTCGAGTCCCTGGAGCTCCCTAATTGGGTCAAGTTCTCCGAGCACCACCCCTCTTCTCTTTGTGCCTATGATGACGATGACTTCGTGCTTCCCAAAATTGCCGATTTGACAAAGGCACATCAACTCTAAAGTTGATGCCCAAAGGAAGTGAAGCTCTTAGTGGTAGAGACCGTCGATGAATATTGAGATGATTTTTAGAGTATTAAAGAGAAGATTTTTTCCACCTACCAACGTGGCTTCCGCCCTCAAGGCAGACATCCGTGTGGTGAACCTGTTAGAGAAGTTAATGGAGATAGTTTTGAGGAGATTTGGTAATGATTGGATCCAACTTTTGGGCTTTTCAGCTTGGCAAAAACACAAACAAGATATGTGCATTTGGAAAAATGCTAACATGATGGTGAATGTTCTAGTTAAGTGATAGGTGATGGAATCACTATCAATAAGGATAGTTTTTAGAGTCTTTTCATTGTATTAGAGTCGGTTTGTGTTACTAACTTCTTAATCCAGAAGAAGAATTCTAAAAGAAGCTAAAAGAGAAGTTAGGAGCACTTGGGAGTTGAAGAACATTCACGAAGTCAAGCCTCTGTTGCCACAACGCCCTAGCGGAGAACTGTCACCGCCCCTGCGGGTGACACTACACTCCGAAACGCAGCTAGCGCCTTTGCCAGCGCCCAGAACGAAGCTGTCACCGCCCCTGCGGCCACCTCTGGACGCCCCATGCGGTGACTCACCTTGAAGAAACAAAGTTGGCGCCCCATCGCCTTTGACGGCGGACCAACCTGCGGAGCTGTGAAGCCGAAGAGCCAGTGCCACCGCCCCTGTGGTGTCATTGGGCCACCCCTGTGGCTCGACATCAGAAGCGTCAGAAAGATGAAGAGTCAGAAGTTTGAAGAGCATTGAAGATCCTCCCCTGCGGAATTGCCAGGCCGCCCCTGCGGCCATGAAGAACACCAAGCGTTTTGGCTTAAACTGCCCCCGCGGCCCTAAAGCCCGCCCCTGCGGTTTAGCTCCAGAGACTTTACTCCGGCTATTTGCACCACCTTTATGGCATTAAAGGTGACTGTTTAGGATGGCCATTTACTCCCTTTTACTGCCAATTCTAGTATAAATAGGCCCATGGCTGATTGTTAGAATCATCTACCATTTTCCCATTATTCTCTCTTTTTCCTTGCTTCCTTTGTGTAATGAGTTTCTAATCTCCTTGCTACATTGAGTTGTTTTGAAGCTGCATTACTGCTTTGGTTGTAAGTCTTTTCTAAGTCAATAGTTTTATATTTCTTGTGCTTTACTTATCAAATTGCATCCTTCTTGCCACTTAGCTTGATCACCTTAGTGTTTAATTGCATGCAAAGAACTAGGATTAATCGATTCCGGGTTCGGGTCTTTAATCTAGTAGAAAACCTTTAGGTAAAAGCTGATTGTGATTACTTAAAAAAAAATATGAGAATATTTTAAGATTATTTTGAATATTGTGGTAACATTAAAAATGAAACAATATAACTATTATTGTAACGCCCCAAATTCTTTTGTAACGCCCCGAATCCGCGAGACTCGGGATGGTACGGGTTGGGACCTCACAATGGGTCTCAATCCTTAGCTTGACAACAATTTCACTGGACCTTTCCAACATGACACAAATAAAGGCAAAACCAAAATTCCTTCTAATGCAAATGATAAGAAACCCGAAGGAAAACAACAAAAGACTTCAGCCGAGATACAACACAAAAACGAATGCCAAATACACGGCATACAAAACACAACAATCGAAGGACAAAACACAACTCAACTCCAACCAAAAACCCTTCCTAAAATGTACGGACTCCGGCTGCCCACTCTTCCGGATCTCTCGGCCGCATTCCTAACCTGCAAGGCAATCTACAACAATCGGTATAAAAACGTTAGCTCATATTCGAAGTATTTGAATCAATGGGAAAGGTGTAACACCCCGAATTCTCGGATTTCGGGACGTCACTGGTTAGGACCTCACAATGGGTCCCGACCTTAGTTTGACAACAATATTACTAGGATCTTGCAACAAGACACAAATAAAGAAACCGAAATTCATAAAACAATATTTTAGAGGGATGAATGCAACACAAAGTCTAACAGCCAACAATGCCTAATAACCATAAAAGTCTATTTGTCTTCATACGACAATAGAACAATAAAGCAAACATCCAACCCCACTCTCAGAAGTACGAAGACCCGGCTGACCACTACTTCCGGATCACTCAGCTGCTGCTCTAACCTGTGGTAAATCTAAACAACACAACAAAACAACCGTTAGCTAGCTATCTAAAAGTTAGATAAATGAGAATAGCACATACACACACCATAGAAAAAGTAAACACCCATCATGCTTTCAAACAATCTATTTATTATCTTTACTTAGGTCATTCACTCTTACTAATGATACTTATTTTGTGACACGAGGGATTCTCAAACCTCACCTCCGCCCCCGTGTAACCATCAGGAATGGATCCGATGCATCTCACCTTGTACCTGTATGGTCTGGGTATAGAGAACCTCCCAGTTTCCTGTCAGAGCTGGGTAGTGATGTCACAGCCCGTTATACATACACTTGGGCTATAAATAATAAAAGTTGTCCTAACAAGTTGTTATTATAAACACACAACACACACACACCACTATAGTCATTCAGCTAACATCCAGAAACTAGCTAAGTAAGTCGCAAGGATTTACCTGAATAAAATCTCAAATCTCTTAATCTCAACTCGGTCTGCAACCGTAGCAACCATTCTATCATAGTCCAAGCCATAACCATCTTTCCCTTACCCTAGAATCGCATCTATTTAGCCAACAACATGCATCATCACAATCAAAGTCATCAAGCATAAAATCATGGAATTCATATCAAGAGGATGAAATAAAAGGGAGATGAAGCAAACAAAAGAAGAAATCCAAGCTGAATATGAGTTGAAGAAAGACTTACAACCCTTCAAAAGAAGGTTCAATCGTTTCTTACAAAACCTTGCAAAACGTTTTCATAAAACTCACTCAAAACTATGAAAAACTAAGAATGGTGTGTTCTTCTCTTCTTCTCCAATGGAACCTTTTCTTCTCCTCCAAGTGTAGCTCCAATCCAATCTTCCAATGAGAGAATATGTGTTGTTGAGAGTCTGGGAGAGAATGGGAGTGAGGGGTCTGTCATAACAACCTGCAGGACCACCTTATATCCTCAAAAAATTGCAAGAGTCGGCCATGAAGACCGTGGGACAGCTGTCACAACTGTATGGGGAAAACCACGGCCCATTTCCACGCCCGTGGAAGTTCTAGTGACCGTGGTTTTGGTGCCTCAGCTTGTTTTGGATCTTCAAGCCACGATTTGGTGCAAGGCATGCAACAACAAGGTCCCATGTGTCCTCCTTAGCTCCTAACTTGCTTCCCAATGAGTCCGAAGGTGTGTCACCTCGAGGAATGATCCTCAAATGTAATCGATTAAGCTCCTAAATCTCCCAAAATACCTACAAAGCACGCAAAAGTTTGTGTAGATGTCTATCTCGACAAAGTACATGAATTGAGTGCAAACGTCATGAACTAGTGCTAAACCATGCATGAATGAGCGGGAAAACTATCTAAATGAGTGTCTAATCTAACATCATAAATCGTGTTATCAAAAATACCCCATACTTAAGGTTTGCTCGTCCCCGAGCAAGTCCCCAACTATAGACTAAGAGATGACATGATTTATGCATGCAGAAAAACAACAAAATCTTTTTGGAGTTGTGTTTCTAATATTGGATCACCTTCATAGTCATGTTTCTTGGCAATGGACAAGCAATCATGTGTCAAATAAGTGAAGGCACGGAAAGACAATTATACTTAACTCGAAAGCATGCATGAAATCTAAAAATGAAGAAGTCAAGATGATCATGAGCATATCCAATCTAGATCACTAAGTCTTACACACATGCAAATAGGTCACAAGGGCTTGTGAAATAAAAGGCCAAGAAACGTTGTGATTAGGAGGGAATTTTTAAGGTCATGTGATGCTAATCTGGGAATGGAACTAACTTCACAACTTCACATTTTTATCAACTTCCCACAAGTGTATATTTTCCCCATCTTTTCTTTCTTTTCTTTTCTTTTTCTTTCACTTATTTTTGAGACAATGGCATTGGTGTACAAAAGCCGAAACCTTGGTGATTAGTCGTCCTCGGGCTTTTTTATTTTTTGAGGTGCATCCACACCGGGCACACATACCAAAGCTCGTTAGGACTATCGGTTTATTTGACTTTGACAAGGCACAAACACCCGATTATGTGAATGGTGCCGAGTTACTCGTCATTTAAACCAACGTCCCCAAACCTATATTTTTTTCTACACTTTTCACAACAAATTCAGCACGTCATTCATAACATTCTTTCATCAACAACTTCACCCCACACTTTCTTTTCACACACTCAACACACTAACATGCTCCTATTCCCGGATGGGTCAAAAGAGGTCAAATTTATATCAATTGAGGTGCTCAAACAACATGATCAAGATGAGAAGTAGAGAAAGATGAATTGCCTTAATCATTCCTAGATGATGTGCAAGAACTAGCATGCAATTTCGACTTTCAATTCTCAATCCAATCAAGGCAAGCATCATAATCACAAATCATTCATGGGATTCAAGATAAGCACTTCAAGTCCACATATGCATTCATCTATTCAACACACAAGGCCATCCATAGCCAATTCACAAGACAATTTCATCATAAGGGTCATTACCAAGCTTAGAAGCACTAAATTTTTTTTTAAATTTTCTGATTTTTTTGGATTTTTCGAAATATATATGTACAATGCAAAACATGTGACAATATTAAACTATCCCAGATGCTAATCACGCAAGTGATCATGAAAACCCCACCCCATACTTAGAAACACATTGTTCCCAATGTGTAATTGAAGTAAAGAAGAGTGAAAGAGGGTCCTCACAATGTAAAATGGTTTGCTTTGGTATTTGGGATTACTCAAATAGAGTGATGTCGGATGATCCTATCAACGATGGTAGGGAGCTCAAGGTGTTCGTTATGGCGTCGGGACCCGCGCTAGGCACCGCTAGCTGTTCAAGTTCCGCATCCGCTCCATCCACAATTTATGAGGGACTCATCATCATCATCCACATGCCATGTAAGGCTTCCATGCTACCAAGACTCTAGCACACACACAAAGCACACCAAACACACAAAAACAGAAAAATGGAAAACAAAACAAAAACAAAAAGGGAAAGATGTCTACCAATGGGTTGCCTCCCACCAAGCGCTTATTTAAGGTCATTAGCTTGACCAAACTCGGGGGCGTCTCACTCTAGGTAAAGTGGGGCAATCATGTCCACCGGAGCTCCCGGGATATACTTCTTCAAACGGTGCCCATTCATCTTAAAATCTCCACAATGCTCCCCTCCTATCTCAACCTCTCCATGGGGAAAGATCTTCTTCACCACATAGGGACCCGTCCATCTTGACTTAAGCTTTCCGGGGAAGAGCCGCAACCTTGAGTTGAAGAGAAGGACCAAGTCTCCTTCACTCAAATCCTTCGGGATGAGACGTTTGTCATGCCATCGTTTGGTCCTTTCTTTGTAGATCCGGGCGTTTTCATAGGCATCCAACCGGATCTCCTCAAGAGCGTTCATGTCAAGCAATCTTTTCTCTCCGGCCTCCTTGAGGTCGAAATTCAGCCACCTTATATCCCAATACGCTCTATGCTCCATCTCTACCGGAAGGTGGCAAGACTTGCCATAAACTAGCTTGTAAGGAGTGGTGCCAATCGGTGTCTTAAAAGCGGTTCTATAAGCCCACAAAGCATCATCGAGCTTTATAGCCCAATCCTTTCTCGTCCTAGAAACTGTCTTCTCAAGAATTCCTTTTATCTCCCGGTTGGAGATCTTCACTTGGCCACTAGTTTGGGGATGGTAAGGTGTTGCCACCTTATGAGTTACCCCATACTTAGCCAAAAGTGCCCCAAAGTTCCTATTAGTGAAGTGCTTCCCTCCATCACTTATGATCACCCTTGGTGTTCCAAACCTAGGGAAGATCACTCGGTTGAAGAACCACACCACAACCTTGACATCATTTGTAGGAGAGGCGATTGCCTCCACCCATCTAGAGACATAGTCCACCGCCAATAGGATGTAGAGGTTGCCACATGAAGAAGGGAATGGTCCCATGAAGTCCACACCCCACACATAAAATATCTCCACTTCTTGCATGTTGTTCAAGGGCATCTCATTCCTCCTTGAGATGTTCCCCGTCCTTTGGCAAGCATCACAAGCTACCACAAAATTCTGCACATCCTTGAACAAACTTGGCCAAAAGAAACCCGATTGTAACACCTTAGCACATGTCTTGTGTGAGCTAGCATGGCCTCCACACGGCAAGGAGTGACAATGGCGGATCATACTCTCAACCTCATCCTCCGGTATGCATCTTCTAAAGACTGCATCCAGCCCTCTCTTGAACAAAAGCAGTTCACTCCAATAGTAGTGCCTCACATCCTTGAAGAACTTTTTCCGCTTGGCATATGACAAACCGGGAGGCACTTCCTCGCACACATGATAGTTCACAATGTCGGCATACCATGGCTCACTTCCTCTAGACACTTGAAGCAAACACTCCTCCATCAATTGCAATTGCTCATCCCGGAATGAGTCATCAATCGGGATGTCATCTCTCTCAAGCTCCAATGGTGGGAGTCTACTAAGGCGATCCGCCACAGAATTTTCGGACCCTTTCTTATCCCGGATTTCCAAGTCAAACTCTTGAAGAAGAAGGATCCACTGAATCAACCGAGGCTTGGCATCCTTCTTTGTAAGGAGATAACGGATCGTAGCATGATCCGTATACACAATGACCTTCGCTCCAACAAGATACAAGCGGAACTTCTCAAATGCATACACAACCGCTAGCAACTCCTTCTCGGTGGTAGCATAATTGAGTTGGGCTTCATCTAGCGTCTTGCTAGCATAATAGATGGCATGTGTAAGCCCATCTTTCCTTTGTCCCAAAACAGCCCCAACGGCTACATCACTCGCGTCACACATGATCTCAAACGGTAAACTCCAATCCGGAGGTTGCATGATAGGTGCGGAGATCAAAGTATTCTTCAACCTACAAAAAGCCTCAAGGCAATCCTTGGAGAAAAAAAACTCAACATCTTTCATTAGTAGGTTAGTAAGAGGCTTAGAAATCTTAGAGAAATCTTTAATGAATCTCCGGTAAAAACCGGCATGCCCTAGAAAACTCCTTACCCCCTTCACCGAGGTAGGTGGTGACAACTTCTCTATCGTCTCTATCTTAGCCCTATCAACCTCAATGCCATGGTTGGACACCAAGTGTCCCAACACAATGCCTTCACTTACCATGAAGTGGCATTTTTCCCAATTTAAGACGAGGTTTGTCTCCTCATATCTCTTAAGCACTAAAGACAAGTTAGCTAAACAATCATCAAATGAAGATCCATAAACAGAGAAATCATCCATAAACACTTCCATGATATTTTCAATATACTCAAAAAAGATAGCCATCATACACCTTTGAAAGGTGGCGGGTGCATTACACAACCCAAACGGCATTCTCCTATATGCAAATGTACCCCAAGGACATGTGAATGTAGTTTTCTCTTGGTCATCGGGGTGGATAAGGATTTGGAAGAATCCACTATAACCATCTAAATAGCAAAAATGAGAATGTTGAGCTAATCTCTCTAGCATTTGGTCAATGAAAGGAAGAGGGAAGTGATCTTTCCTAGAGGCCACATTTAGTTTCCTATAGTCTATACACATCCTCCACCCCGTAACCGTTCTAGTTGGGATTAATTCATTATTCTCATTAGTCACTACGGTCATCCCACCCTTCTTAGGAACCACATGCACGGGACTAACCCACTTACTATCCCAAATCGGGAAAATGATTCCCGCATCTAGCAATTTAAGGATCTCTTTCTTTACTACTTCTTTCATGATAGGGTTTAGTCTTCTTTGAGGTTCAATTGAGGGTTTATGGTTATCTTCCATCAAGATTTTATGCATGCACAAGGAAGGTTTAATGCCAACTAAGTCATCAATGGTATAGCCTATGGCTTTCCTATGCAATCTTAACTCATGCAACAATCTAGCAAGTTCATCATCATTCAAGCATGCATTCACAATAACCGGATATGTAGAATTCTCACCAAGAAAAGCATACTTCAAATGAGAGGGGAGGGGTTTAAGTTCAATTTTAGGAGGACCTTTATCGGTTGGAGACGATCCGTATAATATTGGTTGAGATGAATCCAAAGCCATGGAAGACTCCTCAAGGCTCCTTGAAGCTTGATCAACAACCAATGTAGTTTCTAGAGAAACCACGGGCAAGATTACGGGCTCTGGCACAACCACGGTCGTGGAACTTGCAAAGCTAGCACTTCGGAGCACTCCAGTAGGTTCCACGGGTAAAACAACGGGCGTGGTTCTTCCCCCCAGGCCGTGGTTCCTACAGGAATTCAGCACACCTTCGTGTACTTCAAATTTAGCTCTTGTCTCCTTTTCCAATGCTTCCAAAGTCTTGATTTCTTCATTGCAAGCCTCCTCAAATCCTTCCTCCATCAAACTTAAGCTTAAAACCTTCTCCAAGGGGTCCTTGATCAAGATCGAGCTCACAACTTCTCTAGACTCCTCTTGCTCGACAATGTTGAAAACATCTTCACCAAGGGTTGGCCCCTTCATAATTGTGGATAGTTTGAACTTAATATTCTCTTCTCCAATGTTGAAGGAGAGAATTCCATTTTTGCAATCCATCAAACATCCGGAAGTGGCTAGGAAAGGTCTCCCCAAGATGATAGGAACCCGATAGTCCGTCGGGATGTCCAAAACAACGAAGTCTATTGGCACATAGAACTTCCCGAGTTGCACCGGTATGCCTTCTAAGATTCCTACGGGATGAGTGATTGAGTGGTCCGCCATGTAAAGGGTCATCTTGACTGGATTTGGCTCTCCTAGCTCAACCTTGTTACAAAGTGAAAGCGGTATGATGCTTACACTTGCCCCAAGATCACAAAGGGCTTCATACTTCACTTTTCCCACTCCAATTGGCACACAAAAGGATCCCGGATCTCTTAGCTTCGGAGGCATCTCCTCCCTCATGGTTTGAATCAATTCCGAGGATCTCTTCGTCATTCTCACTTCCCCATACTCCTCCAACTTCCTTTTGTTGGAGAGTATCTCCTTCAAGAACTTGCCATATGCCGGCATACCTAGAATAGCATCCATGAACGGAATGTTAATATGCAATTTAGACATAAGTTCTAGGAATTTACCGAAGTGCTTGTCCAAGCGAGCTCTTGCTCGTGATTGTGGGAATGGTAGTGGTGGCTTGTATGGAGGTGGTGCCACATATGTTGGCTCATCATCCTTGTTCTTGCTTCCATCTTCTTGCAATGGCTCTTCTTCTATCACCACTTGCTTTCCCTTAGCACTCTCCTTAGGCAAGGGATCCTTCATGCTCAGCCCACTCCTTGTAGTGATGGCCAACACTTGGCCTCTTGGGTTATCTTCGGTTCTTCCGGGAAGCTTTCCCGGATCTCTATGAGCTTCACCCACCTTTTGGAACACTTGTGCTTCCAACACCTTTTGAGCTTTAGAAATGGAAGTCACCGTGCTCTCAAGACCACTCAACCTCTCAAGCAATTGCTCAAACATCATCTCGGTTCTATCCTTTGGAGGTTGAGTAAATCCGGGTGGAGGCTCTTGTGAAGCCTTAGGTGGTGGATCTGCGCTTGTGGAAGCGGGAGGGTTCAAGGCACCATCCGGGTTAGAATAGGAAAACCCGGGATGGTTGTGGTTAGGCCGGTAATTGTTGAATTGCCGGTTGTTGTTGAAGTTCCTTGGGCCTTGATAGTTGTTGTAGTTGCCCCTTCCCATGTAGTTCACATCTTCCTCCTTGGAAGACAAGTTTTCTTGTACTTGCACTTGAGGGGTTGCTTGATTCTTCAAAGTTGTAGCACACAACTCCCTCAAAGACTTAAGCTCATTGTTGATTGCATTAAACTTGAAGTTACTCATGGTAACTTCACTCACCTCATATGCTCCCGCTTTCCTCCCATCACTCTTCCTATGGGAGTACTTCTCAATCACCAAAGCTTGTTTCTCTACAAACTCCCAAGCTTCATCCACATTCTTTTCCATGAAAGTCCCACCAGAAAGAGATTGAAGCTTGAATTGGATATCTTCATCAAGTCCCTTGAAGTATATCTCCAAAAGCTCTATTTTCGGTATACCATGGTGCGGACAATATAGGAGAAGGTCCTTGAACCTCTCCCAAGACTTGAATAAGCTTTCTCTATCCTTCATTACGAAGGCATTGATCTTCCCTCTTAACTCGGTAGTCTTGGAAGGTGGGAAGAACTTTGTCAAAAACTCGATTGTCATCTCCTCCCAAGTACTCACTCGCCCTTTTGGAATAGATTGATACCAAGCCAAGGCTTTATCCTTAAGTGAGATGGAGAAAGCCCTAAGCTTATGGTTGTTGCTCTCCAATCTAGGCGGTCTTAGAGTCTCCATCAAGATCTCATAGTTCATCAAGTGTTGATGAGGAGACTCTCCTTCCATCCCTCCAAATTGATTATGCCGGATCATTTGTAGAACTTGAGGGCGGAGCTCGTAATCATGGGCTGCGGGATCTCCTAAGTTCACACCCGGACGGTGCGCTCTTTGTGCCGGATCCATACGTTGCCCTAACGTTTGTGGCTCTTCAATAGAAATGGGCACAACCCAAATATTAACCGCCGGCTGCGGTTGTGGTGGAGGTGGAGGTTGTTGACGATTAAGCTCTCTTTGCACAAGAGCTTGCCTAATCTCTTCAATCTCCCTCCTAGTTGCTTCTTGCCTCTCATTGGCAAGTCTCCTTTCATTCTCCAAGGCTTCATCCCTTAGCCTTATTTGCTCTAAAGCTTCATCTAACTCAGCTTGGAGATCTCTTCCGGCCATCTCTTTTTCTTTTCTAATGCTCTTGGATCTAGATCTAAGGGTTTTCTCCGGTTTGGGATCGAATGGAGCTAAATCCTTGCCACGAGATCTTCGCTTGCACCTAAAGAGTGAGAGATGTCCTGAAAAGCAAAGACACAAACCAAACAAGATCAAAAGCAACAAGAAAGACCTACACTATAAACAATCACAAACAATGACTCAATCTAGACCTAGTCCTCGGCAACGGCGCCAAAAACTTGTAACGCTAAGAACGTGACACGCAAAAGCTTTAAGTTTATACTCGATATAGTCTTCCTAACTCCTAGCGAACCCGCAATGTACGGGACTTTTTGTAGTAAGGATAGTATTCCGAGGTCGAACACAAAGACTGAGGTGAAATCGAGTCAAATAGTGACTAAGGATAGCGTCGATCTAGGCTAAGAAAAGATGAAAGAAACAAATAAATGAAAATCTCAATATTTTTGTGTTTGGTTTTGTGTGGTGATTGATCAAGAATCATAACAATATAAGAATGTAAAACAAACTAACAATCTAGCAAATCAACACAAACGAGCAAGACAAAGACGAGATATGAGATCAAAGAGAGAAAAGCGGATTCTAAGGGTTGGAAATTTCGGTTATGGCATAGGACTCAAGCTATCTAGTCATTCTTTGGGTTAACTATAGTATGTTGGGAAGAAATGTTTCTCAAATGGGGTCAATTACCGGGTTGGTCTCATGATCCACTAATCCGTACCTAAGGTCCTATCACCGGGTAAGTCTCTAGGAGCCTATGGTAGGGATATCTACACAAACCGGATGGTTATCTAAGGATCTAACCTCTCCTTACAGGGTAAGTCTCGGGAAGGCAAGTCCTAAACACCTATCCTAGCACATTCAGTCCAATAGCGGCTTGTGAGGCTCACTACTACCTAGAATTGGTCATCTTCGGTATCTAAGAGCAAGAATCACCGGGTAGGTCTCTTCTAACACTTAGTTGCTAACACTAGGTCACCCTAGGATAGATTTAGCTCACCAAACACTAGGATTTCAACAATCTAACATTCTAGCACTTAGATTCATCAAAACAAGTGAGTTAGTCAGAACCACGGGTTGTTCATCCCAGTCCACGGCAGTGGAAAGGCAAGAACGAACCGTGGTTTCCAACAACAGCTCGGTTCAAGCAAACGAATCAACCAAAGGTACATCTAAGTCCATTCTATCATAGTCCAAGCCATAACCATCTTTCCCTTACCCTAGAACCGCATCTATTTAGCCAACAACATGCATCATCACAATCAAAGTTATCAAGCATAAAATCATGGAATCCATATCAAGAGGATGAAATGAAAGGGAGATGAAGCAAACAAAAGAAGAAATCTAAGCTGAATATGAGTTCAAGAAAGACTTACAACCCTTCAAAAGAAGGTTCAATCATTTCTTACAAAACCTTGCAAAACGTCTTCACAAAACTCACTCAAAACTATGAAAAACTAAGAATGGTGTGTTCTTCTCTTCTTCTCCAATGGAACCTTTTCTTCTCCTCCAAGAGTAGCTCCAATCCAATCTTCTAATGAGAGAATATGTGTTGTTGAGAGTCTGAGAGAGAATGGGAGTGAGGGGTCTGTCATAACAACCTGCAGGACCACCTTATATCCTTAACAAATTGCAAGAGTCGGCTATGAAGATCGTGGGACAGCTGTCACAGCTGTCTGGGAAAACCACGGCCCATTTCCACGCCCGTGGAAGTCCCAGTGGCCGTGGTTTTGGTGCCTCAGCTTGTTTTGGATCTTCAAGCCACGATTTGGTGCAAGGCATGCACCAACAAGGTCCCATGTGTCCTCCTTAGCTCCTAACTTGCTTCCCAATGAGTCCGAAGGTTTGTCACCTCGAGGAATGATCCTCAAATGTAATCGATTAAGCTCCTAAATCTCCCAAAATACCTACAAAGCACGCAAAAGTCCGTGTAGACGTCTATGTCGACAAAGTACATGAATTGAGTGCAAACGTCATGAACTAGTGCTAAACCATGCATGAATGAGCGGGAAAACTATCTAAATGAGTGTCTAATCTAACATCATAAATCGTGTTATCATTTCCCTCCAATATGAATCTTGACATGTTTTTATATATTGTAAGAGCCTTAGTCTTTATAGGGACCCCGCCCCGGCGCCACGACTTGGCCGTAGGTGCGGCGCCGCCCCTTGCGGTACTGAGGACCCTCCCCACGGCTTAGTTGACCTCGACCGTTTTCTTTGACCCTTTGACCTGTGCTTTTGCTCTTTGCTTCTTCTTTAAGTTTCGTTCCTTCTCCTCTAGATAAGGGTTTCTATCTCTCTCTTCCTCACGTTTTTCTTCCTCCTTTCTTCTTCTCTTAGTTTCCTGTTGTGAAACTTCTTTGATCTTTAATCTTGTGTGAAACTTTGGTGTTTTGTGAGCTGAGATGATGATGGTAATTGTTGTTGTGTGTTGTTGATAGCTATTTGAAAGTGTGAGAGTGTTCTCCTTCTCCTAAGCTGTTGTGGTAAGTCTTTCCTCTTCTTCATCCTTCTTTCCTCCCTTTCTTCTTCTTTAGATTAGGAAATCCCACAAGCTTATATGTGATGTTGATTGCCTTTGGGGGAATGAAGAAGTAAAGAGATCGAGCGAGAGGAGCGAAGAGAAGCATATAATCGCCCTATGTTGTGGTAGCCGCCCCCGCGTCTTGAGAGCACTGCCCCTGCGGTTGAGCCTGTGTCACCGCCCCTGCGGCTAAGTGTCACTGCCCCTGCGGTGTGTCGCCGCTCCCGCGCCTTCTTGTTTCCGCAGGTGCGTTTGTCCAGGACATACCAAGTTTGGTAGGTGTCTTTCCTTTTCCTTATGGCTTATCTTGAGAGTGTAGCTAGGCTACTGATGTGTGTGATGAGCTTGATGATGTACATGTTGAGGTAATGCCTTAGGCATTTATGAGTTACGATGTGATATCGAGGTTTAGATTCGAGTTATTGTTTAGGTATGATATGAGGTGTAGGTGGTGGAATATCCTAACCTTGATAGCGTGTGATTTAGGTGTGCCTTGCTGATGCGGACACTGATCGTTTCCTCGAGGGGAAATTCTGACCATTTGATACATGTTTACGTTTGGGACAGGTAAGTCCATTGGACTTACTTAATTAGCGTTTATGGATATGAATGGTTGTGATATTAGTTCTTGTGCATATGAATATTTCATTTATAACCTAAATCGGACTAGGGCGACCATATATGTATACTAAAAGTCCCAATTGTATTATAACGGGTCGTCACCACCTGTCAAATCTCGTCGAGAGTGGAGAAGGTGCTCTGGAAACGGTAATCCAAGGGGAGGTAGATCCCCATCCAAAACTTTTGTGAAAGGGGACAGAGGCGAGGTTCTGGGGCTCCTCGTGTTACAAAATAAGTTGAAGTAGTAATGATATAACATAATGAAGATAATAAATGATTTTGATTGGAGCATTGCATATTGTGATGTGTTGATGTGTTGTATGTGATATTATGATTATTCTTATACATGAACTGGTAGCTAATGGTTTTATACCATGTTATAGATATTCTGCACGATAGGAAGACTATAGAGTGAGCCAGATTGGTGATCAGCCGAGAGATTCCGTACACTAGGTTGTGCGAGAATTTTGGGATGTTTTGTACATGTATGGATATGTTGTTGCCGTTTTGTACTCGGTTGTATTTTGTAAACTTTGTGATGTATATTTATACAACTTTTTGTATTTGGTTTTATTTCTATCTCTACCTTGTTGTAAGATCTAAGGAACTTGTTGTCAGGCTAGGGTAAGGATCCATTGTGAGATCCTAGCCCAGTAGCGCTTCGAGTTCAGCGGATTTGGAGCGTTACAAAGTTGGTATCAGAGCCTTAGGTTGACAACAATGACACTTGCAATCTGCGATAAAGGTCGAATAGATAAATAAACAGAACCCGAAAAGGGTATGACTTTTCCAAAAGGATTTTGGTTTTGAAATGTGTACATCTGTTTTGGGATAGAGTTTACGGGAAGCCATCACCCTTCTGAGGATCTCTATAGTGTGTGTATATATATATACCTCTTGTGTGTTGAGCTGTGCATGTATGTTGGATTTAAGTGTATATATATATATATATATAGAGAGAGAGAGAGAGAGAGAGAGATTATAGATTATATGAGAACAAGCCTTATCGTGTAATCATGAGAACAATTCGTAGTTATTATTAGTTTTGCTACGAAGGTGTCATATAATTTAATGCATTATTCGTAGTTATTGTTGGTTGCATGGATTATTTGTAGTAATTATTAGTTTCAAAATATTATTTATCTAATAATTATGATATCTACCCTAAATCTCGACCCTTAATACTCACCATCCGAAGGTCTACGATTGTTCTCATGATTACACGATAAAGCTGTTCTCATGGGAACCACACCCTATATATATACATATGGAATATATATAGCTTTATAAGTTAGGTGTGCTTACCCCGTAGATGGCTCAGACTAGAGCGACATCTGTAGTAGGACAAGGTAGGGGTATACCCTCTCTTCCTCCAGTAGTGACAGGCCAGCGACGTGTTTATAACACCCCAAATCCGCGGGACTCGGCGCACTACTGGGTTAGGATCTCACAATGGATCTTGACCGTAGCCTGACAACGAGTTCACTGAATCTTACAACAAGGCACAAATAGATTAAAACCAAATACATAAAAATTTATAAATATATACATCAAAAGGTTTACAACATCACAACCGAGTACAAAACGACAACCATGAACATCCAAGTTAAAAACATTTCATATCCCACGAACAACCTAGTGTACGGAAGCCCTCAACTGATCACCCATCTGGCTCACTCTACAGTTCTCCTATCCTGCAGAACAACTACAACACGATATAAACCGTTAGCTAACATAAATATATAAGAATGAAGTAATAGCACATACACACACCAACACATCACAATATGCAATGCCACACACATATCCGTTTATTATCTTTACTTAAGTTATTCCATTACTAATTCAACTTACTTTGTGACACGAGGAGCCTAAAGAACCTTGTTTCTTCCCCCTTTAATAGAGGGTTATGCGTGGGGGTGGAGTTACCATCTTCCCCCTGTGCTACTGGCTTCCGAGCACCTCCTCCACTCAACGATCTTTGGTAGGTGGTCACCACCCGATTATAATACACTTGAGCCATATAAGGTAATGAAGTGGTCATCCTAGTCCGGTTTAGGTTATAGATGCAACATTCATATGCACACACACACACAACCATCACAACCACTCAAATCCACAATTGCACGCTAAGTAAGTCTCATGGACTTACCTAAAGTACTCGTAATCCTGTACCACATCACAGTTTCCCCTTGAGGAAACGATCAACGCCTGCATAAACAAGGCACACACAATCAAACACTGTAAAGGTTAGGAGACTCATCTCCTATACCAAGTAACCACAACCAACCTATAGCTCGGATCTGAACCTCAAGATCACATCATAACTCACAAATGCCTAAAGCATTCTTTCAACACCTACTAACTTCAGATCCTCTATATACATACAAGTGCCTAAGGCACATTCCCATCATACATCTCATCAAGCTCGACATCAACCATACTAGCCTCGCCCTATCTAAACCCAAGGCCAAAGGAAAGGAAGAAAGGAAATATACCAACTAGGTATGTCCTGGACACACACCGGAGGAAGTAAGAAATTGAGGGGCATTGAACCAGTCAGGCGCAGGGGCAGACCTGTCTAGGCGTAGGGGCGGCTCAACCCAGGCGCAGGGGCAGTTGATGTGCAGAAACTGAACCCCGACTTCTCTTCGATCTTTAACTCGACCGTATTTACTTCTTTACCACACAAAAAGCATACACATACATATATACACATATATGAGCATCAAAACGTCCAGGAAAGGTCCACACAAGCCTAGGTATGTGAATCCTAAGCTAAAGAGGAAGAAAGGACGAAAGAAAGAGGAGGAAGAAGAACTCACCACAACTGAAACAGAAACCTAAGCAAAAGGGAATATCAACACCACACAACCACATATGGCTCTCCACAACTCAAACACATCCAAAATCATCCTCAATCAAAGCACAAAGCTCAACAACTCTCACAACTCACACAAGATCAAAGAAGATCAAGAAGAAGATCAAGGAAGAGAAAAAGGAAGAAGATGAACGTGAGCAGAAGAAGAAGGCTGGAGAAGATGAGAAACCCTCATCAGGAAGCAAAGGGATGACTTATAAAGGAAGCCAGCCATAAGCACAGGTCAAGATCAATAAAGACGGTTGCAGCCGTACAAACCCGCATGGGCAGATCTACAGGCCGCAGGGGTGGACCACATGACCTGTAGGGGCGGCCCACTGGATCCGAAGGGGTGGTTGGGTCCTGTCTCAGCCTACTTAGCACTACTCAACACCTGCGTCTCAGTTGAGGCGTAGATGCGGGATCCCTAAAAGACTAAGGCTCTTATAGTGTTCTCATTGCTCACCCGCTTGCAACGGAGGATATACGTGAGGAGCTTGTTGAGAGCGTCGTTCTTGAGACTAGGAACTATATGACAGCGAGACAGAGATCTCAACAGGTATAGTCATATGACTCAAATCATGTCTATTTGAGGGGACTTGAGTTCCATGCGGATATTAGACGAGTTGGGGAGGCTGCTAGGACAGGTAGACGTGCCCCGGATTTTCCAGCACAAATGGGATCGTCAGAGAAGTCCCAGGGAGCTACTTAGGTACCAGTCATACCGGCACTCGTTGCTGAGGTTGTTAGAGCTCCAGAGGAGTAGAGAGAGCCTCGACTAGAGACTTGGTTGAAGGCATTCCATCAGATGGGAGTACCCACTTTCTCTGGGAAGGTGGGGTTGAAGGTTGAGTTGCGGATTGAGCATGTAGGCTCAACCCTTGAATCTATCAGATGTTTAGAGGACAGACGGATAAAGTTAATACATACTCTATTCTGTGACTTAGCCCAACAATGGTAGAGGACCATTCGAATTCGAGCCACTAGCTATGATCAGATGTAGAGTATGATCAGAGAGCGGTTTTTCCCTACCTCTCTGAGGAGGGAGAAACTAAAGGACTTTGTCAAAGATGGCTTTGAGGATGTATTGATAGCAGAGGCGTTTAGTGGATTCCAGGAGGAGCTGACACTACTGGGTCCAGCTGCACCTCTAGAGGATCAACACGTGTATCGAGTTACCCAATTTCTGCACAGACATATGAGGGAGGACGATAGTATTACAACTGCGGAGGGTCTGGAAATTTGCGAGTTGATTTCCCGAGAGCACCACTGACATGCTTCTCTTGTGGGAGGCGAAGACATCATCGCAACAGGGTTCTTCCCCTGCTAGTGTAGCGGAAGGTGGGCAGAGGTCGCCTCTGCATCAAGTGCAGGGACAACAAAGAGTTCCGGACTATCTTGCTACTCAAGGTTCTGCTCCAGAACCGAGTAGAGGCAGAGGTCGTGATGGAGGTGACAGTGATACTAGAGGAGCTAGAGGAAGATTTTTTGAGTTGAGGAGCCTCCAACACCAACTGCTACAAGTACCATTCTGATTAATGGTTTACCTGTTAGAGTTTTGTTCGATACGGTGTCACACACTCTTTCATTTCTAATGCATGCGTTGATAGACTAACCTTAGATATGGTAGAGGGGAGACCCTTTGTTAAAGGGTTACCCGATGGGGTCATATGAGAGGTACCCGAGAGGTACATGGTTGTCCTATACATCTAGGAAACCGTGATTTGTTAGTGGACTTCTTTGCCATGCCCCTGGTGCATGAGGAAGTCATTTTGGTATGGATTGGATGGATAGGCATCGTGATGTGTTAGATGTAGGTAGGAGGACCATGATAGTCTCTACCGAGTCGGGTCAGATATATATTTTCCGAGGTTGGGACCTTGGAAAGTCGGGTATGGTTATCAGCACGGTCCGAGCAGCGAGATTGATTGCACAGGTTTGTGAAGCCTTCTTGTGTTATGCCATTAAGGAGGGCGAAAGTCCAACGTTAGGGGATATCCCCGTGGTTTGCGAGTTCCTAGATGTGTATGCCGAGCTATCTAGTTTGCTACCTCAAAGTAGTGTGGACTTCAACATATAGTTGGGGCCGGGGACGAGACCGATCTCGAAGGCCCCATACCATATGGCATCTATCGAGTTGTTAGAGCTGTGGAATCAACTCGAGGAGTTGGATGAGAAGGGATTTATACGCCCTAGAGTATCCCCATAGGGGTGCATCTAACCTCTTCGTGCGGAAGAGGGATGGATCGTTGCGATAGTGTATCGATTACACAAAGCTGAACAAGGAGAACATCAAGAACAAGTATCCTTTGCCCCGCATTGATGACTTGTTGGATCAGCTTCAGGGAGCAACTGTGTTCTCCAGGATAGACTTTCGCTCGGGATATCTCTAGTTGAGGGTGAGGGAGAAAGATGTGCATAAGACGGCATTTCGGACTCAGTATGACCATTATGAGTTTGTAGTGATGCCATTCGAGCTCACGAATGCACCCGCTGTCTTTATGGAGTTGATGTATGGTGTATTCATTGACTTCTTGGATCAGTTTGTGGTGGTCTTCATAGACGATATCCCGGTGTACTCTCGTAGCTATGACGTCTGGAATTTTTATTCCGGTTAGTAAGCGAGTTATCGACCTTCCCGCAATCGCGGCTCATTATTTCTGCAGGCACGAGGTGTTGAGTGTCGGGTTTTATTCCAAAATCGCATCCCAACCCTTTGTTCCACGCCTTTGCTTTTGGACCCTTCAGTTTCTAGCACCAATGAGACAAGAAGGTCACTTGACCCCTTGTTCCCCTCCCCCTTTTTGCAGCTTGTTTCCCTCTCTACTCTTCTACTTCTCATTCACGTTACTCTTTTTTCCTCTTCCTTCACTTGAGTTCCCTTCTCTCTTTTCCCCTAGGATCTCTTGAAGTCTTTCCTCCTTCCTCTCTTCTTCTTCTATGTTGAACATCTTCTTCTTCTTCTTCTCTCCTTCTCCATTGTTATGGAGAAAGCTTTGGAAGAGGTTTCTTCTTCTTCTTCTATGTTGAACATCTTCTTCTTCTTCTTCTCTCCTTCTCCATTGTTATGGAGAAAGCTTTGGTAGAGATTTCTTGTTGATTCCTTTGCATGCATGTGTTCCTAGTAAGATTAGGTCATGGAGAGGAGCTTAGGTATTGTGGTTGATGTTCGGAGAAGACCCAACAAGAGAAGGAGGCCCTTGAAGTTCTAGATTCACAGTCGAAGACGAGCTTTTGCAGTTCGACCGCAGGGGAGGATCTTCAAAGCCGCATGGGCGGACCCAAGCCACTGCAAGGACGGCGGCAGGCCACCGTAGGGGTGGCGCCAGGACGTCCGACTACCGTAGGGGCGGCGCTAGGACCTGCAGGGGCGGTGACGGCTTCTCCGCAGTCGCACTAGTTTGCCTCCACGACTGCGTTTCTTCAATAGTAAGCTCTTCTTCTCGCTTCCTCTTTGTTCCTTCCTTAGTTGTGAGGTTGTTTCATGGTAGTAGCATGCCTAGGATGGACCTAGGGTAGTTGTAAATGCCACCTAGTTGTTGTGAACCTAGGAGCCCTTATGGCTTGTTGTAGTTTGTTGGATTCGAGTGTGATGAGCATGTTGAACCTCCTAAGCTAGTTTGTTCCTTTTTGGTTGTTGTGTATGATCTAGTGAGAGAGTAGGTTGTTTTGAGATCCTTTCATCTATTGAGTCAGATGTTTCTATCATGGAGTCTAGGATGCGGTCCTAGCTTGAGAGTTAAATGATCTTGCGTAGATCATTAGAGTGGAAGTCTAAGATTTCTTGAGTATGAACAAGTTGTTGATACGTATGTTGTTGTGAGCAGGTTGTGGGCTTCTTCCCAAGGGAAGTGAGAGTCTTGTGTGAGTTTAGCGTTGGGACGAGGTAAGTCTCCGGACTTACTTAGCTTGTATTCTTTATATTAGCTACAATGCACGATTGATGGTGTGTGTTTTAGTATTACTTTATAACAACAAAACCGAAAATAGGACGACCTTTATATATGATGATATTTGGCCCAAGTGTATGATAACGGCGGTAACAACACTGCCAAGCTCTTGTAGACAGCTAGGGGGTTCTTTGCGACTAGCCCGGGCTCGTAGACGGTCAGATGCATCAGTACCACTCCTTTAAGGTAAGTAGGTACATAGGCGAGTTTCGGGGATTCTCGTATCACAAACCTAAGTTGAATTAGTAAGGGAATGATGTTGATAAAAAGATAACAAACCGGACTTGAGTGTATGCATGTTGTGTGATTTCCGTATGTATGTGTATGTGCCATTACCATGATTCTAATGCCTTGAATATTAGGTAACAATTTTAAACCGGTTGTTGTAGATGCCTATTGTCGCTAGGAAGTACCACGCAAAAGCCTTACATTTATAAACTCGAACTAAAATCCTAAACTACCTAGCGAAACCCGCATTGTACGGATCGTTATGTAGGAAGGAAAGTATTCCGAGGTCGAACACAAGGACTGAGGTGAAATCAAGTCATTCAAGTGATTCTAGATAGTGCAAATCTATACTAAGACGAGACAAGGAATAAAGAAATGCAAAACACAATATTTTTGGTTGGTTTTTGGTGATCAAACAAGGATCACAAAATATGCAACACAAACAATCAAACAAACACACAAACACAAGATAGGTGATAAGTGTAAGAAGTGCGGATTCTAGAGATCAAGAATTTCGGTTATGGCATTGGACTCAAGCAATCTAAACATCAAAGGAGAGCTGCGGTTGTTCTGGGTTGGGTATTTCTCTAATGGGAGCAATTACTGGGTAAGTCTCATGCTCCACTAGTCTCGAACCTAAGGTGCTATTACCGGGTAAGTCTCAAGGAACCTAAGGACGGGAATTCTACACAAACCGGCCACTACCTAAGGGTCAAACCCCTCCTTACCAGGTAAGTCTCAGAAAAGGTAAGTCTTAGGCAATGATCCTAGCACACTCAATCCAATAACGGCTTTTTTGGCTCACTACTACCTATAGTTTATCATCTGATGTATCTAAGAGAGGAAATCTCTAGGCTAGATTAGGCTCAACAAATAATAGGTTTTCAACACATCTACATCCTAACATCCAGATTCATCAATAAAAGAACAACAGAACAAAACCACGGGTGGATCATGGAAACCACGGCCGTGATAACATGAAGAACATGTCATGATTTTATGTGTGAGCTAGGTTTTCGAACACAATCTATCCTAACCTAACATGCAATTCCATACAATCATCATCCAAGCCATAAAAATCATTCTATCACCCTTGAATCACAACTATTCAGCCAACAACATACAAATCTAGATCAAAATTCATAAATAGAGCATGCTTGCAAGTCATAGCTAGATAATGAAGAATGAACCAAAGAAAAGACATTAAAAAGCTAGAATAGAAGTTACCAAGTCTTACAAAGGGTCCAAGATGCAGCTCCAAGGTGTCAACAATGGAAACCACACTCAAAACTACTCAAATCTCACTCTAAAACTACAAACTACACTAATCTCTTCCAAGAACACCCACAAGGGTGCTTGGAGGACAGCTAAAATCCACAAGAGAGTATTGGAGAAGGTAAAGTGCTGATCCCCCTGTCTACAACCTGCAAAACCACTTATGTACTCCACCAAAAAGCAAGGGTTGGACAAAGAAATCGCGTGACAAGTGTCAAAGCTGTCCCGACAGAAACCACGGGCGTGGTTTTGCCAGGTAGGCAGTAGTTTCTACAATTTAGCCTCCTTGGATCACCAAGTCATGAGTTGGTGTAAGGCATGGACCAACAAGGTCTTTTGAGTTCTTCTTTGCTTCTAGCTTGCTCCTTAGGGAGTCCGGATGCGTGCCACCACGAGGAATGATCCTCGAATGTATCGATTAAGTCCAAAAGCTCCCCAAAATACCTACAAAACCGACAAAAGCTCGTGTAGACGTCTTTTCTAGAAGTAAGACTCGATTAAGCATAAACGCCACAAACTAATGCAAAACCATGCATGAATAAGGGGAAAAACTATGTAAATGAATGCCTAAACTAGTGTCATAAATCATGTCATCAAAATACCTCATACTTGCCACTTGCTTGTCCCCAAGCAAGGTTTAAACCTAAGCTACAAGATGACATGAGTTATGAATGAGGAAAAACGGAAAATATTTTTGCAATTGTGCTTCTAGTACTAGATCACCTTCATAGTGATGTTTCATGGCAAAGGATGAGCAATCATGTATTAAATGAATGAAGGCACGGAAAGACAATCATACTTAACTCGAAATCATATATGCAAAGTAACTCGAGAATGTCAAGATGATCATGGAAATATCAAATCTAAATCACTTAAATTAAAACACATGTGCATAGAGGTGTCAAGGACTTTGGAAAGAAGAGGCCAAAGAAACATGTCAATGGTGGGAATTTTTAGGTCAGGTGATGCTAATCCGGGAAATGATCTAACTCCACAACTTCATTTTTGTTCAACTCCACCATAAGTATAAATTTTTCTCCATCTTTTTCTTTTCTTTCTTTTCTTTTTCTTCTTTTTTCTTTCATTTATTTTTGAGACAATGACATTGGTGTACAAAAGCCGAAACCTTGGTGATTAGATGTCCTCGGGATTTTTTCGAGGTGCCGCACACCGGGCACACATACCAAGGCTCGTTAGGACTATCGGTTAATCCGACTTTGGCAAGACACAAACACCCGGTTATGTGAATAGTGCCGAGTTACTCGTCATCAAAACCAACATCCCCAAACCTATATTTTTTTCTACACTTTCACAACACATTCAGCACTTCATTCATAACATTCATACATTTCCTTCAACACCCCATACTTGCTTTTCACACACTCAACACACTATGATGCTCCTATTCCCGGATGGGTCAAAAGAGGCCAAATTTCATATCAAGTGAGGTTGATAACACGATTTATGACTTAGGTTTAGGTAATCATTTAGATAGATTTCTCACTCATTCATGCACGTTTTGGCATTGGTTCATGACGTCTTCGCTCAATTCATGCACATTTCTAGAAAAGACGTCTACACTACCTTTTATCGGTTTTGTAGGTAATTCGGGGATCTATTGGACGTTAATCGATACATTTGAGGGCCAAGCCTCATGATGGTACACATCCAAAGCCTTGGAGGAGCATAATTGGAGCAACAAAGGACACAAAGACCACTATTGGTGCAAGCAATGGAGCAACTCATGGCTAGACGATCATAGCATGCTTCTGTTGAAGAAAATCGACCTACACCCAGGAAAATCGGCCGATTTTTCCTACTGGGTCGATTTTTGGGCCTTTGACAGCTTAAGCCACGTGTCCCACGATCTCTTGTCCGGCCTTGCTCTTGGTGGAGAATATAAGTGGGCCTGTAAGTTGTTGCTGGGAATTGATTCCATTCTCCTCCTCTCCCACATCCTCTAGCATCTTCCCAAAAGAATCTTCCAATTGGGAGCTCTCTTCAAGACACCTTTGTGGGTGTTCTTGTGAGAGATGAGTGTAGATTTCAATTTCGTAGTGAGATTTGAGTGATTTTTGTGAAGAAACTTGTTGAAGGTTGTAAGATTTGACTTGGAGCTACATTTGGTGTGTTGAAGGACTTGTTTTGAGCTCAAATCTAGCTAAGTTTCATTGCTTTCATTTCCTTACTTCATCTTCTTGCTATGGATTCCATGTATGCTTGTATGATGATTTTAGATCTTGAAATGCATGTTATTGGCTAGTTTGTTGTGATTCTGGAGTGATGGATTGATGGTTATGGCTTGGGTGATGATAGGATGGACTTATATGTTAGTTTAGGATGATTTTTGTGCCCGAAACCTAACTCAGACATAAAAATCGACCTGTTCTTCAGTAAATCGGGCGATTTAGCTATAGAACAGCCCGATTTATTCTTCTGTTGCTCTTTAATTGATGAATCTGTATGTTAGGGTGTTTGGATGTTGAAATCCTAGTGTTTGTTGAGCTTAATTTAGCTTAGGATCACCTAATGCTATCAACCTAAGTGAGGGAAGAGATCTACCCGATGATTTCCGTTCTTAGATACCTAAGATGATGAATTCTAGGTAGTAGTGAGCCTCATAAGCCGCTATTGGATCGAGTGTGCTAGGATTGTTGCTTGAGACTTACCTTTTCTGAGACTTACCCGGTAAGGAGAGGTTTGCCCCTTAAGTAGTGTCCGGTTTGTGTAGAATTCCCAACTTTACCTCCTTGAGACTTACCCGGTGATAGGAGTTTGGTGCGGGATTAGTGAAGCATGAGACTTACCCGGTAATTGCTTCCATTAGAGAAACACCCTTTCCCAACACCGCAGCCTTGTCCTAGAATCTTTAGAACCTTGAGTCCAATGCCATAACCGGAAATCTTGACCTCTAGAATCCATTTCTCTCTCTTTTATAACATAGTTTGTGCTTGTGTTACTTGTTTGTTTTCGTTGATTTGTTAGCATAGTTGATTGTTCATTTTGCATGAATTGTGATCCTTGATTGATCACCTAAAAACCCACCAAAAACATTTAGATTTTCATTTCTTTATTTCTTTCTCTTTTCTTAGACTAGATTTGCACTATCTTTGATCATTGAATGACTTGATTTCGCCTCAGTCCTTGTGTTCGACCTCGGAATACTTTCCTTTCTACAAAACGACCCGTACACTGCGGGTTTCGCTAGGTAGATTAGGATTTTAGTTCGAGTTTATAAATGTAAAGCTTTTTGTGCTACACATCCTAGCGTGACAAGTTTTTGGCGCCGTTGCCAGGGACTAGGTCTAGATTGAGTCTATTTGTGATCGTTTTTAGTGTTTATCTTTCTTGTTACTTTTGATCTTGTGTTGTTTTTGTCTTTGCCTTTTCATAATTGCCATGGACGGATTGTACTTCCAAGACGACCTTGACAACATGGAGTATGAGGAGTGGATGGAAAGCCAAGATCTAGGACCTCTCCATGATGAGTTTGAGTATTGGGAGGAGTTTAATGCCTATCATGAGTCCCATGATCAAGCTCACATGACTACATTGCCTTATGTGGAACCTCACCATCAACCTCACAATGACCGAGTGGAATCAATGCTAGAAGAAATGTTGAGGAAGATGGATGATCTAGAGAGCAATCTTGCTTCCATTTCGAGTTCCCACATGGTGTTTGAAGAGGAAGTATTTCAACAAGAGGAGGTTCACCATGAGGAGATCCAAGAATTACCCGGTTCAACCATAGCCAATAGAGACCTTGAGGAAGAGTTGAATGAAGCTCGGGAGCAATTGTGGCTAAGGGATTTGGCCCTGGAGGATGCAAGAAGATTGAATGTTGAGAGAGAAGAACAAATGAGGAGGGAGATTGAGGAGATTAGGCATGCTCTTATGCTAGGAGATCCTACCATCCTTCAAGGCTTACCTCCACCTCCTTCACCTTTGGAGGAGTGCAATGAAGTATTCTCACCCCCGGACATCCTTGCCATCAACCCCGGAACCACACTTGAAGAGCTCACAACGGAGAGCCCTAAGTTAACTTCAACTCCTTCCAATCCCTCCTTGCTTGCCCGGAGTACACACGAAGATTGGAGCCCCTTTCCTAAGGAGTTTCCCATGTTGAATGATGGAGGCAAGCATGATGGATCCATGATGGTTATGGAGCACCTCAATGAAGAATTCTTTCCAAGAACCGGCCTTCTTTGGATCATAGAGGATGAGGATGACAAGCATCTCACCGGTATGACCGCGGAGTACCAATTGTCTAAGTATGGGGTGGCACCTATGATTGCAACTCCATACTATCATCAAAGGAGCGGTGATGAAGGAGTCTACTACTCACCGGTGAAGAGAGAACTTAAAGCTTATTTGGGCATCAAGTGGCCCTTGCTTGTCATCATGGATGCCGGAAAGCGATGGTTGCTTGGACTCCTCAAGCAATCCATGGTATTCGAGGTGGATTGACACATCCTCGGAGTTTGGTCAAGCTAATGACCTAAAAGAAGCGCTTCTTGGGAGGCAACCCAAGGGTAACAACTCTTTCCCTTTTCTCTTTCGTTTTCTTTTTTTGCTTTTGTTTTTGGTGTGCTTTGTTTTTCTTTTGTGTTTTTGGGTGCTAGATCTTGTTGTTGTCATGTGTGATGAGATGTTGGAGGTCATGTGAAAACCTCATGGAACTGTTGAGAAGAAGGTGCATGATCCGAGCACATGGACAAGGAAGAAAGCACCCAGAAAAATCGGACTGATCTTGCACGTAAATCGGCCGATTTTCCTGGGATATGCTCCGATTTTTCCTCTGTCAAGGAAAGTGATGATCTCCAATCAAGCATGGGTGGAGCGGACGTGGAACTTGGACGGCTTGTGGTGCCAAGCGCGGGTTCCAACACCATAACGAACATCAAGAGCTCTCTACCATCCTTGATCGATCATCCACCATCATCATTCAATGTGAACCGAAATACCAAAGCATCACCAATTTTACATTGTGAGGACTCTCTTTCACTTCTTTATTTAGTTTCCACATTGGGGACAATGTGTTTCTAAGTATGGGGTGGGGTTTTCATGATCATTTGCATGATTAGCATCTAGGATAGTTTAATATTGTCACATGTTTCATTTTGTCTTGCATTGTACATACATATTTCGAAAAATCCAAAAAAATCAGAAAATTTTAAAATTTTCTGTGCTTCTAAAGCTTGGATATGACCCTAATGATGAATCTTGTCTTGTGGATTGGCTATGGATGGCCTTATGTGTTAAATTGATGAATGTATATGTGGACTTGAAGTACTTCTCTTGAATCCCATGAATGATTTGTGATTATGATGCTTGCCTTGATTTAATTGAGGATTGAAGGTCGAAATTGCATGCTAGTTCTTGCACACCATCTAGGAATGAATGAGGCAATTCATCTTTCTCTAATTCTCATCTTGATCATGTTGTTTGAGCACCTCAATTGAGATAAATTTGACCTCTTTTGACCCATCCGGGAATAGGAGCATGCTAGTGTGTTGATGTGTGTGAAAAGCAAGTGTGGGGTGAAGTTGTTGATGGAAAGAATGTCATGCATAAATGCTGAATTTGTTGTGAAAGTGTAGCCAAAATTATAGGCTTGGGGACATTGGCTTAAATGACAAGTAACTCGGTACACTTCACATAATCGGGTGTTGGTGCCTTGCCAAAGTCAAATAAACCAATAGTCCTAACGAGCTTTGGTATGTGTGCCCGGTGTGGATGCATCTCGAAAAATAGAAAAAGCCCGAGAATGGCTAATCACCAAGGTTTCGGCTTTTGCACACCAATGCCATTGTCTCAAAAATAAAAGAAAGAAAAGAAAATGAAGAAAAATATACACTTGAGGGAAGTTGATAAGAAAATTTGAAGTTGTGGTTGTTTAGTTCCTTTCCCGGATTAGCATCACATAGCCTAGAAAACTCCCACCTAATCACAACGTTTCTTGGCCTTCTATTTCACAAGTCCTTATGACCTACTTGCATGTGTGTAAGACTAAGTGATTTAGATTGGATATGCTCATGATCATCTTGACATCTTCATCTTTACGCTTCATTGCATGCTATCGAGTTAAGTACAATTGTCTTTCCATGCCTTCACTTATTTGATACATAATTGCTTGTCCATTGTCATGAAATATGACTATGAAGGTGATCCAATATTAGAAGCACAACTCCAAAAGATTTTGCCATTTTTCTGCATACATAAATCATGTCATCTCTTAGTCTATAGTTGGGAATTTTCTCGGGGACGAGCAAACCTTAAGTATGGGGTATTTTGATAACACGATTTATGACTTAGGTTTAGGTAATCATTTAGATAGATTTCTCACTCATGCATGCACGTTTTGGCATTGGTTCATGACGTCTTCGCTCAATTCATGCACATTTCTAGAAAAGACGTCTACACTACCTTTTATCGGTTTTGTAGGTAATTCGGGGATCTATTGGACGTTAATCGATACATTTGAGGGCCAAGCCTCATGATGGTACACATCCAAAGCCTTGGAGGAGCATAATTGGAGCAACAAAGGACACAAAGACCACTATTGGTGCAAGCAATGGAGCAACTCATGGCTAGACGATCATAGCATGCTTCTGTTGAAGAAAATCGACCTACACCTAGGAAAATCGGCCGATTTTTCCTACTGGGTCGATTTTTGGGCCTTTGACAGCTTAAGCCACGTGTCCCACGATCTCTTGTCCGGCCTTGCTCTTGGTGGAGAATATAAGTGGGCCTGCAAGTTGTTGCTGGGAATTGATTCCATTCTCCTCCTCTCCCACATCCTCTAGCATCTTCCCAAAAGAATCTTCCAATTGGGAGCTCTCTTCAAGACACCCTTGTGGGTGTTCTTGAGAGAGATGAGTGTAGATTTCAATTTCGTAGTGAGATTTGAGTGATTTTTGTGAAGAAACTTGTTGAAGGTTGTAAGATCTGACTTGGAGCAACATTTGGTGTGTTGAAGGACTTGTTTTGAGCTCAAATCTAGCTAAGTTTCATTGCTTTCATTTCCTTACTTCATCTTCTTGCTATGGATTCCATGTATGCTTGTATGATGATTTTAGATCTTGAAATGCATGTTATTGGCTAGTTTGTTGTGATTCTGGAGTGATGGATTGATGGTTATGGCTTGGGTGATGATAGGATGGACTTATATGTTAGTTTAGGATGATTTTTGTGCCCGAAACCTAACTCAGACATAAAAATCGACCTGTTCTTCAGTAAATCGGCCGATTTAGCTGTAGAACAGCCCGATTTATTCTTCTATTGCTCTTTAATTGATGAATCTGTATGTTAGGGTGTTTGGATGTTGAAATCCTAGTGTTTGTTGAGCTTAATTTAGCTTAGGATCACCTAATGCTATCAACCTAAGTGAGGGAAGAGATCTACCCGATGATTTCCGATCTTAGATACCTAAGATGATGAATTCTAGGTAGTAGTGAGCCTCATAAGCCGCTATTGGATCGAGTGTGCTAGGATTGTTGCTTGAGACTTACCTTTTCCGAGACTTACCCGGTAAGGAGAGGTTTGCCCCTTAAGTAGTGTCCGGTTTGTGTAGAATTCCCAACTTTACCTCCTTGAGACTTACCCGGTGATAGGAGTTTGGTGCGGGATTAGTGAAACATGAGACTTACCCGGTAATTGCTTCCATTAGAGAAACACCCTTTCCCAACACCGCAGCCTTGTCCTAGAATCTTTAGAACCTTGAGTCCAATGCCATAACCGGAAATCTTGACCTCTAGAATCCATTTCTCTCTCTTTTATAACATAGTTTGTGCTTGCGTTACTTGTTTGTTTTCGTTGATTTGTTAGCATAGTTGATTGTTCATTTTGCATGAATTGTGATCCTTGATTGATCACCTAAAAACCCACCAAAAACATTTAGATTTTCATTTCTTTATTTCTTTCTCTTTTCTTAGACTAGATTTGCACTATCTTTGATCATTGAATGACTTGATTTCGCGTCAGTCCTTGTGTTCGACCTCGGAATACTTTCCTTTCTACAAAACGACCCGTACACTGCGGGTTTCGCTAGGTAGATTAGGATTTTAGTTCAAGTTTATAAATGTAAAGCTTTTTGTGCTACACATCCTAGCGTGACAGAGGTGATCAAACAACATGATCAAGATGAGAAGAAGAGAAAAGTAAATGCCTTAATCATTCCTAGATGATGTGTAAGAACTAGCATGCGATTTCGATAATCAATTTTCAATCCAACCTAGACAATAATCTTCATCACAATTCATACATGAAATTCAAGAGAAGTATTCAAGTCAACATATGCATAAATTCATTCAACACACAAGGCCATTCATAAATCCACAAAACAAACTCATCAAAAGGGTCATATCCAAACTAAGAAGCACAATTTTTTTTTTTTTTCAAATTTTGTTGATTTTCTTGGAATTTTGAGATATATATGTACAATGCAAAAAAAAAAAGAAACATGTGACAATAATACGAAATTATCCTAGATGCAATCATGCAATGAATTATGAATACCCCACCCCATACTTCAAATCACATTGTCCCGATGTGCAAATTAAATAAAGAAGTGAAAGAAGGACCTCACAATATAAAAATGGTAGTGTTTTCGGTATTCCGATTCACTCATGTGGAGTGGTGGTGATGGATTATCAATCAAACATGGTAGAGAGCTCTTGATGCTCACTCATGCGTCGGGACCCGCGCCAAGGTGTATGCGATATGGGAGCTCTTCCATCCAATGAAGACACCTTAAGTCGTCCAAGTCTCATGTCCGCTCCACCCATGGTTGAAAGCGGGATCATCATCGTTATTTTCCTCCCTTGCAAGGCTTCTTATTATCTAGACTCAAACACACAAACACAAAACACACAAAAACACACCAAAACAAGACAAAAGCAAAAATGAAAAAGAAAAGGGAAAGATGTTACCCTTGGGTTGCCTCCCATGAAGCGCTTCTTTTAGGTCATTGGCTTGACCAAACTCCATGATGCTTCAATCCTCATTAAAAACCTTGATTTGTAATGACATGATTTATGACGTTAGTTTAGGCATTCATTTAGATAGTTTTTCTCGTTATTCATGCATGATTTGGCATTAGTTCGTGACATTTACGCTTAATTCATGCATATTGTCGAAATAGACGTCTACACGGGCTTTTGTCGGTTTTGTAGGTATTTTGGAGGGATTTTGGACTTAATTGACACATTCGAGGATCATTCCTCGTGATGGCACACTTCCGAACCCTTTAAGGAGCAAGCTAGGAGCTAAGGAGAATACAAAAGACCTTGTTGGTGCATGCCTTGCACCAACTCATGACTTGGTGTTCCAAGAAGAGCTTTGTGATCAAAACCACGAACCAGAGTACATTTTCACGCCCGTGGTTTTGGCCGTGGTTTTGTCTGGACAGCTTTGACACTTGTCCCACGATCTCTTTGTCCGGCCCTTGCTCTTTGGTGGAGAATAAAAGTGGTCCTGCAGGCTGGCTAGTGGATCCTTCCATTCTCTCCCACATTCACACGCTCTCTCTCTCTCTCATGATCCTTTTTGGGGAATTCTTGGAGAAGAAGAAAAATACTCTCATTTTGGAAGAAGAAGAAGAACATCAAAACTTAGATTTTAAGTAATTTTTGAGGATTCTTGTTGAGAAACTTTTGGAAGCATTGTAAGGACGTTTTGGAGCTGTATTTGAAAGGTTTTAAATCTTGTTTAGTCTCATATTCAGCTAAGATTACTTTCTTCTTTTTACTCTTATTTTATTTTCTTGCTATGGAAACCATGAATGCTTGCTTGTTGAGTTTGAATCTTAAAATGCATGTTGTTGGCTAAGTAGTTGTGATTTTAGGGTGATGGAATGATGGTTATGGCTTGGACTATGACAGAATAGATTTGAATGTACCTTTTGATGACTTGCTTTCTCGAAACCTAACCCCCGATAGAAACCACGGTCTGTTCCTCAAGAACCACGGCGGTGGATTAGTATGATTGTTCGCTCCAAACGGTGTGTGCAAGCTTTAAATTTATAACCCTAGATGTAAGCTTAAAACAAGGATGCGAACCCGCAGTGTACGGGTCAATCGTAGTAAAAAGCAAGAAATTACAGGGGTCGATCACAGGGACTTAGTGAAACAAAGAAGGTATAGGTTGTCAGTGCAACTACTAACCATAAAGGTGATTAAAACAATCAAAGATGATAAAAACTCAATTAAGAAAATATGCAATTCTAGGGATTAAAGCATCTAGTTGTGGTTCCAACTCAAGATCTAAAGATAAGCAGACAAAGATGAGATTTTGCAAAGAGAAGGTGTTACTAAAGTGGAATAGATCACCGGGTAAGTCTCACTACTCACTAATCCCAAACCATAACTCCTATTACCGGGTAAGTCTCAAGGAATTAAGGAAAAGAACTATAACCTCAAACTAACACTCCAACTAAGGGAATATAATCAACCTTTACCGGGTAAGTCTCAGGCTAACTCACAAAGATGGAATGGAAGCACACTCAAACCCCAATAAAGGATAAACCTTTATTTCCTATACTTATGATCTTAGGTAAACAAACAAAGGAATTACTGGGTAAGTCTCATCCTAGGCTTGCATTGAACCAGGAAAGGTGTAATAAGAATAGGATTTGGCAAACACTAACACTTAACTCTCAGTTTTGGATCATAAAGGTCACCTAGGTCAGACGAATTCCACCCCGGCCGAGATGTTCATCGACTGAGCGAGATGTTCTAGAGTTAAGGATAAAGACTCGAGCTTTCAGGGTCCTACTGTGATTAAGATTATTCTATCATTGTTTTTCCCACAACCTTCAGCCAATCACCCTAGAATCACACAGAGAAATTAGCCACTCATCATCATGAAAGCAATAATCCAATATAAGGGAAGAAAGTGAATAATTGAACACAAAAACCTTAAGAGAAAGGCTTCAATAACTGAATCAATTATTAAACAAACAAGCGTTCCTTGGATCACAATCCAACAAGACAATCAACAAGAAGGGAATCTAAGAGAATCTTACAAAACCCTTCACAAAAGCTATGAAAGCTATCAACTTCCTTCCTTAAATCTTCCTTCAACCTTCAAAAAGGTTCTTCAAATCTCCCAGCTGTAGTGGGTGTTTTCCAGCTGCAAGCGGATGATAGCGGGTCTAGCGGTTCTAGTGGGTCTAGCGGTTGCCGGATTTGTAGAAAATCCGACCCTTTTTATAGGAAAATTACCTCCCAAAGATAAAAAATCTTAGAAAGATATTTTCCCATAAAAGAGGTAAAAATATATAAGTTGAATTATCTTCTTCCTTCCAGGAATCGAGCCTAAAAATATAAGATCCTCTTTCCAAAAATAAAAGATCTCAGCCAAGAATAAAATATATCTCGCCGCGTCCAAGGTGTTCGCCTCGGTCGAGCAGCTCCTCTGGATCACCTCGGTCGAGATGGTACTGTAGCTGACCGAGGTGACTCTAAACAAAATGTGAAATCTCTCAAATCTGGTCCAAAGTGAATCTTCAATCCATTTCCATGATTCTTGGATTCTTCCCTAAGCTCCTGAATGTAGCTCCAATGACTCCTTAGCTCCTTTAGATCCATTTTGATGTAAAACGCGCCATTTTACCTACGATTACAACGAAACTTGGTGTAGACCTCGATTCCCGCAAAGGTAGATGAGGCGACAATATAATCACATAATATACATCCAAACATGCAGATTATTGAAGATAAAACGTCTAAACAGGCCCCAAAATATAGACAATAATTCATGCTATCAAAATACCCCATACTTAGCCCTTGCTTGTCCCCAAGCAAGTTCCAAATATAAAATACAAGATGGAATGGATTATAAGTCATAAAGATCAATGAAAAAGTCTTTCAAAACAATTTAATGGTGTGCTATAATCATAGATCACTCTAAGAGAATGCTTCATAGAATATAAAATCAAAATATGATCAAAACATTTTATAAATATAAGAAAGTTGTTCATCTTTGCATAAAATTATAGAATGCATAATAAATCATAATTATCGAAAGTAATCATGTATAATCCAGTTTACACCACTAAGTCAATCAACAAACTCGAGGTCTCAAGGTCTTTCAAAAGAGGTCAAGGAACGTGTGAGGGTGGAATGTATATAGGGAATGTGGTGCTAGAATCCGGGAAAAGGGATCTTTTACTTCACTTTCTTTGAACTTCAACATCTTCCACCAATAAGCTTTGCTTATTTACTTTTTTACTTTACTTTTTGGGATGCATGGACAGAGGTGCACATTAACCGAAGCCTACGAGATCAGCAATCATCAATTTCTCGAGATGCCTCAAACCCTTGATGCACATACCATGACCCGTTAGGAATATTGCTCAATCCGACTTTGGCAAGACACAAACACCCGGCTATGTGAATGGTGCCGAGTTACTCATTATCATGATTGACTTCCCCAAACCTATATGTTTCTTTCTAACTTTCAGCCAACATCTCAACTTTTCTTTCACTTGCTTTTCACTTTTACTTGCTTCCAAATTCCCGAATAGGTAAAGGGAGGCAAATATGTATATGACGGGATAAGCATGATCAAGAAGAAGAAGAGAAGAGAATGAATTGCCTTGGTCTTCCCAGGAAGAAAGTGAGAGAACTCACCATGTGGTGTCAACCTTCAAATTCAACATAATTTGGATAAAAACAAAGTATTAAACATGCCAAAATTTCAAACAAAGCATTTAGCAACTTAAACATATCATAAAACCTTTCAAACATAAAAAGATTTCAAAACCAGTCAGAAAACAAAATCATCACTAAGGTCATATCCAGATAAGAAGCACAAAAATCATTTCGAAAACTGTTCCAGTTAAACCATCTCGGTCGAGATGTTCTAAGTCAACCGAGGTGAAGTACCTCGTTTGGCTAGAATCACTTCGGTCGAGGTCAAAATTTTTTTTCTTAAACCAGTTTGTGACGTTTTTCTCAATCAAATAACCTGTATGTATGCATGTAATCTCAGATAAGCATATAGAGCAAAATAAAACATAAATATCCAAATAGAGTCGAGTCATACATCCATATAACTCAAATATTACTTCCGAATACCCTATACTTGGGACACATTGTCCCAATGGGTCAAAATAAGTCTAAAGAAAATAGAGTACTCACCGGATAAAGCTGAGCTGCATAATAAATAAAGAAAGAAAATCCTGCAAGCTCTCAATAATCCCGATCCGGTGGTGGTGGTGGTGGCACGTACGGGTACTGAGATGGGTCGAATGGATAGCCCATGATATGCTGAAACTGAATCTCAGCCATCACGTGCTGGTACTGCCGTCTCTCCTGCATCTCTCTGATGTCCAAAGACAGGGCAGCGTAGGAATCTATCATCTGATCCGTCAGATGATCGATCCGACGGTGAGCAACTGGATCCCTCTGCCTGTGTACCCTACGCCTAGCGGGACGTGCTGGTGCTACAGCTGGCTCCTCCTCAGTCTCGTCGTCATCTAAATGAATGACCGGCATACTAGTCCCAGCTGTATCTGTGCCCGTATCCATGGCAGCACCGCCATCCTCAACATCATCGTCGTCATCTTCCTCAGCCTCATCTTCCTCAGCCGGCCCCTGAGCTGCTACTACTGCTGCCTCTCTGGCGTCCTCCATCAGCGGTATCCATGCAGTCTGCCAGTAATGCGGATCATACACGGAGAACTGAGCTGACCATCTAATACCCTGAGGTGCAGTCTGCTCCCAGGGCATCGCCACATACGGCGTAGTAAGACCACGAGGAACCAGTATCCTCCGAGTGATCATCTTTTGAAGCCCGAGCGGCTTGGCAGCCGCCACAATAGTGCATGCACTCAAGTCAAGATCCATGTAACTCGCTATATGAGTCACTATCCCTCCGCAACAGATGTCTCCCTTGGCCTTCGCCTTGATCTTGTAAAGATCCTCCGCCAGCATCATCCCAAAGTCCGGAACTCCTCCGCTCACCATGCAGTACAGACTCAGAAGCTCACCCTGTCTGATCTTCTGGGGCGTCTCAGTACGCGCCAGAAGTGTCTCGCTGAAGATCCGATGAGCAAGTCTAAATGCCAGATGGAATATAATTTTCTCCCTTGAATCTCCAGGTCTCCATCTATCAGCGTGCTCAACCACATGAGCAATCTGGGAAGCCAAAGATGTCCCTCCAGTGGTCCAAGGGAACTAGGTAATTCCGGTTCATCAACCGGTACTTGATGGCGCGCTCGGTGGGCAAGTAGGTGACGGAGCTGACAAACTCCAAGGTCGGCTCAAGGTAGGCCGGAGCTCGGATCTCAGTGAACTGCTCTAAGCCCACCATGGAGATCATACGCCTCAGATCATCATCAACATAGAGTCAGTCGAAAGTAGATATGTCCACGAAACGTGGTGCGACCACTAGACGGGTCGCTATGCGGTCATAGTCGACGTGGTGACGCTCATGGATCACCGGTCTAGAACGGCGTAAAGAAGAAGAGGGAGAAGGAGAAGATCTGTCTCTCAACACCAACTGCCTGTCAGAACTCATTTTCTGCAATCTGTCAGACCACCTCGGTCTCTTTGACAAGTCTCAGGAACACCTCGGCCGAGGCGTAGGCCGACTGGACCGAAGCGAAGCGTTGTTCGATCGCAACTCTCAAAAATCCAGTTATTTTCCCCCAATATCACTACCAAAGGTTCCTATGGGGTACTTAATCCTTTTTCAGCAGAATGTAGGGGCAACCAAAGCCCAAATCGAAAGAAATCAGTGGGGAAGAGGAGGTTAGGGTTTTCTCGAATTTTACCCAGATTTGGCCGATTTCGTGCGTTTTCTCTGCATATTGGCGCTTGCAATTTGATCCTCTACCCTTTCCTTATAGTTTGGAAGCGAGAATCGTCGAAAACGAGCGAGAAACGAAGAAACGAGGTGAATCTGCCGTTTCGGTCGAGAAGGAGGTAGAGGGAGGAGAGAGAAATCTTAGTCCCATTTTATACCCATTTCCCCGGCAACGGCGCCAAAAACTTGTTCGCTCCAAACGGTGTGTGCAAGCTTTAAATTTATAACCCTAGATGTAAGCTTAAAACAAGGATGCGAACCCGCAGTGTACGGGTCAATCGTAGTAAAAAGCAAGAAATTCCAAGGGTCGATCACAGGGACTTAGTGAAACAAAGCAGGTGTAGGTTGTCAATGCAACTACTAACCACAAAGGTGATTAAAACAATCAAAGATGATAAAAATTCAATTAAGAAATATGCAATTCCAGGGATTAAAGCATCTAGTTGTGGTTCCAACTCAAGATCTAAAGATAAGCGGACAAAGCTGAGATTTTGCAAAGGGAAGGTGTTACTAAAGTGGAATAGATCACCGGGTAAGTCTCACTACTCACTAATCCCAAACCATAACTCCTATTTCCGGGTAAGTCTCAAGGAATTAAAGAAAAAAACTATAACCGCAAACTAACACTCCAACTAAGGGAATAGAATCAACCTTTACCGGGTAAGTCTCAAGCTAACTCACAAAGATGGAACGGAAGCACACTCAAACCCCAATAAAGGATAAACCTTTATTACCTATACTTATGATCTTGGGTAAACAAACAAAGGAATTACCGGGTAAGTCTCATCCTAGGCTTGCATTGAACCAGGAAAGGTGTAATAAGAATAAGATTTGGCAAACTCTAACACTTAACTTTCAATTTCGGATCAGAAAGGTCACCTCGGTCGAGATGGTCTCGACTGGACCGAGGTGGTACGGACCGAGGTGGGTCTTCTGTAACCCTAGTTGCCTCGGTTGCTCAAGAATCATCTCGGCCGAGGTGCCGTGACAGCAACCGAGACGTGTCTCAGTCAGACTCCGTCTTCTCAAATTCTCGAACTTCTATCCTTCCAGTTTTGCTCCTGGGTTGTATTCTTTCCTTAGATGTCACCTGTTGTCTGTCTAGGATGCCAAAAACAAAACAAAGCAAAGCAAAAGCAAACTATCTAAAGCTAGACTAGAAAAAGGGAAAAGAAAGCAATACCTTGGGTTGCCTCCCAAGAAGCGCTTGATTTAAGGTCGCTAGCTGGACCGTACGGTGTCCCTAAACGTGATGGGAGGTATCCTCACCCCATACTTCACCTTCATCATGGGGTGAGATAAGTAAGTCTATCAAGCGTTCCAACAAGTGCAAGTGCTCATCGGGGAATGAATCGTCTATGGGTGGATCGTCCTTCTCGCGTGAAGAGGGAGGTAGCCGGCTGAGGTGATCCGCAACAGAATTTTTGGATCCCTTCTTATCGCAGATCTCTAAGTCCAACTCTTGAAGCAAGAGAATCCATCGAATAAGACGCGGCTTGGCATCCTTCTTAGCAAGTAAATAACGAATAGCTGCATGGTCGGTGTAGACAATGACTTTCGCCCCTACTAAGTAAGAACGAAACTTCTCGAAAGCATATACAACCGCCAATAGCTCTTTTTCGGTGGTGGCGTAGTTACGCTGGGCTTCATCTAGCGTCTTGCTAGCGTAGTAAATGGCGGTGGTCCGCCCATCCTTCTTTTGTCCAAGCACCGCTCCTACCGCCACATCGCTTGCATCGCACATGATCTCAATGGGCAAGGTCCAATCCGGAGGCTGGATAATGGGAGTGGAGATCAACGCTTCCTTAATCCTGTAAAATGCATCAAGACACTCCTCCAAAAACTCCAAAACAACATCTTTATTCAAGAGGTTAGTTAGTGGTTTAGAAATCTTCGAGAAGTCTTTGATGAATCTCCTGTAAAAACCTGCATGCCCAAGAAAACTCCTCACACCTTTAACAGAACAAGGGGGAGGGAGTTTCTCAATAGTCTCGATCTTAGCGCGATCTACCTCAATACCTCGATTAGAAACGAGGTGTCCTAGCACAATGCCTTCATTAACCATAAAGTGACACTTCTCTCAATTCAAAACAAGATTAGTGTCTTCACATCTTTGTAGCACTAGAGAAAGGTTAGATAGGCAATCATCAAAAGAGGAACCATATACTGAAAAATCATCCATGAATACCTCCATGATCTCCTCTATATACTCGGAAAATATAGCTACCATGCATCGTTGGAAGGTGGCGGGTGCATTGCAAAATCCAAATGGCATCCTCCTATAAGCGAATGTCCCCCATGGACAAGTGAAAGTGGTCTTCTCTTGATCATCCAGATGGATAGGAATCTGGAAGAAACCACTATAGCCATCTAAATAGCAGAAGTGTGAATGTTGGGCCAACCGTTCGAGCATTTGATCAATGAAGGGAAGTGGGAAATGATCCTTCCGTGTGGCCACGTTCAGCTTCCTATAATCGATGCAAACCCTCCAGCCCGTGACGGTCCTAGTTGGGATTAATTCGTTGTTCTTATTCGTCACAACGGTCATCCCTCCTTTCTTCGAAACTACATGTATTGGGCTAACCCATTTGCTGTCCGAGATAGGAAATGTGATACCTGCATCCAACAACTTAAGAATTTCTTTCTTCACAACCTGTTCGCTCCAAACGGTGTGTGCAAGCTTTAAATTTATAACCCTAGACTTAAGCTTAAAACAAGGATGCGAGCCCGCTGTGTACGGGTCAATCGTAGTAAAAAGCAAGAAATTCCAGGGGTCGATCACAGGGACTCGGTGAAACAAAGTCAATAACGGTAAGCTTCGTGAATACTAACCACAAGAGCAATCAACACAATCAAAGATGAATAAGAAGTCAATAAAGCAAACATGCAATTCTAGGGATTAAAGCGTCTAGTTGTGGTTCCAACTCAAGATCTAAAGATAAGCGGACAAAGCTGAGATTTTTGCAAGGGGAAGGTGTTACTAAAGTGGAATAGATCACCGGGTAAGTCTCACTACTCACTAATCCTAAACCGTAACTCCTATTACCGGGTAAGTCTCAAGGAATTAAGATAAAGAACTATAACCTCAAACTAACACACCATCTAAGGGAATAGAATCAACCTTTACCGGGTAAGTCTCAGGCTAACTCACAAAGATGGGATGGAAGCACACTCGAACCCCAATAAAGGATAAACCTTTATTACCTACGCTTATGATCGTTGGTACACAAACAAAGGAATTACCGGGTAAGTCTCATCCTAAGCTTGCATTGGATCAGGAAAGGTGTAATAAGGATAGGATTTGGCAAACTCTAACACTTAACTCTCAGTTTAGGATCAGATAAGTCACCTCGGTCAGCCAAATTCCACCCCGGCCGAGATGTTCATCGACTGAGCGAGATGCTTAGGGTTAAGGTTAAAGACTCAAACTTTCAGGATCCTACTGGAATCTAAGATTATTCTATCATTGTTTTTCCCACAACCTTCAGCCAATCACCCTAGAATCACACAAGGAAATTAGCCACTCATCATCATCATGAAAGTATTAATCAAATATATGGGAAGAAGGTGAATATTTGAACAAGAAGAATTCAATGAAAAGACTTCAATAACTGAATCAAATATCACAACAAAAGCGTTCCTTGGATAGCAATCCAACAAGAGAAGACAATAAGGAAGGGAATCAAAGACAATCTTACAAAACCCTTCAAAAAGCTATAAAAGCTATGATCTTCAATCTTCCTTCAACCTTCAAAAAGGTTCTTCAAATCTCCCCACTGGAGTATGGCTGCTGCGTGCTATAAACCCTGATCGATGGTATAGCATGATGTTGGATTTGTGGAAATCCAACCCTTTTTATAGGAAAATAACCCTCCAAAGATAATATATCTTTAGAAAGATCTCTTCCCATAAAAATAGGTAAAAATATAAGATCTTCTTCCTTCCAGGAGCCAAGCCCAAAAATATAAGATCACCTTCCAAAGATAAAAGATCTCAGCCAAGAATAAAATATTCTCGCCGCGTCCTAGGTGTTCGCCTCGGTCGAGTCGGCGTCTCTGGATCACCTCGGTCGAGATGAATCTCTGGTCAACCGAGGTGAATCACAACTGAATGTGAAATCTCTCAAAACTGGTCCAAAGTGAATCTTAATCCATGGCTATGCTTCCTGGATGGTTCCTTATGCTCCTTAATGTAGCTCCAATGACTCCATAGCTGTATTTGTTCCTTTTTGATGCAAAACGTGCCATTTTACCTACAATTACAGCAAAACTAGGTGTAGACCTCGATTCCCGCAAAGGTAGATGAAATGGTAATAATATCACATAGTATACATGAAATCATGCAGATTATGAAAGATAAAACGTCCAGAAAAACCCCAAAATATAGACTATAATTCATGCTATCACAACCTCTTTCATGATTGAATTTAACCGTCTTTGAGGTTCCCGTGAAGTCTTATGATCATCCTTCATTAGTATTCTATGCATACAGAAAGAAGGCTTATTGCCAATAAAATCATCAATAGTATAACCCAAAGCCTTTCGATGCTTCCTCAGGGCATGCATTATTTTAGATAATTCAGATTCGGAGAGGGAAACACTAATAATGACGGGATAAGTAGAATCCGGTCCAAGAAAGACATACCTCAAGTGACTTGGGAGTTGTTTAAGTTCCACAACTGGGGGTGCTTTCTGAGGGGGATCCTTGCTTCCTGCTTCCAGTGGGTAGATTGAAGCACTGGACTTTTAGAAGTCTCAGTTGACATCATCTCGCTTTCGACCTCGGTCGAGGTCCAGAGAGGTTGACCGAGATGTTCTTCAGTCACCTCGCTTGGTCCCGAAAGTGCCTCGGTCGAGGTACTGCAACTGGAACCGAAACTGGAGATCTTTGATAACTCGATTTATGACTTAGGATTAGACACTCATTTAGATAGATTTCTCACTCATTCACGCATGGTTTAACATTAGTTCACGACGTTTGCACTTAATTCACCTATTTTGTCAAGATCGACGTCTACGCGGACTTTTGTTTGCTTTAAAGGTATTTTGGGAGATTCAGGAGCTAAATCGATACGTTTGAGGATCGTTCATCAAGATAACACACCCTCGGACTCATTAGGATGGAAGCTAAAGGCTAAGGAGGACTCATGGAACCTTGCCAACACGAGCCATGCACCAAATCAAAGCTCAATGATCCAAAGCAAAGCTGAAGCACCAAACCACGGATACTGGCAAGACCACGGCCGTGGAACCAACCGTGGTTTTTGCCAGACAGTTGTGACAGCTGTGCCACGATTTCTTGACCCTCTCTAGCATGATGGTAGTATAAAAGTGGTCCTGCAAGGCTGAGAGAAGGCATCTTTCAATCTCCCAACAAACCCCTCACCACCATTCTCTCCCATACTCTCTCAACAAGAAGATTTTCTAAGGAGGGGGACACCATTGAAGGAGGAGAAGAGCTCCATTTGAGAAGAAGAGAAGAACACACCATAGCTAGCACTTGATAGTTTTTGTAGTGAAGATTTTCGGAATCGATTTCTAGAGTTGTATGAACCATTTAAACCTTCTTTTGGAAGGGTTGTGAGTCATTCTAATCTTACTTTCAGCTTGGTCTTGTTTGCTTCACTTGTTCATCTCTTTCTCTTCATTATCTTGCAAATGGAAGCTATGATTTTATGTTTGATGATTTCGAATGTTATGATGAGTGTTGTAGGCTAAGTAGATGCGATTCTAGGGTAAGGAAAGGATGGTTATGGCTAGGACTATGATAGGATGGACTTAGATTTGCCCTTGGACGAGTCACGTACTTGAACGTAGCCTCTGTTAGAGTCCACGGTTTGTTCTTGCCAAACCACGGCCGTGGACCTGGTAGAACAGCCCGTGGTTTCCTTGGTTCGATGGATCTAAGTTCTAGATTGTTAAAATGTTGAAATCCTAGTGTTTGTTGAGTTAAATCGAACCAAGGGTAACCTAGTGTTAGCAACTAAGAGTTAGAAGAGACCTACCCGGTGATTCTTGCTCTTAGATTCCAAAGATGACAAACTCTAGGTAGTGGTGAGCCTCATAAACCGCCATTGGACTAAGTGTGCTAGGATAGTTGTTTAGGACTAACCCTTCCGAGACTTACCCGGTGAAGAAAGGTTAGATCCCTAGGTGACAAATCCGGTTTGTGTAGAATTCCATCTCTTAGACTATTTGAGACTTACCCGGTGATGAGATCTTAGGAATGGACTAGTGAATCATGAGACCTAACCGGTGATTGATCCCAATCTAGAAACACTTACTCCCAACATATTGTAATTAATCCAAGGAATGAATAGATAGCTTGAGTCCTATGCCATAACCGGAATTTCCGACCCCTAGAATCCGCTTTCCTCTCTTTGATTTTATATCTTGTGTTTAGCTTGTTTGTTTGTGTCGATTTGTTAGCTTAGTTGATCTTTGAATTGCATGATTTGTGATCCCTAATTGATCACCTAAAAACCAAACCAAAAACATTAAGATCTTCATTTCTTTATTTCTCTCTCTTTTCTTAACCTAGATCTTCACTAAACTTAATCACTAATCGAATCAATCTCACCTTAGTCTTTGTGTTCGACCTCGGAATACTATCCCTACTACAAACGTCCCGTACACTGCGGGTTCGCTAGGAGTTACGAGAAATATAACGAGTATAAATTTAAAGCTTATTGCGTGCACATATCACACATATCCTAAGCGTGACATGTTTTTGGCGCCGTTGCCGGGGACTAGGTCTAGATTGAGTCTTTTTGTGATTGTTTGTAGTGTAGATCTTTCTTGTTGCTTTTGATCTCTTTTTGGTTTGTGTCTTTGCTTTTCAGGACATCTCTCACTCTTTAGGTGTATGTGAAGATCTCGTGGCAAGGATTTAGCTCCATTCGATCCCGAACCGGAGAAAACCCTTAGATCTAGATCCAAGAGCATTAAAAAGGGAAAAGAGATGGCCGGAAGAGATCTCCAAGCTGAATTGGATGAAGCTTTAGAGAAAATTAGGATAAGGGATGAAGCTTTAGAGAATGAAAGGAGACTTGCCAATGAGAGGCAAGACGCAACTAGGAGGGAGATTGAGGAGATTAGGCAAGCTCTTGTGCAAAGAGAGCTTAACCGTCAACAAGCTCCTCCACCTCCACCACAACCGCAGCCGGCGGTTAATATTCGGGTTGTGCCCATTGCTATGGAAGAGCCACAAACGTTAGGGCAACATATGCATCCGGCACAAAGAGCACACCGTCCGGGTGTGAACTTAGGAGATCTCGCAACCCATGATTACGAGCTCCGCCCTCAAGTTCTACAAATGATCCGGCATAATCAATTTGGAGGGATGGAAGGAGAGTCTCCTCATCAACATTTGATGAACTATGAGATCTTGATGGAGACTCTTAGACCGCCTAGATTGGAGAGCAACAACCATAAGCTTAGGGCTTTCTCCTTCTCTCTTAAGGACAAAGCCTTAGCTTGGTATCAATCTATTCCGCAAGGGTGAGTTAGTACTTGGGAGGAGATGACAACCAAGTTTTTGACTAAGTTCTTCCCACCTTCCAAGACTACCGAGTTAAGAGGGAAGATCAATGCCTTCGTGATGAAGGATAGAGAGAGTTTATTCAAGTCTTGGGAGAGGTTCAAAGACCTTCTCCTAGATTGTCCACACCATGGTATACCGAAAATTGAGCTATTGGAGATCTACTTCAAAGGACTTGATGAAGATAGCCAATTCAAGCTCCAATCTCTTTCCGGTGGGACTTTCATGGAGAAGCATGTGGATGAGGCTTGGGAGTTTGTAGAGAAGCAAGCTCTAGTGATTGAGAAGTACTCCCATAGGAAGAGTGATGGGAGAAAGGCAGGAGCATATGAGGTGAGTGAAGTCACCATGAGCAATTTCAAGCTTGACGCCATCAACAACGAGCTAAAGTCCTTGAGGGAGTTGTGTGCTACAACTTTGAAGAACCAAGCAACTCCTCAAGTGCAAGTGCAAGCTAATTTGTCTTCCAAGGAGGAAGATGTGAATTACATGGGAAGGGGCAATTACAACAATTATCAAGGCCCGAGGAACTTCAACAACAACCGGCAATTCAATAATTACCGGCCCAACCATAACCATCCCGGGTTCTCCTATTCTAACCCGGATGGAGCCTTGAACCCTCCCGCTTCCACAAGCGCAGCTCCACCACCAAAAGCTTCACAAGAACCTCCACCCGGATTTTCTCAACCTCCAAAGGATAGGACCGAGATGATGTTTGAGCAATTGCTTGGAAGGTTGAGTGGTCTTGAGAGCACGGTGACTTCCATTTCTAAGGCTCAAAAGGTGTTGGAAGCACAAGTGTTCCAAAAGGCGGGAGACGGGCATCCCTAGAATAGCATCAAGGAAAGGGATATTAATGTGTAGTTTATTCATCAAGTCAAGGAACTTACCAAAATGCTTGTCTAGATGTGCTCTAGCCCTTGACTGGGGGAATGGAAGTGGTGGTTTATATGCAGGAGGTGGAATATAAACTTCAGTTTTCTCCTCCGCTTTCTGTGGCCCCACCTCAGTTGGCATCTCGGCCGAAGTGTTCTTCGATTGTACCTGGACCGAGGTGGTCTTCGTCTATACTGGCATCGACCGAGGCACTGGATCTGCAGTCTTCAGTCCACTCCTCGTCGTTATTGCCATAATCTGTCCCTTGGAGTTGCTTTCCGTCCTTGCTGGAAGCTTCCCTGGGTCTCTTGGCGCATCATTCGTCTTGTTAAAGAATTGTTGTTCTAAGGCTTTTTGTGCCTTCAAAAATGAAGTCATGGATGTCTCCATAGAGTTGAGCTTGATCAAGATGGCCGTCAGCACCGCATCTTTCTTTTCCGGCTAGGACAAACTCGATCCTTGCTCCTGGCTCTTCAATGGAGTAGAAGAAGAAGAAGAAGAAGAGAGGAAAGGATTAGAGGAGTCATTCGAATTGGAGTTAGAGTAAGGGTTACCCGAGTTTTGGTTGTTTGCCCTCCAATTATTGCTGTTGGATCCTCTATTGTTGTTGTAGTTGTTGTTCCGGGAACCGTTGTTGTTGTTCCGGTAACTACTGTTGTTCCTTGATCCTTGATCTTCTTTCTTGGTTTGAGCAACTAAAAGTTCCTTCAATTGTTTTACATCATTCTTCAAAGAAGTGAGTTAATCATTGTTAGGCGGAGCATCTTGAAAGTTGACTCTTTTAACTCCACCTTCAGCTCCTTGGTGGGAGTACTTCTCCATGTGCAAAGCTTGTTTCTCTATGAACTCCCAAGCTTCGTCAATCGGCATGTCCATGAACGTGCCGGCGGATAGTAGTTGAAGGTTGAACTGGGTGTTTCCATCCAGTCCCTTGAAGTATATCTCCAACAACTCTATCTTTGGAATCCCATGATGTGGGCAATCCAAAAGAATGTCTTTAAATCTCTCTCATGACTTGGACAAGCTCTCCTTGTCCTTCATGATGAATGCATTAATCTTCCCTCTCATTTCAGCAGTTTTAGAGGGGGGAAGAATTTAGTTAAGAACTCCGTCATCATCTCCTCCCAAGTATTGATTTTTCTTGAGGAAGAGATTGATACCAAGTAAGTGCTCTATCTTTCAAAGAGAAGTAGAAAGACCTTAGCTTGTAGTTGTTGTTTTCTATTCTTGAAGGTCTTAAGGTCTCCATCAAGATCTCATAGTTTTGTAGATGTTGATGTGGAGATTCCCTCTCTAGCCCTCCAAACTGGCATTGGTGAATCATGGAAAGAACTTGCGGTCGAAGCTCATAATCATGGTCCGCTGGATCACCTAGGTTGACTCCTGGACGCCTCAGTTGCTGATTGGGGTCCATCTTTGCCCTAGGGTCTGTGGAATACCTGCAAAAAGAACATCTCGGACTGGCTTCCGAGGTGGAAGTATCTCGGCCGGGGCAACAGGTACTTGATTCTGCCTCGGTCGAGGATCTGGAGCAGGATCTTGCCTCGGTCGAGGATCTGGGTTCGGTCGAGTTAGATACTGGTCTCGTAAAGCCGCCATATCTGCTTCGATCGCCTCAGTCCTTGTGAGAGTTTCTTCCCTTTCCAGTCTTAGTTCTTCCTTGCTGAGGCGTAGTTGTTCTAACGCCTCCTTCAATTCGGCCTCAAGATCGCGATTGTCTTGGTTGGCTATCTTCGCTTCTTTCAAGCGTCTTTTGTATGTCTTTTCTGGTTCGGGATCGTAGGGAACGATTTCCTTCCCAATGAGGGTTCTTCACATAAACCTAAGAAAAAGAACCTGCGAAAGTCACTCAAGTAGAGTGGTTAGTAGAAACAGGGGCAAGCGCCCCGAAAGCCAACCGCAACCGGCTCGGTCTAGACCAAGTCCCCGGCAACGGCGCCAAAAACTTGTTCGCTCCAAACGGTGTGTGCAAGCTTTAAATTTATAACCCTAGATGTAAGCTTAAAACAAGGATGCGAACCCGCAGTGTACGGGTCAATCGTAGTAAAAAGCAAGAAATTTTAGGGGTCGATCACAGGAACTTAGTGAAACAAAGCAGGTATAGGTTGTCAATGCAACTACTAACCACAAAAGCGATTAAAACAATCAAAGATGATAAAAAGTCAATTAAGGGATATGCAATTCTAGGGATTAAAGCATCTAGTTGTGGTTCCAACTCAAGATCTAAAGATAAGCGGACAAAGCTGAGATTTTGCAAAGGGAAGGTGTTACTAAAGTGGAATAGATCACCGGGTAAGTCTCACTACTCACTAATCCCAAACCATAACTCCTATCACCGGGTAAGTCTCAAGGAATTAAGGAAAAGAACTATAACCTCAAACTAACACTCCAACTAAGGGAATAGAATCAACCTTTACCGGGTAAGTCTCAGGCTAACTCACAAAGATGGGAATGGAAGCACACTCAAACCCCAATAAAGGATAAACCTTTATTACCTATAGTTATGATCTTAGGTAAACAAACAAAGGAATTACCGGGTAAGTCTCATCCTAGGCTTGCATTGAACTAGGAAAGGTGTAATAAGAATAGGATTTGGAAAACTCTAACACTTAACTCTCAGTTTCGGATCAGAAAGGTCACCTCGGTCAGACAAATTCCACCCCGGCCAACATCTTCATCGACTGAGCGAGATGTTCTAGAGTTAAGGATAAAGACTCGAGCTTTCAGGGTCCTACTGTGATTAAGATTATTCTATCATTGTTTTTCCCACAACCTTCAGCCAATCACCCTAGAATCACACAAAGAAATTAGGCACTCATCATCATGAAAGCAATAATCCAATATAAGGGAAGAAAGTGAATAATTGAACACAAAAACCTTAAGAGAAAGGCTTCAATAACTGAATCAATTATTAAAAAAACAAGCGTTCCTTGGATCACAATCCAACAAGACAATCAACAAGAAGGGAATCTAAGAGAATCTTACAAAACCCTTCACAAAAGCTATGAAAGCTATCAACTTCCTTCCTTAAATCTTCCTTCTACCTTCAAAAAGGTTCTTCAAATCTCCCAGCTGTAGTGGGTGTTTTCCAGCTGCAAGCGGATGATAGCGGGTCTAGCGGTTCTAGAGGGTCTATTGGTTGCCGGATTTGTGGAAAATCCGACCCTTTTTATAGGAAAATTACTTCCCAAAGATAAAAAATCTTAGAAAGATATTTTCCCATAAAATAGGTAAAATATATAAGCTGAATTATCTTCTTCCTTCCAGGAATTCAGCCTAAAAATATAAGATCCTCTTTCCAAAAATAAAAGATCTCAGCCAAGAATAAAATATATCTCGCCGCGTCCAAGGTGTTCGCCTCGGTCGAGCAGCTCCTCTGGATCACCTCGGTCGAGATGGTACTGTAGCTGACCGAGGTGACTCTAAACAAAATGTGAAATCTCTCAAATCTAGTCCAAAGTGAATCTTCAATCCATTTCCATGATTCTTGGATTCTTCCTTAAGCTCCTGAATGTAGCTGCAATGACTCCTTAGCTCCTTTAGCTCCATTTTGATGTAAAACGCGCCATTTTACCTACGATTATAACGAAACATGGTGTAGACCTCGATTCCCGCAAAGGTAGATGAAACGACAATATAATCACATTATATACATCCAAACATGCAGATTATTGAAGATAAAACGTCTAAACAGGCCCCAAAATATAGACAATAATTCATGCTATCAATGATCAGCCCGTGGTTTGCTCTGTTTTGCTTGTATTGATAAATCTGAATGTTAGGATGTTAGATTGTTGAAATCCTAGTGTTCGTTAAGCCTTATCTAGCTTAGGGTGACCAAATGCTATCAAACTAAGTTAGGGGAGAGACTTACCCGGTAATTCCTCATCTTAGACATCAAAGATGACAAACTCTAGGTAGTAGTGAGCCTCACAAGCTGCTATTGGGCTAAATGTGCTTGGATTGTTACTTAGGACTTGCCTTACCGAGACTTACCCGGTAAGGAGAGGTTTGACCCCTAGATAGTAATCCGGTTTGTGCAGAATTCCCAACTTTAGGTTCCTAGAGACTTACCCGGTAATAGGACCTTAGGTGCGGGATTAGTGGACCATGAGACCTACCTGGTGATTGACCCCATTGGAGAAACACCCTTTCCCAACATACCGGAAGTTCCAATCCCTAGAAATCGCTTTTCTCTCTTGATTACATATCTTGTTCTTGTGTTGTTAGTTTGAGTTGTTTGTTTGATTCATAATCTTGCATGATTTGTGTTCTTGCTTTATTACCACAAAAACCCAACCAAAAATATCATGATTTTCATTTCTTTATTTCTTTCATCTCTTCTTCACTAGATTTGCACTATCCATGATCACTTGTTTGATTTGATTTCACCTCAGTCTTCGTGTTCGACCTCGGAATACTATCCTTGCTACAAAACGACCCATACACTGCGTGGTACAATTCTAGCGTAACAAGTTTTTGGCGCCGTTGTCGGGGACTAGGTCTAGATTGAATCATTGTGTGTGATTGTTTATAGTGTAGGTCTTTCTTGTTGCTTTTGATCTTGTTTGGTTTGTGTCTTTGAATTTTCAGGACATCTCTCACTCTTTAGGTGCATGCGAAGATCTCGTGGCAAGGATTTAGCTCCATTCGATCCCGAACTGGAGAAAACCCTTAAGACTAGATCCAAAGGCATTAAGAAGAAGAAGGGGATGGCCTGAAGAGATCTTCAAGATGATTTGAATGATGCTTTAGAGCAAATTAGGCTAAGGAGTGAAGCCTTGGAGAATGAGAGGAGACTTGCAAATGAGAGGCAAGAAGCAACTAGGAGGGAAATTGAAGAGATTAGGCAAGCTCTTGTGCAAAGGGAACTTAATCTTCGTCAACAACCTCCACCACCACCACCGCAGCCGGCGGCCAATGTTCGGTTTGAGCTGATCATCATTGAGGAGCCACAAACTTAGGTGCACCATCCAGGTGTAAACTTAGGAGATCCCGCAACCCATGACTACGAGCTCCGCCCTCAAGTGCTACAAATGATCCGACACAATCAATTTGGAGGGATGGAAGGAGAGTCTCCTCATCAACACTTGATGAGTTATGAGATCTTGATGGAGACTCTAAGGCCACCTAGATTGGATAGAAACAACCACAAGCTTAGGGATTTTTTCTTCTCACTTAAGGATAAGGCCTTGGCTTGGTACCAATCCATTCCACTAGGACGTGTGAGTAATTGGGAGGAGATGACAACCGAGTTCTTGACAAAGTTCTTCCCACCTTCCAAGACAACCGAGCTAAGAGGGGAGATCAATGCCTTCGTGATGAAGGATAGGGAGAGCCTATTCAAATATTGGGAGAGGTTCAAAGACCTCCTCCTAGATTGTCCACACCATGGGATACCGATGATAGAGCTATTGGAGATTTATTTCAAGGGGCTTGATGAGGATAGTCAATTCAAGCTCCAATCAATTTCCGGAGGAGCATTCATGGAGAAGAATGTGGATGAGGCTTTGGAATTTGTAGAGAAGCAAGCCTTGGTGATAGAGAAGTACTCCCATAGGAAGAGTTATGGGAGGAAACCAGGAGCATATGAAGTAAGTGAAGTCACCACGAGCAACTACAAACTCGATGCAATCAACAATGAGCTTAAGTCTTTGAGGGAGTTGTGTACCACAACCTTGAAGATTCAAGCAAGTCCTCAAGTGCAAGTGCAAGCCAACTTGGCTTCCAAAGAGGAGGATATTAACTACATGGGAAGGGGCAATTTCAACAACTACCAAGGCCCTAGGAACTTCAACAACAACAGCCGGCAATACAACAATTACCGGCCTAATCACAACCATCCCGGGTTCTCCTATTCTAACCCGGATGGTGCCTTGAACCCTCCCGCTTCGACAAGCGCAGCCCCACCACCTAAGGCTTCACAAGAACCTCCACCCGGTTTTGCTCAACCTCCAAAGGATAGGACCGAGATGATGTTTGAACAATTGCTATGGAGGCTGAGTGGTCTTGAGAGCACGGTGACATCCATTTCGAAGGCTCAAAAGCTGCTAGAAGCACAAGTGTTCCAAAAGGCGGCTGAGGCACAAAGGGATCCGGTAAAGCTTCTCGGAAGGACTGAGGACAATCCAAGAGGCCAAGTGTTGGCCATTACCACAAGGAGTGGGCTGAGCATGAAAGATCCCTTACCCAAGGAGAATGATAAAGGAAAGCAAGTAGTGGTGGAAGAAGAACCATTGCAAGAAGAAGGAGGCAAGAGCAAAGATGATGAGCCAACATATGTGGCACCTCCTCCATACAAGCCACCACTACCATTTTCACAATCACGAGCAAGAGCTCGTTTGGATAAACATTTTGGTAAATTCCTTGAACTCATGTCTAAATTACATACTAACATTCCGTTCATGGATGCTATTTTAGGTATGCTGGCCTATGGAAAGTTTTTAAAGGAAATACTCTCCAACAAGTGGAAATTTGAGGAGTATGGAGATGTGAGAATGACAAAGAGATCTTCCGAGTTGATTCAAACCATGAGGGAGGAGATGCCTCCTAAACTCCGAGATACGGGATCTTTTTGTGTGCCAATTTGAGTTAGAGAAGTGCAATATGAAGCCCTATGTGACCTTGGAGCAAGTGTAAGCATTATCCCGCTTGCACTTTGTAACAAGGTTGGGCTAGGAGAACCGAAGCCGGTCAAGATGACCCTCTACATGGTAGACCGATCCATCACTCACCCCGTGGGAATCCTAGAGGACATACCGGTTCAGCTTGGGAAGTTTATGTGCCAATCGATTTCATTGTTTTGGACATCCCGTCGGACTACCCGGTTCCAATCATTTTAGGAAGACCATTCTTAGCCACATCCGGATGTTTAGTGGATTGCAAAAATGGGATCATCTCCTTCAACATAGGAGAAGAAAATATCAAGTTCAAGCTGTCCACAATGTTGAAGGGGCCAGCCCTTGAGGAAGACGTTTTCAACATTATCGAGGAAGAAATGTCTAGGAAAGTTGTGAGCTCAATCCTAATCAAGGATCCATTAGAGAAGGTTCTTAGCATGAGCATCATGGAGGAAGGGGTTGAGGAAGATTGCAATGAAGAAATCCGAGCTTTGGATGCATTAGAAAAGGAGACAAGTGCTGAATTTGAAGTGCACGAAGGAGTGCTGAAATACTGTAAGAATCACGGCCTGGGTCCAGAACCACGCCCTTGGTTTGAACCGTGGAAGCCTCTGTAGTGTCCAATCGTGCCATTTTTTCCAAAACCACGCCCGTGGTTGTGCAAGAGGTCGTGGTTTCACCCGTGGTTTCTCCAGAAAATCCTTTAGTTGTTGATCAAGCTTCAAGGAGTCTTGGAGAGTCTTCAATGGCTTTGGATTCATCTAATGTGGAGCTATATGGATCACATCCAACTGATAAAGGTCCTCCTAAACTTGATCTCAAACCTCTCCCTTCTCATTTAAAGTATGCTTTCCTTGGTTCAAATTCTGCTTATCCCGTGATTGTGAATGCATCTTTGAATGATGATGAGCTTGATAGATTGTTGAATGAATTGAAATTACATAGGAAAGCTATTGGATACACCATTGATGACTTAGTTGGCATTAAACCATCCTTATGCATGCATAAAATCTTGATGGAAGATAACCATAAACCTTCAATTGAACCTCAAAGGAGATTGAACCCTATTATGAAAGAGGTAGTCTAGAAAGAGATCCTAAAATTGCTAGATGCGGGAACCATTTTCCCTATTTCGGATAGTAAATGGGTTAGTCCTGTACATGTTGTTCCTATGAACGGTGGTATGACGTAGTAACTAATGAGAACAATAAACTAATCCCAACTAGGACGGTTACGGGGTGGAGAATGTGTATTGACTATAGGAAACTTAATGTGGCCTCTAGGAAAGATCACTTCCCTCTTCCCTTTATTGACCAAATGCTAGAAAGGTTAGCTTAACATTCACATTTTTGTTACCTTGATGGTTATAGTGGGTTTCTCCAAATTCCGATTCACCCGGATGACCAAGAGAAAACAACATTTACTTGTCCTTGGGGAACATTTGCATATAGAAGGATGCCATTTGGGTTGTGTAATGCACCCGCCAACTTTCAAAGGTGTATGATGACTATTTTTTTTGAATATATTGAGAATATTATGGAAGTGTTTATGGATGATTTCTCGGTGTATGGCTCTTCATTTGATAATTGCTTGTCTAATTTATCTTTGGTGTTGAAGAGATGTGAGGAAACTAATCTTGTATTGAATCGGGAGAAATGCCACTTCATGGTGAGTGAAGGCATAGTGTTGGGACACTTGGTTTCCCACCGTGGCATTGAGGTTAATAGAGCAAAGATAGAAACGATAGAGAAGTTGCCACCACCTACCTCGGTGAAAGGGGTAAGGAGTTTCTTAGGGCATGCCGGTTTTTACCGGAGGTTTATAAAAGATTTTTCTAAAATTTCTAAGCCTCTCACTAACCTACTAATGAAGGATGTTGAGTTTGTTTTCTCCAAAGATTGTCTTGAAGCATTTTGTAGGTTGAAGGATGCTTTGATCTCCGCCCCTATCATGCAACCTCCGGATTGGAGCCTACCAGTTGAAATAATGTGTGATGCGAGTGATGTGGCGGTTGGGGCTGTTTTAGGACAAAAGAAAGATGGGCTTACACATGCCATATACTATGCTAGCAAGATGCTAGATGATGCTCAACTCAACTATGACACCACCGAGGAGTTGCTAGCGGTAGTGTATGCCTTTGAGAAGTTCCGCTCATATATAGTTGGAGCAAAGGTTATTGTGTACACAAATCATGCTGCGATCCGTTGGCTCCTCACAAAGAAGGATGTCAAGCCTCGCTTGATTCGTTGGATCCTTCTCCTCCAAGAATTTGACTTGGAGATTCGGGACAAGAAGGGCTCCGAAAATTCAGTAGCGGACCATCTTAGTAGGCTACCACCATTGGACATTGAAAGAGATGGCATCCCGATTGATGACTCGTTCCGGGATGAGCAATTACAATTGATGGAGGAGTGCTTACTTCAAGTGTCTAGAGGGGGTGAGCCACATATTGGATTCAGTTATTGAAGTCTTTTCATTTAAGTCTTCTTGTTTGATAATTGATTCCTTCTTATTAAAGTTGATTATTGTTATCATGATGATTGTTGGCTAAAGTTATTTTGCGATTCTAGGGTGATTGACTGAAGGTTGTGGGAAAGACGATGATAGAGTGATCTTAATCCCAACTGGACTCTGAAAGCTCGAGTCTTTACCTTAATCGAAGAACATCTCGCTCATTCGATGAAAACCTCGGCCGGGGTGGATTCTGTCTGACCGAGGTGAACGTTTCCCTGATTCTTTTCTAAGTTAAGATCCAGTTTGCCAAACCTATCCTTGTTAATCCTTTCCCAGTTCAATACAAGCCTAGGATGAGACTTACTCGGTGATTCCTTTGCTTGTTTACCTAAGATCATGAGCGATAGGTAATAAAGGTTTATCCTTTATTGGGGTTTGAGTGTGCTTCCATTCCAATCTTGAGAGGTAGCCTGAGACTTACCCGGTAAAGGTTGATTCTATCCACTTGGTTGGTGTGTTAGTTTAAGGTTATAGTTCTTTACCTTAGTTCCTTGCGGCTTACCCGGTATTAGGAATTACGGTTTGGGATAGTGAGTAGTGAGACTTACCCGGTTATCTATTCCCATCTTAGAAACACCTTCCCTTGCAAAAATTTCAGCTTTGTCCGCTATATCCTTAGATCTTGAGTTTGAACCACAACTAGATGTCTTAATCTCTAGAATCCGCATTTTCCCTTATTTGACTTATATCATCTTTGATTACTTGATTGCTTTTATTGATTGCATTATTTGACAACCGATTCTGTGTTTGGTTTTGCCTAAGTCCCTGTGTTCGACCCCTCAAATTTCTTGCTTTCACTACAATTGACCCGTACACTGCGGGTTCACATCCTTGTTTAAGCATATTTCCTCGGTTATAAATTTAAAGCTTGCACACACCTTTTGGAGCGAACAAGTTTTTGGCGCCGTTGCCGGGACTTGGTTTAGACTAAGCCGGTTGCGGTTGTCTTTTAGGGCTATTTCCCTAGTTGCTACTAACCACTCTACTTGAGTGCTTTCGCAGGATCTTTCTCGTAGGTTTATATGAAGAACCCGTGCTGGGAAGGAAATCGTTCCTTACGATCCCGAACCAGAAAAGACATACAAAAGGCGCTTAAAAGAAGCGAAGATGGCCAACCAAGACGATCGCGACCTTGAGGCCGAATTGAAGGAGGCGTTAGAACAACTACGCCTCAGTAAAGAAGAATTGCGGCGAGAAAAGAAAGAAAATCGCGCAAGAACGGAAGCGATTGAGGTAGATATGGTAGCTCTTAGAGACCAATATGCACCTCGACCGAACCTAGATCCTCGACCGAGGCAGGACCCAGTTCCAGATTCTCAACCGAGGCAGGACCCAGTCCGAGATGCCCCGGCCGAGATAAATCCACCTCGGATGCCTGTCCGAGATGTTCTTATTGCTAGAATTCCACAAACCCTAGGACAAAGGATGGACCCTAAGTGATCTAGCTGAGAACGATTATGAACTTCGACCGCAAGTTCTAACCATGATCCGTCAATGCCAATTTGGAGGTTCGGAGAGGGAGTCTCCGCACCAACATTTGCAAAATTATGAGATTCTGATGGAGACTTTGAGGCCATCAAGGTTTGATAATAACAACTACAAGCTACATCCTTTCTATTTCTCTTTGAAGGACAAGGCGCTTGCATGGTATCAATCTCTTCCCGATGGAAAGATCAACACTTGGGAAGAGATGACGACGGAGTTCCTAGCTAAATTCTTTCCCCCATCTAAAACCGCTGAGTTGAGGGGAAGAATTAATACTTTCATAATGAAGAACAAGGAAAGTTTGTCCAAGTCATGGGAGAGATTCAAGGATCTTTTGTTGGATTGCCCACACCATGGGATTCCGAAGATTGAGTTGCTTGAGATCTACTTTAAAGGACTTAATGGAGATGCTCAATTCATTCTCCAATTACTTTCCGCCGGCACATTCATGGACATGCCGATAGACGAAGCTTGGGAATTCATTGAAAATCAAGTTTTGCACATGGAGAAATACTCCCACCAAGGAACCGATAATGGAGCAAGGAGAGTTAGCTTCCAAGACACTTCATCAAATAGAGCTCAACTCACTTCGCTTAGCAATGAAGTCAAGAAATTGAAGGAGCTTTTAGTAGCTCAAATGAAGGAGCAAGATGGAGGGTATCAAGGAAGGAACAATTATCAAGGACCAAGGAACAACAACAACAATAGGAACTCCAACAACAAAAATAACAACAACAATAGAAGCAACAACAATTGGAGGCCTAATCAACAAGTTCCCGGTAACTCTCATTCTCATAACACTTATAACCCCTCCTCTTCTTCTTCCACTCCATTGAAAAGCTAGGATCCTGGACCAAGTTCATCCCAGCCAGCGAAGAAGGATGCAGTGCTGGATGAAATTTTGGTTAAGCTCAAGGCTATGGAGACGTCCATGAGTTTATCTTCGAAGGCACAAAAAGCCTTAGAGCAACAATTTTACAACACGGAGAATGAAGCGCCAAGAGATCCAACATCTACGATGAAGAAGAATCAAGAGAATTGGTGAGCTCTATCCTTACTAAAGACCCTCTTGAAAGAGTTATTAGTTTTAGCTTAATGGAGGAAGGTATAGATGTTTCTTGTGATGTAGATATAAGGAGCTTAAAGACACTAGAGGAAGATCTAGGAGCTAAGATTGAAACTCTAATTCAGAGGAAGAAGAGAAATACAAATTTCGGTTCCAGTTGCAGTACCTCGACCGAGGCACTTTCTGGACCAAGCGAGGTGTTCATATCTGAAGAACACCTCGGTCACCCATCTCGGGCACTGACCGAGATGGCAAACGAGACTTTGCCAATTGAGACTTCTAAAGGTCCAGTTCTTCAATCTGAGACAACTTCATTGGAAGGAGGAAGCAAGGATCCCCTCAGAAAGCACCCCCAGTTGTGGAGCTTAAACAACTCCCAAGTCACTTGCGGTATGTTTTCCTTGGATCGGATTCTACGTATCCCGTTATTGTAAGTACTTCCCTTTCCGAAACTGAATTGTCTAAACTAACGCATGTGCTGAGAAAACATCAAAAGGCTATAGGATATACTATCGATGATCTTATTGGTATTAAGCCTTCCTTTTGCATGCGTAGAATTCTAATGGAAGATGATCATAAGACTTCACGGGAACCTCAAAGACGGTTAAATCCGATCATGTAAGAGGTCGTGAAGAAAGAGATTCTTAAGTTGTTGGATGCAGGTATCATATTCCCTATCTCGGATAGCAAGTGGGTGAGCCTAGTGCATGTAGGAAACATAGGAAAGCTTTAGGCTACACTATTGAGGACTTAGTAGGAATTAAACCCTCCCTATGCATGCATAAGGTACTAATGGAGGAAGATTTTAGAACTTCAAGACAACCTCAAAGGCGGTTGAATCCGACCATGAAGGAGGTTGTCAAGCAGGAAATTCTTAAACTTCTTGATGCAGGTATCATCTATCCTATCTCCGATAGTAAGTGGGTGAGTCCGGTTCAAGTAGTTCCGAAGAAGGGAGGAATGACGGTCATCACTAAAAAGAACAACGAACTCATTCCTACCCGAACCGTGACGGGATGGCGGATGTGCATAGACTACCGCAAGCTCAACAATGCAACGAGGAAGGATCACTTCCCATTGCCATTCATTGATCAAATGCTTGAAAGGTTAGCACAACATTCACATTTTTGCTACCTTGACGGTTATAGTGGTTTCTTTCAGATTCCGATACACCCGGACGATCAGGAGAAGACCACATTCACGTGCCCATGGGGTACGTTCGCCTATAGGAGAATGCCGTTCGGGCTTTGCAACGCCCCAGCCACCTTTCAACGGTGCATGATGGCCATCTTCTCCGAATATATAGAGGAAATCATGGAAGTCTTCATGGATGACTTCTCCGTATACGGTTCCTCTTTTAACGATTGCCTTTCTATCTTTCTCTTGTTTTACAAAGGTGTGAAGACACTAACCTAGTTCTAAATTGGGAGAAGTGTCAATTTATGGTTAAGGAAGGAATTGTACTAGGACACTTAATCTCTAGTAGAGGGATAGAGGTGGATAAAGCTAAGATAGAGACCATAGAGAAGCTTCCTCCCCCAACTTCGGTGAAAGGGATAAGAAGTTTCCTAGGACATGCTGGATTTTATAGACGTTTCATTAAAGACTTCTCTAAAATATCAAAACCGCTCACTAATCTATTGATGAAGGATGCAGTTTTTGAGTTTTCCCAGGAATGTTTGGATGCGTTTAACACAATTCGGCAAGCTCTAATTTCAGCACCTATTATCCAACCTCCGGATTGGACTCTTCCCTTTGAGGTTATGTGCGATGCTAGTGACGTAGCTATAGCAGCTGTTCTTGGACAACGGAAGGAAGGGCGAACCCATGCCATATACTATGCTAGCAAGACGCTAGATGAAGCGCAACTCAACTACGCCACTACCGAAAAAGAGTTTTTAGCCATTGTTTATGCTATTGACAAGTTTCGCTCTTATCTTGTAGGTGCAAAGGTGATTGTCTACACGGATCATGCTGCGATCCGGTACCTCCTTGCGAAGAAAGATGCGAAGCCAAGGCTAATTAGATGGATTCTTCTCCTACAAGAATTCGATCTAGAGATCCGCGACAAGAAAGGTTCAGAAAATTCTGTTGCGGATCATTTGAGTCGCCCAACACATCTAGAGGACGACCATTTACCTATCGATGACTCCTTCCCGGACGAACACCTACACATTATAGAGGAGTGCATCGATGTCATATCCAAAGGTAACGAACCATGGTTTGCTGATTTTGTTAACTATTTGGTTTGTCAGGAGATACCGCCCGGACTATCCTACGCACAAAGAAAGAAGTTCTTTAAGGATGTCCGGGAATACTTTTGGAACGAGCCTCTCCTCTTTAAGAGAGGTCCGGATGGCATTATTCGACGATGTGTGCCGGAAGATGAGATGCAAAGTGTCATCCGCCATTGTCATTCACTACCTTGTGGAGGACACGCTAGTTCGAACAAGACTAGCGCAACCCTAAGGAACAAGACTAGCTCCCAGGAAGAACAGAGAGCAACCCTAAGGGACAGATCTCGGTCGATTCCAGATCAGTCGAAGAACACCTAGGTCCAGGTACAGACGAAGAACACTTCGGCCGAGGTACCAACCGAGGTGGAACCTCAAAAAGAGGAGGGGAAATCTGAAGTTTATGTTCCACCCTACTTATAAACCACCACTTCCATTCCCTCAGTCAAGGGCCAGAGCACATCTAGACAAGCATTTTAGTAAGTTCCTAGACTTAATGAATAAGCTTTACATTAACATTCCTTTCCTTGATGCTATTCTAGGGATGCCCACCTATGGGAAGTTCTTGAAAGAGATTCTTTCAAGGAAGAGGAAACTGGAAGACTATGGAGAAGTAAGGATGACATCTAAATCCTCGGAGCTCATCCAAATCATGAAGGAAAAGATGCCACCCAAACTAAGAGATCCCGGTTCATTTTGCATTCCTATTCAAGTGGGGGATGTAACTTATGAAGCCTTGTGTGATCTAGGAGCCAGCGTAAACATTATCCCGCTAGAGCTATATGAGAAGATCGGCCTTGGAGAGCCTAAGCCAGTCAAGATAAGGTTGTACATGGCGGACCGCTCCATTACCCATCCCGTGGGCATCTTGGAGGACGTTCCGGTTAAAATAGGTAACTTCTATTTACCTATTGACATTGTAGTACTTGATATTTCTGAAGATTATCCCGTTCCTATCATTCTCGGAAGACCATTCCTAGCAACTTCGGGTTGCAATGTGGATTGCAAAAACGCCAAGTTGAAATTCGACATTGGTGGAGATCAAGTAGAGTTGTCATTGCTTGCTGCAATGAAGGGAGAGCCGCTGGAGGATGATGTCTTCAACATCTACGATGAAGAAGAATCAAGAGAATTGGTGAGCTCTATCCTTACTAAAGACCCTCTTGAAAGAGTTATTAGTTTTAGCTTAATGGAGGAAGGTATAGATGTTTCTTGTGATGTAGATATAAGGAGCTTAAAGACACTAGAGGAAGATCTAGGAGCTAAGATTGAAACTCTAATTCAGAGGAAGAAGAGAAATACAAATTTCGGTTCCAGTTGCAGTACCTCGACCGAGGCACTTTCTGGACCAAGCGAGGTGTTCATATCTGAAGAACACCTCGGTCACCCATCTCGGGCACTGACCGAGATGGCAAACGAGACTTTGCCAATTGAGACTTCTAAAGGTCCAGTTCTTCAATCTGAGACAACTTCATTGGAAGGAGGAAGCAAGGATCCCCTCAGAAAGCACCCCCAGTTGTGGAGCTTAAACAACTCCCAAGTCACTTGCGGTATGTTTTCCTTGGATCGGATTCTACGTATCCCGTTATTGTAAGTACTTCCCTTTCCGAAACTGAATTGTCTAAACTAACGCATGTGCTGAGAAAACATCAAAAGGCTATAGGATATACTATCGATGATCTTATTGGTATTAAGCCTTCCTTTTGCATGCGTAGAATTCTAATGGAAGATGATCATAAGACTTCACGGGAACCTCAAAGACGGTTAAATCCGATCATGTAAGAGGTCGTGAAGAAAGAGATTCTTAAGTTGTTGGATGCAGGTATCATATTCCCTATCTCGGATAGCAAGTGGGTGAGCCTAGTGCATGTAGTTCCAAAGAAAGGAGGGATGACCGTTGTGACAAATAAGAACAACGAGTTGATACCAACTAGAACCGTCACGGGTTGGAGGGTGTGCATCGATTATAGGAAGCTGAATACGGTCACTCGGAAGGACCATTTTCCGCTTCCCTTCATCGATCAAATGCTCAAACGGTTAGCACAGCATTCACATTTTTGTTATTTAGACGGTTACAGTGGCTTCTTCCAGATTCCTACCCATTCGGATGATCAAGAGAAGACCACCTTCACTTGTCCATGGGGGACATTCGCTTATAGGAGGATGCCATTTGGATTATGTAATGCACCCACTACCTTCCAGCGTTGCATGATGGCTATCTTTTCCGAGTATATAGAGGAGATCATGGAGGTATTTATGGATGATTTTTAGTATATGGTTCCTCTTTTGATGATTGCTTATATAACCTTTCCCTAGTACTTCAACGTTGTGAAGACACTAACCTTGTTCTGAATTGGGAGAAGTGTCACTTTATGGTCAATGAAGGGATTGTGTTAGGACACCTCGTTTCTAATCGAGGTATTAAGGTCAATCGAGCTAAGATCGGGACTATTGAGAAACTTCCTCCCCTTTGTTTTGTTAAGGGTGTGCGGAGTTTTCTCGGGCATGCTGGTTTCTACAGGAGGTTCATCAAGGATTTTTCAAAAATCTCTAAACCGCTTACTAATCTTTTGAATAAGGATTCAATTTTTGAGTTTTCGTAGGAATGCCTTGATGCTTTTTACAGGATAAAGGAAGCGCTGATTTCCGCTCCCATCATTCAACCTCCCGATTGGACCTTGCCCTTTGAAGTTATGTGTGATGCGAGTGATGTGGGCGTAGGAGCGGTGTTGGGGCAAAAGAAGGATGGCCGGACCTACGCCATATACTATTCTAGCAAGACGCTAGACACGGCTCAACGAAACTACGCCACCACCGAGAAGGAGCTTTTGGCAGTTGTATACGCTTTCGAGAAGTTTCGCTCTTACTTAGTGGGAGCGAAAGTTATTGTTTACACCGACCATGCAGTTATTCGTTACCTACTCGCTAAGAAGGATGCAAAGCTACGTCTTATTCGCTGGATTCTCTTGCTTCAAGAATTTGAACTAGAGATTTGCGATAAGAAGGGATCCGAAAATTCTGTTGCGGATCACCTCAGCCGGCTACCTTCCTCCTTGCGCGAGAAGGACGACTTGCTCATAGACGATTCATTCCCCGATGAGCACTTGGATTTGCTGGAACGTTTGATAGATTTCTTCACCTCATCCCATGATGAAGGTGAAGTATGGGGTGAGGACACCCTCCAGCATGTTTAGGGATGACGTATGGTCCAGCTAGCGACCTTAAACCAAGCGCTTCTTGGGAGGCAACCCAAAGTATTGCTTTCTTTCCCTTTCTAGTCCAGTTTTAGATAGTTTGCTTGTTTGTTTTTGTTTTCTTCTAGGACAACAACCAGGTATTCCAAAAGGAAGGATCATAGCTGAGGAGCTACATTGGAAAGACAGAAGTTTGAGAAATTGAGAGGATGAAGATCGAAGAGGACACATCTCGGTTGTAGTCACAGTGCCTCGACCGAGATGTTCTTAAGTCAACCGAGGCGGTTAGGGCTTATAGAGATCCACCTCGGTCCATCCACCTCGGTTCAGTCGGGACCACCTCGACCGAGGTGACAGTAGGTTCAGCGAGTGTTATAAAAGGGGAACAGTTTCTCTCTCTTCCCTCCCTCACCTTCTCGACCGCGGCACATCCCCCATCCCGTTTCTTCGTTCTTCACTTGTTTTCGACGATTTCTGCTTCGATTCCACAAAGAAAGGTTAGAGGAACTGATTGCAAGCAAGAATCTGCAACAAAAACGCTTCCAATCGACCGAATCTGGGGTAAATTGCTAAAACCCTAACTTCCTCTTCTTTTACTGATTTTGGGCACAATTGGCTTTGGTTGCCATTGGTTTATACTGGAAAAGGCTTAAGTACCCCATAGGAACAATCGGTAGTGATATTGGGGGAAAAGAGCTGGAATTTTGAAATTCGAAATCGCCAAGCCTTTCACTAGGTCCAGTCGAGTTGTGCCTCGGCCGAGGTGTTCTTGAGTTGTCAGTCCGACCGAGGTGCCCTGTCAGACAGTGAGAGAGAGAAAAATGAGTTCTAAATCTGATAGACAGTTAGTTATGAGGGATGGATCCTCACCTTCTGCTTCTCCTAGACCATCTATCCCGGTGATATACGAGCGTCACCAGGTGGATTATGATCAAATCTGCGGGTGTCCCGTCATTGCCCCACGCTTCTTAGACATTGCTGCTTTTGATTGCATCTATGTGACAGAGGATTTGAGGAGGATGATCTCCATGGTTAGACTAGAGCAGTTCATGGAGATCCGAGCACCGGCTTACCTAGAGCCGACCTTAGAGTTCGTGAGTTCCGTGGCTCACGTTCCAGAGACGAGGAGCATCAAGTTCCGGTTGATGAACCGGAACTACATCATTCCTCTGGATTATTTCAAAGATATATTTGGCTTCTCGACGCCGACAGTGCCGGACTTCCCTTCTCGAGCCGTAGCTCGACAGTTCTAGGGGCAGATTGCCCATGTAGTAGAGCACGCTGACAGATGGAGACCTAGAGATTCCAGGGAGAGGATTATTTTCCATCTTGCTTTTAGATTGGCCCATCGGATATTGTTAGCATGAAATATTGTGATATTTTAGGCACATTTTCTAAGTGTATTTGATTCATATTGATAGTCATTGATTGAGCATTGATGCATATGTGAGCTAGTTTGCCTATATTGTCGATATGGATGTCTACACAAGCTTTATGTTGATTTTAGGTGATTGAGAGCCATTTCCGAACGGAATTTAGCAAGGATGAGTTGATTGAGTATGTCCATGGATTGAGGGCATTTCTAGGAGCCAAAGGAGAGCTAACTTGAGGAATGCACGAGGCTAGGGAAGAATCACGTTCTTGCCCTAAACCACGCTCTAAAATACGGCCGTACTACTTTCCACGGTTAGTTCCACGGCCGTGGAACCATGCAGGAGAAGCGTGATTCATTCCAGAAGCTTCTACGGTCGTGGAATCATGTGTTCAAACCGTGTTGATTTCCACGCTCTAAATTACGGTCGTGGAACCTTCCACGACCGTGATCTTGGCAATCTTTTTCGCCACATTTTAAGCAACGATCTTTTAAGAGATTGGGTTGGGCCGTTACTTCATCACACACTATAAAAAGACGGACGAAATGAGATTCCGTCATCTCCGCTTAGAGACTTTTGCGACCTCGGCTTAGACGCATTTTTACATCTTCGCTTACGCATAGACGCATCCTACGTCTACGCTTGGAATTGCCCTAATTTCGCTTTTGGCGAAAGTTGTGTTTGAGAGATTTTGGCGCAGCGCTATTGTGATTTCCGGATTGATGGAAGATCGAAGATTTGGAAGATTGTTTGCAAGAAGATTCCTCTTCATGTTTAGGTTTGATTTAGAAGACGGATTGACATCCCGTTCTTCCTTCTTACCTAAGATTGTGTTTATTTGCTCTATTCTGAATCTAGTGATGATATTTGTTCTTGATTGTGACTTTGAGATTGGTTTGAAGTTTATTGAAGGTTTTCGGAAGTTTTCATCTTTCAATCTTTTAATTCTTGAATTTGATATCAATATGATTGTTATTGGCTAAAAACCCTTAACAATTCTTAAGTGAAGGGTTGATAGTTGTGGCTTAGATGATGATAGATCGATCGTAAACAGATTAGACCTTGAGAGTTAGAGAGAATCATCGACGAACCCTAAATCACGGTTTGTTCTTGAGTTCCACGACCGTGGAATCTCAAGATCCACCCGTAATTTCTCTTAAGTTTACGAGCTTGCTTTTACTTTAATCCAAAGTTAAAGATTAGCTTTAACTTAGTCCTGGCTTGCCTTTTCTAGGTGGTAGTGAAGCCTCAACAGCCTCTACCTCGATTGTGAGTGTCACAACCTTAATCGGTTAAGTTAGTCTTGATCCTTGGATTACAAGTTTGGGTATTTGACATTAATTCTCGCCTTTAGAACCTTTCTATATTGAAGCCTCAACAACCTGTATAGAGAGTGTCTTGTAGGTGAGTCATATAACGTTTTTGGAACTTCACCGTACGATTACCTTACATTAGCATACCTTTGCATATCTCAACTTTGTCTTTATATCATTAAGTATATCTTGAATCGATTGCCACAGCTGGATACTCGGATCTTTAGGATTGTTGTTTTCCCAATATATTGCAAAGCTCTTACATTCACTTGCTTGATAACCTACGATCGAATTTATTCTCCCCAAATCCCTGTGTTCGATACTCTGGAATTCTTGCTTAACTACGTCGATCCGTACACCGCGGGTTCGATTGCTTGATTCTAGTTTTATAAATTTAAAGCTTATTTGCACGCACGCTAAGTGGCGAACAATTTTTTGGCGCCGTTGCCGGGGATTTGGTCTAGACCGAATTCGGTAGCCGGTTGTCAAGCTTGGGAGCTTGCTCTCGTTATTTGATATCTCTTTGAGTGCATGCGCAGGTCTAGGAACACCGAAGATCTCTTACCTCTTGATCAAGAGCTTGAGAGAACTTTAAGGCAAAAGCGCAAGGAAAAGAAGATGGCTGAAGAACACGAACGTGATCTTCAAGCGGAGTTAGCGGAGAAAGAAGCTCAACTCCAATGGAATGAGAACATCCGCCGGGATGAAATGGATCGTCATCAATCTCAAGTTAATGATCTAAAGGACATGATGTTCCAGATGAGGATAGAAATAAGCGACCTTAAGAATAAGGGAAGCAAGAAATCCTCAAGAAGAGCATCAAGATCTAGAAGAAGAAGTCACTCATCCGTTGATGATAGTGATTCTTCCATGCCACCGCTAGAGGAAATTGATCCCACGATCAATGTGAATCCTTTCCATCCACGGGGAGCTGCTAATCGCCGTATTCCACCTAGGAATGTGAGGATCGAACGTGTAGATGATGAGCCAAGAACTCTTGGCCAAAGGATGGATCCAACACAAGAACCGCGCCGTTTGGGCGTGAATTTTGATGCTGAAGATGTACAAGGGTTTAGCTTCAACCCTCAAGTTATTACTCTTGTTCGCCAAAACCAATTTGGCGGGACAAGCGCTGAATCTCCACACCAACACTTACAAAACTTTGAGTGTATGATGGAGACGATGAGGCCGAAGAATGCTACTACCAACAACTATAAGCTCAAGCCTTTCTTCTTCTCCTTGAAGGGGAAAGCGTTGTCTTGGTACCAAGCTCTTCCTAGTGGGAAACTAGAGACGTGGGAAGACCTTTCCGCGGAGTTCCTCACCAAATTCTTTCCGCCATCCAAAACTGCGGAACTTAGAGGTAAGATCAATGCATTTTCCATGAGATCTAACGAAAGTTTGTTTCAATCTTGGGAAAGGTTTCAGGATTTGCTCTTGGATTGCCCTCATCATGGCATATCCAAACTTGCCTTGCTGGAGATATACTATAAGGGGCTGGATGCGGGAACACAATTCAACCTCCAATCCCTCTCATGTGGAACATTCATGGACATGAGAGAAGATGATGCTTGGGACTTCATTGAGAAGCAAGCAAGGGTCATAGAGAAGTATTCCCACCGGAAAGTGGAGGGAAATCGTGTGGAGCAAGGAGCAAAGCTCACACATGAAGCTCAAAATCAGATTTTCTCCCTCAACAATGAGAGCAAAGAGTTGAAGGAGGCTATCAAGACCAACTTTCCAAAGCAACAAGGGAAGGATGTTAGCTATTTGGGCAACAACAATGGCGGTGATAACACAAACCGCAACAACAACAACAATAACCGGAACAATAACCGGAACAATTGGAATGGCAACAACAACAATAACAACAACCGGAACAACAATAGGGGTTCAAGTAACAACAATTGGCGCTCCAATCAACAAAATTCCGGTAACTGTTATCCTTCCAATTCTAATTCACTAACTCCACCTTCCTCTTCCTCTACTCCTTTGAGAAGCCAGGGGCAAACATCAAATGGAAGAAACACTTCGGGAAAGGAGAAGCCCGATCCCATGTTGGAAACGATTTTGGGAAAGCTTTAAGGGTTGGAGAACCGCATCATTAAGGTTGATGATCAAATTTCTAAGGTTGATAAAGCTCAAAAGGTTTTAGAAAACCAAATGTTCAGTCATGCGGAGGAAGTTCCTAGGAATCAAGGGAAACTTCCAGGAAAGACGGAGGACAACCCTAAGGGAAGGGTTATGGCAATCACAACTAGGAGCGAAGTGACTACCACCGATCCGCGGCCTAAGTTTGTTGAAGTCCCCGTAGAGAAAGACAAAGAGAAGGGGAAGGAGAAGGAAGATGTCTACGTTCCCCCTCCGGCTTACAAACCTCCCCTACCATTCCCCCAATCTAGAGCGAGAGCGCGCCTAGATAAACAATTTGGTAAGTTCATAGAACTTATGAGTAAGCTGCATATTAATATACCTTTCATCGATGCTATTGTAGGTATGCCAGCTTATGGCAAGTTCTTGAAGGAGCTCTTCTCTAACAAGAGGAAGCTAGAAGATTTCAGTGAGGTTAAGATGAGTTCGGATTCTTCGGATCTCATCAAGACCATGAAGGAGAAAATGCCCCCAAAGCTAAAGGATCCGGGGTCATTTTGCATTCCCATAGGAGTGGGAGATGTCACATATGATGCTTTATGTGACTTGGGAGCAAGTGTGAGCATCATACCACTTGCATTGTGTAGGAAGATCGGTTTAGGCGACCCTAAACCGGTGAAGATGACGTTGTACATGGCGGATCGATCCATCACTCGCCCCGTCGGTATTGTAGAAGACGTCCCGGTCAAGCTAGGTAAATTTTTTGTTCCCATTGATTTTGTCGTGCTTGATATTCCTGCAGATAGTCCGGTCCCGATCATACTCGGAAGACCGTTTCTTGCAACTTCCGGCTGCATAGTCGATTGCAAGAATGGTAGACTCGCTTTTGATATAGGGGAAGAGAAAGTAGAGTTCGTTCTTTCCACTCTAGTGAAGGAGCCAATCTTTGATGAGGATATATTCGATATCCAAGATGAAGAAGGGTTGTCTAGGGAGGAGGTAAGTGCGATTCTCTTTAACGATCCCTTACAAAAAGTTATTACTATGAGTCTAACAAATGTAGGGGAAGAAGAAGAGTGCAATGAGGCAATTGAAGCCTTAGAAGCACAAGAAGAGATGCATGAAGTGGAGTTTGAAAAACTCCACGATGAGGTAGAAAACGTGAGAATCCACGGCCACACACTATATTCCACGGCCGTGGATTTCACAAACAAAACCGTGTCCAACTCCAGAGAGTTATACGGTCGTGGAGAAATTGGAACAACCGTATTTCCCTTCCACGCCCTAAACCACGGCCGTGGAGGACATGGGGAAACCGTAATTTTGGCCGTGGAAAGGGGTGATCGAGACACTTCTTCAACTTCTTTCGATTCTTCTCCCACACATTCAACACCCTTAGAAACTTCTAAGGAGACATCGGATGCTCCTCAAGGATCATTGGAAGCTCTGAAATCGATGGAACTAAAACCACTTCCTACTCATCTAAGGTACGCTTTTCTAGGACCTAATTCTACCTTTCCGGTTATTGTTAGTTCCGATCTAAGCATAGATGAACATAACCAGCTCATGATTGTCCTTAGGAAACATAGGAAAGCTTTAGGCTACACTATTGAGGACTTAGTAGGAATTAAACCCTCCCTATGCATGCATAAGGTACTAATGGAGGAAGATTTTAGAACTTCAAGACAACCTCAAAGGCGGTTGAATCCGACCATGAAGGAGGTTGTCAAGCAGGAAATTCTTAAACTTCTTGATGCAGGTATCATCTATCCTATCTCCGATAGTAAGTGGGTGAGTCCGGTTCAAGTAGTTCCGAAGAAGGGAGGAATGACGGTCATCACTAAAAAGAACAACGAACTCATTCCTACCCGAACCGTGACGGGATGGCGGATGTGCATAGACTACCGCAAGCTCAACAATGCAACGAGGAAGGATCACTTCCCATTGCCATTCATTGATCAAATGCTTGAAAGGTTAGCACAACATTCACATTTTTGCTACCTTGACGGTTATAGTGGTTTCTTTCAGATTCCGATACACCCGGACGATCAGGAGAAGACCACATTCACGTGCCCATGGGGTACGTTCGCCTATAGGAGAATGCCGTTCGGGCTTTGCAACGCCCCAGCCACCTTTCAACGGTGCATGATGGCCATCTTCTCCGAATATATAGAGGAAATCATGGAAGTCTTCATGGATGACTTCTCCGTATACGGTTCCTCTTTTAACGATTGCCTTTCTATCTTTCTCTTGTTTTACAAAGGTGTGAAGACACTAACCTAGTTCTAAATTGGGAGAAGTGTCAATTTATGGTTAAGGAAGGAATTGTACTAGGACACTTAATCTCTAGTAGAGGGATAGAGGTGGATAAAGCTAAGATAGAGACCATAGAGAAGCTTCCTCCCCCAACTTCGGTGAAAGGGATAAGAAGTTTCCTAGGACATGCTGGATTTTATAGACGTTTCATTAAAGACTTCTCTAAAATATCAAAACCGCTCACTAATCTATTGATGAAGGATGCAGTTTTTGAGTTTTCCCAGGAATGTTTGGATGCGTTTAACACAATTCGGCAAGCTCTAATTTCAGCACCTATTATCCAACCTCCGGATTGGACTCTTCCCTTTGAGGTTATGTGCGATGCTAGTGACGTAGCTATAGCAGCTGTTCTTGGACAACGGAAGGAAGGGCGAACCCATGCCATATACTATGCTAGCAAGACGCTAGATGAAGCGCAACTCAACTACGCCACTACCGAAAAAGAGTTTTTAGCCATTGTTTATGCTATTGACAAGTTTCGCTCTTATCTTGTAGGTGCAAAGGTGATTGTCTACACGGATCATGCTGCGATCCGGTACCTCCTTGCGAAGAAAGATGCGAAGCCAAGGCTAATTAGATGGATTCTTCTCCTACAAGAATTCGATCTAGAGATCCGCGACAAGAAAGGTTCAGAAAATTCTGTTGCGGATCATTTGAGTCGCCCAACACATCTAGAGGACGACCATTTACCTATCGATGACTCCTTCCCGGACGAACACCTACACATTATAGAGGAGTGCATCGATGTCATATCCAAAGGTAACGAACCATGGTTTGCTGATTTTGTTAACTATTTGGTTTGTCAGGAGATACCGCCCGGACTATCCTACGCACAAAGAAAGAAGTTCTTTAAGGATGTCCGGGAATACTTTTGGAACGAGCCTCTCCTCTTTAAGAGAGGTCCGGATGGCATTATTCGACGATGTGTGCCGGAAGATGAGATGCAAAGTGTCATCCGCCATTGTCATTCACTACCTTGTGGAGGACACGCTAGTTCGAACAAGACTAGCGCAAAGGTATTGCAATCTGGATTCTTTTGGCCTACTTTATTTAGAGATGTGCAATCCTTTGTTTCTTGCTGTGATGCTTGTCAAAGAACAGGTAATATCTCTAGGAGGAATGAGATGCCCCTCAACAATATTCAAGAAGTGGAGATTTTCGATGTTTGGGGAGTTGATTTCATGGGACCGTTCCCATCCTCTTGTGGAAACCAATACATACTATTGGCGGTAGATTACGTTTCTAGATGGGTGAAAGCAATTGCCTCTCCCACCAATGATGCCATGGTGGTGGTTAAGTTCTTTAACAAGACCATCTTCCCGCGATTTGGGACGCCAAGGACTATCATTAGTGATGGAGGTTCTCACTTCATTGCCCGGCGCTTTGAAGCTCTTCTAGCTAAGTATGAGGTTACTCACAAGGTCACCACCCCTTATCATCCACAAACTAGTGGACAAGTTGAGATCTCAAATAGGGAGATCAAAGGAATTATAGAGAAGACGGTTTCAAGAACTAGGAAGGATTGGTCCTTGAAGCTTGACGATGCATTGTGGGCATACCGGACTGCATACAAGACTCCCATAGGAACCACACTATACAACCTTGTGTATGGGAAGTCTTGTCACTTGCCGGTAGAGTTGGAGCACAAGGCGTTTTGGGCTATCAAGTGGTTGAATTTTAGCATGAAGGAAGCGGGAGAGAAGCGTCTCCTAAACCTTAATGAGCTGGACGAACTCCGCTTGAACGCTTATGAAAGCGCTAAGATCTATAAGGAGAGAGCAAAGTGTTGGCATGATAAGCATATCATTCCAAAGGACTTCAAAGAAGGAGATCAAGTTCTCCTCTTCAATTCAAGGCTTCGTCTCTTTCCAAGTAAGCTTAAATCTCGCTGGACCGGACCTTTTCTAATTAAGCGTATTTTCCCCCATGGTGCAGTTGAAGTATGGGGTGAAGCGGGCGGAAGCTTTAAGGTGAACAGCCAACGACTCAAGAAGTATACGCCGGAACTCCAAGCTGAAGAGTTCGCGCCTACCGCACTCGAATAAGTGCGAGATTGGTCTAGCTACGGACCTTAAACAAAGCGCTTCTTGGGAGGCAACCCAAGGTATTGCATTTTTGTTTTTGTTTTCGATTCATAGTTTAGCTTAGTTTAGACGTTTTTTGCTTTATTTTGCCTCGATTTCTTCCGGTATGTTTGTGTTTTTGGATGTAGGAACGATGGAAAAGGAAAAGGGAAGAATAATGTTGAAGAAAAGTGACGAAACTTGGACTTTGGAGCATTACAGAGAGTTACACGGCCTAAACCACGGTCATGACAGCTACAGTGACCGTAATTTCCAAAAGCCTTTGAAAAATCACCAAAACCACGGTTCCGTACATTTCCACGGCCATGGAACACCCCGACAGACCGTGATTTTCAAAATTTTGCCTATCACTATATAAACCACGTTCTTCACCAAAACACTCACAAAAACCTCTTTCCACGACCCAAAACGCCGAATCCACGCTCCTCCTCCAAATCTTCGTTCGTTAATCGTTTTCAACGATTCTTCTTCCCAAATTGAAGCAAATTCAACCACCAACAAGATCCAAGCGACGAATCGAGCGGCAATTCACCAAGGAACGCACAATTCGGATTTTAAAATCCGAAACCTAGGTTTTTCCCACTCTTCTTGATCTTTGTCAATTTGGTTCGTTTTTGTTAGAAATTTTAGGAAGAACTGATTCAAATTGGAAGGAATTAGACTAGGGCTGCCTGATTGTTAAGTTTGAGAGTTGTTTGCTGAGATTTGAGAAAAACTGAGACGAATCACGGTTTCTGGAAGTTCCACGGCCGTGGAAAGGCAAGAACATACCGTGATTCTTAACAATGATGGACTTTGTAAGGAGAGTTTCAGGGAGGATTAAGGAGAAAAAGAATGACCAGAACAAGAAGAGGAAGGGTAATCCCTCTTCTTCTTCATCCTCTAGAGCACCACCACCCTCTTCCCATTCACCTCCATCATCACCTTCATCACCCTCACCTCCTAGCCCTAGAGTACTGACCATTCATGAGGATCACCTCGATGCACTCGAGAGGATCCATGAGAGGGCTGTGATTGGTCCTAGATACCTATTGTTAGAGGATCTAGCTCCTCTTAACATCATAGAGGACCTTACTTGGCTCTTGGATAGAGCCGGACTAGTTATCTTCTCGGCTATCCGAGAAGACGCCTACGAGGAGATTACGAGGGAGGTTGTGACATCTTTCGAGCACAGCCATGTAGACAGGACCGTTTCTTTCCGTCTTATGGAAAGAAACTATGATTATTCCATTCGTGAGTTCGGAACCTTCTTTGGGTTCCATGAGACCTTTAACGGTCGTTTTCCTAGTGGCGTTTACGCCAAAGATTTTTGGGAGGAAGTTGCTATGATCTACGCCAGCGAGGACTGCTGGGAACCTGCTGACACCAAGGCTAAGTTGATGTACCACTTAGCCTTGAAGATTTCTCACCGTGTTCTTTCGGAGTGTCTCTTCCCTCGGACGGAGACGCCCCAAAAGATCAAGATGGATGAGCTCTTTCTGCTATATTCTATGCTGTATGGGCGCCGAGCTGACTGTGCCACCCTCTTAGCTGCTACTATGAGCAAGCTTAAGAACAAGAGGAGGGGCAACATTGGATATGGTGGCATAGTTACCCACCTTGCTAGGAGTTTGGGAGTTGATTTTTCTGCATGTACCCGCATACCGGCCGTACCCTTAGGACTTCATGCCTTCATGACTAGAGGTCTCATCTTCCCCACACATAGAGGTCCGCCTTATGCGGCCATGCCTTGGGAGAGCAGGACGGGTAGGGGTATTGAGTGGCTACAGGAGTACTCCATTATGGCTGGACGCCATAATTGGAAGGAGACGTTCGCTGCTATGCATGCGAACAGGATTGCAGCTCCTCCGTATGTTCCACCACTGCCCGTTGTTGAGGAGGAGGAGATGAGGGATCAGTTTGAGGGTGGAGGAGGAGCCGAGCAGGAGTTTGGCACGTTTCCGGATCAGCCGGATGCGGCCCCCGATGTGCCTAGACGTTCTCCACGTCCCGCCAGAGCTTCAGGCTCGTCTTCTCGCCGCGCCAGTGTGAGTGAGAGACCCACATGGGCTGACACACCTCCTGCATGGTATGGAGCTCCACCTCCATGGTCTACACAGGTACCATCTGCATCAGCACCAATACCAACACCATCCGACGCTCCAGCATGGTACAGTCATGCTCCGGGATGGTATGAGCACATGCCGGATTGGGCTACTGGCCTTTCGGAGAGAGTAGGAGCATTGGAGATTCGAGCCGATGCTAGAGATGGACGCTTGGACGACCTCGATCACATGATGAGAGATGTCTACCACCAGCAGTTTGGGCGGTTTTATGATCCTAGCTTCTCTCCATTCCCGCCTCCACCAGTGCCGCAGTGATGATTTGCATGACCGATTGCTTTAGCCGCTCCACCGCCATTTTGTGAGTTTTTTTTTTCTTTTTCTTCTTTTCTTTCTTTTATTTGAACATTAGGGACAATGTTTGTTCCAAGTATGGGGTGGGGTGTGACTAAAAGTTTGTAATAACTCTTACTCACTATGTTTGCTTCTATTCGAGACTATCTTGCATGTTCATTATATTGTTGCACGTTTCATTATTGCATTGCATGAAAAAGAACTTGAAAAACCCATAAAAATTGAAAAATTTTGAAAATTTTGTGCTTCTAATGTTAGAGATGAATTCTATGATAATATCACTTGTGAATTGAGTTTGATGACAATTACATGCTTAAAAGAATAGTGATTTGAAAAGAAATTTGAATGAATGGATTATACCTCTTTTTGCAAGTTTCATAATGTGAAGAATGTTACTTAAATCATGTTGAGAAAATAAGGTTGAAATCACACTATAAGTTCTTATGCTTCTTGTTGAGATGATTAAGGCAATTCGATTTTTCTTTCTTCTTTCTTTGATCATTTTAGCTCCTCATTGAAATATTGACCTCCTTTACCTATCCGGGAACTTGGAGAAGTGAATGAAAAAGGCATGTTTGATGTGGGAGGGCCATGAAAGCAATTATTGCAATCAAAAGAATAGAAAGAAATTTTAGGTTTGGGGAAGTCAATCATGATGATGAGTAACTCGGCACCATTCACATAGCCGGGTGTTTGTGTCTTGCAAAAGTCGGATTGAGCGATATTCCTAGCGGATTATGGTATGTGCGCTAAGGGTCTGAGGCATCTCATAAAAATTGAGAAACGCCAATCTCCTAGGCTTCGGTTTTTGTGCACCTCTATCCATAACTCCAAAAGTAAAGTTGAAAATTGAAAAAAAGAGAGCGAAGCTCTAAGTTGAAAGTGTTGCGGAAACCGCAGAGAAGAAGAAAAGAGTAGTTATCCACTTTCCCGGATTCATGCACCACATTCCTTAAAGTTTTCCTTTCCTTTCCGCATTCTAGACCTTATTTAAAAGTCCTTAAGATCAAAAGAATGCTATATGACTTGGTGATCTAAATTGAAGTTTCTTATGATTGACTTTGATAATGTTTGAAGGTTATGATGCTTGTAGTGAAGTTTAATTGATTCATGAGCTTTCTTTACTCTTTACTCTTTGATTAAGTGTATGAAAGTCTTATAAACGAATGAAGCAAGGTTTGAGAACGATCTATTGTTTAGAAAGCACATCATCCAAAAGAAGTATTGCTTTGAGAAGGTACACATATTTCATCCTAACTCTTGTTTTAAAGCTTTTGAAAGACCTTGCTTAGGGACAAGCAAGTTGCAAGTATGGGGTTATTTGTTAGCATGAAATATTGTGATATTTTAGGCAAGTTTTCTAAGTGTATTTGATTCATATTGATAGTCATTGATTGAGCATTGATGCATATGTGAGCTAGTTTGCCTATATTGTCGATATGGATGTCTACACAAGCTTTATGTTGATTTTAGGTGATTGAGAGCCATTTCCGAACGGAATTTAGCAAGGATGAGTTGATTGAGTATGTCCATGGATTGAGGGCATTTATAGGAGCCAAAGGAGAGCTAACTTGAGGAATGCACGAGGTTAGGGAAGAATCACGTTCTTGCCCTAAACCACGCTCTAAAATACGGCCGTACTACTTTCCACGGTTAGTTCCACGGCCGTGGAACCATGCAGGAGAAGCGTGATTCATTCCAAAAGCTTCTACGGTCGTGGAATCATGTGTTCAAACCGTGTTGATTTCCACGCTCTAAATTACGGTCGTGGAACCTTCCACGACCGTGATCTTGGCAATCTTTTTCGCCACATTTTAAGCCACGATCTTTTAAGAGATTGGGCCGGGCCGTTACTTCATCACACACTATAAAAAGACGGACGAAGATAGATTCCGTCATCTCCGCTTAGAGACTTTTATGACCTCGGCTTAGACGCATTTTTACATCTTCGCTTACGCATAGACGCATCCTACGTCTACGCTTGGAATTGCCCTAATTTCGCTTTTGGCGAAAGTTGTGTTTGAGAGATTTTGGCGCAGCGCTATTGTGATTTCCGGATTGACGGAAGATCGAAGATTTGGAAGATTTTTTGCAAGAAGATTCCTCTTCTTGTTTAGGTTTGATTTAGAAGACGGATTGACATCCCGTTCTTCCTTCTTACCTAAGATTGTGTTTATTTGCTCTATTTTGAATCTAGTGACGATATTTGTTCTTGATTGTGACTTTGAGATTGGTTTGAAGTTTATTGAAGGTTTTCGGAAGTTTTCATCTTTCAATCTTTTAATTCTTGAATTTGATATCAATATGACTGTTATTGGCTAAAAACCCTTAACAATTCTAAAGTGAAGGGTTGATAGTTGTGTCTTAGATGATGATAGATCGATCGTAAACAGATTAGACCCTAAGAGTTAGAGAGAATCGTCGACGAACCCTAAATCACGGTTTGTTCTTGAGTTCCACGACCGTGGAATCTCAAGATCCACCCGTAATTTCCCTTAAGTTTACGAGCTTGCTTTTACTTTAATCCAAAGTTAAAGATTAGCTTTAACTTAGTCTTGGCTTGCCTTTTCTAGGTGGTAGTGAAGCCTCAACAACCTCTACCTCGATTGTGAGTGTCACAACCTTAATCGGTTAAGTTAGTCTTGATCCTTGGATTACAAGTTTGGGTATTTGACATTAATTCTCACCTTTAGAACCTTTCTATATTGAAGCCTCAACAACCTGTATAGAGAGTGTCTTGTAGGTGAGTCATATAAGGTTTTTGGAACTTCACCGTACGATTACCTTACATTAGGATACCTTTGCATATCTCAACTCTGTCTTTATATCATTAAGTATATCTTGAATCGATTGCCACAGCTGGATACTCGGATCTTTAGGATTGTTGTTTTCCCAATATATTGCAAAGCTCTTACATTCACTTGCTTGATAACCTACGATCGAATTTATTCTCCCCAAATCCCTGTGTTCGATACTCTAGAATTCTTGCTTAACTACGTCGATCCGTACACTGCGGGTTCGCTTGCTTGATTCTAGTTTTATAAATTTAAAGCTTATTTGCACGCACGCTAAGTGGCGAATAAGTTTTTGGGATATTTAGTGAGACTCTTCTGGCGCGTATTGAGACGCCCCAGAAGATTAGACAGGGGGAGCTTTTGAGTCTATTTTGCATGGTGACTGGTGGAGTACCTGACTTTGGGGTTATGCTGGCTGAGGATCTCCACAGGATCAAGGCAAAGGCAAAGGGAGATATCTGTTGTGGCGGCCTTGTGACTCACATTGCGACTTACATTGGCCTAGACTTGAGTGATTGTACGGTGGTGGCGGCTGCAAAGCTGCTAGGGTTACAGGAGATGATCACGAGGAGGATACTGGTTCCTCGTGGACTTACTACACCGTACATAGTCATGCCCTGGGAGCAGACTGCACCTCAAGGTATCAGATGGTCGGATCAGTTCACGGTCTTCGATTCGTAGTACTAGTCTTCTGCTTGGCTTCCTTACATTCAGGATGCTCGGGACGCTGATGTTGCACCTGATGAGGAGGAGTTTGATGATGGAGCTGCTATGGAGACAGGTACTGATATTTCCGGTCCCAGTGTGCCAGTTGTCAACCTCGATGAGGAGGCGACAGAGGAGGAGGCACCAGCACCACCACCACCATCTCAGCGCAGATCCCGCTGCCGTAGAGTCAGAGATCCAGTAGCGCATAAGAGGATCGATGATTTTACTTACCAGATGATCGACGCCTATGCTGCCCTGACAGTAGATATCAATGAGCGTTTTGATGATCAGCATCGGGAGATCGAGGGTTGGATGCATTAGATGCTAGACAGCCAGCATTACCAGCGTCGGATGGCAAAGATCTAGTTCCAGCAGGTCATGGGTTATCCGTTTGACCCATCTCAGCATCCGTACGTGCCATATCCGTTTGGGGTTATGCTGGCTGAGGATCTCCACAGGATCAAGGCAAAGGCAAAGGGAGATATATGTTGTGGCGGCCTTGTGACTCACATTGCGAGTTACATTGGCCTAGACTTGAGTGATTATACGGTGGTGGCGGCTGCAAAGCCGCTAGGGTTACAAGAGATGATCACGAGGAGGATACTGGTTCCTCGTGGACTTACTACACCGTACATAGCCATGCCCTGGGAGCAGACTGCACCTCAGGATATCAGATGGTCGGATCAGTTCACGGTCTTCGATTTGCAATATTGGTCTTCTGCCTGGCTTGCTTACATTCAGGACGCTCGGGACGCTGATGTTGTAGCTGATGAGGAGGAGTTTGATGATGGAGCTGCTATGGAGACAGGTACTGATATTGTCGGTCCCAGTGTGCCAGTTGTCGACCTCGATGAGGAGGCGACAGAGGAGGAGGCACCAGCACCACCACCACCATCTCAGCGCAGATCCCGCTGCCGTAGAGTCAGAGATCCAGTAGCGCATAAGAGGATCGATGATTTTACTGACCAGATGATCGACGCCTACGTGCTGCCCTGACAGTAGATATCCATGAGCGTTTTGATGATCAGCACCGGGAGATCGAGGGTTGGATGCATTAGATGCTAGAGATCCAGCATTACCAGCGTCGGATGGCAGAGATCTAGTTCCAGCAGGTCATGGGTTATCTGTTTTACCCATCTCTGCATCCGTACGTGCCATAACCACCACCACCACCAGTAGACCAGGACTAGAGCTTGCAGGGATTTCTTTCTTTTATTTATTATGCAGCTCAGCTTTTGTCCGGTGAGTACTTCTGTTCTTATGACTTATATTTGACCCATTGGGACAATGTGTCCCAAGTATGGGGTATTGCGGATGTGCTACTTAACATTTGTGTATGCTACTATGTGGATGATTGTATGACTATTGGATATTTATGATGATTTTTATGCTTTATGTGGTTATCTGTCATTTCATGCATACATACAGGTTTTTGTTTGAGAAAAACGTCAAAAACTGGTTTATAAAAAAAATTTAAACCTCGACCGGGATGGTTTTGGTCAAACGAGGTTGACCACCTCGGTTGACCTAGAACACCTCGACCGAGGTAAGGTTTCTAACTGAGAGTTTTCGAAAAAGTTTTTGTGCTTCTTTTCTGGATATGATCTCAGTGAAGATAAAGTTTGCAGATTGAATTTAAAATCTTTACATGCTTGAAAGGTCTTATGATATGTTTAAGTTGCTATTTGCTTTGTTTTAAAATGCTAGCATGTTTAATTCTTTGTCTTTATCAAAATTATGTTGAATTTGAAGGTTGACACCACATTATGAGTTCTCTCACTTTCTTCCTGGGAAGACCAAGGCAATTCATTCTCTTCTCTTCTTCTTCTTGATCATGCTTAGCCCCTCATATACATTTTTTCCTCCCTTTACCTATCCGGGAATGTGAAAGCAAATGATAAAAAGCAAGTGAAGTAAAAGTTGAAGAGTTGGCTGGAAGTGAAAGTGTTAGAAATTATAATAGGTTTGGGGATGTCAATCATGATGATGAGTAACTCGGCATCATTCACATAACCGGGTGTTTGTGTCTTGCCAAAGTCGGATTGAGCGATTTTCCTAACGGGTCATGGTATGTGCATAAAGGGTTTGATGCATCTCAAGAAATTGATGATTGCTAATCTCCCAGGCTTCGGTTATTGTGCACCTCTGTCCATGCATCCCAAAAAATAAAGTAAAAAAGGAAAAGTCTGAAATAAGCAAAGCTTATTGGTGGAGGATGTTGAAGTTCAAGTGAAAGTGAAGAAAGATCCTATTCCCGGATTCTAGCACCACATTACCTTCTATAAATCCCTACCCTACACGTTTCTTGACCTTTCTCTTTGGGAAGCCCTTGAGACCTCGAGCTTGTTGATTGACTTAGTGGTTTAAACTGGATTATACATGATTGATATCGATAAACATGAATTATTATGCATTCTATGATTTTATGCAAAGATGAACAACTTTCTTATATTCATTAAATGTTTTGACCATGTTTGATTTTATTGCCATGAAGCATTATCTTAGGGTGATCTAAGAGGGAAGCACACCATAAAAAGGTTTTGAAAAGTTTTTCATTGATCTTGTTGACTTATAATCCATCCTATCCTCTATCTAATATTCGGAACTTACTTGCGGACAAGCAAGGGACAAGTATGGGGTATTTTGATAGCATGTATTATAGTCTAGGATTCGGGACCAGTTTAGACTTTTTATCTTCATAAAACTGCATGTATGAGCATACATTCTGTGATTATATTGCTATTTCATCTACCTTTGCAAGAATTGAGGTCTACACCTAGTTTCGTTGTAATCGTAGGTAAAACAGCACATTTTGGATGGAATTAGAGCTAAAGGAGCTAAGGAGTCATTGGAGCTACATTCTGGAGCTTAAGGAGGAACTCAGGAAGCATGAAAATGGATTAAAGATTTACTTTGGACCAGATTTGAGAGATTTGATATTCAGTTCAGAGTCACCTCGGTCAGCTACAGTAACACCTCGACCGAGGTGATTTTGAGGAGCGCCCCGACTGAGGTGAATACCCTGACGCGGCGAGGAGATATATTTTATGGCTGAGATCTTTTAATTATGGAAAGAAGATATCATATTTTTGGGCTGGATTTCTAGGAGGAAAAGAAGATATTCAGCTGATTTATTTGGATATATTTTATAGGAAAATATCTTTTTAAGATATTTTATCTTTGAAAGGTAATTATCCTATATAAAGGGTTGGATTTTCCACAAATTCAATCCATGCTTAGACGTGTTGAGACAGCCACTGCATCACAAGTCTTGCGATTGCAGAAGAATTCCCTTCGGATTGAAGGAAGAAGGAAGATTTCCTTGTTGAAGATAGCCTCGAAGGAGTTTTGTGAGATTTCTCTAGGATATTCTTGGTTATTTTTGGTTGGTTGTTCTTGTTGATTTGTGACTTGGAAACACTTATTTATCACATATTGGATTCAATTATTGAAGTCTTTTCAATTAAGTCTTCTTGTTTGATAATTGATTCCTTCTTATTAAAGTTGATTATTGTTATCATGATGATTGTTGGCTAAAGTTCTTTTGCGATTCTAGGGTGATTGACTGAAGGTTGTGGGAAAGACGATGATAGAATGATCTTAATCCCAGCCGGACCCTGAAAGCTCGATTCTTTACCTTAACCGACAAACATCTCGCTCAGTCGATGAACACCTCGGCCGGGGTGGATTATGTCTGACCAAGGTGAACGTTTCCCTGATTCTCTTCTAAGTTAAGATCCAGTTTTCCAAACGCTATTCTTGTTAATCCTTTCTTGGTTCAATGCAAGCCTAGGATGAGACTTACCCGGTGATTCCTTTGCTTGTTTACATTAGATCATGAACGATAGGTAATAAAGGTTTGTCCTTTATTAGGATTTGAGTGTGCTTCCATTCCAATCTTGATAGTTAGCCTGAGACTTACCCGGTAAAGGTTGATTCTATCCACTTGGTTGGTGTGTTAGTTTGACGTTATAGTTCTTTACCTAGTTCCTTGCGACTTACCCGGTAATAGGAATTATGGTTTGGGATAGTGAGTAGTGAGACTTACCCGGTTATCTATTCCCATCTTAGAAACACCTTTCCTTGCAAAAATCTCAGCTTTGTCCGCTATATCCTTAGATCTTGAGTTTGAACAACAACTGGATGTCTTAATCTCTAGAATCCGCATTTTCCCTTATTTGACTTATATCATCTTTGATTACTTGATTGCTTTTTTGATTGCATTATTTGACAACCGATTGTGTGCTTGGTTTTGCCTAAGTCCTTGTGTTCGATCCCTGGAATTTCTTGCTTTCACTACAATTGACCCGTACACTGCGGGTTCGCATCCTTGTTTAAGCATATTTCCTCGGATATAAATTAAAGCTTGCACACACCTTTTGGAGGGAACATGAGCCTCTCTTGTTCAAGAGAGGACCGGCCGGATGGAGTCTTTAGGAGGTGCATTCCGGAGGACGAGATGGAGAGTGTGATCCGTCATTGCCACTCCTTGCCATGTGGAGGCCATGCTAGCTTACACAAAACGTGTGCAAATGTATTGCAATCCGGTTTTTATTGGCCTAGCTTGTTTAAGGATGTGTAGAATTTTGTACTATCTTGTGATGCTTGCCAAAGGACGGGAAACATCTCAAGAAGGAATGAGATGCCCTTGAACAATATCCAAGAGGTTGAGATCTTTGATGTTTGGGGTGTGGACTTCATGGGGTCATTCCCCTCTTCATGTGGCAACCTTTACATTCTATTGGCGGTGGATTATGTGTCAAGGTGGGTGGAAGCAATCGCCTCTCCCACGAATGATGTCAAAGTAGTGGTGCGGTTCTTCAACCGAGTCATCTTCCCTAGATTTGGAACACCAAGAGTGATCATAAGTGATGGAGGGAAGCATTTCACCAATAGGAACTTTGGGACACTTTTGGGTAAGTATGGGGTGACTCATAAGGTGGCCACACCTTACCATCCCCAAACTAGTGGCCAAGTGGAGATCTCCAACCGGGAGATAAAAGGAATACTTGAGAAGACGGTTTCTAGGACAAGAAAAGATTGGGCTATGAAGCTTGATGATGCGTTGTGGGCATATAGAACCGCCTTCAAGACACCAATTGGCACCACTACCTACAAACTAGTCTATGACAAGTCTTGCCGCCTTCCGGTGGATATGGAGCATAGGGCATATTGGGTCATAAGGCGGCTGAATTTTGACCTCAAGGAAGCCGGTGAAAAGAGGTTACTATACATGAATGCTCTTGAGGAGATCCGGTTGGATGCTTATGAAAATGCCCGGATTTACAAGGAAAGGACCAAACGATGGCATGAAAAACGTCTCATCCTAAAAGAGTTGAGTGAAGGCGACTTAGTCCTTCTCTTCAATTCAAGGTTGTGGCTCTTCTCCGGAAATCTCAAGTCAAGATGGACGGGTCCTTATGTGGTGAGGAAGGTTTTCCCCGTGGAGCGGTTGAGATAGGTGGGGAGTATTGTGGAGATTTTAAGGTGAATAAGCACCATTTGAAGAAGTACATCCCGGAAGCTCCGGTGGATATGATTGCCCCACTTCACTTTGAGTGAAACACTCCCGGATTTGGTCAAGCTAATGAGCTTAAAGAAGCGCTTAACCGGAGGCAACCCATTGGTACACATCTTTCCCTTTTTGTTTTTGTTTTCGTTTTCGCTTTTTGCTTTTATTTTTGTTTTGGTGTGTTTGTGTGTCTTGTGTTTGTGTGCTAGAGTCTAGGTAACAAAGGAGTCTTGCAAGGCATGAAGATGATGGTGATGATCCCACATCAAATGTGGGTGGAGCGGACGTGGGACTTGGACGGCTTGCGGTTCTTAGCGCGGGTCCCGACGCCATAATGAACATCAAGAGCTCTCTATCATCTTTGATAGATCATCCGCCATCACTCCACATGAGTGAACCAAAATACCGAAAGCACACCATTTTTACATTGTGAGGACTCTCTTTCACTTCCTTATTTAATTTGCACATTCAATGTGGTTTTAAGTATGAGGTGGGGTTTTCATGATCATTTGTATGATTGCATCTAGGATAGCTTCATATATTGTCATATGTTTCATTATGTTTTGCATTGTATATATTTATATAAAAAATTCCAAAAAAATCAGAAAATTTTTTTAAAAAAAATGTGTGCTTCCTAGTTTGGATATGACCCTTATGATGAGATTGTTTTGTGAATTGGCTATGGATGGCTTTGTGTGTTGAAAGAGTTTATGCATATTTGGACTTGAATACTTCTCTTGAATTCCATGTATGAATTGTAATGAAGATTGTTGTCTAGGTTGGATTGATAATTGATTATCGAAATCTCATGTTAGTTCTTACACATTATATAGGAATGATTAAGGCAATTAATCTCTCTTCTTCTTCTCATCTTGATCATGTTGTTTGAAGCACCTCAATTGATATGAAATTTGGCCTCTTTTAATCCATCTGGGAATAGGAGCATGCTAGTGTGTTGAGTGTGTGAAAAGCAAGTGTGGGGTGAAGTTGTTGATGAATGAATGTTGTGAATGAAGTGCTGAAACTGTTGTGAAAATGTAGAAAAAATATAGGTTTGGGGACATTGGTTTTGATGACGAGTAACTCGGCACCATTCACATAATCGGGTGTTTGTGTCTTGCCAAAGCTGGATTAACCGATAGTCCTAAAGAGCCTTGGTATGTGTACCCGGTGTGAGGCACCTCAAAAAATAATAAAAAATCCCGAGGTCCGCTAATCACCAAGGTTTCGGCTTTTGTACACCAATGCCATTGTTTCAAAAATAAATGAAAGAAAAAAGAAGAAAAATATAAAGAAAGAAAAGAAAAAGATGGAGAAAAATATACACTTATGGTGGAGTTAAATAAAAATGAAGTTGTGGAGTTAGTTCCTTTTCCGGATTAGCAGCACATGACCCAAAATTCCCACCTTTAACAATGTTTCTTGGCCTCTTCCTTTGCAAGCCCTTAAGACCTCTATGCATATGTGCTTTGACTTAAGTGATTTAGATTTGATATTTTGATGATCATCTAGACATTCTCGATTTACTTTGCATATATGATTTCAAGTTAAGTGTGATTGTCTTTCCGTGCATTTGTTCTCTTGATACACATTTGCTCACCCTTTGCCATGAAACATCACTATGAAGGTGATCCATCTTTAGAAGCACAGTTCCAAAAAGATTTTCTGTTTTTACGCATTCATAAATTATGCCATCTCGTAGCCTATAGTTGGACCTTGCTCGGGGACGAGCAAGTGACAAGTATGGGGTATTTTGATGACATGATTTATGACGTTAGTTTAGGCATTCATTTAGATAGTTTTTCCCGTTATTCATGCATGATTTGGCATTAGTTCGTGACGTTTACGCTTAATTCTTGCATATTGTCGAAATAGACGTCTACATGGGCTTTTGTCGGTTTTGTAGATATTAAGGGGGGCTTTTGGACTTAATCAACACATTCGAGGATCATTCCTCATGATGGCACACTTCCAAACCCTTTAAGAAGCAAGCTAGGAGCTAAGGAGAATACAAAAGACCTTGTTGGTGCATGTCTTGCACTAACTCATGACTTGGTGATCCAAGGAGAGCTTTGTGATCAAAACCACGGCCAAGAGTACATTTCCACACCCGTAGTTTTGGCCGTGGTTTTGTCTGGACAACTTTGACACTCATCCCACGATCTCTTTGTCCGGCCCTTGCTCTTTGGTGGAGAATAAAAGTGGTCCTGCAGGCTGGCTAGTGGATCCTTCCATTCTCTCCCACATTCACACACACACTCTCTCTCTCTCTCATGATCCTTTTGGGGGGATTCGTGGAGAAGAAGAAAAACACTCTTATTTTGGAAGAAGAAGAAGAAGAAGAAGAAGAACATCAAAACTTAGATTTTGAGTAATTTTTGAGGATTCTTGTTGAGAAACTTTTGGAAGCATTGTAAGGATGTTTTGGAGTTGTGTTTGAAAGGTTTTAAATCTTGTTTAGTGTCATATTCAGCTAAGATTACTTGCTTCTTTTCACTCTTATTTCATTTTCTTGCTATGGAAACCGTGACTGCTTGCTTGTTGAGTTTGAATCTTAAAATGCATGTTGTTGGCTAAGTAGTTGTGATTCTAGGGTGATGGAATGATGGTTATGACTTGGACTATGATAGAATAGATTTGAATGTACCTTTTGATGACTTGCTTGCTCGAAACCTAACCCCCGATAGAAACCACGGTTTGTTCCCCAAGAACCACGCCCGTGGTTTAGTATAATCAGCCCGTGGTTTGCTCTGTTTTGCTTGTATTGATAAATCTGAATGTTAGGATGTTAGATTGTTGAAATCCTAGTGTTTGTTAAGCCTTATCTAGCTTGACCTAATGCTATCAAACTAAGTTAGGGGAGAGACTTACCTGGTAAATCCCGATCTTAGACATCAAAGATGACGAACTCTAGGTAGTAGTGAGCCTCACAAGCCGATATTGGGCTGAGTGTGCTAGGATTGTTGCTTATGACTTGCCTTCCCGAGACTTACCTGGTAAGGAGAGGTTTGACCCCTAGATAGTAATCCGGTTTGTGTAGAATTCCCAACTTTAGGCTCCTAGAGACTTACCCGGTAATTGGACCTTAGGTGCGGGATTAGTGGACCATGAGACCTACCCGGTGATTGCCCCATTTGAGAAACACCCTTTCCCAACATACCGCAGCTTGTCCAAGGTTGATTAGAAGCTTGAGTCCAATGCCATAACCGGAAGTTCCAATCCCTAGAAATCGCTTTTCTCTCTTGATTACATATCTTGTTCTTGTGTTGTTTGTTTGTGTTGCTAGTTTGAGCTGTTTGTTTGATTCATAATCTTGCATGATTTGTGTTCTTGCTTGATTACCAATAAACCCAACCAAAAATATCATGATTTTCATTTCTTTATTTCTTTCATCTCTTCTTCACTAGATTTGCACTATCCATGATCACTTGTTTGATTTGATTTCACCTCAGTCTTCGTGTTCGACCTCGGAATACTATCCTTGCTATAAAACGATCCATACACTGTGGGTTCTCTAGGAGTTAGGAAAATATATCGAGTTATAAATTTTAAGACTTTCGCGTGGTATAATTCTAGCGTAAGAGTTCGCTTGAGGAGTCCAAGCAACCATCGCTTTCCGGCATCCATGATGACAAGCACGGGCCACTTGATGCCCAAATAAGATTTAAATTCTCTCTTCACCGGTAAGTAGTAGAACTCACCATGTTCAAGCTCATAAGGAATATGCCAATATTTGGATTCTCGGGGGTCTCCTTACTCTCTCTATGTGAAGTGTCTTCATGACCGCCTCCTTGATGATCATATGGGGTTATAACCATGTGAGACACCCCATACTTAGACAAATAACGGTCAGCGGCTCTATCGGTTAAGCACTTGGTTCCTTCACACAACATGATCCGAGGAAAAGCCAACTCTTGAAAAGTTATCTCGGTTGAAGTGCTTCACAACCATCTTGGATTCATCCTCTCTAACCGGGAGTGATCTCATATCAACCTCGGGAAACTCCATAAGAATAGAACTCCAACTTTTGGGTACACTCTAGTCAAGCGAGAAAGGATTGAAAGGAGTTAAAGTCAACTTTGGGTTGTCCTGTCAAAAACCCCGGGTAAAAACCCGGGTGTGGTTTTATCAGGTAGGCCATGGTTTTGGCTGAAGTTGGCTACGACATGGGAAACCACATATAGAAAATATGAGACCACGGGCGTGGTTTTAGCAGGTAGCCCGTGGTTTTGGCTGTTTTGTTCCTCCTTTGTGTGCTCTTCAAGTATGGTTCCAAGGTTGATGGCAAGGATGTCCGAGGCTAAGAGCTCTTCATTGCACTCCTCCAAAGGTGAAGAGGGTGGAGGTAAGCCTTGAAGGAGGGTAAGGTATCCTTGTATAAGAGCATGCCTAATCTCCTCAATATCCCTCCTCATTTGTTCTTCTCTCTCGAAAGTCAATCTTCTTGCATCCTCCAAGGCCAAATCCCTTAGCCACAATTGCTCCCGAGCATAATCCAACTCTTCTTCAAGTTCTCTAATGGTCATAGTTGAATCGGGCAAATCTTGGATCTCCTCATGGTGAACCTCCTCTTGCCGAAATATTTCCGCTTCAAGCTCCATGTGGGATCTCGTAATGGAAGCAAGGTTGCTCTCTAGATCATCCACCTTCCTCAAAAATTGTTCTAATAATGATTCCACTCGGTCATTGTGAGGTTGATGGTGAGGTTCTTCATGACACAATGTAGTCATGTGAGCTTGATCATGGAACTCATGATAGGCATTATACTCCTCCCAATACTTAAACTCATCATGGAGAGGTCCTCGACCTTGGCTTTCCATCCACCCCTCATACTCCATGTCGTCAAGGTCGTCTTAGAAGTACCATCCGTCCATGGAAAACATGAAAAAGGCAAAGACAAAAACAACAAAAGATCAAAAATAACAAGAAAGATCTACACTAAAAATAATCAAAAGCAAATGACTTAATCTAGACCTAGTCCCCGACAACGGCGCCAAAAACTTGTTGTCGCTAGGAAGTACCACGCAAAAGCCTTACATTTATAAACTCGAACTAAAATCCTAAACTAACTAGCGCAACCCGCAGTGTACGGATCGTTATGTAGGAAGAAAAGTATTTTGAGGTCGAACACAATGACTGAGGTGAAATCTAGTCATTCAAGTGATCATTGATAGTGCAAATCTATACTAAAATAAGACAAGGAATAAATAAATGCAAAACACAATATTTTTGGTTGGTTTTGTGTGATCAAACAAGGATCACAAAATATGCAACACAAACAAGCAAACAAACACACAAAAACAAGATTGGTGATAAGTGTAAGAAGTGCGGATTCTAGAGATCAAGCATTTTAGTTATGGCATTAGACTCAAGGAATCTAAACATCAAAGGATAGTTGTGGTTGTTCGGAGTTGGGTGTTTCTCTAATGGGAGCAATGTTCGCTCCAAAAGGTGTGTGCAAGCTTTAAATTTATAACCGAGGAAATATGCTTAAAACAAGGATGCGAATCCGCAGTGTATGGGTCAATTGTAGTGAAAGCAAGAAATTCCAGGGGTCGAACACAGGGACTTAGGCGAAACCAAGCACAAAATCGGTTGTCAAATAATGCAATCAACAAAAGCAATCAAATAATCAAAGATGATATAAGTCAAATAAGAGGAAAATGCGGATTTTAGAGATTAAGACATCCAGTTATGGTTTAAACTCAAGATCTAAGGATATAGTGGACAAAGCTGAGATTTTGCAAGGGAAGGTGTTTCTAATATGAGAATAGATCACCGGGTAAGTCTCACTACTCACTATCCCAAACCATAATTCCTATTACCGGGTAAGTCGCAAGGAACTAAGGTAAAGAACTAAATACCTCAAACTAACACACCAACCAAGTGGATAGAATCAACCTTTACCGGGTAAGTCTCAGGCTAACTCCCAAGATTGGAATGGAAGCACACTCAAACCCCAATAAAGGATAAACCTTTATTACCTATCGCTCATGATCTTAGGTAAACAAGCAAAGGAATCACCGGGTAAGTCTCATCCTAGGCTTGCATTGAACCAGGAAAGGATTAACAAGGATAGGGTTTGACAAACTGGATCTTAACTCGGATTAGGATCAGGAAAACATTCACCTCGGTCAGACAAAATCCACCCCGGCCGAGGTGTTCATCGACCGAGCGAGATGTTTGTCGGTTAAGATAAGGACTCGAGCTTTGAGGGTCCGGCTGGGATTAAGATCATTCTATCATCGTCTTTCCCACAACCTTCAGTCAATCACCCGAGATCGCAAAAGAAACTTAGCCAACAATCATCATGATAACAATAATCAACTTTAATTAGAAAGAATCAATTATCAAACAAGAAGACTTAAATGAAAAGACTTCAATAACTGAATCCGATATGTGACAAATAAGTGTTTCAAAGTCACAAATCAACAAGAACAACCAACCAAAAGTAACCAAAAGTAGCCTAGAGAAAGCTCACAAAACTCCTTCAAAAGCTATCTTCAACAAGGAAATCTTCCTTCTTCCTTCAATCCGAAGGGAAATTTTTGCAATTGCAAGACTTCTGCAATTGCAGGACTTTCTGAAATCTCTTGATCCGAAAATCTGATATTTTGTGATCCGAAGATGGATGAATTGTAGAAAATCCAACCATTTATATAGGAGAATTATCTTCCAAAGATAAAATATCTTAAAAAGATAATTTCCTATAAAATATATCCATATTTTCTAAAATAAATATCTTATTTCCAGATATAAGATATTTCTATAAAATATATCCATATCTCTTAAAATAAAATTATCTTGAAGAGATAATTTTATAGGAAATATCTTAAAAGAAAATTTCCTATAAAATATATCCAAATAAATCAGTTGAATATCTTATCTTCCTTCCAGAAATCCAACCCAAAAATATAATATCTCCTCCTTCCAAAAATAAAAGATCTCTGCCAAAAATAAGATCTCGACGGCGACAGGGTGTCCACCTCGGTCAGGGCGCTCCTCAAAATCACCTCGGTCGAGGTGGTACTGTAGCTGACCGAGGTGACTCTGAACTGAATGTGAAATCTCTCAAATCTAGTCCAAAGTGAATCTTTAATCTATTTTCATGCTTCCTGAGTTCTTTCTTAAGCTCCTGAATGTAGCTCCAATGACTCCTTAGCTCCTTTAGCTCTAATTCCATCCAAAATGTGCCGCTTTACCTACAATTACAACGAAACTAGGTGTAGATCTCGATTCTCGCAAAGGTAGATGAAATAGCAATATAATCGCAGAATGTATGCTCATACATGCAGTTTTATGAAGATAAAATGTCTAAACCGGTCCCAAAACATAGACTATAATACATGCTATCAAGAAATTACCGGGTAAGTCTCATGCTCCACTAGTCTCGAACCTAAGGTTCTATTACCGGGTAAGTCTCAAGGAACCTAAGGACGGGAATTCAACACAAACCGGCCACTACCTAAGGGTCAAACCCCTCCTTACCGGGTAAGTCTCGGAAAAGGTAAGTCTTAGGCAACAATCCTAGCACATTCAATCCAATAGCGGCTTTTTTGGCTCACTACTACTTAGAGTTCATCATCGTATTATCTAAGAGAGAAAATCACCGGGTAAGTCTCATTCCTCAAATAGGTTTCTAGCAAAGGTCACCCTAGGCTAGATTAGGCTCAACAAACAATAGGATTTCAACATATCTACATCCTAACATCCAGATTCATCAATAAAAGAACAACAGAACAAAACCACGGGTGGATCATGGAAACCACGGCCGTGATAACATGAAGAACATGCTGTGATTTTATGTATGAGCTAGGTTTTCGAACACAATATATCCTAACCTAACATGCAAGTCCATACGATCATCATCCAAGCCATAAACATCATTTTATCACCCTAGAATCACAACTATTCAGCCAACAACATACAAATCTAGATCAAACTTCATAAATAGTTTATGCTTACAAGTCAAACCTAGATAATGAAGAATAAACCAAAGAAAAGACATTAAGAAGCTAGAATAGAAGTTACCAAGTCTTACAAAGGGTCATGCAGCTCCAAGGTGTCAACAATGAAAATCTCACTCAAAACCACTCAAATCTCACTCTAAAACTACAAACTACACTAATCTCTTCCAAGAACACCCACAAGGGTGCTTGAAGGAGAGCTACAATCCACAAGAGAGTATTGAAGAAGGTAAATTGCAGATCCCTCTGTCTACAGCCTGCAAAACCACTTATGTACTCCACCAAAAAGCAAGGGTCGGACAAAGAAATCGCGTGACAAGTGTCAAAGCTGTCCTGACTGAAACGACGGGCCAAAACCACGGGCGTGGTTTTGCCAGGTAGGCCGTGGTTTCTACAATTTAGCCCTCCTTGATCACCAAGTCATGAGTTGGTGCAAGGCATGCACCAACAAGGTCTTTTGAATTCTTCTTTGCTTCTAGCTTTCTCCTTAGGGAGTCCGGATGCGTGCCACCACGAGAAATGATCCTCGAATGTATCGATTATGTCCAAAAGCTCCCCAAAATACCTACAAAACCGACAAAAGCTCGTGTAGACGTCTTTTCTAGAAGTAAGACTCGATTAAGCATAAACGCCACAAACTAATGTCAAACCATGCATGAATAAGGGGAAAAACTATGTAAATGAATGCCCAAACTAGTGTCATAAATTATGTCATCAATGCCCTGCAGGATAGGGACGCCGCCAAGTGAGTCGGAGTAGTGGTAAGTCGGTGTCTCCGAACATTATTCGACGGGGATGGGATCTCTATTTTTGGTATGTTGTGGATTACGTACTTATGATTATGGAGTTTGTGTCATTTTGAGAACTCGGCTGAATTTCCACGTTGTACTTTTCTTTTCTGGATGCTTGCACTTGCATTAAAACGTTTTCAGTATTTGCCTTATTTGTGCATTGTTGGAAAGGTCCGGTGAAATTGTTTTCAAGATAAGGGTTGGGACCTATTATGAGGTCTCCGACTGCAGTATCCCAAGTCCCACGGATTCAGGGTGTTACAATAGCAGAGAGGAACACGCAAGACATCTGACGAATGTGTTGCTAGTTTTGCGGGATAGAGAACTGTATGCCAAGTTCTCTAAGTGCGAGATCTGGATGAAAGAGGTAGCATTTTTGGGTCATTTTGTCTCTGCCGAAGTGATTAGGGTTGATCCGGAGAAGATCGATTTTGTAGCAGCATGGACGACACCGGCAAACGTCAAGGAAGTGCACAACTTTCTTGGCTTAGCCGGTTATTACCATAGGTTTGTGGACGGTTTATCTGTTATTACCCGTCCACTTACCAACCTATTGAGGAAGACTACCCGGTTTGTATGGTCTGAGCCGTGTACTCAGAGTTTTAAGGAGGTGAAAAGACGTTTGACTTCCGCTCCCATTTTAGCGCAGCCGGAGGGCACATAGGACTTTGTAGTCTACAATGATGCATCCAAGCTAGACTTGGGATGTGTTTTTATGCATCTTGGTAGAGTGATTGCTTATGCGTCTAGATAGGTGAAGACGTATGAGGAGAACTACCCGACTCATGACCTGGAGTTGGCAGCAGTTGTTCATGCAATGAAGATCTAGAGACATTTATTGTATGTCACTACATGCCAAATCTTCACAAACCATAAGAGTCTGAAGTATATTTTCATGCAGTGGGAATTGAATAACCGCTAGCGTGGATGGCTTGAATTGATCAACGATTTTGACCTTGAGATTTTGTACCATCCAGGGAAGGCGAATGTTGTCGCCGATGCCTTAATAGGAAGACACCTCGAGAGAAGTCGATTGCGGGACTGTCAGCCTCAGTTGTAAAAGGATCTGCCGTGGCTACAAATGAACATCTAGTTTCCTAACGAGGATGTTTGTTTGTTTGCTTTAGAGGTTCTTCCTGATCTGTTGGGTGAAATCCAACAAATGTAGGAGATCTGCCCGACATTGACGATGATACGAGATAGGATGTCTCGTGGTGAGGCCCCATAATTCTCCATAGGAGTAGATGAAGTGATGAGATGTCGTAATCACATTTGTGTACCCGCCAATGCGGAGCTGAGATAGAGGATTTTACAAGAGGCTCACTCCACACCTTACTTAGTGCACCTACGTGTAAGTAAGATGTATTAGGATGTGAGAAGTTCATATTAGTGGGGAGGTTTGAAGCCTGATGTGGTCAGATTTGTGGCTCAGCGTGGGACCTGCCAACAAGTTAAGATAGAGCATTGTAGACTTGGAGAAGAGCTCCATCCACTACCAGCGCGCAGTGAAAGTGAGAGGACATCTCCATGGACTTTGTGACAAGATTGAGGCCGAGCAGGAGCTTTGTTGCCATCTTGGTTATGGTGGATAGATTGACGAAGACTACAAGTTTCACCCCTATTTGGGAAACGTGGCCAGTGAGCAGGTTGGCCGAGGAGTTCACTAGATAGATAGTGAGACTCCATGGAATTCCGAGGACGATCGTCTCTGATCGATTTGGACGATTTACCTAACGTTTTTCAAGCAGATTCAGACTGCTTTGGGTATGAGTTTGCACTTCACAACTGTGTTCCATCCTCAAATAGATGGCCAGTCAAAGAGGACCATTCAGACACTGGAGGATATGTTGCGAGCTTGTGTGTTGAACTAGAGACATGTGTTGTCAAATTACCTCTCATTGGTTGAGTTTTCATACAACAATAGTTGTCATGCAGCAATTGGGATGGCTCCATATGATGAACTGTATGGGCGGAGATGTCGTATGCTATTATGCTAGGATGAGCCTAGCAGTGTCAGTGGTATATTACCTAACTAGATTTAGGATGATATTGCATGAGTAGTGTTGATCAGAGACTCGATTTTGGCTGCACAAAGTCGCCAGAATCATATGTAGACAAGAGGTGTCGGCCTCTAGAGTTCAGGGTTTGAGCTCATGTTTGATTGAGAGTTTTACCGATGCGTGGCATTAGATGTTTTGGCATAAAGGGGAAGCTGAGTCCCCGATATGTCGGCCCTTTTGATATCCTAGACATAGTTGGGAGAGCAGCGTACATACTTGCTTTACTACCGAGGTTGGAGGGTGTTCACCCTGTGTTTCATGTCTCTCAGCCGAGGGAGTACATACCAGAACCGAGACACATTGTCAATTATGATGACTTAGTGGTCGAGTCAGACCATACTTTTACTGAGCACCCGATTGTAGTCCTCGAACGAGGTGTGAGACACCTGCGTTCGAAGGACATTCCTATGTTGAGGATACAGCGGTCTAGACGAGAACCTGATGAGGCCACATGGGAGACAAAGGATAATATCCAGAGGAACTATCTAGAGTTCTATGCCGAGATAGATTGACATGTAGGATCGACGAGTAGATCTTCGTGCTATCTTGGTGAGTGTTATGATTATATGCTTATCTGATATGATGTGTTTTCATGCTAACTGTGATGTATGCATATGATCTTATTAGATCTTGTTTTGCTAGCGCGAGCTGTGTTTATAGTTGGAGATGGTTCTTCCTCCATGCTATTATGATGTAATTAGGGTTTAGCTGGAGATGGTTATTCCTCCATGCTATTGTTTATGAACATAGTTTGGCTGGAAACGGTTTTCGTTCACGCCCTTGTGTAATGAGTACGGTTTGGCTAGAGATGGTTTTACTCCATGCCTTTGTGATGTGGTTATAGGTTGGCAAGAGATGGTTTTCCTCTATGCCCTTTGATAGCATTGTGATCTTGTTTTTGGAGTTGATGATTCCTTCATTTTGTGTTTTGAGGTTATAGAGCAATATAAGTTATAGAGCGATATAGGTTTTCCTCCATGCCCTTTGATAGCATTGTGATGTGGTTAGTCTTTATAGGGACCCCGCCCCTGCACCACGACTTGGCCGCAGGTGCGGCGCCACCCCCAGGTACAAAGCACCCGCCCCCGCGGCTTAGGCGTCCTCAACTTCTTTCTTTGACCATTTGACCCGTGCTTTTTCTCTTTACTTCTTCTTGAAGTTTCGTTCCTCCTCCTCCATATGAGGGTTTTTATCTCTCTTTTCCAGCTTCATCTCTCTCTTCCTCACGTTCTTCTTCCTCCTTTCTTCTTCTCTTGGTTTCCTCTTGTGAAACTTCTTTGATCTTCAATCTTGTGTGAATCTTTGGTGTTTTGTGAGCTAAGATGATGATGGTTGCTGTTGTTGTTTGTTGTTGATAGCTAATTGAGTGTGTGAGAGTGTTCTCCTTCTCATGAGCTGTTGTGGTAAGTCTTTCCTCTTCTTCCTTCTTATTTCCTCCCTTTGTTCTTCTTTAGATTAGGAAATCCCACAAGCTTATGTTTGTGTTTGATGTTCCTAGAGTTTGATAATGGTTTATGTATATGTATATGTGTTGTTGATTGCCTTTGGGGCAATGAAAAGTAAAGAGATCGAGCGACAGGAGCGAAGAGAAGCCGAGAATCGCCCTCTGTTGTGGTAGCCGCCCCCGCGCCTTGACAATGCCACCCCTCCGGTTAAGCCTGTGTCACCGCCCCCGCGGTTGAGTGTCACCACCCATGCGGTTTGTCGCTGCTCCTGCGCCTTCTTGTTTCCACAGGTGGGTTTGTCCAGAATATACCAAGTTTGGTATGAGTCTTTCCTTTTCCTTATGGCTTAGCTTGAGAGTGTAGCTATGCTAATGATGTGTGTGATGAGCTTGATGATGTACATGTTGAGGTAATGCCTTTCGCATTTGTGAGTTATGTTGTGATATCGAGGTTTAGATTCGAGTTATGGTTCGGGTATGATTATGAGGTGTAGGTGGAATTTCTAACCTTGATAGAGTTTGATTTGTATTACTTGCTGATGTAGACACTAATCGTTTCGTCGAGGGGAAACTATTACCACTTGATACAGGTTTACGTTTGGAACAGGTAAGTCCATTGGACTTACTTAGTTAGCATTTATGGATATGAATGATTGTGATAGTGGTGCTTGTGCATATGAATGATACATTTATAACCTAAACCGGACTAGGACTACCAAATCTGTATATTGAAAGGCCCAAATGTATTATAATGGGTCATGACCACCTGTCAAAGCTCGTCGAGAGTGGAGAAGGTGCTCTGAAACCGGTACTCCAGGGGGAGGTAGATCCCCATACAAAACTTGTGTGAAAGGGGACAGGGGCGAGGTTCTGGGGCTCCCTGTGTCACGAAATAAGTTGAATTAGTAATGGTATAACATAATGAAGATAATAAATGGTTTTGATAGAAGCATTGCGTATTGTGATGTGTTGATGTGTTATATGTTCTATTATTAATTTTCTTTTTCATGAATTGTTAGCTAACGGTTTTGTACCGTATTGTAGATATTCTTTAGGATAGGAAGACTGCAGAGTGAGCCAAATGGGTGGTCAGCCGAGGGCTTTCGTACACTAGGTTGTGCGAGGGTTTTGGGATGTTTTGTACATGTATTGATATGTTGTTGTTGTTTTGTACTCGGTTGTGTTTTGTAAATCTTGTAATGTATATTTATACAACTTTATGTATTTGGTTTTATATCTATTTGTGTCTTGTTGTAAGATCTAGTGAACTTGTTGTCAGGCTAGGGACAAGATCCATTGTAAGATCCTAACCCAATAGCGCTCCGAGTCCAGCGGATTCGGGATGTTACATATATACTCCTATGTTTCTTCGCCTTGTTATAGATCTCCAACAAAATCGTGAAGCACTCGCTGCTTACTTTGTTTCAGAGAAAATTAAATACTGTAACCCGCACATCCAACAATATCATCTCGCGTAAAGTCTCTATTGACTATTGGAACTTTCCAATTAAATTGATTATCATCAAGTCAATGTTGTCCACCACCAACTAAAATCCATGCGCACTAGAACCCAATGTACTCTTCAACAAAGAGTGTGCGGACTCACACCTAAGAATCATTATCGAATCAATATACTATTATAAGTTTAAAGTAAAAAATTATAAGCAAGGTAAGGTTGAGTTCTTACGCATTTGTTGTCATCATGTCAAAATGATGATACATGTCGTACCATGCTCGAGCAATTGCCTCCTTGTATGAGATTAGTCATGTGGCCTCCAAATATTCCATCAACCTCGGATAACTTTGCTAATTAACTTTCATTTCAACCAAACCCCTCTCGTAACCCTCAAAGGATATGGATTCAAACAAGGCATTGTAGTATGATGCAAAAACCGCTTGTTCTTGCTTTGATTGTGTCATTGTCCAAGATCTATGTTCAATGTTGCATTTTGCATGAAATATGAAAATTCTCTACTTCACATCCGGGAACACGACACCATGTGCACTAAGTCCAAACTCTTTATCCGTCAGAATAATCCCGGTGAAACATTTTTGAACACATCTTGGAGTCTCCTTAATGTCCACTTGTAGTGATTCGTGTTATCCTTAGACATGAAAATAAATGCTATTATGAACGTTAACCTCGTACTAGTGAATCCGACTTTCTCTAACAACGACATCATGTACCTATAGAGGGCACACAATCAAGATTCTAGTTTTTATTGGACTTGAAAACAAATGCTATTGTGAATGTTAACCTCGTACTAGTGAATCCGACTTTCTCTAACAACGACATCATGTACCTATAGAGGGCACACAATCAAGATTCTAGTTTTTATTGGACTTAAAAACAAATGTTCTTGTAATATATAAAAATCTCGAGAAAGAATAAATATTAAAACTTACTCGTTCGTCTTATATGTCGTGTCCATTATGATGACGTAAGGAAATAACTCGAGGAGATGCCTGAAAAGTTGGATGAATGATGAAAAACTCTGAAACTTTATTTGAATGCGGATATCTCTTCACATTCACATTATAATGACGTTGTACTAGTATGTGGAGTGCTTGTTGGAGTGAACCTCGTCCTTTAGCTTTTAGAATCCTAATATTTAATCCAACATTCTATACTTGTCTTTTGGTGGTGACCTTGTGGGGGTCATCTAATTGTAATGACTTGAAAATCTTCCTCGGCTTGGAACCTGACCCAAGTTCACGTCTCACCTTCCAATATTGTGTAGACGATAATCGACCAATATACGTATGCCCCTTTAACTGTTCGGGAAGTGTATGGTTGTGCTCTCCACATATAACATGCCACGTCCATTTATCACCTTTGCTTTGTATCCCCTCAAGCTCAATGAACACCCGTCTTTTCTTAATTTTTGTGCTCTGATAGATGTTCACTCGGTATCAAGATCAACGTCTTCGTTCTTACAAGGGTTTCCGAAACGTTCTCATGTCAACCAAAACGTAACGAATCCCCTAACATTTTTCCATGACCTACTTGTGACTAACATAATATTCATTGTTCCTCCCATGAAATAAGGTCAATCAATGATAACACGATTTATAAGGTTAGATTAGACATTCATTTAGATAGCTTTTCCCATTATTCATGCATGGTTTAGCTTTAGTTCATAACGTTTGCACTTAATTCATGTATATTTGTCGAGATAGACATCAACACGGACTTTTGCGTGTTTTGTAGGTATTTTGGGAGCTTTTAGAGCTTAATCGATACATCCGAGGATCGTTCCTCGTGATGACACACTTCCGGACTCATTGGGAAGCAAGCTAGGAGCAAAGGAGGACACATGGGACCTTGTTGGTGCTTGCCTTGCACCAACTCGTGGCTTAATGATCCAAAGAAGGTTAAGGCACCCAAACCACGGTCACTGGGACTTCCACGGGCGTGGAAATAGGCTGTTGTTTCCTCTGCACAGCTGTGATAGTTGTCCCACGATCTCCATAACCGACTCTTCCAAATGGTGGAGAATAAAAGGTGGTCTAGCAGGCTGTTGAGAGCAGACCCCATCACTCCATTCTCTCCCACACTCTCACAACAACACACGATTGGATTGGAGCTACTCATGGAGGAGAAGAAACACTCTCATTTGGGAGAAGAAGATGAAGGAGATAGTCTTAGAGCTTTCATAGTTTTTAGAGTGATTTTGAGTAACTTTGGTAGAACACATTTGCAAGGTTTTGTAAGGAACGAATTTGAACCTTCTTGTGAAGGGTTGTAAGTCTTTCTTAACATACATTCAGCTTGGTTCTCTTGCTCTACTTGTTCATCTCTATTTCATTTCATCTACTTGGTATGGAAGCCATGAATGTATGCTTGTTGAGTTTAATTGTTAAGATGCATGTTGTTGGCTAAATAGATGCGATTCTAGGGTAAGGAAATGATGGTTATGGCTTGGACTATGATAGGATAGACTTAAGTGTACCTTTGGATGATTTATTTGCTCGAACATAGCTGATGTTGTAAACCACGGTCTGTTCTTGCTTATCCACGGTCGTGGAATTGAATATCAGCCCGTGATTTTTGTCTGACTTGCTTGTATTGATAAATCTGAGTGATAGGATGTTAGATTATTAAAATCCTAGTGTTTGTTGAGCTTAATCTATCCTAGGGTGACCTAGTGTTAGCAACTAAGTGAAAGAAAAGACCTACCCGATAATTCTTGACCTTAGGTACCAAGGATGATGAACTCTAGGTAGTAGTGAGCCTCACAAGCCGCTATTGGACTGAGTGTGCCTTGAATGATGTTTATGACTTGCCTTCCCGAGACTTACCCGGTAAGGAGAGGTTAGATCCCTAGATATTAACCCGGTTTGAGTAGAATTCCCAACCTTAGGTTCCTTGAGACTTACCCGGTGCTAGGACCTTAGGAACGGACTAGTGGACCATGAGACCTACCCGGTGATTGATCCCAATTTAGAAACACCCCTTCCCACCATACCATAGCTAATCCAAGGAATGATTAGAAGCTTCAGTCCAATGCCATAACCGGAATTTCTAACCCCTAGAATCCACTTTTCTCCTTGATCATATACATTGTGTTTGACTTGCTTATTGGTGTTGTTAGCTAGATTTGTTAGTTGTTTTGCAATCTTATATCATTGTGATCCTTGTTTGATCACCTCACAAAACCAACCCCAAAAATATCATGATTTTCATTTCTTTGTTCCTTTCATCTTTTCTTCAGTAGATTTGCACTATACTTGATCACTTGTTTGATTCGATTCTCACCTTAGTCTTTGTGTTCGACCTCGGAATACTATCCTTACTACAAAACAACCCATACATTGTGGGTTCGCTAGGAGTTAGGAAAAATATATCGAGTTATAAATTTAAAACTTTTGCGTGCTACATTTCTAGCGTAACAAGTTTTTGGCGCCGTTGCCGGGGACTAGGTCTAGATTGAGTCATTTTGTGTGATTGTTTATAGTGTAGGTCTTTCTTATTGCTTTTGATCTCGTTTGGTTTGTGTCTTTGATTTTCAGGACATCTCTCACTTTTTAGGTGTATGCGAAGATCTCGTGGCAAGGATTTAGCTGCATTCGATCCTGAACCAGAGAAAACCCTTAAGACTAGATCTAAGAACTCCAAAAAGAAGAAGGAGATGGCCGGAAGAGATCTCCAAGATGAGTTAGATGAAGCTTTAGAGCAAATTAGGATAAGGGATGAAGCCTTGGAGAATCAGAGGAGACTTGCCAATGAGAGGCAAGAAGCAACTAGGAGGGAGATTGAAGAGATTAGGCAAGCTCTTGTGCAAAGAGAGCTTAATCGTCAACAACCTCCACCTCCACCACAACCGCAGCTGGCGGTCAATATTCGGGTTATGCCCGTTGCTATTGAGGAGCCACAAACGTTAGGGCAACGTATGGATCCGGCTCAAAAAGCACACCATCCGGGTTTGAACTTAGGAGATCCCGCAGCCCATGATTACGAGCTCCGCCCTCAAGTTCTACAAATGATCCGGCATAATCAATTTTGAGGGATGGAAGGAGAGTCTCCCCATCAACACTTGATGAACTATGAGATCTTGATGGAAACTCTAAGGCCGCCTAGATTGGAGAGCAACAACCATAAGCTTAGGGATTTTTCCTTCTCACTTAAGGATAAAGTCTTGGCTTGGTATCAATCCATTCCACTAGGGCGAGTGAGTACTTGGGAGGAGATGACAACCGAGTTCTTGACAAAGTTCTTCCCACCTTCCAAGACTACCGAGCTAAGAGGGAAGATCAATGCCTTCGTGATGAAGGATAGAGAAAGCCTATTCAAATCTTGGGAGAGGTTCAAAGACCTCCTCCTAGATTGTCCACACCATGAAATACCGAAGATAGAGTTATTGGAGATCTATTTCAAGGGGCTTGATGAGGATAGCCAATTCAAGCTTCAATCACTTTCCGGTGGAACATTCATGGAGAAGAATGTGGATGAGGCTTGGGATTTTGTAGAGAAGCAAGCTTTGGTGATAGAGAAGTACTCCCATAGAAGTAGTGATGGGAGGAAACCAGGCGTTTATGAAGTAAGTGAAGTCACTATGAGCAACTACAAGCTTGATGCAATCAATAATGAGCTTAAGTCTTTGAGGGAGTTGTGTGCCACAACTTTGAAGAATCGAGCAAGCCCTCAAGTGCAAGTGCAAGCAAACTTGTCTTCCAAAGAGGAAGTTGTGAACTACATGGGAAGAGGAAACTTCAACAACTATCAAGGCCCTACAAGCTTCAACAAAAACCGGCAATACAACAATTACCGGCCTAACCACAACCATCATGGGTTCTCCTATTCTAACCCGGATGGTGCCTTGAACCCTCCCGCTTCCACAAGCGCAGCACCACCGCTTAAGGCTTCACAAGAGCCTCCACCCGGATTCACTCAACCTCCAAAGGATAGAACCAAGATGATGTTTGAGCAATTGCTTGGAAGGTTGAGTGGACTTGAGAGCACGGTAACGTCCATTTCTAAAGCTCAAAAGGTGCTGGAAGCACAAGTGTTCCAAAAGGTGGGTGAAGCTCATAGAGATCTGGGGAAGCTTCCCGGAAGAACCGAGGATAACCCAAGAGGCCAAGTGTTGGCCATTACAACAAGGAGTGGGCTGAGCATGAAGGATCCCTTGTCTAAGGAGAATGCTAAGGGAAAGCAATTAGTGGTGGATGAAGAGCCATTGCAAGAAGAAGGAGGCAAGAGCAAGGATGATGAGCCAACATATGTGGCACCACCTCCATACAAGCCACCACTACCGTTCCCACAATCACGAGCAAGAGCTCGCTTGGACAAACACTTCGGTAAATTCCTTGAACTTATGTCTAAATTGCATATTAATATTCCGTTCATGGATGCTATTCTAGGTATGTCGGCCTATGGAAAGTTTTTGAAGGAGATACTCTCCAACAAAAGGAAGTTGGAGGAGTATGGAGAACTTAGGATGACAAAGAGATCTTTGGAGTTGATCCAAACTATGAGGGAGGAGATGTCTCCCAAGCTAAGAGATCTGGGATCTTTTTGTGTGCCAATTGGAGTGGGAGAAATGAAGTATGAAGCCCTATGTAATCTTGGGGCAAGTGTAAGTATTATCCCGCTTGCACTTTGCAACAAGGTTGGGCTAGGAGAGCCAAAGCCGGTCAAGATGACCCTCTACATGGCGGACCGTTCAATCACTTATCCCGTAGGAATCTTGGAGGATATACCGGTGCAACTCGGGAAGTTCTATGTGCCAATAGACTTCGTTGTTTTGGACATCCCGGCGGACTACCCGGTTCCTATTATCTTGGGAAGGCCGTTCTTAGCCACATCCGGATGCTTGGTGGATTGTAAAAATGGAATCCTCTCCTTCAACATTGGAGAAGAGAATATTAAGTTCAAGCTATCCACAATGATGGAGGGGCCATCCCTTGGTAAGGATGTTTTCAACATCATCGAGCAAGAAGAGTCTAGAGAAGTTGTGAGCTCGATCTTGATCAAGGACCCCTTGGAAAAGGTTCTTAGCTTGAATTTAATGGAGGAAGGAGTTGAGGAGGCTTGCAATGAAGAAATCAAGGCTTTGGATGCATTAGAAAAGGAGACAAGAGCTGAATTTGAAGTACACGAAGGTGTGCTAAAATACTGTAGGAACCACGACCTGGGGGGAGAAACACGACCGTGATTTTACCCGTGGAACTCTCTGGAGTGCTCAAAAGTGCTAGTTTCTCAGATTCCACGACCGTGGTTTTGCCAGAGACCGTAATTTTGCCCGTGGTTTCTCTAGAAAGTGCCTTAGTGGTTGATCAAGCTTCAAGGAGTCTTGGAAGTCTTCCATGTCTTTGGAATCATCTCAACCTACATTGTATGGAGCGTCTCCAACCGATAAAGGTCCTCCTAAACTTGAACTTAAACCCCTCCCCTCTCATTTGAAGTATGCTTTTCTTGGTGAAAATTCTACAAATCCGGTGATTGTTAATGCATCTTTGAATGATGATGAGTTGAATAGATTGTTGTAGGAGTTGAGATTGCATAGGAGAGCTATAGGTTATACCATTGATGACTTAGTTGGCATTAAACCTTCCTTGTGCATGCATAAAATTTTGATGGAAGATAATCATAAACCTTCAATTGAACCTCAAAGAAGACTAAACCCTATCATGAAAGAGGTAGTCAAGAAAGAGATCCTTAAATTGCTAGATGCGGTAATCATTTTCCCGATTTCGGATAGTAAATGGGTTAGTCCCGTGCATGTGGTTCCTAAGAAGGGTGGGATGACCATAGTGACTAATGAGAATAATGAACTAATCCCAACTAGGACGGTTACGGGATGGAGGATGTGTATAGACTATAGGAAACTAGATGTGGCCTCTAGGAAAGATCACTTCCCTCTTCCTTTCATTGACCAAATGCTAGAGAGATTAGCTCAACATTCATACTTTTGTTACTTAGATGGCTATAGTGGATTCTTCCAAATCCCTATCCACCCAGATGACCAAGAGAAAACAACATTTACATGTCCTTGGGGAACATTTGCATATAGGAGAATGCCATTTGGGTTGTGTAGTGCACCCGCCACCTTTCAAAGGTGTATGATGGCTATCTTTTCTGAATATATTGAAAACATCATGGAAGTGTTTATCGATGATTTCTCTGTTTATGGATCTTCATTTGATGTCCAACCGAGGCATTGAGGTTGATAGGGCCAAAATAGAAACAATAGAGAAGTTGCCACCACCTACCTCGGTGAAGGGGGTAAGGAGTTTCTTAGGGCATGCCGGTTTTTTAACGAAGATTCATAAAAGATTTCTCTAAAATTTCTAAGCCTCTTACTAACCTACTAATGAAGGATGTTGAGTTTGTTTTCTCCAAGGATTGCCTTGAAGCTTTTTGTAGGTTAAAGGATGATTTGATCTCCGCCCCTGTCATGCAACCTCCGGATTGAAGTTTACCGTTTGAGATCATGTGTGATGCAAGTGATGTAGCCGTTGGGGCTGTTTTGGGACAAAGGAAAGATGGGCTTACACATGCCATCTATTACGCTAGCAAGACGCTAGATGATGCCCAACTCAATTATGCTACCACCGAGAAGGAGTTGCTAGCGGTTGTGTATGCATTTGAGAAGTTCCGCTTGTATCTTGTTGGAGCGAAGGTCATAGTGTATACAAATCATGCTGCGATCCGTTATCTCCTTACAAAGAAGGATGCCAAACCTCATTTGATTCGGTGGATGCTTCTTCTTCAAGAGTTTGATTTGGAAATCCAGGAGAAGAAGGGGTCCGAAAATTCTGTGGCGGACCATCTTAGTAGGCTACCTCCATTAGAGATTGAAAGAGATGACATCCCGATTGATGACTCTTTCCGGGATGAGCAATTGCAATTGATGGAGGAGTGTTTGCTTCAAGTTTCTAAAGGAAGTGAGCCATGGTATGCGGACATTGTGAACCATCTCGTGTGTGAGGAGGTGCCTCCCGGTTTGTCGTATGCCCAAAGGAAAAAGTTCTTCAAGGATGTGAGGCATTACTATTGGAGTGAACCTCTCTTGTTTAAGAGAGGACCGGATGGCGTTTTTAGGAGGTGCATACCGGAGGATAAGGTGGAGAGTGTGATCCGGCATTGTCATTCCTTGCCATGTGGAGGCCATGCTAGCTCACACAAGACATGTGCTAAGGTGTTGCAATCCGGCTTTTATTGGCCTCACTTGTTTAGGGATGTGCAGAATTTTGTGGTAGCATGTGACGCTTGCCAAAGGACGGACAACATCTCAAGGAGGAATGAGATGCCCTTGAACAACATACAAGAGGTTGAAGTGTTTGATGTGTGGGGTGTGGACTTCAAGGGGCCATTCCCCTCTTCTTGTGGCAACCTCTACATTCTCTTGGCGGTGGAATATGTGTCGAGATGGGTGGAGGCAATCGCCTCTCCCACAAATGATGCAAAAGTTGCGGTACGGTTCTTCAACCGAGTCATCTTCCCTAGGTTTGAAACACCAAGAGTGATCATAAGTGATGGAGGGAAGCATTTAACCAATAGGAACTTTGGGACACTTTTGGCTAAGTATGGGGTGACTCATATGGTGGAAACACCTTACCATCCCCAAACTAGTGGCCAAGTGGAGATCTCCAACCGGGAGATAAAGGGGATACTTGAGAAGACGATTTCTAGGACAAGAAAGGATTGGGCTATGAAGCTCGATGATGCTTTGTGGGCTTATAGAACCGCTTTCAAGACACCGATTGGCACCACTCCCTACAAGCTAGTTTATGGCAAGTCTTGCCACCTTCCGGTAGAGATAGAGCATAGAGCGTATTGGGCTATAAGGTGGCTGAATTTTGACCTCAAGGAAGCCGGTGAGAAGAGGTTGCTAGACATGAACGCTCTTGAGGAGATCCTGTTGGATGCCTATGAAAATGCCCGGATCTACAAAGAAAGGACCAAATGTTGGCATGACAAGCGTCTCATCCCGAAGGAGTTGAGTGAAGGTGACTTAGTCCTTCTCTTCAACTCAAGGTTGTGGCTCTTCCCCGGAAAGGTAAAGTCAAGATGGACGGGTCCTTATGTGGTGAAGAAAGTCTTTCCCCATGGAGCGGTTGAGATAGGTGGGGAGCATTGTGGAGACTTTAAGGTGAATGGGCACCGTTTGAAGAAGTATATCCCGGAGCCCTGGTGGATATGATTGTCCCACTTCACCTTGAGTCAAACGCCCCCGAATTTGGTCAAGCTAATGACCTTAAAAAGGCGCTTGATGGGAGGCAACCCATTGGTATCATCTTTCCCTTTTTGTTTTTGTTTTGTTTTTCATTTTTCTGTTTTTGTGTGTTTGGTGTGGTTTGTATGTGTGCTAGAGTTTGGTAGCATGGAAGCCTTGCAAGGCATGAGTTGATGATACTGATCCCATATTAATTATGGGTGGAGCGGACGTGGGACTTGGACGGCTAGCGGTGCTTAGCGCGGGTCCCGACTCCATAACGAACATGAAGAGCTCTCTACCATCGTTGATAGATCATCCGTCATCACTCCACTTGAGCAAACCAAAATACCGAAGCAAACCATTTTTACATTGTGAGAACCCTCTTTCACTCTTCTTTACTTGAATACTACATTGGGGACAATGTGTTTCTAAGTATGGGGTGGAGTTCCCATGATCATTTGCATGATTGCATCTAGGATAGTTTCATATTGTCACATGTTTCATTAGCTTTTTCATTGTACATATTTATTTCGAAAAATTCAAAAAAATCAGAAAATTTAAAAAATTTTAGTGCTTCTAAGTTTGGGAATGATCCTCATGATGAAATTGTTTTGTGAATTGGCTATGGATAGCCTTATGTGTTGAATTGATGAATGCATATGTGGACTTGAAGTACTTCTCTTGAATCCCATGAATGATTTGTGATTGTGATGCTTGCCTTGATTGGATTGAGGATTGAAAGTCGAAATTACATGCTAGTTCTTGCACATCATCTAGGAATGATTAAGGCAACTCATCTTTCTCTACTTCTCATCTTAATCATGTTGTTTGAGCACCTCAATTGATGGAAAATTTGACCTCTTTTGACCCATCCGGGAATAGGAGCATGCTAGTGTGTTGAGTGTATGAAAAGCAAGTGTGGGGTGAAGTTGTTGATGGATGAATGTTGTGAATGAAGTGCTGAATTTGTTGTGAAAAGTGTAGAAAAAATATAGGTTTAGGGACGTTGGTTTTGATGACGAGTAACTCGGCACTATTCACATAATCGGGTGTTTGTGCCTTTCCAAAGTCGGATATACCGATAGTCCTAACGAGCTTTGGTATGTGTGCCCGGTGTGGAGCACCTCGAAAAATAAAAAAGCCTGAGGCCCGCTAATCACCAAGGTTTCGGCTTTTGTACACCAATGCTATTGTCTCAAAAATAAATGAAAGAAAAAGAAAAGAAAAGAAAGAAAAGATGGAGAAAAATATACACTTGTGGGAAGTTGATAAAAAATGTGAAGTTGTGGTTGTTTAGTTCCTTTCCCGGATTAGCATCACATGACCTAGAAAAATTCCCACCTATTCACAACGTTTCTTGGCCTCTTCTTTCCTAAGCCCTTGTGACCTATTTGCATCTGTGTAAGACTTAAGTGATCTAGATTGGATATACTCATGATCATCTTGACTTCTTCGTTTTTACTTTTCATGCATGCTTTCGAGTTAAGTATAATTGTCTTTCCGTGCCTTCATTTATTCGATACATGATTGCTTGTCCATTGATATGAAACATGACTATGACGGTGATCCAATTTTAGAAGCACAATTCCAAAAATATTTTCAGTTTTTCTGCATTCATAAATCATGTCATCTCGTAGTCTATAGTTGGACTTTGCTCGGCGACGAGCAAATCTTAAGTATGGGGTATTTTGATAACACGATTTATGACGTTATATTAGGCATTCATTTAGATAGCTTTTCCCATTATTCATGCATGGTTTAACATTAGTTCATGACGTTTGCACTTAATTCGTGTATATTTGTCGAGATAGACGTCTACACGGACTTTTGCATGTTTTGTAGGTATTTTGGGAGCTTTTGGTGCTTAATCGATACATCCGAGGATCGTTCCTCGTGATTACACACTTCTAGACTCATTGGGAAGCAAGCTAGGAGCAAAGGAGGACACATGGGACCTTGTTGGTGCATGCCTTGCACCAACTCGTGGCTTAATGATCCAAAGAAGGCTGAGGCACCCAAACCACGGTCACTGGGACTTCCACGGGTGTGGAAATAGGCCGTGGTTTCCTCTGCACAGTTGTGACAGTTGTCCCACGATCTCCATAACCGACTCTTGCAAATGATGGAGAATAAAAGGTGGTCCTGTAGGCTGTTGAGAGCAGACCCCATCACTCCATTATCTCCCACACTCTCAGAACAACACACAATTGGATTGGAGCTACTCTTGGAGGAGAAGAAACACTCTCATTTGGGAGAAGAAGAGGAAGAAGATAGTCTTAGAGCTTTCATAGTTTTTAGAGTGATTTTGAGTAACTTTGGTCGAAGACATTTGCAAGGTTTTGTAAGGAACGAATTTGAACCTTCTTGTGAAGGGTTGTAAGTCTTTCTTAACATACATTCAGCTTGGTTCTCTTGCTCTACTTGTTCATCTCTATTTTATTTCATCTACTTGGTATGGAAGCCATGAATGTATGCTTGTTGAGTTTGATTGTTAAGATGCATGTTGTTGGCTAAATAGATGCGATTCTAGGGTAAGGAAATGATGGTTATGGCTTAGACTATGATAGGATAGACTTAAGTGTACCTTTGGATGATTTATTTGCTCGAACATAGCTGCTGTTGTAAACCACGGTCTGTTCCTGCTTATCCACGGTCGTGGAATTGAATATCAGCCCGTGATTTTTGTCTGACTTGCTTGTATTGATAAATCTGAGTGATAGGATGTTAGATTGTTAAAATCCTAGTGTTTGTTGAGCTTAATCTATCCTAGGGTGACCTAGTGTTAGCAACTAAGTGAAAGAAAAGACCTACCCGATAATTCTTGACCTTAGGTACCAAGGATGATGAACTCTAGGTAGTAGTGAGCCTCACAAGCCGCTATTGGACTGAGTGTGCCAGGAATGATGTTTATGACTTGCCTTCCCGAGACTTACCCGGTAAGGAAAGGTTAGATCCCTAGATATTAACCCGGTTTGAGTAGAATTCCCAACCTTAGGTTCCTTGAGACTTACCCGGTGATAGGACCTTAGGAACGGACTAGTGGACCATGAGACCTACCCGGTGATTGATCCCAATTTAGAAACACCCCTTCCCAACATACCATAGCTAATCCAAGGAATGATTAGAAGCTTGAGTCCAATGCCATAACCGGAATTTCTAACCCCTAGAATCCACTTTTCTCCTTGGATCATATACATTGTGTTTGACTTGCTTATTGGTGTTGTTAGCTAGATTTGTTAGTTGTTTTGCAATCTTATATCATTGTGATCCTTGTTTGATCACCTCACAAAACCAACCCCAAAAATATCATGATTTTCATTTCTTTGTTCCTTTCATCTTTTCTTCAGTAGATTTGCACTATACTTGATCACTTGCTTGATTCGATTCTCACTTTAGTCTTTGTGTTCGACCTCGGAATACTATCCTTACTACAAAACGACCCATACACTGTGGGTTCGCTAGGAGTTAGGAAAAATATATCGAGTTATAAATTTAAGACTTTTGCGTGCTACATTTCTAGCGTAACAATCAACATTGTCCCTCGATTGTAGAAAACACCGCATATTTTAAACATAGTAGAATAATCGGTCCCTTCATCACGCTGATAATCATGTGGGCCCTAATAAAAAGAAAAATAGAATAAGAGAATTTTTTTTATTCGGTCTAATAATCAACTTACAATAAGTTAAAATATTATCACCTCAAATGTGGAAGAAATTTGTGTGGTTGACTAAATTTTGTATCATCGAACGAAATCATCTTCTCTTCATCGTCTTGTGTTATCATTTGCGGAACAGATTTTTTTCGGAGAGTTTTTGAGGTTGATTCACTACTTCTTTGACTCTCATATGTATAAGTTCGAATAACATAGGGCATATTTCAAATTTATCACCGTTACACAACGACTATTTTCTGAAAAAGCAGATCAATACCTAATGCGCATCTGCAATGTGGAACGGTTCGCATTGTGGATGCACATTCACAATGGGTAACCGTAAAAGCATGCGAAATGTTAACATTTTGTAAAACCATCGCCTTTTAATCCTATTAAATGACGTAAAAAACTAGGGTAAAATGGGAGAGTAGGCAAGTTTTGTAACCATGAGCATATAAAGGGCCCTAAGTTAACAATGTGTACAAAATAGGCCCCTCCATATTATATAAAAAAGATTTATTAAAATAAAAAGAGGATATTAAGGAAATCGGAATATCTTTTTCTCTCCATTTATTAAGCAACTAATTATTACAAAATGAGAAAGTAAATATATTTCTCTCTATATTTATTAAGGGAATCACAATATCTTCATTTTGTTCATCCTCTCCAAAATTTTCGTAACAGATGGTTGTTAATTCAACTTGCGTTCATCCAAAATTTCGCAGCAACATATGTACATAATCGTCAGCAACATGTGTACATAATCGCCAAAGATTGCAAAACATATGTACATATATAATTAGTCAGTAACATTTTCGCATCAACATATGTACACAATCAAAAACATATGTACATGTAAACACAACAAAAGTTTGTATTACAACATATTTTGTTCAACTGTACATATTCTAATCGACAACATGTTATATGTACACACAAAATATTTTGTATTTCAGCACAATCCAAATATCAAATGTACACAAACTGCATATGTACATAATCCGTTGAAGAAATTGGTAAGTTATACCTGTTGCAGACGACTATTTAACAATGGTACCCGCTGCCGCTGTCAACAAAGAGTCCGCCTTTGACGACAGAGCAAGCGAATTAGCCTCGTCTTCTCCGGCTTCCTCCAGCGACAGTGCACAAAATCATTGAAAGTTTCAGTAACTGCTTCCAAATTTGAACAGAGAGAGACGGAAAAAAAGGTTCCATAATTACGATTGCTCAGGCGACCGGTAGAAGTCGACGGTTTGGCTTAGGCGACCGGCGTCGATTTGATCATTGTCCAAATACCCAAGAGGAAGTCGACAAGCCGTCGTTGCCGCTTGCTCACTTCTCCACCACAAAGACCGCCTGCGAACGCGGTGAGGTAGTGCGATATTGGAATCAACAAGCCGTCGTCGAGAGTACTGGCTATGGCGAAACTGAAGTTATTCGATTCTTCATCAACATTGTAGATATTGAATTGCGAAAATTGTGGATATTTAATATTGAAATTCTGAGCACAGTTACCTTGTTTAAGTTGTTTTCTTATTTTACCGTTAATAAATATATTTTGCAGAATAAATATGAGAAGATTGGTGAAAGAAGGTATTTTTTGTATCTTAGATATAAACTAGGCACCCTAATTTTAACAATAAAAAATAAAGATAAATGAGTTGGATAATCATTAAAAGAGGAAAGATTTGAAGATTCTTCTCTCTCCTATTAATAATCAATTAAATTTTATAATTTGTTATATCGGGTAACTAAATATTCTTATTTTTCCTATTAATTATAATAAGTAAAATATTGTGTAGAAGGTAGGATTCGAACTCTGGACGAGTTGCCCCTCCCTCCCGCCCTTATACCAGTTGGACTAATTAAACTTTGTATATTATTTTGACGATACACAATATTAATACACAATTTCAATTACACAATATTTATACATAATTTCAAATACACAATATTAATAAATAAAAGACTTGTGTAACCAAAACCTTGTGTACGAAATACCTTTCACTGAATTTCTTTCCTGGATAATATGTAGGTACATTATGTATACTCGAGTCATTTTATATCGCTCGAGTATTTCCTACACAAGGTTTTTGGTTACACAAGTCTTTTATTTGTTAACATTATGTATTTGAAATTATGCATCACTATTGTGTAATTGAAATTGTGTATGCTCGAGTATTTCGTACACAAGGTTTTTTGTTACACAAGTCTTTCATTTATTAACATTATGTATTTGAAATTATGTATCACTATTGTGTAACTGAAATTGTGTATTAATATTGTGTATCATCAAAAGAATATACAAAGTTTAATTAGTTCAATTGGTATAAGGGCGGGAGGGAGGGGCAACTCGTCCAGAGTTCGAATCCTACCTTGTCTACACATTACAAAACATACCTACTATATACACAAAAATACGTTATGTACCTACTTAACCAACTCACCCAATAAATATCTTCCATAAACTGCCTATTGAAGATTCACTTATTATTAATTAATCTTTTCTTAAAACATGTAAAATACTTTGAGCCTTGTGGCCCTTGTTTGTATTCAACAAAAATAAATTACCCTATTAACTTAATCTTAAAAAAAAAAAAAAAAAAAAACTAAGTTGCTACGTAAAGTTATTGACTCAATTTTGAGCAAAACAATACTTAAGAACGCCAGCCGTAGCTGCAGAAAAGGATCATATTCAGTCATTGAGAAGTCAAAGGGCCTGTTTGGTATTAGATTCATAGGGATTCATTTAGATTCATTTTAGATGTATTCTTCGGGTTACAATTTTTATGCATGTTTGGTATCGGTTGGGCATTTTGTATTGTATTCTTTTTCGGTATTCTTTTGCTAAAAGAAACCCGAAAAAAGAAGCTCGTGGAGCCAAGCTTCTTCGAGATTCTATGGGATAGATTATTTTTTTTGCCTCTCGTACCCTTCACTCTCTTCTATCTTTTCTATCGTCGTTTACCCATTCGAACCCGACTCCTCTCTCGTTCCTCCACTCGTTCCTCCAGTCTCTCATTCCTCCAGTCTCTCGTTCTCTCTGTGCTCACCCTTCAGTTTCCTCTCGTTTATCCTACAGGTCTCTCTCATTCCTCAAGTTCTCTTCTTGCTTGCTTTCTCAGATCGAAGTATGCTGTTCTGTCCATTTTCTTCATTTTTCTGTTCGGTTCTTTTGCAGATTATAGACAGTATGGGACCAGATGACAAGCCAGTGGGAAGAAGGGTCAAACAAACTCCGATTCGTCCCAAAAGGTAAGGTTTCTCTTCCATCTATTTGCTGTTTTCGATTAGGGTTTTTTTTTGACAGGTATTGTGAAAATCGATTGTAGGTGTAGGTTAGGGTTTTCGATTAGGGTTTTCGATTAGGGTTTTCGATTAGGGTTTCAATTGGAGGCAGTGGCGGATTGGTTCTTCCCCAGTTTGTAATGAGTAACCAATCGATCCAGGAATGGTAGCATTCCGGCTATAGGAAGGCCCTTCTGTCCTGGAGGCAGTGGCGGATTGGTTCTTCCCCAGTTTGTAATGAGTAACCAATCGATCCATAATATACATCACATGTTTACCAAGGGAAACCAAAAGTCTGATAACATGGTGATTAGTAGTATTATTGCAGGTTGCAAGAGATATACTATAGTGCTGGTATATATAGTTGCCACTGCTACTGAAACACATCATAGTTACTAAAATATCTATTTTTGTGGATATGCTGAACCTTATTCTCATCATCATAATTGCAGCCAATTTTTACAGTAGGGCCAATACGTTTCATGTCAACTGTTTGGCGTCATCTTTAGAGTTTTGTCAATATGTTTGGGTCATCTTCTTTAAACAGAACTAGTTTAGTACCCGCACCTTGTGCGTTATTGTCTAAATAAATATTATATTTTCACTTTCATGGATCATATGTTTGATATCAATTTATAGTAAAAATTATTTTTATTAATTAATATGACTAACATATGAGAATTAATTTTTTTAAAATAAATAAAAAATATAATTAAAATACTATTACAAAGATTATTATTCGAGTTTTATATTTACACCTTAATATATTATCACTTTTACTTAGATTTAGATAGAGGAGTAAATTTTGATTTAGTTTTAAATTAAATAAATGTGTCAAATTTTGTTAGAAGATTTGCATTAGATTTTCTCAACAAATCGAGTTACAATATATCAGTTTGTTAATTTTGATTGGTAGATAGGTAGATTTATTTTTTTTAATTATTTATTTTAATAAAATTGACGTGGCATGATGACTGTTTACAAATTCTAATAAAAAAATTTTCTTATAAAATAATTAATGGCAAATATGTAAATATGTTGTGCCAAATCTGTAAATAAATTGGAAAAAAGCTGACGTGGACGACCTTAGAGGTTGACACGTGGACAAAATGGGTGCTGCTTTAGTAGTATATATAGATTGTGACCATTAGGCACAAGTTTGAAGCTACGTTCATGTCTATACATAGGTAGACAGGTATGTGCTGGGAAAGAATAATTTCAATTAGTAATAATATTAAGATATTTTAGGTTAGTGCAGATTTTATGTTATTTTTAGGTGAATTTACGTGCAAAGTGAAAATTTATTTACACTTTTTATGTGCAAAGTGAAAATTTATTTACACTTTTTTTCTGTTTATGTTAATTTCACACAATCTCGATCTATTGTCTGAATTTCCCGATCTATTGGTTGGTGTAGGAAATTTATTTATCAGCAATAGCAAATATTGTTAGTGACTGTATGTGCAAACTGAAAATTGGATCCATAATTGTTTGAGTCACATAACAGGACTGGAGTGACGATTGAGGAGCCACAACGATTGGTAGAAGTTCCTGGGACGAATAGATTACGTGCAGTCCCGCTGGTAAGATGAATCATCACCTTGATGGAAAGTTTAATATGTTATAAAATTGACAATTTTTTAAATGTTGTGTTCTAGTTCCCAAAAGCACCACTTCCTGTGGAGGAAGATGATTCATCACCAGAGGATGAAGATAATCCTCAGCATCGGTTTGAGGATTGCTGTTTTGCGCAAAGGCTAGTTGGAATCAACAAGCGCAATAAGGCGCAATATGATAAGGTGAAGGCCAGAAATTAAATACTTCAGGCTCAGTGTGAAGCGATGAACGAGAAGCTTCTAAAGAACGTGGAGAACGAGATGAACAACCACTGTGAGAAGTACGAGATCACCAACCTTCTAGCAAGGCGCAACAAGCATTATTTGGACGCAAGATCTCTAATTCAGAAACTGTGGATCGTGGTCTTCGCTTTGTCTTTCGCCTGTGTCCTTCTTGTTATTGTTATCCTCCTTAAATGTAATCGTGGTTAGATTGTTGGTAATGTACTCCTATTAAAACGCTTATGTTATGACTGGTTCTTCCGGTATTTTGAGCCCTTAATTTAGTTGAATGCAATATTAAAACGCTTATGTTATATCTCCATTATTGGCTAGTTTCAGTATAATGAAAGAGCAGTTTTATCTTGACAGCAGTTTTATCTTGGCTAGTTCCATTCTTGACAGCAGTTTTTTCTGTTTTATGTTTTCATTTTTGACATCAATTTGACTGCACTGAGGCAGGAGCAATGCAGGCATGGAAGTTTTTGTATAAAATTTGCATTTTTGACATCATTTTGACTGCACAATGAATTTGGTGTTGATGGTGGGTCTGCAGCTATTGCGCCATACTTCCACTGCTGCTGCTGCACATACTTCCACTGCTGCTGCTGCAATTGCGCCATTTTCAACTGCAAGATTGCCAGCACTCCCGGAGCAGAAGATGCTAACATGTTTATTAGATGTTGCTGCAAGATTGGCAGCACTCCCGGAGCCAAACATGAGCATTGGAACCTGAGGCTGCATAATGACATTAAAAAGAAGAGACTAACAGACAACAAAGATGTTAAAAGCAATACATCAGTTTCAATTTATAACAGTACATTTCACAGTTCCGTATGCAACAAGAAGTGTCCATGACTGATAAGAAAATCAAACAGCATTATTTGTCACCTTGTTCTTGTCCATGACTGATAAGCTGAAGAGTGTAGCAGCTGCGTTTTCTCTAGCTTCCATGCTACCGTGTTTCAAGACATCAACTATGTCAGGTATAGCTCCTGCGTTTACTATGTGTCCCTTATTTGCCTCGTTAATCGAGAGGTTGAGAAGAGCCGTGACAGCATGTTCCTGAACCCGTTCATCTGCTGAGGAAAGCAATTCCACAAGTGGTGGAACCGCACCAGCATCAGCTATACAAACCCGGTTATCAGCATTTCTCTTAGCCAATAACCGAAGTTCACCAGCAGCAGCACGTTGATCTTCTATGCTTCCATGTATTAGCTTTCCTAGTAAGGAATTTATAGCAGTTTGATCACAATCTGAGGCAGAACTACCGGTTCTTCGATTTCTACAGGTACCTTGTTGCTTCTTTGGCAGCTCAACATTGTTGTTTTCACACCAGAGAGTAATCAGACTCTTTAATACATAATTGGGGACCAGATCTGTGTTTGGGAGGGTCTGCTGCGTCTTTGGGCACGTCTTATGACCGTCATCGAGCCATTTCTGGATGCAACCACGCTCGTATGTCTGCACTTACAGTGAGAGAAATATCAGGTTACATTCTACCAAAAGTGTATGACCAAGTTCGTTTCGCTAAGACTAATGAACAGTAAGCATCATACCTGTCCAGAAGCAACGATAACAGGATCTCTCATCAGTTCAAGTGAGACTGGGCAGCGGAAGTCGTCAGGTATTACAGGTGATCTATGCTTACTCAAGCTGTTATCAGAATCAGGGAGTTCAACTTCAGAATTTACTGTCAACAGATAGTCACTAAGCTTCTTGAATATGGTAGACATCATCTCAAAAGACTCCCCAACTTCGCCATTGCTCGAGATTACCAATTCATGGAAGGCACGAGACTCTTTTCTTAGATCTTCAGTTGTCCTGATGTGCAGATTTTCGGACAATCTCCTCAAAACACCAATGTCAGGGTCATCTTCAGTTAAAGATTCAGCTTATCAGTCATGGACAAGAACAAGGTGGCAAAAATCATAACTCCACACTTATGTGGAGGAATGAGCCAAAAATTTAACTGTAGTGTGGTTACATCACGTAGAAGGTCATGTAAAAATTTCGTTCTCATCCGATATCACATGAACGAAAAACGTTCCGCTGAACATTTCAGCCCACAAAAATCAGAAAATCAAACAGCATTATTTGTCATATAACTAGTGATCTTACAAAAATCATAACTCCACAATTATGTGGAGGAATGAGCCAAAAATTTAACTGTAGTGTGGTTACATCACGTAGAAGGTCATGTAAAAATTTCGTTCTCATCCGATATCACATGAACGAAAAACGTTCCGCTGAACGTTTCAGCCCACAAAAATCAGAAAATCAAACAGCATTATTTGTCATATAACTAGTGATCTTGCAAAAATCATAACTCCACAATTATGTGGAGGAATGAGCCAAAAATTTAACTGTAGTGTGGTTACATCACGTAGAAGGTCATGTAAAAATTTCGTTCTCATCCGATATCACATGAACGAAAAACGTTCCGCTGAACATTTCAGCCCACAAAAATCAGAAAATCAAACAGCATTATTTGTCATATAACTAGTGATCTTGCAAAAATCATAACTCCACAATTATGTGGAGGAATGAGCCAAAAATTTAACTGTAGTGTGGTTACATCACGTAGAAGGTCATGTAAAAATTTCGTTCTCATCCGATATCACATGAACGAAAAACGTTCAGCTGAACATTTCAGCCCACAAAAATCAGAAATGATAAATCTTAAGTTGTAGCCCATAACATAGCGGCAATGTCATCTCGTATCTTCCTAGTTTCGCCACCGTTTGTTGGGTAGTTTCTTTCTACATCTTCTCCATCGGAGTCACTGTCACCCACATCATCGAACTCCTCTTCATCCGTGTCATCTTCATCAAATTCATTATCAACATTGACCGTAGTAGACATATCATCCTCTGTACCCCTTGTTGAACTACGAGACTTTCTCACAAAGTTATGCAATGAAAAACACGCCAAGATAATATCAACCTGTGTATCCACACTATAACTTGGCATAACTTTGAGTATCTTCCAACATCCTTTCAAAACGCCGAAAGACCGCTCAATGTAACATCGAAGTGATGAATGTTTTCTATTGAAAGCCTCCTTAGCATTACCCGGGGGTACATTTTCAAACTGTGACAGATGATATCGTGTCTTTGGATAAGGAACCATGTACCCCTCTTTGTCAGGGTAACCCTTGTCCACCAAATAGTAGCGGCCTATTTTTTGAAACGTTAAAGAGTTAATGAGTTTAGTAAAGTACACATTGAATTAACTAAATTACTACATACCTGGTGGTGGGTGTGGAAAACCCATAGCCGGAGTACTAACTGCCTGCTCAAATACTTTTGCATCGTGTGCAGATCCCTCCCAACCGGCTGAAACAAATGTGAAACACATGTCAAAGTCACAAACAGCCATCACATTGAACGTGCATATCCCTTTCCGACCTCTGTATGGAATTTGATCCGCCTCTGGTATACATGCGTTGATATGTGTACCGTCTATACACCCAATTGCACCACTAAAGTACTGAGAATATCTTGGATCATTCTTGATTTGATTTGGCACTTCAGAAAATGAAGGATCCATAGGTTTTATTATGTCCCTTGACATGCCATCAAACCCTTTACGACGTCCGACAATGGCTTCCAGTACATCGTGCACAACACTCGATATAGTTGATGTAGACCGTTGGAACCTTTCCGATGCGTTTCTATAGTTTAGCCCCTGAGCCATTATGTATACAAATATGCCTACCTTTTCCACAGGCCGCATATTTTTAGAGCCACAAAGTCCATACTTGTTCACCAATAGACTACATAGCTCTTGAAACGTTTGCTTATCCATTCGGAACGCATTGAAGCATCTCGTCTCCGTACTTGAGTTTAGTATTTCATCCATCCACCGCGAACCGTTGAACTTTGTATCGTACACACGTTCCTTGCAAACATGTGTGAAGTAATGTTTAGCTATTAGATCATGTGTAGGTTGTAAAGCAAAAAGTTGTTGGATACGTCGCAAACGTTTAAGTTTTTCATTTGCCGGCATTTTCCTAAACCACAAACCTGTTAAAGTGCAAGAAAAAGTTTTATGTAGTTAGACATAGCATCTAAAACTTCAATTAATGACATTACAATGATTCATGAAGTTCTTACACACAAACACTACCAGCAACATAGATAGTTGTTACACATAAACACACACATAAGGTTCAACCATAAGAATGTCATAAAAACACATAACAAAGAAATGTTTCATCTAAACAAACAAGTTCAACACAATTACTCTTTCGGCAAAGTACCCTTAAGAATCTCCTTCTTGTGCTCGAAGTCTAGCCAATGCAGTCTGTCCTCGTTTGTAGGAAGCCACATAAACTGATTAGCCACTGCTTCAGTAATCAGAAACGTCACAGAGAAGCACCAAAGCGGTGAAAACCTCGGTAAGAGTCCTTCCATAACCATATCAGACAGGACACCCAATGAAGTACATTGTGCAGGAACAGTTGTTTTTGAAGTGTGTTCTGCAAGAGACCTTGCCTCCTGAGCAATGGACCTCGCCTCCTCAGCATCACACAACGCAATTATCTTCTTGTTGGTATCACTATATATATTCATATGATCCAGGTAATTTGATTTCCCACTCGACTTCTTCTTAACATTGCGCTTGTTGACATATGTTTTTTTTGTCTTTCCTTGGGACTTGAGGGGATTTTGAGATGTATGATTATCTTCATCGGGGTAATCGACGTGATCCGCTTCTTGATCGTCAGCTAGATCAGCTGCAATGTTCAAACCATCCCAGTCAATTGGTTCTTCGTCATCAAGACATGGCTCATCAATAGGGTTAATCGGTGGGGGGTCCATTGACGGAGCAACACAATGAACGCCAGTCGCTACCGTGCCCTCAAACAACATCTCCATCATAACTTGAATCTCCGGATGAAGACCATTTTTCCTAAACACACGGTATTCACTGTTTTCCTGCAAATATAACATTTGTAAATGTTATAAGTGATAATTAACATTAAACACTTAAAATTTTAAAATATTAACTAAATTACTACATACCTGCAACTTCTTTGTCCACCATTCGTCAGTTGCTGCAATACAGTTTCTTTCATAGTCCCATCCCAGACCAGTATCACTGTGCTTCAGCTTGATCCATAATCTCCATAATGATTTTAAAGAATTGTACTTGTTCTTTAAAGTGTTTTTTAAACATTTAGTAGATGTCTTCAACTCAAATTGTTCGGTCAAAGTTATCCAACTAAAACCATTCTTCTGTCCATTTTGTTTTTGATATTCACACAAAATTTCAAGAAAGGTTCTCATCAACAGATCATTCCACGCATAGTAACCCTTTTCCTTAGATTGTTGTGTCAATTTCTCATTCTGGTCAGTCATTCTGCTGAATTAAAATTAATTAATATCCAATACAATCAAAAGATCTAGCATATTGAGAAACATATACAAGCCAATACGCAACAAGGTTATCATCATTTCTAGTTCAACCTACACACCCAATTGCGATAATCGGCAATCCATGAAAACAAATCGAATTGAGTATATATACACAGCAATCGGAACCAACAGAACGAAACAGAAAGAATGCAGTATATCGAACATATACACGAAGGAGAAATCTCAATCGAACATATACACGAATTGAACATATACACGGCAATCCATTTTGTTTTCATATACACGAATTGAGTATATATACTTGTTCAGAAATCTCAATCGAACATATACACGATTGCAGCAGCAAAGAGAGTGCAGATGAATGCAGTATAACGAAGGAGAAGAACCCCGACAGAACGAAACAGAAAGAGCAGAAGAATGCAGTATATCGAACATATACACGAAGGAGAAGAAGACCGAATATGTAGAGAAGAGAAGGGCTGTAGAACGAAGGAGAAAGACCTTACCTTTCAACTCGGCAGTGGTGAGCGCGCAGAAGAACGAAGGAGAAGGGCAATGGAACGAAGCGAAGAACAGAAAGAACAGAAGAACGAAAAAGAAAGGCTGTTCATCAAAAAAAAAAAATGAGGGCATTTTGGTCAATTAAACGTAAACAATCTATACCAATAATCTTATACCAAACGCAAAAATTAATACATAAAATACAATCTATAAGAATACTCATCTACAACAATCCCCAAGAATCTCAAGAAACTCCATTTCGAAGAATCTAAAAAAAGAAACCCCATCTAATACCAAACAGGCCCAAAGTTCACACTAGCCCGTTTTTAGTTCGACAACGAAGCTGGGTCTATCCTAGTTTTTCTCTCCTCCGACGATCTGACAACTTCTCCGGCACAACAAAATCCATGGAAAAGCCGAACCGCGGCCGAGCGGCGGCGCCATCGGGCTCCTCATCCCGTTCCTTATCCGGCTCTCATCCTCGCCGCAAAAGTTCCCGCTCACGCTCACCCTCACCTCGCTTTTCATCCCGGTCGTCTTCTTTATCTCGAAGTGCCCGCTCCTGCAGGAGGAGTCCTCCCCAGCGCAGAAGGTTCCGTCTCTCCTTCTATCTTATGCGTCTCGTTCTTGAGTGTCTACGTAAATTATGCCAGTTTCTTCCGATTTGGACGAATTTGAGATATCTTGGTGTAGAAATCAGTATTTCAATTGAAACAAGGACAATGTAGTAGTATAACGGTGACGTTGTCGTTCTTGCACTATGCCTCTTTGGAATAATGTTATTGTCGATTTTTGTCTTTTATCAATTTTTTCTTTTTTTTTTTTTTGCCTTCGAGGAATCATATAATTGATTGAGAATAGAAAGGCTTCTAAGCGGAAAATAACTAGAAATTTGTTCGAGTTAAGCCATTGATGGACAAGACTGGAGTACATTCAATGCGCAACCTATCTGCGTGATGCAGTGGAGTATCTTTCACATGTTACAGGTGGAATGTGACTTTGATTTTCAAGATATTCTTTAGCTGAACGATCGTCTATGCTTTTTCTTGTTGAGGTGGAAATTATTGCCAAAATATAAAAACATTTTGGGCGATCTAAGGAGCTACTACCTAAGAATATTGTCATCATATATTATTTCGTTTTTCATTCTTGTAGGGTGTTTACTTTCTGAAGTCGGCTCGCTAAGACTCAAGTAATATTTTTGTGCAGTCATGCTGGAGGGCTAAAAGAAAGCAGTTCTCCCCGTCCATCTGAAAAAACTTCACCCCTGAGGTTGGTTTATTAACCTCTACTCAGACCCTTTCTTAGAAGAAGAACTTAGCTTATTCCAAAACTTCTTTTTACACATCAGATCACACATCTTGCTCTTTTGGTTTTCCTCTATTTTACCTTGCCTTCAGTAGTTGCTTGTTTATTTTGTTTATCATCTTTTCCTGATTTTTTAAAGATTCGGTTTCATGTGGAAACCAAATGTATTTGCAATCCGACTTAACACATACTTCCATTTTGAGTAAGTACATAAGAAATTTTTTATGAACGGTTTCTCCTTTTCATAAAATGGCCAATCTCCCCAGTTAAAAATTTGTTAAAGGGTGTTCAACATTCAGTAAATTAATGAAAATTTGGACAATTCAAGCCTTTCAAAAATACTAATGAGGATGGTCAAATGCAATATTTCCACAGTAGATTAGTGCAAGCAGATCTAAAGTAGAAGTTGTCGTTGTAATTTACCAAAGGTTATGTAGTCTACGCTGTTTAATTTTGGGATGATTGAGTTTATTTTTTATTTTTATGCCAAGTTGCTATCCTAATTTGATGTACTTAAAATTGATATATAATGTGATTTACACAGAAAGGATACTGGTTTAGTGGTCTTGAATTAATTAACTCTGCATATCCATATAGTTTGATGTCCTATTCTTTAATTTGTTATGAGTGCTTGTTTCAGGAAATCTTCATCCATTCCGGAGTCTAGTGTTCTTCTTGTGGATAAACTCACTCGGAATGTTAATGAAGACCATCTTAAGGAAGTTTTCAGTATGCTTCTTTCTTGTGATTCTGTTTCACATGTTTATCCATGCCTAGAATCTGTTTCACATGTTTATCCATGCCTAGAATCTGTTTCACATGTTTATAACAATCAATCTCTATCGTAATGAAATTTGAGATCCATTCGATGGTTAAGGAGACATCAATTGTCAGGTTTTGTCAAAAAATTTTAGTGAAAAGGCACGTAGTTGCCTTGTGCCTAGATGGTTCAATAGGATTTGAAGGGGCTAATTTACTACATCAATTAAGCAGGCAATCATAGGAATTTATATTGGGTCGCATGACCTTTTAGGTAGTCAGGTTTTTGGCTTGGCTAAAGAAGTTGCTTGTTTATGGATTTAGTGCACTCTAGAGTGTTCGCCCCCTCTCCCCCTTCTGTGTTCAATTGTGGTGCTTTGTGAGTTGAACCTGGTTTTGTATTGAATCCCAATCAATTGGTGTTCACAACAAGAAAACTATTTGATCGAGTAATACCCGGAATCCAGTCCAAAGCACACATTACCTCGGGAATACATTGAATATACGAACTCACGCAACTCCACTTCACCAACAGAAGCTGCTTCCCTGGTCAAAAGCATAAAAAATTCCAACAAATTCATGATAAAGGGAACCTTACACACAAGCCTTCGGGGGTTCCATCCTAAAACCAATTGGCAGTAATAGGAGTAGCCCTAGTACTTATTAGTTAGGTTCAGGTATTATCATATTGTCGATGTGGGAAATAATTCCACACATCTTTAACACTTACAGTCATCTGCCCCAATCCAAACTCCTGTAACTAACTGCTAAGTAATGTACTGAATAATTACCCCTTCAATCCTATTGATCCATATTCCATAAAGAAACAAGCCAACCCATGTGCCTAACAATCTGCCATATGAAATCACCATCTAGACTATAACATCCATGGCAACAGAGAACTTTACTACTATTTTGATACCATGAACTAGCTTTAGTTTTTATTTGCAAAAGTTGTATATACTTTATAGATTTATGGGGCAAGGGAAGAAGGAAGCTTATAAAGAGTGTAAATCAGGAAACTCAAAACACAAATCACTTAATCAGATTATAACACAAGGATTGGACGCAAAAACAGGACAAAATCCCAAGAACAACACAAATTAGGGAGCTACACTCCACTAAGCCACCAAGAGAACAACCTCTCTGGTTAAAGTGTTCCAAATTACTGATTTTCTTGATAATTTGAAAGAGGTATGATCCCTTACTTATGGCTAATACCCTCACAGCCCTAACAACTGGCCATTGCCCATAAACGTCACTTGCTATTCTAGCCTCAAATATTTGTGTGATATACCTAACAAAAACTTATGTGGAATATGATTCCTTTGAGTCATTCATCTTTATCGAACTTTATGTTGAAGTGGAGGGAAGGGGGCTCCCTTCTCTGGGCGCCTTCCTAGCTTACAGCCCAGCCTGATCAATTTATGAACTTAATATCCCTTTTTTCTCTCCAGACTAATAGCATAGCCATTACATACTCTAAACTAGAAGTTGCTATCATACAAAGGACTAAACTAATGTATGTGTGGAGTTTGTTTTTCGTTATAACTGAGACACTTATAAATGTTGTTAAACCTCAATATAACTGATAATGTAATAATATGCGCCTAATGTTGAACCCTTCTATGTTAATTCATTGTACCGTAATCCTGGTTTGTAGGTGAGTTTGGTAAGGTTATGAATGCTCAAGTAGCAAGGGATCGAAATGTAAGTTTCTAATTTTTACATTCCTATTTCATTGTTTCCGGATTGACATGCTTCACTTGTTTGATCTCTTGTGAATCTTTACTTATGCAGGACAATCTTTCAAAGGGATATGGATATGTTGAGTTTAAGTTGCGAGCTGATGCTGAAAAAGCTCAATCATACATGGATGGGGTAGGTTGGTATTTGTTTTATATTAATTAGTGTTCTCTGTGGTGATCTTACATTCTTGACGTCCATCCAGGCTCTAATTGATGGAAACAAGGTTACAGCTAGTTTTGCTCGACTTCCCAGTCACAAAGTACCGCCCCCACCTAGACCTGCATCTCCAGTCAGAAGGCGCTCTCCTTCACCTACGAGACAAAATAGGTTTTCCTTTTACATATTTATCTTTATATTTGTTCTTCTTTCAGCAATTACACACACAAGTAATAGGAGGAGTAGCCGGATGCTTATATGTAGGTTCACACGGGTTCTAATGATGTAAAAGCACACGGGTTCCATGCTAAAACCAATTGGCAATAGGAGTAGTAGCCCAGATGCTTATATGTTATCGATGTGGGATTCTTTTCCCTGCATCTCAACGCCATGCGGGATTGATTAACTGTACTTGCAGAATGTTTTCTTCATGGCCTAGGGAATTGGAGTTTTTCATTAGCATATCTAGTGTGTTGTAATTATCTACAGTGACTTATTGTTTCTTCCTTTGCATCTTGAATAAAATTTTTGTTTCACAGTTCACCTCCTAGGAGGTCCCCAGTGGTTGGTAAACGTAGCCGTTCTCCCATCCGTAGGCCTGCACGATCTAGGTCAAGATCAATCTCACGTCGGAGGTAAGCCCCAAATGTCAGGAAACATTGCAGAAGTTGTGAATTTTTGGAAGATCTATGTTTAGGCAAATATATGAAAATTTGAAGTAAGTGTCCCCAAAGATCAATCTCACCGAGGCAGAGGCAGAGGCCCTGAATCACCTAGTCCTCGAAAGGTAATAAAGCTTATCCCTGTTGGATTATGATGTTCAAAATACTTGTATTTTTTGTATTAGGTGGGGGTTATTACTGATGCCATTGCTGACTTGTCATGTTCAGGTTCCCAGTTACTAAGGTTTGTATTTGAGGCCTCTGAGAGAAAGAAGCAACAATAGAAGCAGTAAGCAGTAGTTCGCCAAATTCCAATCTGGAGGGATGCCTCCTTAGCTTCTTGTACCTATTAAACAACTATCAAAAATTGGAATTGCCGAAGCTGTTTGATGAGAGTGAAATAACAGGATCTAAGAAGTAATATGAGCCACAAAATTGTAACAAACTTCTGACAATCTCATTTCTTTGTATTCAGCTGCATCCATAAAAGGTGTAATATCAGCTACATGAATAACAGATTTTCATCTTCTCGATTAAGTCGCTCTCTTCTCTCTCAACTCTAATTCTCCTCTTTCACACATTCTTTCTTCTCGAGATTCATTGTTACAAAATGTAACATGGTACCAGACTAAGAATGGTTCTACGTAAGACTGAGCAATTTCGGGTCCTGTTTAGACCAATTCGGTCCACAATCGGTCCAATCCGGTCCACAACCGGTCCGGTCTGGACCTTTTTTTTTAAAAAATAAACCGGAAATATTTTGTTTAGATATTGTTCCGGTCCGGTTCGGTCCAGGTCCGGACCTATAATTTTGTAAATATCACAAGTTTTTCGGTTCGGTCCAGGTCCGGTCCTGGACCGGTTTTGGACCGGACCTAGACCGAATAATTCGGTCCATTCCGGTTTGTATTGTTCCGGTCCGGTTCAGGTCAAGACCTATGAGCAGTCCTAGATCTGCGAAATTGGGGATTCTCCTCATTCAATAAACATCGATGAGAATCCTTTAGGTCAGACCTTCAATGGCGATCCTCTCAATCAAATGTATCTCCACCATACTGATCCACCTTGGCTCAAGCTATCGACAACACTGCTCATCGACCAACTACAATAGTTGGAAACGATCGGCCGAGGTCTCTCTCCTTGCCAAGAACAAGCATGGATTTGTGACTGGAGAGTGTAAACGACCGATATCTCATCTCAAGCTCACTGCAAAATGGTACCAATGCAACAATATTCTCATTTCATGGATACTTTACTCGGTGGAGAAGGACATTGTTGAAACGGTGCTCTATTGCAAATCCGCTGCACAGATCAGGAAAGAACTTGGCACACGCTATGGTAAGTCCAATCGAACCAATCTTTATTAGATCTAGAAAGATCTAAGCTCAATTTCACAAGGAAACTCATTTATTACTATATACTTCACTTGACTAAAGAAACTATGAGATGAATACATGCTTGCAGTTGAGAATTAGATTTGTAGTTGTTTCTCAAATAAAGTTGGGTTGTCTTAACTTAAAGATCAACAAGTAATCTAGTTTCTTGTTGGTCTTAATGAGTGTTTCAACATTATGAGATTTAATATACTCATGTTGTATCCATCTCCCACACTTGATGAGATTTACAAAATGGTGCTTCAAGATGAAGCTCAAATTGGGCTTAAAGCATCAACCAGAGATCTTGATGAAGCTACGACTCCATATTCTAAACATCGAGGCAATCAATCTCAATACAATAGATCATCTGCCAAAGGAAAATCGTCAGCAAACTCATCCAACACCAGATCTTCATTTTGTGATCATTGTAAAGCCAAAAATCAAAACACAAACATGCTGGAAACTCCATCGCTATGCTATGGCTACAACGCCAAGTATCTCTTTTTGTGATCATTGCAAGATTGTAGGTCATGTTCTTGCTCGTTGTTGGAAGTTTCATGGCTATCTTGTTGGCCACAAGTCTCATGATCAAATGACTCAACTATTATTTCTCATACACAATTCTAGTGCTTAAGATTCTAGTAAAGATAACCATGGTGCTTTTCTTGCTGATAAATCACTTTGCCTATTCTCATCAACTCTCAAGTTTCAATGGATTGTTGAGAGTGGTGCTACTGACGATATCACACCTCATATTGAGCTCTTTTCCCCTATAAACATGTTCCTCATACAATGCTCATCACTATTCCAAATGGTAATAGTGCTAAAGTTTCTCATATTAGCATCGTTGAGCTAAGTCATGATCTTACTCTACATCATGTTCTTCACGTATCAAATTTTCCATTTAATTTATTATCATTGCACAAGTTATCCAACGATCTTACAACTCACGTTACCTTGTCTCATACTCATTGTTTCATCCAGGCCCCTTCGATGAAACTTCCCTTGGTGATTGGTAAAGCTTGCAAGGGCCTCTATGTCGTAGAAAAAGCTCGTACTCCTGTTGAATATGTTTCAACAAATTCTTGTAACAATTCTCCAATGGTCATCGTGTTTCTCATTTTTTGATCAACTAGACATCATGTTGTAAGCCATGAGATATGGCATTGCCGTCTAGGTCACCTACCTTTTGAGCAATTGCATCACATTGATTCTATTACTATAAGCATCAAGAATCATTTCATTTGTCAAATATGTCCACATACCAAACAAACTAGACAATCTTTCCCCCTTTCTCATGCTCTAGCTAACCATCCCTTTGGTCTTATTCGTATAGACACGTGGGGACATTACAAACAACAAAAAGATAATAGCTTTTTACTTACTTCCTCACTATTGTAAATAATTTCACACGATTTACATGGACATATATTATGGCCAATAAAAGCAATGCTTTTACAATACTCCAATCTTTTATCAGACTCATTTCTACCCAATTTCACACCCAAAATCAAGATCATAAGATCTAACTATGCTCTTGAGTCCTCTAGCCACACTTCTTCCACATTTTATGATCAAGAAGGCATTTTTCACCAAGGTCTTGTCCCTACACTCCTCAACAGAATGGTGTAATTGAGAGAAAGCATAGACACATTCTTGAATTTGGCAGATCTTTGTTTCATCAATCCAAGTTGCCTTTGCCTATTGGGGTGAGTGCATTCTTACTGTCACTCGTATTATTAGTAGATGCCCTCTTATCCTAAACAACAAATCACCATTTGAACTTTTTGATAGCATGAATTATTGTCTATATTTTGGGGCCTGTTTAGACATTTTATCTTCGATAATCTGCATGTTTGGATGTATATTATGTGATTATATTGTCGTTTCATCTACCTTAGCGGGAATCGAGGTCTACACCAAGTTTCGTTGTAATCGTAGGTAAAATGACATGTTTTGCATCAAAAAGGAGCAAAAGGAGCTAAGGAGTCATTGGAGCTACATTCAGGAGCTTAAGGAAGAATCCAGGAATCATGAAATTGGATTAGAGATTCACTTTGGACCAGATTTGAAAGATTTCACATTCAGTTGTGATTCACCTCGGTTGACTACAGAGTCACCTCGACCGAGGTGATCCAGAGGAGCTGACTCGACCGAGGCGAACACCTTGGACGCGGCAAGGATATTTTATTCTTGGCTGAGATCTTTTATTTTTGGAAAGAGGATCTTGTATTTTTGGGCTGGATTCCTGGAAGGAAGAAGATAATTTAGCCCATATATTTTACCTATTTTTATGGGAAAAGATCTTTCAAAGATATTTTATCTTTGGATATTAATTTTCCTATAAAAAGGTTTAGATTTGCCACAAATCCAACATCCGCTAACAGTTGGAAGATCCGCTATCACCCGGAGATGTGCTATACCACCGACAAAGCTTAGATAGCCGTTTTACCCCACTACAGCTGGGAGGTTTGAAGAACCTTTTTGAAGGTTGAAGGAAGAAAGTTGATAGCTTTTATAGCTTTGTGAAGGGTTTGTAAGATTCCTTTAGATTCCCTTCATTGTCGATTGTCTTGTTGGATTTTGATCTAAGGAACGCTTGTTGATTGATAATTGATTCAGTTATTGAAGCCTTTCTCTTAAGGTTTTCTTGTTCAATTATTCTCTTTCTTCCCTTATATTTGATTATTACTTTCATGATGATGAGTGGCTAATTTCCTTGTGTGATTATAGGGTGATTGGCTGAAGGTTGTGGGAAAAACAATGATAGAATAATCTTAATCACAGTAGGACCCTGAAAGCTCGAGCCTTTAACCTTAACCCTAAAGCATCTCGCTCAGTCGATGAACATCTCGGCCGGGGTGGAATTCTTCTGACCGAGGTGACTTATCTGATCCAAAACTGAGAGTTAAGTGTTAGAGTTTGCCAAACCCTATTCTTATTACACCTTTCCTGGTTCAATGCAAGCTTAGGATGAGACTTACCCGGTAATTCCTTTGTTTGTTTACCCAAGATCATAAGTATAGGTAATAAAGGTTTATCCTTTATTGGGGTTTGAGTGTGCTTTCATTCCATCTTTGTGAGTTAGCCTGAGACTTACCCGGTAAAGGTTGATTCTATTCCCTTAGTTGGCGTGTTGGTTTGAGGTTATAGTTCTTTTCCTTAATTCCTTGAGACTTACCCGGTAATAGGAGTTACGGTTTGGGATTAGTGAGTAGTGAGACTTACCCGGTGATCTATTCCACTTTAGAAACACCTTCCCTTTGCAAAAACCACAGCTTTGTCCGCTTATCTTTAGATCTTGAGTTGGAACCACAACTAGATGCTTTAATCCCTAGAATTGCATATTTCCTTAATTGACTTTTTTATCATCTTTGATTGTTTTAATCGCTTTTGTGGTTAGTAATTGCATTGACAAACCTATACCTGTTTTGTTTCACTAAGTCCCTGTGATCGACCCCTGGAATTTCTTGCTTTTTACTACGATTGACCCGTACACTACGGGTTCGCATCCTTGTTTTAAGCTTACATCTAGGGTTATAAATTTAAAGCTTGCACACACCGTTTGGAGCGAACAAGTTTTTGGCGCCGTTGCCGGGGACTTGGTCTAGACCGAGCCGGTTGCGGTTTGCTTTCGGGGCACTTGCCCCTGTTTTTACTGACCACTCTACTTGAGTGACTTTTGCAGGTTCTTTTTAGGTTTATGCGAAGAACCCGCGCTGGGAAGGAAATCGTTCCTTATGATCCCGAACCTGAAAAGACATACAAAAGACGCTTGAAAGAAGCAAAGATGGCCGACCAAGACAATCGCAATCTTGAGTCTGAATTGAAGGAGGCGTTAGAATAGCTACGCCTCAACAAAAAAGAGCTGAGACTGGAGAGGGAAGAAACTCGCGCAATGACTGAAGCGATCGAAGCAGATATGGCAGCTTTACGAGACCAGATCCTCGACCGAGGCAAGACCCTACTCCAGATCCTCGACCGAGGCAGAATCCAGTACTTGTCGCCCCGGCCGAGATACTTCCACCTTGGATGCCAGTCCGAGATGTTCTTTTTGCAGGTATTAAACAAACCCTAGGGCAGAGGATGAACCCTAATCAACAACTGAGGCGTCCAGGAGTCGACCTAGGTGATCCAGCGGACCATGATTATGAGCTTTGACCGCAAGTTCTTTCCATGATTCGCCAATGCCAGTTTGGAGGGCTAGAGAGGGAATCTCCACACCATCATCTACAAAACTATGAGATCTTGATGGAGAGCTTGAGACCTTCAAGGCTGGAAAACAACAACTACAAGCTAAGACCTTTCTACTTCTCTTTGAAAGATAGAGCTCTTACTTGGTATCAATCTCTTCCTCCAGAAAAAATTAGTACTTGGGAGGAGATGACGACGGAATTCTTGACTAAATTCTTTCCCCCCTCTAAAACCGCTGAAATGAAAGGGAAGATTAATGCATTCATCATGAAGGACAAGGAGAGCTTGTCCAAGTCATGGGAGAGGTTTAAAGACATTCTTTTGGATTGCCCACATCATGGGATTCCAAAGATAGAGTTGTTGGAGATATACTTCAAGGGACTGGACGGAAGCACCCAGTTCAACCTTCAACTACTATCTGCCGGCACGTTCATGGACATGCCGATTGACGAAGCTTGAGAGTTTATAGAGAAGCAAGCTTTGCACATGGAGAAATACTTCCACCAAGGAGCTGAAGGTGGAGTTAAAAGAGTCAACTTTCAAGATGCTCCGCCTAACAACAATCAACTCACGTCTTTGAAGAATGACGTGAAACAATTGAAGGAACTCTTAGTTGCTCAAACCAAGAAGGAAGATCAAGGATCAAGGAACAACAATGGATACCGTAACAACAACAACGGTTCCCGGAACAACAACTACAACAACAATAGAGGACCCAACAGCAATAATTGGAGGGCAAACAACCAAAATTCGGGTAACCATCATTCTAACTCCAACTCGAATGATTCCTCTAATCCTTTCCTCTCTTCCTCTTCTTCTTCTACTCCATTAAAGAGCCAAGAGCACGGATCGAGTTCGTCCCAGCCAAAAAAGAAAGACGCAGTGCTGGAGGCCATCTTAATCAAGCTAAGCTCTATGGAGACATCCATGACTTCATTGTCAAAGGCACAAAAAGCCTTAGAACAACAATTCTTCAATAAGGTGAATGAAGCGCCAAGAGTTCCAGGGAAGCTTCTAGCAAGGACGGAAAGCAACCTTAAGGGCCAGATTATGGCCATAACGACGAGGAGTGGACTGAAGACTGTAGATCTAGTGCCTCGGTCGATGCCAGTACAGACGAAGACCACCTCGGTCCAGGTGCAATCGAAGAACACTTCGGCCGAGATGCCAACCGAGGTGGAGCCACAGAAAGCGGAGGAGAAAACTGAAGTTTATATTCCACCTCCTGCATATAAACCACCACTTCCATTCCCTCAGTCAAGGGCCAGAGTACATCTAGACAAGCATTTTGGTAAGTTCCTTGACTTGATGAATAAACTACACATTAATATTCCTTTCCTTGATGCTATTCTAGGGATGCCCGCCTATGGGAAGTTCTTGAAAGAGATTTTATCAAGGAAGAGGAAGCTGGAAGACTTTGGTGAAGTAAGGATGACATCTAAATCCTCGGAGCTTATTCAAATCATGAAGGAGAAGATGCCACCCAAGTTGAGAGATCCCGGCTCATTTTGCATTCCCATTCAAGTTGGGGATGTCACTTGTGAAGCCTTATGTGATCTAGGAGCCAGCGTGAGCATCATTCCGCTGGAGCTATGTGTTAAGATCGGACTTGGAGAGCCCAAGCCGGTGAAGATAAGATTATACATGGCGGACCGCTCCATTACCCATCCCATGGGCATTTTGGAAGACGTTCCGGTTATGTTAGGTAACTTCTATTTACCTATAGACTTTGTTGTGCTTGATATTCCCGCAGATTATCCTGTTCCTATCATTCTCGGGAGGCCATTCTAGCAACTTCGGGTTGCAATGTGGAATGTATGAACGCCAAGCTAAAGTTCAACATTGGCGGAGATGAAGTGGAATTCGCATTACTTGCGGCTATGAAGGGAGAGCAGCTAGGAGATGATATCTTCAACATCTATGATGAAGAAGAATCAAGAGAATTGGTAAGCTCTATCCTTATTACCGATCCACTTGAAAAAGTTATTAGTTTTAGTTTAATAGAGGAAGGTATAGATGCCTCTTATGATGCAGATATACGGAGCTTAAGGGCACTAGAAGAAGATCCAGGAGCTAAAACTGAAAGACTAATCCAGAAGAAGAAGATCTCCAGTTTCGGTTCCAGTTGCAGTACCTCGACCGAGGCACTTTCTGGACCGAGTGAGGTGACCGAAGAACATCTCGGTCAACCTCTCTGGACCTCGACCGAGGTCAAAAGCGAGATGATGTCAACTGAGACTACTGAAAATAACAAACTTCTTACTCCCTCCTCTGACATTCATACTCAATTGGTGGAACATTCTCTCCACCAAATTTCTGATAATAAAGGACCTTGGTATGCTGATATTGTTAATTATCTTGTTTGCTAGGAAATACCATCCGGATTGACGTACGCTCAAAGGAAGAAATTCTTCAAAGACGTACGCCATTACTACTGGGATGAACCGCTGCTATTCAAGCGCGGGCCGGATGGAATGCTTCGAAGATGCATTCCGGAAGATGAAGTTAATAGCGTCATACGGCATTGTCACTCACTTCCTTGTGGAGGGCATGCTAGCGCCAACAAGACAAGCGCTAAGGTATCACGTTCCGGTTTCTTTTGGCCCACATTATTTAAGGATGTGCAAACGTTTGTTGTCTCTTGTGATGCATGCCAAAGAACAGAGAACTTATCTAGAAGGAATGAGATGCCACTCAATAACATACAAGAGGTTGAGATTTTTTATGTATGGGGAGTAGATTTCATGGGACCTTTCCCATCGTCCGGAGGAAACCTCTATATTCTTCTAGCAGTTGATTACGTCTCTAGATGGGTTGAAGCCATTGCTTCTCCCACTAATGACGCAATGGTGGTTGTGAAGTTCTTTAACAAGACTATCTTTCCATGTTTTGGGACTCCACGCATCATCATCATTGAGGGAGGGACGCATTTCATCAACCGGAAGTTTAAGGCACTTATATCGAAGTATGGGGTAACCCACAAGGTAGCAACCCCTTATCACCCTCAAACTAGTGGACAGGTCGAGATCTCGAATAGAGAAATTAAAGCAATCTTGGAGAAGACCGTCTCTAGGACGAGGAAGGATTGGTCCACGAAGTTGGACGACGCTCTTTGGGCTTACAGGACCGCATTCAAGACTCCCATTGGTACCACCCCTTATAATTTGGTATATGGAAAGTCTTGTCATTTGCCCGTTGAGTTAGAATACAAGGCATATTGGGCGATCAAATGGTTGAACTTCGACATCAAGGACGCCGGCGAGAAGCGGCTGTTGGATATCAATGAGCTGGAGGAGCTGCGTTTGAACGCTTATGAGAATGCCAAAATCTATAAAGAAAGGACGAAGAAATGGCATGACAAGCACATCATTCCAAAGGAGCTTAAAGAAGGAGACTTAGTTCTACTCTTCAACTCCCGCGTCCGCCACTTTCCAGGTAAGTTGAAATCTTGATGGACCGGACCTTATGTTGTGAAACATGTTTTCCCTCATGGTGCAGTTGAGATTTGGGGAGAAACGAGTGGAAGCTTCAAGGTCAACGGTCATAGACTTAAGAAATACAAACCGAAAGTCCCGGTTGAGGAGGTTGCACCACTATACCTCGTTTGAGAGATGCCGTACGGTCCAGCTAGCGACCTTAAATCAAGCGCTTCTTGGGAGGCAACCCAAGGTATTGCTTTCTTTTCCCTTTTTCTAGTTTAGCTTTAGATAGTTTGCTTTTGCTTTGCTTTGTTTTGTTTTTGGCGTCCTAGACAGACAACATGTGACATCTAAGGAAGGAATACAACCCAGGAGCACAACTGGAAGGACAGAAGTTCGAGAATATGAGAAGACGGAGTTTGACTGAGACACATCTCGGTTGCTGTCACAGCACCTCGACCGAGATGATTCTTGAAAAACCGAGGCGATTAGGGTTTCTGAAGACTCACCTCGGTCCGTAAACCTCGGTCCAGTCGAGACCATCTCAACCGAGATGACAGCAGTTCCAGAAAAGGGTATAAAAGGGGTTGAAGATTTCTCTCTCTTCTCTTTACCCTCTTCTCGACCGCGGTGCATTTTCCACCTCGTTCCTCCGTTCTTCCCTCGTTTTCGATGATTCTTGTTTCTAAACTGAGAGGAAAGAGTAGAGGATCGTATTGCAAGCACTAGTCTGCAGAAATAACGAGCCGAATCGACAGAATCTGGGTAAATATCGAAAAAACCCTAACTTCGTCTTTCTCTACTGATTTCTCTCGTTCTGGGCTTTGGTTTCCCCTACATTTGCTGAAAAACAGATTAAGTACCCCATAGGAACCTTTGGTAGTGATTTTGGGGGAAAAGAACTGGATTTTTGAGGGAATCGATCGAGCAGTTTTTTGCCTCGGTCCAGTCGGCCTGTGCCTCGGCCGAGGTGTTCTACAGAGTTGTCAGGGCGACGGAGGTGACCTGACAGTTTGCAGAAAGATGAGTTTTGAGAGACAGTTGGTCCTGAGGGACAGATCTTCTCCTTCCCCCTTCATCTTCCTCCCGCCGTACTAGACCGGTGATCCACGAGAGACACCAGGTCGATTATGACCGTATAGCGGCCCGTCCAGTGATTGTACCCCGCTTCCTGGACATTTCAGCTTTTGACTGCCTCCACGTTGATGTTGATTTGAGGCGTATGATTTCTGCTGTGGGGCTGGAGCAGTTCATAGAGATTAGAGCTCCGGCCTATCTAGAGCCGACCTTGGAGTTTGTTAGCTCCTTTACCTACCTGCCTACCGAGAGCGCCGTGAAGTACCGGTTGATGAACCGGAACTACTTGGTTCCCTTAGATCATTGGCGGGATATCTTTGGCTTCCCGATCCCTACAGTTGCTGATTTTCCCTCCCGAGTTGTAGCTAGGGAGTTTTGGGGACAGATAGCTCACGTGGTTGAGCATGCAGACAGATGGCGACTTGGAGACTCCAGGGAGCGGATTATATTTCATCTTGCTTTCATGCTGGCCCACAGGATCTTCAGTGAGACTCTTCTGGCGTGTACTGAGACGCCCCAGAAGGTCAGACAGGGGGAGCTTCTGAGCTTATACTGTATGGTGACAGGAGGGATCCCAGATTTTGGACTTATGCTGGCGGAGGATCTACATAAAATCAAGGCGAAGGGGAAGGGCGACATCTGCTGTGGAGGTATTGTGACTCATATAGCGAGTTACATGGATATGGACCTTAGTGCTTGTACCATGGTGGCGGCTGCCAAGCCGCTTGGACTTCAGGAGATGATCACTCGGAGGATACTGGTTCCCCGAGGACTTACTACGTCATATGTGGCGATGCCATGGGAGCCGACTGCACCATAGGGGATCAGATGGTCAGCTCAGTTCTCCGTGTTTGATCCACACTACTGCCAGACTGCGTGGATTCCACTAATGAAGGATGCTAGAGAGGCAGCTGCTGCAGCAGCTCAGGGGCCAGATGAGGAGGACGAGGCTGAGGATGATGATGATGATGTTGCTAAGGATGGTGGTGTTCCTATGGATACGGGCACGGATACTGCTGGGACTAGTGCGCCGGTCATCGATTTGGATGATGACGAGACTGAGGAGGAGCCGACTGCAGCACCAGCACGTACCGCTAGGCGTAAGGTACGTAGGCAGAGGGATCCACTTGCTCACCGTCGGATCGATGATCTGACGGATCAGATGATAGATTCCTATGCTGCCATGTCCCTAGAGATCCGAGAGATGCAGGAGAGACTATACTACCAGCACGTGATGGCTGAGATTCAGTTTCAGCATGTCATGGGCTATCCTTTTGACCCATCTCAGCACCCGTATGTGCCACCACCACCACCACCACCGGATCGAGATTATTGAGAGCTTGCAGGATTTTCTTTCTTTATTTATTATGCAGCTCAGCTATGTCCGGTGAGTATTTTATTTCCTAGACTTATTTTGACCCATTGGGACAATGTGTCCCAAGTATGGAGTATTTACATTTGATGTATTACTTGACTACGGATGATTGTATGCTACTTTGATGGAGATTTATGTTTTATTCTGCTCTATCTGAGATTGCATGCATGCATACAGGTTATTTGATTGAGAAAAACGTCAGAAACTGGACAGAAAAAAATTTTTTTTTGACCTCGACCGAAGTAATTTTGGCCAAACGAGGTACTTCACCTCGGTTGACCGAGGCGTTTTAACTGAAAGGAATTTTTCGAAAACGATTTTTGTGCTTCTTATCTGGATATGACCTCAGTGAAGATTTTGTTTGCAGATTGGTTTTGAAATCTTTATATGTTTGAAAGGTTTTATGATATGTTTAAGTTGCTAAATGCTTTATTTGAAATTTGTGGCATGTTTAATACTTTGTTTTTATCAAAATTATATTGAACTTGAAGGTTGACACCACATTATGAGTTCTCTCACTTTCTTCCTGGAAAGACCAAGACAATTCATTCTTTTCTCTTCTTCTTCTTGATCATGCTTAGCCCTTCATATACATATTTGCCTTCCTTTACCTATCCGGAAATTTGGAAGCAAGCAAGTGAAAAGTAGGTGAAAGAAAAGTTGAGAAGTTGGCTGGAAGTGAAAGTGTTAGAAAGTAATAAATAGGTTTGGGGAAGTCAATCATGATGATGAGTAACTCGGCACCATTCACATAGCCGGGTGTTTGTGTCTTGCCAAAGTCGGATTGAGCGATATGCCTAACGGGTCATGGTATGTGCATCAAGGGTTTGATGCATCTCAAGAAATTGATGATTGCTGATTTCCTAGGCTTCGGTTATTGTGCACCTCTGTCCATGCATCCCAAAAAGTAAAGTAAAAAAAAAAGAAAAAAGTGTGAAATAAGCAAAGCTTATTGGTGGATGATGTTGAATGTCAAGTGAAAGTGAGGTGATATCCTTTTCCCGGATTCTAGCACAACATTACCTTCTATACATCCCTACCCTACACGTTTCTTGACCTTTCTTTTTGAAGCCCTTGAGACCTCGAGCTTGTTGATTGACTTAGTGGTTTAAACTGGATTATACATGATTAATTTTGATGATTATGATTTATTATGCATTCTATGATTTTATGCATAGATGAGCAACTTATATTTATAAAATGTTTTAAGCATATTTTGATTTTAAATTCCATGAAGTATTCTCTTAGAGTGATCTATGATTGTATCACACCATTAAAATGTTCTGAAAGATTTTTTCATTGATCTTCATGACTAATAATCCATTCTATCTTGCATTTTATATTCGGAACTTGCTTGGGGACGAGCAAGGCCTAAGTATGGGGTATTTTGATAGCATGAATTATTGTCTATATTTTGGGGCCTATTTAGACGTTTTATCTTCAATAATCTGCATGTTTGGATGTATATTATGTGATTATATTGTCGTTTCATCTACCTTTGTGGGAATCGAGGTCTACACCAAGTTTCGTTGTAATCGTAGGTAAAATGGCACGTTTTGCATCAAAAAGGAGCAAAAGGAGCTAAGGAGTCATTGGAGCTACATTCAGGAGCTTAAAGAAGAATCCAGGAATCATGGAATTGGATTAGAGATTCACTTTGGACCAGATTTAAAAGATTTCACATTCAGTTGTGATTCACCTCGGTTGACTACAGAGTCACCTCGACCGAGGTGATCCAGAGGAGCTGACTCGACCGAGGCGAACACCTTGGACGCGGCAAGGATATTTTATTCTTGGCTAAGATCTTTTATTTTTGGAAAGAGGATCTTATATTTTTGGGCTGGATTCCTGGAAGGAAGAAGATAATTTAGCCCATATATTTTATCTATTTTTATGGGAAAAGATCTTTCTAAGATATCTTATCTTTGGAGAGTAATTTTCCTATAAAAAGGGTTGGATTTGTCACAAATCCAACATCCGCTAACAGTTGGAAGATCCGCTATCACCTGGAGACGTGCTATACCACCGACAAAGCTTAGATAGCCGTTTTACCCCTCTACAGCTGGGAGATTTGAAGAATCTTTTTGAAGGTTGAAGGAAGATTGAAGGAAGAAAGTTGATAGCTTTTATAGCTTTGTGAAGGGTTTTGTAAGATTCCTTTAGATTCCCTTCATTGTCGATTGTCTTGTTGGATTTTGATCCAAGGAACGCTTGTTGATTGATAATTGATTCAGTTATTGAAGCCTTTCTCTTAAGGTTTTCTTATTCAATTATTCTCTTTCTTCCCTTATATTTGATTATTACTTTCATGATGATGAGTGGCTAATTTCCTTGTGTGATTCTAGGGTGATTGGTTGAAGGTTGTAGGAAAAACAATGATAGAATAATCTTAATCACAGTAGGACCCTGAAAGCTCGAGCCTTTAACCTTATCCCTAAAGCATCTCGCTCAGTCGATGAACATCTCGGCCGGGGTGGAATTCTTCTGACCGAGGTGACTTATCTGATCCAAAACTGAGAGTTAAGTGTTAGAGTTTGCCAAACCCAATTCTTATTACACCTTTCCTGGTTCAATGCAAGCTTAGGATGAGACTTACCCGGTAATTCCTTTGTTTATTTACCCAAGATCATAAGTATATGTAATAAAGGTTTATCCTTTATTGGGGTTTGAGTGTGCTTTCATTCCATCTTTTTGAGTTAGCTTGAGACTTACCAGGTAAAGGTTGACTCTATTCCCTTAGTTGGCGTGTTGGTTTGAGGTTATAGTTATTTTCCTTAATTCTTTGAGACTTACCCGGTAATAGAAGTTACGGTTTGGGATTAGTGAGTAGTGAGACTTACCCGGTGATCTATTCCACTTTAGAAACACCTTCCCTTTGCAAAAACCACAGCTTTGTCCGCTTATCTTTAGATCTTGAGTTGGAACCACAACTAGATGCTTTAATCCCTAGAATTGCATATTTCCTTAATTGAATTTTTATCATCTTTGATTGTTTTAATCGCTTTTGTGGTTAGTAATTGCATTGACAAACCTATACCTGTTTTGTTTCACTAAGTCCCTGTGATCGACCCCTGGAATTTCTTGCTATTTACTACGATTGACCCGTACACTGCGGGTTCGCATCCTTGTTTTAAGCTTATATCTAGGGTTATAAATTTAAAGCTTGCACACACCATTTGGAGCGAACACTTTTGTTTCATAAGACTCCTGATTACTCTCACTTCAAAGCCTTTGGATGCTTATGCTTTGTAAGCACCAAGACATCACATCGTGACAAATTTGAGCCTCGAGCCCTTCCATGTGTTTTCTTAAGATATACCCTTACGGCCGGAAGGGATTCAAATTCCTTACTCTTCAATCCAAAGAAATTATCATTTCTCGAGAAGTATTTCATGAAACCATTCTTCCCTCCCACAACATTTATAAACTTACAACTACACTTCCTATTCATTTATCACAACCATCCTTTGATACTATTATTTTCTACCTACTACTATCTTTGAGTCCACACATTCCTCTAATGATACATCACATTCCATTACTCAATCTCCACCCCCTTTTGTTGATGATATACACTCATCCAGTCTCAATGATGATGTATTCACGTCTATACCTAGAACTATTAAAACAAATAATACCACCACTCCTCCCTTATATCTTCCTCCTCGACATTCTAATCGACAACCAAAGACACCTTCATTTATTCGGGACTTTGTATGCTCATATGGCTCTTCCTCTTTGCCTTCACCAAGTATGCTTCATTCTTCCATATAACCTTCTTCTCACCATGCTTTTTTTGTCCTCCCTTTCTTCATATGTCAAACCAACTTCCAATCATGAGGCTTCTAAGGATCCAAAATGGGTCGACGCCATGCATAAAGAGTATCAAGCATTATAGTCTTGAATTGAATAAGGTAAGGTTAGTTGCAAGGGGTTTTACTCAATAAGTTGGAATAGATTTTCATGAGACTTTTTCTCCACTTGTTAAAATGACAACTATACATAGTATTATTGCTATTGCTACAACCAAATCTTGGATGTTACATCAACTTGATGTCAACAATGCCTTCCTCCACGAAGAACTTTATAAAGATGTTTATATGAAAACACCTCTAGGGATTCCTAATCCTCTTTCGTTAGTGTGTAAACTCAGGAAGTCTCTATATGGTTTAAAATAGGTCTCTCGTCAATGGTTTTATCGCCTCACTTCATCTCTTGTGGCCCGGGGTTATACTCAATCCAAAAATGATTATTCATTCATCAAACGTGACTCTTCTCTTATTACAATTGTAGCTATATAGATTGATGATTTTCTCATTATTGGGTCAAATGCTACCGAGACTTCATAGTTAAAAGCATATATTGATGATGCATTTAGTGTTAAGGATCTTGTGATTCTACACTATTTTCTTGCCATTGAGATAAGTTGTCTTTCATCAAACATTGTGATTTCTCAACGCAAGTTCACACTTAAAATTTTGCGTGATGATACCGTTCTGGATATGAAGCCTACTAGCACTCCTCTTCCTCTAAACACCAAGATCATGTCTAAAAATGGTGTTCCTCTTGAAGATGCATCAACTTACCGTTGTCTAGTAAGCAAGCTCAACTTCTTAACTCATACCAAACCTGATTTGTGCTTTGTTGTACAATATCTGAGCCAGTTCAAGCATCTACCATGTTCCTCTCACCTTCATGCTTTACGTCATACTCTCAAATATTTACAAGGAACCATCGGTCATGGTGTCATTTGCAATGGATGTGACTCTCTATCCTTACAAGCTTACATATATTCTGATTGGGTTGCATGCCCTACTTCTCGTCATTCCATTGGAGGCTTTTTCATTCTCCTTGGACAATATTCAGTTTGTTGGAAGACCAAGAAACAAGGGATTGTTTCTCGTAGCTTTGTTGAAGTGGAATATAGAGCTATGACAAGTGTGGCTACTGAGATTACATGGTTAATTCGGCTTCTTTCAGATATTGGCCTCACTCCACCACAATATTTATGTCTTTATTGTGAAAACAATTCTGCCATACAAATTTCACATAATCATATTTTTCACTAGAGAACCAACCATATAGAAATTGAATGTCATTTTACAAGAAACAAGATCATGGAAGGTCTCTTGGAGCTCAAGCATGTTCCTACATTTGCTCAGTTAGCTAATGTGTTTACCAAAATCATACCTTCTATTCAATGGAACAATCTTTGTAACATCCCAAATTCTCAAAACTCGGGGAGCTACTAGTTAAGACCTTACAATGGGCCCCGACCATAGTTTGACAACAACTCTACTAGGATCTTACAACAAGGCACAAACATATTTAAATAATTTGAAAACGTTAAACAATATTTACATGAATGATATGTACCAGCCTTACAAGACAGAGATACTAAAACAACGCATATGAAGAAACTGAACACACCCCGCCCCCATCTAAATGAGTACGTGGACCCGGCTGACCATCCGTTCCGGATCTCTTTGCAACTACCTAAAACTCGAAGAACTAACAACACAAATAAACCGTTAGCTACAATCCAACATCAGAAGAATACATAAGCATAAACACATATCAAAACAACATGTAAACACATAGTATGCTATCATAAAAATTCGATTATTATTATCTTCATTAAGTCATTCACTTTGTTCAATTATAAGTGTGATACTAGAAGTCGCAGGCTCTCACCTTCGAACATTATTCAGCTGGAGTGGATCAGAGCACCAACCCGTATACCATGTGGAGTGGACGTTACCGTCACCGTATATCCAAATCTGGCCCAATCACGAAGCACCTCCCAAACTCCCTCGGGAGAACTGGACAAGTAATCACCGCCCGTTACCCGTGGGCCAATATATAGGCCTGTAGATAAATATATACTACCTAAGCCACAACACGATATCAAACACGTAATGCAAACACCACTCATGTCATTCAGCCAATATAAGATTAAAACTAAGTAAGCCCAACAAACTTACCTGAACCGGCCGTCAAGTCCCGTCAAACACTCGATCCCGCTCAGTAATATCTCAACTGCCTGATAATAACATAAAGCTCATATCAATATATTATCCGACCTCTAGAAGTCGTAACTTCTAGGTCAACAAAGGGAAAACCGAGAAATAGCACTAGACCAACTCTTTTCTAAGAAAAGACGGTTTAACCCTAGGATCCAAAAACTCTGAAGTTTCCCTGAGGTCTCAAGAACTTCTACTAGAAACCCAAACCAAATATCTAACTCTCCAGAGGGCGGATCTACAGAGTTTGAAAGATGTTTGTCTTTCAAACTTACTATCTACTACTAAGGCTCAACTAACATACTACTACTTAATCCCAAAACATACCGAGACACCTACTCACATGCCCAACCATGACCTCCTATGATATAATCCATAAATATATACAAACTTCAACCATCTCCAAGAAAACACACACTTAAAACCTAGAACAACTCATCTAAAACTAAACTACACTTATACCCAACTTCGGAACATCACAAATCCGGATTAAACCAACGGATCTCTCTCAACTTTTACCACATGCTATGCAATCCATAAACAACATAACCAAAATTCAAGTTCAACAAAGGTCAATAACCCATCCAAATCTATCTCACAAAACCGCTTCACAAGCATTTTTTCTCAACACTTGGAATATTTCAACACATTCTAAAAACTATAACATATCCAAAAATCAGCAACGAAGTAGGAGTCTAAGGCCATCTCCAATAAGGGGAGTTATATGCCCCCTTTAGCCCTACTTTATTATAAAATGGTCTCCAATAAAAAAAAGCTAATTGGTTAAGGGGTTAAAGGGTGGTGTAAAGGGCTAAATATAACCCTCAAGGTCACCCTTTAACTCTTCAAGTGGACCACCATATTAAACTCATTTGCTTCCTCTTTTTTGAGAAAAGATGAGAGAAAAGTGAACCCTTGTAATATATAATTAGTAAAGGGCTAAATTAGCCCTTTTATTATTGGAGACCATTCAACTAATAATAAATATTATATATTTTTTCAGGATTAAAATTTAGCTTCAAGACTATTATAACCCTTTGTTATTGGAGAGGGCCTAAATTACCCAAATCTGAACCCGAAATTGAATGTTCGTCACTTCCGAAAACTCAGAAACATAACAGCTCTTCTAGTCATCTTCCATGGCTGCTTCGGAGGGTCTAAAGGCATACATGGGTACTCTCATCAGTACATATATAGATATGGGTTTGGAACTTCACCGTACAACACCCTACCTTAGATCTATACCTTTGTAATCCTAACTTTGTCCTTATACCTTTAGAACATCTTGAATCGATTGTCACAATTGGATACCTGAATCTTTAGAATCGTTATTTTCCCATTAATCTTTACAAAAGCTCATTTACTTGCCGGACGATTTTACGAACTGAATTTGATCCCCAAATCCCTGATTTTGACCCTGAAATTCTTGCTTTACTATACCGATCCGTACATTGCGGGTTTGCTTCTTTTCTTGATTTCAGATTTTATAAATTTAAGACTTTGCATGCACACTATTGAGCGAACAAGTTTTTGGCGTCGTTTTCGGGGATTTGGTTTAGGCCAAATTCGGTTTTCAGTTGTCTAGCTTGGGAGCTTTTGATCTTGTTATTTGATCTATCTACCTTAGTGATCTTGTAGATTTCTCTTTAGGTATATGAGAAGGTCTTGATCTGTGAAAAACCTCGTTCCTTTTGACCCTGAACCTGAGAAGACTCTCAAGAAGCGGTTAAGAGAAGCAAAACTGGCTGAACACAATGAAAGGAACCTTCAAGTTGAGTTGGATGAAACTCGAGCTCTCCTTAATACAAGTGAAAGAAGACTTCTTGAGGAGAGAGTTGTAGCTCGAGCTGATAGAGAGTGATTTCAAGATGAAATGGATGAAATCTAGGCGATGGTACGACAAGCAAACTTGGAGAAAGCCGCCAAGAAAGACGAATCATCCGATGATGATATGCCTGATCTGGAAGAAACACCATCTAATTCAATATTTAATCCTCGTATTAGTGTTAGAGATGTGAGAGTTGCTCCTATCGTGGCTGAACCATGAACTCTTGGGCAACGTATGGACCCGAACCAACAGCCGCGCCGTTTGGGCGTGAGTCTTGGAGATCCAGATGAGCATGACTATGGGTTTCGCCCTCAAGTCATAACTATGATCCGCCAAAGTCAGTTTGGTGGAATGGAAACGGAATCTCTGCATCAACATCTACAGAATTATGAGATTCTTATGGAGACCTTGAAGCCTCCAAAAGCAACCAACAACAATTATAAGTTGAGACCTTTCTTTTTCTCTTTGAAAGACAAGGCCTTAGCTAGGTATCTATCTCTTCCAACTGGAAGAGTTAACACATGGGAGGAGATGACTTCGGAATTCCTCACCAAGTTCTTTCTGCCATCAAAGATGGCGGAGTTAAGAGGTAAAATCAATGCTTTTACTATGAAACCTAATGAAAGTTTGTTTAAATCTTGGAAAAGGTTCAAGGACCTTCTATTGGATTGCCCTCACCATGGCATTTCAAAGCTTGAGTTATTGGAGATATACTACAAGGGATTGGATGTGGAAACTCAATTCAAACTTCAATCTCTTTCGTGCAGAACTTTTATGGAAATGAGAGATGATGATGCTTGAGAGTTCATTGAAAAGCAAGCTCTAGTGATTGAGAAGTACCCCATAGGAAAATTGAAAGTGGGAATTGAAATTCCGGAGATCCGAGATTGAGTTTGAATCAAGGAAGTCAAAATCAAATTTTCTCTCTCAACAATGAGATTAAGGAGTTGAAAGAACTCTTGAAGCCTAGCATTCAATCGAAAAAGGAGCAAGACGTTAGCTATCTAGGAGGAGAGAAAAATCAAGGGAATAGGAATAACAACCGGAACAACCGTTTGAACAATAACAACAACAATAACAGGAATTTCAACAACAATTGGAGATCCAACTAGAAAAATCCCGGTAATCCTTATTCTCGTGATGAAAATTCACTAACACCTCCTTCTTCTTCTTCTTCTTCTTCTTCTTCTTCTACCCCTTTGAAAAGTCAGGGACAAGCTTCATCGAGTTCAAGCTAGCTAGAGAAACACAAGCTTGAAGCGATGATGGAAAAAATCTTGGGAAGATGCAAGGAATGGTGAATTCCATCACTTCGATTTCTAAAGCACAAAAAGCTTTGGAGAATCAAGTGTTTAGCAAAGCCAGAGCAGTTCCTAGAGATCAAGGGAAACTTCCTGGAAAAACGGAGGATAATCAGAATGGGAGAGTGATGACAATTACTACACGAAGTGGTGTAACAACCACCGATCCACAGCCTGCATTCGTCGAGGTCCCCGTCGAAAAGGAGAAAGGAAAGGAGAAGGACGATGTCTACGTACCTCCTCCAGCTTATAAACCTCCCTTGCCATTTCTGCAATCTAGAGCGAGAGCGCGTCTAGACAAACACTTCGGTAAGTTCATTGATCTCATGAGCAAACTGCACATTAACATACCTTTTCTTGATGCAATTTTAGGAATGCCCGCTTATGGGAAGTTCTTGAAGGAGATCTTCTCCAACAAGAGAAAACTTGAAGATTTTGGTGAAGTCAAGATGACTTCGGAGTCATCGGATCTCATCAAAATAATAACAGAAAAGATGCCCCCAAAGCTGCGATATCCGGGGTCATTTTGCATACCAATAGGAGTGGGAGATGCCACATATGATGCACTTTGTGACTTGGGAGCAAGTATGAGCATCATTCCACTTGCTTTGTGTGAGAAGGTTGGTTTAGGTGAATCTAAATCGGTAAAGATGACGTTGTAAATGGTGGATGAATCCATTACTTGACCCATTGGTATCATTGAAGATGTCCCAGTTAAGCTTGACAATTTCTATATTCTTATAGACTTTGTTGTGCTTGACATTCCTACTGATTGTCCGGTTCCGATCATACTTGAGAGACCTTTTCTTGTAACTTACGGATGTATGGTTGATTGAAGAACGCTAAATTGGCCTTTGACACTGGAGAGAGAAAGTTGAATTTGTATGTTCGCCACTTAGCGTGCGTGCAATTAAGCTTTAAATTTATAAAACTAGAATAAAAGCAAGCGAACCCGCAGTGTACGGATCGGCGTAGATTAGCAAGTATTCCAGAGTATCGAACACAGGGATTTGGGGAGAATAAATTCGATCGTAGATTATCAAGCAAATGAATGTAAGAGCTTTGCAAATTATTGGGAAAACAACAATCCTAAAGATCCAAGTATGCAGTTGTGGCAATCAATTCAAGATATACTTAATGATATAAGGACAGAGTTAAGATATGCAAAGGTATGCTAATGTAAGGTAATCGTACGGTGAAGTTCCAAAAACCTTATGTGACTCACCTACAAGACACTCTCTATACAGGTTGTTGAGGCTTCAATATAGAAAGGTTCTAAAGGTAAGAATTAATGTCAAATACCCAAACTTGTAATCCAAGGATCAAGACTAACTTAACCGATTACGGTTGTGACACTCACAATCGAGGTAGAGGTTGTTGAGACTTCACTACCACCTAGAAAAGGCAAGCCTAAACTAAGTTAAAGCAAATCTTTAACTTTGGATTAAAGTAAAAGCAGGTTCGTAAACTTAAAGGAAATCACGGTTAGTTCTTGAGGTTCCACGGCCGTGGACTTCAAGAACAGGCCGTAATTTAAGGTTGTCGACGATTCTCTCTAACTCTCAGGGTCCAATCTGTTTACGATCGATCTATCATCATCTAAGCCACAACTATCAACCCTTCACCTTAGAATTGTTAAGGGTTTTTAGCCAACAATCATCATTACGATATCAAATTCAAGGTTTAAAAGATTGAAAGATGAAAACTTCCGAAAACTTCCAATAAACTTCAAACCAATCTCAATGCCACAATCAAGAACAAATATTGTCGCTAGATTCGGAATATAACAAACAAACACAATATTAGATAAGAAGGAAGAACGGGATGTCAATCCGTCTTCTAAATCAAACCTAAACAAGAAGAGAAATCTTCTTGCAATTAACCTTCCGAATCTTCGATCTTCCGTCAATCCGGAAATCTCTATCACAATCTCCACCAAGTGCGAGATTAGGGCAACTCTAAAGATGAGCGCAAGTACGTCTTTTGCAAAATCGCAAAGTCTCTAAGCGGGGGTCTAAGCGAAGGTGCAAGCGTAAGCCTAAAGCGAGATGACGGAATCTCTCTTCGTCCGTCCATTTATAGTGTATGATGAAGTAGCGGCCCGGCCCAATCTTTTAAAAGATCGTGGCTTAAAGTGTGTTGAAAAAGATCGCTAAGATCACGGTCGTGGAAGGTTCCACGACCGTAATTTAGAGCGTGGAATTGGACACGGTTTGAACACATGATTCCACGACCGTAGAATCCACTAGAATGAATCACGCTTTACTTGCTAGGGTTCCACAACCGTGGAACTGAACGTGGTTTGTAGTACGGCCGTATTTTAGAGCGTGATTTAGGGCAAGAACGTGATTCTTCCCTAACCTCGTGCATTCCATAAGTTGACACTCATTTTGCTCCTAAGAATGCCCTCAATCCATGGACATACTCAATCAACTCATCCTTGCTAAATTCCGTTCGGAAATGGCTCTCAATCACCTATAATCAACATAAAGCTTCTGTAGACATCTATATCGACAATATAGGCAAACTAGCTCACAAATGCAACAATGCTAAATCAAAGACTATCAATATGAATCAAATACGTTTAGAAAACGTGCCTAAAACATCACAATATTTCAGGCTAACAAATAACCCCATACTTAACACTTGCTTGTCCCTAAGCAAGGTCTTTCAAAAGCTTTAAAACAAGAGTTAGGATGAAATATGTGTACCTTCTCAAAGCAATACTTCTTTTGGAGGAATGTGCCTTCTAAAGAATAGATCATTCTCAAATCTTGCTTCAATCGTTTATAGACTTTCATACACTTGATCAAAGAGTAAAGAGTAAAGAAAACTCATGAATCAATCAAACTTCCGTACAAACATCATAACCTTTAAACATTATCAAAATCAATCATAAGAAACTTCAATTTAGATCACCAAGTCATATAACATTCTTTTGATCTTAAGGACTTTCAAAGAAAAAGGTCTAGAAAGTGGAAAGGGAAGGAAACTTTAAGGAATGTGGTGCATGAATCCGGGAAAGTGGACAACTACTCCTTCTTCTTCTTTTGCGGTTTCCGCAACACATCACTTAGAGCTTCGCTCTCTTCCTTTCATTTTTCGACTTTACTTTTGGAGTTATGGACAGAGGTGCACAAAAACCGAAGCCTAGGAGATTGGCGTTTCTCATTTTTATGAGATGCCTCAAACCCTTAGCGCACATACCATAATCCGCTAGGAATATCGCTCAATCCGACTTTGGCAAGACACAAACACCCGGCTATGTGAATGGTGCCGAGTTACTCATCATCATGATTGACTTCCCCAAACCTACAATTTCTTTCTATTCTTTTGATTGCAAATAATTGCTCTCATGGCCCTCCCATATCAAACATGCCTTTTTCATTCACTTCTCCAAATTCCCGGATAGGTAAAGGAGGTCAATATTTCAATGAGGAGCTAATATGATCAAAGAAAGAAGAAAGAAAAATCGAATTGCCTTAATCATCTCAACAAGAAGTATAAGAACTTATAGTGTGATTTCAACTTCAATTTCTCAACATGATTTAAGTAACATTCATCACATTATGAAACTTGCAAAAGAGGTATAATCAACTCATTTATTTCCTTTTCAATTCACTATTCATTTAAGCATGCAATTGTCATCAAACTCGATTCACAAGTAGTGATTATCATAGAAATCATCTCAATTCCTTAGAAGCACAAAATTTTTCAAAATTTTTCAATTTTTATGGGTTTTTCAAGTTCTTTTTCATGCAATGCAATAACGAAACATGCAACAATATAATGAACATGCAATGATAGTCTCGAATAGAAGCAAACATAGTGAGTAAGAGTTATTACAAACTTTTAGTCACACCCCACCCCATACTTAGGACGAACATTGTCCCTAATGTTCAAAAGAAAGAAAGAAAAGAAAGAAAAGAAAAAGAAACTCACAAAGTGGCGGTGGAGCGGCTAAAGCGAATGGTCAATCATCAATCACTACAGCGCTGGTGGAGGCGGGAATGGGGAGAAGCTAGGATCATAAAACCGCCCAAACTGCTGGCGGTAGACGTCTCTCATCATGTGATCGAGGTCGTCCAAGCGTCCATCTCTAGCATCGGCTCGTATCTCCAATGCTCCTACTCTCTCCGAAAGACCAGTAGCCCAATCCGGCATCTGCTGATACCATCCCGGAGCCTGACTGTACCATGCTGGAGCGTCGGATGGTGCTGGTGCTGGTGCAGATGGTGTCTCTGTAGCCCATGGAGGTGGAGCTCCATACCATGCAGGAGGTGTGTCAGCCCATGTGGGTCTCTCACTCACGCTGGCGCGGCGAGAAGACGAGCCTGAAGCTCTAGCTGGACGTGGAGAACGTCTAGGAACATCGGGGGCTGCATCCGGCTGATCCGGAAACGTGCCAAACTCCTGCTCGGCTCCTCTTCCACCCTCAAACTGATCCCTCATCTCCTCCTCCTCAACAACGGGCGGTGGTGGAACATACGGAGGAGCTGCAATCCTGTTCGCATGCATAGCAGCGAACGTCTCCTTCCAATTATGGCGTCCATCCATAATGGAGTACTCCTGCAGCCACTCAATACCCCTACCGGTCGTGCTCTCCCAAGGCATGGCCGCATAAGGCGGACCTCTATGTGTGGGGAAGATGAGCCCTCTAGTCATGAAGGCATGAAGTCCTAAGGGTACGGCTGGTATATGGGTACAGGCAGAGAAATCAACACCCAAACTCCTAGCAAGGTGGGTAACTATCCAACCGTATCCAATGTTTCCCTTCCTCTTGTTCTTGAGCTTGCTCATAGTAGCAGCCAAGAGGGTGGCACAGTCGGCTCGGCGCCCATACAGCATAGAATACAGCAAAAAGAGCTCATCCGTCTTGATCTTTTGGGGCGTCTCCGTCCTAGGAAAGAGACACTCCGAAAGAACACGGTGAGCAATCTTCAAGGCCAAGTGATACATCAACTTGGCCTTGGTATCAGCAGGTTGCCAGCGGTCCTCGCTGGCGTAGATCATCGCTACCTCCTCCCAAAAGTCCTTGGCGTAAACGCCACTAGGAAAGCGACCGTTAAAGGTCTCATGAAACCCGAAGCAAGTCCCGAACTCACGGATGGAAAAGTCATAGTTTCTTTCCATAAGACGGAAAGAAACGGTCCTATCTACGTGGCTATGCTCGAAAGAAGTCATAACCTCCCTGGTAATCTCCTCATACGCGTCTTCTCGGATAGCCGAGAAGACAACTAGTCCGGCTCTATCCAAGAGCCAAGTAAGGTCATCTACGATGTTAAGAGGAACTAGCTCCTCTAACAGCAGGTACCTAGGACCGATCACAGCCCTCTCCTCGATCCTCTCAAATGCAGCAAGGTGATCCTCATGAATGGTCGGGACTCTAGGGCTAGGCGGTGAGGGTGATGAAGGTGAAGATGGAGGTGAAGGGGAAGAGGGTGGTGGTGCTCTAGAGGATGAAGAAGAAGAGAGATTACCCTTCCTCTTCTTGTTCTGGTCATTCTTTTTCTCTTTGATTCTCCCTGAAACTCTCCTCACGAAATCCATCACTGTCAAAAATCACGGTCTGTTCTAGCCTTTCCACGGCCGTGGTTCTTCCAGGACCCTTGGTTCGTCTCTGTTTTTCGCAAATCTCAGAATTCAACACTCAATCTCAACAATCAGGCAGCCCTAATCTAATTCCTTCCAATTTCAATCAGTTCTTCCTAAAATCTCTAACAAAAACGAACCAAATCGACAAAGATCAAGACGAGTGGAAAAACCTAGGTTTCGGATTTTGAAATCCGAATTGTGCGTCCCTTGGTGAATTGCCGCTCGATTTGTTGCTTGGATCTTGTTGTTGGTCGAATGTGCTTCAATTTGGGAAGAAGAATCGTTGAAAACGATTAAGAAACGAGAAATTGGAGGAGGGTGCGTGGATTCGGCGTTTAGGTCATGGAAGAGGTGTTTGTGGGGTGATTTTTGTGAAGAATGTGGTTTATATAGTCACATGCAAAATTTTGAAAATCACGGTCTGTCGGGGTGTTCCACAGCCGTGGAATTGTACGGAACCGTGGTTTTGGTGATTTTTCAAAGGCTTTTGGAAATTACGGTCACTGTAGCTGTCACGACCGTGGTTTAGGACGTGGAACTCTCTGTAATGTTCCAAAGTCCAAGTTTCGTCACTTTTCTTCAACATTATCCTTCCCTTTTCCTTTTCCATCGTTCCTACATCCAAAAACACGAACATACCGGAAGGAATCGAGGGCAAAAGAAAGCAAAAACGTCTAAACTAAGCTAAACTATGAATCGAAAACAAAAAGAAAAATACAATACCTTGGGTTGCCTCCCAAGAAGCGCTTTGTTTAAGGTCCATAGCTAGACCAATCTCGCACTTATTCGAGTGCGGTAGGTGCGAACTCTTCGACTTGGAGTTCCGGCGTATACTTCTTGAGTCGTTGGCCGTTCACCTTAAAGCTTCCGCCCGCTTCACCCCATACTTCAACTGCACCATGGGGGAATATACGCTTAATTAGAAAAGGTCCGGTCCAACGAGACTTAAGCTTACCTGGAAAGAGACGAAGCCTTGAATTGAAGAAGAGAACTTGATCTCCTTCTTTGAAGTCCTTTGGAATGATATGCTTATCATGCCAACGCTTTGCTCTCTCCTTATAGATCTTAGCATTTTCATAAGCATTCAAACGGAGTTCGTCCAGCTCATTAAGGTCTAGGAGACGCTTCTCTCCCGCTTCCTTCATGCTGAAATTCAGCCACTTGCTAGCCCAAAACGCTTTGTGCTCCAACTCTACCGGTAAGTGACAAGACTTCCCATACACAAGGTTGTATGGTGTGGTTCCTATGGGAGTCTTGTATGCAGTCCGGTACGCCCACAATGCATCATCAAGCTTCAAAGACCAATCCTTCCTAGTCCTTGAAACCGTCTTCTCTAAGATTCCTTTGATCTCCCTATTTGAGATCTCAACTTGTCCACTTGTTTGTGGATGGTAAGGGGTAGCGATCTTGTGAGTAACCCCATACTTAGCTAGAAGAGCTTCAAAGCGCCGGACAATGAAGTGAGAACCTCCATCACTAATGATAGTCCTTGGCGTCCCAAATCGCGGGAAGATGGTCTTGTTAAAGAACTTAACCACCACCATGGCATCATTGGTGGGAGAGGCAATTGCTTCCACCCATCTAGACACGTAATCTACCGCCAATAGTATGTATTGGTTTCCACAGGAGGATGGGAATGGTCCCATAAAATCTACTCCCCAAACATCGAAAATCTCCACTTCTTGGATGTTGTTGAGGGGCATCTCATTCCTCCTAGAGATATTGCCTGTTCTTTGACAAGCATCGCAGCAAGAAACAAAGGATTGCACATCTCTAAATAAAGTAGGCCAAAAGAATCCGGATTGCAATACCTTTGCGCTAGTCTTGTTCAAACTAGCGTGTCCTCCACAAGGTAGTGAATGACAATGGCGGATGACACTTTGCATCTCATCTTCCGGCACACATCGCCGAATGATGCCATCCGGACCTCTCTTAAAAAGGAGAGGCTCGTTCCAAAAGTATTTCCGGACATCCTTAAAGAACTTCTTCCTTTGTGCGTAGGATAATCCGGGTGGTATCTCCTGACAAACCAAATAGTTAACAAAATCAGCAAACCATGGTTCGTTACCTTTGGAGATCACGTCGATGCACTCCTCTATAATGTGTAGGTGTTCGTCCGGGAAGGAGTCATCGATGGGTAAATGGTCGTCCTCTAGATGTGTTAGGCGACTCAAATGATCCGCAACATAATTTTCTGAACCTTTCTTGTCGCGGATCTCTAGATCGAATTCTTGTAGGAGAAGAATCCATCTAATTAGCCTTGACTTCGCGTCTTGCTTCACAAGGAGGTACCGGATTGTAGAATGATCCGTGTAGACAATCACCTTTGCACCTACAAGATAAGAGCGAAACTTGTCAATAGCATAGACAATGGCTAAAAACTCTTTTTCGGTAGTGGCGTAGTTGAGCTGCGCTTCATCTAGCGTCTTGCTAGCATAGTATATGGCATGGGTTCGCCCTTCCTTTCGTTGTCCAAGAACAGCTCCAATAGCTACGTCACTAGCATCGCACATAATCTCAAAGGGAAGAGTCCAATCCGAAGGTTGGATAATAGGTGCTGAAATTAGAGCTTCCCGAATGGTGTTAAACGCATCCAAACATTCCTGCGAAAACTCAAAAACCGCATCCTTCGTTAATAGATTAGTGAGAGGTTTTGATATTTTAGAAAAGTCTTTAATGAAACGTCTATAAAATCCAGCATGTCCTAGGAAACTTCTTATCCCTTTCACCGAAGTTGGGGGGGGAGTTTCTCTATGGTCTCTATCTTAGCTTTATCTACTTCTATCCCTATACTAGAGACTAAGTGACCTAATACAATTCCTTCCTTAACCATAAATTGACACTTCTCCCAATTAAGAACTAGGTTAGTGTCTTCACACCTTTGCAAAACAAGAGAAAGGTTAGAAAGGCAATCGTTAAAAGAGGAACCGTATACGGAGAAGTCGTCCATGAAGACTTCCATGATTTCCTCTATGTATTCGGAGAAGATGGCCATCATGCACCGTTGAAAGGTGGCTGGGGCGTTGCAAAGCCCGAACGGCATTCTCCTATAAGCAAACGTACCCCATGGGCACGTGAATGTGGTCTTCTCTTGATCATCCGGGTGTATCGGGATCTGAAAGAAACCACTATAACCGTCAAGATAGCAAAAATGCGAATGTTGTGCTAACCTTTCAAGCATTTGATCGATGAATGGCAATGGGAAGTGATCCTTCCTCGTTGCGTTGTTGAGCTTGTGGTAGTCTATGCACATCCGCCATCCTGTCACGGTTCGGGTAGGAATGAGTTCGTTGTTTTTGTTGGTGATGACCGTCATTCCTCCCTTCTTCGGAACTACTTGAACCGGACTCACCCACTTACTATCGGAGATAGGGTAGATGATACCTGCATCAAGAAGCTTAAGAATTTCTTTCTTGACAACCACCTTCATGGTCGGATTCAACCGCCTTTGAGGTTGTCTTGAAGTTCTAAAATCTTCCTCCATTAGTATATTATGCATGCATAGGGAGGGTTTAATTCCTACTAAGTCCTCAATAGTATAGCCTAAAGCTTTCCTATGTTTCCTAAGGACAATCATGAGCTGATTATGTTCATCTATGCTTAGATCGGAACTAACAATAACCGGAAAGGTAGAATTAGGTCCTAGAAAAGCGTACCTTAGATGAGTAGGAAGTGGTTTTAGTTCCATAGCTTTCGGAGCTTCCAATGATCCTTGAGGAGTATCCGATGTATCCTTAAAAGTTTCTAAGGGTGTTGAATGTGTGGGAGAAGAATCAGAAGAAGTTGAAGAAGTGTCTCGATCACCCCTTTCCACGCCCAAAATTACGGGTTCCTTATGTCCTCCACGGCCGTGGTTTAGGGCGTGGAAGGGAAATACGGTTGTCATGTCTTCTCCACGACCGTATAACTCCCTGGAGTGGGGCACGGTTTTGGTTGTGAGATCCACGTCCGTGGAATATAGTGTGTGGCCGTGGATTCTCACGTTTTCTGCCTCATCGTGGAGTTTTTCAAACTCCACTACATGCATCTCTTCTTGTGCTTCTAAGGCTTCAATTGCCTCATTGCACTCTTCTTCTTCCCCTACATTTGTTAGACTCATAGTGATAACTTTTTGTAAAGGATCGTTAAAGAGAATCGCACTTACCTCTTCTCTAGACAAACCTTCTTCGTCTTGGATATCGAATATATCCTCATCAAAGATTGGCTCCTTCACTAGAGTGGAAAGAACGAACTCTACTTTCTCTTCCCTTATATCAAAAGCGAGTCTACCATTCTTGCAATCGACTATGCAGCCAGAAGTTGCAAGAAACGGTCTTCCGAGTATAATCGGGACCGGACTATCTGCAGGAACATCAAGCACGACAAAATCAATGGGAACAAAGAATTTACCTAGCTTGACTGGGACGTCTTCTACAATACCGACGGGGCGAGTGATGGATCGATCCGCCATGTACAACGTCATCTTCACCGGTTTAGGGTCGCCTAAACCGATCTTCCTACATAGTGCAAGTGGTATGATGCTCACACTTGCTCCTAAGTCACATAACACATCGTATGTGACATCTCCCACTCCTATGGGAATGAAAAATGACCCCGGATCCTTTAGCTTTGGGGGCATTTTCTCCTTCATGGTTTTGATGAGATTCGAAGAATCGGAACTCATCTTAACCTCTCCGAAATCCTCTAGCTTCCTCTTGTTAGAGAGGAGCTCCTTCAAGAACTTGCCATAAGCCGGCATACCTACAATAACATCGATAAAGGGTATGTTAATATGCAGCTTGCTCATGAGTTCTATAAACTTACCAAATTGTTTATCTAGGCGCGCTCTCGCTCTAGATTGAGGGAATGGTAGGGGAGGTTTGTAAGCTGGAGGAGGAACGTAGACATCTTCCATCTCCTTCCCCTTCTCTTTGTCTTTCTCTACGTGGACTTCAACGAACTTAGGCTGCGGATCGGTGGTAGTCACTCCGCTCCTAGTTGTGATTGCCATTACCCTTCCCTTAGGGTTGTCCTCCGTCTTTCCTGGAAGTTTTCCTTGATTCCTAGGAACTTCCTCCGCATGGCTGAACATTTGGTTTTCTAAAACCTTTTGAGCTTTATCAACCTTGGAAATTTGATCATCAACCTTAATGATGCGGTTCTCCAACCCTTGTAGCTTTCCCAAAATTGTTTCCAACATGGGTTCGGGTTTCTCCTTCCCCGAAGTATTTCCTCCATTAGATGATTGCCCCTGGCTTTTCAAAGGAGTAGAGGAAGAGGAAGGTGGAGTTAGTGAATTAGAATTGGAAGGATAAGAGTTACCGGAATTTTGTTGATTGGAGCGCCAATTGTTGTTGTTTGAACCCTTATTGTTGTTCCAATTGTTGTTCCGGTTGTTGTTGTTTCCATTCCAATTGTTATTCCGGTTGTTGTTCCGGTTATTATTGTTGTTGTTGCGGTTTGTGTTATCACCGCCATTGTTGTTGCCCAAATAGCCAACATCCTTCCCTTGTTGCTTTGGAAAGTTGGTCTTGATAGCCTCCTTCAACTCTTTGATCTCATTGTTGAGGGAGAAAATCTGATTTTGAGCTTCATGTGTGAGCTTTGCTCCTTGCTCCACACGATTTCCCTCCACTTTCCGGTGGGAATACTTCTCTATGACCCTTGCTTGCTTCTCAATGAATTCCCAAGCGTCATCTTCCCTCTTGTCCATAAATGTTCCACATGAGAGGGATTGGAGGTTGAATTGCGTTCCCGCATCCAGCCCCTTGTAGTAAATCTCCAGCAATGCAAGCTTGGATATGCCATGATGAGGGCAATCCAATAACAAGTCCTGAAACCTTTCCCATGATTGAAACAAACTTTCGTTAGACCTCATGGAAAATGCATTGATCTTACCTCTAAGTTCCGCCGTTTTGGATGGCGGAAAGAATTTGGTGAGGAACTCCACGGAAAGGTTTTCCCACGTGTCTAGTTTCCCACTAGGAAGAGCTTGGTACCAAGACAATGCTTTCCCTTTCAAGGAGAAGAAGAAAGGCTTGAGCTTATAGTTGTTGGTAGTAGCGTTCTTCGGTCTTATTGTCTCCATCATACACTCAAAGTTTTGCAAGTGTTGGTGTGGAGATTCAGCGCTTGTCCCGCCAAATTGGTTTTGGCGAACAAGAGTAATGACTTGAGGGTTGAAGCTAAATCCTTGCAGATCATCAGCATCAAAATTCACGCCCAAACGGCGCGGTTGTTGTGTTGGATCCATCCTTTGGCCAAGAGTTCTTGGCTCATTATCTACACGTTCGATCCTCGCATTCCTAGGTGGAACACGACGATTAGCAGCTCCCCGTGGATGGAAAGGATTCACATTGATCGTGGGATCAATCTCCTCTAACGGTGGCATGGAAGAATCACTATCATCAGCGGATGAATGGCTTCTTCTTCTTGATCTTGATCCCCTCCTTGAGGATTTCTTGCTCCCCTTATTCTTAAGGTCGCTTAGTTCTATCCTCATTTGGAAAATCATATCCTGTAGATTGTTAACTTGAGATTGATGACGATCCATTTCATCCCGGCGGATGTTCTCATTCCATTGGAGTTGAGCTTCCTTCTCCGCCAACTCCGCTTGAAGATCACGTTCGTGTTCTTCAGCCATCTTCTTTTCCTTGCGCTTTTGCCTTAAAGTTCTCTCAAGCTCTTGATCAAGAGGTAAGAGATCTTCGGTGTTCCTAGACCTGCGTATGCACTCAAAGAAATATCAAATAACGAGAGCAAGCTCCCAAGCTTGACAACCGGCTACCGAATTCGGTCTAGACCAAATCCCCGGCAACGGCGCCAAAAACTTGTTCGCCACTTAGCGTGCGTGCAATCAAGCTTTAAATTTATAAAACTAAAATAAAATCAAGCGAACCCGCAGTGTACGGATCGGCGTAGATTAGCAAGTATTCCAGAGTATCGAACACAGGGATTTGGGGAGAATAAATTCGATCGTAGGTTATCAAGCAAATGAATGTAAGAGCTTTGCAAATTATTGGGAAAACAACAATCCTAAAGATCCAAGTATGCAGCTGTGGCAATCAATTCAAGATATACTTAATGATATAAGGACAGAGTTAAGATATGCAAAGGTATGCTAATGTAAGGTAATCGTACGGTGAAGTTCCAAAAACCTTATGTGACTCACCTACAAGACACTCTCTATACAGGTTGTTGAGGCTTCAATATAGAAAGGTTCTAAAGGTAAGAATTAATGTCAAATACCCAAACTTGTAATCCAAGGATCAAGACTAACTTAACCGATTACGGTTGTGACACTCACAATCGAGGTAGAGGTTGTTGAGGCTTCACTACCACCTAGAAAAGGCAAGCCTAAACTAAGTTAAAGCAAATCTTTAACTTTGGATTAAAGTAAAAGCAGGTTCGTAAACTTAAAGGAAATCACGGTTAGTTCTTGAGGTTCCACGGCCGTGGACTTCAAGAACAGGCCGTAATTTAAGGTTGTCGACGATTCTCTCTAACTCTCAGGGTCCAATCTGTTTACGATCGATCTATCATCATCTAAGCCACAACTATCAACCCTTCACCTTAGAATTGTTAAGGGTTTTTAGCCAACAATCATCATTACGATATAAAATTCAATGTTTAAAAGATTGAAAGATGAAAACTTCCGAAAACTTCCAATAAACTTCAAACCAATCTCGATGCCACAATCAAGAACAAATATTGTCGCTAGATTCGGAATAGAACAAACAAACACAATATTAGATAAGAAGGAAGAACGGGATGTCAATCCGTCTTCTAAATCAAACCTAAACAAGAAGAGAAATCTTCTTGCAATTAACCTTCCGAATCTTCGATCTTCCGTCAATCCGGAAATCTCTATCACAATCTCCACCAAGTGCGAGATTAGGGCAACTCTAAAGATGAGCGCAAGTACATCTTTTGCAAAATCGCAAAGTCTCTAAGCGGGGGTCTAAGCGAAGGTGCAAGCGTAAGTTGATAGCATGAATTATAGTCTATATTTTGAGGTTTGTTTGGACGTTTTATCTTCAATAATCTGCATGTTAGCATGTATAATATGTGATTATATTACCATTTCATCTACATTTGCGGGAATCGAGGTCTACACCTAGTTTTGCTGTAATTGCAGGTAAAACGGCACGTTTTGCATCAAAAAGGAGCAAAAGGAGTCATGAGTCATTTGGAGCTACATTGAGGAGCATAAGGAACCATCCAGGGAGCATAGCCATGGATTAAAGATTTACTTTGGACCAATTTTGAGAGATTTCACAATCAGTTATGACTCACCTCGGTTGACCAGTGATTCATCTCGACCGAGGTGATCCAAAGACGCCGACTCGACCGAGGCGAACACCTAGGACGCGGCGAGAATATTTTATTCTTGGCTGAGATCTTTTATCTTTGGAAGGTGATCTTATATTTTTGGGCTTGGCTCCTGGAAGGAAGAAGATCTTATATTTTACCTATTTTTATAGGAAAAGATCTTTCTAAGATATTTTATCTTTGGAGGGTTATTTTCCTATAAAAAGGGTTGGATTTCAACAAATCCAAGATCTCGCTTACATCCGCTATCACCCCCTCTTATCTAGCATACATCGCCGCAGCCATACTCCAGTTGGGAGTTTTGAAGAACCTTTTTGAAGGTTGAAGGAAGATTGAAGATCATAGCTTTTATAGCTTTTTGGAGGGTTTTGTAAGATTGTCTTTAATTCGCTCACTTGTTGTCTTGTCTTGTTGGCTTGCTATCCAAGGAACGCTTTTGTTGTGATATTTGATTCAGTTATTGAAGTCTTTTTCATTAAATTCTTCTTGTTCAAATATTCACCTTCTTCCCATATATTTAATACTTTCATAATGATGATGAGTGGCTAATTTCCTTGTGTGATTCTAGGGTGATTGGCTGAAGGTTGTGGGAAAAACAATGATAGAATAATCTTAGATTCCAATAGGACCCTGAAAGTTCGAGTCTTTAACCTTAACCCTAAGCATCTCGTTCAGTCGATGAACATCTCGGCCGGGGTGGAATTCGTCTGACCGAGGTGACTTGTCTGATCCTAAACTGAGAGTTAAGTGTTAGAGTTTTCCAAATCCTATTCTTATTACACCTTTCCTGGTTCAAAGCAAGCTTAGGATGAGACTTACCCGGTAATTCCTTAGTTTGTGTACCAACGATCATAAGTGTAGGTAATAAAGGTTTATCCTTTATTGGGGTTTGAGTGTGCTTCCATCCCATCTTTGTGAGTTAGCCTGAAACTTACCCGGTAAAGGTTGATTCTATTCCATTAGATGGTGTGTTAGTTTGAGGTAATAGTTCTTTATCTTAATTCCTTGAGACTTACCCGGTAATAGGAGTTACGGTTTTGGATTAGTGAGTAGTGAGACTTACCCGGTGATCTACTCCACTTTAGTAACACCTTCCCCTTGCAAAAATCTCAGCTTTGTCCGCTTATCTTTAGATCTTGAGTTGGAACCACAACTAGATGCTTTAATCCCTAGAATTGCATGTTTGCTTATTGACTTCTTATTCATCTTTGATTGTGTTAATTGCTCTTTGTGGTTAGTATTCACAAAGCTTACCGTTACTGACTTTGTTTCACCGAGTCCCTGTGATCGACCCCTGGAATTTCTTGCTTTTTACTACGATTGACCCATACACTGCGGGTTCGCATCCTTGTTTTAAGCTTAAGTCTAGGGTTATAAATTTAAAGCTTGCACACACCGTTTGGAGCGAACAAGTTTTTGGCGCCGTTGCCGGGGACTAGGTCTAGACCGAGCCGGTACGGTTTGCTCTTGGGGCGCTTGCCCCCGTGTCATCTAACCACTCTACTTGAGTGACTTTCGCAGGTTCTTTCTTAGGTATATGCGAAGAACCCGCACTGGGAAGGAAATCGTTCCTTACGATCCCGAACCAGAAAAGACATACAAGCGACGCTTAAGAGAAGCGAAGATGGCCCAACAAGACGACCGTGATCTTGTGGCCGAATTGAAAGAGGCGCTAGAGCTGCTACGCCTCAGCAAGGAAGAACTAAGGCAAGAGAAAGAAGAGAATTGCACCAAGACTGCAGCAATCGAAGCGGAGATAGCAGTCATACGAAATCAGATTCTACTTCGACCGAGGGAAGATCCTCCTGTTGATCCTCGACCGATGCAGGATCTAGTAGTTGACCCTCGACCGAGGCAGGTTCCAGTACATGACGCCCCGGCCGATGTGCTTCCACCTCGGAGACCAGTCCGAGATGTTCTTCTTGCAGGAATCCCGCAAACCCTAGGTCAAAGGATGGACCCTAATCAACAACTGAGGCGTCCAGGAGTCAACCTAGGAGATCCAGCGGATCATGACTACGAACTTCGACCGCAAGTTCTATCCATGATTCGCCAATGCCAATTCGGAGGGCTAGAGAAGGAGTCACCGCATCAACATCTTCAAAACTACGAGATCTTGATGGAAACCTTGCGACCTTCCAGAATTGAAAATAACAACTACAAGCTAAGACCTTTTTACTTTTCTTTAAAAGATAGAGCTCTTACTTGGTATCAATCTCTTCCTCTAGGTAAAATTAGCACATGGGAGGAGATGACTACGGAATTCTTGACCACATTCTTTCCCCCTCAAAGACAGCTGAAATGAGAGGGAAGATCAATGCTTTCATTATGAAGGACAAGGAGAGCTTGTCCAAGTCATGGGAGCGGTTCAAGGACATCCTTTTGGATTGCCCACATCATGGGATTCCAAAGATCGAGTTGTTGGAGATCTACTTCAAAGGACTGGACGGCAGCACCCAGTTTAATCTCCAACTACTCTCCGCCGGTACCTTCATGGACATGGCAATTGATGAGGCTTGGGACTTTATTGAGAAGCAAGCCTTGCATATGGAGAAGTACACCCACCAAGGAGCTGAAGGTGGAGTTAAAAGAGTCAACTTTCAAGAGACTCAATCCAACAACAATCAACTCACGTCTTTGAAGAATGACGTGAAGCAATTGAAGGAACTCTTGGTTGCACAGACCAAGAAGGAAGAGCAAGGGCAAAGGAACAACAACAACAACGGGTACCGTAACAACAACAACGGTCCCCGAAACAACAACTACAACAATAGAGGGTCAAATAGCAACAATTGGAGGACGAACAATCAAAACAACCAGAATCCTGGTAACAATTATTCTAACTCCAACTCTAATTATTCCTCTAACCCTTTCCTCTCTTCTCCTTCTTCTTCTTCTTCTACTCCATTAAAGAGCCAAGGGCAAGGATCAAGTTCGTCTCAGCCAGAAAAGAAAGACGTAGTTCTGGAAGCCATCTTGGTCAAACTTAGCGATATGGAGAATTCTATGACTTCATTTTCTAGGGCCCAAAAGTCCTTCGAAAAACAACTTGCGAGTAGAGCGAATGAAGCGCCAAGAGATCCAGGGAAGCTTCCAGCAAAGATGGAAAGCAACCCTAAGGGCCAATGCATGGCCATAACGACGAGGAGTGGACTTAAAACTGCAGATCCAGTACCTCGTTCGACGCAGACCACCTCGGTCCAGGTCCAGTCGAAGAACACCTCGACCGAGATGCCAACCGAGGCGGGGCAACAGAAAGCGGAGGGGAAAACTGAAGTTTATGTTCCACCTCCTGCATACAAACCACCACTTCCATTCCCTCAGTCCAGAGCCAGAGCACATCTAGACAAGCACTTTGGTAAGTTCCTTGACTTGATGAACAAGCTGCATATTAACATTCCTTTTCTTGATGCTATTCTAGGAATGCCCGCCTATGGGAAATTCTTAAAGGAGATCCTATCAAGGAAAAGGAAATTGGAAGACTTTGGTGAAGTTAGGATGACATCTAAATCCTCGGAGCTTATTAAGATCATGAAGGAGAAGATGCCGCCTAAGTTGAGAGATCCCGGCTCATTTAGCATTCCCATTCAAGTTGGGGATGTCACTTGTGAAGCCCTTTGTGATCTAGGAGCCAGCGTGAGCATCATTCCGCTAGAGCTATGTACGAAGATTGGACTTGTAGTTTATACAAGTATATTTATCGTGAAATGTTATCATACTTATTTTGTGATACTAGTAGAAACTGCGTCTGTTGGCTTAATATATTTTGCTTATAGTAATTTATAATTTAATTAATGTCGGAGTGCTTTCAAAAAAAATTGGGTAAAATGGTTAAGTAGACACTTTTTGCATCATTGTGTACAAAGTAGGTACTTTAGTGTTTTAGTTAACAAACTAGGCCCCTCATTTTATTAATAAAGATTTATTGAAAGGGTTAATTGGTAATTTCAATTTATTTAAGTCCAAGCCCAATCAAATAAATAAAGCCCACGTTTAATTCAGGTCCAATAGGTCCGTACCACCTCGGTCCAGTCGAGACCATCTCGACCGAGGTGACAGCAGATCCAGGAACAGTATAAAAGGGGGAAAATTTATTTTTTACCTTTTTACTCTCTTCGACTCGACCGCGGCGCTCCTCACCTCGCTTCCTCTGTCTTTGCTCGTTTTCGAAGATTTCCGCTTCCAAACTGCGATTGAAGAGTAGAGGATCCCATAGCAACTACAGATCTGCAAAGAAATCGAACGAATCGACCGAAACGAGGTAAAAATAGTCAAAACCCTAACTCGTTCATTCGTTTCGATTTGGGCTTTGGTTGCCCTTGAATCTGCTGAGAAAAGGCTTAAGTACCCCATAGGAAGCAATTGCAGTGATTTTTGGGGGAAAAGAACTGAATTTCTGAGATTGGAATCGTAAACTGTTGCGCCTCGGTCCAGTCGAACTGCATCTCGACCGAGGTGATTCTTGAGGGTTGTCAGCGACCGAGGTGATCTGACAATAGTTGAGAGAAAATGAGTTCCGATCGTCGTCTTGCCCTCAGAGATAGATCCTCACCCTCCCCTCCTTCCTCTTCTTCCCGACCTTACCGCCCGGTGATCCACGAGAGATGCCGGGTAGATTATGAGCGTATAGCTAACTGTCCAGTGATTACACCACGTTTTCTGGACGTGTCGGCTTTTGATTGCCTAGGGGTAGATGGAGACCTTAGGCGGATGATCACCACAGTAGGGCTGGATCAGTTTACTGAGATCCGAGCCCCAGCTTACTTGGAGCCGACCCTAGAGTTCGTTAGCTCCTTTTCATACCTTCCCACAGAGCAGTTTGTGAAGTACCGGTTGATGAACCGGAACTTCATAGTTCCCTTAGAGGTTTGGAGAGAGATTTTCGGCTTTCCTCAGCCCACCGCCACTGACTTCCCCTCCCGATCTGTAGCTAGGGAGTTCTGGGGGCAGATTGCCCATATTACTGAGCATGCAGATAGATGGCGCCCTGGAGATTCCAGGGAGAAGGTCATCTTCCACCTTGCCTTCAGATTAGCCCATAGGATATTCAACGAGACACTTCTGGCGCGTACTGAGAAGCACCAGAAGATCCGACAGAGCGAGCTTTTTAGTCTTTACTGTATGGTTACAGGGGGTTTCCCAGACTTTGGCTTGATCTTGGCAGAGGACCTGCACAAGATCAAGGCCAAAGCGAAGGGAGATATCTGCTGCGGCGGTCTAGTCACCCACATAGCTGCTTTTCATGGGATGGACCTTAGTGCGTGTACGATGGTGGCGGCTCCGAAGCCGCTTGGATTGCAGGAGATGATCACTCGGAGGATTCTAGTTCCCCGAGGTCTGACCACTCCATATGTTTCTATGCTGTGGGAGCGGACTGCGCCACAGGGGATCCGCTGGTCTGCTCAGTTCACAGTCTTCGATCCACATTATTGGCAGACAACTTGGGCTCACTGATGGAGGATCATAGGGAGGCAGCAGCCGCCCCAGCTGAGGATGAGGAGGAGGAGGCTGACGATGATAAGGACACTGTAGACGAGAGAGATGGTGGAGTCCCGATGGATACAGGGACAGATACTGCAGGGACGAGCGCACCGCCGATCATAGACTTGGATGATGAGGAGGATACTGAGCCTGCACCTGCTGCACCTCCCGCTAGATCTGCTAGGCGTCGGACATGCCGTCATAGAGATTCTGAGGCTCATCGTCGGATCGACGACCTGACAGATCAGATGATAGATTCTTATGTTGCCCTTACTGTGAACATGCATGAGAGATTTGCTGCCCAGCGCCGACAAATTGACAGCTGGACTCATCAGATGTTAGAGGGGCAGCACTATCAGCGCAGGATGATGGAGCTACAGTTCCAGCAGACTATGGGCTATCCGTTCGATCCGACTCAGTATCCATACGTACCACCACCACCACCACCGGATCAGGACTATTGATGAGCTGCAGGATTTTCTTTATTATATTTTTATGCAGTTCAGCTATTTATCCGGTGAGTACTCTTGTCTCTATTCCTATATTGACCCACTGGGACAGTGTGTCCCAAGTATGGGGTATTTGTATTTATGTGATGACTTTGATGTACTTATTTGATGATTTCGATGTACGCACATTTGATCGGATATTTCATATTGATGCTTCATTTGCCTTTATATGTTTATCTGATATTACATGCATACTTACAGGTTATTTGATTGAGAAAAACGTCGAAACTGGAAAAAAAAATGGTTTTAATAAAATTTTTTTTGACCTCGACCGAGTCAGTCTTGGCCAAACGAGGCGTTTCACCTCGGTTGACCAAGAACACCTCGACCGAGGTGGGTTAACTGAGAGTTTTTGAAAATTATTTTTGTGTTACATATCTGGATATGATCTCAGTGAAGATCTTGTTTACTGACTGGTTTTAAGTTCTTTATGTGTTTGAAAGGTTTTATAATATGTTTAAGTTGCTAAATGCTTTGTTTGAAATTATTTGCATGTTTAATACTTTGTTTTTATCCAAATTATGTTGAATTTGAAGGTTGACACCACAAGATAAGTTCTCTCACTTTCTTCCTGGAAAGACCAAGGCAATTCATTCTTCTCTCTTCTTCTTCTTGATCATGCTTAGCCCCTCATATACATTTTGCCTCCATTTACCTATCCGGGAATTTGGAAGCAAGCGAAGTGGTGAAAGCAAGTGAAGTTAAAGTTGAGAAGTTGGTTGGAAGTGAAAATGCTAGAAAGTAATAATAGGTTTGAGGAAGTCAATCATGAAGATGAGTAACTCGGCACCATTCACATAGCCGGGTGTTTGTGTCTTGCCAAAGTCGGATTGAGCGATATTCCTAACGGGTCATGGTATGTGCATCAAGGGTTTGATGCATCTCAAGAAATTGATGACTGCTGATTTCCTAGGCTTCGGTTATTGTGCACCTCTGTCCATGCATCCCAAAAAGTAAAGTAAAAAGAAAAAAAAAGTGTGAAATAAGCAAAGCTTATTGGTGGAAGATGTTGCAAGTCAAAGTGAAAGTGAAGTTCATCCTTTTCCCGGATTCTAGCACCACATTACCTTACATACATCCCCACCCTACACGTTTCTTGACCTTTTCTTTTGGAAGCCCTTGAGACCTTGAGCTTGTTGATTGACTTAGTGGTTTAAACTGGATTATACATGATTAATTTTGATAATCATGACTTATTATGCATTCTATGGTTTTATGCAAAGATGAACAACTTTCCTATATTTATAAAATGTTTTGAGCATATTGAGTTTTTAATTCCATGAAGTATTCTCTTAGAGTGATCTATGATTGTAACACACCATAAAAATGTTTTTGAAAGACTTTTCATTGATTTTCTTGACTTATAATCCATTCTATCTCGTCTTCTATATGCGGAGCTTGCTTGGGGACAAGCAAGGGCTAAGTATGGGGTATTTTGATAGCATGAATTATAGTCTATATTTTGAGGTTTGTTTGGACGTTTTATCTTCAATAATCTGCATGTTAGCATGTATAATATGTGATTATATTACCATTTCATCTACCTTTGCGGGAATCGAGGTCTACACCTAGTTTTGCTGTAATTGCAGGTAAAATGACACGTTTTGTATCAAAAAGGAGCAAAAGGAGTCATGAGTCATTTGGAGCTACATTGAGGAGCATAAGGAACCATCCAGGGAGCATAGCCATGGATTAAAGATTTACTTTGGACCAGTTTTGAGAGATTTCACAATCAGTTATGACTAACCTCGGTTGACCAGAGATTCATCTCGACCGAGGTGATCCAGAGACGCCGACTCGACCGAGGCGAACACCTAGGACGCGGCGAGAATATTTTATTCTTGGCTGAGATCTTTTATCTTTGGAAGGTGATCTTATAATTTTGGGCTTGGCTCCTGGAAGGAAGAAGATCTTATATTTTACCTATTTTTATAGGAAAAGATCTTTCTAAGATATTTTATCTTTGGAGGGTTATTTTCCTATAAAAAGGGTTGGATTTCCACAAATCCAAGATCTCGCTTACATCCGCTATCACCCCCTCTTATCTAGCATACATCGCCGCAGCCATACTCCAGTTGGGAGTTTTGAAGAACCTTTTTGAAGGTTGAAGGAAGATTGAAGATCATACCTTTTATAGCTTTTTGGAGGATTTTGTTAGATTGTCTTTAATTCCCTCACTTGTTGTCTTGTCTTGTTGGCTTGCTATCCAAGGAACGCTTTTGTTGTGATATTTGATTCAGTTATTGAAGTCTTTTTCTTTAAATTCTTCTTGTTCAAATATTCACCTTCTTCCCATATATTTAATACTTTCATAATGATGACGAGTGGCTAATTTCCTTGTGTGATTCTAGGGTGATTGGCTGAAGGTTGTGGGAAAAACAATGATAGAATAATCTTAGATTCCAGTAGGATCCTGAAAGTTCGAGTCTTTAACCTTAACCCTAAGCATCTCGTTTAGTCGATGAACATCTCGGCCGGGGTGGAATTCGTCTGACCGAGGTGACTTGTCTGATCCTAAACTGAGAGTTAAGTGTTAGAGTTTTCCAAATCCTATTCTTATTACACCTTTCCTGGTTCAAAGCAAGCTTAGGATGAGACTTACCCGGTAATTCCTGAGTTTGTGTACCAACGATCATAAGTGTAGGTAATAAAGGTTTATCCTTTATTGGGGTTTGAGTGTGCTTCCATCCCATCTTTGTGAGTTAGCCTGAGACTTACCCGGTAAAGGTTGATTATATTCCCTTAGATGGTGTGTTAGTTTGAGGTAATAGTTCTTTATCTTAATTCCTTGAGACTTACCCGGTAATAGAAGTTACGGTTTTGGATTAGTGAGTAGTGAGACTTACCCGGTGATCTACTCCACTTTAGTAACACCTTCCCCTTGCAAAAATCTCAGCTTTGTCCGCTTATCTTTAGATCTTGAGTTGGAACCACAACTAGATGCTTTAATCCCTAGAATTGCATGTTTGCTTATTGACTTCTTATTCATCTTTGATTGTGTTAATTGCTCTTTGTGGTTAGTATTCACAAAGTTTACCGTTACTGACTTTGTTTCACCGAGTCCTTGTGATCGACCCCTGGAATTTCTTGCTTTTTACTATGATTGACCCGTACACTGCGGGTTCGCATCCTTGTTTTAAGCTTATGTCTAGGGTTATAAATTTAAAGCTTGCACACACCGTTTGGAACGAACATAAGCGTAAAGCGAGATGACGGAATCTCTCTTCGTCCGTCCTTTTATAGTGTATGATGAAGTAGCGGCCCGGCCCAATCTTTTAAAAGATCGTGGCTTAAAGTGTGGCGAAAAAGATCACCAAGATCACGGTCGTGGAAGGTTCCACGACCGTAATTTAGAGCGTGGAATTGGACACGGTTTGAACACATGATTCCACGACCGTAGAATCCACTGGAATGAATCACGCTTTACTTGCTAGGGTTCCACGGCTGTGGAACTGAACGTGGTTTGTAGTACGGCCGTATTTTAGAGCGTAATTTAGGGCAAGAACGTGATTCTTCCCTAGCCTCGTGCATTCCATAAGTTGACACTCATTTTGCTCCTAAGAATGCCCTCAATCCATGGACATACTCAATCAACTCATCCTTGCTAAATTCCGTTCGGAAATGGCTCTCAATCACCTATAATCAACATAAAGCTTGTGTAGACATCTATATCGACAATATAGGCAAACTAGCTCACAAATGCAACAATGCTAAATCAAAGACTATCAATATGAATCAAATATGTTTAGAAAACGTGCCTAAAACATCATAATATTTCATGCTAACATTGTACTCTCAGCTTTGACTAAAGAACCATCACTTGGAGGGGACGCTTTCAACATATATGATGAAGAGGATTCAAGAGAAGAAGTAAGTTCGATCTTGTTCAAACATCCTTTACAAAAGGTTATAAGCATGAGCATCATGGAAAAAAGAGTGGAAGAGGAATGTAACATTGAAGTTGAGGCTTTGGAAGAGTTAGAAGAGGTGCAAATTGAAAAATTCGAAGAATTGCACGATAGTTCGGATAATACCCAAAACCATGGGTCATCGGTGTTTTCCACGGGCGTGGTTCCATTAATTCTACCCATGGAAATCTATGTCGAGAGCAACCACGTTCAAGGATTAAGAAACCACGGCCGTGGAAGTATCAGAGGTGCCGTGGTTCCTAAAAATTCTGAGGAAGGTTCCGTTCTTTCTACAAACGTTCTTGCTCCTTCTTCTACCACTTCCACACCCTTGGAAACATCGTAGGAGACTCCGGACAACCCTCACAACACATCAAAGGCATCTAAAATTTTGGAATTGAAGCCTCTTCCCACACATCTAAGGTACGCTTTTCTTGGATCTAACTCTACATTTCCCGTTATAGTTAGTTCTAGTTTAAGTGAAGATGAACATGATAGGCTTATGATTGTCCTGAAGAAAAATAGGAAAGCCTTAGGTTACACTATAGAGGATCTTGTAGGAACTAAGCCATCGCTATGTATGCACAAGATACTAATGGAAGAGGATTATAAGCCTTCACGTCAACCTCAACGACGGTTAAATCCGATCGTGGAAGAGGTCGTGAAGAAGGATATCCTTAAATTGCTTGATGTAGGTATCATATTTCCAATTTCTGATTGCAAGTGGGTGAGCCTAATCCAAGTAGTTATAAAGAAGGGAGGAATGACCGTTGTGGCTAACAAGAACAACGAACTCATTCCAACAAGAACAGTGATGGGGTGGAGAATGTGTATAGACTATCACAAGCTGGAAAATGCGACGAGGAAGGATCACTTCCCGCTACATGTCATTGATCAAATGCTTGAGAGGTTAGCACAACATTCTTATTTTTGCTATCTTGATGGTTATAGTGGCTTCTTTCAAATTCAGATCCATCCGAACAATCAAGATAAGACCACATTCACGTGCCCATGGGGTACATTCGCTTATAGGAGGATGTCATTCATATTGTGCAACGCTCCAGCCACCTTTCAAAGGTGTATGATGGCCATCTTCTCGCAGCACGTTGAGGAAATCATGGAGGGTTTTATGGATGATTTTTCTGTTTATGGTTCCTCATTCGATAACTGTCTTGCTAACCTATCTCTAGTTCTACAAAGATGTGAAGACACTAACCTAGTTTTAAATTGGGAGAAGTGTCATTTCATGGTTAGTGAGGGCATAGTGTTAGGACACTTGATTTATAATAGAGGAATTGAGGTTGATAAGGCTAAGATTGAAACAATAGAAAAGCTTACTCCTCCATCTTCGATGAAGGGGATTAGAAGTTTTCTAGGACATGTTGGATTCTATAGGAGGTTCATTAAGGATTTTTCGAAAATTTCTAAACCGTTTACTAATCTATTGATGAAGGATGTAGTTTTTGAATTTTCAAAGGAGTGTTTAGATGCTTTCTACAGGATCAAAGAAGCCTAAATCTCAGCCCCAATAATTCAACCTCCAGATTGGAGTCTTCCATTTGAGGTGATGTGTGATGCAAGTGACGTAGAAGTGGGAGCAGTGCTTGGACAAAAGAAAGATGGACGCACTTATGCCATCTATTATGCTAGTAAAACGCTAGATGAAGCTCAGCTCAACTACGCCACAATGGAGAAGGAATTTCTTTCTATTGTGTATGTATTTGAGAAGTTTCGTTCTTATCTTGTAGGAGCAAAGGTGATTGTATACACGGATCATTCAGCCATTCGGTATTTGCTTGCCAAGAAAGATGCAAAACCAAGGCTGATAGATGGATTCTTCTTCTTCAAGAGTTCGATCTTGAGATTCGTGACAAGAAAGGATCCGAAAACTCAGTTGCGGATCACTTGAGCCGTCTACCACATGTCACCCATGATGACCATCCTATTGATGACTCATTCCTGGACGAACAATTGCATCTAATGGAAGAGTGTATCGATCATATTTATAGAGGTAACAAACTTTGTTTTGCTGATTTTGTAAAATATTTGGTTTATCAGGAAATACCTCCCGACTATCCTACGCTCAAAGGAAGAAGTTCTTTAAGGATGCCCGCCAATACTAATGAAATGAACCTCTACTCTTAAAGAGAGGTCCAGATGACATCATTAGAAGATGTGTACCTGAAGACGAAATGCAAAGTGTCATTTGTCATTGTCATTCTCTTCCTTGTGGAGGACATGCTAGTTCTCACAAGACTTGTGTTAAGGTATTGCAATCCGGATTCTTTTGGCCTACATTGTTTAAAGATGTGCAAACCTTTGTTGCTTGTTGCGATGCCTGTCAAAGAATAGGGAACATATATAGGAGGAATGAAATGCCTCTAAACAACATCCAAGAAGTAGAGATCTTTGACGTTTGGAGAGTTGATTTCATGGGACCATTCCCATCATCTTGTGATAATCAATAAATACTTCTTGCTATATATTACATTTCAAGATGGGGTGAAGTTATTACTTCTCCAACTAATGATGAGATGTGGTTGTAAAGTTCTTTAATCGAACTATTTTCCCAAGGTTTGGGATACCCCGAACCATCATGAGTGACGAGGATCACACTTCATTGCCCGTCGATTTGAGGCTCTACTAGCTAAGTATGGGGTAACTCACAAGATCGCCACCCCTTACCATCCGCAAACAAGCGGGCAAGTGGAGATTTCCAATAGAGAAATCAAGGGAATTCTAGAGAAAACTGTCTCTAGAACAAAAAAGGATTGGGCGCTAAACCTAGATGACGCACTATAGGCGTATAGAACGGCATACAAAACTCTCATCGGCACAACACCATACAATCTTGTGTATGGGAAGTCTTGTCATCTTCCGGTAGAATTGGAACACAAGGCGTATTGGGCTGTCAAGTGGTTGAACTTTGGCATGAAGGAAGCGGGAGAAAAACGTCTCTTGGACCTCAATGAGTTAGAAGAACTCCGCTTGAAGGCATATGAGAACGCCAAGATTTACAAGGAGAGAGCGAAGCGTTGGCATGATAAGCACATCATTCCGAAGGACTTCAAAAAAGAAGACCTTGCTCTTCTCCTCAATTCGAGACTTCGACTCTTTCCAGTTGAAGTATGGGGTGAAAAGTGCGTATGTTTCAAGGTGAATGGCCAACGACTTAAGAAATGCTCTATGGAACTTTAAACCGAGGAGATAGCACCGGTTCTCCTCACCTAAGCACAAAGGAAAGGTCTAGCTACGGACCGAATACAAAACGCTACTTGGGAGGCAACCCAAGTTAATGTTTGTTTTCCTTTTTCTTAGAATAGATTAGCGTAGATTGTTTTTGTTTGTTTTTGTTGGTGTCTTTCCGGTATGTCTCGTGTCTTTGAATGTCAGGCTTGAAGAACAACAAAAAGAAGTGAAGAAAGATAAAGGAATGAAAAATTTGGATTTATGGCAAAGATTCAAAATTCCACGGGTTAAAATAGGAAACCACGGCCGTGGTTTCTTTATTTTTGGCCGTGGAAACATATGTCGAGAGCTGCCACGGTTAAAACCACAACCGTGGAAGTAATAGATGGCCGTGGTTTTCAAAAACCGGCCGAGGCTATATAAACCTTCTTCTTCACAAACCCAGAAGATTTACCCATTCTCCACACCCCTCTTCCACGCTTCTCATCCTCCAAACTCCAAATCCTCATTCGATAACCGTTTCGCACGATTCTTCATCCCAAATTGAAACAAACTTCATGCTATTGCAGATTGTGACCACAAATAGCATAGACAATCAATAATCAAGCAAGATTTTTGATTTCTTCAAATAAAAAACCTAGGATTTTCTCTATCTCTATCTTTGGTTTATTTCTTTCGATTTCTTCAAAGATATTTAGGAGAATTGAGCGGAATTGAACATAGAAATAGTGTAAGGCTGTTGTTGCTGAGATTGTGTGAAATTTTTGGTGATTTGCGAAAAATCGTGGGATTCCACGGCCTTCCGTACTTTTCTACGGGCGTGGTTTGCCAAGAATAGGCCGTGGTTTTGGTGAAAATGTTTTGAACTCGTAAATCCAACCGAAAGAAAACCACAAGAGGCTCTATCTCCTTTTCCCAACCCCTCCCGCTCCTCAACCGGTCCCTAGGATCCCTACAATCCATGAGGACCACAAGAAAGACTACGATAGAGTCCAAAAACGCAATGTTATAGCCCCTAGGTACATTGTCCTTGAGGAATTTGAAGATTTACATGTTGTCGATGTTCTTAGGATGATGATTGCTAGGGCTGGACAAGCCACATTCGTGGACATTAGGGAGGATGCTTATGAGGAGATAACTATATAGTTCTTGAGCTCAATTGATCATAGTGTCGTGAATCGAACGGTTTCTTTCCGTTTGATGAACCGCGCCCATCACTTATCCATAGTTCAGTTTGGAGCTTTGTTTGGTTTTGGGTAGACTTATAACGGAACGTTTCCTACGAGCACTCGCGCTCGCGAGGTTTTGGAAGAGATAGCTATGGTGGTAAGTTCCGAGGACCGTTGGCAACCCGCAAGCCGATTTACAACCTATCCTTTAAGATAGCCCATATAATCCTATCAGAGTGCTTGTTTCCTAGATCTGAAACCCCACAAAAGCTCAAAGCTGACGAGCTTTATCTTCTCTATTGTATGGCGACCGGTATCACTCCGGATTGCGCCACCATGCTAGCTGCCACCCTTAGCAAGATTAAGAACAAAGTAAAAGGGAATATTGGATATGGAGGGATTGTTACACACATAGCACGGCAGTTGGGGATTGATTATTTGGCTTGTGAGTTAGTGGAATCTGCGAGTCGTCGAGGGCTTCAAGGTTTTATGACGCGGGGGCTCTTGATTCCCCGCCACCGAGGTCCTCCATACGTCTCCTGTAACACCCTAAATCCACGGGACTTGGAGTGCTACATTGGGCTAGGATCTCACAATGGATCTTGATCCTAGCCTGACAACAAGTTCACTGGATCGTACAACAAGGCACAGGTAGATTAAAACCAAATACATAAAAGTTGTATATGATACATCAAAAGAGTTTACAAACACAAATCCGAGTACAAAACATCAAACAACAACATCTGATACAAAAGATCCCACATCCCACGCATCCTAATGTACAGAAGTCCTCGGTTGGCCACACCATTTGTCTCACCCTGTAGTCTTCCTAACCTACAGATCATCTACAACACGGTATACACCGTTAGCTACATCAATGAAAAGCATGAAGGTAATAGCACAACCACACAACAAAATCTCATATATGCAATGCCACACACATTCATTTATTATGTTTCATTACGTTATTCCATTACTAATTCAACTTCTTTTGTAACACAAGGAGCCTCAAGAACCCCGTCCCATCCAACATAACACAGGAGTTTTGCATGGGGGTGACCATCACTTGTCCCCTCTTGTGAGATCATCTTCAAGGCACCTCCTCCTAACCAGCAGGCGGAGACCGATGGTTACCGCCCGTTATAATACACTTGGGGCAAATAAATGTAATAAATGGTCATCCTAGTCCGGTTTAGGATATAAATGCACAATTATATGAACACACACAACCATCACAATCATACAATCCACAACTATACGCTTAGTAAGTCCTATGGACTTACCTGTCACACTCGTATCCACTACCACGTCACAGCTTCCCGTTGGGGAAGAATCAACGCCTACAAGAGCAAGGCACACAACATCACAAACTGTAAGGGTAAGGAGACTCGTCTCCATAACCCGAACCAACCTACAACCTCAATCTAAACCTCAAGATCATAGCAAGCTCACATATGCCTATGGCATAACCTCAACATCAACACAAGTGCCTAACGCACAACTCCAACATACAACACATCCTAACCACACTAGCCTAGCTAACAACTAAGCCAAGGCCAAAGGAAGGGAAAGAGGGAAGACATACCAACAAGGTATGCACCAAAAAAATCAAGAACACAGGCTGATCCAGTGAGGCGAAGGGGCGGCTCACCAAAGGCGCAGGGGCAGCTCACAGGCAGGCGCAGGTCGCACACTAGGCCATAAATCTAGCTACGTCGGGCTTCAACCCTCCCCACCAATATGAGCGTCTTACATCATGATACATCTTACTCGTACCTGGGTGTACTGAGTAAGGTGTACAGTGAGCCTCCTGCAAGATCCGCTGTCTCAGCTCTGCGTCTACAAGGACACAAATACGATCATATCGCCTCATACCTCCATCTGCCCTAATATTAAACTGGGGTGCCTCTCCACGAGACATCCTATCTCTGATACTCGTCAAGGTTGGGCAGGTCCCCTGCTTCTGTTGGATCTCATCCAACAAACTAGGTAGAACATCTACAACAAACAACTAGGCATCCTCATCAGGAAACTGGATGTCCATCTCTAGCCAAGCTAGAACCCTCTGAAGCTGGGCTGTACTGTCAATCTGGCTATCGCCTTCTCTCGAGGCGTCTTCGTGCTCAAGGCGTCAACTACTACATTCGCCTTGCCAGGATGATACAGAATCTCAAGGTTAAAGTCCTTGATCAACTCAAGCCACCGACGCTGGCGGTTATTCAATTCCCGCTACGTGAAAATGTACTTCAGACTCTTATGGTCTGTGAAGATTTGACATGTAGCACCATACTGGTAATGTCTCAAGATCTTAAAAGCATGAACTACCGCTGCCAACTCTAGATCATGAGTCGGGTAGTTCTCCTCATACGTCTTCTGCTGTCGAGACGCATATGCAATCACCCTGCCTTTCTTCATCAATACACATCCCAAGCCTTGCTTGGATGCATCACTATAAACCACAAAGTCATCCGAACCCTCTGGCTGTGCCAAGACATGAGCAAAAGTCAAACGCCTCTTCAACTCCTCAAAACTCTGGCGCTCTGGTCAGTCTATACAAACCTGGTAGTCTTCCTCACTCGTTAGTGGACGGACAATCATATAAAATCCCTCCAAAAAGCGTCTGCAATAACCGGCTAAGCCAAGAAAGCTACGTACTTCCTTAATGTTTGTCGGTGTCGTCCATGCAGCAACAGACTCGATCTTCGCCGGATCTACCATAATCCCGTCGGCGGAGACGATGTGTCCAAGCAAAGCAACCTCAGATATCCAAAACTCGCACTTAGAGAGCTTGGCATACAACTCTCTATCCCTCAAAATCTGCAATACTGTCCTCAGATGACTGGCATGCTCCTCTCTGCTACGAGAGTACACCAAAATGTCGTCAATAAAGACCACCACGAACTGATCCAAGAAGTCGATAAAGATACTGTTCATCAACTCCATGAAAACTGCTAGGGCATTCGTCAGCCCGAATGGAATCACTACAAACTCGTAGTGTCCATACCGAGTACGAAATGCCGTCCTATGTACATGCTGCTCTCTCACCCTCTGTTGGTGATAACCTGAACGCAAATCGATCCGGGAGAAGACTGTCGCTCCCTGAAGCTGATCAAGTAAATTATCAATATGAGGCAATCGATACCTGTTCTTGATGGTCACCTTGTTCAACTCTCTATAATCTATACATAGTCTCAACGATCCGTCCTTCTTCCGCACGAAGAGGACAAGTGCACCCCATGGTGATACGCTAGGGCATATGAAGCCCTTCTCAGCCAACTCCTCGAGTTGCTTCTTCAGCTCTAACATCTCGACAGGCGCCATACGGTATAGGGCCTTCGAGATCGGTCTCGTACCAGGCTCCAACTTGATGCCAAAATCTACGCTCCTCTGAAGCGGCAAGCTAGACGGCTCTGCAAATACGTTTGTAAACTTACAGACCACTGGTATGTCCTTCAAAGCTGGACTCTCTCCATCCTTCATGGCATAACACCAGAAGGCATCACATCCATGTGCCATCAGTCTAGCTGCTCGTACTACACCGATGACAGATCCTGTCTTCCTAAGGTCCCAACCCCGGAAGACCTCTATAGGACCTAAGTCGGTACAGATTGTAACAGTTCTCTTACCTACATCTAACACCGCACGATGCCTATGTTAGCATGAAATATTGCGATATTATAGGAACGTATTTTAGTTGTTTTTCACTCATTATTGTGTTCATGGATAAGGTATAGAAGCAATTGTTAGCTTGTTCGTCTATATTTTCGATATATAGGTCTACATTAGCTTTGTGTTGATTATAGGTGAATAAGAGCTGGATTCGAATCGTTTGATGGAAAACAAGGAGCAATTGATCGTGTTCGGAGATGAGGAGATACATTGAGAGGCTAAGGAAGGAGCTAGGATGAAGAATGGCACGAAAAAAAGGCAACAAAGAGACATTAGACACTTCCACGCCCTATTCCACGGCCGTGGAACCATCATTATGAACGTGGACTTGATCCTTGAGCAATCCAGTAAGTTACACAGTATAAATTACGGTCGTGGAAGGCTAAAGACACCGTAATCATTTCCACGCCCAACTTCCACGGTCGTGGAACTCCATGAGACCGTGATTTGGGCAATCTTTTGGCGAATCAATAATTGCCACGTCATCTACGTATTGGGCCTTGAAGATATCTTTTTCTCACCTTATAAAAAGGCTGAAAAAGAGAGTTTTCGGAACCTTCGCTTGGACCGCTACTTGGACTATCTTAGGGTTTGCGGAAGCATCGCGGATTTGGAGATTTTTGGAGTTGCTTGTGGCGGAAGTTACGCCTTTTTCTTAGATTTGATATAGAAGACAGATTGACATCCCGTTCTTCGTTCTTATCTAAGATTGTTGTGATGTTTTTGTGTTGATTTCTTAATCTACTATACATTACTATTTGTGTTTGGATTTCGAGATTGATTTTGAGTTATATTTGAGTTTTCAAGGGTTTCCATCTTTCATTCTTCTTAATTTAATTTTTGATATCATAATGATGATTATTGGCTAAAACCCTATAGCAATTCTAAGGTGAAGGTTTGATAGTTGTGGCTTAGATGATGATAGATCGATCGTAAATAGATTGGACCTTGAGAGTGCGAGAAACTCCGTCGACGCCCTAAATCACGGTCTGTTCTTGGATTTCCACAGCCGTTGAACTCAAGATCTAGCCGTGATTTACCCCAGTTTACGAACCTTGCTTTTACTTTAATCTAAAGTTAAAGATTAGCATTAACTTAGCCTTGGCTTGCCTTTTCTAGGTAGTAGTGAGACTCAACATCCTCTATTTCGGTTTCGAGTGTCACAACCTTAACCGTTTGAGCCTATCTTGATCCTTGGGTTACAAGTTTGGGTATTTGAGATCAATTCTTACCTTTAGATCCTTTCTATACTGAAGCCTCAACAACCTTTATAGAGAGCGTCTTTGGGTGAGTCATATAGGGTTTTGGAACTTCACCGTACATTACCTTACTTTCGTATACCTTTGCAATCCTCGACTCTGTCCTTATATCTTTAGTATATCTTGAATCGATTGCCACAATTTGATACCTAGATCTTTAGGGTTGCTGTTTTCCCAATACTTGCAAAGCTTTATACCTTTACTTGCTTGACAATTTGTGAACTGAATTTGTTCCCCCCAAATCCCTGAGTTCGACACTCTAGAATTCTTGCTTTACTATGCCGATCAGTACAATGCGGGTTCGCTTGCTTAGATTTCAGTTTTATAAATATAAGACTTGATTGCACGCACGCTTCCAGGCGAACAAGTTTTTGGCGCCGTTGCCGGGGATTTGGTTTAGGCCAAATTCGGTTATCAGTTTTCAAGCTTGGGAGATTTGCTCTTGTTATTTGATATCTCTGTTTGAGTGATATTTGCAGGTTATTTTAGGTATATACGCAGGTCTAGATCCAACAAAGACCTCCTACCTCTTGATCAAGAACTTGAGAAGACTTTGAGAAAGAAGCTTAAAGAAAGAAAGATGGTTGAAAATAAAGATAGGGATCTCCAAGTGGAGTTGGGTGATTCTCAAGCTCAACTTAATTGGAGTGAAAAGACTCGTAGGGAAGATTCAGAGCGTCAACAATCTCGATATGATGAGCTCAAAGACATGCTTTTTCAATTGAGGTTAGAGATGAGTAGCCCCAAGAAGAAGAAGAAAAGCAAACCGGCAAGATCGGTTAGAACTGAATCATCCAACGATGAGAGTGATGATTCTATGTCAGCGCTAGAGGACATTGATCCAACGATCAATCCAGTCCGGAATGATCGAAGGCCAGCCGCCAACCTTCGTATTCCAGTTGGGGGTGCAAGAGCCGCTCGTGTAGATGAAGAGCCGCGAACGCTTGGTCAAAGGATGGATCCAACTCAACAACCACGCCGTCTAGGCGTGAACTTTGAAGCTGAAGATATCTAGGGATTCAACTTTAATCCGCAAGTAATCACTATGGTTCGCCAAAATCAATTTGGCAGAACAAGTGTTGAATCGCCACATCAACATTTGCAGAATTTTGAGATTCTCATGGAGACAATGAAGCCGAAGAAGACCACCACCAACAACTACAAGATTAAGCCTTTCTTCTTCTCTTTGAAGGGGAAGGCTCTAGCATGGTATCAAGCTCTCCCAAATGGAAGACTTAATACGTGGGAAGATCTATCTTCTGAGTTTCTAACTAAATTCTTTCCGCCATCCAAAACTGCGGAATTGAGAGGTAAGATTAATGCATTTCTTATGAAGCCTAACGAAAGTTTGTTTCAATCTTGGGAAAGTTTCAGGAATTGCTATTGGATTGCCCACACCATGGCATTTCAAGACTCGGCTTGTTAGAGATATACTATGAGGGGATGGATGTGGAAACACAATTCAAGCTCCAATCCCTTTCATGTGGCACATTCATGAACATGAGGGAAGATGACGCTTGGAACTTTATTGAGAAGCAAGCCCAAGTCATAGAGCGATACTCTCACCGGAAGGTGGAATCCAACCGAGGAGATTCGGGAGCAAAGCTAACTCAAGCTGCACAAACTCAAATCTTCTCCCTCAACACCGAAATCAAGGAATTGAAAGAGGTGATTAGAGATGGCTTTCAAAAGCCAAAGGATCAAGACGTTTGTTACCTAGGAAATAACAACTATCAAGGAAATGAAGGAACCAACCGGAACAATAACCGGAATAATTGGAACAATAATAACCGGAACAACAATTGGAACAACAACAACAACAACAGGAATTCAAACGGCAATTGGTGTTCCAACCAACAACAAAACTCTGGTAATTCTTATTCTAATTCAGGAAACTCACTAACACCACCTTCTTCTTCCATTCCTTTTAAAAGCCAGGGGCAAGGATCTAATAACACAAGCAGTTCGGGAAAGGAGAAGCCCGATCCCATGTTGGAAACAATCTTGGGAAAGCTTCAAGGATCGGAGAATCACATCACGAAGGTTTATGATCACATCACTAAGGTTGATAAAGCTCAAAAGACTTTAGAAACCCAACTATTCAGCAAGGCCGGGGAAGTTCATAGAGATCAAGGAAAACTTCCCGGAAAGACGGAAGACAATCCGAAAGGAAGGGTAATGACTATTACTACTAGGAGCGGAGTAACTACAACCGATCCGCAGCCTAAGTTTGTAGAGGTTCCAGCCGAAAGAGAGAAGGAAAAGGGGAAGGAGAAGGAAGACATCTACATTCCTCCTCCAACTTACAAACCACCCCTACCATTTCTGCAATCTAGAGTGAGAGCGCGTCTAGACAAGCAGTTCGGTAAGTTCATTGAACTCATGAGTAAACTGCATATTAACATATCGTTCATTGATGCAATTGTAGGTATGCCCACTTACGGGAAGTTCTTAAAGGAAATCCTCTCTAACAAGAGGAAGCTAGAAGACTTTGGAGAAGTCAAGATGAGTTCGGAATCATCGGATATCATCAAAACGATGAAGGAAAAGATGCCCCCAAAGCTGAAAGATCCGGGGTCCTTTTGCATTCCAATCGGAATGGGAGATGTTATATATGACGCATTATGTGATTTGGGAGCAAGCATTAGCATCATTCCGCTTGCCTTATGTAGGAAGATCGGTCTAGGTGAGCCTAAACCGGTGAAGATGACGTTGTACATGGTGGATCGATCCATATCTCGTCCCGTCGGTATCATCGAAGATATCCCAGTCAAGCTTGGTAAGTTCTATGTCCCCATAGATTTTGTTGTACTTGACATTCCTGCAGATTATCCGTTCCCGATCATACTCGGAAGACCGTTTCTTGCAACATCCGGCTGCATGGTGGATTGCAAGAATGCGAGACTCGCCTTCGACATAGGAGAACAGAATATTGAATTCGTTCTCTCAACATTAGTGAAAGAGCCAGCTTTTGGAGAGGACATGTTCAACATCCATGACGAGGAGGCATCTAGAGAGGAAGTTAGCTCGATTATATTCGAAGATCCGTTGCAAAAGGTGATTACCATGAGCATTACGGAGAAAGGAGAAGAAGAGGATAGCAATAAGGAGATTGAAGCCTTGGAGGAGCTACAAGAAGTGCATGAAGAAGAGTTTGAAAAACTCTATGAGGGGTCAGAAAACGTGAGGAATCACGGTCAGTCGTGCTATTCCACGGCCGTGGTTTCCCCCATGATGACCGTAATCAGCTATTCAGAGAGCTCCAGTAAGTTACACGGCCAAAACCACGGCCGTGGAACTCCCAGAGGTGCCGTAATTGACTTACACGGCCGTGGAAGTAAAGAGGTGCCGTGATATCAGGGAATTCTGAGGACAATTACGTTCTTTCCACCAATTCTCTTGAGCCTTCTTCAACAACTCTCACACCCTTAAAGACTTCTAAGGAAGCATTAGACACTCCTCAAGAGCCATTTGAGACTCCAATGACAATGGAATTGAAGCCACTTCCCACACATCTTCGGTATGCATTCTTAGGAACTAATTCTACTTTTCCGTTATGTTAGTTCCGATTTAAGTGAAGATGAACATGTTAAGCTAATAGCCATTTTAAAGAAACATAAAAAGGCTTTAGGCTACACAATAGAGGATCTTGTAGGAATTAAACCATCACTATGCATGCACAAGATTCTAATGGAGGAAGATTTTAAGCCTTCACAACAACCTCAAAGGCGGTTAAATCCGACCATGAAAGAGGTTGTCAAGAAGGAGATTCTTAAGCTACTTGATGCAGGTATTATCTACCCTATCTCCGATAGTAAGTGGGTGAGCCCCGTACAAGTTGTTCCAAAGAAAGGAGGAAAGACGGTAATCAAAAACAAAAACAACGAGCTCATTCCTACAAGAACCGTGACGGGGTGGAGGATGTGCATAGATTACCGCAAGCTGAACAACGCAATAAGGAAGGATCACTTTCCTTTGCCATTCATCGACCAAATTCTTGAGAGGTTAGCACAACACTCGTACTTTTGTTATCTTGACGGTTATAGTGATTTCTTCCAGATTCCGATACATCCGGACGGTCAAGAGAAGGCCACATTTACGTGCCCGTGGGGTGCATTTGCTTATAGGAGGATGCCGTTCGGGCTTTGCAACGCCCCAGCCACCTTCCAAAGGTGCATGATGGCTATCTTGTCGGAGTACATAGAAGAGATTATGGAGGTTTTCATGGACGATTTTTCTGTTTATGGTTCCTCTTTTGATAATGGTCTTTCTAACCTTTCTCATGTGCTACAAAGGTGTGAAGACACTAACCTAGTTCTCAATTGGGAGAAGTGTCAATTCATGGTGAAAGAAGGCATTGTCTTAGGACACTTGATCTCTAATAGAGAGATTGAGGTAGACAAGGCTAAAATAGAGACCATAGAGAAGCTCCCTCCTCCATCTTCGGTGAAGGGGATAAGAAGCTTTCTAGGACATGCCAGATTCTATAGACGCTTTATTAAAGGCTTTTCTAAGATATCAAAACCGCTTACTAATCTATTGATGAAGGATGCAGTTTTTGATTTTTCGCAGGATTGTTTAGATGCATTTAACAAGATCCGGGAGGCTCTAATCTCAGCCCCAATCATACAACCTCCGGACTGGAATCTTCCATCCGAGGTCATGTATGATGCAAGTGACGTAGCCGTTGGGGCTGTGTTGGGACAAAAGAAGGAAGGCCGCACACACGCCATCTATTACGCTAGCAAGACGCTAGATGAAGTGCAGCTCAACTACGCCACTACGGAAAAATAATTTTTGGCCGTTGTATATGCATTTGAATATTTTTGTTCTTATCTTGTAGGATCAAAGGTGATTGTATACACAGACCACTCGGCGATTCGGTATTTGCTTGCTAAGAAGGATGCAAAACCGAGATTGATTAGATGGATTCTTCTTCTACAAGAATTCGATCTTGAGATCCGCGACAAGAAAGGTTTGGAAAATTCTGTTGCGGATCATTTGAGTCGTCTACCACAACTAGAAGATGACGACCTACCTATAGATGATTCTTCCCGGACGAACACTTACACATCATAGAGGATTGCATCGACAAGATAACTAGAGGTAACGAACCATGGTTTGCTGATTTTATTAACTATTTTGTTTGTCAGGAAATACCTCCCGGATTATCCTACGCAAAAAGAGAGAAGTTCTTTAAGGATGTCCGGCAATACTTTTGGAACGAACCTCTACTCTTCCAGAGAAGTCCAGATGGAATCATTCGAAGATGTGTGCCAGAAGATGAGATGCAAAGCGTCATCCTTCATTGTCATTCACTACCTTGTGGAGGACACGCTAGTTCCAACAAAACTAGCGCTAAGGTATTGCAATCCGGTTTCTATTGGCCTACTTTATTTAAGGATGTGCAAACCTTTGTTTCCTGCTACGATGCTTGTCAAAGAACAAGAAACATATCTAGGCGAAACGAGATGCCTCTTAACAACATTCAAGAGGTAGAGATCTTCGACGTTTGGGGAGTCGACTTTATGGGACCTTTCCCATCATCTTGTGGGAATCAATACATACTCCTAGTTGTGGATTATGTTTCGAGATGGGTTTAAGCTATAGCCTCTCCTACTAATAATGCCGCGGTTGTCATAAAGTTCTATAATTGAACTATTTTCCCAAGGTTTGGGACACCGCGGACCATTATTAGTGATGGAGGTTCACACTTCATAGCCCGACGATTCGAAGCTCTCCTAGCTAAGTATGGGGTGACTCACAATGTCGCCACTCCCTATCATCCACAAACGAGTGGACAAGTAGAGATTTCAAATAGAGAAATCAAGGGCATCCTAGAGAAAACAGTTTCAAAGACAAGGAAGGATTGGTCTTTGAAGCTAGATGATGCATTGTGGGCATACCGGACTGCGTATAAGACTCCCATAGGAACGACACCATACAACCTTGTGTATGGGAAGTCTTGTCACTTGCCGGTAGAGCTAGAACACAAGGCGTATTGGGCGGTAAAGTGGTTGAACTTCAGCATGAAAGAAGCAGGCGAGAAGCACCTCTTGGACCTTAACAAGCTTGAAGAACTTCGCTTAAACACCTATGAGAACGCCAAGATATACAAGGAGAGAGCGAAGCGTGGGCATGATAAGCATATCATTACAAAGGACCTCAAGGAAGGAGATCAAGTTCTCCTCTTCAATTCAAGACTTCGGCTCTTTCCAAGTAAGCTTAAATCTCGTTGGACCGGACCTTATCTAATCAAACATATTTTTCCCCATGGTGCAGTTGAAGTATGGGGTGAAAAGGGCGGAAGTTTTAAGGTGAACGGTCAACGACTCAAGAAATACTCACCAGAGCTCCAAGATGAGGAGTTCGCGCCTACCGCACTCGAATAGATGCAGGTACGGTCTAGCTACGGACCTTAAACAAGCGCTACTTGGGAGGAAGCCCAAGTTATTGCATATTAGTTTTTCATTCTTAGTTTAGAGTAGTTTAGACGTTTTTGCTTTGTTTTGCCCTCGATATCTTCCGGTATGTTGTGTTTTTGGATGTAGGAGCAAGGAATAGGAATTGGAAGAAGGAAAAGTCAGAAGAATTGACGAAACTTGAGCTTTAGCACAATGCAGAGAGTTCCACGGATAGTTCCGCGGGCGTGGAAGCTACAGTGATCGTGATTCTTTAAAAGCTGAGAAAAATCACAAAAACCACGGGTCCGTACATTTCCACGGCCGTGGAACACCCCGAGTGACCGTGGTTTTCAAAATTTTTTACGGCCACTATATAAACCACTTTCCTTCACAAAAACACCCCATATCGCAATTCCACGCCCCTCTTCCACGACCCAAAATACCGAAAAGCTTCCCACCCTCTCAAATCTTCATTTTGAGTCCAAATCGAATGATTCTTTGTGCTAAAGTGGAGAATTTTCGATCATCTACAAGATCCAATCAAGAAAACAAGTGAACAATCCATGTAGAAGAAAGAATTTGGATTTAAAGATCCAAAAACCTAGGTTTTTCTTCTATTTCTCTAGTTTGTCAATTCGGGTTAAATTCTCGCAAGAACATAGAAGAATTGCATAGGATTGAGATTGGAATTAGTCTAGGACAGGTTCTGCTGAGTTTGGTGTTTGATTTGTAGAGATTTGAGCAAAAAAGAGACGAACCACGGTCTCTGGGCATTCCACGGCCGTGGAAACGTTAGAACAGACCGTGGTTTTTACTGGAATTGAGAAAATGTCCACGAGGAGATCTGGAAGGAACAAAAAGAGAAAGGATGATAGTTCCTCCTCTTCCCAAGCCCCCCCCTAATGAACCAACATCACCACCACCTCGCAGAATCCCAACCATACATGAAAACTATCTCGATGCTTTGGAAAAGATCGAGGAGAGACCGATCATAGGACCTAGGTATCTCTTGCTTGAGGAGTTAGAGCCACTTAACGTGGTGAACGACTTGAAATTGCTTTTGGATAGATCCGGACTGATTGTTTTCTCCGCTATTCGAGCGGATGCTTATGAGGAGATTACGAGGGAGTTTGTTACTTCCTTCGAGCACAGTGCCGTCGATAGGACGGTGTCTTTTAGGTTGATGGAGACGGATTATGAGTTCTCGATCCTACAGTTTGAAGCCTTGTTTGGGTTCCATGAGACCTTTAATGGTCGTTTCCCTAGCGGTGTATACGCTAAGGACTTTTGGAGAGAGATAGCAATGGTAAATGCTAGTGAGGATCGTTGGCAACCGGCCAACACTAAGGCTAAGCTCATCTACCACTTAGACTTGAAGATATCTCATAGAGTCCTTTCCGAGTGCCTATTCCCTAGGACCGAGACCCTACAAAAGATAAAGACCGATGAGCTATTCCTTCTCTATTGCATGCTCCACGGTAGACCTGCTGACTGTGCTACCCTCTTAGCCTCCACCATGAGTAAACTGAAAAACAAGAGGGCCGGGAACATTGGGTATTGTGGGATGGTTACCCACATTGCTACACAGTTTGGGATTGATTACTTCGCTTGCACTAGGATAGCGGCGAGACCTTTGGGTCTCAATAGCCTTATGACTAGGGGTATTATCTTTCCTAGACACCGTGGTCCACCTACCGCCGGTATGCCATGGGAGGATAGAGGAGGTAGGGGTATTCCTTGGATTCCCGAGTATTCCATTATGGCTGGACGCCATAATTGGAAGGACACATTCGCTGCTATACATGCGAATAGGCTAGCACCGCCTTCATATGTTCCGGATGAGCCTCCAGCTGCGGGTGTTGAGGTGGAGATGGGAGGAGGAGATGATTTTGAGGGAGGAGGTGATGAGCAGGACTTTGGCACTTTTCCAGATCAGCCGGACATCTTCTTGGACTTACCTAGACAGTCTCCCCACCCTTCTAGACACTCCGGTTCTTCTTCCTCTCGCCGAGCTAGTGTGAGCGAGAGGCCGACATGGATGGACACCCCTCCAGCTTGGTACGGAGCGCAGCCGGAGTGGATGGGAGCTCCACCCCCTTGGTATGCACAACCACCAGCAGCACCAGCTCCATAGGATGCACCAGCTTGGTATGGTTAGCCACCGGCATGGTACGAGCAGTTACCGGCGTGGGCCAACGATCTATCTAGGAGAGTAGGTGATTTGGAGATCCATCGGGACCAGCAGGAGATACGGAGATAGGAGCATGACGAGATGATGAGTGATATATATCGCCAGCAGTTTGGGCGATACTATAGCCATGACTTCCGCCCGTTTCCACCACCGCCGCCTCCGCGGTGACGAGTTTTATGACCGCCAGTTTCAGCCGCCCCACCGCCGTCTAGTGAGTTCATTTTTCTTTTCTTTCTTTTTGAACATTGAGGACAATGTTTGTCCTAAGTATGGGGTGGGGTGTGACTATGTGTTGTATAACTCTACTACATTTGCTTGCCATTATCCATGACACTTTTGCATGTTTCATTCCATAGTCACACGTTTCATTATTGCATTGCATGAAAAAGACTTTGAAAAACCCATAAAAATTTGAAAATTTTTGAAAAAGTTTTGTGCTTCTTAGACTTGAGATGATTCCTCTGATAGTTCTTACTTCCGGAATGAGTTTTTGATGACAATTGTATGCTTAAACGGAATTATGAATTGGAAAGAAATTGAATAAGTTGTATTTCCTTTCTTGCAAATTTCTTAATGTGAGAGTTTTATCAAAATCATATTGAGAAATTGAGGTTGAAATCGCATGATGAGTTCTTATACTTCTTTATGAAATGATTACGGAAATTCAATTTTCTTACTTCTTTCTTTGATCATTTAGCCCCTCAATGAAATAATTGCCTCCCTTACCTATCCCGGAATTTGGAGGAGTTGATATTTGGCATGTTTGATGTGGGAGGGCCATGAAAGCAAAATTTTGCATTCAAAGAATAGAAAGAACTTGTAGGTTTGGGGAAGTCAATCATGACGATGAGTAACTCGGCACCATTCACATAGCCGGGTGTTTGTGTCTTGCCAAAGTTGGATTGAGCGATATTCCTAACGGATTATGGTATGTGCATCAAGGGTTTGAGGCATCTCGAAATTGAGAAACGCCAATCTCATAGGCTTCGGTTTTTGTGCACCGCTGTCCATATTTCCAAAAGTAAAGTCGAAAAATAATGTGAAAAAGAAAAGAGCAAAGCTCTAAGTTGATGTTGTTGCAAAATCAAAAGAAAAAGTAAAAGAGTTGGGTTATTCCTTTTCCCGGATTCATGCACCACATTCCTTATAAGTTTCCCTCCTTTCCGCATTCTAGACCTTACTTGGAAGTCCTTAAGATCAAAAGAGTGTTATTTGACTTGGTGATCTAAATTGAAGTTTCTTATTCTTGATTTTGACAATACTTGAAGGTTATGATGTTTGTCTTGATGTTTGAGCAACTTGTGATGTTTCTTTACTTTACATCCTTTGGTTTATGTATGTGAGCGTTTTCAAAGATGAATGAAGCAAGGTTTAAGGATGATCTATTGACTAGAAGCACACTTACCTAAAAAGATGTTTTGTTTTGAGTCTGCATGCATATTTCATCCTAACTATGTTCTAAACTTTTGAAAACCTTGCTTGGGGACAAGCAAGTAACAAGTATGGGTATTTTGTTAGCATGAAATATTGCAATATTATAGGCACGTATTTTAGTTGTTTTTCACTCATTATTGTGTTCATGGATAAGGTATAGAAGCAATTGTTAGCTTGTTCATCTATATTTTCGATATGGAGGTCTACATTAGCTTTGTGTTGATAATAGGTGAATAAGAGCTGGAATCGGGTCGTTTGATGGCAAACAAGGTGCAATTGATCGTGTTCGGAGATGAGGAGATACATTGAGAGGCTAAGGAAGGAGCTAGGATGAAGAATGACATGAAACAAAGGCAACAAAGAGGCATTAGACACTTCCACACCCTATTCCACGGCCGTGGAACCATCATTATGAACGTGGACTTGATCCTTGAGCAATCCAGTAAGTTACACGGTATAAATTACGGCCGTGGAAGGCTAAAGACACCGTAATCATTTCCACGCCCTACTTCCACGGTTGTGGAACTCCATGAGACCGTGATTTGGGCAATCTTTTGGCGAATCATTAATTGCCACGTCATCTACGTATTGGGCCTTGAAGATATCTTTTTCTCACCTTATAAAAAGGCTGAAAAAGAGAGTTTTCGGAACCTTCGCTTGGACCGCTGCTTGGACTATCTTAGGGTTTGCGGAAGCATCGCGGATTTGGAGGTTTTTGGAGTTGCTTGTGGCGGAAGTTACGTCTTTTTCTTAGATTTGATATAGAAGACGGATTGACATCCCGTTCTTCGTTCTTATCTAAGATTGTTGTGAGGTTTTTGTGTTGATTTCTGAATCTACTTTACATTACTCTTTGTGTTTGGATTTCGAGATTGATTTTGAGTTATATTTGAGTTTTCAAGGGTTTCCATCTTTCATTCTTCTTAATTTGATTTTTGATATCATAATGATGATTATTGGCTAAAACCCTTTAGCAATTATAAGGTGAAGAGTTGATAGTTGTGGCTTAGATGATGATAGATCGATCTTAAATAGATTGGACTTTGAGAGTGCGAGAAACTTCGTCGACGCCCTAAATCACGGTCTGTTCTTGGACTTCCACGGCCGTGGAACTCAAGCTCTAGCCGTGATTTACCCCAGTTTACGAACCTTGCTTTTACTTTAATCTAAAGTTAAAGATTAGCTTTAACCTATCCTTAGCTTGCCTTTTCTAGGTAGTAGTGAGACTCAACATCCTCTATTTCGGTTTCGAGTGTCATAACCTTAACCGTTTGAGCCTATCTTGATCCTTGGGTTACAAGTTTGGGTATTTGAGATCAATTCTTACCTTTAGATCCTTTCTATACTGAAGCCTCAACAACCTTTATAGAGAGCGTCTTTGGGTGAGTCATATAGGGTTTTGGAACTTCACCGTACATTACCTTACTTTCGTAAACCTTTGCAATCCTCGACTCTGTCCTTATATCTTTAGTATATCTTGAATCGATTGCCACAATTTGATACCTGGATCTTTAGGGTTGCTATTTGCCCAATACTTGCAAAGCTTTATACCTTTATTTGCTTGACAATTTGTGAACTGAATTTGTTCCCCCCAAATCCTTGAGTTCGACACTCTGGAATTCTTGCTTTACTACGCCGATCCGTACATTGCGGGTTCGCTTGCTTAGACTTCAGTTTTATAAATTTAAGACTTGATTGCACGCACGCTTCGAGGCGAACAACCTACACATCCAATCCATACCTAAAATGACTTCTTCATGTATCAAAGGCATGACTAAGAAGTCAACAAGTAACACACGAGTCCCTAAACGTAGGGGACAACTACATATCTCCTGGGTACCTCTGACCCTACTACCATCAGGTAACCCTATAGTAAAGGGTATCCTCTCAATCGTAGACAAACTCAAACGCTCAATACAATCAGCAGAAATAAATGAATGCGTAGTACCTGTATCAAACAAAACTCTAATAGGTAAACCGTGTAATAGAATGGTAATTGTAACAACTAGTGTTGGCGGCTCCTCAACACTCCTCAACTCAAAAACACGGCCTCGAACTCCTCAGTCATCACTTGTGCCAACCTCTCTACCTCTACCCCTACTCGGTCTAGGAACCGAACCCTGAGTAGAAGGTGTATTTGGGACCCTCTGCTATCCCTGACGCTGAGGCGGTCTCTGCCAACCTCTGGCTGCACCTGCAGGGGAAAAACCCTGTTGTGATGGCGTCTTGCCCTGACGGAAAAACTTAGCTCTGTGTCTTGGATTCCCACACGAGAAGCAAGACAGTGGTGCTCTAGGGAAATCATCCCTCATATGCCCAAAGGCCCCGCAGTTGTAACACTTCCGGCCTCTATCAGTCGTCTGTGCAAACACTAGAACACTCGAGCGGCCCTGAGTCTGACCTCACTCGTATCCAAATGCTCCTGCACCAGTCGGTGTTGTGCGCTGTCTCTTCTCAAGCCGTCTTGTCTGAGAAGTCCTCCTCTGGCTAGCTCTCTCCCTCTCATAAGTAGAGGCCCGATCCTAGTAGTTTGCCAAGGACTCGTAGTGAAATCCTGCCATGTACAATTGTGTGCTCTCCCTCAAACGACGGGAAAACAGGTACACATGTTGGTCCTCAAAAGGTGTAGTTGGACCCAGCAAAGCTAACTCAGTCCAGAAGCGGCGAATAGCATCTGTAATGAGTACATCCTCACAGCCCGCTTCCACAAAATCCTGCAGCTTCTCCCTCCTCAATAAGGGAGGGCAGAACTGCTCCCTCAGCAGAGTCCTCATCTGCTCGTAGTTAGTAACTCGTGATCTAACTGTCCTCCACCACTGATGTGCCAGGTCACGGAATAGAGACTGTACTAGCTCTACCCGTCAGTCCTCAAGGCACCTAATAGACTATAAATCTGAGTCCACATGCCCAATCCACACCTCAGTCTCTAAACCGATCTCTCCCGAGAAGTGTGGAACTCCCTGCTAATGAAATTCCTTCAACCAGGTATCTGGTCGAGGCCTTCTGGTCTCCTTTACAGCTCGAGCAACCTCAGCAGCACGTGCCGGCATAACTGGCACCTGAGTAGCTCCATGGGATTCCTCAGATAATTCCTCCTGCCCTGGTAGGTCTGGGGCTCGTCGGCCTGCTCTGACTGGGCTTGATGTGACTGCTGTCTTCTGGATCCATCACTCCTCATTGCTGGAACAAAGCTCTCAGCAACCTCCTCATGAGCCTCCTCCGCCACTGGTGGATCTGCAGCGGGAGCTGGTCCTTGTCTCATCCCTCCTAGAGGAAGAGGTGGTCTACCTCTACCTCTACCTACAACAGTAGCTCTAGTCCGAGCCATCTACGGGGTATGCACACCTAACGTATAAGGCTTTATATAGGATATATGTATAGATATATATATATATATATATACATATATATAATACTTAATAATACATGCATACACATCAGCCCATAAGAGGTATATATATATATATATATATATATATATATATATATATATATATATATATATATATATATATATATATATATTGTAGAGATCCTCATATGGGTGACGACTTCTGTACATACTATCCCAAAACATCTATACTCGCTTTAAAACCAAAACCTTTTGAAAAGTCACACCCCATGTGGGTTATGTTTATTTATCCACTCTACCTTTATTGCAGATAGCAAGTGCCATTGTTGTCAACCTAAAGCTCTGAGACCAACTCTGTAACACCCCAAATCCACGGGACTTGGAGTGCTACATTGGGCTAGGATCTAACAATGGATACTGACCTTAGCCTAACAACAAGTTCACTGGATCTTACAACAAGGCATAGGTAGATTAAAACCAAATACATAAAAGCTGTATATGATACATCAAAGAGTTTACAAACACAAAGCCGAGTACAAACATCAAACAACAACATCTAATACAAAAGATCCCACATCCCACGCATCCTAATGTACAGAAGTCATCGGCTGGCCACACCATCTGTCTCACCCTACAGTCTTCCTAACCTTCAGATTATCTACAACACGGTATACACCGTTAGCTACAACAATGAAAAGCATGAAAGTAATAGCACAACAACACAACAACATCTCATACATGCAATGCCACACACATTCATTTATTGTGTTTCATTACGTTATTCCATTACTAATTCAACTTCTTTTGTAACACGAGGAGTCTCAAGAACCCTGTCCCATCTAACGTAACACAAGAGTTTTGCATGGGGGTGACCATCACTCGTCCCCTCCTATGAGATCATCTTTAAGGCACCTCCTCCTAACCAACAGGCGGAGACCGGTGGCTACCGCCCGTTATAATACACTTGGGCCAAATAAATGTAATAAATGGTCATCCTACTCCGGTTTAGGTTATAAATGCATAATCATATGAACACGCACAACCATCACAATCATACAATCAACAACTGTACGCTAAGTAAGTCCTATGGACTTACCTGTCACACTCGTATCCACTACCACGTCACAGCTTCCCCTTGGGGAAGAATCAACGCCTGCAAGAGCAAGGCACACAATATCATAAACTGTAAGGGTTAGGAGACTCGTCTCCATAACCAAAACCAACCTACAACCTCAATCCAAACCTCAAGATCATAGCATGCTCACATATGCCTATGGCATAACCTCAACATCAACACAAGTGCCTAACGCACAACTCCAACATACAACACATCCTAACCACACTAGCCTAGCTAACAACTAAGCCAAGGCCAAAGGAAAGGAAAGAGGGAAGACATACCAACAAGGTATGCACAAACAGAAGCAAGAACACAGGCTGACCCAGTGAGGCGCAGGGGCGGCTTACCAAAGGCGCAAGGGCAGCTCAAAGGCAGGCGCTGGGGCGGCCTGGCTCAGGCGTAGGGGCAGCTATTTGTGTAGAATGTTGGCCCCGACTTCTCTTTGCTCTCTTTCTCGACTCCTTTCACTTCTTCAACACACCACAGCAACATGTATACATATATGCAAAAAATGATCATCAAAACAGCCAAGAAAGGATCCAACACAAGCCTAGCTTGTGATCCTAAGCTAGAAAGGAAGAAAGGAGCAAGAAAGAAGGAAGGAAGAAAGAAGAAGCTGAAGAACTTACCACAACAACCCTAGGCAGCAACTATGGAGCACACAACACGTCTACCACCTCAACACAACATCAACAACATTCAACAATAACCTTATGATCGTCCAAGGCCAAGCCAAACTCACACTCACAAGAACTCACTCACAAGAACAAAGAAGAATCAACAGGAGAGGATGAAGGAGAAGAAGAACGTAAGGTTGAAGATGGAGCTGAAAAGAGGTAAGGAAATCCCTCATCTGAAGCTAAGGGAGGCTTATAAGAGAAGCCAGCCGCAAAGCACAAGTCAAGAGTCAACAAAAGCGGCTACACCAGCACAGAGCCGCAGGGGCGGCTAGCCTAAGGCACATGGGCGCCTAGCCGCTGGGGTGGCTCAGGTGGTGTGCAGGGGCGGTTACCAGGGGTCAAGGTAGAGCTCACCAAGGCTCAACTAGGCTCCTAGGCTCCAAGGACTAGGCTCTTACATCTCCATGCCTTGGGATAGCAAGGGAGGACGGGGCATTTGTTGGTGCGCTGATTACAGCATCTGGGACCGGCAAAATTGGAAGGAAACTTTCTTCCTGATGCATGCTAATCTCCTTTGACCTCTCGACTATTATCCCGAGGATGAGCCTACAGTAGTTGAGGAGGTGGGTGATTAGGAGATGGGCAAAGATGAGTGTCAGGATGCTATAGATGATGTAGCTGTTGAGCAGTCTTTTGAAGGTTTCCCCAAATTAGTCAGCGGACTTCCCAGAGCCATCGTTGAGGTTTACTTATCAGTAGCGACCTTCATCCTCTTCTTCTTCCCGGCTTGCGAGCGTCAGTGAGAGACCGGCTTGGATGGACGCGCCGCCAACTTGGATGGACGCACCACCAGCTTGGAAGGGAGCCCCGCCGGAGTGGTTGGCACAGAAGGACGGCATGGATGGATCAACAGCTTGCATGGGTCATTGCACTCGATGATCAGATGAAGGCACTTGAGCTCCGCTTTGATGCAGCTGAGGAAGAGCGCCGCGACAATGCAAGGATCCTTCGAGATGTCTACCGGCAACAGTTTGGGCGTCCATACGACCCGAACTTCTACCCATTTCCACCACCTCCGTCCATGTGATGAGTTGGTTTGTTTGAGCTGCTTCATAGACCATGTGAGTTTCTTTGTTCTTTTCCTTTTTCTTTTATCGCACATTAGGGACAATGTGTAATTCAAGTATGGGGTGAATTATGATTCTCAATGTGTTGTAATAACTCGACAATATGCTTCATTTCTTAACCATTAACATTTTCACCTTTTATTTCTTGTCAAACATTTCTTATTTGTCTTGCATTTTTAATCTTTGAAAAATCATAAAAATTTGAAAAATTTTGAAAAATATTGTGCTTCTAGGACTGAAAAAGACATCAATGATAATAATTCTTGTGGATTGAATTTTTGTTGACATTTGTGTGCTTGATATGAGTTGTGAATTGTGGAGAAATTGAGTATATTGTTTGACCTTCTTGCAAGTTTCATAATGTAAAAATTCTTGTCTAAATCATGTTGAGGAATGAAAGTTGAAATCGCATTACAAGTTCTTGCGCTTCTTTTTGAAATGATTAAGGCACATCGATTTTTCTTGCTTCTTCTTAATCCATTTAGCCCCTCAATAATTTTTTGCCTCCTTTACCTATCCGGGAATTAGGAAAGTGTGTAATGTATGGCATAATTGATGTGCGAGGGCCTTGGAAAGTGTTCATTCAAAGTATAGAAAAATAGGTTTGGGGGCGTTGAACATGAGGATGAGTAACTCGGCACCATTCACATATCCGGGTGTTTGTGTCTTGCTAAAGTCCGAATGAACGATAATCCTAATGGAATATGGTATGTGTATCAATCGTTTGAGGCATCTCAAAAAACTTGAGAATAAGTGTTTTCCTAGGCTTCGGTTTTTGTACACCGTTGGCCATACTTCCAAAAAGCAAAGTAAAAGAGAATTTGCATGCGAAGATTCTTTTGAGATGCCTAGGATTTTGTGAAGATTCGGTTTTTCCTTGAGAATAAGTGCTTCGGTTTTTCCTTGAGAATAAGTGCTTCGGTTTTTCCTTGAGAATAAGTGCTTCGGTTTTTCCTTGAGAATAAGTGTTTTCTTCTTGCTTGTGTTGTGAAGATTCTTTTTCCCGGATATTGCACCACATTACCTTACAAAATCCTAGTCATTCACGTTTCTTGACCTCTGCTTGAAAGTCCTTCAGACTTTAGGTTGTTGTTTGACTTAGTGATCTAAATCGGATTTCCACATGATTGATTTTGACATTACTTTAGGTTATGATGTTTATCTTGGAGCCTTTGCGATGTATGATGTTTATCTTGGAGCCTTTGCGATGTATGATGTTTCTTTTGCATGACATGATTCATTTTGTGTACATAGAGGTTTTCAAGGAAACATGAAACAAGATTTGAGAGCGATCTATTGAATAGAATCACAATACCAAAAAGATTTGTTTTCCCTTGTTTTGCATTCATATTTCATCCTACCTTGTGTTCTAGATTTTGAAAAACTTGTTTGGGGACAAGCAAGAGACAAGTATGGGGTATTTTGATAGCATCAAATATGACGCTAGTTTAGGCACATATTTAGGAAGTTTTTCCCCTTCTTTTGTGTACATGGGCATGAGTTTGAAGCATACATGAGCACATTCACCTATTATCTTAGTATAGAGATCTACACAAGCTTTGTTGTGATTATAGGTGAATAAAGGCTTGGATTGGAGCATAAATAGAGCATATGGGCGTGATTGATCATACTAGACATCAAAGGGATGCAATGGAGTAGCTAAGGAAAGAGTATGATTGGAGAGCTTTGGAGAACAAAGGACTGTACGCCAATTATAGGGTTTCCACGGCCAAGTACATGAAACCACGGCCGTGGTTTTGGTAATTATTTTAATTAAGGTCGTGGAAAGTCATGTCGTAAGCTCCCACGGTCAATTCCACGGCCGTGGAAATCTGAGGTGACCGTGGTTTTCCAAGATTCACCACGTGGCATCTTTGCCACGTAACCATTCGTTACGGGCCTTTCGTAACCCTAGTTTCTCCTATAAAAAGGCTGAAGAAAGAGAGAAATGGGTTCCGCTCTTGACCATTCGCAAGATTAAGCATTGGAGATCTTCACTTATACATCATGAGAGAAGATTTTGGATGAAAGACGCACTTTCCTATTTCGGAGTTGGAAGATCTTAAAGTTTCACTTTAAAGGCGGATTGACATCCCGTTCTTCTTGTTCTTTAAGATTTGTGAGAGATTTCTGACTCTATTCTGGATTCGTTGAACACAAGAACTGATTTTGAATTATTTGAGAATGGTTTTGCATTCATTATTGAGTTTTCAAGGTTCTATCTTCTCTTTTCTCTTAATTTGATGATTGATTTGATGGTGATTATTATTGGCTAAGCACCCTTGCGATTCTAGTGTGAAGGGATGATAGTTGTGGCATAGATGATGATAGATTGAACAAAAACAGATTGGACCCTGAGAGTTACGAGAATCCATCATCGTACATTTCCACGGCATGTTCTTGAGTTCCACGGCCGTGGTTTCTAAAGAACTGACCGTGGTTTTCCCTGTTTGACGTGTTTTGCTATTGCTTTTATCCAAAGTTAAAGATTGACCCTAACCTAGCCTTGGCTTACCTTTTCTAGGTGGTAGTGAGACTCAAGACCCTCTACTTAGGTTACGAGTGTCATAACCTAAACCTTTTTGGCTTATCTTTGATTTCCTTGGGTTTGGGATGGATATTTGAGAGTTTAATCTTGTCCTTAGATCCTCTTTATAACGAGACTCAACATCCTTTATTGAGAGAGCCTTTGGGTAAGATATATGGGTTTGGAACTTCACCCTACAACACGCTACCTTAGATCTATACCTTTGCAATCCTAACTGTCCTTATACCATTAGAACATCTTAAATCGTTTGCCACAATTGGATACCTGAATCTCTAGAATCGTTATTTTCCCATTAATCTTACAAAGCTCATTTACTTACCGTACGATTTTACGAACTGAATTTGATCCCCTAAATCCCTGAGTTTGACTTTGGAATTCTTGCTTTACTATACCGATCCGTACACTGCGGCTTCGTTTCTTTGCTTAATTTCAGATTTTATAAATTTAAGACTTTGCATGCACACTTTTAAGCGAACAAGCCTGTGGGATATCGCCACACCTGCGGTTCCTCTCCACCGCACCTGCGGCCTGTGGAACGCCGCACCAGTGGCTAGGGCCTGCCGCCCCTCCGACCAGTGAATTTGCCGCCCCCAATGCTCGTGCAAGCCACCCCTACGGATGTGTCGCACTACTGTCGTGCGACCGCGAAGACGAAGGCAAGGTGGTTGAGGATCCTAGTTGCTGGACTCCAGTGCACGCCCGGTTGTGGAGAGGAACGGCGGGGTGCTTCCAACTACTGCTGCGTGACAAAAGGGGACGAAGACCCCTCTTGGCTCCGGTTGCGGGAGAACTAGGAGGCGTATGTTAGTGGTTACTATTCGGGGATGGAGAGACTTGCCGCGCCATCCAAGGTTGTGGTGTAGAAGGAGGAGGCGTCACCTACTATTGAGTATGGGAGGAGAGAGTTGGAGGCGGCGTCTAGTGAATCGAGGAGGAGAGGAGTAGCGGTTGTACGAGGGAGGAGGGATGAAGCTGTTAGGATTTACGTGAGAGAGGGAGAGTCCAAGGGGGAAGGAAAGGTGAACGTAAAACACACAATGACATGGGTTGACTCCATCAGCCTTCTACTGGGCCCGGATGGTATGCTTAATGGTCCCGGATGACCGAACTAAAAGAATTGAACTCTTTTGATGGTTAAGAAGAGGTAGATCAATTCTGCGTATTTTATGTGAGTAGAAACCTCGCATAAACTAATAAAAATATCGAAGAACTCGGTGTCATATAAAATGACAAAAAAGACGGAAAGATCCAAACCGGTCGAGTTCCGGTTTATCTCGGGGATAAACGGAAATTAAATTTTCGGGTGTTAAATCAGTACCCCCTTAAAATAAGTTTCGTCCCGAAACATAAAAGAAGACTACATAAAGGACGGAGTCCCTACACACGGACTAAAGCGCCGGAAAAATTCACACGGTCAAGTTCTGTTTGTTTTTGAAATAGCCGGAAGAAAATTTCCAGGTATTAAATTAATCCCCCTTTAAAATAAGTTTCGTTCCGAAACGTAAATACGCCAATCATAAGGTCTGTCCTCAAGGCACCTCAAAGGTACAAGTCCAGTGTCTCTAATCACTACAACACAAGTCTCATTGTATCCACATATAAGTATCCCGCACATCAAGGTCACCAATAAAACACACATCAGTGACTAAGCACTCAAGCATGAAATAAACAAGTAGTCAAACAATATCACACAGATATAGGGCGAAGCCCTAACTGCTCCCTAGGTTACAACTATCTCTGCATAGGTCTTTGAAAGGTTACGTCTCATACTATCCACGGTATCCCAAGTAGCCTTGTCGGCTTTTAATAAAGCCACTAACTCCGAATTTTTTTCATGTACATACATCACAAGCGCCTGCTACCACGTTCTAGTGCGGCTACCTGATATCTCACCGGTATCATCCGACTCAACTGCCCGATCCTCTAATATAATGTCCTAACTCGTGTCCGGTAAGTATCCCTCCAACTGAATCCGTGTAAAACTGGGGTTACACTTTCCAATAGGATGAGGAAAACTAGTTCATTAATCACTTCTAAACCGCTTAAAAAAATATCACATGGTTGTCTTCCACAACTCACCTCCAAATCCTTTGATGACCTTCCTGAGGATAATTTATTCTACCTCCTTTCCTTCTGGTCTTCTAAAAAGGTCCCGAGTATCCGATCTAGGATATCACACTTATACATCAACTGACACTTTACTAAGTGGTTAATACTAGTTGTATCACAACTCACTTGGTCTTGACTCCTGATATGATTCCGTCATATGGTTCCACCATTAAAGAATCATGATCTACTCATTTTTGGTCTTAAACTTGATATAAATTAACAATCAAGATCTGGTGGTCAATCTCTGCGTTCTATCGACGTCATCATATTATTTTATAGATCTCTAACTCAACCAAAACTTCTTACGCAATATTGAAGATCTTAGGTGAGATATAATGTGTCCGCAATGACAACACTAGACACAAGGTGATCTCATATCACCATCGTTTGATCATAACTACTCAATAAATGCTAGCATGCTGACTAGAAGTGTTTTCTTATGTCGTCTATACCCTATCAAAGTAAATCCCGACTTAACACTAAAACAAGTATAGTGGTTAAGTAAGGGTCGAACCCAAGAGAGTTTTGATATTTTTATTAAGTTCAATTATTGATTATAGAATCAAGTAACCAAGGGGGGGGATTTTAGGTGAATTGATGCACACAAAGCTTATGACAACAAGTAACACAACGAGTAAGACAATGATGGGTGAATCTACACTAGGTTGATTCTTAGCATGCAAATACTACTTTGGTGAGTTCCTTTTACAAGTTTTTAAGTAATATCCCGTCTCGATCATATATATGTGTTGAGCCAACTAGCATTAACACAACTTAACAGGTTAGTGTTCCGTAAACCTACAAGAACAATTAATAAGTTAGCTTTCAAATAAAGACTAAGGGATATAAAGAAAGATTAAAACCGTTAAACTTATCTTTATATTTGTGTTTCTTTCTTTAAGCAATTACAACCCGTTATTACTTAAAGTTTACTACTAGATTAAAGACCCGAACCCGGAATCTATTAATCCTAGTTCTTTGCATGCACTTTAGAACCTAAGGTGATCAATCTTAAGTTTTAATCAAACATGCAATTAGACAATAAAGATTAAGGAAACACAAAGTATTACTGAATAAAAACTTATATTAGAAAGAACTTACAACCGAAGTAACAATGCAGCTTCAAACCAACCCAATGTAGCAAGGGAGTTAGCAACTCATTACAAAGGTAGCAAGAGAATTATAATGAAAATGATGGATTCTAATTGTGGATAAGTGGCTCCTTCTAGCAATCAGTCAAGGGTCTATTTATACTACACAAGGCACTAAATAGGAGTAAATGGCCGGCCCAAAACAGCCACCTTTAATGCTATAAAGGTGGTGCAAATAGCCGGAGTAAAGTCCTTGTCGTCGAACCGCAGGGGCGGTTTAGGCGAAAACGTTTGATCTTCTTCGTAGCCGCAGGGGCGGCCTAGCACTTCCGCAGGGGCAGATCTTTAATGATCTTCAAACGTCTGACTCTTCAACTTCCTGCCGTGTCTGATGCCGAGCCGCAGGGGCGTCCCAGTGTCAACTCGGTGGCAGTGACACTAACTCTTTATCTTCACAGCTCCCAGGTTGAGACGTAGGCAGATGCGCAGGGGCGCTAGCTTTGCTTCTTCAGGCCAAGTCACCGCAGGGGCGCCAAGGAGTGGCGTAGGGGCGGTGACACTGCTCCACGGGGGCGTTGAGGCAACAGAAGCTTTGCTTCGTGAATGGTCTTCACTCCTAAGTGCTTATAACTCCTTCTTTAGCTTCTTTTAGTTTTCTTCTTCTGGACCAAGGAGTTAGTAGCATAAACCGACACTAATGTGATAAAAAAGACTCTAAAAACTAACCTAAATGATAGTGATTCCATCACCTATCACACGCCATCAGCATTGCACTCTTACCTCCACCACATTTACCGGACCGAGAATATCCCCCTGACACAAAACGCAACTCGGCTCTGTTCCGATATATAATTCCACGTATACTCTACTCCGAGATTATGCTTTCTCTATGCACGGTTACTAGGTTGTAAGTATACTCCCGTAGCTTCTTTTTCTTGTAAGTCTTTCGATTTAGTCTGATAGTTACTCACCTTGAGCTCCCTAGTGTAGACCCTTCATAATACCTTTATTACATCGTTAGGGCTCGTTTGGTACGATTCCCATAGAATCAGGAATCGGAATCGGAATGAGTCAAACCAATGCCTCGTGTTTGGTAAGGTTTGGAATCGAAATGAGAATGATTCCATGGAATGACTCATTCCAACTACAAAGAAAAAGTTAATTCCAAAATTTAAAGGTGGGTATCCTATTCCAACGTAAACTCATTTTAAATTTAAAACTGCATTTTTATATTTTTATTATATATATACTCACTTTTATTTTCACGAAATAAAATTAATATTTTTCATAAATTTTTTTTATTGTCCATCAATTAATTTCAATTATATAGTTATTTTGTAGAAAAAGAAGATTTTGACAAAAAAAAAATTGTTTACTTTTAATACGGATACTTCATTGAAGATGTAATGTAACCGGAAAATGCTCTCAATTAGAAAATATATATTTGATAGAAGAAGTATATATACCTATTTATTTGGGTCGACGGTTGGTTAGTGTTTAATCTTTTAAGTTATTCGTTAGTCTTCATTTTTCTTAAATGTAGTTTAAAAAATAACATATATTTGCATTATAAACATTCACTCGTATATCATCAAATATGATGATTTCTCGTTTCATAACTCATATAAAATAAAAAAGTGTCAAAAATATTTCATTCCAACATCATACCAAACACCAAGTATCGGGAATGACTTATTCCAATTCCTCATTCCATTCCGATTCCTGATTCCAACCTCATTCCTACAGTCATACCAAACGAGCCCTTAATTAATCTTTCCTCAATCCACAAGAAAACTAACTCTAGAGTATTCCGTTAGGTATTGAATTCCGGAACTACTTGTATGACGACATATGACGAAGTCGTCACGCTTCACTTGGATCCATAAAAGGGTATCAATCCATTTCTATAACCTCTATATGCACATGCTTTCCTTGTCTACCTCGTTGGGTGATAAAATTACCGTACAATATTTCCAGTCACTTCGCGTAGTCTATATTATGTTCCTTCCTAACGAGATGCATTTCACCAACTATCATTGTCTTAAAATCGACACGTCGTTTTTCTGTACCCTTGAGTTTCTTGCTCTGTGGGTTAGGACCCACCACGCTTCCGCTATGCTACTCTGATAATGCTGTTGTCACCCAATAATCATAAGGACATTTTTTGTGAGTCCAAAGTGATTGACTCCAAAACTCTTTTTCTCAATTACACCATAAGTCCTATTCGGATGAAGTACCAAACCATCCTTACTTGCTTTGAGGAAATAAGATAACGGTTGGAAGACAACCTCTTCCGTTTACTTTCCGAATTCTTCTAACACGGATCCAAACTCTCTAACTCGACCAGAGTTGATCTTAAACAGTTAAGAATCAACCTTTAACACAATTCTCTCTATTCCGTTAGCTGATCCAAGAAGATCGTGGTCGACTACTTGAGGAAATCCTCCAAGGCGCCGGTAAAGCTACTTCATAAATCCACATTCACAAATATCTCTTCTTAACGGAACATAACTCGTCAATACCAAACAACACTTGCACGTCCTCAATTGACGTCGGTCAGTCTATAGTTGACTTATCTCAATATCCTGAACTCACTATTCTCATACCTCTACTAAGATAAATTCTTGGAGAGCATCACCTACTCGGTTAATCCTTTTACCCTTCGTTAGTTCGTTCTATCTTCCACACTTCTATTTCCTTAAGGCCAACCTCTTTCTCGAGTCCCACTAGCATTACTCATCTGACATCAATAGTCATTCAAGTCTTCTGCGATAGTTTGTGACCGTCATTGCAGTTCCGATGACCTTACTTATCATCCACTTGTAATTCCACTTGCATGGACCGTCGGTGTTGATGACTTAGGTCCCTTGATAATTAGGGTTACCCTGGACTCTTGAGTCCACCAGGGCCCTTCTCACAAACACATTCCTTCGCTAGTGTTGGTGGCAATATTTCCTTCATGCAACTCCGTTGACCGTGCTACAAGGCTTCCACTCCTTTGATATTAGCGTCGCAATTTCTTCAAACTTCTTATATCTATGAGGAGGCCAAAAGCTCTCCACACTTGTGAGGTCTACCTTTTCGCTTTTACACTCAATCGTAGGTCTTCCTTCCGTGCACCTTAGATTCTCATATCCGGTTGACACCCTAACTCAGAATACTCTCAAATTTCAGTATGTTATACTATACAATACCAACTGTAACATATCCAAAAATCAGCAACAAAGGAGTCTAACTTACCCAAATCTAAACCCCGAAGTTGAATGTTCGTCACTTCCGAAAACTCAGAAACATAACAGCTCTTCTAGTCATCTTCCATGGCTGCTATGGAGGGTCTAAAGACATACATGGGTACTCTCGTCAGTACATATATAGATAGGGCAATGCAGAGAAGGGAGAGGAGATGTTTACCGGACAAGAGAGACTCGACGAGCTCATGAGTACGAGGAAGAAGACGGAAGAAAGGAGCCTTTGGGATATCGCCGCACCTACGGTTCATGTCCAACGCACATGCGGCCTGTGGACTGCTGCACCAGCGGCTAGGATCTTACAACAAGGCACAAACGTATTTAAATCATTTGAAAACGTTAAACAATATTTACATGAATGATATGTACCTGCCTTACAAGAAAGAGATACTAAAACAACGCATATGAAGAAACTGAAGACACTCCCGTCCCCATCTAAATGAGTACGTGGACCCGGCTGAGCATCCGCTCCAAATATCTCTACAACTACCTAAAAATGCGAAGAACTAACAACACAGATAAATTGTTAGCTACAATCCAACATCAGAAGAATACATAAGCACAAACACATATCAAAACAACATGTAAACACATAGCATGATATCACAACATTTTGATTATTATTATCTTCATTCAGTCATTCACTTTGTTCAATTATAAGTATGATATGAGAAGTCGCAGACTCTCGCCTTCGGGCATTATTCAGTTGGAGTGGATCAGAGCACTAGCACGTATACCATGTCGAGTAGACCGGTACCTTCCCCATATATCCAAATCTGGCTCACTCACGAAGCACCTCCCAGACTCCCTCGGGAGAACTGGACAAGTAATCACCGCCCATTACCCGTGGGTCAATAAATAGGTCGGTAGATAAATATATACTCAATAAGCCACAACACGATATTCAACACGTAACACAAAACACCACTCATGTCATTCAGCTAATATAAGATTGTAACTAAGTAAGCCCAAAGGACTTACCTGAACCGGTCAACTCCCGTAAACCAAAGCACTCGATCCCGCTGAGTAATATCTCAATTGCCTGATCATAACATAAAGCTCATATCAATATACTATCCGACCTCTAGAAGTCGCAGCCTCTAGGTTAACAACGGGAAAACCGAGAAACAACACTAGACCAAATCTTTTCTAAGAAAAGACGGTTTTACCCCTAGGATCCGGAAACTCTAAAGTTTCCCTAAGGTCTAAATAACTTCTACCAGAAACTCAACCCAGATATCTAACTCTCCAGTGGGAGGATCTACAGAGTTTGAAAGATGTTTGTCTTTCAAACTTACTATCTACTACTAAGGCTCAACTAACATACTACTACTAAATCCCAAAACATACCGAGACACCTACTCACATGCTCAACGATTACCTGCTATGATATAATCCAAAAATATATACAATCCCCAACCATGTCCAATAACAAACACTTAAAACTAGCACGACTCTTCTAAAACTAAACTACACTTATACCCATCTTCGGAACATCACAAATCCGGATTAAACCAACAGATCGCTCTCAACTTTTACCACATGCTACTATGCATATCCATAAATAACATATCCAAATTTAAAGTCCAACAGAGGTCAATAACCCATCCAAATATACAACATATCCAAAAAAATAAGCAACAGAGGAGGAGTCTAACTTACCCAAATCCGAACCTGAAGTTGAATGTTCGTCACTTCCGAAATCTCAAAAACGTAACAACTCTTCTAGTCATCTTCCATGGCTGTTATGGAGGGTTTAAAGAAATACATGGGTACTAACATCAGTACATCTATAGATAGGGCAATGTAGAGAAGGGAGGGGAGGGATTTACCGGACAAGAGAGACTCGACGAGCTCACGAGTACGAGGAAGAAAACGGAAGAAAGGGAACCTCTGGGATATTGCCACACCTGCGGTTCCTGTCCTTCACACCTGCGGCCTATGGAACGCCGCACCAGCGGCTAGGGCCTACCGCCCCTCCGACCAATGAATTTGCCGCCCCTAATACTCGTGCAAGCCACCCTTGCGGTTGTGTCGCACTACTATCGTGCGACAACGATGACGAAGGAAAGGTGGTCGAGGTTCCTGGTTGCTGGACTCCGGTGCACACCCGGTTGTGCAGAGGAACGTCGGGTGCTTCCAATTGTTGTTGTCATGACAGAAGGGGACGAAGACCCCTCTTGCCTCCGGTTGCGGGACAGCTAGGAGGGGTATGTTAGCTATTACCGTCCGGGGATGGAGAGACTCGCCTACTGTTGCGTATGGGAGGGAGAGTTGGAGGTGGCGTCTAGTGAATCAAGGAGGAGAAGAGTAGCGGTTGTACGAGGGAGGAGGGATGAAGTTGTTAGGGTTTACGTGAGAGAGGGAGAGTCCAAGGGGGAAGTAAAGGTGAACGTAAAACACACAATGACATGGGTTGACTGCATCAGCCTTCTACTGGGCTCGGATGGTATGCTTAATGGGCCCGGATGACCTAACTAAAAGAATTGAACTCTTTTGATGGTTAAGAAGAGGTAGATCGATTTCGCATATTTTATGTGATTAGAAACCTCGCATAGACTAATAAAAATGTTGAAGAACTTTGTGTCATATAAAATGACAAAAAGGATGGAAAGGTCAAAACCGGTCGAGTTCCGGTTTATCTTAGAGATAAACGGAAATTAAATTTCTGGGTGTTACAATCTTCTTCTCAATCTTAGAATGGTTCGACCCTCTCCTTCCAGCTTGCGGGGGGAGGGGGTTGAGAGTGATAATAGAATCTAAGAAATAATATGATCCGCACGATTGTAACAAACTTGTGACAATCTCATTTCTTTCTATTAAGTTGCATGTATAAAAGGTGTAATATAAGCTACATGAAATAACATATTTTCATCTTCTCGATTAAGTCTCTCTCTTCTCTCTCAACTCTAATTCTCCTCTTTCGCACATTCTTTCTTCTCGAGATCCTTTGCTACAAACCATAACACTATTTTCTTCTGCTTGTGCTTACCTTGTTCCAAGAAAGTTCTTCGGGACTTGGTTTAGTATGGGATTTTTATAAATTGTGAATAGGAGGTAGCTTGAAATCTCAAAATCATAATACATTTTAAATTAGATGGGAAACCTTCAACAAAAAGATTTTGGCTTTACATTTGATGCATACCTTTATTGTCATTTTCAAGTGAAAACATATTTTTCTTTCTTCTTTCATGTCCAACTCCGGTAAACTAAATTTCGGACTCATACCTTTTATTAACCTTTCCAAGTGATGACGTAACTTTCTTTCCTATTCCATGTCGAGCTCCCGTAAGTTGGTTTACTTAGGGAGATTTTGGGTTTATATTTTACGTTTACATTTGGGATTGATCCATAATTAATTATCATTACACTTTCTCTTACTCTATCTATATCTAGACCTTGCATATTGTTCTTCTCAAAGTATTGAAACTTCATTTATAGAGCTTTTCTTTCTTTTTCTATCTCAAGATCCGGTGAATTGGGTGGCTTTCGAAGGCTTTTGATGTTAGTAGGTTGTGTGATGGTGTACTTGATGACATGAATTATATACCATTATAATCATGCATATAGTGGAGGTTTACCTCAATATTACCTTGTATTTAGAGAGATTTGTGTACCTTTAAGGTTTATTTCATTTATATTCCGGAAATAGAGGTCTACACGAGTTTTGGTTGAATTATAGGTGAATTCGGCGGAATTGGAAGCAAAAGTGGAGCAAAGAGTATCTAAGGCCAATAAGGATGCTTAAGGAACCTTAGAGGAATCATGAAGAATAGAGGAAGTAGGAAAAAGAGTCACCAAAGGAAGGAAGGAAACAAGCCAAGAGACAAGTACTTTCTGTTTAAGAAAATCGAGTCATGTGCCATAAAAATCGGACGATTTTCCTCCTAGAAATCGCACGGTTTTCTTCTTTGTTTTAAGGGCACGAATTTCTACAGCTTTCGGCCAAAGAAATATCATGACCCAAAGCCCATCACTTGTGGGCCTGAGGCGTGTTTTGCCAAGCAGTCCATTAGTGAGGAAGTATACATTGGAACCCTAACAACAAAAATTGGGGGTTCGCAGCAGGAAAGATTTTCAAGATTTTGCGGGATTGAAGGTTCTTGGAGAGAAGATTGAAGGAAAGAAGCAAAAAGTCAATATTCACCATTGTTGTGAGATCTTTTGTTTCCCTTTTGATTCTTGTGATTTGTGAACACATTATTGAGTGTTTTAAGAGATTCTTTGAAAGGTTTTGAGAATTGATTACAAATCGGAGATTATTTGGTTTTTATTCAAAGTTCGGAGTTTTATTTGGTTTTATTAATTCAATCTTGATTTTGATTTGAATATGAAAATGGTTGGCTAAAAACCTTGTGATTCTGGGGTGAATAGTTGATGATTGAGGCTTAGATGATGATAGACTGAACTCATTTAACCATTTGGACCCTGAGAGTTGATATTGAACTTTGCGACAACAGGAAAATCGGGTTGTTCTTGGTGAAATCGTCCGATTTAGCAAAGAACATGACGATTTATTACTCTGACGATCTTTAATTGATTTATTCTTTAGCCAAAGTTAATCTTTGCCTAAACCCCAACCTTGCTTAACCTTTTTAACCCTTATTCAAGTGCTATAAGAGACTTCATCATTGATTCTTCACTTGATAACTAAAGTTTATGAGATTTGGGTAATAGAGAGACTCAACATCCTTTATTAAGGTTTGAGTGTGCTTTCCATCTTTTCCTTTGAGAGTCATATCATGGGGTTTGAGTGGATAGTTTGAGTGTAATTCTTGTCCTTAGATCTTTCTATATCGCAGCCTTAACAACCCTTATACAAAGAACCTTTGGATTGGATATATATATTTTAGAACTTCGCCGTATGATACCTACCTTTGAAACACATAACCTTGGCAACATCAACTATGTCATTTGATCTTTAGAAGTGTCTTGAATCGAAAGCCGCAGTCGGATACTTGAATCCTTGGAATCATTTGTCTCTTTATTAATCACAAAAACTTTTGCACTTTGTCACATATTTGAAATCGATTTTACTCTCACCAAATCCCTGAGTTCGACTCTGGAATTTCTTGCCTTACTACAGCTGATCCGTACATTGCGGGTTCGCTTTGCTTTAAGTTCTAGATATAAATTTAAGACTTTGACGCACACACTTTCGAGCGAACAGTACTCCTCGAGCCTTATTCACCACTTTTCTGATGAGGTTAATTTGTCATCCGGTGTGACTAGGAGTGTCAATGGATCGGTTTTGGGGTGGGGAGTACCTTGTTCATCCGCATCCCCGTTTAGGATAACCTCTCCGTCCCCATCCACATTAGGGTATTGAGAATTGTCTTCGTCCTCGTTGGATATTCGTCCCCATCCCAGAATCCTCGTCCCAGTTTAATTTTTTCCATTTAAAAATTGTATGGGTTTTCCCCCCGTAAACATCTCCGTTTCCATCCCCGTCCCCATTTAACTTTCAAGAGTTTGACAAAAACGTTAACTCGATAATAATCTAAAATTAAGCCATAAAATCCAAAATTGTTATTTTGTTTAACTATATAAATAAAAAAACACAAGAAAAAAAGAAAGAAGAAAACTTCTGTTTAGAAAAAATAATACAAATTTTCCAAAATAAAGATGTACCGTGTATATATTAGGCTTTTTTCGTTCAAGTAGGATCGAAAATCGTAGTACAAACTAGTGTAAACTAAAAAAATTATATCTTTCTAAAATTTAGATTACGATCTCAAGATAAAGTGGTATATTATTTTATTATTTTAATTTTACAGTTTAGGATTTAGGTTGCACCACCAAACACATGTATGTGAGAGACTAATACACACGTAAAAAAAAACACAACGTGTAGTTTGTCATGCATTTGATCATCGTGATTTGACATTTATCACGTATTCAGAAATTTCACGAGGGTGTTATTCTCATATGATCGAAAACAAATAATATAGGTTAGCATTAGCATAATTTATGCATATAATATACATTTTAATTGAAATGTTGTCCTCATATTTTTAAAAATATATTTTGTGTAAGTAGGAACGAGTATGATTCTCTTAAGTGTTAAAGTCCAAAAGTGTATACAACTTACTAACCTTTAGTTCATGATTACAAGATAAATGTTAATTTATATTATATTAATATACCTTTTTAATTGAAATGTTGACATGACTTAGTTGGTTGTTTAACGCATCACCTTATCCAATTTGTCAAAGTATAGGTTTATTGTGTATATATTATGTTTCGTTTGTTCAAGTAAGTAGTGTCAACTAAAATAATTATATCTTACTAACATTTAGGGCCATATGGTTTACTAAAAAAAGGTCACGGAAACAGATCCAAATTAGATGTTTGGTTTGAGGTCCGAAAGTAATGAATCCATTTTGGGCCTCTAATGGTTTAACCTATTTGTTACCTCCCTCATTTCAGCATTAACATCCTTCATTTCTCTCTCCCCGATATTCTTCTACGACGAATGACATCTCCCTTTGTAAGAGCCTTAGTCTTTGGAGCCTAGGAGTCTTGCTGAGCCTTAGCTAAGCTTTGCCTTGACCCTGTCAGCCGCCCCAACGGACCTGGACGGCCGCCCCTGCGGCTAGGTGCCTCTGCACCTTGGGTGAGCCGCCCCTGCGGCTCTGTGTAGGTGCATCCGCTTTCGTTGACTCTTTGACCCGTGTTTTGCGGCTGGCTTCCTTCATAAGCCTCCCATGCTTTCAGATGAGGGGTTTCCTTACCTCATTCCAGCTTCTTTATCTCCATTACACTCTTCTTCTTCTCCATCTCCTCTTCTTGATCTTCTTTTGAGTTTGTGAGAAGGCTTTGAGAGTTTGCTTGAGGTTTTGAGCTTGGACGATCTTGAGGATGTTGTTGAGTGTTTGCTGCGATGTTGAGGTGGTAGAAGTGTTGTTTGCTCCTGGTTGTTGCTTAGGGTTGTTGTGGTAAGGTTCTATCTTCCACCTTCTTTCTTTCTTCTTCTTCTTGCTTCCTCCTTCCTTTTCTAGCTTAGGATCACAAGTTAGACTTGTGTAGGATCCTTTCATGGATGTTTGATGATCATATATGTGTATGTATACATATTTGTTGATGTGGTGTGTTGAAGAAGTGAAGAGAGTCGAGATAGAGATCGAAGAGAAGTCGGGACCAACTTTCTTCACTGACAGCCACCCCTGCGCCTAACTTTGGTCGCCCCTGTGCCTGCCTGTGAGACGCCCCTGCGCCTCACTGGGTCATCTTGGAGTTCCTTGCTTCTGTTGGTGCATACCTTGCTGGTATGTCTTCCTTCCTTCTTTCCTTTGGTCTTGGCTTAGATGTTGGCGAGGCTAGCCTGGTTAGATGAGTTGTATGTTAGAGAGGTGCCTTAGGCACTCGTGTTGATGTTAAGGTTGTGCTGTAGGCATCTGTGAGCTTGTTATGGTCTTGAGGGTTAGGTTGAGGTTGTAGGTTGGTTTTGATTATGGAGACGAGTCTCCTTACCCTTGTAGTTTGTGATGTTGTGTGCCTTCCTATTGCAGGCGTTGATTTCTTCCCCAAGGGGAAGCTGTGACGTGGTATCGGATACGAGTGTTTGAGGTAAGTCCATAGGACTTACTTAGCGTGTAGTTATGGATTGTGTGATTGTGATGGTTATGTGTGTTCATATGATTGTTCATTTATAACCTAAACCGGACTAGGAAGACCATATGTGATATTAAAAGGCCCAAGTGTATTATAATGAGTCGTGACTACTTGCCTCCGTTTGCTGGTAGGAGGAGGTGCCCTGAAGATGATCTCACAGGAGGGGACGAGTGATGATGACCCCCATGCAAAAATCCCGTGTTACGTTGGATGGGACGGGGTTCTTGAGGCGGCTCGTGTTACAAAAGAAGTTGAATTAGTAATGGAATAACGTAATGAAAGATAATAAATGAATGTGTGTGGCATTGCATGTATGAGATGTTTATGTGTATTTGTGTTATTACTCTCATACTTATTCATTGTTATAGCTAACGGTGTATACCGTGTTATAGATGATCCGGAGGTTAGGAAGATTGTAGAGTAAGCCAGATGGTGTGACCAGCCGAGGACTTTTGTACATTAGGATGCATGGGATATGGGATCTTTTGCATCAGATGTTTACATTTGATGTTTTGTACTTGGCTTTTTGTTTGTAAACTCCTTTGATGTATCTTATACAACTTTTATGTATTTGGTTTTAATCTACCTTTGCCTTGTTGTAAGATCAAGTGAACTTGTTGTCAGTCTAGGGTCAGGATCCATTGTGAAATCCTAGCCCAATGTAGCACTCCGAGTCCCGTGGATTTGGGGTGTTACAGAGTTGGTATCAGAGGCTTAGATTGATAATAATGGCACTTACTATCTGCAATAAAGATAGAGTGGATAAATAAACAGAAGCCCTCACCCATCTGAGGATCCGTCACCCATTTGAGGATGTTTTCAAAAGGCTTTGGTTAAAGCGAGTACAAATGTTTTGGGATAGTGTGTACATAAGCCGTCACCCATCTGAGGATCTCGACAGTATAGATATATATATATATATATATATATATAAATATATATATATATATATATATATATATATATATATATATATATATATATATATATATATATGTATACATATATATATATATGTATACATATATGTATACATATATATATATATATATATCTTATGTGCTGATGTGTATGCATGTACTATTAAGTATTATATATATATATATATATATATATGGCCTATATAGAGCCTTTACGTTAGGTGTGCATACCCCGCAAATGGCTCGGACTAGAGCTACTGTTGTTGTAGGCAGAGGTAGTGGTAGACCGCCTCTTCCTCCATGAGGGATAGGACAGGGACCATCTCCCGCTGTAGATCCACTAGTGGTGGAGGAGGCTTCTGAGGAGGTTAGTGAGAGTGTCGTCCCAACGACGAGGAGTGGTGGGTCCACGAGACAACAGTCACACCGAGCCTAGTCAGACGGCTCAAATCGTGTTTCTGTGGGAGGACCTGAGTTCAGAGAGTATCTCAGGCATTTTGAGGAAGCCATCAGAGCAGGCCGACAAGCCCCAAATCTACCATGACATGAGGGATTATATAAGGAATCCCATGGAGCTACTCAGGTTCCAGTTATGCCGGCACGTGTTGCTGAGGTTGCTCGAGTTGTAGAGGAGATGAGAGGGCCTCGACCACACACCTGGTTGAAGGCATTTCATCAGCAGGGAGTACCAGACTTTTCGGGAGAGATCGGTTTAGAAACCGAGGTGTGGATTGGGCATGTTGACTCAGCTTTAGAGTCTATTAGGTGCCCTGAGGACAGATGGGTAGAGCTAGTACAGTCTCTACTCCGTGACCTGGCACATCAGTGGTGGGGGACAATTAGAGCACGAGTTACTAGCTATGAGCAGATGAGGACTCTGCTGAGGGAACGTTATTGCCCTGCCTCACTGAGGAGAGAGAAGTTGCAGGATTTTGTGTACGCGAGCTTTGAGGACATACCCATTACAGATGTTATTCGCCGCTTCCGGACTGAGTTAGCGTTGATGGGTTAAGCTGCACCTTTTGAGGACCAGCATGTGTATCTGTTCTCCCGTCGTCTAAGGGAGAGCACACGATCGTACATGGCGGGATTTCACTACGAGTCCTTGACAAACTACCAGGAGCGTAGATTTTGGCATTGATTTGGAGCCTGGCACGAGACTCATCTCGAAGGCCCCATACCGTATGGCACCTGTCGAGATGTTGGAGCTGAAGAAGCATCACGAGGAGCTGGGTTAGAAGGGCTTCATACGCCCTAGCGTTTCACCATGGGGTGCACCTGTCCCCTTCGTGCGGAAGAAGGACGGATCGTTGAGACTGTGTATAGATTACAGAGAGCTGAACAAGGTGACCATCAAGAACAGGAAACCACTGCCTTGTATTGATGATCTACTTGATCAGCTTCAGGGAGCGACAGTCTTCTCCCGGATCGACTTACGTTCAGGATATCACCAGTTGAGGGTGAAAGAGCAGGATGTGCACATGACGGCATTTCGTACCCGTTATGGACACTACGAGTTTATAGTGATGCCATTTGGGCTGTCAAATGCCCCACCAGTTTTCATGGAGTTGATGAACAACATCTTCATTGACTTCCAGGATCAGTTTGTAGTAGTTATTGATAACATTTTGTTCGCCACTTAGCGTGCGTGCAAATAAGCTTTAAATTTATAAAACTAGAATCAAGCAAGCGAACCCGCAGTATACGGATCGACGTAGTTAAGCAAGAATTCCAGAGTATCGAACACAGGGATTTGGGGGGAACAAATTCAGTTTGTAAATTGTCAAGCGAGTAAATGTACGAGCTTTGCAAATATTGGGAAAACAACAACCCTAAAGATCCAAGTATCTAATTGTGGCAATCGATTCAAGATATACTTAAGAACTAAGGACAGAGTTAAGAGTTGCAAAGGTATGCTAAGGTAAAGCAATGTACGGTGAAGTTCCAAGGCTTTATATGACTTATCCAAAGGTACTCTCTATAAAGGTTGTTGAGGCTTCAGTATAGAAAGGATCTAAAGACAAGAATTAATATCAAATACCCAAACTTGTAACCCAAGGATCAAGACTAACTAAACCGATTAAGGTTGTGACACTCGAAATCGAAGTAGAGGTTGTTGAGGCTTCACTACTACCTAGAAAAGACAAGTCAAGACTAGATTAAAGCTAATCTTTAACCTTGGATCAAAGTAAAAGCAAAGTTCGTAAACTAGGGTAAATTACGGGCAGAACTTGAGTTCCACGGCCGTAAAACCTCAAGAACAGGCCGTGATTCTGGCTCGTCGGCGAAATCTCTCTAACTCTCAGGGTCCAATCTGTTTACGATCGATCTATCATCATCTAAGCCACAACTATCAACCCTTCACCTTAGAATTGCTAAAGAGTTTTAGCCAACAACAGTCATTATGATATCAAATTCAAGATTAAGAAGAATTAAAGATGAAAACCTTCGAAAACCTTCAATAAACTTCAAATAAATCTCAAATCCACAAACAAAAGTAATAATGTATATCAGATTTGGAATAACACAAACCGATCACAATCCTAGATAAGAACGAAGAGCGGGATGTCAATCCGTCTTCTAATCAAACCTAAGGATAAAGCGTAACTTCCAAATCTCCAAGCCCTTGCAAAAATCCGTTGCAAAATTGCAATCTTCGCACGTCCAACTGGAACCCTAGGCACGTGCAAGCAAGCGTAAGCGAAGGTGCCGAATTCTCCCTCCTTTTGTCTTTTTATAAGGAAAGATAGAATAACCGTGCGGCCCATGTGCGTAGACAATGTGTCTATATTTTATTCGTCAAAAGATTGCCTAAATCACGGTTTTATGGAATTCCACGCCCGTGGTTTAGAGCGTGGAATTGGATTACGGTTCTTCACAACTTCCACGACCGTACTTTATACCGTGTAACTCTCTGAAATGCTCCACGCTCATGTTGCCAAGTTCCACGGCCGTGGTTTAGAGCGTGGACTTCATTACGGCCGTATTTTAGAGCGTGGAAGCATAGGTTGCTCGTAAATCCCTTTGTTTCGTGTCATTCCTCATCCTAGCATCTTCATTGGCTTCTTTGTGGTGTCCTCAATCCTTGGATATGCTCAATCCATCTCCATCCTCTCATAATTCATTCGGTTTTAGCTCTTATTTGCCTACAATCAACACAAAGCTTATGTAGACCTCTATATCGACAATATAAACAAACTAGCTCACAATTGCTTCAATGCTTTATAAATGAACACTATAATGGATGAAATACATCTAGAAAACGTGCCTAAAATATCACAATATTTCATGCTAACAAAATACCCCATACTTGCCACTTGCTTGTCCCCAAGCAAGGTCTTTCAAAAGCTTTAAAACTCAAGTTAGGATGAAATATGGATGCACTTCTCAAAGCAAAACATATTTTAAGTAAACGGGTTTCTAGTCGATAGATCATTTTCAAACCTTGCTTCATTCATTCATAAGACTCTCATATACATAACCAAAGAGTAAAGAGGAAAGAAAACTCATGAATTGATCAAACTTCTATGTAAGCATCATAACCTTCAAAAATTATCAAAATCAATCATAAGAAACTTCAATTTAGATCACCAAGTCATATAACATTCTCTTGATCTTAAGGACTTTCACGTAAGGTCTAGAATGTGGAAAGGGAGAGGAAATTATAAGGAATGTGGTGCATGAATCCGGGAAAATGGATAACTAACTTTTTTCTTTTTCTCTTGCGGTTTTGCAACACTTTCAACTTAGAGCTTTGCTCTCTTCTTTTGTACATAATTTTTCGACTTTACTTTTGGAGTTATGGACAGAGGTGCACAAAAACCGAAGCCTAGGAGATCGGCGGTTCTCAATTTTGCGAGATGCCTCAAACCCTTGATGCACATACCATAATCCGCTAGGAATATCGCTCAATCCGACTTTGGCAAGACACAAACACCCGGCTATGTGAATGGTGCCGAGTTACTCATCGTCATGATTGACTTCCCCAAACCTATAAGTTCTTTCTATTCTTTGAATGCAAAAATTTTTCTTTCATGGCCCTCCCACATCAAACATGCCAAATATCAACTCCTCCAAATTCCTGGATAGGTAAAGGAGGCCATTATTTCATTGAGGGGCTAAATGATCAAATAAAGAAGAAAGAAAATCGAATTTTCTTAATCATTTCAACAAGAAGTATAAGAACTTATCATGTGATTTCAACCTTGATTTCTCAATATGATTTAGGTAACATTCTTCACATTATGAAACTTGCAAAAGAGGAATAATTAACTCATTCAATTTCTTTTCAATTCACTATTTGTTTAAGCATGCGATTGTCATCAAAACTCAATTCACAAGTAGTGATTATCATAGAAATCATCTCAATCCTTAGAAGCACAAAATTTCCAAAATTTTTCGATTTTTATGGGTTTTTCAAAAGCTTTTTCATGCAATGCGAAAATGAAATGTGTAACAATGGAATGAAACATGGAAGGTGTTCTCAATCAAAGCAAGCTAGCAAAGTGAGTAGAGTTTTACAAACGAATAGTCACACCCCACCCCATACTTGAGACAAACATTGTCCCTAATGTTCAAAAAGAAAATAAAGAAAAGAAAGAAAGAAAAAGAACTCACAAGACGGTGGTGGAGTGGCTAAAGTGGTAGATCATCATCATCCTCACTAGGGTGCCGGTGGTGGTGGAAACGGGAAGAAGCCGGGATCATAGTTCCGCCCAAACTGCTGGTGGTAAATGTGTCTCATCATCTGGTCATGCGCATCGGCTCGTGCATCCCTAGCATCCGCGTGGATCTCCAAGGCTCCGACCCTACTGGAAAGGTCGGTGGCCCAATCCGGCAGCTGCTCGTACCATCCCGTCGGCTGGCTATACCATGCTGGTGCATCTGACGGTGGTGGTTGGGTATGCCAAGCTGGTGGAGCTCCCATCCACTCCGGATGAGTGCTATACCACTGAGGAGGGGTCGCCATCCATGTCGGCCTCTCACTCATGCTGACGCGGCGAGAGGAAGAACCAGAAGCTCTATCGGGGCGGGGAGAGTGTCTAGGGAAGTCGGGAACTGTATCCGGCTGATCCGGGAAGGTACCATAATCGTGCTCCTCACCTCCTCCCTCAAACTCATCATCCCCTCTCATCTCCTCCTCATCTACAACCGGTGGCTCAGGGGGAACGTAAGGGGGTGCTACTAATCTATTCGCATGCATAGCAGCGAATGTCTCCTTCTAATTATGGCGTCCAACCATAATGGAATACTCGGGAAGCCATGTAACCCCTCTACCTCCTCTACCCTCCCAAGGCATGGCAGCGGTAGGTGGACCTCTATGTCTAGGAAAGATAATGCCTCTAGTCATGACGCTCTGGAGTCCTAGAGGTCTAGCAGCTATCCTGGTGCATGCGGAGAAGTCGATACCAAGCTGCCTAGCAAGGTGGGTGACCATCCCACCATATCCAATATTGCTGGCCCTCTTATTCTTTATCTTACTCAAAGTAGAAGCTAAGAGGGTGGCACAATCAGCCGGCCTACCATGCAACATGCAATAAAGCAAAAGCAACTCATCGGTCTTGATTTTCTGAGGAGTCTCCGTCCTAGGGAAGAGACACTTAGAAAGCACTCGGTGGGCAATCTTCAAGGCTAAGGAATAAATCAACTTAGCCTTGGTATCAGCAGGTTGCCAGCGGTCCTCGCTGGCGTATACCATAGCAATGTCCTCCCAAAAAATCCTTGGCGTACACACCACTAGGGAATCGACCATTGAAGGTCTCTTGGAACCCAAAGAAGGCTCCAAACTCCCGAATCGAGAACTCATAGTTTCTCTCCATCAGCCGGAAAGAAACAGTCCTATCTACGTGACTATGCTCAAATGAGATCACAAACTCCCTAGTGATCTCCTCATATGCATCTTCCCAAATAGCGGAGAAGATGATCAACCCTGCTCTATCCAACAACCAAGTAAGATCCCCTACCACATTCAGTGGCTCTAAGTCCTCAAGTAGTAAGAATCTTGGTCCTATGACCGCTCTCTTCTCGATCCTTTGTAAGGCATCGAGGTAATCCTCATGGATAGTAGGAATTCTAGGAGGTGGGGGTGATGGTGGTGGTGTTGACTCACTAGGGGGTGCCTGAGAGGAGGAGGAAGCATTGCCTTTCCTCTTCTTTGTCCTATTTGACATTCTCCTAACGAGGTCCATGTTTCTGTTCTAAACAACGGTCTGTTCTTCAGAAATCACGGCCGTGGAATGTCCAGAGACCGTGATTCGGTTCGAAGTTTCTCAAAACTCAACAAAATTTTACCAAATTCAACAACAAGCAGCCCTAGACTAATTCCAATCCAATTTCAATCAGTTCTCCTAAAATTTCTTGCAAAAACTGAGGCAAATTGACAAAGTAAGAGAAGAGGTGAAAATCCTAGGTTTTCGGATTTTAAAATCCGAATTCTGCCTTCTCCGGTGATTTGCCGCTCGAATCGTTGCTTGGATCTTGTAGGTGATTGGATTTGCTTCAGTTTTGGTCAAAGAATCGTTCGAAACGATTAACGAACGGGAATTTGAGAGGGAGGGGATTGAATCGGCGAAATAGGGGCGTGGAATTAGGTAATTTGATTGTGTTTGTGAAGAAACGTGGTTTTTATAGTGGCCGTAAATTTTTTCAAAAATTACGGTCACTCGGGGGTTTCCACGGCCGTGGAAATGTACGGAACCGTGGTTTTAGTGATTTTTCTCAGGCTTTTGCAAATTACGGTCACTGTAGCTGTCACGGCCGTGGTTTTGGCCGTGGAACTCTCTGTAATGTGCCAAAGTCCAAGTTTTGTAAATTTTCTTCAACCCTTTCCTTCTCCCTTTCTTTTCCACTGATCCTACATCCACAAACATGAACATACCTGAAGGCATTGAAGGCAAAACAAAACAAAAATGTCTATACTATTCTAATCTATAAATCAAAAACAAAAACGTAAGTGCAATACCTTGGGTTGCCTCCCAAGAAGCGCTTGTTTAAGGTCCGTAGCTAGACCATATTCGCACTTATTCAAGTGCGGTGGGCGCGAACTCTTCAGCTTGGAGTTCCGGTGTATACTTCTTGAGTCGTTGACCGTTCACCTTAAAGCTTCCGCCCTTTTCACCCCATACTTCAACTTTGGTGATCACGTCGATGCACTCCTCCATGATGTGTAAATGCTCGTCCGGAAAGGAGTCATCTATAGGTAGATGGTCGTCTTCTAGATGTGGAAGACGACTCAAATGATCCGCAACAGAATTTTCCGAACCCTTCTTGTCACGGATCTCTAGATCGAAATCTTATAGGAGAAGAATCCATCTAATCAGCCTTGGTTTCGCATCCTTCTTCGCAAGCAAATACCGGATCGCAGCATGATCCGTGTACACAATCACCTTAGCACCTACAAGATAAGAGCGAAACTTTTCAAATGCATATACAATTGCTAAAAATTCCTTTTCGGTAGTGGCGTAGTTGAGTTGCGCTTCATCTAGCGTCTTGCTAGCGTAGTAGATAGCATGAGTTCGTCCTTCCTTTCTTTGCCCAAGCACAGCCCCTATGGCTACGTCACTTGCGTCACACATAACCTCAAAAGGAAGATTCCAATCCGGAGGCTGGATAATCGGGGCTGAGATTAGAGCTCCCCGAATCATATTAAACGCATCTAAGCATTCCTGCGAGAAATCAAAAACTACATCCTTCATCATATAAATTAGTGAGCGGTTTTGATATCTTGGAAAAATCCTTTATGAAACGCCTATAGAACCCAGCATGTTCTAGAAAACTTCTTATCCCTTTCACCGAAATTGGGGGAGGAAGCTTTTCTATTGTCTCTATCTTAGCTTTATCGTACTCAATCCCTCTACTAGAGACTAAGTGTCCTAATACAATGCCTTCTTTCACCATAAATTGACACTTCTCCCAATTAAGAACTAGGTTAGTGTCTTCACACCTTTGTAACACAAGAGCAAGGTTAGAGAGACAATTATCAAAAGAAGAACCATAAACGGAGAAATCATCCATAAAGACCTCCATGATCTCCTCTATGTACTCCGAAAAGATAGCCATCATGCACCTTTGGAAGGTGGCTGGGGCGTTGCAAAGCCCAAACGGCATTCTCCTATACGCAAACGTTCCCCACGGACAAGTGAATGTGGTCTTCGCTTGATCATCCGGATGTATCGGGATCTGAAAGAAACCACTATAACCGTCAAGATAACGAAAGTGTGAGTATTGTGCTAACCTCTCAAGCATTTGATCGATGAAGGGTAGTGGGAAGTGATCCTTCCTCGTTGCGTTGTTTAGCTTCCGGTAATCTATGCACATTCTCCATCCGGTTACGGTTCGTGTGGGAATGAGTTCATTGTTTTTATTGGTGATGACCGTCATTCCTTCCTTCTTTGGAACCACCTGTACGGGACTCACCCACTTGCTATCGGAGATAGGGTAGATGATACCTGCATCAAGTAGTTTAAGAATTTCCTTCTTGACAACCTCCTTCATGGTCGGATTTAACCGCCTTTGAGGTTGTCGGGAAGTTCTAAAATCATCTTCCATTAGGATCTTATGCATATATAGTGAGGGTTTGATTCCTACTAGATCCTCTATAGTATACCCTAGGGCTTTCCTATGTTTCTTAAGAATAACCATGAGCTTACTATGTTCATCAATACTCAAATCGGAACTAACAATTACCGGAAAGGTAGAATTAGGTCCTAGAAATGCGTACCTTAGATGTGTAGGAAGTGGCTTCAATTCCATCACTATAGGAGTCTCTAATGTCTCTTGAGGAGTATCCGATGTTTCCTTAGAAGTGTCTAAGGATGTAGAAGGTGTTGGAGAAGAATCAAGAGAAGTGGCGGAGAGGATACAATATTCTTCAGATTCACCCAAAATTACGACTACTTTGTTCCCTCCACAGCCGTGGTTTTGGGCGTGGAAGTCAATTACGGGACCTCTATTTGTTCCACGGCCGTGGTTTTGGTTGTGTAACTTACTAGAGTCCTTTGAATAGCTGATTACGGTCATGTTGGTAGATTCCACGGCCGTGGAATAGCACGACTGGCCGCGATTTCTGACGTTTTCTGACCCATCGTAGAGTTTCTCATATTCTTCTTCATACACTTCTTTTTGCTTTTCTAAAGCTTCTACTTCCTCATTACATTCCTCTTCTTCCCCTACATCCATAATGCTCATAGACATAACTTTTTGTAAAGGGTCTTTGAAGAGAATCGAACTTACCTCTTCTCTAGATAACTCTTCGTCATGGATGTTGAATATATCCTCATCGAAAACTGGTTCCTTCACTAAAGTGGAGAGAACGAACTCTACCTTTTCTTCTCCAATGTAGAAGGCGAGTTGTTAGCATGAAATATTGTGATATTTTAGGCACGTTTTCTAAGTGTATTTGATTCATATTGATAGTCTTTGATTGAGCATTGTTGCATTTGTGAGCTAGTTTGCCTATATTGTCGATATGGATGTCTACACAAGCTTTATGTTGATTATAGGTGATTGAGAGTCATTTTCGAACGGAATTTAGCAAGGATGAGTTGATTGAGTATGTCCATGGATTGAGGGCATTCTTAGGAGCCAAAAGAGAGCTAACTTGAGGAATGCACGAGGCTAGGGAAGAATCACGTTTTTGCCCTAAATCACGCTCTAAAATACGGCCGTACTACAAACCACGTTCAGTTCCACGGCCGTGGAACCCTAGCAAGTGAAGCGTGATTCATTCCAGCAACTTCTATGGTCGTGGAATCATGTGTTCAAACCGTGTTGAATTCCACGTTCTAAATTACGGTCGTGGAACCTTCCACGACCGTGATCTTGACGATCTTTTTCGCCACACTTTAAGCCACGATCTTTTAAAAGATTGGGCCGGGCCGCTACTTCATGATACACTATAAAAGGACGGACGAAGAGAGATTCCGTCACCTTTGCTTAGACCCCCTCTTAGAGACTTTGCGACTTTGCAAAAGACGTACTTGCGTTCATCTTTGGAGTTGCCCTAATCTCGCACTTGGTGGAGATTGTGATAGAGATTTCCGGATTGACGGAAGATCGAAGATTCGGAAGGTTAATTGCAAGAAGATTTCTCTTCTTGTTGAGGTTTGATTTAGAAGACGGATTGACATCCCGTTCTTCCTTCTTATCTAATATTGTGTTTGTTTGTTCTATTCCGAATCTAGCGACGATATTTGTTCTTGATTGTGACATTGAGATTGATTTGAAGTTTATTGGAAGTTTTCGGAAGTTTTCATCTTTCAATCTTTTAATCTTTGAATTTGATATCATAATGATGATTGTTGGCTAAAAACCCTTAACAATTCTAAGGTGAAGGGTTGATAGTTGTGGCTTAGATGATGATAGATCGATCGCAAATAGATTACACCCTGAGAGTTAGAGAGAATCGTCGACGAACCCTAAATCACGGTTTGTTCTTGAGTTCCACGACCGTGGAATCTCAAGATCCAACCGTAATTTCTCTTAAGTTTACGAGCCTGCTTTTACTTTAATCCAAAGTTAAAGATTTGCTTTAACTTAGTTTAGGCTTGCCTTTTCTAGGTGGTAGTGAAGCCTCAACAACCTCTACCTCGATTGTGAGTGTCATAACCTTAATCGATTTAGTTAGTCTTGATCCTTGGATTACAAGTTTGGGTATTTGACATTAATTCTTGCCTTTAGAATCTTTCTATATTGAAGCCTCAACAACCTGTATAGAGAGTTTCTTGTAGGTGAGTCATATAAGGTTTTTTGGAACTTCACCATATGATTACCTTACATTAGCATACCTTTGCATATCTCAACTCTGTCTTTATATCATTAAGAATATCTTGAATCGATTGCCACAGCTGGATACTTGGATCTTTAGAATTGTTGTTTTCCCAATAATTTGCAAAGCTCTTACATTCATTTGCTTGATAACCTACGATCGAATTTATTCTCCCCAAATCCCTGTGTTCGATACTCTGGAATTCTTGCTTAACTACGTCGATCCGTACACTGCGGGTTCGCTTGCTTTATTCTAGTTTTATAAATTTAAAGCTTATTTGCACGCACGTTTAGGGGCGAACAAGTTTTTGGCGCCGTTGCCGGGGATTTGGTCTAGACCGAATTCGGTAGCCGGTTGTCAAACTTGGGAGCTTGCTCTCGTTATTTGATATTTCTTTGAGTGCATGCGCAAGTCTAGGAACACCGAAGATCTCTTACCTCTTGATCAAGAGCTTGAGAGAACTTTAAGGCAAAAGCGCAACGAAAAGAAGATGGCTGAAGAACACGAACGTGATCTTCAAGCGGAGTTGGCGGAGAAGGAAGCTCAACTCCAATGGAATGAGAACATCCGCCGGGATGAAATGGATCGTCATCATTCTCAAGTTAACAATCTACAGGATATGATTTTCCAAATGAGGATAGAACTAAGCGACCTTAAGAATAAGGGGAGCAAGAAATCCTCAAGAAGGGGATCAAGATCAAGAAGAAGAAGAAGCCATTCATCCGCTGATGATAGTGATTCTTCCATGCCACCGTTAGAGGAGATTGATCCCACGATCAATGTGAATCCTTTCCATCCACAGGGAGCTGCTAATCGTCGTGTTCCACCTAGGAATGCGAGGATCGAATGTGTAGATAATGAGCCAAGAACTCTTGGCCAAAGGATGGATCCAACACAACAACCGGGCCGTTTCGGCATGAATTTTGATGCTGATGATGTGCAAGGGTTTAGCTTCAACCCTCAAGTCATTACTCTTGTTCGCCAAAACCAATTTGGCGGGACAAGCGTTGAATCTCCACACCAACACTTGCAAAACTTTGAGTGTATGCTAGAGACAATGAGACCGAAGAACGCTACTACCAACAACTATAAACTCAAGCCTTTCTTCTTCTCCTTGAAGGGGAAAGCATTGTCTTGGTACCAAGCTCTTCCTAGTGGGAAACTAGACACGTGGGAAAACCTTTCCGCGGAGTTCCTCACCAAATTCTTTCCGCCATCCAAAACGGCGGAACTTAGAGGTAAGATCAATGCATTTTCCATGAGGTCTAACGAAAGTTTGTTTCAATCATGGGAAAGGTTTCAGGACTTGTTATTGGATTGCCCTCATCATGGCATATTCAAGCTTGCATTGCCGGAGATTTATTACAAGGGGCTGGATGCGGGGACGCAATTCAACCTCCAATCCCTCTCATGTGGAACATTCATGGACATGAGGGAAGATGACGCTTGGGACTTCATTGAGAAGCAAGCAAGAGTCATAGAGAAGTATTCCCACCGGAAAGTGGAGGGAAATCGTGTGGAGCAAGGAGCAAAGCTCACACATGAAGCTCAAAATCAGATTTTCTCCCTCAACAATGAGATCAAAGAGTTGAAGGAGGCTATCAAGACCAACTTCCCAAAGCAACAAGGGAAGGATGTTGGTTATTTGTGCAACAACAACAATGGCGGTGATAACACAAACCGCAACAACAACAACAATAACCGGAACAACAACCGGAACAATTGGAATGGCAATAACAATAACCGGAACAACAACAATTGGAACAACAATAGGGGTTCAAACAACAACAATTGGCGCTCCAATCAACAAAATTCCGGTAACTCTTATCCTTCCAATTCTAATTCACTAACTCCACCCTCCTCTTCCTCTACTCCTTTGAAAAGCCAGGGGCAATCATCTAATGGAGGAAACGCTTCGGGGAAAGAAAAGCCCGATCCCATGTTGGAAACGATTTTGGGAAAGCTACAAGGGCTGGAGAACCGCATCATTAAGGTTGATGATCAAATTTCCAAGGTTGATAAAGCTCAAAAGGTTTTAGAAAACCAAATGTTCAGCCATGCGGAGAAAGTTCCTAGGAATCAAGGAAAACTTCCAGGAAAGACGGAGGACAACCCTAAGGAAAGGGTAATGGCAATCACAACTAGGAGCGGAGTGACTACCACCGACCCGCATCCTAAGTTCGTTGAAGTCCCCGTAGAGAAAGACAAAGAGAAGGGGAAGGAGAAGGAAGATGTCTACGTTCCTCCTCCAGCTTACAAACCTCCCCTACCATTCCCTCAATCTAGAGCGAGAGCGCACCTAGATAAACAATTTGGTAAGTTTATAGAACTCATGAGCAAGCTGCATATTAACATACCCTTTATCGATGCTATTGTAGGTATTCCGGCTTATGGCAAGTTCTTGAAGGAGCTCCTCTCTAACAAGAGGAAGCTAGAGGATTTCGGAGAGGTTAAGATGAGTTCGGATTCTTCGGATCTCATCAAAACCATGAAGGAGAAAATGCCCCCAAAGCTAAAGGATCCGGGGTCATTTTGCATTCCCATAGGAGTGAGAGATGCCACATACGATGCGTTATATGACTTAGGAGCAAGTGTGAGCATCATACCACTTGCACTATGTAGGAATATCGGTTTAGGCGACCCTAAACCGGTGAAGATGACGTTGTACATGGCGGATCGATCCATCACTTGCCCCGTCGGTATTGTAGAAGACGTTCCAGTCAAGCTAGGTAAATTCTTTGTTCCCATTGATTTTGTCGTGCTTGATATTCCTGCAGATAGTCCGGTCCCGATTATATTCGGAAGACCGTTTCTTGCAACTTCCGGCTGCATAGTCAATTGCAAGAATGGTAGACTCGCTTTTGATATAGGGGAAGAGAAAGTAGAGTGCGTTCTTTCCACTCTAGTGAAGGAGCCAATCTTTGATGAGGATATATTCGATATCCAAGACGAAGAAGGTTTGTCTAGACAAGAGGTAAGTGCGATTCTCTTTAACGATCCTTTACAAAAAGTTATCACTATGAGTCTAACAAATGTAGGGGAAGAAGAAGAGTGCAATGAGGCAATTGAAGCCTTAGAAGCACAAGAAGAGATGCATGAAGTGGAGTTTGAAAAACTCCATGATGAGGCAGAAAACGTGAGAATCCACGGCCACACACTATATTCCACGGCCGAGGATTTCACAAACAAAACCGTGTCCCACTCCAGGGAGTTATACGGTCGTGGAGAAGACATGACAACCGTATTTCCTTTCCACGCCCTAAACCACGGCCGTGGAGGCCATGAGGAACCCGTAATTTTGGGCGTGGAAAGGGATGATCGAAACACTTCTCAAGAATCATCGGAAGCTCATGATTGTCCTTAGGAAACATAGGAAAGCTTTAGAAACTTCTAAGGAGACATCGGATACTTCTCAAGAATCATCGGAAGCTCCGAAAGCAATGGAACTCAAACCACTTCCTACTCATCTAAGGTACGCTTTTCTAGGACCTAATTCTACCTTTCCGGTTATTGTTAGTTCCGATCTAAGCATAGATGAACATAATCAGCTCATGATTGTCCTTAGGAAACATAGGAAAGCTTTAGGCTATACTATTGAGGACTTAGTAGGAATTAAACCCTCCCTATGCATGCATAAGATACTAATGGAGGAAGATTTTAGAACTTCAAGACAACCTCAAAGGCGGTTGAATCCGACCATGAAGGAGGTTGTCAAGAAGGAAATTCTTAAGCTTCTTGATGCAGGTATCATCTACCCTATCTCCGATAGTAAGTGGGTGAGTCCGGTTCAAGTAGTTCCGAAGAAGGGAGGAATGACGGTCATCACCAACAAAAACAACGAACTCATTCCTACCCGAACCGTGACAGGATGGCGGATGTGCATAGACTACCGCAAGCTCAACAACGCAACGAGGAAGGATCACTTCCCATTGCCGTTCATCGATCAAATGCTTGAAAGGTTAGCGCAACATTCGCATTTTTGCTATCTTGACGGTTATAGTGGTTTCTTTCAGATCCCGATACACCCGAATGATCAAGAGAAGACCACATTCACGTGCCCATGGGGTAGGTTTGCTTATAGGAGAATGCCGTTCGGGCTTTGCAACGCCCCATCCACCTTTCAACGGTGCATGATGGCCATCTTCTCCGAATACATAGAGGAAATCATGGAGGTCTTCATTGACGACTTCTCCGTATACGGTTCCTCTTTTAACGATTGCCTTTCTAACCTTTCTCTTGTTTTGCAAAGGTGTGAAGACACTAACCTAGTTCTTAATTGGGAGAAGTGTCAATTTATGGTTAAGGAAGGAATTGTATTAGGTCACTTAGTCTCTAGTAGAGGGATAGAAGTAGATAAAGCTAAGATAGAGACCATAGAGAAACTTCCTCCCCCAACTTCGGTGAAAGGGATAAGAAGTTTCCTAGGACATGCTGGATTTTATAGACGTTTCATTAAAGACTTCTCTAAGATATCAAAACCTCTCACTAATCTATTGATGAAGGATGCGGTTTTTGAGTTTTCGCAGGAATGTTTGGATGCGTTTAACACAATTCGGTAAGCTCTAATTTCAGCACCTATTATCCAACCTCCGGATTGGACTCTTCCCTTTGAGGTTATGTGCGATGCTAGTGACGTAGCTATTGGAGCCGTCCTTGGACAACGAAAGGAAGGGCGAACCCATGCCATATACTATGCTAGCAAGACGCTAGATGAAGCGCAGCTCAACTACGCCACTACCGAAAAAGAGTTTTTAGCCATTGTCTATGCAATTGACAAGTTTCGCTCTTATCTTGTAGGTGCAAAGGTGATTGTCTACACGGATCATGCTGCGATCCGGTACCTCCTTGCGAAGAAAGACGCGAAGCCAAGGCTAATTAGATGGATTCTTCTCCTACAAGAATTCGATCTAGAGATCCGCGACAAGAAAGGTACAGAAAATTCTGTTGCGGATCATTTGAGTCGCCTAACACATATAGAGGACGACCATTTACCCATCGATGACTCCTTCCCGGACGAACACCTACACATTATAGAGGAGTGCATCGACGTGATCTCTAAAGGTAACGAACCATGGTTTGCTGATTTTGTTAACTATTTGGTTTGTCAGGAAATACCACCCGGATTATCCTACGCACAAAGGAAGAAGTTCTTTAAGGATGTCCGGGAATAATTTTGGAACGAGCCTCTCCTCTTTAAGAGAGGTCCGGATGGCATCATTTGGCGATGTGTGCCGGAAGATGAGATGCAAAGTGTCATCCGCCATTGTCATTCACTACCTTGTGGAGGACACGCTAGTTCGAACAAGACTAGCGCAAAGGTATTGCAATCCGGATTCTTTTGGCCTACTTTATTTAGAGATGTTCAATCCTTTGTTTCTTGTTGCGATGCTTGTCAAAGAACAGGCAATATCTCTAGGATAAATGAGATGCCCCTCAACAACATCCAAGAGGTGGAGATTTTCGATGTTTGGGGAGTAGATTTTATGGGACCATTCCCATCCTCTTGTGGAAACCAATACATACTATTAGCGGTAGATTACGTTTCTAGATGGGTGGAAGCAATTGCCTCTCCCACCAATGATGCCATGGTGGTGGTTAAGTTCTTCAACAAGACCATTTTTCCTCGATTTGGGACGCCAAGGACTATCATTAGTGATGGAGGTTCTCACTTCATTGCCCGGCGCTTTGAAGCTCTTCTAGCTAAGTATGGGGTTACCACAAGATCGCTACCCCTTACCATCCACAAACAAGTGGACAAGTTGAGATCTCAAATAGGGAGATCAAAGGAATCTTAGAGAAGACGGTTTCAAGGATAGGAAGGATTGGTCTTTGAAACTTGACGATGCATTGTGGGCGTACCGGACTGCGTACAAGACTCCTATAGGAACCACACCATACAACCTTGTGTATGGGAAGTCTTGTCACTTGCCGGTAGAGTTGGAGCACAAAGCGTTTTGGGCTATCAAGTGGTTGAATTTCAGCATGAAGGAAGCGGGAGAGAAGCGTCTCCTAGACCTTAATGAGCTGGACGAACTCCGCTTGAATGCTTATGAAAACGCTAAGATCTATAAGGAGAGAGCAAAGCGTTGGCATGATAAGCATATCATTCCAAAGGACTTCAAAGAAGGAGATCAAGTTCTCCTCTTCAATTCAAGGCTTCGTCTCTTTCCAGGTAAGCTTAAGTCTCGTTGGACCGGACCTTTTCTAATTAAGCGTATTTTCCCCCATGGTGCAGTTGAAGTATGGGGTGAAACGGGCGGAAGCTTTAAGGTGAACGGCCAACGACTCAAGAAGTATACGCCGGAACTCCAAGTCGAAGAGTTCGCGCCTACCGCACTCGAATAAGTGCGAGACTGGTCTAGCTACGGACCTTAAACAAAGCGCTTCTTGGGAGGCAACCCAAGGTATTGCATTTTCGTTTTAGTTTTCGATTCATAGTTTAGATTAGTTTAGACGTTTTTTTTTCGCTTTGTTTGCCTTCGATTCCTTCCGGTATGTTCGTGTTTTTGGATGTAGGAACGATGGAAAAGGAAAAGGGAAGGATAATGTTGAAGAAAAGTGACGAAACTTGGACTTTGGAGCATTATAGAGAGTTCCACGGCCTAAACCACGGTCGTGACAGCTACAGTGACCGTAATTTCCAAAAGCCTTTGAAAAATCACCAAAACCACGGTTCCGTACAATTCCACGGCCGTGGAACACCCCGATAGACCGTGATTTTCAAAATTTTGCCTGTGACTATATAAACCACGTTCTTCACCAAAACAATCCACAAAAGCCTCTTCCACGACCTAAACGCCGAATCCACGCCCCCTCCTCCAATTCTTCGTTTGTTAATCGTTTTCAACGATTATTCTTCCCAAATTGAAGCAAATTCGACCACCAACAAGATCCAAGCAACGAATCGAGTGGAAATTCACCAAGGAACGCGCAATTCGGATTTCAAAATCCGAAACCTAGGTTTTTCCACTCTTCTTGATCTTTGTCGATTTGGTTCGTTTTTGTTAGAGATTTTAGGAAGAACTGATTGAAATTGGAAGGAATTAGATTAGGGCTGCCTGATTGTTGAGTTTGAGAGTTGTTTGCTGAGATTTGCGAAAAACTGAGATGAACCACGGTTCCTGGAAGAACCACGGCTGTGGAAAGCCTAGAACAAACCGTGAGTTTTGACAGTGATGGATTTTGTAAGGAGAGTTTCAGGGAGGATTAAGGAGAAGAAGAATGATCAAAACAAGAAGAGGAAGGGTAATCCCTCTTCTTCTTCATCCTCTAGAGCACCACCACCCTCTTCCCCTTCACCTCCATCTTCACCTTCATCACCTTCACCGCCTAGCCCTAGAGTCCCGACCATTCATGAGGATCACCTTGCTGCATTTGAGAGGATCGAGGAGAGGGATGTGATTGGTCCTAGGTATCTATTGTTGGAGGAGCTAACTCCTCTTAACATCGTAGATGACCTTACTTGGCTCTTGGATAGAGCCGGACTAGTTGTCTTCTCGGCTATCCGAGAAGACGCTTATGAGGAGATTACCAGGGAGGTTGTGACTTCTTTCGAGCATAGCAACGTAGATAGGACCGTTTCTTTCCGTCTTATGGAAAGAAACTATGTCTTGAAGTTCTAAAATCTTCCTCCATTAGTATCTTATGCATGCATAGGGAGGGTTTAATTCCTACTAAGTCCTCAATAGTATAGCCTAAAGCTTTCCTATGTTTCCTAAGGACAATCATGAGCTGATTATGTTCATCTATGCTTAGATCGGAACTAACAATAACCGGAAAGGTAGAATTAGGTCCTAGAAAAGCGTACCTTAGATGAGTAGGAAGTGGTTTGAGTTCCATTGCTTTCGGAGCTTCCGATGATTCTTGAGAAGCATCCGATGTCTCCTTAGAAGTTTCTAAGGGTTCCTCATGGCCAAAATTACGACCACCAACAAGATCCAAGCGACGAATCGAGTGGAAATTCACCAAGGAACGCGCAATTCGGATTTCAAAATCCGAAACCTAGGTTTTTCCACTCTTCTTGATCTTTGTCGATTTGGTTCGTTTTTGTTAGAGATTTTAGGAAAAACTGATTGAAATTGGAAGGAATTAGATTAGGACTGCCTGATTGTTGAGTTTGAGAGTTGTTTGCTGAGATTTGCGAAAGACTGAGATGAACCACGGTTCCTGGAAGAACCACGGCCGTGGAAAGCCTAGAACAAACCGTGATTTTTGACAGTGATGGATTTCGTAAGGAGAGTTTCAGGGAGGATTAAGGAGAAGAAGAATGATCAAAACAAGAAGAGGAAGGGTAATCCCTCTTCTTCTTCATCCTCTAGAGCACCACCACCCTCTTCCCCTTCACCTCCATCTTCACCTTCATCACCCTCACCGCCTAGCCCTAGAGTCCCGACCATTCATGAGGATCACCTTGCTGCATTTGAGAGGATCGAGGAGAGGGCTGTGATTGGTCCTAGGTATCTATTGTTGGAGGAGCTAACTCCTCTTAACATCGTAGATGACCTTACTTGGCTCTTGGATAGAGCCGGACTAGTTGTCTTCTCGGCTATCCGAGAAGACGCTTATGAGGAGATTACCAGGGACGTTGTGACTTCTTTCGAGCATAGCAACGTATATAGGACCGTTTCATTCCGTCTTATGGAAAGAAACTGTGACTTTTCCATCCGTGAGTTCGGGACTTTCTTCGGGTTTCATGTGACCTTTAACGGTCGCTTTCCTAGTGGCGTTTACGCCAAGGACTTTTGGGAGGAGGTAGCAATGATCTACGCCAGCGAGGACCGCTGGCAACCTGCTGATACCAAGGCCAAGTTGATGTATCACTTGGCCTTGAAGATTGCTCACCGTGTTCTTTCGGAGTGTCTCTTTCCTAGGACGGAGACGCCCCAAAAGATCAAGACGGATGAGCTATTTTTGCTGTATTCCATGCTGTATGGGCGCCGAGCTGACTGTGCCACCCTCTTAGCTGCTACTATGAGCAAGCTCAAGAACAAGAGGAAGGGCAACATTTGATACGGTGGGATAGTTACCCACCTTGCTAGGAGTTTGGGTGTTGATTTCTTCGCCTGTACCCGTATACCAGCCGTACCCTTAGGACTTCATGCCTTCATGACTAGACGGCTCATCTTCCCCACACATAGAGGTCCGCCTTATGCGGCCATGCCTTGGGAGAGCAGGACCGATAGGGGTATTGAGTGGCTGCAGGAGTATTCCATTATGGCGGGACGCCATAATTGGAAGTAGACGTTCGCTGCCATGCATGCGAACAGGATTGCAGCTCCCCTATACGTCCCACCACCAGTTGTTGAGGAGGAGGAGATGAGAGATCAGTTTGAGGGTGGAGGAGGAGCCGAGCAGGAGTTTGGCACGTTTCCGGATCAGCCGGATGCGGCCCCCGATGTTCCTAGACGTTCTCCACGTCCAGCTAGAGCTTCAGGCTCGTCTTCTCGCCGCGCCAGCGTGAGTGAGAGACCCACATGGGCTGACACACCTCCTGCATGGTATGGAGCTCCACCTCCATGGGCTACAGATACACCATCTGCACCAGCACCAACACCAGCACCATCCGACGCTCCAGAGTGGTACAGTCATGCTCTGGGATGGTATGAGCAGATGCCGGATTGGGCTACTGGTCTTTCAGAGAGAGTAGGAGCATTGGAGATACGAGCCGATGCTAGAGATGGACGCTTGGATGACCTCGATCACATGATGAGAGACGTCTACCGCCAACAGTTTGAGCGGTTTTACGATCCTAGCTTCTCTCCATTCCCGCCTCCACCAGCGCCGCAGTGATGATGATGATTGACCGTTCGCTTTAGCCGCTCCACCGCCATTTTGTGAGTTTCTTTTTCTTTTCTTTCTTTTCTTTCTTTTCTTTTGAACATTAGGGACAATGTTCGTCCTAAGTATGGGGTGGGGTGTGACTAAAAGTTTGTAATAACTCTTACTCACTATGTTTGCTTCTATTCGAGACTATCATTGCATGTTCATTATATTGTTGCATGTTTTGTTATTGCATTGCATGAAAAAGAACTTGAAAAACCCATAAAAATTGAAAAATTTTGAAAAATTTTGTGCTTCTAAGGAATTGAGATGATTTCTATGATAATCACTACTTGTGAATTGAGTTTGATGACAATTGCATGCTTAAACGAATAGTGAATTGAAAAGGAAATAAATGAGTTGATTATACCTCTTTTGCAAGTTTCATAATGTGATGAATGTTACTTAAATCATGTTGAGAAATTGAAGTTGAAATCACACTATAAGTTCTTATACTTCTTGTTGAGATGATTAAGGCAATTCGATTTTTCTTTCTTCTTTCCTTGATCATATTAGCTCCTCATTAAAATATTGACCTCCTTTACCTATCCGGGAATTTGGAGAAGTGAATGAAAAAGGCATGTTTGATGTGGGAGGGCCATGAGAGCAATTATTTGCAATCAAAAGAATAGAAAGAAATTGTAGGTTTGGGGAAGTCAATCATGATGATGAGTAACTCGGCACCATTCACATAGCCGGGTGTTTGTGTCTTGCCAAAGTCAGATTGAGCGATATTCCTAGCGGATTATGGTATGTGCGCTAAGGGTTTGAGGCATCTCATAAAATTGAGAAACGCCAATCTCCTAGGCTTCGGTTTTTGTGCACCTCTGTCCATAACTCCAAAAGTAAAGTCGAAAAATGAAAGGAAGAGAGCGAAGCTCTAAGTGAAGTGTTGCGGAAACCGCAAAAGAAGAAGAAGGAATAGTTGTCCACTTTCCCGGATTCATGCACCACATTCCTTAAAGTTTCCTTCCCTTTCCACATTCTAGACCTTTTTCTTTGAAAGTCCTTAAGATCAAAAGAATGTTATATGGGTTGGTGATCTAAATTGAGGATTCTTATGATTGATTTTGATAATGTTTGAAGGTTATGATTTTTGTATAGAAGTTTGATTGATTCATGAGTTTTTTTTGCTCTTTACTCTTTGATTAAGTGTATGAAAGTCTATAAACGATTGAAGCAAGATTTGAGAATGATCTATTGTTTGGAAGGCACATTCAACCAAAAGAAGTATTGCTTTGAAAAGGTACACATATTTCATCCTAACCCTTGTTTTAAAGCTTTTGAAAGACCTTGCTTAGGGACAAGCAAGTGTTAAGTATGGGGTTATTTGTTAGCATGAAATATTGTGATATTTTAGGCACGTTTTCTAAGTGTATTTGATTCATATTGATAGTCTTTGATTGAGCATTGTTGCATTTGTGAGCTAGTTTGCCTATATTGTCGATATGGATGTCTACACAAGCTTTATGTTGATTATAGGTGATTGAGAGTCATTTCCGAACGGAATTTAGCAAGGATGAGTTGATTGAGTATGTCCATGGATTGAGGGCATTCTTAGGAGCCAAAAGAGAGCTAACTTGAGGAATGCACGAGGTTAGGGAAGAATCACGTTCTTGCCCTAAATCACGCTCTAAAATAGGGCCGTACTACAAACCACGTTCAGTTCCACGGCTGTGGAACCCTAGCAAGTGAAGCGTGATTCATTCCAGCAACTTCTACGGTCGTGGAATCATGTGTTCAAACCGTGTTGAATTCCACGCTCTAAATTACGGTCGTGGAACCTTCCACGACCGTGATCTTGGCGATCTTTTTCGCCACACTTTAAGCCACGATCTTTTAAAAGATTGGGCCGGGCCGCTACTTCATGATACACTATAAAAGGACGGACGAAGAGAGATTCCGTCACCTTCGCTTAGACCCCCGCTTAGAGACTTTGCGACTTTGCAAAAGACGTACTTGCGTTCATCTTTGGAGTTTCCCTAATCTCGCACTTGGTGGAGATTGTGATAGAGATTTCCGGATTGACGGAAGATCAAAGATTCGGAAGGTTAATTGCAAGAAGATTTCTCTTCTTGTTTAGGTTTGATTTAGAAGAAGGATTGACATCCCGTTCTTCCTTCTTATCTAATATTGTGTTTGTTTGTTCTATTCCGAATCTAGCGACGATATTTGTTCTTGATTGTGACATTGAGATTGATTTTAAGTTTATTGGAAGTTTTCGGAAGTTTTCATCTTTCAATCTTTTAATCTTTGAATTTGATATCATAATGATGATTGTTGGCTAAAAACCCTTAACAATTCTAAGGTGAAGGGTTGATAGTTGTGGCTTAGATGATGATAGATCGATCGCAAATAGATTAGACCCTGAGAGTTAGAGAGAATCGTCGACGAACCCTAAATCACGGTTTGTTCTTGAGTTCCACGACCGTGGAATCTCAAGATCCAACCGTAATTTCTCTTAAGTTTACGAGCCTGCTTTTACTTTAATCCAAAGTTAAAGATTTGCTTTAACTTAGTTTAGGCTTGCCTTTTCTAGGTGGTAGTGAAGCCTCAACAACCTCTACCTCGATTGTGAGTGTCATAACCTTAATCGATTTAGTTAGTCTTGATCCTTGGATTACAAGTTTGGGTATTTGACATTAATTCTTGCCTTTAGAATCTTTCTATATTGAAGCCTCAACAACCTGTATAGAGAGTTTCTTGTAGGTGAGTCATATAAGGTTTTTTGGAACTTCACCGTACGATTACCTTACATTAGCATACCTTTGCATATCTCAACTCTGTCTTTATATCATTAAGAATATCTTGAATCGATTGCCACAACTGGATACTTGGATCTTAGAATAGTTGTTTTCCCAATAATTTGCAAAGCTCTTACATTCATTTGCTTGATAACCTACGATCGAATTTATTCTCCCCAAATCCCTGTGTTCGATACTCTGGAATTCTTGTTTAACTACGTCGATCCGTACACTGCAGGTTCGCTTGCTTGATTCTAGTTTTATAAATTTAAAGCTTATTTGCACGCACGTTTAGAGGCGAACACGAGTCTAGCATTCTTGCAATCAACTAAGCAACCGGATGTTGCAAGAAACGGTCTTCCGAGTATGATCGGGACCGGACTATCTGCAGGAATGTCAAGCACAACAAAGTCTATAGGAACATAGAACTTACCAAGCTTGACCGGGACGTCTTCAACTATACCGATGGGACGAGTTATGGATCGATCCGCCATGTATAACGTCATCTTTATCGGATTAGGTTCGCCTAAACCGATCTTCCTGCATAAAGCAAGCGGAATGATGCTCACGCTTGTTGTTAGTATGAAATATTGTGATATTTTAGGCACGTTTTCTAAATGTATTTGATTCATATTGATAGTCTTTGATTGATCTTTGTGCATATGTGAACTAGTATTGCCTATATTTTCGATATGGATGTCTACACTAGTTCTATGTTGATTATAGGTAATTTGGAGCTATTTCCGAACGGAATCGAGCAAAGGAGAGTTGAGTTGATATGTCCATAGATCGAGGACACTTTTTGAAGCAATTTGGAGTCTTAGATTGAAGAATGCACGAGTTCAGGGAAGAATCACGTTCTTGCCCTAAATTACGCCTTAAAACACGGCCGTATCACAAACCACGTTCAGAATTACGGCCGTGGATTCAGAGTCAGAATTCGATGTTCATTCCAGGGGATTCTACGGCCGTGGAACTAACCGTAATTATTTCCACGCCCTAAATTACGGTCGTGGAATCTTCCACGACCGTGATCTTGGCGAATCTTTTCGCCACACTTCGAAGCCATGATCTTTTGAAAGATTGGGCCGGGCCGACACTTTATCCTACACTATAAAAAGACGGACGAAGCAAGATTCCGTCACCTCGCTTACGACCTTTCAACCTTCGCTTAGCGACAAACGCACGCTTACAATCAACGTTTAGCAACGCACAAACCCTCATCTTGGAGGTAATTTGGAGATCTCATTGAAGATCAAAGTTCGTATTGGAGAGTTGCTGTTTGTGATTTTCGAATTGGTGGAAGATCGAAGTTCTTGGAGGGTTTTGCAAGAAGATCCCTCTTCTTGCTTAGGTTTGATTTAGGATCGGATTGACATCCCGTTTCTTTTCTTTCCTAAGATTGTGATTGTTTACTCCGTTTTGAATCTTTTGATAAACACTTGTTCTTGACTGTGATTTTGAGATTCATTTGAAGATTATTGATAGTTCTTGAAAGTTCCCATCTTTTATCTTTTAATTCTTGAATTGATATCAATATGACTGTTATTGGCTAAAAACCCTTAACAATTCTAAGGTGAAGGGTTGATAGTTGTGGCATAGGTGATGATAGATCGATCGCAAACAGATTAGACCCTGAGAGTTAGAGAATTATCGCCGACAACCCCAAATTACGGGCTGTTCTTGAGTCCACGGCCGTGGAACCTCAAGAACTAACCGTGATTTACCTTAAGTCTACGAACCTGCTTTTACTTTAATCTAAAGTTAAAGATTGGCTTTAGCTTAGCTTAGACTTGTCTTTTCTAGGTGGTAGTGAAGCCTCAACAACCTCTACCTCGATTGTGAGTGTCATAACCTCAATCGGTTAAGTTAGTCTTGACCTTTGGATTACAAGTTTGGGTATTTGACATTAATTCTCATCTCTAGAATCTTTCTATATTGAGCCTCAACAACCTGTATAGGGAGTGTCTTTTAGGTGAGTTACATAAGGTTTTCGGAACCTCAACCGTACGATTACCTTACATTAGTATACCTTTGCATATCTCCACTCTGTCTTTACATCATTAGTATATCTTGAATCTATTGCCGCAACTGGATACCCGAAGCTTTAGGATTGTTGTTTTCCCAATATCTGCAAAACTCCCATATTCACCTGCTTGATAACTTGCAATTGAATTCGCTCCACCCAAATCCCTGTGTTCGATACTCTGGAATTCTTGCTTAACTACGTCGATCCGTACACTGCGGGTTCGCTTGCTTGATTCTAGTTTTATAAATTTAAAACTTATTTGTACACACCTCTAGGGGCGAACAAGTTTTTGGCGCCGTTGCCGGGGATTTGGTTTCGTCCGAATCCGGTAGCCGGTTGTCAAGCTTGGGAGCTTACTCTCGTTGTTTGATTTCCTTTGAGTGCATGCGCAGGTCTAGGAACACCGAAGATCTCTTACCTCTTGATCAAGAGCTAGAGAAAACCTTGAGGCAAAAGCGCAAGGAAAAGAGGATGGCTGAAGAAAACGAACGCGATCTTCAAACGGAATTGGCGGAGAAGGAAGCTCAACTCCGATGGAATGAGACTCTCCGCCAGGATGAGATGGATCGTCATCAATCTCAAGTTAACGGTCTACAAGACATGATCGTCCAAATGAGGATAAAGATGAGCGACCTTGAAGATAAGGTAGGCAAGAGGTCCTCGAGAAGGAGATCAAGGTCTAGAAGAAAAAGCCACTCATCCGCTGATGATAGCGATTCTTCCATGCCACCGTTAGAAGAGATTGATCCCACGATCAACATGAATCCTTTCCATCCACAAGGAGCTACTAATCGCCGCATTCCACCTAGGAATGTGAGAGTCGAACGTGTGGATAATGAGCCAAGGACTCTTGGCCAACGGATGGATCCAACACAACAACCACGCCGCTTGGGTGTGAAATTTGACGCTGAAGATGTGCAAGGGTTTAGCTTTAACCCTCAAGTTATCACTCTTGTTCGCCAAAGTCAATTTGGCGGTACAAGTACTGAATCTCCACACCAACACTTACAAAACTTTGAGTGTATGATGGAGACGATGAGACCGAAGAACGCTACTACCAACAGCTATAAGCTCAAGCCTTTCTTCTTCTCCTTGAAAGGGAAAGCGTTATCTTGGTATCAAGCTCTTCCTAATGGGAAACTAGACACGTGGGAAGACCTTTCCGCAGAGTTTCTCACCAAATTCTTTCCGCCTTCCAAAACGGCGGAACTTAGAGGTAAGATCAATGCTTTTTCCATGAGACCTAACGAAAGTTTGTTTCAATCTTGGGAAAGGTTTCAGGATTTGCTTTTGGATTGCCCTCATCATGGCATATCCAAGCTTGCCTTGCTGGAGATTTACTACAAAGGGCTGGATGCGGGAACGCAATTCAACCTCCAATCCCTCTCATGTGGAACGTTCATGGACATGAGAGAAGATGACGCTTGGGACTTCATTGAGAAGCAAGCAAGAGTCATAGAGAAGTATTCCCACCGGAAAGTGGAGGGAAATCGTGTGGAGCAAGGAGCAAAGCTCACACATGAAGCTCAAAATCAGATTTTCTCCCTCAACAACGAGATCAAAGAGTTGAAGGAGACTATCAAGACCAACTTCCCAAGGCAACAAGAGAAGGATGTTGGCTATTTGGGCAACAACAACAGCGGTGATAACACCAACCGCAACAACAATAACCGGAACAATAACCGGAATAACAATTGGAATGGAAACAACAACAACCGGAACAACAACAATTGGAACAACAATCGGGGTTCAAACAACAACAATTGGCGCTCCAATCAACAAAATTCCGGTAACTCCTATCCTTCCAATTCCAATTCACTAACTCCACCCTCTTCTTCCTCTACTCCTTTGAAAAGCCAGGGGCAATCATCTAATGGAGGCAACAATACGGGAAAAGAGAAGTCCGATCCCATGTTGGAAACTATCTTGGGAAAGCTTCAAGGGTTGGAGAACCGCATCATCAAGGTTGATGATCAAATTTCTAAGGTTGACAAAGCTCAAAAAGTTTTGGAAAACCAATTGTTCAACCACGCGGAGGAAGTTCCCAGAAATCAAGGGAAACTTCCAGGAAAGACGGAGGACAACCCTAAGGGAAGGGTAATGGCGATTACAACTAGGAGCGGAGTGACTACCACCGATCCGCAGCCTACGTTCGTTGAAGTCCCCGTAGAGAAGGACAAAGAAAAGGGGAAGGAGAAGGAAGATGTCTATGTTCCTCCTCCAGCTTTCAAACCTCCCCTACCGTTCCCTCAATCTAGAGCGCGAGCGCGCCTAGATAAACAATTTGGTAAGTTTATAGAACTCATGAGCAAGCTGCATATTAATATACCTTTCATTGATGCTATTGTAGGTATGCCGGCTTATGGCAAGTTCTTGAAGGAGCTCCTCTCTAACAAGAGGAAGCTAGAAGATTTTGGTGAAGTCAAGATGAGTTCGGATTCTTCGGATCTCATCAAGACGATGAAGGAGAAAATGCCCCCAAAGTTGAAGGATCCGGGGTCATTTTGCATTCCCATTGGAGTGGGAGATGTCACATATGACGCTTTATGTGACTTAGGAGCAAGTGTGAGCATCATACCACTTGCGTTGTGCAGGAAAATCGGTTTAGGCGACCCTAAACCGGTGAAGATGACGTTATACATGGCGGATCGATCCATTACTCGTCCCGTCGGTATTGTAGAAGACGTCCCGGTCAAGCTAGGCAAGTTCTTTGTTCCCATTGATTTTGTCGTGCTTGATATTCTTGCAGATAGTCCGGTCCCGATCATACTCGGAAGACCGTTTCTTGCAACTTCCGGCTGCATGGTCGATTGCAAGAATGGGAGACTCGCTTTTGATATTGGGGAAGAGAAAGTAGAGTTCGTTCTTTCCACTCTAGTGAAGGAGCCAATCTTTGATGAGGATATTTACGATATCCAAGATGAAGAAGGTTTGTCTAGGGAGGAAGTGAGTGCGATTCTCTTTAACGATCCTTTACAAAAGGTTATTACTATGAGTCTAACCAATGTAGGAGAAGAAGAAGAGTGCAAAGAGGAAATTGAAGCCTTGGAAGCACAAGAAGAGATGCATGAAGTGGAGTTTGAGAAACTCCACGATGAGGCTGAGAATATTAGAATCCACGGTCACACCCTGTATTCCACGACCGTGGATTCCACGACCAAAATCGACTTCCATTCCAGAGCATTCCACGTCCGTGGAATAGAAGAGGAGACCGTAATTTTGGCCGTGGAAGATGGTGATCGGCATACCTCTTCAACTTCTTCTAATTCTTCTCCAACCCACTCAACATCCTTAGAAACTTCTAAGGAAACATCGGAAGCTCCTCAAGGATCATCGGAAGCTCCGAAAGTGATGGAACTCAAACCACTTCCTACTCATCTAAGGTACGCTTTTCTTGGATCTAATTCCACCCTTCCGGTTATCGTTAGTTCCGAATTAAGCATAGATGAACATGAACAGCTCATGATTGTCCTTAGGAAACATAGAAAAGCCATAGGCTATACCATTGAGGACTTAGTAGGAATTAAACCCTCCCTATGCATGCATAAGATACTAATGGAGGAAGACTTTAGAACTTCGAGACAACCTCAAAGGCGGTTGAATCCGACCATGAAGGAGGTTGTCAAGAAGGAAATTCTTAAACTTCTTGATGCAGGTATCATCTATCCTATCTCCGATAGCAAGTGGGTGAGCCCGGTTCAAGTAGTTCCGAAGAAGGGAGGAATGACGGTCATCACCAATAAGAACAACGAACTCATTCCTACCCGAACCGTAACTGGATGGCGAATGTGTATAGACTACCGCAAGCTCAACAACGCAACGCGGAAGGATCACTTTCCATTGGCATTCATCGATCAGATGCTTGAAAGGTTAGCACAACATTCATAGTTTTGCTACCTTGACGGTTATAGTGGCTTCTTTCAGATTCCGATACATCCGGATGATCAAGAGAAGACCACATTCACGTGCCCTTGGGGTACGTTCGCTTATAGGAGAATGCCGTTCGGGCTTTGCAACGCCCCAGCCACCTTTCAACGGTGCATGATGGCCATCTTCTCCGAATATGTAGAGGAAATCATGGAAGTCTTCATGGACGACTTCTCCGTTTACGGTTCCTCTTTTAACGATTGTCTTTCTAACCTTTCTCTTGTTTTGCAAAGATGTGAAGACACTAACCTAGTTCTTAATTGGGAGAAGTGTCAATTCATGGTTAAGAAAGGAATCGTGTTAGGTCATTTAGTCTCTAGTAGAGGGATAGAGGTAGACAGGGCTAAGATAGAGACCATAGAGAAACTTCCTCCCCCAATTTCGGTGAAAGGGATAAGAAGTTTCCTAGGACATGCTGGATTCTATAGACGTTTCATTAAGGACTTTTCTAAAATATCAAAACCTCTCACTAATCTATTGATGAAGGATGCGGTTTTTGAGTTTTCACAGGAATGTCTAGATGCGTTCAACACCATTCGGCAAGCTCTAATTTCAGCACCCATTATCCAACCTCCGGACTGGACTCTCCCCTTCGAGATTATGTGTGATGCTAGTGACGTAGCCATTGGAGCTGTTCTTGGGCAACGAAAGGAAGGACGAACCCACGCCATATACTACGCTAGCAAGACGCTAGACGAAGCTCAGCTCAACTACGCCACCACAGAGAAGGAATTTTTAGCCATTGTCTACGCTATTGACAAGTTTCGCTCTTATCCTGTAGGTGCAAAAGTGATTGTCTACACGGATCATGCTGCGATCCGGTACCTCCTTGCGAAGAAAGATGCGAAGCCAAGGCTGATTAGATGGATTCTTCTCCTACAAGAATTCGATCTTGAGATCCGCGACAAGAAAGGCTCGGAAAATTCTGTTGCGGATCATTTGAGTCGTCTAACACATCTAAAGGACAACCATTTGCCCATTGATGACTCCTTCCCGGACGAACACCTACATATCATAGAGGAGTGCATCAAGGTAATCTCCAAAGGTAACGAACCATGGTTTGCTGACTTTGTTAACCATTTGGTTTGCCAGGAGATACCGCCCGGACTATCCTACTCACAAAGGAAGAAGTTCTTCAAGGACGTCCGGGAATATTATTGGAACGAGCCTCTCCTCTTCAAGAGAGGTCCGGATGGCATCATCCGGCGGTGTGTGCCGGAAGAGGAGATGCAAAGTGTCATCCGCCATTGTCATTCACTACCTTGTGGAGGACACGCTAGTTCAAACAAAACTAGCGCAAAGGTATTGCAATCTGGATTCTATTGGCCTACTTTATTTAAAGATGTGCAATCCTTTGTTTCTTGTTGCGATGCTTGTCAAAGAACAGGCAATATCTCTAGAAGGAACGAGATGCCCCTTAACAACATCCAAGAGGTAGAGATTTTCGACGTTTGGGGAGTCGATTTCATGGGACCATTCCCTTCCTCTTGTGGAAACCAATACATATTATTGGCGGTAGACTACGTCTCTAGATGGGTGGAAGCGATTGCCTCTCCCACAAATGATGCCATGGTGGTGGTTAAGTTCTTCAACAAGACCATCTTTCCGCGATTCGGGACACCAAGGACGATCATTAGCGATGGAGGTTCTCACTTCATAGCCCGTCGCTTTGAAGCTCTTCTAGCCAAGTATGGGGTTACTCACAAGATCGCTACCCCTTACCATCCACAAACGAGTGGACAAGTTGAGAACTCAAACAGGGAGATCAAGGGAATTCTAGAGAAGACGGTTTCAAGGACTAGGAAGGATTGGTCCTTGAAACTAGATGACGCATTATGGGCATACCGGACTGCATACAAGACTCCCATAGGAACCACACCATATAACCTTGTGTATGGGAAGTCTTGTCATTTGCCGGTAGAGCTAGAGCACAAAGCGTTTTGGGCTATCAAATGGCTGAATTTCAGCATGAAGGAAGCGGGAGAGAAGCGTCTCCTAGACATCAACAAGCTGGATGAACTTCGCTTGAACGCCTATGAAAACGCCAAAATCTACAAGGAAAGAGCAAAGCGTTGGCATGATAAACATATCATTCCAAAGGACTTCAAAGAAGGAGATCAAGTTCTCCTCTTCAATTCGAGACTTCGCCTCTTTCCAGGTAAGTTAAAATCTCGTTGGACTGGACCTTTTCTAATTAAGCGTATTTTCCCCCATGGTGCAGTTGAAGTATGGGGTGAAGCTAGCGGAAGTTTTAAGGTGAACGGCCAACGACTCAAGAAGTACTCGCCGGAACTCCAAGCTGAGGAGTTTGCACCTACCGCACTCGAATAAGTGCGAGATTGGTCTAGCTACGGACCTTAAACAAAGCGCTTCTTGGGAGGCAACCCAAGGTATTGCATTCTCGTTTTGTCTTCGATTCATAGATTAGTTTAGAATAGACGTTTTTGCTTTATTTTGCCTCGATTTCTTCCGGTATGTTCGTGTTTTTGGTTGTAGGATCGATGGAAAAGGAGAAAGGAGGGATAATGTCGAAGAGAAGTGACGAAATTTGGACTTTGAAGCTTTACAGAAGGTTCCACGGTCTAAATTACGGTCGTCATAGCTACAGTGGCCGTAATTCTCAAAAGCCTGTGAAAAATCACCAAAACCACGGGTCCGTACACTTCCACGGCCGTGGAATGCCCCGATAGACCGTGATTTTTGAAATTTTGCCTGCGAGTATAAAAGCCACACTTCATCACAAAAACCACCACAATTCTTCCCCAATTCCACGACCTAGATACCGAAAACCCGCAGCCTCTCCCAATTCTTCATTCTCTAATCGTTTTCAACGATTCTTCGCTCTAAACTGCAGCAAATCCAACCACGAACAGGATCCAAGCAACAAATCGAGTGGAAATCGATCAACAAACGCGCATTTTGGATTTTTCAATCCGAAAAAGAGGTTATTTCTTTCTCTTCGATTCTCGCGGATTTGGTTCGTTTTTGCTATAGATTTTTAGGAAGAACTGACAAAGATTGGAAGGAATTAGATTAGGACTGCTTGTTGTGGTGATATTTGGTGAATTTGCTGAGATTCACGAGATTCTGTGACGAATCACGGTCTCTGGAGGTTCCATGGCCGTGGTTTCTATAGAACAGACCGTGATTTTTGCTGAAAATGGATTTCGTAAGGAGAGTTTCAGGAAGGATAAAGGAGAAGAAAGGGGAGCAAAATAAGAAAAGAAAGGGCAACCCCTCCACATCTAGGGCACCACCACCCTCATCTCCCTCACTACCATCCTCACCTTCACCTCCATCTTCACCACCTCACCCTAGCGTCCCAACCATACATGACGACCACCTAGCTGCATTTGAGAGGATAGAGAAGAGGGCAGTGATTGGCCCTAGGTATTTGTTGTTGGAGGATCTACATCCTCTCAACATAGTTGACGACCTTACATGGCTCTTGGATAGAGCCGGATTGACTGTCTTCACGAACATTCGTGAAGACGCCTATGAGGAGATCACCCGAGAGGTTGTGACGTCTTTCGAGCACAGCCATGTTGATAGGACCGTCTCCTTCCGTCTCATGAATCGAGACTACCAGTTGAGTATAGTTGAGTTTGGGGCCATTTTCGGGTTCCATGAGACCTACAATGGTCGATTCCCTAGCGGTATCTACCCTAAGGATTTCTGGGAGGAAGTAGCCATGATTTACGCCGACGAGGACCGTTGGCAACCCGCCGATACCAAGGCTAGATTGATGTACCATCTAGCCTTGAAGATAGCTCACCGTGTTCTTTCGGAGTGTCTCTTTCCTAGGACGGAGACGCCCCAAAAGATCAAGACGGATGAGCTATTCCTGCTCTACTGTATGCTCTACGGTCGCCGCGCAGATTGTGCTACTCTTTTGGCAGCTACGATGAGTAAACTGAAGAACAAGAGAAAGGGGAACATTATATATGGTGGGATAGTGACCCACATGGCTAGGACATTTGGTGTGGATTTTTCAGGTTGCACCCGCATACCCGCCGTACCTCTAGGATTACATGCATTCATGGTCAGGGGACTCATCTTCCCCACACATAGAGGTCCGCCTTATGCGGGCATGCCTTGGGAGAGTAGGACAGGCAGGGGTATTGAGTGGCTGCCGGAGTACTCCATTGTGGCGGGACGCCACAATTGGAAGGAGACATTCGCTGCGATGCATGCACACAGGCTTGTAGCTCCCCCTTACGTCCCACCACCGGTTGAGGATGAGGAGGAGATGGGAGAGCAGTACGAGAGTGGTGGACGAGCGGAGTAGGAGTTCGGCACGTTTCCGGATCAGCCGGAGGCGGCCCCGGATGTACCTAGGCGCTCTCCACGCCCAGCTAGAGCTTCAGGCTCATCATCTCGCCGCGCCAGCGTGAGTGAGAGGCCCACGTGGATGACTACACCTCCCACTTGGTACAGCACACCCCCTCCTTGGTCCACGACGCAGCCATCAGCACCACCGCCACCACCAGCACCAGCACCAGCAGATGCCCCCGTATGGTATGATCACGCCCCGGGATGGTATGAGAGGATGCCGGATTGGGCTACCGGACTTTCGGAGAGAGTCGGAGCGCTAGAGATCCGGGCGGATGCTAGAGACGGACGCCTAGACGACCTTGACCACATGATGAGGGACGTCTACCGCCAGCAGTTTGGGCGGTTCTATGATCCGAGTTTCTCTCCATTCCCACCTCCACCGGCGCCGCAGTGATCGATGCATGACCGTTCGTTTTAGACATTCCCGCCACCACTTGTGAGTTTCTTTTTCTTTTCTTTCTTTTGTTCTTTCTTATGAACATTAGGGACAACGTTCGTCCTAAGTATGGGGTGGGATGTACTAAAAAGTTTGTAATAACTCTACTCTCTATGTTGCTTTCATTTCAAGACTATCATTGCATGTTCATTATGTGTTGCACGTTTCCTTATTGCATTGCATGAAAAGTGACTTGAAAAACCCATAAAAATTGAAAAATTTTGAAAATTTTGAGCTTCTAATGAATTGAGATGATTTCCATGATAATCACTACTTGTGAATTGAGTTCGATGACAATTGCATGCTTAAAAGGATTGTAAATCGAAAAGAATTTAAATGAATGAATTCTACCTCTTTTACAAGTTTTATAATGTGAAAACATTGCCTAAATCATGTTGAGAGATTGAAGTTGAAATCACATTATAAGTTCCTATACTTCTTGTTGAAATGATTAAGGGAATTCGATACTTTCTTTCCTCTTTCTTTGATCATCTAGCTCCTCATTGAAATATTAGCCTCCTTTACCTATCCGGGAATTTGGAAAAGTGAATGAGAAAAAGGCATGTTTGATGTGGGAGGGCCATGAAAGCAATTAATTGCAATCAATTGAATAGAAAGAAATTATAGGTTTGGGGAAGTTAATCATGACGATGAGTAACTCGGCACCATTCACATAGCCGGGTGTTTGTGCCTTGCCAAAGTCGGATTGAGCGATATTCCTAGCGGATTATGGTATGTGCGCTAAGGGTTTGAGGCATCTCATGAAAATTGAGAAACGCCAATCTCCTAGGCTTCGGTTTTTGTGCACCTCTATCCATAACTCCAAAAGTAAAGTCGAAAAGAAGAGAGCGAAGCTCTAAGTTGAAGTGTTGCGGGAACCGCATAAGAAGAAGAAGGTAGTTGTCCACTTTCCCGGATTTAACCACCACTTCCCCTTAAAGTTTTCCCTTCCCTTCCATACTCTAGACCTTTTCTTTGAAAGTCCTTAAGATCAAAAGAATGTATTATGACTTGGTGATCTAAATTGAAGCTTCTTATGATTGATTTTGATAATGTTTGAAGGTTATAATGCTTGTTTAGAAGTTGAGTTGATTCATGAATTTTCTTTACCTTTTACTCTTTGATTAAGTGTGTGAAAGTTTGAAAAACGATTGAAGCAAGGTTTGAGAATGATCTATTCTTTAGAAGTCACATTCATCCAAAAGAAGGTACACATATTTCATCCTAACTCTTGTTTTAAAGCTTTTTGAAGGACCTTGCTTAGGGACAAGCAAGTGCTAAGTATGGGGTTATTTGTTAGTATGAAATATTGTGATATTTTAGGCACGTTTTCTAAATGTATTTGATTCATATTGATAGTCTTTGATTGATCTTTGTGCATATGTGAACTAGTATTGCCTATATTTTCGATATGGATGTCTACACTAGTTCTATGTTGATTATAGGTAATTTGGAGCTATTTCCGAACGGAATCGAGCAAAGGAGAGTTGAGTTGATATGTCCATAGATCGAGGACACTTTTTGAAGCAATTTGGAGTCTTAGATTGAAGAATGCACGAGTTCAGGGAAGAATCACGTTCTTGCCCTAAATTACGCCCTAAAACACGGCCGTATCACAAACCACGTTCAGAATTACGGCCGTGGATTCAGAGTCAGAATTCGATGTTCATTCCAGGGGATTCTACGGCCGTGGAACTAACCGTAATTGTTTCCACGCCCTAAATTACGGTCGTGGAATCTTCCACGACCGTGATCTTGGCGAATCTTTTCGCCACGCTTCGAAGCCATGATCTTTTGAAAGATTGGGCCGGGCCGACACTTTATCCTACACTATAAAAAGACGGACGAAGCAAGATTCCGTCACCTCGCTTACGACCTTTCAACCTTCGCTTAGCGACAAACGCACGCTTACAATCAACGTTTAGCAACGCACAAACCCTCATCTTGGAGGTAATTTGGAGATCTCATTGAAGATCAAAGTTCGTATTGGAGAGTTGCTGTTTGTGATTTTCGAATTGGTGGAAGATCGAAGTTCTTGGAGGGTTTTGCAAGAAGATCCCTCTTCTTGCTTAGGTTTGATTTAGGATCGGATTGACATCCCGTTTCTTTTCTTTCCTAAGATTGTGATTGTTTACTCCGTTTTGAATCTTTTGATAAACACTTGTTCTTGACTGTGATTTTGAGATTCATTTGAAGATTATTGATAGTTCTTGAAAGTTCCCATCTTTTATCTTTTAATTCTTGAATTGATATCAATATGACTGTTATTGGCTAAAAACCCTTAACAATTCTAAGGTGAAGGGTTGATAGTTGTGGCATAGGTGATGATAGATCGATCGCAAACAGATTAGACCCTGAGAGTTAGAGAATTATCGCCGACAACCCCAAATTACGGGCTGTTCTTGAGTCCACGGCCGTGGAACCTCAAGAACTAACCGTGATTTACCTTAAGTCTACGAACCTGCTTTTACTTTAATCTAAAGTTAAAGATTGGCTTTAGCTTAGCTTAGACTTGTCTTTTCTAGGTGGTAGTGAAGCCTCAACAACCTCTACCTCGATTGTGAGTGTCATAACCTCAATCGGTTAAGTTAGTCTTGACCTTTGGATTACAAGTTTGGGTATTTGACATTAATTCTCATCTCTAGAATCTTTCTATATTGAGCCTCAACAACCTGTATAGGGAGTGTCTTTTAGGTGAGTTACATAAGGTTTTCGGAACCTCAACCGTACGATTACCTTACATTAGTATACCTTTGCATATCTCCACTCTGTCTTTACATCATTAGTATATCTTGAATCTATTGCCGCAACTGGATACCCGAAGCTTTAGGATTGTTGTTTTCCCAATATCTGCAAAACTCCCATATTCACCTGCTTGATAACTTGCAATTGAATTCGCTCCACCCAAATCCCTGTGTTCGATACTCTTGAATTCTTGCTTAACTACGTCGATCCGTACACTGCGGGTTCGCTTGCTTGATTCTAGTTTTATAAATTTAAAACTTATTTGCACACACCTCTAGGGGCGAACACTTGTCCCTAAATCACATAATGCATCATATGTGACATCTCCCACTCCTATGGGAATACAAAATGACCCCGGATCCTTCAGCTTTGGGGGCATCTTCTCCTTCATTGTCTTCATGAGATCCGATAAATCCGAACTCATCTTAACCTCTCCAAAATCTTCTAACTTTCTTTTGTTAGAGAGGATCTCCTTTAGGAACTTTCCATAAGCTGGTATACCTACAATTGCATCAATGAAAGGTATATTAATATGCAGTTTGCTCATGAGTTCGATAAACTTACCGAATTGCTTGTCTAGACACGCGCTTGCTCTAGATTGTGGGAATGGTAGGGGAGGTTTGAAAGCTGAAGGAGGAACGTAGACATCTTCCTTCTCCTTCCCCTTTTCTTTCTCCTTCTCAACGGGAACTTCTACAAACTAAGGCTGCGGGTCAGTGGTTGTTGCTCCGCTCCTAGTTATGATTGCCATCACCCTTCCCTTTGAGTTATCCTCTGTCTTTCCTGGAAGTTTTCCTTGATTCCTAGGAACATCCTCCGTATGGCTAAACATTTGGTTCTCTAAAACCTTTTGGCCTTTGTCAACCTTAGTTATGTGATCATCAACCTTGATGATGTGACTCTCCAATCCTTGAAGCTTGCCCAAAATTATTTCCAACATGGGATCGGGCTTCTCTTTCCCCGAAGTACTTCCACCATTAGATGTTTGCCCCTGGCTTTTCAAAGGAGTGGAAGAATAGGAAGGTGGAGTTAGTGAATTTCCTGAATTGGAATAAGAATTACCGGAATTTTGTTGGTTGGGACGCCAATTGTTGTTGTTTGAACCCCTATTGTTGTTCCAATTGTTGTTCCGGTTGTTGTTGTTGTTGTTCCAATTATTCCGGTTGTTGTTCCGGCTGTTGCAGTTTGTATTCTCATTCCCGTTGTGGTTATTGTTGTTGCCCAAATAACCTACATCTTGTTACTTTTGCTTTGGAAAGTTGGTTTTGATGGCTTCCTTCAATTCTTTAATCTCCGTATTGAGAGAAAAGATTTGAGTTTGAGCTGCTTGTGATAGCTTTGCTCCTTGTTCCACATGGTTCGCCTCTACTTTCCGGTGAGAATACTTCTCAATGACTCGCTCTTGCTTCTCAATGAAGTCCCAAGCGTCATATTCCCTCATGTCCATGAATGTACCACATGAAAGGGATTGGAGCTTGAATTGTGTCTCCACATCCAGCCCCTTATACTATATCTCCAATAGCGCCAATTTGGATATGCCATGATGTGGGCAATCCAATAGCAAATCCTGAAATCTTTCCCAAGATTGAAACAAACTTTCGATAGATCTCATAGAAAATGCATTAATCTTACCTTTCAACTCCGCCGTCTTGGATGGCGGAAAGAACTTAGTGAGGAATTCCGAAGAAAGATCCTCCCATGTGTCGAGTTTCCCACTTGGAAGAGCTTGATACCAAGACAATGCTTTCCCTTTCAAGGAGAAGAAGAAAGGCTTGAGTTTATAACTGTTGGTAGTTGCATTCTTTGGCTTCATTGTCTCCATCATGATCTCAAAATTTTGTAGATGTTGATGTGGAGATTCAGCGCTCGTTCCCCCAAATTGATTTTGGCGGACAATGGTAATAACTTGCGGGTTGAAGCTAAACCCTTGTGCATCATCAGCATCAAGTTCACACCCAAACGACGTAGTTGCTGCGTTGGATCCATCCTTTGGCCAAGAGTTCTTGGCTCCTCATCCACACGATTGACTCTCGGACCTCCAGCTGGGGCACGACGATTGGCGGTTGCTCGTGGGACAAACGGGTTCACATTGATCGTTGGATCAATGTCCTCTAGTGGTGGCATGGAAGAGTCGCTATCCTCATTGGATGAGTTGGTTCTAACCGATCTTCCCGATCTCCTTCTTCTCTTTTTCTTCTTGAGGTCGCTTATTTCCAGCCTCATTTAGAACATCATATCCGTTAGATCTTCGATTTTTGATTGATGGCGATCCGATTCTTCCTTGCGAGTCTTCTCGCTCCATCTAAGTTGAGCTTCGGATTCCGCTAACTCCGTTTGGTAATCGCGTTCTCTTTCTTTAGCCATCCTTCTTTCCTTGAGCTTTCTCCTCAAAGTCCTCTCAAGCTCTTGATCGAGAGGTAAGAGGTCTTCGTTGTTCCTAGACCTGCGCATTCACTCGAAAGAGATATCAAATAACAAGGGAAGAGCTCCCAAGCTTGACAACCGATAACCGAATTCGGCCTAAACCAAATCCCCGGCAACGGCGCCAAAAACTTGTTCGTCACTTAGCGTTCGTGCAAATAAGCTTTAAATTTATAAAACTAGAATCAAGCAAGCGAACCCGCAGTGTACGGATCGACGTAGTTAAGCAAGAATTCCAGAGTATCGAACACAGGGATTTAGGGGGAACAAATTCAGTTTGTAAATTGTCAAGTGAGTAAATGTACGAGCTTTGCAAATATTGGGAAAACAGCAACCCTAAAGATCCAAGTATTTAATTGTGGCAATCGATTCAAGATATACTAAAGAACTAAGGACAGAGTTAAGAGTTGCAAAGGTATGCTAAGATAAAGCAATGTACGGTGAAGTTCCAAGGCTTTATATGACTTATCCAAAGGTACTCTCTATAAAGGTTGTTGAGGCTTCAATATAGAAAGGATCTAAAAAAAAAGAATTAATATCAAATACCCAATCTTGTAACCCAAGGATCAAGACTAACTAAACCGATTAAGGTTGTGACACTCGAAATTGAAGTAGAGGTTGTTGAGGCTTCACTACTACCTAGAAAAGACAAGTCAAGACTAGATTAAAGCTAATCTTTAACCTTGGATCAAAGTAAAAGCAAAGTTCGTAACTAGGGTAAATTACGGGCAGATCTTGAGTTCCACGGCCGTGGAACCTCAAGAACAGGCCGTGATTCTGGCTCATCGGCGAAATCTCTTTAACTCTCAGGGTCCAATCTGTTTAGGATCGATCTATCATCATCTAAGCCACAACTATCAACCCTTCACCTTAGAATTGCTAAAGGGTTTTAGCCAACAATAGTCATTATGATATCAAATTCAAGATTAAGAAGAATGAAAGTTGAAAACCTTCGAAAACCTTCAATAAACTTCAAATAAATCTCAAATCCACAAACAAAAGTAATGATGTATATCATATTTGGAATAACACAAACCGATCACAATCCTAGATAAGAACGAAGAGCGGGATGTCAATCCGTCTTCTAATCAAACCTAAGGACAAAGCGTAACTTCCAAATCTCCAAGCCCTTGCAAATCTCCATTGCAAAATGGCAACCTCCGCACGTCCAACTGGAACCCTAGGCACGTGAAAGCAAGCGTAAGCGAAGGTGCCGAATTCTCCCTCCTTTTGTCTTTTTATAAGGAAAGATAGAATAACCGTCCGGCCCATGTGTGTAGACAATGTGTCTATATTTTATTCGTCAAAAGATTGCCTAAATCACGGTTTTATGGAATTCCACGCCTGTGGTTTAGAGCGTGGAATTGGATTACGGTTCTTCACAACTTCCACGACCGTACTTTATACCGTGTAACTCTCTGGAATGCTCCACGCTCATGTTGCCAAGTTCCACGGCCGTGGTTTAGAGCGTGGACTTCATTACGGCCGTATTTTAGAGCGTGGAAGCATAGGTTGCTCGTAAATCCCTTTTTTTCGTGTCATTCCTCATCCTAGCATCTTCATTGGCTTCTTTGTGGTGTCCTCAATCCTTGGATATGCTCAATCCATCTCCATCCTCTCATAAATCATTCGGTTTTAGCTCTTATTTGCCTACAATCAACACAAAGCTTATGTAGACCTCCATATCGACAATATAAACAAACTAGCTCACAATTGCTTCAATGCTTTATAAATGAACACTATATGGATGAAATACATCTAGAAAACATGCCTAAAATATCACAATATTTCATGCTAACACATTTTGGTATACTCTCGTAGCAGAGAGGAGAATGTCGGTCATCTGAGGACCGTTTTACAGATTTTGAGGGATAGAGAGCTGTACGCCAAGCTCTCTAAGTGGGAGTTATGGATGTCTGAAGTTGCTTTTCTTGGACATATCGTCTCCGCCGACGGGATTATGGTAGATCCGGTGAAGATCGAGTTTGTTGCTGCATGGATGACACCGACGAACATCAAGGAAGTTCGTAGCTTTCTTGGCCTAGCCGGTTACTACAGACGCTTTGTGGAGGGATTTTCTGTGATTGCCCGTCCACTAACGAGTCTTCTGAGGAAGACTACCAAATTCGTATGGACTGACTAGTGCGCTCAGAGTTTTGAGGAGTTAAAGAGGCGTTTGACTTCTGTTCCTGTCTTGGCACAGCCAGAGGCTTCTGACGATTTTGTGGTTTACAATGATTCATCCAAGCTAGGCTTGGGATGTGTATTAATGTAGAGAGGCAAAGTGATTGCTTATGCGTCTCGACAACTGAAGACATATGAAGAGAACAACCCGACTCATGATCTGGAGTTGGCAGCGGTAGTTCATGCTTTGAAGATTTGGAGACACTACATGTACGGTGCTACATGTCATATCTTCACAAACCACAAGAGTCTGAAGTACATTTTCAGCAGTGGGAATTAAATAACTGCCAGCGTCGATGGCTTGAGTTGATCAAGGACTTTGACCTTGAGATTTTGTATCATCCTGGCAAGGCGAATGTGGTAGCTGACGCCTTGAGCAGGAAGACGCCTCGAGAGAAGGCGATTGCCAGACTTACTGTATAGCCTCAGCTTCAGAGGGATCTAGCTTGGCTAGATATGGATATCCAGTTTCTTGATGAGGATGCCCAGTTGTTTGCTTTACAGGTTCTACCTGGTCTGTTGGATGAAATCCAACTGAAGCAAGGGACCTGCCCGACCCTGATGAGGATTAGAGAGAGGATGTGTCATGGGGAGGCACCACAGTTCTCCATGGGAGCTGATGGAGTGATGAGACGACATGACCGCGTCTGTGTTCCTGCTAATAAAGAGTTGAGATAGAGGTTCTTACAGGAGGCTCACTATACACCTGACTCTGTACATCCAGGTGCGAGTAAGATGTATCATGATGTGAGACGTTCATATTGGTGGGGAAGGCTGAAGCCCGACGTAGCCATATTTGTGCTCAGTGTGCGACCTGTCAGCAGGTCAAGATAGAGCATTTCAGGCCTGTAGGTGAGCTCTATCCACTGTCAGTGCCACAGTAGAAGTGGGAGGACGTCTCCATGGATTTTGTGACCGGGTTGAGAACCAGTAGGAGCTTTGATGCCATCTGGGTGATTGTTGACAGACCGATGAAGACGGAACGTTTCATTCCTATCAGAGAGACGTGGCCGGTGAGCAGATTAGCTAAGGAGTACACTAGACAGATAGTGAGACTCCACGGTGTCTACACTTTACGACTGCGTTTCATCCCCAGACAGATGGACGATTTACATCGAGATTCTAGCAACAGATTCAGACTGCTTTGGGGAAGAGTCTACACTTTACGACTGCATTTCATCCCCAGACAGATGGTCAGTTAGAGAGGACCATCCAGACCTTAGAGGACATGTTGCGAGCCTGTGTGTTGGATTGGGGATAGGGATGGTCTGATTACCTCTCACTCGTTGAGTTCTCATACAACAATAGTTGGCATGCATCTATAGGGATGGCTCCCTATGAGGCACTATATGGATGTAGGTGTAGTATCAGTGGGATAACGCCAGAGCAGATTCAAGATGATATGGCTCGTGTAACGCTAATTAGAGAGGGGATGCTGGCTGCATAGAGTCGCCAGAAGTCGTATGTAGATAGGAGGCGTCGGCCTCTAGAGTTCAGGGTAGGAGCTCATCTCTGGTTGAGAGTATCTCCGAAGCGAGGCGTCAGGCGTTTTAGCATAAAGGGGAAGCTGAGTCCCCGATATGTCGGTCCTTTCGAGATAGTGGATATAGTTGGGAGAGCAGCCTACAAATTAGCATTGCCTCCGAGGTTAGAGGGTGTTCATCCCGTGTTTCATGTGTCTCAGCTGAGGGAGTACATACCAGATCCGAGGCACATCGTGAATTATGATGATTTGGTGGTTGAGCCGGAACACACATTTGCAGAGCACCCTATTGCAGTCCTAGAGCGAGGTGTGAGATGCCTGCATTCGAAGGACATTCTTATAATGAGGATACAGTGGTCGAGACGAGGACCTGATGAGGTGACCTGGGAGACAGAGGATAGTATCCAGAGTAACTATCCAGAGTTCTACGCTGAGTTAGAGGCACCTGTAGGATCCACGAGTAGATCTTAGTGCCATCTTGGTGTGTGCTTGCTATGCTATATCCCTATGTGATATGTTGTGTTTTCGTGCTAGCTGTGATATGTGCATATGATCTGTTAGATCTTGTTTGCTAGTACGAGATAGGTATAGCTGGAGATGGTTCTTTCCTCCATGCTACGGTGTATGTGTTAGGATTAGCTGGAGACAATTCTTTCCTCCACGCTACCTCTGATGGACATAGTGTGAGTGGAGATGGTTTTCCTCCACATAGTAGTGTTATGTGTACGTTTTGGCTGGAGACGGCTTTCCTCCATACCAGTGTGATATGGTTAGTGTTTGGCTGGAGATGATCTTCCTCTAGGCCTTGTGGGGAGTTGATGATAGTGTTTAGAGTTATACCTCGGCTTATGGGTCCGAGAGGTTTTGGGATGTTGCAAGTTTCAGGACGAAACTTGTTTTTAGGGGGGGTGTGATGTAAGAGCCTTAGTCTTTGGAGCCTAGGAGTCTTGTTGAGCCTTAGCTGAGCTTTTCCTTGACCCTGTCAGCCGCCCCAGTGGACCTGGACGGCCGCCCCTGCGGCTGGGCGCCTCTGCGCCTTGGGTGAGCCACCCATGCGGCTCTCTGTAGGTTCATCCGCTTTCGTTGACTCTTTGACCCATGCTTTGCGGCTTGCTTCCTTCATAAGCCTCCCATTCTTTCAGATGAGGGGTTTTCTTACCTCATTCCAGCTTCTACATCTCCATTAGGCTCTTCTTCTTCTCCATCTCCTCTTCTTGATCTTCTTTTGAGTTTGTGAGAAGGCTTTGAGAGTTTGCTTTAGGTTTTGAGCTTGGATGATCTTGATGATGTTGCTGACTGTTTGTTGTGATGTTGAGGTGGTAGAAGTGGTGTTTGCTCCTGGTTGCTGCTTAGGGTTGTTGTGGTAAGGTTCTATCTTCAGCCTTCTTTCTTTCTTCTTCTTCTTGCTTCCTCCTTCCTTTTCTAGCTTAGGATCACAAGTTAGACTTGTGTGGGATCCTTTCCTGGATGTTTGATGATCATATATGTGTATGTATACATATGTGTTGATGTGGTGTGTTGAAGAAGTGAAGAGAGTCGAGATAGAGATCGAAGAGAAGTCGGGGACAACTTTCTGCACAGACAGCCGCCCCTGCGCCTGAATTTGGTTGCCCCTGCGCCTGCCTGTGAGACGCCCATGCGCCTCACTGGGTCAGCTTGGAGTTCCTTGCTTCTATTGGTGCATACCTTGCTGGTATGTGTTCCTTCCTTCCTTTCCTTTGGCCTTGGCTTAGATGTTGGCTAGGCTAGCCTGGTTAGATGAGTTGTATGTTAGAGAGGTGCCTTAGGCACTCGTGTTGATGTTGAGTTTGTGTTGTAGGCATATATGAGCTTGTTATGATCTTGAGGGTTAGGTTGAGATTGTAGGTTAGTTTTGATTATGGAGATGAGTCTCCTAACCCTTGCAGTTTGTGATGTTGTGTGTCATGCTATTGCAGGCGTTGATTTTCCCCAAGGGGAAGCTGTGACGTGGTATCGGATACGAGTGTTTGAGGTAAGTCCATAGGACTTACTTAGCGTGCAGTTATGGATTGTGTGATTGTGATGGTTGTGTGTGCTCATATGATTGTGCATTTATAACCTAAACCGGACTAGGATGACCATATATGATATTAAAAGGCCCAAGTGTATTATAACGGGTCGTGACTACTTGCCTCCTCCTGCTAGTAGGAGGAGGTGCCCTGAAGATGATCTCACAAGAGGAGACGAGTGATGATCACCCCCATGCAAAATTTCTGTGTTACGTTGGATGGGACGGGGTTCTTGAGGCTCCTCGTGTTACAAAAGAAGTTAAATTAGTAATGGAATAACGTAATGAAAGATAATAAATGAATGTGTGTTGCATTGCATGTATGATATGTTGATGTGTGTTTGTGCTATTACTCTCATACTTATTCATTGTTGTAGCTAACGGTGTATACCGTGTTGTAGATGATCTGCAGGTTAGGAAGACTGCAGAGTGAGCCAACTGGTGTGACCAGCTGAGGACTTCGGTACATTAGGATGCGTGGGATATGGGATCTTTTGTATCAGATGTTTATGTTTGATGTTATGTACTCGACTTTGTGTTTGTAAACTCCTTTGATGTATCTTATACAACTTTTGTGTATTTGGGGTGTTACACCCTTCTTCTCCAGCTCTTCGTATCTCCTTCTTTCCACTCTTGTTCTCTTTATTTCGGATTCTCATACGTGATTCGTTGATAAAGGTAACTGCACACATCCCCATTCTTCCCATATCCATTCTTCTCAACTCTCCGATTTCGTTCTTCTAATTCGTCGTGTTATAGGTTGTGGTGATTGGAGTGTTGAATCTATTGGCATTAGTGAGGAATTGGATTTGGTGAGCACACATCCTTGTTTAGGGTTCCTTTTGATTGATTCATTCTTGAACAACTTGGTATTGGTTTCCTGCTTACTTGTTGCTAGCAAGTCCAATTTAGGGATGTATTTGAGTTTTCTAGGTTAATTTTTGAATAACTTGATGAAATACTCTACTTCATACCAAGATAGATATTGTTTTGAAATACCATAATGCAGGCTTGATGGAATCAATTAGATTGGTGATTATATTATTTGGTTGATTATCCATGTATTCAACAATAATATTGGGTTGGTTATCCTTGTTTACTCTTGAATTCTCAACTTAGGTTAATTTTTTACTTCATACCATGTTAAGCCTTCTGGAATTCTTGTTTACTCTTGAATTTTTGGCTCAAAAACTTAGGTTTGTAGATTATCCATGTATTAAAAAATAATATATCACATGTTCAAATTCATATTGAAAATCAAGGTAGAGCTCACTTGGTGTTTAGAAGTGCATATTCCAAAAGACTTTAACTTTGTCTTTGTAGCAACAAAGTTTGCATTAGCCAATAAGAATTCAAGAGTAAACAAGGACTCATCTATGAAAAATAAGGCCAATTCTTTGTTAATACCCATTGTACCATCATTTGCATAAAAACATAGTACCTTGTCTTCCCTAAGAAAGCATCATTGATTTCTTCACCTAGAAGGTTTTTCCTTGAAAGTAGATATGAAGAGATATTTCTCCTTACCTGGAGACTCATCATGATGCAAGACCATCCTTAACATCTCCTACTATTCATTTGCTTGTATTATTATCTATTGTGGAGAAGTCATACATGTGTGAAGAAAATCAAGGAGCCAAGAAATGTGGCTAAATTGAGATTTAAGCAAACCAGTCAAAATCTCGACCCTGAGAACCAAATCTCTCCTGAGATCTCAATCGAGATTTGCTTTTGTCGAGATCCATAAGATCTAGTTGAAATCTTGTTAGATGGTAGATATTTTATTACCTTTAAGCTCTAAACATTCTAAAAGTATCTTTAGAATTTGATCATATCTTTTAGGTTTATCTTTATTTTATCTTTTACAGGAATCTCGCCTATAAGTAGCCTTATAGGTCGAGATTCATAAGTATATTTGATTGATTATTTTTCCACAATATTGTGAGATACTCGCTGCTTCGTTTATGAAGTTTGTGTTTTATTCATTTCAATTCTATCAAAAAGAGAGTCTTTGACTGAAGTGAGTCATTGCTAGATTGTTCTTGTGTGTGTTAATCTTATTAAAGATTTTTGGTACTAATCAAACTAATTTCTCCTTGCACTTGTCTTATTTAGAAGGTTTGTGTAAGGTTGAAGACGGACGGGTTAATGGAATTCTTTGTTGACGATTTAGATCCAATTGGTCAAGGTTCTTGGCAAGTCTAACATTAAGACCTATCTTCCTATATTTTCCATACTTTCATTCCATTATTCATCTTTTTATTTTTCCATTATCATTCCATCAAACTCACGCTCTTTGTGTTCGAGTTTTACAAATCTCGGCGTTGCCATACAAATCTCTTCCGAGATTTGAACCGAGATTTGCTTCTGTTGTTGATTCCGTGAACTTCAGTCTAGATCGGGAACTGCGGCATCAACCTCGCATCACATCAATCCTATTGTATAGTTCATATCCATATGGATAGACCATTTTGAAATTGGGGAGAAAAAAAAAACAAATGCATTGTTAGATCAATTCATATATTTTAATCTTTCATTATTCTTGTAATCTATCATTAGAGATTTGATTTAACTATTATATCATCAAATATAAGGCATAATAAATATGTCCTAGTGTGAAAGCAAGTAACCATGCATATATGGAGTGTGAACATGAGAACGTTTTTGTAACACCCCAAATCCACGGGACTTGGAGTTCCACATTGTGCTAGGATCTCACAATGGATCCTGACCCTAGCCTGACAATAAGGTCACTGGATCTTACAATAAGGCACATGTAGATTAAAACCAAATACATAAAGATGTATAAGATACATCAAAAGGGTTTATAACATACAAGCCGAGTACAAAAAAACATCCATAAACACTAACCACAAAAGACATCCCATATCCCACGCAATCCTAATGTACAGAAGTCCTCGGCTTGTCACCACATCTGGCTCACTCCGCAGTCTTCCTAACCTGTAGTTCATCTACAATACGGTATGAAACCGTTAGCTACAGTAATGAATAAGTATGAAGGTAATAGCACATACACACATCAGCAACTCATACATGCAATGTCACACACATTCATTTATTATCTTTAATTACGTTATTCCATTACTAATTCAACTTATTTTGTGACACGAGGAGCCTAAAGAACCTCGTCCCTTCCCCATTAACACAAGGGTTTTGCATGGGGGTGATCATCACTCGTCCCCCGCTGTGTTACTGGTTTCTAGGCATCTCCTCCTACCCTCGAGCGGAGGCAAGTGGTCACGACCCGTTATAATACACTTGGGTCATTTAATGTAATAAATGGTCATCCTAGTCCGGTTTAGGTTATAAATGCACAATCATATGAACAGACACAACCATCACAATCACACAAACCCACAATTGAACGCTAAGTAAGTCCTACAGACTTACTTGATATTCTCATAACCTGTACCACGTCACAACTTCCCCTTGGGGAAGTAATCAACGCCTGCAATAGCAAGGCACACACAATCACATACTACAAAGGTTAGGAGACTCATCTCACTAACCACAACCAGCCTATATCTCAAATCTAAACCTCAGATCCTCACCACATTCATAAATGCCTAAGGCATATCCTCAACATAACATCTCATCATACTCATACACATACTATACCTTAAAGGCATAACCGATATCCATAACATCATCATGATCCTCAACTCATTCTGACACCTAGCATGCATCTAATCAGTATTCCTCAATCTCAAATTTAATCTTAATTTAACTAATTAACCTTTAATTAATTAATTAAATTTCACTAGAATAACGTTTTGCCCGCAAGTCATTTCTAAATCCACCTGTCATCAGATTTCATCAAACAAACAAGCCATAAACACCAGAATAATATAATGATCATAATGGAATTTTTAATTATCCATTTTGAAAAGTCTAAGGTCAATTTAGGCCAAATCGTAGTACGGAAAACAAATAAATTCATAACTAATTTGTTACTAACCCGATTGATGATCTGAAAGAAGATTCGGAATCACAATGATGCAGGCTACGCATGTACAACATCAAATTCTCCGGAATCTGAGCGACAGAACCGTCCTGGTGACATATATGCTCGACCAGGTCTTCATATGCTCGGAAATGCAAAAACTCGGTACCGATATGAAGAGAATGAAGAGAGGAATCCAAAAACTCAAACGGAATTGAAATCGGATCAGAAACGGAGAGTAGATCTGAGTTTGAAGTTTGAGAGAAATCAGAGCTTTTACGTGGAAACGTGAAAGGAAATGAATTAATAAACGGTTTTCCGCTATTTATAGTGAAGACGATAATCATCCTTTAGCGAAGTCGATAGTTATCCTTTAACCGATCGAATGGCGGGTTGAACCCCCTTCTCCAAACTTCTCGAAATTGGAACAATAAATCTAGAATATTGTAGGGAAAATTATTCCACAATTGCCTCGGAAAACGTGTATTCCTAAGCCGTCTTTCTTAGCCGTTAAGAAACAAAATAGCGACTCTTTTGGCCGTTTTGCCTTTCCATGTTATTTCATATTTAGGACATGTCCGATGTTCTGATCATTTCTCTCAAATGCATTTTTATTAATTGGAGCTCCCAAATGCTCCAAATAACACCGGAGGGTAAAATTAATTACCTGGGGGAAAAAGTGAAAATTTTCCCATAAGCCCAAAATTACATGAGGAACATAACGGTGTGACTTATACTCATCAGTTACGCAATCTTCGCGAGTTATATGTCAACTGCTATCAATGATTAAGTTAATCAACATTAATTAGAATTCGGAAATCCTAGCTATTACATCACACACCCCTTAAGAAACAGTTTCGTCCCGAAACTTGAACAATTCTCAAATCCTCTCGGACCCATACGCCGAGGTATAAGCACTGTCTCTATCGAAGGTATCAACCTATAACACTCTATAACCTCAAAACATCAGCATGGAGGAATCACCAACTCCAGCAACAAGATCATAACGCTATCCAAAGGCATAGAGGAAAATCATCTCTAGCCAACTACTAACCATGTCACAAGGCATGGAGGAAAGCCATCTCCAGCCAATCATACTCGTAACATAACTATGTGGAGGAAAACCGTCTCCACTCACACTATGTCCATCAATAATAACATGGAGGAAAGAACCATCTCCAGCTAATCCTAAACATACCACAATAGTATGGAGGAAAGAACCATCTCCAACTATACCTAACTCGCGCTAGCAAACAAGATCTAAAAGATCATATGCACACATCACAGCTAGCATGAAAACACAACATATCACATAAACACATAACATACATTTACCAAGATAGCACTAAGATCTACTCGTGGTTCCTACAGGTGCATCTATCTTAGCATAAAACTCTGGATATTATCCTCGATCTCCCATGTAGCCTCCTCTGGTCTTCGTCTAGACCACTATATCCTCGGTATGGGAATGTCATTCGAACGCAGGCGTCTCAAACTTCGTTTTAGGACTGTAATCTGCTGCTCAACAAAAGTGTGGTCCGGCTCAACCACTAAATCATCATAGCTGACAATGTGTCTCCGATTTTGTATGTACTGCCTCAGCTGAGACAGATGAAACATAGAGTGAACACCTTCTAACCTCGGTGGAAATAGCAATTTGTACATTGCTCTCCCAACTCTATCCAGTATCTCAAAAGGACCGCCATATCGGGGACTCAACTTCCCCTTTATGCCAAAACGTCAAACGCCTTGCGTCGGAGATACTCTCAACTAGACATGAGCTCCTACCCTGAACTCTAGAGGTCGTCGCCTCCTGTCTACATATGGCTTCTGGCGACTCTGTGCAGCTAGCATCCTCTCTCTAATCAGCGCTACTCGAGCCATATCATCCAGAATCTGCTTTGGCGCTATCCCACTGATACTACTAGGCTCATCCCAGCATAAAGGTGTACGACACCTACGTCCATACAGTGCCTCATAAGGAGCCATCCCAATGGATGCATGCTAGTTGTTGTTGTATGAGAACTCAACAAGTGGGGGGTAATCAAACCATCATTGTCCCCAATCCAACACACAAGCTCCCAGCATGTCCTGTAAGGTCTGGATGGTCCTCTTTGACTGACCATCTGTCTGGGGGTGAAACACACTCGTGAAGTGTAGACTCGTCCCCAAAGCAGTGTGGATCTGCTACCAAAACCTCGAGGTAAACCGTCCATCTTGATCAGAGACGATCGTCCTCGGTACCTCATGGAGTCTCACTATCTATCGAGTGTACTCCTCAACCAATCTGCTTACCGGACACGTCTCTCTGATGGGGATGAAACGTTCAGTCTTCGTCAGTCTATTAACCACAACCCAAATAGCATCAAAGCTCCTACTCGGTCTCAATCCGGTCACAAAGTCCATGGAGATATCCTCCCACTTCCACTGTGTTACTGGCAGTGGATGGAGCTCTCCTCCTAGTCTGCAATCCTCTATCTTGACTTGCTAACAGGTTGCACACTAAGCCATAAATCTAGCCACATCGGGCTTCAGCCCTCCCCACCATTATGAGCATCTCACATCCTGATACATCTTACTCGCACCAAGGCGCACTGAGTAAGGTGTGGAGTGAGTCTCCTGCATAATCTTCTACCTCAGATCCACATTAGCGGGTACACGTACGCGGTCGCAGTGTCTCACCACTCTATCTGCTCCTATGGAGAATTTTGGTCCCTCACCACGAGTCATCCTCTCTCTAATCCTCGTCAAAGTCGGGCAGGTCCCTTGCTTCTGTTGGATCTCATCCAACAGACTAGGTAGAACCTCTAAAGCAAACAACTAGGCATCCTCGTCATGAAACTGGATGTCCATCTCTAGCCAAGCTAGATCTCTCTGAAGCTGAGGCTGTATAGTAAGTTTGGCAATCACCTTCTCTCGAGGCGTCTTCTTGCTCAAGGCGCCAGCTACCACATTCGCTATTAGCATGAAATATGACTATATTTTAGGCACTTATTTTGGTTGTTTTTCCCCTTTTGTTGTGTACATGGATATGAGCTTGAAGCATTTGTGAGCACATTCACCTATTTTGCCGATATAGAGATCTACACACAAGTTTTGCTTTGTTTTTAGGAAAATGAAGGCTTGAATTGGAGCATATAGGAGAGGAAAGGAGTGATTTGATCATGCTAGATGTTATGAGGATGCCTTGGAGAAGCTAAGGAAGGATTTTGATTAGAGAGACGAAAAGAAGGCTTTCATGAAGGAATTTGATCTTCTACGGCCTATTGAGACATGCCACGACCGTGGATCTACCATCAGGATCGTGGAAAGGGACGTTGGAAAGCATCAAAAAGTTCCACGGTCTAAATCACGGCCGTGGAAGTTTGTACTTGGCCGTGATTTCCTCGACGCTGCCACGTGTCATTTATGCCACGTCAGCAATAGTTATCGGGCTTTTCTCGTAACCCTATTTTGCTCTAAAAGAAGGCTGAAGAGAGGAGGAAAAGACACACAGTGCATACGACTCATTTAGGGCGTATTGACGGCTTGGAAGATTCATTATTTAGGGAAGATCCCGAGATGGACGTGATTTGAAGATTATGTACTTCGAGTATATCTTAGGGTTTAAGATTAGAGACGGATTGACATTCCGTTCTTCATTGTTTCTCTAGATCACTGTGAGGATTTCTATTCCCCTTTACTGCATTCATTCGATACAAACATTTTTTATTCGATTTGAGATTTAATTTTCGATTATTATTGAGTTTTCGAGGTTTTCATCTATTCTCTCTTTATATTTGATTTTTGATTTGATAATAATGGTTATTGGCTAAAACCCTTTATCAATTCTAAGGTGAAGAGTTGATAGTTGTGGCTTAGATAATGATAGATTGAACCAAAACAGATTGGACCCTGAAAGTTGCGAGAATCTCGTCGACAACCCTAAACCACGGTTTGTTCTTGAGTTCCACGACCGTGGTTTCTCAAGAACTAGCCGTGATTTCCCTCTATCGTAAGTTTTTGCTTTTGCTTTAATCCAAAGTTAAGAGATTTGCCTTAACCTAGCCTTGGCTTGCCTTTCCTAGTTAGTAGTGAGACTCAACATCCTTTATTTCGGTTTCGAGTGTCACAACCTTAACCGTTTCGGCTTGTCTTTTATCCCTTGGGTTTGGGCTTGGGTATTTGAGAGTAATTCTTATCCTTTGATCTTTTCTATACTGCAGCCTCAACAACCTTTATAGAGAGAGTATTTGAGTGAGACATATAGGGTTTTGGAACTTCACCGTACATAACCTTACATTAGTTATACCTTTGCAATCTCGACTCTGTCCTTTCATCTATAGAATATCTTGAATCGATTGCCACAATTGGATACTTGGATCTTTAGAATTGTTGTTTTCCCAATATATTTGCAAAGCTTCTCTATTTCACTTACTTGACAACTTGTGAACTGATTTTACTCTCACCAAATCCTTGAGTTCGATACTCTAGAATTCTTTCCTTACTACGCCAATCCGTACACTGCGGGTTCGCTTTTGCATAAGTTCTAGATATAAATTTAAGACTTAGCGACACACACTTTCGGGCGAACAAGTTTTTGGCGCCGTTGCCTGGGATTTGGTTTAGACCAAATTCGGTTTTCGGTTGTCGAGCTTGGGAGCTTTGCTCTTGTTATTTAATATCTCTTTTTGAGTGATTTTTTGCAGGTTCTTTAGGTATATGCGAAGGTCCAGATCCACCAAAGACCTCGTGCCTTTTGATCCAGAACTTGAGAAAACTTTGAGGAAAAAGCTAAAGGAAAGAAAAATGGCTGAAAATAAAGAGAGAAACGTCCAAGAAGAGTTGGATGAGGCGCAAGCTCAACTCAAATTGAGTGAGAAAGCTCGTATGGAAGAACTAGAGCGTCATCAATTTCAAATACATGAGTTGAAGGCTATGATGCTAGATATGAAGTTGGAGATGAATGACTCCAAGAAGAAGAAGAAAATCAAGTCAACTAAGTCCGTTAGAGCTGAATCATCCGACGATGATGATATGCCGGAGCTAGAGGACATTGATCCGGTGATCCATCCAATCCGTGAAAATCCTAGACCACATGTTGATCCTCGCATTCCCGTTGGAGATGTGAGAGCCGCTGATGGAGGGGATGAACCACGAACCCTTGGACGACGGATGGATCCAATTCACCAACCACGCCGTTTAGGTGTGAATTTCGGAGTTGAATACGTCCAGGATTTGGGGTTTATCCCGCAAGTTATTACCATGGTTCGCCAAAGTCAATTTGGGGGAACGAGTGCTTCATCTCCACACCAACACTTGCAGAATTTCTATATTCTTATGGAGACATTGAGGCCGAAGAGGGCTTTTTACAACAATTACAAGATCAAACCGTTCTTCTTCTCTTTGAAGGACAAGGCTTTATCTTGGTATCAAGCTCTTCCGGCTGGAAGGCTTAACACATGGGAGGATCTAACTTCGGAGTTCCTCACCAAGGTCATTCCGCCATCCAAGACGGCGGAGTTGAGAGGTAAGATTAATGCATTTTCTATGAAACCAAACGAAAGTTTGTTTCCATATTGGGAAAGGTTTCAGGATCTTCTATTGGATTGCCCACACCACGGCTTTCCAAAGCTGGAATTATTGGAGATCTACTTTAAGGGGATGGATGTGGAAACACAATTTAAGCTCCAATCTCTTTCTTGCGGTACATCCATGCACATGAGGGAAGATGATGCTTGGGACTTCATTGAAAAGCGAGCCCAAGTAATTGAGAAGTATTCCCATCGAAAGGTGGATACTAATAATCGGAATCAAGGGGATTCTGGAGCTAAGCTAACTCAAGCTGCACAAACTCAAATATTCTCCCTCAACACCGAAATCAAAGAGTTGAAGGAAATCATAAGAGTTGGCCTTCAAAAACGAAGGAGCAAGATGTTGGCTACTTAGGAAGGGAGAACAACAATTAAGGGAATAGGAACAATAACCGGAACAATTATTGCAACAACAATTGGAATAACAACAACAACACAAGAATTCCAACAACAATTGGCGATCCAACCAACAAAATTCCGGTAACTCTTATTCAAATTCTGGAAATTCACTAACACCACCTTCTTCTTCTTCTAATCCTTTGAAAAGTCAGGGGCAAACATCAAATAGCTCAAACAAGACGGAGAAGAAGAAACCGATCATATGATGGAAACGATCTTGGGAAAGCTACAAGGTTTGGAGAACTACATCACCTCGGTTGATAAAGCACACAAGGCTTTAGAAAACCAAGCTTTCAGCAAGGCCGGAGAAGTTCCTAGAGATCAAGAGAAGCTTCTCGGAAAGACGGAGGACAATCCGAAAGGAAGAGTAATGGCAATTACAACTAGGAGTGGCATGACAACCACCGACCCGCAGCTTAAGTTTGTAGAAGTCCCCGTTGAGAAGGAGAAAGAAAAAGAGAAGGAGAAGGAAGATGTCTACGTTCCTCCTCCAGTTTACAAACCTCCTCTACCATTCCCGCAATCTAGAGCAAGAGCGCGTCTAGACAAGCAGTTCGGTAAGTTTGTTGATCTAATGAGAAAACTACATATAAACATACCTTTCATTGATGCAATTGTAGGTATGCCCTCTTACGGGAAGTTCTTGAAAGAGATCCTCCCTAACAAGAGGAAGCTGGAAGACTTCGGAGAAGTAAAGATGAGTTCGGAATCTTCGGAGCTCATCAAAACAATGACGGAAAAGATGCCCCAAAGCTGAGAGATCCAGGGTCATTTAGCATTCCGATAGGAGTTGGAGAGGTCACATACGATGCTCTTTGTAACTTAGGAGCAAGCGTGAGCATCATCCCGCTTGCTTTGTGTAGGAAGGTCGGTTTAGGTGAACCTAAACCGGTGAAGATGACGTTATACATGGAAGATCGATCCATAACTCGTCCCGTCGGTATCATTGAAGACGTCCCAGTCAAGCTCGGTAAGATCTACATTCCAATAGATTTTGTAGTGCTTGACATTCCTGCAGATTGTCCGGTCCCGATCATACTCGGAAGACCATTTCTTGCAACCTCCGGTTGTATGGTGGATTGCAAGAACGCTAGACTAGCCTTCGATATAGGAGAAGAGAAGGTTGAGTTCGTTCTCTCAACTTTGGCGAAAGAGCCAGCACTTGGAGAGGATATGTTCAACATCTATGACAAAGAGGCGTCTAGAGAGGAAGTGAGCTCGATCTTATTTAAAGATCCATTGCAAAAGGTCATAACCATGAGCATCATGGAAAAGGGAGAGGAAGAGGATTACAATGTTGAGGTTGAAGCCTTAGAAGAGCTAAAATAGATGCAAGATGAAGAGTTCGAGAAACTATACGATGACTCAGAAAATGTGAGAAACCACGGCCAGTCGTGCTATTCCACGGCCGTGGTTTTACCAAAACTGCCCGTAAAATGCTATTACGAAACCTCCAGAGACTTCCACGCCCTAAACCACGGACGTGGAAGTAACAGGTGTACTGTGATTTTGGGAAATTCTGAGAACAATTCCGTTCTTTCCACAATTACTCTTGAGTCTTTTTCAACTACTCCCATAACCTTAGAGACTTCTAAGGAAGCGTCGGACACACCTCAAGACACATCAAAAGCATCAATAACTTTGGAATTGAAGCCGCTTCCCACACATCTTCGGTATGCATTTCTTGGAACTAATTCTACCTTTCCCGTAATTGTTAGTTCCGATTTAAATGAAGATGAACATGAGAAACTTATGAATGTTTTGAGAAAGCATAAGAAAGCCTTAGGTTATACCATAGAGGATCTTGTAGGAATTAAACCATCTTTATGTATGCACAAGATTCTAATGGAATAGGATTTCAAGCCTTCACGACAACCTCAAAGACGGTTAAATCCGATCATGAAAGAGGTCGTTAAGAAGGAAATTCTTAAGTTACTTGACGCAGGTATCATCTATCCTATCTCCGATAGCAAGTGGGTGAGCCCCATTTAAGTTGTCCCGAAGAAGGGAGAAATGACAGTTATCACCAATAAGAGCAACGAACTCATTCCGACTAGAACTGTGGCAGGTTGGAGGATGTGCATTGATTACCGCAAGCTGAACAATGCGACTAGGAAGAATCACTTCCCGCTACCATTCATAGATCAAATGCTTGAGAGGTTATCACAACACTCCTATTTCCGTTATCTTGACGGTTATAGTGGTTTCTTCCAGATCCCGATTCATCCGGACGATCAAGAGAATACCACATTCACGTGTCCGTGGGGTACGTTTGCTTATAGGAGGATGCCAATCGGACTTTGCAACGCTCCAGCCACCTTTCAAAGGTGCATGATGGCCATATTCTCGGAATATATTGAGGAAATCATGGAGATTTTATGGACGATTTTTCAGTTTATAGTTCCTTATTTGACAATTGTCTTGCTAACCTTTCTCTTGTTATGCAAAGATGTGAAGACACTAACCTTGTTCTAAATTGGGAGAAGTGTCAATTCATGGTTAAGGAAGGCATTGTGCTAGGACACTTGATCTCCAATAGAGGGATCGAAGTTGACAAGGCTAAGATAGAGACAATAGAGAAGCTTCCTCCTCCGTCTTCGGTGAAGGGGATAAGAAGTTTCCTAGGACATGCAGGATTTTATAGAAGATTCATCAAAGACTTTTCGAAAATTTCGAAACCACTAACTAATCTATTGACGAAGGATGTTGTTTTTGACTTTTCGCAGGAATGTTTAGATGCCTTCTATAAGATTTGGCAAGCTCTCATCTCATCCCCGATAATCCAACCTCCGGACTGGAATCTCCTGTTCGAGGTTATGTGCGATGCAAGTGGCGTAGCTATTGGAGCTGTACTTGGACAAAAGAAGGAAGGCCACACTCATGCCATATAACATACTAGCAAGACGCTAGATGAAGCGCAGCTCAACTACGCCACAACTGAAAAAGAATTTTTAGCCGTTGTATATGCTTTTGAAAAGTTTTGTTCTTATCTTGTAGGAGTGAAGATGATCGTATACACGGACCATTCAGCAATACAGTATTTGCTCGCCAAGAAGGATGCGAAACCGAGGCTGATTAGATGGATTCTTCTTCTTCGAGAATTTGATCTAGAGATCCGCGACCAGGAAGGCTCAGAAAATTCTGTCGTGGATCACTTAAGTCGTCTACCACACATCGAAGGCGACGATCTACCCATTGATGACTCTTTCCCGGACAAACACCTACAAATAATGGAGGCGTGCATCGACAAAATCTCTAGAGGTAACGAACCTTGGTTTGCTTATTTTGTAAATTACTTGGTTTGTCAGGAAATACCCCCGGATTATCCTACGCACAAAGAAAGATGTTCTTTAAGGATGTCCGCCAATACTTTTGGAATGAACCTCTACTCTTCAAGAGAGGTCCCGACAACATCATTAGGAGATGTGTGCCGGAAGACGAAATGCAAAGTGTCATTCGTCGTTGCCATTCACTTCCTTGCGGAGGACACGCTAGTTCCCATAAAACTAGCGCTAAGGTATTGCAATCCGGATTCTTTTTGCCTACTTTATTTAAGGATGTGCAAACCTTTGTTGCTTGTGTGATGCTTGTCAAAGAACAAGAAATATCTCTAGAAGAAACGAGATGCCTCTCAACAACATTCAGGAGGTGGAGATCTTTGACGTTTGGGGAGTTGATTTCATGGGACCATTCCCATCATATTGTGGAAACAATTACATACTTCTCGCTATAGATTATGTTTCGAGATGGGTTGAAGCGATTGCCTCTCCAACTAACGATGCTACGGTGGTTGTTAAGTTCTTTAATAGAACTATTTTCCCAAGGTTTGGGACACATCAGCCATCATTAGTGACGGGGGTTCACACTTCATAGCCCGACGATTCAAAGCTCTACTAGCTAAGTATGGGGTTACCCACAAGATCGTAACCACCTACCATCCGCAAACAAGTGGCCAAGTGGAGATCTCGAATAGAGAGATCAAAGGAATCCTTGAGAAGACGGTGTCAAAAACAAGGAAGGATTGGTCACTAAAGCTAGATGACGCATTATGGGCGTATAGGACAACATACAAGACTCCCATCGGTACAACACCATACAACCTTGTGTATGGGAAGTCTTGTCATCTTCCGGTAGAGTTGGAACATAAGGCGTATTGGGCTATGAAGTGGTTGAACTTCAGCATGAAGGAAGCGGGCGATAAGCGCCTCTTAGACCTTAACGAGCTAGAAGAAATCCGCTTGAATACCTATGAGAACGCCAATATTTACAAAGAAAGAGCAAAGCGTTGGAATGATAAGCATATCATTATAAAAGACCTCAAAGAAGGAGATCAAGTTCTCCTCTTTAATTCAAGACTTCGGTTCTTTCCACGTAAGCTTAAATCTCGTTGGACTGGACCTTATTTGATTAAACGTGTTTTTCCCCATGGCGCAGTTGAAGTATGGGATAAAAAGTGCGGAAGTTTCAAGGTGAATGGCCAACAACTTAAGAAGTACTCACCGAAGCTCCAAGCTGAGGAAATCGCTCTGATTGTCCTCAAATAAACTCATGAACGGTCTAGCTACGGACCCAAAACAAAGCGCTTCTTGGGAGGCAAACCAAGGTATTGCATTTTCGTTTTTCATTCTTTCATTCTTATATTAGTTTAGTTTAGTTGTTTTTGTTTGTTTCCCCCTCGATACCTTCCGGTATGTTGTGTTTTTGGATGCAGGAATAAGGAATGAGCAAGGGAAGGGAGGAAAAGCCAAAAGATTGACGAAACTTAGAGTTTTGGAACATACCAAAGGATTCCACGGCCAAAACCACAGCCGTGGAACACCCCGACTGACCGTGATTTTCTAAAATTTTACGGCCACTATATAATTCCCTCTCCTTCACAAGAACACACTCTTCTTCTCCATCATGCCCAAAACCACGTCCCAAAACGCCGGATTCTTGCCCTCTCCCATGATTCCTCATCCGGAGACTTATTCGAACGATTCTTCAACCAAAAGTGGAGCAAATCAAATTCTCTACAAGATCCAATAAACAAATTGAGCAAACAATCTACATTGGGCAAGGAATTTGGATTTCTCAAATCCAAACCTATGTTTTATTCTCTATTCTCTTCTTGGTTGATTTGGTTCGTTTTTCTTGCAAGAATATAGGAGAACTGGACGAAATTGGATTTAAAAGTAGTTTAGGGCTGTGATTGTTGAGTTTTCTATGCATTTGCTGAATTTTGAGAGAAACAGATCAATTCCACGGGTTCCGTACAGTTCCACGGCTGTGAAAAGTGAAGAACAGGCCGTGGTTTCCTCTGTTTTGTGAGAAAAATGTTTGGAACAAGAAAATCCAATATGAATAAGAAACAAAAAAGTGGTGGGTCTACTTCCCAACTCCCTCCCAATGAACCACCATCACCACCATCCCCTAGAGTCCCTACAATCCATGAAGACTACACTAGAGCCATAGATAAGATTCAAAAGAGAAATGTGATAGGACCTAGGTATATTGTGTTGGAGGAGCTTCAAGAGACGTTCAATGGAACGTTTCCTAGGGGAGTGGGAGCTAAGGATTTTTGGAGGGAGATATCTATGATTTATGCTTCGGAGGACCGATGGCAACCGGCCGATTCTAAGGCCAAGCTTATCTACCATTTGGCCCTTAAGATTGCCCATAGACTTCTCTCGGAATGCCTCTTCCCTAGAACCAAAACACCCCAAAAGATCAAAGCCGACGAGTTCTTTATTCTCTATTGCATGCTTTCCGGTAACCCCGCAGATTGTGCTACTTTGCTTGCCTCCACCCTTAGTAAGGTGAGGAACAAATCAGCCACGAACATTGGATATGGAGGTATGGTGACGCACATCGCCAACCAGCTGGATCTTGACTATTCCGCTTGTACGAGGATTGTTGCGAGACCTTTGGGTCTCAATAGACTTATGACTATGGGGATTATCTTTCCTCGCCACCGTAGTCCACCTACCACAACCATGCCTTGGGAGGAGAGAGGTGGTAGGGGCATTCCATGGCTTCCGGAAAACTCACTCATGCTTGGCCATCAAAACTGGAAGGAGACTTTTGTTTCTATGCATGCTAACAGGTTAGTGGCTCCTCCATATGTTCCCGATGAGGTCCCGATTGCAGCTGCAGATGACGAGGATCAGGAGATGGGTGGAGGTGACCATCCGGACGCAGGAGCGGATGAGCCGGACTTTGGATCATTCCCGGAGCCGCCTAGGAGATCTCCCCACCAGTCGAGGCCATCCGGTTCTTCTTCCTCTCGCCGAGCCAATGTCAGTGAGCGCCCGACATGGATGGATGCTCCTCCTTCTTGGTATGGACAGCAGTTGTTACGCTAAGAACGCGACACACAAAAGTCTTAAATTTATACTCGTTATATTTTTCCTAACTCCTAGCAAACCCGTAGTGTACGGGACGTTTTGTAGTAAGGATAGTATTCCGAGGTCGAACACAAAGACTGAGGTGAAATCGAGTCGAATAGTGACTAAGGATAGTGTTGATCTAGGCTAAGAAAAGATGAAAGAAACAAATAAATGAAAATCTCAATGTTTTTGGGTCGGTTTTATGGTGATCAATCAAGGATCACAAATGATGCAAGAATTTGACAAACTACTAAGATAGCAACACAAATAAGTAAACACAAATAAAAAAATAGGCAATCAAGGAGAGAAAAATGGATTCTAGGGGTTGGAAATTCCGGTTATGGCGTTGGACTCAAGCTATCTAGTCATTCTTTGGATCAACTTTGGTATGTTGGGAAGGAACGTTTCTCAAGTGGGGTTAATTACCGGGTGAGACTCATGATCCACTAATCCCGCTCCTAAGGTCCTATCACCGGGTAAGTCTCTAGGAGCCTAAGGTAGGGATATCTACACAAACCGGATGGTTATCTAGGGATCTAACCTCTCCTTACCGGGTAAGTCTCTAGGAGCCTAAGGTAGGGATATCTACACAAACCGGATGGTTATCTAGGGATCTAACCTCTCCTTACCGGGTAAGTCTCGGGAAGGCAAGTCCTAAATACCTATCCTAGCACATTCAGTCCAATAGCGGCTTGTGAGGCTCACTACTACCTAGAATTCGTCATCTTCGGTATCTAAGAGCAAGAATCACCGGGTAGGTCTCTTCTACCACTTAGTTGCTAACACTAGGTCATCCTAGGATAGATTTAGCTCAACAAACACTAGGATTTCAACAATCTAACATCCTAGCACTTAGATTCATCAAAACAAGCAAGTTAGTCAAAATCACGGGTGGTTCATCAAGAACCACGGCCGTGGAATATACTAGAACAGGCCGTGATTTACAAAAGAGGCTAGGTACGAGCAAACAATTCATCCAAAGGTGCATCTAAGTCCATTCTATCATAGTCCAAGCCATAACCATCTTTCCCTTACCCTAGAATCGCATCTATTTAGCCAACAACATGCATCTCAATAATCAAACTCAACAAACATACATTCATGGCTTCCATAGCAAGTAAATGAAATGAAAGGAAGATGAAACAAGTGGAACAAAGAAATCCAAGCTGAATATGAGTTCAAGAAGGACTTACAACCCTTCACAAGAAGGTTCAATCGTTTCTTACAAACCCTTGCAAAACGTCTTCACAAAACTCATTCAAAAAGACTATGGAAACTATGAACTAGTGTGCTTCTTCTTCTTCTCCAAAATGAGAGAGTTTATTCTCCTCCCAGTGTAGCTCCAATCCAAAAATGTCTGTTCGAGAGTATGGGAGAGAATGGAGTGATGGGGTCTTCCCTCAACAGCCTGCAGGACCACCTTTTATTCACCACAAATTGCAAGAGTCGGCCATGGAGCTCGTGGGACAGTTGTCACAGTTGTGCAGAGAAAACCACGGCCTATTTCCACGCCCATGGAAATCCTAGTGGCCGTGGTTTTGGTGATGCATCTTTGTTTGGATCATCAAGCCACAATTTGGTGCAAGGCATGCACCAACAAAGTCCCATGTGTCCTCCTTGGCTCCTAGCTTGCTTCCCAATGAGTCCGAAGGTGTGTCATCTGTAGGAACGATCCTCGAATGTATTGATTAAGCTCCTAAAGCTCCCAAAATACCTACAAAACATGCAAAAGTCCGTGTAGACGTCTATCTCGACAAAATACATAAATTAAGTGCAAACGTCATGAACTAGTGTTAAACCATGCATGAATGAGCGGAAAAACTATCTAAATGAGTGCCTAAACCTACCTCATAAATCGTGTTATCAGCAGCCATCTTGGATGGGAGCCCCGCCTCCTTGGTATGACCAGCCACCAGTTGCACCGACGCCTTCTCAGCATCCGACATGGTATGAGCAGCCTCCCGCATGGTATTCCCAACAGCCGGCATGGGCAACTGACCTTTCTAGGAGGATGGAAGACTTGGAGATCCACCAGCAGGCACATCATGTGGAGCGACAGGAGAACGCTAGGATCTTACGTGATGTATACCGCCAGCAGTTTGGGCGTGCATCCGACCCCAACTTCTACCCTTATCCTCCACCGCCACCTCCACAGTGATTGATGAGATGACCGCCGGTTCGAGCTACTCCACCACCATTAGTGAGTTTCTTTTTCTTTTATTTTCTTTTCTTTATTTTGCCTAAACATTGTGGACAATGTGTATGTTAAGTATGGGGTGGGGTGTGACTTGATAACACGATTTATGACGTAGTTTTAGGTAATCATTTAGATAGAATTCTCACTCATTCATGCATGGTTTAGCACTAGTTCACGACGTTTTGCACTCAATTCATGTACTTTGTCGAGATAGACGTCTACGCGGGCTTGTGCGTTGTTTTATAGGTATTTCGGGAGATTTAGGAGCTAAAACGATACGTTTGAGGATCGTTAATCTAGATGACACACCCTCGGACTCATTAAGACACAAGCTAAAGGCTAAGGAGGACTCATGGAGCCTTGCCAACACTTGCCATGCACCAAACCACAGCTTAATGATCCAAGGCGAAGTTTCTGCACAAAATCACGGTTCTCTGACACTCCACGGACGTGGAATCAACCGTGGATTTTGCCAGATTCTTGTGACAGCTGTGCCAGGACTCTCATGGCCAGCTCATGCAAGTTTGTTATAAAAGTGGTCCTTCATGGGCTGTGAGAAGCATCTTGGAGCAGCTCTCCATTTTCCATGACTCTCTAACAAAAATATTCTCTCAATAAGAAGTTTTTCTAGGAAGGAAAGTGTCAAAGAGGAAGAAGAAGAGCTCCATTGAAGAGGAGAAGAAGAACACACACACCATTGCCACACCTTGATAGATTTTTGTAGTGAAGAATTTCGGATTCTATTTCTAGAGTTGTATGAATTATTTGAACCTTCTTTTGGAAGGATTGTGAGTTATTCTAATTCTATTTTCAGCTTGGTTTTGTTTTAGTTCACTTGTCCATCTCTTTTCCTTCATTATCTTGCAATGGATGTCATGATTTTATGTTTGTTTGTTTCGATTTCTATTATGAACGTTGTAGGCTAAATTGATGAGGTTCTAGGGTAAGGAAAGGATGGTTATGGCTAGGGCTATGATAGGACGGACTTAGATTTACCTTTGGATGACTTGTGTGTATGAACGTAGTTGCTGTTAGAAATCACGGGTAGTTCTTGTCTGACCATGGCCGTGGTTTAGGTAGAACAAACCGTGATTTTCCCTGGTTCGAAGGATCTTGTCTTAGATCTATAGAATGTTGAAATCCTAAGTGTTTGTTGAGTTTAATCTACCCTAGGGTAACCTAGAGTAGTAACTAAGTGTTAGGAGAGACTTACCCGGTAATCCTTGCTCTTAGATTCCAAAGATAACAAACCTTAGGTAGTGGTGAGCCTAATAAGCCGCCATTGGATTAGGTGTGCTAGGATAGTTGTTTAGGACTTCCCTTTCCAAGACTTACCCGGTAAGGATAGGTTAGACTCCTAATTAACAATCCGGTTTGTGTAGAATTCCTATCCTTAGGTTCTTAGAGACTTACCCGGTAACGAGACCTTAGGAGTGGACTAGTTGGACATGAGACCTACCCGGTAATTGATCCCAATTTAGAAACACTTAATCCCAACATATCATAGTTAATCCAAGGAATAAATAAATAACTTGAGTCCTATGCCATAACCGGAACTTCCAACCCCTAGAATCCGTCTTTTCTTTCCTTGATCATTATCTTGTTTAGCTTGTTTATTTGTGTTGATTCTTAGTTTAGTTTGATTGTTTACTTTGCAATAATTGTGATCTTTGATTGATCACCAAAAACCAACCAAAAACATTTGAGATTTTCTTTTCTTTATTTCTTTCTTTTCTTTCAACCTAGATCTTTACTAAACTCAATCACAATTCGAATCAATTTCACCTTAGTCTTTGTGTTCGACCTCGGAATACTATCCCTTCTACAAACGTCCCGTACACTGCGGGTTTCGCTAGGTAGTTAGGATTTAGTTCGAGTTATAAATTTAAAACCCATTTGCGCATCACGATCTTAGCGTAACAAGTTTTTGGCGCCGTTGCCGGGAACTAGGTCTAGATTGATTCTATTTTGTGATTGATTATTAGTGTAGATCTTTCTTGTTGCTTTTGATCTCTTTTTGGTTTGTGTCTTTGCTTTTCAGGATATCTATTACTCTTTAGGTGTATGCGAAGATCTCGTGGCAAGGATTTAGCTCCATTCGATCCCGAACCGGAGAAAACCCTTCGATCTAGATCCAAGAATATCCGAAAAGAGAAAGAGATGGCCGGAAGAAACCTTCAAGCTGAGTTGGATGAAGCCTTAGAACAAATAAGGCTAAGAGATAAGCTCTTGGAGGAAGAAAGGAGACTTGCCAATGAGAGGCAAGAGGAAACTAGGAGGGAGATTGAGGAGATTAGGCAAGCCCTTGTTCAAGGAGAGCTTAATCGCCGACAACCTCCACCTCCTCCACCACAACCGCAGCCGGCGGCTAATGTTAGGGTTGCGCCCATTGCCATTGAAGAGCCACAAACCCTAGGGAGACGTATGGATCCGGCACAAAGAGCACACCGTCCGGGTGTGAACTTAGGAGATCCCGCAGCCCACAACTATGAGCTCCGCCCTCAAGTTCTACAAATGATCCGGCATAATCAATTTGGAGGGATGGAAGGAGAGTCTCCTCATCAACATTTGATGAATTATGAGATCTTGATGGAGACTCTTAGACCGCCAAGATTGGAGAGCAACAACCATAAGCTAAGGGCTTTCTCCTTCTCTCTTAAGGATAAGGCCTTAGCTTGGTATCAATCTATTCCACAAGGGCGAGTTGGTACTTGGGAGGAGATGACAACCGAGTTTTTGACTAAGTTCTTCCCACCTTCCAAGACTACCGAGTTAAGAGGGAAGATCAATGCCTTCGTGATGAAGGATAGAGAGAGTTTATTCAAGTCTTGGGAGAGGTTCAAAGATCTTCTCCTTGATTGTCCACACCATGGCATACCGAAAATTGAGCTATTGGAGATCTACTTCAAAGGACTTGATGAAGATAGCCAATTCAAGCTCCAATCTCTTTCCGGTAGGACATTTATGGAGAAACATGTAGATGAAGCTTGGGAGTTTGTGGAGAAGCAAGCTCTAGTGATTGAGAAATACTCCCATAGGAAGAGTGAAGGAAGAAAGGCGGGAGCATATGAGGTGAGTGAAGTCACCATGAGCAATTTCAAGCTTGACGCCATCAACAACGAGTTGATGTCCTTGAGGGAGTTGTGTGCTACAACTTTGAAGAACCAAGCAACTCCTCAAGTGCTTCCACAAGCCAACTTGTCTTCCAAGGAGGAGGATGTGAATTATATGGGAAGGGGCAACTTCAACAATTACCAAGGCCCAAGGAGTTTCAACAATAACCGGCAATTCAACAATTACTGGCCCAACCACAACCATCCCGGATTTTCTTACTCTAACCCGGATGGAGCCTTGAACCCCTCCTCCTCCACAAGCACAACACCACCATCAAGAGCTTCACAAGAACCTCCACCCGGATTTACTCAACCTCCAAAGGATAGAACCGAAATAATGTTTGAGCAATTGCTTGGAAGGTTGAGTGGTCTTGAGAGCACGGTGACTTCAATTTCTAAAGCTCAAAAGGTTTTGGAAGCACAAGTGTTCCAAAAAGCGGGTGAAGCCCATAGAGACCCGGGAAAGCTTCCCGGAAGGACCGAAGACAACCCAAGAGGCCAAGTGTTGGCTATTACAACAAGGAGTGGGTTGAGTATGAGAGATCCTTTGCCCAAGGATAATGCTAAGGGAAAGCAAGTAGTGGTAGAAGAGGGAAAGTTGCAAGAAGATGGAGGCAAGAGCAAGGATGTAGAGCCAACCTATGTGGAACCGTCTCCATACAAGCCACCACTACCGTTCCCACAATCAAGAGCAAGAGCTCGTTTGGACAATCACTTTGGTAAGTTCCTTGAACTAATGTCCAAATTACATATTAACATTCCGTTCATGGATGCCATCTTAGGAATGCCGGCATATGGCAAGTTTTTGAAAGAAATACTCTCCAACAAAAGGAAGTTGGAGGAGTATGGGGAGATAAGAATGACCAAGAGATCCTCGGAATTGATCCAAACAATGAAGGATGAGATGCCTCCCAAGCTAAGAGATCCGGGCTCTTTTTGTGTCCCAATAGGAGTGGGAGATGTGAAGTACGAGGCCCTTTGTGATCTTGGAGCGAGTGTAAGCATCATACCGCTTGCACTTTGCAACAAGGTTGGGCTAGGAGAGCCGAAACCGGTCAAGATGACCCTCTACATGGCGGACTGCTCTATCACTCATCCAGTTGGGATCTTAGAGGACATCCCGGTGCAACTAGGAGGATTCTATGTGCCAATTGATTTTGTGGTCTTGGACATTCCGGCGGATTATCCGGTTCCCATCATATTAGGAAGACCCTTCCTAGCCACCTCCGGATGCCTAGTGGATTGCAAGAATGGAACTCTCTCCTTCAACATTGGAGAAGAGAACATCAAGTTCAAGTTGTCCACAATGACGAAAGGGCCAGCCCTTGATGAGGATCTCTTCAACATAGTCGAGCGAGAGGAATCTAGGGAAATAGTGAGCTCGATCTTGATCAAGGATCCCTTGGAGAAGGTTCTTACCTTAAGTATGATGGAGGAAGGTGTTGAGGAGGCTTGCAATGAAGAGATCAAGGTCTTGGAAGCATTGGAAGAGGAGCCAAGAGTTGGATTTGAAAGCCACGAAGAGGTGTTGAACAGCTGCAAGTTCCACGGTCGAGATTTAAGTTCCACGGCCGTCAAACTTTCTGGACAACTCTGGGAAGCAAGCTTAGCAATAACCACGGTCGTGGAAGTTGAGCAAACCGTGATTCCAACCGTGGTTTTCCCTAGACCAGCCCTTGATGATGGTCAAGCTCTTAGGAGCCATGAGAAGTCTTCATTTGCTTTGGATTCATCTCATCCAACATTGTTTGGATCGTCTCCAATTGATAAAGGTCCTCCTCAACTTGAACTCAAACCCCTCCCCTCTCATTTGAAGTATGCATTTCTTGGTGAAAACTCTACATATCTTGTGATTGTTAATGCATGCTTGAGTGATGATGAATTTGCTAAATTGTTGCATGAACTAAGATTGCATAGGAAAGCCATTGGCTATACTATTGCTGATTTGGTTGGCATTAAGCCTTCTTTGTGCATGCATAAGATAATGATGGAAGATAACCACAAACCCTCTATTGAACAACAAAGGAGATTGAATCCTATAATGAAAGAGGTAGTCAAAAAGGTAATCATTAAGTTGCTAGATGCGGGAATTATCTACCCTATCTCGGATAGTAAGTGGGTTAGTCCCATTCATGTAGTTCCTAAGAAGGGTGGGATGACCGTAGTAACTAATGAGAACAATGAACTAATCCCGACTAGGACGGTTACGGGTTGGAGAATGTGCATCAATTATAGGAAGTTGAACATGGCCTCTAGGAAAGATCACTTCCCTCTCCCCTTCATCGACCAAATGCTAGAAAGGTTAGCTCAACACTCTCATTTTTGCTATCTAGATGGCTATAGTGGATTCTTCCAAATCCCTATCCACCCCGATGACCAAGAGAAAACAACCTTTACATGTCCATGGGGTACCTTTGCATATAGGAGAATGCCATTTGGGTTGTGTAATGCACCCGCCAACTTCCAAAGGTGTATGATGGCTATCTTTTCGGAATACATAGAAAATATCATGGAAGTGTTTATGGATGATTTCTCTGTTTATGGTTCTTCCTTTGATAATTGCTTGGTTGACTTGTCACTAGTATTGCAAAGATGTGAGGAGACAAATCTTGTCTTGAATTGGGAAAAATGCCACTTCATGGTAAGTGAAGGCATTGTGTTAGGACACTTGGTGTCTAACCGTGGCATTGAGGTTGATAGGGCCAAAATTGAAACGATAGAGAAGTTGCCACCACCTACCTCGGTGAAAGGGGTAAGGAGTTTCTTAGGGCATGCCGGTTTTTACCGGAGGTTTATCCAAGATTTCTCTAAAATTTCTAAGCCTCTCACTAACCTACTAATGAAGGATGTTGATTTCGTCTTTTTCAAGGATTGTCTTGAGGCTTTTTGTAGGTTGAAGAACGCCTTGATCTCCGCACCTATCATGCAACCTCCGGATTGGAGTCTACCATTTGAGATCATGTGCGATGCAAGCGATGTAGCCGTAGGGGCTGTTTTGGGGCAAAGGAAAGATGGGCGCACTCATGCTATTTATTATGCTAGCAAGACGCTAGATGATGCCCAACTCAATTATGCTACCACCGAGAAGGAGTTGCTAGCGGTGGTGTATGCATTTGAGAAGTTCCGCTCATACCTTGTTGGAGCGAAGGTCATAGTCTATACGGATCATGCTGCGATCCGTTATCTACTTACAAAGAAGGATGTCAAACCAAGGTTGATTCGGTGGATCCTTCTTCTTCAAGAGTTTGATTTGGAAATACGAGATAAGAAGGGATCCGAGAACTCCGTGGCGGATCACCTTAGTAGATTGCCTCCATTAGAGCTTGGAAGAGATGACATTCCAATTGATGACTCATTCCGAGATGAGCAATTGCAAATGATGGAGGAATGCTTGTTCCAAGTGTCTAGAGGAAATGAGCCATGGTACGCCGACATTGTGAACTACTTAGTGTGTGAGGAAGTGCCTCCCGGATTGACATATGCACAAAGAAAGAAGTTCTTCAACGATGTGAGGCATTACTATTGGAGTGAGCCACTCTTGTTCAAGAAAGGCCCGGATGGAATGTTTAGAAGATGCATACCGGAAGATGAAGTAGAGAGTGTGACCCGGCATTGTCACTCCTTACCATGTGGAGGCCATGCTAGCTCACACAAGACGTGTGCAAAGGTATTGCAATTCGGTTTTTATTGGCCTAACTTGTTTAAAGATGTGCAAGGTTTTGTAGCGGCATGTGATGCTTGCCAAAGGACGGGCAACATCTCAAGAAGGAATGAGATGCCCTTGAACAACATCCAAGAAGTCGAAATATTTGATGTGTGGGGTGTGGACTTCATGGGACCATTCCCTTCTTCATGTGGGAATCTCTTCATCCTATTGGCGATGGACTATGTGTCAAGATGGGTGGAGGCAATCGCCTCTCCTACAAATGATGCCAAGGTGGTAGTGCGGTTCTTCAACCGGGTGATCTTCCCTAGGTTTGGAACACCAAGGGTGATCATTAGTGATGGAGAAAAGCACTTCACGAATAGGAACTTTGGAGCGCTTTTGGCTATGTATGGGGTGACTCATAAGGTGGCAACACCTTACCATCCCCAAACTAGTGGCCAAGTGGAGATCTCCAACCGGGAGATCAAGGCCATCCTTGAGAAGACGGTGTCTAGGACTAGAAAGGATTGGGCTATGAGGCTAAATGATGCCTTATGGGCATATAGAACCGCCTTCAAGACACCGATTGGCACCACTCCTTACAAGTTGGTCTATGGCAAGTCTTGCCACCTTCCGGTAGAGATGGAGCATAGAGCTTATTGGGCCATTAAGTGGCTAAATTTTGATCTCAAGGCAGCGGGAGAAAAGAGATTGCTTGAATTGAATGCCCTCGAGGAGATCCGGTTGGACGCTTATGAGAATGCCCGGATTTACAAAGAGAGAACCAAAAGATGGCATGACAAGAAGATCATCCCCAAGGAGTTGAGTGAAGGAGATCTTGTCCTTCTCTTCAACTCAAGGCTAAGGCTCTTTCCCGGAAAGCTCAAATCAAGATGGACCGGGCCATATGTGGTGAAGAAGATCTTTTCCCATGGAGCCATTGAGATAGGAGGGGAACATTGTGGGAACTTTAAGGTGAATGGGCACCGGTTGAAGAAGTATATCCCGGGAGCTCCGGTGGAGATAATTGCCCCACTTCACCTTGAGTAGACGCCCCCCGAGTTTGGTCAAGCTAATGACCTTAAAGAAGCGCTTGGTGGGAGGCAACCCATTGGTAACATTTTTCTTTTCTTGATTTGCTTTTGTTTCTAGATTTTTCTATCTTTGTGTGTGTTTTGTCTACTTTGTGTGTGTGTGCTAGAACATTAGTGGCATTGGAGGCCTTATTTGACATAGGAATGATGATGATGAAACCCTCATCAATTATGGGTGGAGCGGACGCGGAACTTGGACGGCTAGTGGTGCCTAGCGCGGGTCCCGAAGCTTTGATGGATGCTTAGAGCTCTCTACCATGGTTGATAGGATCATCAAACGTCAATTCACTATTGAGCAATCCCAAATACCATAACAAACCATTTTTGCATTGTGAGAACCTTCTTTCACTCTTTTTACTTGTATACCACATTGGGGACAATGTGTTTCTAAGTATGGGGTGGGGTTTGCATGATCCTTTGCATGATGAGCATCTAGGATAGTTTAAAATCTTCACATGTCTTGCATTGTACATACTTAAATCGAAAATACCATAAAAAATCAAAAAATTTTAAAAAAAATTTGTACTTTCTAGGCTTGGATATGATCCTAATGATGAATCTTGTCTTGTGAATTGGCTATGGATGGCCTCATGTGTTAGGATTAATGAACGCATATGTGGACTTGAAGTACTTCTCTTGAAATACTATGAATGATTTGTGACCATGATGTTTGCCTAGAAAGGATTGAGTAGTGAAGATCGAAATTACATGATAGTTCTTGCATACCATCTAGGAATGAATGAGGCGATTCAATCTTTCTCTACTTCTCATCTTAATCATGATTGCTTGAGCACCTCAATTGAGATAAAATTGACCTCTTTTAACCCATCCGGGAATAAGAGCATGCTAGTGTGTTGATGTGTGTAAAAAGCAAGTGTGAGGTGAAGTTGTTGATGAAGAGAACATCATGCATAAAATGCTGAATTTGTTGTGAAAAGTGTAGCCAATAATATAGGTTTGGGGACATTGGTTTAAATGACAAGTAACTCGGTACACTTCACATAATCGGGTGTTGGTGCCTTGCCAAAGTCAAATGAACCAATAGTCCTAACGAGCTTTGGTATGTGTGCCCGGTGTGGATGCACCTCGAAAACTAAGAAAAAGCCCGAGGACGGCTAATCACCAAGGTTTCGGCTTTTGTACACCAATGCCATTGTCTCAAAAATAAGTCAAAGAAAAAGAAAAGAAAGAAAAGATAGAGGAAAATATACACTTGAAGGAAGTTGATCGAGGACAAGAATGTGGAGTTAGTTCCGTTCCCGGATTAGCATCACATAACCTAGAAATCCCCACCCAATCACTACATTTCTTAGCCCTTTTATCTCACAAGACCTTATGACCTATTCGCATGTTTGTAAGACTTAGTGATTTAGATTGGATGTACTCTTGACCTTCTTGACTTCTTCATCTTTATATTTCATGCATACCTTTGAGTTAAGTACAATTGTCTTTCCATGCTTTCATTTGTTTGATGCATGATTGCTTATCCTTTGCCATGAAACATGACTTTGAAGGTGATCCAATAATAGAAGCACAAACTCAAAAAGATTTTGCCATTTTTCTGCATACATAAATCATGTCATCTCTTAATCTATAGTTAGGAATTTGCTCGGGGACGAGCAAACCTTAAGTATGGGGTATTTTGATAACACGATTTATGACGTAGTTTTAGGTAATCATTTAGATAGAATTCTCACTCATTCATGCATGGTTTAGCACTAGTTCACGACGTTTTGCACTCAATTCATGTACTTTGTCGAGATAGACGTCTACGCGGGCTTGTGCGTTGTTTTACAGGTATTTCGGGAGATTTAGGAGCTAAAACGATACGTTTGAGGATCGTTAATCTAGATGACACACCCTCGGACTCATTAAGACACAAGCTAAAGGCTAAGGAGGACTCATGGAGCCTTGCCAACACTTGCCATGCACCAAACCACAGCTTAATGATCCAAGGCGAAGTTTCTGCACAGAATCACGGTTCTCTGACACTCCACGGCCGTGGAATCAACCGTTGATTTTGCCAGATTCTTGTGACAGCTGTGCCAGGACTCTCATGGCCAGCTCATGCAAGTTTGTTATAAAAGTGGTCCTTCATGGGCTGTGAGAAGCATCTTGGAGCAGCTCTCCATTTTCCATGACTCTCTAACAAAAATATTCTCTCAATAAGAAATTTTTCTAGGAAGGAAAGTGTCAAAGAGGAAGAAGAAGAGCTCCATTGAAGAGGAGAAGAAGAACACACACACCATTGCCACACCTTGATAGATTTTTGTAGTGAAGAATTCCGGATTCTATTTCTAGAGTTGTATGAATTATTTGAACCTTCTTTTGGAAGGATTGTGAGTTATTCTAATTCTATTTTTAGCTTGGTTTTGTTTTAGTTCACTTGTCCATCTCTTTTCCTTCATTATCTTGCAATGGATGTCATGATTTTATGTTTGTTTGTTTCGATTTCTATTATGAACGTTGTAGGCTAAATTGATGAGGTTCTAGGGTAAGGAAAGGATGGTTATGACTAGGGCTATGATAGGACGGACTTAGATTTACCTTTGGATGACTTGTGTGTATGAACGTAGTTGCTGTTAGAAATCACGGGTAGTTCTTGTCTGACCACGGCCGTGGTTTAGGTAGAACAAACCGTGATTTTCCCTGGTTCGAAGGATCTTGTCTTAGATCTATAGAATGTTGAAATCCTAAGTGTTTGTTGAGTTTAATCTACCCTAGGGTAACCTAGTGTAGTAACTAAGTGTTAGGAGAGACTTACCCGGTAATCCTTGCTCTTAGATTCCAAAGATAACAAACCTTAGGTAGTGGTGAGCCTAATAAGCCGCCATTGGATTAGGTGTGCTAGGATAGTTGTTTAGGACTTCCCTTTCCAAGACTTACCCGGTAAGGATAGGTTAGACTCCTAATTAACAATCCGGTTTGTGTAGAATTCCTATTCTTAGGTTCTTAGAGACTTACCCGGTAATGAGACCTTAGGAGTGGACTAGTTGGACATGAGACCTACCCGGTAATTGATCCCAATTTAGAAACACTTAATCCCAACATATCATAGTTAATCCAAGGAATAAATAGATAACTTGAGTCCTATGCCATAATCGGAACTTCCAACCCCTAGAATCCATCTTTTCTTTCCTTGATCATTATCTTGTTTAGCTTGTTTATTTGTATTGATTCTTAGTTTAGTTTGATTGTTTACTTTGCATGAATTGTGATCTTTGATTGATCACCAAAAACCAACCAAAAACATTTGAGATTTTCTTTTCTTTATTTCTTTCTTTTCTTTCAACCTAGATCTTTACTAAACTCAATCACAATTCGAATCAATTTCACCTTAGTCTTTGTGTTCGACCTCGGAATACTATCCCTTCTACAAACGTCCCGTACACTGCGGGTTTTGCTAGGTAGTTAGGATTTAGTTCGAGTTATAAATTTAAAACCCATTTGCGCATCACGATCTTAGCGTAACATGACTCTCATTTGTAATAACTCGATACACTTGCTTTGCTTATTTCCATGAACACTTGCATGTTACTTTTCATTGTTAGACGTTTCATTATTGCATTTCATGAAAAAGCTTTGAAAAACCCATAAAAATTTGAAAATTCTAAAAATTTTTGTGCTTTTAAGATTAGAGATGATTTCTATGATGAATCTACTTGTGGAATGAAACTTTGATGACTTTTATATACTTGAATTGGTGTGTGAATTATGAAAGAAATTGAGTATGTTGTTTAGCCTTTCTTGCAAGTTTCATAATGTGAATGTTTTGTCTAAATCATATTGAGGAATGAAGGTTGAAATCACAATATAAGTTCTTGCTTTTTTTATGAAATGATTAAGGCACCTCGATTTTCTTGCTTCTTTCTTTGATCATCTAGCCCTTCAATGAAAATAATTACCTCCTTTACCTATCCGGAAATTGGGAAGAGTTGATTTTGGCATGTTTGATGTGGAAGGGCCATAAAAGAAATTGTTTGAATTCAAAGTATAGAACATAGGTTTGGGGAAGTCAATCATGATGATGAGTAACTTGGCACCATTCACATAGCCGGGTGTTTGTGTCTTGTCAAAGTCGGATTGAGTGATATTCCTAACGGTTTATGGTATGTGCATCAAGGGTTTGAGGCATCTCGGAATTGAGAAACGTCAATCTCCTAGGCTTCAGTTTTTGTGCACCGCTGTCCATATTTCCAAAAGTAAAGTCGAAAAATTTTGTGTAAAAAGGAAAGAGCAAAGCTCTAAGTTTGTGGTTAGTTCAAATGGTAAAAAGAAAAGAGTTTGTGTTGTTCCTTTTTCCCGGATTCATACACCACATTCCCTTACAAGTTTCCCACCTTTTTCCGCATTCTTGACTTTAATTGAAAGTCCTTGAGATCATAAGAATGTTGTTTGCCTTTGTGATCTAAATTGAAGTTTCACATGCTTGATTTTGACTTTACTTGAAGGTTATGATGTTTGTCTTGAAGTTTATGCAACTTATGATGTTTCCTTTGCTCTACATATTTTGATTCATGTGTATGAATGTTTTCAAGGAGCCATGAAGCAAGATTTGAGGATGATCTATTGATTAGAAGCACATTACCAAAAAGATTGTTTTGTTTTGTTTTTGCATTCATATTTCATTCTACCTTATGTTCTAAACTTTTGAAAACCTTGCCAGGGGACAAGCAACAGACAAGTATGGGGTATTTTGTTAGCATGAAATATGACTATATTTTAGGCACTTTTTTTTGTTGTTTTTTCCCTTTTGTTGTGTACATGGATATGAGCTTGAAGCATTTGTGAGCACATTCACCTATTCTGTCGATATAGAGATCTACACAAGCTTTGCATTGTTTTAGGAAAATGAAGGCTAGAATTGGAGCATATAGGAGAGGAAAGGAGTGATTTGATCATGCTAGATGTTATGAGGATGCCTTGGAGAAGCTAAGGAAGGAGTTTGATTAGAGAAATTGACGAAAATAAGGCTTTCATGAAGGAATTTGATCTTCTACGGCCTATTGAGTTATTCCACGACCGTGGACCTACCATCAGGATCATGGAAAGGGACGTTAGAGAATATCTGAAAGTTCCACGGTCTAAATCACGGCCGTGGAAGTTTGTACTTGGCCATGATTTCCTCGACGTTGCCACGTGTCATTTATGCCACGTCAACAATAGTTATCGGGCTTTTCTCGTAAACCTATTTTGCTCTATAAGAAGGCTAAAGAGAGGAGGAAAAGACATACAGTGCATACGACGCATTTACGGTGTATTGGCGGCTTGGAAGATTCATTGCTTAGGGAAGATCCCGAGAAGGACGCGATTTGAAGATTGTGTACTTCGGGTATATCTTAGGGTTTACGATTGGAGACGGATTGACATCCCGTTCTTCATTGTTTCTCTAGATCGATGTGAGGATTTCTATTCCCCTTTTCTGCATTCATTCGATACAAACAATTGTTGTTGGATTTGAGATTGAGTTTTCGATTATTATTGAGTTTTCGAGGTTTTCATCTATTCTCTCTTTATATTTGATTATTGATTTGATAATAATGGTTATTGGCTAAAACCCTTTAGCAATTCTAAGGTGAAGGGTTGATAGTTGTGGCTTAGATGATGATAGATTGAACCAAAACAGATTGGACCCTAAGAGTTGCGAGAATCTCGTCGACAACCCTAAACCACGGTCTGTTCTTGAGTTCCACGACCGTGGTTTCTCAAGAACTAGCCGTGATTTCCCTCTGTCGTACGTTTTTTCTTTTGCTTTAATCCAAAGTTAAGAGATTTGCCTTAACTTATCATTGGCTTGCCTTTCCTATGTAGTAGTGAGACTCAACATCCTCTATTTTTGTTTCGAGTGTCACAACCTTAACCGTTTTGGCTTGTGTTTGATCCCTTAGGTTTGAGCTTGGGTATTTGAGAGTAATTTTTATCCTTTGATCCTTTTTATACTGCAGCCTCAACAACCTTTATAGAGAGAGTCTTTGAGTGAGACATATAGGGTTTTGGAACTTCACCGTACATAACCTTACATTAGATATATCTTTGCAATCCCGACTTTGTCCTTATATCTATAGAATATCTTGAATCGATTGCCACAATTGGATATTTGGATCTTTAGAATTGCTAATTTCCCAATATATTTGCAAAGCTTCTCTATTTCACTTACTTGACAACTTGTGAACTGATTTTACTCTCACCAAATCCCTGAGTTCGATACTCTGGAATTCTTGTCTTACTACACCGATCTGTACACCGAGGGTTCGCTTTTGCCTAAGTTCTAGATATAAATACCCCATACTTGTCTCTTGCTTGTCCCCAAGAAAGGTTTTCAAAACCTTAGAACATAAGGTAGAATGAAATATGAATGCAAAAACAAAACAAAACAAAAACAATCTTTTCGGTAATGTGCTTCTAATCAATAGATCTTCCTCAAATCTTGCTTCATGGCTCCTTGAAAACATTCATACACATGAATCAAAATATGTAGAGTAAAGGAAACATCATAAGTTGCATAAACTTCAAGACAAACATCATAACCTTCAAGCAATGTCAAAATCAAGCATTTGAAACTTCAATTTAGATCACCAAGGCAAACAACATTCTTATGATCTCAAGGACTTTCAAGTAAGGTCAAGGATGCGGAAAAAGGTGGGAAACTTGTAAGGGAATGTGGTGTATGAATCTGGGAAAAAGGAACAACACAAACCTTTTCTTTTTACCATTTGAACTAACCACAAACTTAGAGCTTTGCTCTTTACTTTTTACACAAAATTTTTCGACTTTACTTTTGGAAATATGGACAGCGGTGCACAAAAACCGAAGCCTAGGATATTGGCGTTTCTCAATTTCGAGATGCCTCAAACCCTTGATGCAGATACCATAATCCGTTAGAAATATCGCTCAATCCTATTTTGGCAAGACACAAACACCCAACTATATGAATGGTCCCGAGTTACTCATCATCATGATTGACTTCCCCAAACCTTTTTTCTATACTTTGAATTTAAAAAATTTCTTTCATGGCCCTCCCACATCAAACATGCCAAAATCAACTCTTCCTAATTCCCGGATAGGTAAAGGAGGCAATTATTTTCATTGAGGGGCTAGATGATCAAAGAAAGAAGCAAGAAAATCGAGGTGCCTTAATCATTTCATAAAAAAAGCAAGAACTTATATTGTGATTTCAACCTTCATTCCTCAATATGATTTAGACAAAACATTCACATTATGAAACTTGCAAGAAAGGCTAAACAACATACTCAATTTCTTTCACAATTCACAAACCAATTCAAGTATATAAAAGTCATCAAAGTTTCATTCCACAAGTAGATTCATCATAGAAATCATCTCTAATCTTAGAAGCACAAAAATTTTCAGATTTTTCAATTTTTTATGGGTTTTTCAAAGCTTTTTCATGAAATATGATAGCATGTATTATAGTCTATATTTTGGGACTTGTTTAAACGTTTTATCTTCAATAATTTGCATGTTTGGATGTATATTATGTGATTATATTGTCGTTTCATCTACCATTACGGGAATCGAGGTCTACACCAAGTTTCGTTGTAAATGTAGGTAAAATGGCACGTTTTGGACTAAAATGGAGTTAAAGGAGCTAAGGAGTCATAGGAGCTACATTCAGGAACTTAAGGAGAAACTCAGGAAGCATGAAAATGGATTAAAGATTCACTTTGGACAATATTTGAGAGATTTCACACTCAGTTAGAGAGGCACCTCGGTCAGCTACAGTACCACCTCGACCGAGGTGATTTTGAGGAGCGCCCCGACCGAGGTGAATACCCTGATGCGGCGAAGATTTTATATTTTATGGCTGAGATCTTTTAATTATGGAAAGAAGATTTTATATTTTTGGGCTGGATTTCTGGAAGGAAGGAGATATATTCAGCTGATATATTTGTACCTATTTTATGGGAAAATATCTTTTCCAAGATTTCTTTACTTTGGAAGGCAATTTTTCCTATAAAAAGGGTCGGATTTTCCACAAATCCGACATCCCGCCGCAGTTCGAAGACCTAGCGGTATCCAAGTCCTGCAGTTGCAGAAGATTTCCCTTCAAGATTGAAGGAAGAAGGAAGATTTCCTTGTTGGAAGATAGGTTGAAGGAGTTTTGTTAGATTTCCTTAGGCTACTTCTTGGTTTATTGTCTTGTTTGATTTGTGATTGAAGGAACGTTGTTTGTTTGATATTTGATTCAATTATTGAAGCCTTGTTCTTAAGGTTTTTGTGTTAAAATATTCATTCCCTTCCCATATATTTGATTATTGCTTTCATGATGATGAGTGGCTAATTTCCTTGTGCGATTCTAGGGTGATTGACTGAAGGTTGTGGGAAAGACGATGATAGAATGATCTTAATCCCAATAGGACCCTGAAAGCTCGAGTCTTTAATCTTAACCCTAGAACATCCCGTTCAGTCGATGAACATCTCGGCCGGGGTGGGATTTGTCTGACCGAGGTGACCTTTTCTCATCCAAAACTGAGAGTTAAGTGTTAGAGTTTGCCAAATCCTATTCTTATTACACCTTTCGTGGTTCAATGCAAGCCTAGGATGAGACTTACCCGGTGATTCCTTTGCTTGTATACCCAAGATCATGAGTGTAGGTAATAAAGGTTTATCCTTTATTGGGGTTTGAGTGTGCCTTCATCCCACCTTTGTGAGTTAATCTGAGACTTACCCGGTAAAGGTTGATTCTATTCCCTTAGTTGGTATGTTGGTTTGACGTTATAGTTCTTTTCCTTAATTCCTTGAGACTTACCCGGTAATAGGAGTTTTGGTTTGGGATTGTGAGTAGTGAGACTTACCCGGTGATCTATTCTACTTTAGAAATACCTTCCCTATGCAAAATCTCAACTTTGTCCACTTATCTTTAGATCTTGAGTTGGAAACACAACTAGATGCTTTAAACCCTAGAATTGCATATTTCCTTTAATTGACTATATTATCATCTTTTATTGCTTTGATCTCCTTTGTGGTTAGTAGTTACATAGCTTACCTATACCTGCTTTGTTTCACCTAAGTCCTTGAGATCGACACCCTGGAATTCTTGCTTTTACTACGATTGACCCGTACACTGCGGGTTTGCATCCTTGTTTTAAGCATACCTCTTGGGTTATAAATTTAAAGCTTGGACACACCATTTGGAGCGAACAAAATGCAATAATGAAACGTGTGACAATGAAAAGAAACATCCAAGTGTTCATGGAAATAAGCAAAGCAAGTGTATCGAGTTATTACAAACGAGAGTCACACCCCACCCCATACTTAACATACACATTGTCCTCAATGTTAGGAATAATAAAGAAAAGAAAAGAAAAAGAAACTCACTAATTGTGGTGGAGTAGCTCGAACCGGCGGTCATCTCATCAATCACTATGGAGGTGGTGGTGGAGGATAAGGGTAGAAGTTGGGGTCGAATGGACGCCCAAACTGCTGGTGGTATACATCACGTAAGATCCTAGCGTTCTCCTGTCGCTCCACATCATGTGCCTGCTGGTGTATCTCCAAGTCTCCCATCCTCCTGGAAAGGTCAGTCGCCCATGCCCGTTGCTGGGAATACCATGCGGGAGGTTGCTCTTACCATGTCGGCTGCTAAGAAGGCGTCAGTGCAACTGGTGGCTAGTCATACCAAGAAGGCGGGGCTCCCATCCAAGATGGTTGTTATCCATACCAAGAAGGAGGAGCATCCATCCATGTCAGGCGCTCACTGACACTGGCTCAACGAGAGGAAGAAGAACCGGATGGCCTCGACTGGTGGGGAGATCTCCTAGGCGGGTCCGGGAAGTCAGCTGGCTGATCCGGGAATGATCCAAACTCCGGCTCATCCCCTCCTGCGTCCGGATGGTCACCTCCTCCCATCTCTTGATCCTCGTCATCTGCAGCTGCAATCGGGACCTTATCGGGAACATATGGAGGAGCCACTAACCTGTTAGCATGCATAGAAACAAAAGTCTCCTTCTAGTTATGATGGTCAAGCATGAGTGATTACTCTAGAAGCCATGGAATGCCCTGAAGAACCGATAGGTGATATAAATAGGATAAATAATACTCTAGAAGGGTGGTTGAATAGAGTATGAGAATTTTTCGCAAACCAAATCTCAAGGCCTTGAAACCTCTTTCAAGGGCCTTGATGTCAATTTGTGCTCTTTGTGAATCTTTGATTTCAAGGGCTTTGAAACTCCTTTCAAGGTCCTTGACTTCTTGCTCCTGCAAAACAAAGTTAGTCATAATAAAGTATGGATGGTGCGGAATTAAAAAAATTGACACAAGGATATGTTTAGGAAGTTCGGCTCTATATATCCTACTCTCCGTCCCAGGGTATATCCGTAGGATCTAACTAACTATTATCAGCTTCAAAGAGTCCTAGATAGAAACTAGAAGAAATCCCCTTCTTCTCTCACTGTAGCCAACGCTACGATCTAGCTCCAACTCTTAATCTAGCTATAATAGCCTAGTTACTTCGTAGAGTAACACAGACTCTAGTATAACACTATTTAGATCTTCCAATGGAGCTCTAGTATTTTCTCTCTCTAAGAGGATAAAACTGTTATGTGAATGAGAGAAAGAAAAACAACGAATGAAGATGATTAGGTTGCTTGAGGATGCAAAGATGTTTTCCTGTGTAAGCTTGTGTATCTCCCTTCTTCGACCATCAATTTCATTTATACTCTTCTATGGAAAGGTCTTCTAGCCGTTGTAGAGATGACCGTTGAAGATGAATCTTTTTTTTCCATGAAGATCGTTTTCTTGTTCGGAGATAAGGTAGACGTTGTAAGTCTTCAGCCCCTATGAACACGTCGAGTCCTTTACTCCTTGATCTTCTCTTTTTCTGTTGAATAGAGAGAGAAGATATTTTTCCCGTTTTGTTTAGAAAATCTTCTAGAAAAGATTCAATATTCTTTGTTTAAGATCTTCGATTGAGATCTTCCTTCGGTTGATAAGATCTTTGGTTGATGAGATCTTCCTGTTACAGAATCTTCCAATAAAATCTTCAGCTCATTTTGAATTCTCTTTCATGCGCTTATAATTCCAAGGCTCTTGATTTCATCCCTTTGTACTCTCCATCTTCCTTTGTCCTTGAATTATATTCTAAGGCCCTTAAAATTCATATCAAGGTCCTTGATATATGAATAAAACCTGCACTGAATTCATACCAACCAAAAATCTAGAAATATAATCAAGTACATTGTTAGTATATCCAACTTCTATATTTGTGTGAAGTCTTCCACCATCAACACCTGTAAACCATTTTAATCAAGGTGGAGTTTTCACTTAGAATAGAAGGAGTGAGTGAAATCGGAGTACCTTTGACTGAAGTTTCAAGAGTAATATACCCTTTGTAACTTTTTGTGGTGAGATTAACATAGAATAATCTTGTGAGTCGTTGAAAAGAAAAATCTCTAGGATTTAGAACCTTCTAGATAATTGAACTCTTCAGCTTGTCTATGCAGGGTATCTTGAGGGTATCGAGAAAATCAGTATCCACCAAAGCACACATACAAAGCGGTCGGTTGTGAAAACCGTCAAGCCAAGATCCAGAAGCTTGAAAATTAATGAACCATGATGAGGGAAGACCGATAATCTGTGATGTATCGAGATCTTCAGAAGGTTTTTCTTCTTTAGCAATTGACGAGTTCTGAGCATCTTTCTTTTTGGAAGATAGAGGAGCAGATCTCTTGCTTCTGGGTGCCATGAGGAAAGTTTGAGAGAGAAATCAAAAGATTTTGAAATAAGGTTTCTTGTGAAAGGATAAAAAGATGAGAAGGTAGGTCCGTTTTATCAAGGATATGACAAAATCTTTTGAGAAAATTAGGCTTTTAAAACCGAAATCAAGAACTGTTTCAAACAAAGAATTCTTTTAAAAAATATTTTAAGAATTAAAATATCTATACAAATATTATCTCTTAAAGTATCCGTAAAGTCAATTTCCCCTTTAAATATGTTTCAAGGCTCCTTTTAATTTCATTTCAAGGCCCTTGAAAACATCAATTGGGCTGCATGTGTAGGAACGATTAAAACTCATTTACTCCCCCTACGTTAATGCTTCCTTGTTCAACATACCAAGCTCTAATCTAATAAAATTAAATTGTTCCTCAAGAAGAGGCTTGGTAAAGATATCTTCAAGCTGCAAGTTAATTGAGATAAAAGAAATCGAAACATCACCTTTCTCAACATGATCACGTATGAAGTGATGCCTTACGTCAATATGCTTAGTCATTGAGTGCTGCACAAGATTTTTGGTTATAGAAATAGCACTAGTATTATCACATTTTATAGGAATACCTTTCAAGTCGAAACCAAGGTCACGAAATTGTTGGGCAATCTAGAGAATTTGAGCACAACAAGCACCTGCAGCTATATATTCAGCTTCAGTTGTGGATAGGGCAACATAATTTTGCTTCTTGGAGTGCCAACTGATTAGGGATGACCCTAAGAATTGACAACATCCTGAAGTACTTTTTCTATCGATCTTATAACCTGCAAAGTCTGCATCTGAATAGCCAACAAGATGAAACGAGCTTTGACGTGGGTACCATAACCCTAGATCCTTAGTGCCATTGAGATACCGAAAAGTTCTTTTCACAGCTATCAAGTGTGACTCTTTAGGATCAGCTTGAAATCTTGCACACATGCACACGCTAAACATAATGTCAAGACGACTAGCAGTTAGATACAATAATGAACCGATCATACCTCGATACTCCTTTTGTACTACACTTTTGCCATTCTTGTCATGATCTAGCGAAAGTGTTGAACTCATAGGAGTCTTTGCAACCTTAGATTGATCCATTTTGTACTTTTTAAGCAAGTCATTAGTATACTTGCTTTGATTGAGAAAAATTCCTTTCTTTGCTTGAGTAACTTGAAGTCCAAGAAAGAAATTTAGCTCTCCAATTAAGCTCATCTCAAATTCCCTGCACATAATATCTGAAATTCCTTGCAAAGGGAATCATTAGTAGCACCGAATAATATGTCATCAACATAGATTTGTACTACTAAAATGTCGTTGCCTCTAGTTTTGATAAACAATGGTTTATCAATCAAACCTCTTTTAAAATTGTTTTCAAGAAAATATTTAGACAATCTTTCATACCAAGCTCGAGGAGCTTGCTTAAGACAGTAAAGAGCTTTGTCTAATTTAAAAACATGATTTGGGAATTCATCATTTTCAAAACCAGGAGGTTGAGCAACGTAGACTTCTTCTTCTAAGAAGCCGTTTAGAAAAGCACATTTTACATCCATTTGAAAAAGTTGTATGCTCATGAAAGATGCAAATGCAAGTAGCATTCGTATGGCTTCTAACCTGGCAACGGGAGCAAAAGTCTCCTCATAATCAATACATTCTTCTTGGTTATAACCTTGTGCTACAAGTCGTGCTTTGTTTTGTATGACTTTGCCACTTTCATCCAATTTGTTTCAAAAGACCCATTTCGTGCCAATAACTGATTGATGCTTTGGTCTTGAAGTAAGAGTCATTACCTTGTTCCTCTCAAATTCATTTAATTCATTTTGCATGGCAATGATCCAGTCTGGTTCTTAAAAAGCTTGAATGTAGTTCTTTGGCTCGACAAGTGATACAAACGCGGAGAAGGCACAAAGATTGTTTACTTTAGATCTAGTTTGAACTCCAGCATTTGGATCTGAGATCACATTCTCTTGTGGATGATACGAGGAGTGTTGAACTTTTCTTCTTTTGACAGATGAAGTAGATCCAGAAGGTTGAGCTGTATATGTTTGACTCGATTCAAGTACCATTTGTGTATTACCTATTGTTTCAATCTCAAGGCCTTGAAGTTGGGTTTCAAGCCCTTGAAGTGGAATTCTGTTGTCACAGTTTCCAGTTTCAAGGTCTTGAGGATTTTCTTTGGTATCTTGAATCTTTTCCTGCATATTCTTGCCTTGACCTTTAGGATCTTCCTCTTCATCCGAAATGTGATCTTCTCTTTGATTCAGATTTAAATATGCAAAACTCTCACTCAAAGTACCATCATTGCTTTCATCAAAAATAATATGAATGTTTTCCTCAACAATTTTGGTACGTTTGTTATAAACTCGGTAAGCTTTGCTATTTAAAGCATATCCTATGAATATAGCTTCATCATTAAGTGCATCAAATTTCCCAAGATTGTCCTTCCCATTGTTATGAACAAAACAAGTACATCCAAAAGGTTTGAAGTATGAAATATTTGGCTTTCTTCCTTTAAAAATTTCATAAGGAGTCTTTTTCAAAATAGGGTGAATTAAACATCTATTTAAAATATAATTTGCAGTGTTTACCGCTTCAGCCCAGAAACTCTTTGGTAAATTATTTTCTAAAAGCATTGTCCTAGACATATCCTCTAGAGTGCGGTTCTTACGTTCCACAACTCCATTTTGTTGAGGAGTTCTAGGAGCTGAAAAATTATGAGATATACCATATTTTGCACAAAACAAATCAAACTTTAGTTGATCAAATTGTCTTCCATGATCACTTCTTATAGAAACAATTGGTAGGTTTTTCAAACTTTGTAACTCCTTACACAATTTTGAAAACTCAAATAAAGCTTCAGATTTTTCTCGCATAAATGATATCCATGTAAAACGAGAGAAATCATCCACTATAACAAGGATGTATTGTTTTCCTCCGGGAGATTTGACACGCATAGGTCCACAAAGATCCATATGTAAAAGTTCAATAGGTCAAGAAGAACTTCCAGCTTTCTTAGGTTTGAATGAACCTCTTGTCTGTTTACCTTGTGTACACGCCTTACATAGATCATTAACCTTGAAGTTTAGGCTTGGCAAACCACGTACCAAATCTTTTGTAAGTAGCTTCTGCATGGTATGCATGCTTACGTGGCCAAGGTTTCTATGTCAAAGCCTTGGATCATCAGTCAAGGCCTTTAGACATTTTAGCTTAGTTTCTGCAACTTGTCAAAGAATTAACATTATTACATCTAGGAGCCGTAAGCAATACTTCTCCCGTCTTTATGTCTTGAACTTCACATTTTTCTTAATCAAACATGACTTTATTGCCTTTATCACAAATTTGAGAAATACTTAGCAGATTATATTTCAAGCCATCAACTAAATAAACATCATCAATAAAGTTGGATGAATTTTAGAAAATTTTACCAATGCCAATTATGTCACACTTTCCTTTATCACCAAGAGTAATATTTCCAGATGATTGCTTCTTTAAATCTGAGAATAAAGAACTCTTTCCACTCATGTGTCTTGAGCAACCACTATCTAATATCCATTTGTGCTCCTTTACCTTGGTGATATCCTGCAAAACAGCAAACGTCAACCTTTCCGGGTCGACCAAATGGCATATTTTGGTTCATACTCAGGCTCGATCATGTTTGGTGGTCTAGTACCTTTAGAAACCCAGATTTGTTTGACTTGTTTCCTTAAACATAAAGGATAGGTGTTTCTGATAATATAAGGATCATTTCTTCTATAAGGACATGTGGATTTAACATGACCCTTTTTACAACAATAGAAGAAAGTAGGCATATGAATGCTTCCTTTGGCCATAACAAAAGTGGTGGTAGGTTTTCTAGGAAAGCTCCTATGATACCCTATACCATTTTTGTTAAGGGAAGATTGTTGTTCACCCATCATTCTTTCCAGATTAGCTTTTGAACGAGTAAACATAATGAGTGATGCCTTCTGGTCTTGACATGTTAAAGTCAGATCAACTTTCTCTTTCTCTAGATCGATATAGTTTCAATGTAGAGAAGAGAGGTTGTCCTTGAGAATCAGGTTTTCTGATCCCAAGGCCTTGATATTGTCATCAAGTTCTTCATTTTTTGTGTTAAGATTTTCAATCTCCAAAGACATTTCACCCAATTGTTTATCTTGTTCATTAAGCTTTTCTTTTAAAGAATTTATCCTTATTCTATGTTCCTTATCACTTAAAATAATATCTTTAAGGAATTGCTTAAGGTCAATCTCAAGTTGAGACAAAATTGTACTTACCATATTGTCGATGTACAGATTTGAGTCATCTTCATGATGGGCCATACGACACAAGTTTGCTTGTTCTTTTTCATCTTCTGATTCATTTGTTGATTCTAAATCCCTCCATGATGCAACCATAGCTTTCTTCTTTCGATCATTCTTCTTGAAGTTGGTCCTCTTCTTTTGTGGACAATCCTTCACCAAATGATCTGTTTCACCACATTCAAAACAAGTCAGTACTTTCGTTTTCTTATTAGAGTTACATAACTTACCTCGGGGTTTTGATGCTCGTGGAAATTCTTGGTTTGCATATTGTTTCTTTATCTTGAGAATTCTTGCGAGACCTTTGGAGATCATGGTGAGAGCATCTTCTTCATCATCACTATCTTCTTCATCAGAAGGTAACTCATCTCTTCTGGATTTTAATGTCAAATTCTTGGAGTTGGATGGGAGTTCTCCATCTTCTTCACCGAGAATCATTTCATGTGTGATGAGTTTTCCAAGTAGATCATCAAGAGGAAGAGTAGTGAGATTTTGAGCTTCTTTAATAGCAGTCATCTTTGGTCCCCACTTGGCTTTAAGTAAGCTTCTTAGAACCTTTCTCACTTTTTCTTCATTTGTGAAGGTCTTTCCAAGTGAGTCCAAATTGTTCACGATCTCAGTGAATCTAGTGAACATTTATTTGACTGGTTCATTTGGATTCATCTTGAACAGCTCGTATTGTCTGAGAAAGATGATAATCTTTGTTTCTCTGACTTGACTTGTTCCTTCGTAAGTAACAACAAGCTTGTCCCATATTTCTTTAGCACTTTTGCATGATGAGATGCGGTTGAATTCATTAGCATCTAATCCGCAGTAAAGTAGATTCATTGCCTTGTAATTTTTTGACACACTGTCCAGGTCAGCCTGTGTGAAGTCTGATTCCTTCTTTGGGACTTGGACGCATTCAACATTGTCATTTGTAAAAGTTAGGATTTTCGAATCCTAATAAAGGATGATTAAGGGTGATTAAGTTAATCATCGACATCAATTGACCCATAAATCGCGAATAGTGTGTAGATGACGAGTATGAATTCCACCATTATGATTTTGGCATAAATTTGGACGTATGGGGGAAATTTTACTTTTTCCTCCGGGGAATAATTTTTACCCTCTTGTATTATTTGGAGTATTTGGGAGCTTCAATTAATAAAATTGCAGTTGAGAGAAATGATCAGAACATTGGGTATGTTCTAGATATGAAATAACATGGAAAGGCAAAATGGCCAAAAGAGTCGCTATTTCGTTTCTTAGCGGCTAAGAAAGACGGCTTAGGAATACGCATTTTCCGAGAAAGTTGCGGAATAAATATCCACACAATATGTCAGATTTATTATTCCAATTTCGAGAAGTTTGGAGAAAGGGCTCAAACTGCCTTCGGATCGATAAAAGGATAACTATCGACTTTGTTAAAAGGATAACTATCGACTTTGTTAAAAGGATAATTATCGACTTTTCTATAAATAGCGGAAATTCTTTTATTAATTCATTTCCTTTCACGTTTCCTCGTAAAAGCTCTGATTTCTCTCAACCTTCAAATTCAGATCTACTCTCCGTTTCTAATCCGATTTCAAATCCGTTTGAGTTTTCGGATTCCTCTCTTCTTCCTCTTCATATCGGTACCGAGTTTGTGTTTTTCCGAGCACATAAAGGGCTGGTCGAGCATATTAGTGTTTTGGATGGTGGCTCCATCCAAGTTCCGGTGAATCTGATGGTGTCCGAGCGTAGCCTACGTCGTTGTGATTCCGAATCTTCTTTCGGATCGTCAATCGGGTTAGTAACGAATAAGTTATGAATTTATTCGTTTTCAGTATTGCGATTTGGCCTAAATTGACCTTAGGCTTGTCAAAATGGATAATTGGAAATTCCATTATGCTCGTTACTATATTCTGGTGATTATGGGTTATTTGTTTGATGAGATCTGATGACAGTTGGGTTAGGAAACTGCCTGCGGGCAAAAGGTTATTCTGATGAAATTTAATTAATTAATTAAAGATTAATTAATTAAATTAGGAATCTAGAAAACGTTATAAGCTAATTAAATTCAAAGGAATTAATTTAATTGATGTTTGAAGCAAGAAGTTTAATACGAGGAATATGATATTCTCGACAGGTGGTGTTGAAGACGGTAGACTAACTATAGCTTAGTTGCTCAGTGAGCGTATTCAGGTAAGTCTTCGGACTTACTTTGCTTCGATCTGCAGAAACCCGTGCCTGAGAGATTTATATCTCACTGTGTTGATATGTGTTGTTGTTTTGAAATGCCTTGTTGTGCTGAAATGTGAATGTTGATATGCATTGAGATGTGTTATGTGTGAAGCATGCTTGATGTGTTTATGATGAAAATGATGTTATGATGTGTAAAGCATGCTTAATGTTGTTGTGATTATTATCATGTCATAATTATGAGAAATGGTTAAATGAACATGTGTTAGCCTATTGAGGCATGCTATTGAATGACATGATAAGCTTGTTGAAACATGATAATGTATGAGATGATAAGCCTTTTGAGGCATGTGATATGATGATGACCTGTAAAGGTCAATAGTATGTAAATTGTTTAAGACTCTGAGCTAACCATTAGCCAGGTCGCTAGCTATTGCAGTGAATGCCGGAGCTCGGTCAAGCCCAGATCACTTGCGTTTGTATAAGAATGACACCGAGTCTGATGGACTTCAGGCTCGGGTCGCACACCTAATGAAAATGGTAAATGTTTGCATTAACATGAATAGCAAAATGTTGCATGTGGTAAGGGGTTAAGACCATAACCCACCACGAGAAAGCCTGGTCCATAGACTTGATCAGTCTGGCTACGACCTAAGAGCAAATGTCTGAATTAACCTAATCTGTGCAATGGTGAGCTCACACCAAAGCCAGAACCGTATAAGCAATGATTCCGGATTTGGTCCGGGATCGCAAATTGTAAATTTCATATTGCATTCACGTGCATCATTCATAAAAGCATGATATCATCTCATGAGCACGGTATATGGTATTTGAATATATTTGTTGTGTTGTGATGTGATGATATAATCTCTCGTGGATAGATTATGATCAGTAGCTAACGGTTTTAAACCGATCCTTTTTAGGAAATGCCGAACATAGGAACGCTTCAGGGATGTCAGCTATAGGAAGTGGGCAGCTGAGGCAGTGTTAACCCAAGGGTTGGTTGAACTACTTTTGAAACAAATCGCTTGCAAGCGAGTCTTTTGTTGGTTGTGTGCAACTGTGTACACATGTTGATTTCAGGCTAAAGTTTTAAGACACCTATTCAGGTGTCATGTTTTAAAGTGTCGTTTTGGGATATACATACTAATTGCATGCACGGTTGTTATGTAAATGTTTTCTAAATGACAGGTTGAATGTTTTCATTATTTCTTCGTGCTTCTTGTTGCAAGGTCCTATTTGTGAAGTTGTTGTCAGGCTAACTGATGGGACCCACTGTGTGGTCCTTAGCCTAATGACGTCTTGGGTTACTTAAAACTCGGGTCGTTAGAGATTGGTATCAGAGCTTAGGTTGACAACAAGGGCACATGTGACTTGAGATGAGACATGATAGTTCAACCTAACTACAACCCAGTCCGGGTTGGTTTTGAAAGGACATTTAAGTTTTCAAAAGGTTTTGGAAATTACTAAAATATGGTTTTGATGAATTTAAAATCATATGCATAGTCGGGATTGTGGGTAAAGACACTGCCTTCCACTCCTTGTAAATGTAGTTCTCTCTCTCTAACTTGTCAAGATCATAGTATTCTTATAGATATCACTATTATTATAAGTATTGGATATATATGAAGAGAGAACGATCGTGAATGTTCCGGTTTGTCAAAACCGTGATAAAGGCAACCGTAAGCGTTTTGATTAAGAGACAAGGAAGTTGCAGCTTCATTACGAGTATGTCAATGGGAGCACAATGTGCAAGTGTGTTAGTGGAAGTAAGACAAGCTAGAAGTACATGAGAGTATAATGTTTAAAGTAAGTGGTCAAGGTCAAGTACTTCTACCCATCGAGCTACATGAGATGTGAAGATGCAAGAATATAGCAGTAGAAAGGGCTATTGCTACGATAGAAATGCAAGGGCAAGCACGAGTTATTGAACCCCAAACACTAGAAGTTCCATAGGAGGAATAAGAAGGTAGTGAACTTCATTAGAGAAGTGACTAAGGCCATCAAAAGAAGAGATGTGTTAGTGTTTGCAGGAGCTTATGTAATGCAAGTTGATTGGCGGTTGAACCACATAAACATGACTTTTGGGGACATTGGAGAGCTAGAAAAGTATAAGATGAAACTTGCAGTAACCTTCATGCAAACCGTTGGTGCATGTCGGTGGATGAGAAATCGTGCAATCATGGTGGACTAGACTCGTTGAAGACTTTTCTGGAAGCAACATTTGAAAATTCTCCAATGATGGAGATAATCAAGAATTTCTCGAGGAGTATGCATTGTTGGATGAGAACGCACCACCTGAGGATGAGTTGTCAAGCGTGTTTGTAACAAGTTGAAACGATATCTCAATTTGGCATTGTCACCTTTGGAAGATATGACGTTGTTAGAGTAATAAGGGAAAAGTCTAAAGCTTGAAGCAAGACAAGGCTTTAGGAAAGAGGTGGATTCCTAAACTAGTGGAGGAAAGAGGCATAAGTCTATTCCAAGTTTCTTGAACCTGCGAGTACGAGACGTGTGAGTCAAGAAACAAGGCTTTCTCCACAACTATGATCATAAGATAAATTGGAGGGAAGAACATGTTTCAATTGTGGAGACCTAAATCATTACAAGAAGGATTGATCAAAAAGTCCAAGTACATGTTTAAAATTTAATTAACCTAGAGATATGATAAAGTTTGTGAGACTAAGGGATAATGTTAACTCAAGGATCTTTCCCTAATGTGAGAGGAGGAAAAAGCCAAAGTTTACGTGGAAACTAGGCAAGTAAAGTAGCCAACCGGCAACCGATATCCTTATTACCGGATTGGATAATGATGACGTGATTCTAGGCATTGATTGGATGATCAAGTATATGGATAAGATAGATGCGGAAATGCTAACAATAATGATGTTAGCCAAAGATGATACTTGTCATGTGTTCAAAGGAGGTGAGGTATAAGACCCGCTAGTGATGATCTATGCGATAAAAGCAAGTAAGCTGGTAAGGAAAGGATGCGAAGTATATTTATGTTATGCTTTGGAGAAAGAAGGAAAGATTCAATTGAAATACATTCCAGTTGCACGCGAGTTTAAGGATGTTTTTCAAGATGAATTACTTGGATTGCCACCTACTAGGCAAGTTGACTTTAGAATCGGTCTAGAGCCTAGAACTAGACCAATTTCTAAAGCTCCGTACAGAATAACACCTGTGGAAATGCTTGAGTTGAAGAAGCAGTTGGAAGAATTGGCAGATAAAGGATTTATTCGGCCAAGTGTATCTCCATGGGGAGCGCCAGTATTGTTCGTGAAGAAAAAAGATGGTACAATGAGGCTATGTATCGACTATAGAGAACTGAATAAGATGACAATTAAGAACAAGTATCCACTGCCACGAATTGATGATTTATTAGATCAGTTACAAGGAGCAAAGGTGTTCTCCAATATAGACCTACGGTCAGGCTATCACCAGTTGAAGATTCAAGAAGATGACATCCATAAGACAACATTCAGGACTCGGTATGGACACTACAAGTTTGTGGTTATGCCATTTGGATTAACCAACGCACCTGCTGCGTTCATGGAATTGATGAATCGGATCTTCATTGGATACTTGGACAGGTTTGTTGTGGTCTTTATAGATGATATATTGGTTTATTCACGAAGTAGTGAAGAACATGCAGAGCATTTGAAAGCAGTTCTTCAAGTATTGAGGAAAGAAAAGCTTTATGCTAAGTTGTCCAAGTTTGACTTCTGGATGAAACAAGTAACATTCTTGGGACACATGATTACTGCAGATGGAGTCAAAGTTGACCCATCCAAGATCGAAACCGTGCTAACATGGGAACCACCCAAGAACGTCAAAGAGATACGTAGTTTCCTAGGATTAGCAGGATACTATAGACGTTTTGTAAAAGGGTTTTCCATCATAGCAAAACCTATGACCAACTTACTTCAGAAGAAGGCAAATTTATATGGACTGACAAGTGTCAAGCAAGCTTTGAAGAGATAAAGAAGAGGTTGACTACTGCACCTGTGTTTGCTCAGCCGAATGGAACACTAGGGTTCATTGTTTACAGTGATGCATCTAAAATGGGCTTGAGATGCGTCTTGATGCAAAATGAAAGAGTCATCGCCTATGCATCAAGACAACTGAGACAATATGAGCAGAACTACCCTACACATGACTTGGAGTTAGCAACAGTAGTTCATGCACTTAAGATTTGGCGGCATTACCTATTTGAGACGACGTGTAAGATCATGACAGATCATAAGAGCCGAAAGTACATTTTCACTCAAAAAGAGTTGAATATGAGACAAAGAAGGTGGTTGGAGTTGATAAAGGATTATGACTTAGAGATACTATATCATCTTGGTAAAGTTAATGTGGTGGCTGATGCTTTGAGTAGGAAGTCAGCTCAAGAAAAAGCGATTGCTCGATTAACTGTACAAGTTGAAATACAAAAAGATCTGATTTGTAGTGGCATTGAAATATGGGTTCAAAAAGAACAAGGGTATCTGTGTACCTTGGAGATAGTGCCCAATTGGTTGGAAGAAATTCAACAAAAACAAGCAAGTTGTCCTAATTTAACCAAGATAAGGTCAGTGATCGGAAGTGGTGAATCTTCAGATTTCCATATCAATACTGACAATATAATAAGATATCAGGGAAGGGTATGTGTTCCTCAAGATGAAGAGTTAGAAAAAGGATTCTTGTTGAAGCCCATGCAACACCATATTCCATACATCCAGGATCAAACAAGATGTATCGGAATAATAATGGTGGCAAGGTATGAAGACAGATATTGCTGAGTTTGTGTCACGGTGTCAACATGTCAACAAGTTAAGATTGGACACCAAAGGCCAGGAGGAGAACTCCAATCATTGGAGATACCGGAGTGGAAATGGGAACACATCACCATGGATTTTGTAACCAGTCTACGTAGTAGTAAGGGTTATGAGTCCATATGGGTGGTGGTTGATTGATTAACAAAGACTGCAAGATTTATTCCTATCAAGGAAACTTGGGTTGTGAACAAGTTAGTAGTGGAATTCGTGAATCAGATAGTCATATTACATGGAGTTCCTAAGACCATAGTTTCAAATTGAGATGGACGATTTACTTCCAAATGTTGGAATCGAATACATATAGTAATGGAAACCAAGTTAAATTTTACAATAGAGTTTCATCCACAGTCGGATGGTCAGTCAAAAAGGATTATTCAAACCTTCAATGACTTGTTGGGGTCTTGTGTACTTGATTGGGGGCTAGTATGGCCACATCATTTACCTTAAGCCGAGTTCATTTACAACAAAATTGGCATGCATCCATTGGGATGACACCATATAAAGCACTGTACGGAAGGGAATGTCGAACCCCATTGTGTTGGGATGAGCCTGCCGATGTAATTGATATGGATCCACACAAAGTTAAAAGTGATATTGAAAAAGTTGCTTTGATTCGAGGAAGGATGTTGGCTGCACATAGTAGACAAAAATCTTATGTTGATAAGCGCCGACGTCCGCTAAAGTTTGAAAACAGGGATACACGTTTGGCTGAATGTTTCACCGACTCGTGGAGTCAAACGGTTTGGTATCAAGGGGAAGTTAAGTCCTCGGTATATTGGACTGTTTGAGATTTTGAAAAAAGTTGGTAAAGTAGCTTATCGTTTAGCATTACCGCCAACAATGGATGGAGTACACCCAATGTTTCATGTATCACAACTGAGACAATATCAACCAGATCCGAGCCATGTACTCAGCTATGATGCTATTGAGATAGAGCTTGATCAGACCTATGTCGAGTGTTAGGCAAAAATATTACAGGAAAATAAAATTGCGTAACACATTTCAATTGAAATATATTTATTAAAGTTCGACCCTTATTCGTGTATTCTCACGATTCTAAAACAATACTGATTACACTTTGGACGACCTCTTGAATTTTCCTTGAGTATTTGGGCTGCACCTGACGGGTTGCCTACGTACCTTCCCACAAAAGGATCAAGCCTTACGTAGTTCATAGAGATACCTTTGCGGACTTTGATTTTCATGTATCATAGGTCGGATCCAAACACGCCTTCTCTGAAGGGTTGTCTAAAACCCGCATCAGTTATCACTTGCATTTCTCCCTTTTCACGCATCACCGGAATCACTCGGACCCACCTTCTATGAAGGGTTTTCCAAATTATCCGACTATCATTTGCGTGTGAGAAATTCTACTACTTTCTTTTTTTTTTGTTTAGGGTATGACTGAACTCGACGAATTTCCTACGTATCCGTTTCAACGGAATCAAGTCAGACATAGTTCTCAATCTGGCGCAACTTCTTTTTTTACTCGAACCTTGTGATTGAACTCAATGATCATAAAAATTGAGTTTCCTACGTACCCTTTTGTAGGGATCAAATCGGACGTAGTTCTAAAGTTGTGTTCTCTTTATTCGCCCTTTTCATAGACCAAATAAACTTGAGCTTGATGCTTGATGATTTTGGTTTCAAGGAGTATGATAATGCAATATCCTTGTCCTCCATTATGGGATTTGATGTATTGCTCAACAACTTTTAAGATCAGTCGTACCACAACTTAACTTGCAGCATTCGAAACAATTGGTTTCAATCTGACTACGGGTCTTCATTCCCGTCTCACTACTGAACAAATGGTTTTCTTTCGTTGTTGACTCTTTATCTTTCATCGATCCACATCTATTATATCTTGAATTTTTACGCGCTCTTAGATTTTGAGGAATGAAAGTTTTCTCAACCTTTCCTTCGTACATTCTCTCGTCCTTGTACTTAACTCGTTTCATTTACTTCACAAGCTTACGGAAGTAAAATACCCCTTGAGCTCTTTTACTCTAGAACTTGATCGTAACCGTCCCATCTTAAAGTGCTTGACTTTATGGCAATAAAAGACTTATAAAAATACTCATCTATTTTTATTCTAAGTCGAGGTCGGTGTGTTTGTTTCAATTTTTGTTTGAGCGCACGTTTAGAGTTGTTGTAGACGTCTTGTACTTGATGCATATAAGCTTGAATCGTCTTGATATTGAACACGTGAACTTACCCGTCTTTGATATCTTTATTGACCCAATCTTTCATTTGATTTCCTCCCATTTCTATTTTTTTACTTTTACTACAAAAGTCCTTCACAAGGCGCATCTAACTTTATGACATATTTGTTTCATGCTCTTTCCGTTGTATTTGTTCATATATCCATAAGCTTATGAAAATAGAGACAACGACTCCATTAAGCTCCTGCTTTCCAAAATTTAGTGGCATACTCTACGCGATTTTGATGAAAACGGCTTGAGATGTAGAAAACTTTATTTCCATCCGATTCAGTGTCTTATCCTCTTAAGTTTGGCTTCTTCTCTGCTCAATGTAGGATGTCTTTTTTTTTTTTTTTCTTCTTCTTTATTTTGAATTTGTGTAGATATGAAATAATATTTCATCTCTTTCCTTTTTGTAGCTTTTGTAGGCTCTTCGTTCCGATATGGTCTCGATGGAACCTTAATGAGGTGGAACAACTAACAATTTCGTTGTATTGATTTTGATTAACAAGTCTCTCTCTTTTAAAAGTTCTTTGATGGAATCATATGCATTGCTTCGGGGTCTTCATTTTTTTTACCCTAAAGCTTTTCAATCATAACATTTTCAGGCCCTCGCTACAAAAGCATTTGAACTTGTTGGCTTGAAACTTGAGGACCGTTTACGGATGAGTTTGGTGTAACCGCCGACTCCATATGAGATCAATCGAACCACATACGGCTAGAGTTGTGTAGAATTTATTCCAATCGAAATATTAGGTTTTATTCCCTACTCAATCTGCCATTTTTTTTACACGAGTCCCATCTCTCCGTTTTGTTTTAGGAAACCATCCTCCCTGTTGTGTTTGATTTGACCTGTATCGATTTTGTAGCGGTGCAGGCTGTTGTTTCGTAGTTGTTGGAGATTTTGGACAAATAAATTCAAAGCTCTACCTTCATGGCCTTCTTTTCAACTTGTAAAGCTCTTTCACTTTCATGTCTACTGCCTTCACAAATGTGTGGAAAAGAAAAAAAAAATAAAGAAGCTCCTTGCAATCTACTTCTTTGGCTGTAGATACTATGCTTTGTGGGGATCTGCTTTTGAATATTATTTGATTGCCTTCCATCTATACTGAATTTCTTTTGAGCCTTTGGAAATCCTTCTAGAACATATGCAAATTTACACTGTCTCGACGTTGAATGACACGTTTCACTATACTTGTGTTGTACTTGACCTCTTTATATTACACTAGCTAATCGAGACTCCCTCGTCCCTCAACATGACCTCTTATGCTGGTTCTTTCTTTGATCGACCTCGTATACGGTGTTCGGTGTTGGCTATTTCCCTCAACTTTGCATCTACCATATTTGCTTGAAATTTCCTCGTCTTGGCACCGAATCTCTTGAACTTTTGGAAATTCTTTTTGGACCATATGTAAACTTAGACCGTCGAGACGTTGAACGACGGTTTTCCTCCCTTTTAGTCGTTCGATCGACTCGTACACGGTGCTTCTTTCTTCTCCTTGGGATTGTCCTCCACTCTAACGAAAAGGACCTATGACATCGATCGAACCATGCTTGATATTATAAGGACATAAAATATCATCGTATCTTATTTGCCTCTTCTCGTGTTCTTCGTGTCTTTGGGACCTATAATGCCGCTTCTTTGTTGCAGCGCTCTCATCCAACTCATTATCACAATGCTTTTCGGACTTCTCTAATTTATGAAAAGTGACAACATCTACATATGCATATCCTTATCTATATTTGGCCCCATGAGTACAAAACTGAGGCTCTGCAGATAAACCTTGAGGAGGGTCTTTTCCTACTAGTTGAGGCACTTCGCTCTTGATCATTGCAGCAAACATCTTTGCACGTTTTAACCTTTCTGCGCGCCTTCAACTTCTACTCTTTAGTCAATCTACCTTCCAAGGAGTTAGCTTCACCGGCAACTACCATGGCAACTGGTTTGTTTTTTTGTTTTTGCAATCTCCTTTGCAACTGACATAGCCGCCTTTATGTAATTCCAGTTTTCTTTTCAAGAGAGCTTTCAGGTGGAGATCAGTGTTGGCTTCCATGGCTTGATGCCCGTCCCTCAACATCACCGTTAGTGTTGAGATTAAAAATATCCAAGTTGGGTTTCTTTATGCCCCTTGTAGCAGCTTGAAATATAGCAACAACTGCATCGGCATATCCGAGAACAATTCCTGTCCAAGGTGAAGATAAAAAAAATGTTGTAAGGAATTTACCTTTACCTGATTTGAATGGTAGATGTCGTCTTGCTTCTAAAGGCTTATAGGGGAGCTTGTATTTCACCGTTGAATCTCCTCTATTGTTTTTTTGTTTGCTGCTCTTTTCTCTTCTTCTGGGTCACGTTGTTTCTTCTAAAGCACCTTCTTTCTTCTTCTCCTTTTCAATCTTTTTTTTTTTCAGCACCAAATTTACATCCCTTATATAATGATATATTTCAGCCTTTAATTCAAGGTCATTATTACAGCTGTTTCAAAAGGTGAGCGTAGACTAGCAATGGAAACGCTCAGCTATATTATAGCCTAACTTAAATGCTAATAATGACCATAATATTATTATTCATTGTATTGCAAACTGTCCGGTCATTCATATGTCTTCCTTCCTTTTTTGGTTTACAACCAAAGGAAATTGAATTTTCAATTCTTATTTTCACATAAATTACCCATGAAATTGACAAACAATTGGCTCCTATATTCCATTCTTCTGTACTATCATTATGAATGTGTAAATTGGTTTGGAGATGGTGGGTGAATTTTAGCCAACGTAGTACCCCCTATAGTACTTTTCATGTCTTTTTGACTTTTAATCCTAATGATAAATAGGATAATTTATATTTTAATTTAGCTAATTTATTGGCTAAAATTAAGGACAATTAAAAGAGAGTTAATTTGGCTTAGAGAATTTTTAAGGTTTGTTATGTACCCATCACGTTACTTAGCTGGATTCCCCTTTTCAATTTTGTTTTTGTGTGTTTAGAAAAAAAAACTAAAGAGAACTCTTCAAAATCAACTCTCATTTTTAATCGGTCAACGTTTAGGGTTCCGCTACACATGACTTAGGCCTTGAATTGGTACAAAAAATGGTTGTTAACCAGTCGAGTATCTTACTCGATTTAACGATATACCATTTCTATAAATCATTTGTATTTATATAAATTTGAACCTTAACAGTTGCCCCCGAACTTTGCACGTGTGAGCCCTATCAAACGTGTTCAAAGTTCCATGCTCGTAATTTTGATTAACGAATGCATGCTGTACTAAAGCATTTTCCTTGTCTTCAATGTGGGATCTTCATTTTTTTATTTTTTTATTTTTTTATTTTTTATTTTTTATTTTTTTATGGACATTTCCATAGATGATTCAAGCTTACATAACATATACAATTTTGGACGTTATGTGTAGTCACTCAAAAATTTAAGATATTCCACAAAATACCTTTTACTGAGACAAGAGAAAAATACTCTTTTTTTTTTTTGTGTGTGTGTGTGTGGCTGCATCTAGACTAGCTAGATTGCCTACATACCCCCTTTGTGAGGGATCAAGCCGTTCGTAGTTCTTGATGAACCAATTTTGATTTGATTAGATTTTTTTTTAATCTTTTTATATGCATCACCTGAAATAATCCGAACCCACCTTCTATGAAGGGTTTTCCGGAATATCTAGACTATCATATGCATAAAAAGATAATAATGATTTTTTTTGTGCGACTGGATTCAGTATTCTTTTTCTACCAAATTTCCTACGTAGCCGATAAACGACATCAAGTCTTCACATAGTTCTTACATGAGAACGGAACTCTAAGCAAAGAACTTCTTTACAAATTTCCCATTAACACAAGCATACATGACACCGCCATCTACACTTGAGAGCTCGTACGCGTCTTTGGAGAAGACTTTGGTGATGACATATGGTCCTTCCCACTTTGGCTCAAATTTTCCTTGCGACTTTCGGTTAATGACAATTGGGTGCCTTATTGTAAGTACTAGATCCCCGACTGAAAAGGACCAAAATTTGACTCGTTTGTTGAATGCCCCGGCTATTTGAGCTTGATATATCTCGAGCCTCTGTTGTGCCGACAATCTCCGTTCATCTAGAGCCTCGAGCTCGGCTAAACGGACCTTGGTATTCTCCTCCGGATCAGTAAGTTGCACTGCGACCCTTAGAGATGGTAGTTGTACTTCAAGTGGCAATACCGCCTCAGAGCCAAAAACAAGATTGTATGGTATGCACCCAGTTGATGTTCGTACCGTTGTCCGGTATGCCCACAAGGCCTCAAGTAGACGCTCATGCCAATCTCTTTTTGATTTCGAAACCATTTTCTTTAAAATTTTTGAGAGAACCTTGTTGAACGCTTCGGCTTGGCCATTTGAAGATGGATTATAGCTTGATGAAAAACTGTATTTGAATCCAAACTTTTCAGCTAATTTCACCAACATTTGATTCTTGAAGTACAAAGCGTTGTCTGAAATGATTTTCGCAGGGACTCTAAATCGGTAGATTAGTTGAATCCTTATGAAGTTTGCTACCTCTTTTGCCCCCACCACTCTTAATGGTAAAGCCTCAGCCCATTTAGAGAAATAATCAGTTGCAGCGAAAATATATCGGTGACCTCGAGAGGATGATAGATTGATGGGCCCTACCACATCAAGGCCCCATGCATTAAATGGCCATGATAAAATAGTTGGATGGAGAAGTTGGGGTGGTTGGTGAATAAAATCGGAATGGATCTGACATGCATGACATGCCTTTGCAAAACTTATTGCGTCCTTCACCATAGATGGCCAATAATATCCTAACCTCTTAACTTGATCGTCTAATTTGGGACCCGCTTGATGTGCTCCACATACCCCAGCATGAGTCTCCGAAAGGATGTACTTAGCTTCTTTTTTTGACAAACACCTAAGTAACATTCCATCAAAAGCCCTTCGGTATAGCGTATCATTTTGCAAATGAAATCTTGGCGCTCGTCTTTTGACATCTACTTTCTTTTTTGCATCCTCGGGTAAAACCCCATGTTTCAAATAGTCAATCATCGGTTGTCTCCAATCTAGCTCTTCATCAATTTCATAGACTGTAACAATACTAACTTCTTCGGTTGGGCTTACTCGTTTTGATACCGGTGCAAGCAAATGTCGTTCACCAATAGTAACTTGGATCTCCCGTTCGTCGGGAAGCGTTAACGATCCTGCTAACTTTGCCAAAGCATCCGCCTTTGCATTCTCGGATCTTGAGACATGGTTGACCTCTATTTGGTAGAATTGGCAAATAAGTTCGTTTGCCTTCTGGTGTAGAGGTATCAAACCGGGATTCTTCACTTCGTATTCCCCATTTATTTGTCTCACGATCAATTGAGAATCCCCAAATACTCTTAGTGGATCAATGCGCATTTCGAGAGCAATTTCAAGACCAACAATAAGAGCTTCGTACTCGGCCACATTATTCGTGCAATTCTCTAACAAAGAGAAAGAATAAGGCACCAAACCACCCGAAGGGGTAATGAACACGATTCCGATCCCAGCACCGCTTCTCCTTGCAGAACCATCAAAGTACAATTGCCAAGAATTTTCTTCAATGGTGAAAACTTCTTCATCGGGGAAGTCATATGTCAATTCTTCATGCTCCGATGTCGGGTGGACGGCTAGGAAATCAGCGAGGACCTGCCCTTTTACCGCCTTTTGTGAAACATATTTTATGTCAAACGGGGCTAGAAGCATGGCCCACTTGGCTAATCTTCTTGATAGCACAACTTTAGACAAAAGGAACCGCAGTGGATCGGCCTTGGAGACCAATATGATTTGGTGGGATAAAAGGTAGTGCCGTAACTTTTGAACGGCAAACACTAGAGCCAAACAAATCTTCTCCATGGATGAGTAGTTTTGCTCTGCTCCTACCAGTGTCCTGCTAATGTAGTAAAGGGCATTCTCCTTTCCTTCTTCATTAGTTTGAACTAGCATTGCACCTAAAGAGCGATCAAGTATTGCGGTGTACAATGTAAGAGATCTCCCTTGTATTGGTGCCATCAAAACTGGTGGATCCATTAAATATTTCTTGATGTCTTCAAATGCTTCTTGACAAGCTCGATCCCATATAAATAGTGTGTCTTTTTTCATCAATCTAAGGAACGGTTGACATCTTCCTGTTAAGTTTGAGATGAAACGACGGATGTAAGCTAACTTTCCTTGCAAACCCCGGAGCTCTCGTAAATTTTTTGGAGGAAGCATTTGCGCAATGGCTTTGATTTTATCTGGGTCAATTTCAATCCCACGATATCGGACAATGAATCCTAAAAACTTTCCTGATGTTACACCGAATGCACACTTGAGGGGGTTCATCTTTAATTGATGCTTGCGCAACCTTTCGAAGATTTTCCGAAGATCAGCTGGATGGTTATTTCTTTCTTTTGTCTTGACAACCAAATCATCCACATAGCATTCTACTGTATTGTGAAGGAAATCATGAAAAATGATTGTCATGGCTCTTTGATAGGTTGCTCCCGCATTTCTCAAACCGAAAGGCATCACTGTGTAGCAAAATGTGCCCTGTGGCGTACGAAAAGCTGTCAATTCTTCATCTTCTGGATCCATCTTGATTTGGTTGTAACCGGAAAATCCGTCCATGAAAGACAAAACTTTGAAGCCGGTGGTAGCATCAACCAAAAGCTCGGTAATTGGTAATGGAAATTCGTCTTTTGGGCATGCTTCATTTAAATCCCTGAAATCCACACATATGCGGAGCTTGCCATTTTTCTTTCTTACAGGAACGATGTTTGCTAACTATACCGGATATTGAACCTCACGGATGAATCCTGCCTCTATAAGCTTGTTGACCTTGCTCTTGATTTGAACCATCAATTCGGGGCGGAAGCGCCGTTGTCCTTGTTTCACTGGTTTCTTTTCACTAGACACAGACAACTTGTGAACTGCTACTTGTGGATCCAATCCAGGCATATCTTGGTAGCCCCAAGCGAAGACATCCTTATACTCCTCAAGAAGTTGATGATATATCACCTTCTCCTCGTCTGCTAACAAAGCACTAATAAAAACAGGTTTTGGGTCATCAAGGGTTCCAAGATTAATCTCCTCGAGATCATCCACCGTTGGTTGTCCACCTTCTTCCATTTCTGGTGGGGCTGGTTTGACTGTGTTGATGAAATCCGATGAATCTAATTCAAGGCTCGCTTCTTCGGCTCGATTGTTTTGGAAAGTCATCTCTAAAGACTTGATATCTTGGGAATCTTTCCTATTAAGGAAAGTCACAACATCGACCTCTTCGACCTGATCTTCACTTGTCTTTCTTATGAGTTCTCCAAATCGATTCCTCATCTTGAGCTTCCATTTCCGGTTCCTCTTGATTCGGAATATCTTTCTTTTTGACTCCTCAACTTTCTCAAGCCTTTGGAAAACCGAAGGTCGAGACACCTCACCTACAAAGGATGTGTCAAGCCTTTCAAACACTGACACCCGAGGCTCAAACGGTGTTTCTTCTTCTGTGAACATTTGTTGCTCTATCGGTGTTAAGGTCATTGGTTCTTCAATGCTAGCGGTTAGAAGCCCATCTTCATGGGATACCACAATTTTGTCAAGGTCGTTGAAATTATCATCCTTCCATGACTTTGTGTCTTCCGGAAAGGACCTTGGATATTGAATTTCAGCATCTTCATTTTGTCTTCCGACAGACTGATTGGAAGATATGCCTCGTAGTACTACTCTAGTGCTCCCCTCTTGTTCATCCCCGAAAACCCTATGAATGGTTAGTGCCTTGTGTTGCGAGACCCGGTTAATTTTTCGAAGGGGAAAAGTATAGCTTGTCACAAGAGAATCCATCATTTTCTCAACAGGAATTATCGGTTTTTGACCGGCCTCTCTTTTGTCTTTTGGTGTGTACTTGAACAACACCCTACGTGGAGGTCTTTCTTCCGTGTCTTCTCTTTCAACCATTAACTTGGGGACCTTTTCACCGAAATGAGTTATTGAGATCTTAGGAGATTTCCACGGCTCCTTATTCTCAATATTACTTATAGAGGAGTCAACATTTACCACCTTGTAGAACTTTGCATCAGCATAGTTCACATCTTCTCCACAGAAAGGGTTCGGATCTCCTCTAATAATTCTTTCATTCCCATTTTCATCGGTATATTTCAAACATTGATGAAGCGTTGAGGGGATGGATTTTATTGAATGAAGCCAAGGTCGCCCCAACAAAGTGCTGTACGAGGTGTTTGCCTCTATGACATGGAAAAGAGCGTCTTTGTATAATTCACCCATCTCCACCTTCAATGCAATGGTCCCCAAAGCTTTTTGCCCCACTTGGTTGAAACCCTGAATTGTGAGCAACGTTGGGGATAAGTGTCGGACATTTAATCCCATCGATGTCAAAGCTTTTAACGGAAGAAGATTTACTGCTGATCCGCCATCGAGTAAAATCCGGTTTATTTTTGTGTCACCGATAACACCTGTCACATATAACGGCCTATTGTGCCCCTCATTCCCCAATTGGAGATCTTCGTCTGAAAAGGTGATGGCGGCCATACATGAGTCACAATGAGATGATGGGTACAATGACACGTTATTGACTTCGATGGGATCAACTTGATCTTTGTCATCTTCGGGATCCATAAGAGCTTGAATTAGGGCTTTCCTTAGATCTTTAGACATCTGTAAGGCATCATATACACTCAAGCGTGCCGGGATGCGCTTAAGATGGCTAACAACATCATAACGAACTTTCTCCTTATGGGGAGCATCTCGTATTGATATGGGGATCCGATGGCCCTGATCTAGGCCATGAGGTCCTTTATCACTTACTTTCTCTACAAGTTTCTGGTTATGAACACCTTCTTCTTGACTTGGCACCTTTGTCATTTCCTCGGAAGGTGACACCAACTCTTTTTCCTTTCCCTTTGATTGTGGGGGAGGTAGTTGACGACCAGATCGAAGAGTGATTGCATCTGCTTCTTGCTGCGTTTCTTCACATTCATAGGCCCAAGAGACCATGCAACATTGGATAACTTCTTCTCCCCAAAATAAATCTTCATCATCATCTGATGAGTCTTCCTTGGTAAAATCTTTAGGAATGAAATCCTTCAAGGTAAAAGGAACCCGTCGAGGTTGAACATACTCTTCCTCAGAATCGTTTTCAGGCTTCTTTTTTTTCTTACTCTTCTTCTTATTTTTCTTGCTTTTCTTCTTATCGGTCTTCCTTCCGATCATTCTAAAGCCCGGAGGAGTAGACTTTTGAGTAACCGCTTGTTGAGGACTTCTATGCTTTTTGGACAGTTTCCATTCGAAAAGACTATCATCATCCTCGTCCGAGTATAGATCCTCAATATCAGAACACATCATGATTTCATACAATGTCGGTATACCCGGTCCATCTCTTGGCATGTCAAGATAAGCCCATGCTACTCGGACATCATCGTCAACCCGAAATTGCACAGCTACTCCCATGAAAGGTAATGGAGCTGTAGGAATGCCTTCACTCTCTAAATCTTCTGAAGGTGCCTCGTCTACTTCCGGATTTACGTGGATTGATGTGGATGTTTGTAGCATTCTCTCTACCTCCGATGTTAAAACCGAGTTCACTGTTGCCGATGAACCTTTTGACTTACTTCCTTCAATCTCAATCTCACCTTTGTTGATCAACCACTCTATCCTATCCTTGAGAACATAGCATTCTTGTATCGGGTGACCGAGAATCCGGTGGAACGGGCAATACTTTGGGTCGTTTATCATACCCACTTCATTAGGCCTTTTCGGCTCGGGAAGTATCAAAGCGTCGGCAGCCATAAGCTCATCAAATATCCCTTGAACATCATCATCGTCAAAGGGATATTTCTTTTGCTTTCTTTCTTGTAAAGTGAGCTTCTTGTTATTCTCTTGCCCTCTTTCTCTACCTTGAGCTCTAAAGTTATTCCCAGCACTAGATGTATTTCCACCGGTTTTAATGAACGTACTCATGGATTCACCCTTCTTTTGTGGTTTTCTTCCTTCATCTCTCTTGAACTCATTTGATTGTGTCCGAGCGGTTGCTACCTTTTGTCGAGCTAGCTGACGTTCAACATTGCAAGTCTTTGACACCAATGCATCAAAGGATAGAGGTTCCGCACTACCGACGTGTACAGCTAATTCTGGGAGCAAGTTGTTGGTGCACATTTGGACACATGCTAACTCGCTAATTTTCTCGGGGCATTGGAGTCTTATACTTCTCCATCTTGCTATAAAGTCATTGCCAAGCTCGTTTGGTTTTTGGTGTGTATTTGCCAAGTCCATGATAGAAACTTTCGCCTTTGTACTCACGAACTGAGCAAGAAAAGCCCTTTGCAAATCATCCCATGTTTCTATCGACCCCGGATGCAGTTGGGTGTACCACGTGAATGCCGACCCTTTGAGTGATTGGACAAACTGCCTAATGAGCAAGGCATCACTCAAAGCTGTTTCACCGCAAGCCGAGTAAAAGTGAGCAAGATGCTCATGTGGCGAACCATGTATACCGTCAAACTTGTCAAAATTTGGCCTTTGATAACCCGGAGGGAAAGGCAATGCATCAACGTGCAATGGGTACGGTTTCCTATATCCAATCACCGGTGGATTTTGAAAAATTTGGAAGTTTTTTATCCCTTTTGCAATCATTTCTCTAATTTCTTGGGGAGATACACCTAGGGATCCGGTTTGACCAGAAGCTTCAGGTTGACTTCCATTGTTGTCTCCTCCTTGATTGAATAAGCTCCCTTGGACTTGATTATCTATTCGTGCGGTCAAAGCGGCGATTTGAGCATCCTTCTCGTCCATTGCTCTTTGCATTTCTCGGAGTTGTTTCTCGGTGTCGGAGGTCCCTGTCGTCATTACCGGCATGTTATCTCTCTCATCTTCCAAGAGAGACTTACCTTTGTCTTGACAATAAATAGGCGGAAAGTCTTTCTCTTTAAAAGGTGAAGACTTGTCCCCAAACAAAGGAGAGCTTACTTCCTTTTCCGCAATTTCTAACGTCTTCGGTGTTGTGTGTTTGGGCGGTTGAGAGGTTACTTCCATGAATGACATCTCCTTAGCCCTCGACCTTGTGATTGGTCTTGTACTAGTTTGAGATTCCATCTGCTTAGAACTTTGAGATGTCTTGCTAGTTTGACCTTTCTTGGGTTGAGCGGTCTTGAGAACCTTCACCTTGGAGGCCAATGTTTAGGTATCCTCCTTCTCCTTGTAAGAGGTCATGTTGACTTGTTCCACACGGTCCAGGTTGATAGGTATTGATCCTATGAGAATTTGCCTTTTTGGCGGTATGATGATTGACTCTTGAGGACCCACCAAACCTTGCGCGGCCTCCCATAAGGTAGATCTGACCAATTCCAAGGCTGGTGAAGGAGCGAGCTTAACCAATGGTCCAGATTTTTGTCTCTTGGATCCGTTCTTCTGTCCCCTCCTCCGGTTACGCTTGCTCTTGACTTTGGTATAGGTAGGTATCTTTGATCCTTGGTGAGACCCACCGTTAGTCTTGAGGACTTGGATTGTCGGCCCTTGAGCCTTACTCTTCTTGAGCTTTGAGAATTCTCCCTCTTCCAAGCTCCGGAGAGGTCCATAGGAATTTTTCAACGGTATTTCAGCTTCAATTGCATCACGAGTGACGTTGATCACTACCCGGAATAAACGTCGACGGACCCAATGCCCCCCTTTCACAATGAAGGTGGCCGGAAGCTGGTTGAACTTGATCAAAGCTCTTGGTGCCATATTTTCCTTCCGAGAAAGAAAATAAAAATATTAGTATAATTTAAATAAATATAATTCTAAAATCATAAAGAAAGAAAAAGGGTCCCACTGGGCGTGCCAAAAATATGTTAGGCAAAAATATTACAGGAAAATAAAATTGCGTAACACATTTCAATTGAAATATATTTATTAAAGTTCGACCCTTATTCGTGTATTCTCACGATTTTAAAACAATATTGATTACACTTTGGACGACCTCTTGAATTTTCCTTGAGTATTTGGGCTGCACCCGACGGGTTGCCTACTTACCTTCCCACAAAAGGATCAAGCCTTACGTAGTTCATAGAGATACCTTTGCGGACTTTGATTTTCATGTATCATAGGTCGGATCCAAACACGTCTTCTCTGAAGGGTTGTCTAAAACCCGCATCAGTTATCACTTGCATTTCTCCCTTTTCACGCATCACCGGAATCACTCGGACCTACCTTCTATGAAGGGTTTTCCAAATTATCCGACAATCATTTGCGTGTGAGAAATTCTACTACTTTCTTTTTTTTTTGTTTAGGGTATGACTGAACTCGACGAGTTTCCTACGTATCCGTTTCAACGGAATCAAGTCAGACGTAGTTCTCAATCTGGCGCAACTTCATTTTTTACTCGAACCTTGTGATTGAACTCAATGATCATAAAAATTGAGTTTCCTACGTACCCTTTTGTAGGGATCAAATCGGACGTAGTTCTAAAGTTGTGTTCTCTTTATTCGCCCTTTTCATAGACCAAATAAACTTGAGCTTGATGCTTGATGATTTTGGTTTCAATGAGTATGATAATGCAATATCCTTGTCCTCCATTATGGGATTTGATGTATTGCTCAACAACTTTTAAGATCAGTCGTACCACAACTTAACTTGCAGCATTCGAAACAATTGGTTTCAATCTGACTACGGGTCTTCATTCCCGTCTCACTACTGAACAAATGGTTTTCTTTCGTTGTTGACTCTTTATCTTTCATCGATCCACATCTATTATATCTTGAATTTTTACGCGCTCTTAGATTTTGAGGAATGAAAGTTTTCTCAACCTTTCCTTCGTACATTCTCTCGTCCTTGTACTTAACTCGTTTCATTTACTTCACAAGCTTACGGAAGTAAAATACCCCTTGAGCTCTTTTACTCTAGAACTTGATCGTAACCGTCCCATCTTAAAGTGCTTGACTTTATGGCAATAAAAGACTTATAAAAATACTCATCTATTTTTATTTTAAGTCGAGGTCGGTGTGTTTGTTTCAATTTTTGTTTGAGCGCACGTTTAGAGTTGTTGTAGACGTCTTGTACTTGATGCATATAAGCTTGAATCGTCTTGATATTGAACACGTGAACTTACCCGTCTTTGATATCTTTATTGACCCAATCTTTCATTTGATTTCCTCCCATTTCTATTTTTTTACTTTTACTACAAAAGTCCTTCACAAGGCGCATCTAACTTTATGACATATTTGTTTCATGTTCTTTCCATTGTATTTGTTCATATATTCATAAGCTTATGAAAATAGAAACAACGACTCCATTAAGCTCCTGCTCTCCAAAATTTATTGGCATACTCTACGCAATTATGATGAAAACGGCTTGAGATGTAGAAAACTTTATTTCCATCCAATTCAATGTCTTATCCTCTTAAGTTTGGCTTCTTCTCTTCTCAATGTAGGATGTCTTTTATTTTTTTTTCTTCTTCTTTATTTTGAATTTGTGTCGATATGAAATAATATTTCATCTCTTTCCTTTTTGTAGCTTTTGTAGGCGCTTCGTTCCGATATGGTCTCGATGGAACCTTAATGAGGTGGAACAACTAACAATTTCGTTGTATTGATTTTGATTACAAGTCTCTCTCTTTTAAAAGTTCTTTGATGGAATCATATGCATTGCTTCGGGGTCTTCATTTTTTTACCCTAAAGCTTTTCGATCATAACATTTTCAGGCCCTCGCTACAAAAGCATTTGAACTTGTTGGCTTGAAACTTGAGGACCGTTTACGGATGAGTTTGGTGTAACCGCCGACTCCATATGAGATCAATCGAACCACATACGGCTAGAGTTGTGTAGAATTTATTCCAATCGAAATATTAGGTTTTATTCCCTACTCAATCTGCCATTTTTTTTACACGAGTCCCATCTCTCCGTTTTGTTTTAGGAAACCATCCTCCCTGTTGTGTTTGATTTGACCTGTATCGATTTTGTAGCGGTGCACGCTGTTGTTTCGTAGTTGTTGGAGATTTTGGACAAATAAATTCAAAGCTCTACCTTCATGGCCTTCTTTTCAACTTGTAAAGCTCTTTCACTTTCATGTCTACTGCCTTCACAAATGTGTGGAAAAGAAAAAAAAATAAAATAAAGAAGCTCCTTGCAATCTACTTCTTTGGCTGTAGATACTATGCTTTGTGGGGATCTGCTTTTGAATATTATTTGATTGCCTTCCATCTATAATGAATTTCTTTTGAGCCTTTGGAAATCCTTCTAGACCATATGCAAATTTACACCGTCTCGACGTTGAATGACACGTTTCACTATACTTGTGTTGTACTTGACCTCTTTATATTACACTAGCTAATCGAGACTCCCTCGTCCCTCAACATGACCTCTTATGCTGGTTCTTTCTTTGATCGACCTCGTATACGGTGTTCGGTGTTGGCTATTTCCCTCAACTTTGCATCTACCATATTTGCTTGAAATTTCCTCGTCTTGGCACCGAATCTCTTGAACTTTTGGAAATTCTTTTTGGACCATATGTAAACTTAGACCGTCGAGACGTTGAACGACGGTTTTCCTCCCTTTTAGTCGTTCGATCGACTCGTACACGGTGCTTCTTTCTTCTCCTTGGGATTGTCCTCCACTCTAACGAAAAGGACCTATGACATCGATCGAACCATGCTTGATATTATAAGGACATAAAATATCATCGTATCTTATTTGCCTCTTCTCGTGTTCTTCGTGTCTTTGGGACCTATAATGCCGCTTCTTTGTTGCAGCGCTCTCATCCAACTCATTATCACAATGCTTTTCGGACTTCTCTAATTTATGAAAAGTGACAACATCTACATATGCATATCCTTATCTATATTTGGCCCCATGAGTACAAAACTGAGGCTCTGCAGATAAACCTTGAGGAGGGTCTTTTCCTACTAGTTGAGGCACTTCGCTCTTGATCATTGCAGCAAACATCTTTGCACGTTTTAACCTTTCTGCGCGCCTTCAACTTCTACTCTTTAGTCAATCTACCTTCCAAGGAGTTAGCTTCACCGGCAACTACCATGGCAACTGGTTTGTTTTTTTGTTTTTGCAATCTCCTTTGCAACTGACATAGCCGCCTTTATGTAATTCCAGTTTTCTTTTCAAGAGAGCTTTCAGGTGGAGATCAGTGTTGGCTTCCATGGCTTGATGCCCGTCCCTCAACATCACCGTTAGTGTTGAGATTAAAAATATCCAAGTTGGGTTTCTTTATGCCCCTTGTAGCAGCTTGAAATATAGCAACAACTGCATCGGCATATCCGAGAACAATTCCTGTCCAAGGTGAAGATAAAAAAAATGTTGTAAGGAATTTACCTTTACCTGATTTGAATGGTAGATGTCGTCTTGCTTCTAAAGGCTTATAGGGGAGCTTGTATTTCACCGTTGAATCTCCTCTATTGTTTTTTTGTTTGCTGCTCTTTTCTCTTCTTCTGGGTCACGTTGTTTCTTCTAAAGCACCTTCTTTCTTCTTCTCCTTTTCAATCTTTTTTTTTTTCAGCACCAAATTTACATCCCTTATATAATGATATATTTCAGCCTTTAATTCAAGGTCATTATTACAGCTGTTTCAAAAGGTGAGCGTAGACTAGCAATGGAAACGCTCAGCTATATTATAGCCTAACTTAAATGCTAATAATGACCATAATATTATTATTCATTGTATTGCAAACTGTCCGGTCATTCATATGTCTTCCTTCCTTTTTTGGTTTACAACCAAAGGAAATTGAATTTTCAATTCTTATTTTCACATAAATTACCCATGAAATTGACAAACAATTGGCTCCTATATTCCATTCTTCTGTACTATCATTATGAATGTGTAAATTGGTTTGGAGATGGTGGGTGAATTTTAGCCAACGTAGTACCCCCTATAGTACTTTTCATGTCTTTTTGACTTTTAATCCTAATGATAAATAGGATAATTTATATTTTAATTTAGCTAATTTATTGGCAAAAATTAAGGACAATTAAAAGAGAGTTAATTTGGCTTAGAGAATTTTTAAAGTTTGTTATGTACCCATCACGTTACTTAGCTGGATTCCCCTTTTCATTTTTGTTTTTGTGTGTTCAGAAAAAAAAACTAAAGAGAACTCTTCAAAATCAACTCTCATTTTTAATCGGTCAACGTTTAGGGTTCCGCTACACATGACTTAGGCCTTGAATTGGTACAAAAAATGGTTGTTAACCAGTCGAGTATCTTACTCGATTTAACGATATACCATTTCTATAAATCATTTGTATTTATATAAATTTGAACCTTAACATCGAGTTCCCTATGGCCGTGTTAGATAGAAAGAAGAAGAAGTTAAGGAATAAATAAATTCCATTAGTGAAGATCCAGTGGTCCCGAAGGGGAATGGAAGAGGCTACATGGGAAACAGTTGAACACATGGAGAGAAATTATCCAGAGGTGTTTAGCTCTTTGATCAATGATTGGGACAAAAGCAAAGAGTAGTACCTAACTTTTCCACTAACTAAAGTGCTTATATGGTTCTATGTTTATGTGATTTATGTGTGTGTGACAAAAGCAAAGAGGTGTTTAGCTCTTTGTGTTTGCTAACATAGGAAGTGATAGACTTCGCTAGTGTGAGCTTGATGACCCCTGCTAACGTGGTAATAACTCATGCTTGCATGAAATGCAAAGATAAGTTAATTATGTGACTGTTAAATTCAGTCTTCTGATGAGCTGTGTACTAAAGTTTCGGGACGAAACTTTTTCTTAAGGTGTGTGATGTAAAAGCTAGGATTTTCGAATCCTAATAAAGGATGATTAAGGGTGATTAAGTTAATCATCGACATCAATTGACCCATAAATCGCGAATAGTGTGTAGATGACGAGTATGAATTCCACCATTATGATTTTGGCGTAAATTTGGACGTATGGGGGAAATTTTACTTTTTCCTCCGGGGAATAATTTTTACCCTCTTGTATTATTTGGAGCATTTGGGAGCTTCAATTAATAAAATTGCAGTTGAGAGAAATGATCAGGACATTGGGTATGTTCTAGATATGAAATAACATGGAAAGGCAAAATGGCCAAAAGAGTCGCTATTTCGTTTCTTAGCGGCTAAGAAAGACGGCTTAGGAATACGCGTTTTCCGAGAAAGTTGCGGAATAAATATCCACACAATATGTCAGATTTATTATTCCAATTTCGAGAAGTTTGGAGAAGGGGCTCAAACTGCCTTCGGATCGATAAAAGGATAACTATCGACTTTGTTAAAAGGATAATTATCGACTTTGCTATAAATAGCGGAAATTCTTTTATTAATTCATTTCCTTTCACGTTTCCTCATAAAAGCTCTGATTTCTTTCAACCTTCAAATTCAGATCTACTCTCCGTTTCTAATCTGATTTCAAATCCGTTTGAGTTTTCGGATTCCTCTCTTCTTCCTCTTCATATCGGTACCGAGTTTGTGTTTTTCCGAGCACATAAAGGGCTGGTCGAGCATATTAGTGTTTTGGATGGTGGTTCCGTCCAAGTTCTGGTGAATCTGATGGTGTCCGAGCGTAGCCTGCGTCGTTGTGATTCCGAATCTTCTTTCGGATCGTCAATCGGGTTAGTAACAAATAAGTTATGAATTTATTCGTTTTCAGTATTGCGATTTGACCTAAATTGACCTTAGGCTTGTCAAAATGGATAATTGGAAATTCCATTATGCTCGTTACAATATGCTGGTGATTATGGGTTATTTGTTTGATGAGATCTGATGACAGTTGGGTTGAGAAACTGTGTGCGGGCAAAAGGTTATTCTGATGAAATTTAATTAATTAATTAAAGATTAATTAATTAAATTAGGAATCTAGAAAACGCTATAAGCTAATTAAATTCAAAGGAATGAATTTAATTGATGTTTGAAGCAAAAAGTTTAATACGAGGAATATGATATTCTCGACAGGTGGTGTTGAAGACGGTAGACTAACTATAGCTTAGTTGCTCAGTGAGCGTATCCAGTAAGTCTTCGGACTTACTTAGCTTCGATCTGCAGAAACCCGTGCCTTAGAGATTTATATCTCATTGTGTTGATATGTGTTGTTGTTTTGAAATGCCTTGTTGTGCTGAAATGTGAATCTTGATATGCATTGAGATGTGTTATGTGTGAAGCATGCTTGATGTGTTTATGATGAAAATGACGTTATGATGTGTAAAGCATGCTTAATGTTGTTGTGATTATTATCATGTCATAATTATGAGAAATGGTTAAATGAACATGTGTTAGCCTATTGAGGCGTGCTATTGAATGACATGATAAGCTTGTTGAAACATGATAATGTATGAGATGATAAGCCTTTTGAGGCATGTGATATGATGATGACTTGTAAAGGTCAATAGTATGTAAATTGTTTAAGACTCTGAGCTAACCATTAGCCAGGTCGCTAGCTATTGCAGTGAATGCCGGAGCTCAGCCAAGCCCGGATCACTTGCGTTTGTATAAGAATGACACCGAGTCTGATGGACTTCAGGCTCGGGTCGCACACCTAATGAAAATGGTAAATGTTTGCATTAACATGAATGGCAAAATGTTGCATGTGGTTAGGGGTTAAGACCATAACCCACCACGAGAAAGCTTGGCCCGTAGACTTGATCAGTCTGGCTACGACCTAAGAGCAAATGTCTGAATTAACCTAATATGTGCAATGGTGAGCTCACACCAAAGCCAGAACCGTATAAACAATGATTCCGGATTTGGTCCTGGATCGCAAATTGTAAATTTCATATTGCATTCACGTGCATCATTCATAAAAGCATGATATCATCTCATGAGCACGGTATATGGTAGTTGAATATATTTTTTGTGTTGTGATGTGATGATATAATCTCTCGTGGATAGATTATGATCAGTAGCTAACGGTTTTAAACCGATCCTTTTTAGGAAATGCCGAACATAGGAACGCTTCAGGGATGTCAGCTGTAGGAAGTGGGCAGCCGAGGCAGTGTTAACCCAAGGGTTGGTTGAACTACTTTTGAAACAAATCGCTTGCAAGCGAGTCTTTTGTTGGTTGTGTGGAACTGTGTACACATGTTGATTTCAGGCTGATGTTTTAAGACACCTGTTCAAGTGTCATGTTTTAAAGTGTCATTTTGGGATATACATACTAACTGCATGCACGGTTGTTATGTAAATGTTTTCTAAATGACAGGTTGAATGTTTTCATTATTTCTTCGTGCTTCTTGTTGCAAGGTCCTATTTGTGAAGTTGTTGTCAGGCTAACTGATGGGACCCACTGTGTGGTCCTTAGCCTAGTGACGTCTTGGGTTACTTAAAACTCGGGTCGTTACATCATTGGAACTTTAGATCCATTTTGAATAATGCTCCAAATCTCCATATCTTGGTCAATAATGAACATACGCATGAGTGCTCTCCAATGAGAAAAGTTGTTGCCACAGAAGAGTGGTGGTCGGGATGAGAATCTTCCTTGAGCAAATCCACCATCACCTACAAGATTCATGATTAGTCTCACTGATGGTTAAATCAATAAACGTGAGTCTAGCTCTGATACCAATTGAAGAACCGATAGGTGATATAAATAGGATAAATAATACTTTAGAAAGGGGGGTTGAATAGAGTGTGGGAACTTTCCACAAACCAAATCTCAAGGCCTTGATGTCAATCTGTGCTCTTTGTGAAACTTTGATTTCAAGGGCTTTGAAACTCCTTTCAAGGGCCTTGACATCTTGCTCCTGCAAAACAAAGTTAGTCACAGTAAAGTATGTATGGTGCGGAATTAAAAAGATTGACACGAGGATATGTTTACGAAGTTCGGCTCTAAATAGCCTACTCTCCGTCCCAGGGTATATTTGTAGGATCTAACTATCTATTATCACCTTCAAAGAGTCCTAGATACAAACTAGAAAAAATCCCCTTCTTCTCTCACTGTAGCCAACGCTACGATCTAGCTCCAACTCTTAACCTAGCTATAATAGCCTAGTTACTTCGTAGAGTAACACACACTCTATTATAACACTATTTAGATCTTCTAATGGAGCTCTAGTGTTTTCTCTCTCTAAGGGGATAAAAATGTTATGTGAAAGAATGAAAAACAACGAATGAAGATGATTGGATTGCTTGAGGATACAAAGATGTTTTCCTGTGTAAGCTTGTGTATCTCCCTTCTTCGACCATCATCTTCATTTATACTCTTCAATGGAAAGGTCTTCTAGCCGTTGTAGAGATGATCGTTGAAAATGAATATTTTTTTTTCCATGAAGATCATTTTCTTGTTCGGAGATAAGGTAGACGTTGTAAGTCTTCAGCCCCTATGAACAACGTCGAGTCCTTTACTCCTTGATCTTCTCTTTTTCTGTTGAATAGAGAGAGAAGATATTTTTTCTGTTTTGTTTAGAAAATCTTCTAGAAAAGATTCACTATTTTTCGTTTAAGATCTTCGGTTGAGATCTTCCTTCGGTTGATAAGATCTTTGGTTGATGAGATCTTCCTGTTACAGAATCTTCCAATAAAATCTTCAGCTCATTTTGAATTCTCTTTCGTGCGCTTATAATTCCAAGGCTCTTGATTTTATCCCTTTGTACTCGCCATCTTCCTTTGTCCTTGAATTATACTCCAAGGCCCTTGAAATCCATATCAAGGTCCTTGATATATGAATAAAACCTGCACTGAATTCATACCAACCAAATATCTAGAAATATAATCAAGCACATTGTTAGTATATCCAACTGCTATATTTGTGTGAAGTCTTCCATCATCAACACCTGTAGACCATTTTAATCAAGGTGGAGTTTTCATGCCCCTACCACCTCTCTCCTCCCAAGGCATGGTTGCGGTACGTGGACTACGGTGGCGAGGAAAGATAATCCACCTAGTCATAAGTCCTTTGAGACCCAAAGGTCTCGCAGGTATCCTCGTACAAGCGGAATAGTCAAGATCTAGCTGGTTGGCGATGTGTGTCACCATACCTCCATATCCAATGTTCCCGGCTGATTTGTTCTTCACCTTACTAAGGGTGGAGGCAAGCAAAGTAGATCACTCTGTGGGGTTACCGGAAAGCATGCAATAGAGAATAAAGAGCTCGTCGGCTTTGATCTTTTGGGGTATTTCGGTTCTAGGGAAGAGGCTTTCCGAGAGAAGTCTATGGGCAATCTTAAGGGCTAAATGGTAGATAAGCTTGGCCTTAGAATCGGCCGGTTACCATCGGTCCTCCGAAGCGTAAATCATAGCTATCTCCCTCCAAAAATCCTTAGCTCTCACTCCCCTAGGAGACGTTCCATTGAACGTCTCTTGAAAACAAAAAAATGTCCGAAACTGCACTATGGAGAACTCAAAGTTACGCTCCATGAACCTAAAAGACACCGTTCGATCAACGGCGTTATGTTCGAAGGAAGTGATGAACTCCCTTGTTATCTCTTCATAGGCATCCTCCATAATGGCGGCGAAGATGATCAAGCCAGCCCTATCCAAGAACCATGTCAAATCATCAACTACATTGAGCTCTTGAAGCTCCTCCAACACAATATACCTAGGTCCTATCACATTTCTCTTATGAATCTTATCCATTGCTCTAGTGTAGTCTTCATAGATTGTAGGGACTCTAGGGGATGGTGGTGATGGTGGTTCATTGGGAGAGGGTTGGGAAGTAGACCCACCACTTTGGATTTTCTCGTTCCAAACACTTTTCTCACAAAACAGAGGAAACCACGGTCTGTTCTTCACTTTCCACGGCCGTGGAACTGTACGGAACCCGTGGAATTGATCTGTTTCTCTTTAAATTCAGCAAATGCACAACAAACTCAACAATCATAGCCCTAAACTACGTCTAAATCCAATTTCGTCCAGTTCTCGTATAATCTTGCAAGAAAAAAGAACCAAATCAACCAAGAAGAGAATAGAGAATAAAACCTAGGTTTGGATTTGAAAATTCCAAATTCCTTCTCCAATGTGGATTGTTTGCTCAGTTTGTTGCTTGGATCTTGTAGAGAATTTGGTTTGCTCCAGTTTTGGTTGAAGAATCGTTCGAATCGGTCTCCGGATGAGGAATCACGGGAGAGGCGGCGTTTTGGGGCGTGGTTTTGGGCGTGATGGAGAAGAAGAGTGTTTTCTTGTGAAGGAGAGGGAATTATATAGTGGCCGTAAAATTTTAGAAAATCACGGCCAGTCGGGGTGTTCCACGGCCGTGGTTTTGGACGTCGAATCCTCTAATCTGTGCCAAACCTCTAAGTTTCGTCAATCTTTTGGCTTTTCCTCCCTTCCCTTCCTCATTCCTTATTCCTGCATCCAAAAACACAACATACCGGAAGGTATCGAGGGGGAAACAAACAAAAACAACTACAATAAACTAATCTAAGAAAGAAAGAATGAAAAACAAAAATACAATACCTTGGGTTGCCTCCCAAGAAGCACTTTGTTTTGGGTCTGTAGCTAGACTGTTCCTGAGTTTATGTGAGGAAAATCGGAGCGATTTCCTCAGCTTGGAACTCCGGTGAGTACTTCTTAAGTCGTTGTCCATTTACATTGAAACTTCCGCACTTTTCACCTCATACTTCAATTGCGCCATGGGGAAAAACACGTTTAATCAAATAAGGTACAGTCCAACGAGATTTAAGCTTACCTGGAAAGAGCCGAAGTCTTGAACTAAAGAGGAGAACTTGATCTCCTTCTTTGAGGTCTTTTGAAATGATATACTTATCATACCAACGCTTCGCTCTTTCTTTGTAAATCTTTGCCTTCTCATACACATTCAAGCGGAGTTCTTCTAGCTCGTTAAGGTCTAAGAGGCACTTCTCGCCCGCTTCCTTCATGTTGAAGTTTAACCACTTCACATCCCAATACACCTTATGTTCCAGCTCTACCGGAAGATAGCAAGACTTCCCATACACAAGGTTGTATGGTGTTGTACCGATAGGAGTCTTGTATGTTGTCCTATATGCCCATAATGCGTCATCTAGCTTTAATGACCAATCCTTCCTTGTTTTTGACACCGTCTTCTCAAGGATTCCTTTGATCTCTCTATTCTAGATCTCCACTTGGCCACTTGTTTGCGGATGGTAGGGGGTGGCGATCTTGTGGGTTACCCCATACTTAGCTAGTAGAGCTTCGAATCGTCGGGCTATGAAGTGTGAACCCCCGTCACTAATGATGGTTCGTGGTGTCCCAAACCTTAGGAAAATAGTTCTGTTAAAGAACTTGACAACCACCATAGCATCGTTAGTTGGAGAGGCAATGGCTTCAACCCATCTCGAAACATAATCTACAGCAAGAAGTATGTATTGGTTTCCACAAGATGATGGGAATGGTCCCATAAAATCAACTCCCCAAGCGTCAAAGATCTCCACCTTCTTAATGTTGTTGAGAGGTATCTCGTTTCTCCTAGAGATATTTCCTGTTCTTTGACAAGCATCGCAACAAGAAACAAAGGTCTGCACATCCTTAAATAAAGTAGGCCAAAAGAATCCGGATTGCAATACCTTAGCGCTAGTTTTATAGGAACTAATGTGTCCTCCGCAAGGAAGTGAATGGCAATGACGAATGACACTTTGCATTTCGTTTTCCGGCACACATCTCCTTATGATGCCGTCGGGACCTCTCTTGAAGAGTAGAGGTTCATTCCAAAAGTATTGGTAGACATCCTTAAAGAACTTCTTTCTTTGTGCGTAGGATAATCCGGGAGGTATTTCCTGACAAACCAAGTAATATACAAAATCAGCAAACCAAGGTTCGTTACCTCTAGAGATTTTGTCGATGCACTCCTCCATTATGTATAGGTGTTCGTCCGGGAAGGAGTCATCAATGGGTAGATCGTCGCCTTCGATGTGTGGTAGACGACTTAAGTGATCCACAACAGAATTTTCCGAGCCTTTCTTATCGCGGATCTCTAGATCGAATTCTTGAAGAAGAAGAATCCATCAAATCAGCCTCGGTTTCGCATCCTTCTTGGCGAGCAAATACCGTATTGCTGAATGGGCCGTGTATACAATCATCTTTGCTCCTACAAGATAAGAACGAAACTTTTCAAAAGTATACAACGGCTAAAAATTCTTTTTCAGTTGTGGCGTAGTTGAGCTCCGCTTCAGTCTTGCTAGCATGTTATATGGCATGGGTGCGGCCTTCCTTCTTTTGTCCAAGCACCGCTCCAACAGCTATGTCAGTTGCATCGCACATAACCTCGAACGGGAGATTCTAGTGCGGCGGTTGGATTATCGGGGATGAGATGAGAGCTTGCCGAATCTTATAGAAGGCATCTAAATATTCCTGCGAAAAGTCAAAAACAGCATCCTTCATCAATAAATTAGTTAGTGGTTTCAAAATTTTCGAAAAGTCTTTGATGAATCTTCTATAAAATCCTGCATGTCCTAGGAAACTTCTTATCCCCTTCACCGAAGATGGAGGAGGAAGCTTCTCTATTGTCTCTATCTTAGCCTTGTCAACTTCGATCCCTATATTGGAGATCAAGTGTCCTTGCACAATGCCTTCCTTAACCATGAATTGACACTTCTCCCAATTTAGAACAAGGTTAGTGTCTTCACATTTTTGCAAAACAAGAGAAAGGTTAGCAAGACAATTGTCAAATGAGGAACCATAAACAGAAAAAGCGTCCATAAAGACTTCCATGATTTCCTCAATGTATTCCGAGAAGATAGCCATCATGCACCTTTGAAAGGTGATTGGAGCGTTGCAAAGTCCGAATGGCATCCTCCTATAAGCAAACGTACCCCACGGGCACGTGAATGTGGTCTTCTCTTGATCGTCCAGATGAATCGGGATCTGGAAGAAACCACTATAACCGTCAAGATAACAGAAATAGGAGTGTTGTGCTAACCTCTCAAGCATTTGATCTATGAATGGTAGCGGGAAGTGATCCTTCCTAGTCGAATTGTTCAACTTGCGGTAATCATTGCACATCCTCCAACCCGTCACGGTTCTAGTCGGAATGAGTTCATTGTTCTTATTGGTGATAACTGCCATTCCTCCCTTCTTCGGGACAACTTGAACGGGGCTCACCCACTTGCTATCAAAGATAGGATAGATGATACCTGCTTCAAGTAACTTAAGGATTCCCTTCTTAACGACCTCTTTCATGATCGGATTTAACCGTCTTTGAGGTCGTCGTGAAGGCTTGAAATCCTCTTCCATTAGAATCTTGTGCATACATAAAGATGGTTTAATTCCTAAAATATCCTCTATGGTATAACCTAAGGCTTTCTTATGCTTTCTCAAAATATTCATAATTTTCTCATGTTCATCTTCATTTAAATCGGAACTAAAAATTACGGGAAAGGTAGAATTAGTTCCAAGAAATGCATATCGAAGATGTGTGGGAAGCGGCTTCAATTCCAAAGCTATTGATGCCTTTGATGTGTCTTGAGGTTTATCCGACGCTTCCTTAGAAGTCTCTAAGGGTATGAGAGTAGTTGAAGAAGACTCAAGGGTAATTGTGGAAAGAACGGATTTTTTTTCAGAATTTCCCAAAATCACGGTACACCTGTTACTTCCACGGCTGTGGTTTAGGGCGTGGAAGTCTTTAGAGGTCTCATAATAGCATTTTACGAGCAGTTTTGGTGAAACAACGGCCGTGGAATAGCACGATTGGCCGTGGTTTCTCACATTTTCTGAGCCATCGTATAGTTTCTCGAACTCTTCATCTTGCATCTCTTTTAGCTCTTCTAAGGCTTCAACCTCAACATTGCAATTCTCTTCCTCTCCCTTTTCCATGATGCTCATGGTTATGACCTTTTGCAATGGATCTTTAAATAAGATCGAGTTCACTTCCTCTCTAGACGCCTCTTTGTCATAGATGTTGAACATATCCTCTCCAAGTGCTGGCTCTTTCACCAAAGTTGAGAGAAGAACTCAACCTTCTCTTCTCCTATATCGAAGGCTAGTCTAGCGTTCTTGCAATCCACCATACAATCGGAGGTTGAAAGAAATGGTCTTCCGAGTATGATCGGGACCGGACAATCTGTAGGAATGTCAAGCACTACAAAATCTATTGGAATGTAGAACTTACCGAGCTTGACTGGGACGTCTTCAATGATACCGACTGGACGAGTTATGGATCGATCCGCCATGTATAACGTCATCTTCACCGGTTTAGGTTCACCTTGATGACATGATTTATGACACTAGTTTAGACACTCTTTTAGATAGTTTTCCTTTCCATTCATGCATGTTTCCGCATTAGTTCATGACGTTTACGCTCAATTCATGCATATTGTCGAAATAGACGTCTACACGAACTTTTGTCGGTTTTGTAGGTATTTTGGGGAGCTTTTGGACTTAATTGATACATTCGAGGATCATTCCTTCTGGTAGCACACTTCCGGACTCTTTAAGGAGCAAGCTTGGAGCAAAGGAGAGCACTAAAGACCTTGTTGGTTCATGCCTTGCACCAACTCATGACTTTGTGATCCAAAGGTGGCTGAGCTGTAGGAATCACGGCCCAAAGGGCAATTCCACGCCCGTGATTTTGGCCGTGGTTTTGTCTGGACAGCTTTGACACATGTATCACGATCTCTTTGTCCGACCATTGCTTCTTGGTGGAGTATTTAAGTGGTCCAGCAAGCTGATTTGAGGATCTTCTTTGTAATATCCAGAATTTTTATTCCGTTTGATTCCGAACCAAATCGGACTTCGAGCCGTTGAAGGGTTCCCATTCTATCTAGTATTTCTTTCTTCACAAATTTTATCATTTTATGTAGAAGTTAATTCACATAAAATGATAGAATTATATCAAACCCTAATTTTTATAATTATTTATCATTTTTTGTAGAATTTAATTCATATAAAATGATAGAATTATATCAAACCCTAATTCTTATATTTAACCCTTAACGACGACTTTAGACGAGATCATGACAAGGCCGAGATGAGACTGTGACAAAGCTGTGACGAGACCATGACAGAGCTGAGACGAGATCATGACGAAGCCCGACAACTTTGTGACGAAGTCATGCATGGGCCTGACAAAGCCATGACGAGTTTTTGACAAGTTTTGACAAACTTTCAGCCCATTGTTTCTTAATTGGATTTATTTTCCCAACCATTACCTGAACTCTTGCTGGCGGATTTGAAACAGCCTCAGCCCAGCCCAACCCTTGCCTTTGCTCCAGCCCAGAATTCCCCTTGCTTGTGCTGGCCCAGGTACACGTAACTCTCCCAAGCCAACAAACCTTCGCTTTGCCCATCTCCTTACCTGATACGTGACCTTTACCCTAGCCAGCCTTCTCGTTAATCGCTCCTTCCCTCGCTCGATATCACGTACAGCGACGTCGCTCTCCTCCTCTCGTACACCGGCAACACCAGTGACAGCCTCATCCTTCGTCCCCGCCACACGCCGCCGATGAGCTCCTCCCATCCTCGACTGGACAGCAACAGGCGCTCTCCCTCTTCTGTCGACTCTAGCAGGCCAACGGACAGGCCCTCTCTCCTATCATCCATGTCGTGCGACCACAGCAAACAGAACCAAGACGGACTCCTTCCTCTCTTGTCGCGCAGTACGGATCTAGGAACGTTCAATAGAGAGCAGATCCGCAGCAGGTGCACCCAGGAGACTCCATTGCAGGGACGGCGTGCAGGACCCGTTGGTGCGCCTGGAGCAGGCCGTGGGTGCGCCCCTAGGGCCAGTGCCGCTCCTTCCTCTACCGCAGTCGCGGGCTCTAACAACAGCAACCCAGTGTTGCTCTCTTCACCTCTTCGAGTCGTGGAATCGAGTAAGGCTTGTACCACCTCTCCCTTGCTTTTCTGTCCATGTATCACATGCCTAACGAGTGTCTATCATGCCTTCTAAACCTACACAGAGCATTTGTAGATGAGCAGTAAGGAGGCACACGTTTCTGCGTTTTTATGAAGTGATGAGCAGTCATCTTCGAGTCCAATTTTGGGTAAGCTAGGCTCTTCCTTTTAGACTGATTTTCGGATATGTTGTAGTCAGTAGTACATAGTAGATCATACTAAAATTTGGGAAGTATCGAAGTTACTGTTTGAGAGTTATGATGTTGCAAAGTTGACTCCTCATGCAGTTTTTATAAGTGTGCTGAATGTTGAGAAAAACAACATGTGGTGCAGTTTTGTGAGATGGTTTTAAACAGGCTTTTGATCTCCTTTGCTGCTGAATTTTGGATATATTATAGATAAAATTTTATAGTAGAGCATATCAAATTTTGGGATACATCCAGCAAGCGGTTTAGGAGTTACGATTTTTCAAAGTTAAGACAGGGTGCTGTTTTGTTAAGTGTTTGCTGAATTTCCAGAAACTGTGTTGATCAGTCGAGTTTGAGCATACTTTTTGATGCCTTAGAGATAAGATCCACCGTTCGGGTTTTGAGATGTTGTGAAGTGTCATGCATAGGTGAATATGTCAAAAGTTGGGATGAATCCAACGGTGGGATTTAGAGTTATAGAGGCTCAAAGTGGACTTGGTGTACAGTTAGAAAATATACTCAGATTTTGGCTAAGTATAGGAAATTTCAAGTGTTGTAACCAACTTTGGAAATTTTTGTAGAAGTGATGGGTGAACAGTTTTAAGAAATTCTTGCTCCTAGGAGTAGATGAGATATCATAGATGATCTAGAGAATTATTTCGGAATTTTTATAAGTTTATTCAAATTTCATATTTGAAGCCGAAGTTGGACCTTAATGATCTTCCGAAAAAATAGGAAAATGGGCAAATTGCCAGTTGGTAACCAAACTCATCTTTAGGAGTTAGAATATGACTTTTTAGTCTCAAATAAGAGTTTAGGCATGAATTATGGAATTTTTGGAAGTTTCGGAACCAAGGGTAAAATAGTCATTTTACCATAAATTGGTACTGTATTAAATTCTGTTCTAATAGGATCTACTATCTTAGAAGTCTTAGACTTCTAATTACCTAGGAAGTGTGCTGACACACTTGCCTCCTTTGACAGGCAACCGAGTTATACAGTTACAGATTGAGTTGTGATTAAGAGTCGAGATCTGATTCAGGTAAGTCCACGGACTTACTTAGCTGGCTTCTTGTATGAGTGTTATGTGTATGAGTGGTGTTTGTTAGTTAAGATAAAAACGAAACCGGAATAGGCCGACTTTAATATATTGTATCATTGACCCAAGTGTATGATAACGGGTCGTGACCTCATCTGCCTAGCTCTTGCGAGAGTCTAGGAGGTTCCCTGCGACCAGCCCAGTCAAGTAGACGGTCAAATGCATTAGTACCATTCCGCGTTGGTAAACGGGGACAGGGGCGAGGTTTGGGAATCCCACGTATCACAAAATAAGTATCATTAGTAATGACATATCACCTAATTAAAAGATAATAAAAAGGATTGAGTGTTGCATGTTGATTGTGTATGTTGTGTGTTTGTGCTTTTACCTTTATACTTATGCATAGAATGTTAGCTAACGGTTTTATCCGTGTTGTAGATTTGTAGAGATAGACAGTTGCAGAAAGATCCGGAACGGATGGTCAGCCGGGTCCACGTATTCATTAGATGGGGACATGAGAGTCTCACATACGACATGCATGTTATGTATCTATATATATATATTTTGTAAGGCTGTCACATGTGTACATTCATACATTAAAAAAATATTATGTTTTGAAATTGTTTTAAATACATTTGTGCCTTGTTGTAAGATCCAAGTAAAATTGTTGTCAAACTAAGGTCGGGACCCATTGTGAGGTCCTAACCAGTAGCTCCCCGAGTTCTCGGAATTTGGGGTGTTACATTCTTACCTTTTTGGACCCTTCTCCTCTAGCATCTTCCCCAACACTCTTCCATTGTAGCTTCTCTTCCAAGCACCCTTGTGGGTGTTCTTGGAAGAGGATAGTGTAGATTTTAGTTTTATAGTGAGATTTGAGTGGTTTTGAGTGAGGTTTCCCTTGTTGATATCTTGGAGCTACATCTTGGACCCTTTGTAAGACTTGGTAATTTCTATTCTAGCTTTATAATGTCTTTTCTTTGGTTCATTCTTCATTATCTAGCTATGACTTGCAAGCATGCTCTATTTATGAAGTTTGATCTTGATTAGTCTGTTTTTGGCTGAATAGATGTGATTCTAGGTTGAAGGAATGATGTTTGTGCTTTGGACTATGATTGTATGGACTTCCATTTTAGCTTAGGATGGATTTGTGTTCGAAACCTAACCCAGATCCATATCTACGGCCTGTTCTTGTAAAATCTATACCGTGGTTTTGGCCGTGGTTTGCTCTGTTGTGCTTTTATTGATGAATCTGGATGTTTGGATGTAGATGTGTTGAAACCCTAGTGTTTGTTGAGCCTAATCTAGCTTAGGGTGACCTATTGTTAGCAACCTATTTGAGGAATGAGGCTTACCCGGTAATTTCCTCTCTTAGATACGTAAGATGATAAACTCTAGGTAGTAGTGAGCCAAAAAAGCCGCTATTGGATTGAGTGTGCTAGGACCGTTGCCTAAGACTTACCTTTCCGAGACTTACCCGGTAAGGAGGGGTTTGACCCTTAGGTAGTGGCCGGTTTGAGTAGAATTCCCGTCCTTAGGCTCCTTGAGACTTACCCGGTAATAGGACCTTAGGTTCGAGACTAGTGGAGCATGAGACTTACCCGGTAATTGCTCCCATTAGAGAAACACCCAACTCCGAACAACCACAGCTTTCCTTTGATCTTTAGAAGCATGAGTCCATTGTCATAATCGAAATTCCGAATCTCTAGAATCCGCATTTCTTACCTCTTATCTCCTATCTTATGTTTGTGTGTTTGTTTGCTTGTTTGATTTGCATATTTTGTGATCCTTGTTTGATCACCCAAAACCAACCAAAAATATTGTGTTTTGCACTTTCTTTATCCCTCATCTCATCTTAGTTTAGATTTGCACTATCTTTGATCATTGAATGACTTGATTTCACCTCACTCCTTGTGTTCGACCTCGGAATACTTTCCTTCCTACATAACGATCCGTACACTGCGGGTTTCGCTAGGTAGTTTAGGAGATTAGATCGAGTTATAAATTTAAGACTTTGTGTGTGCATGTTTTGGGCGAACAAGTTCTTGGCACTCTTGCCTTGGATTTGTGTCGTACATTTCTAGCGTAACACACCTAAACCGACCTTTCTACACAAAGCAAGCGGGATGATGCTTACGCTTGCTCCTAAGTCACAAAGAGCATCGTATGTGACCTCTCCAACTCCTACTGGAATGCAAAATGACCCCGGATCTCTCAGCTTTGGGGGTATCTTTTCCGTCATCATTTTGATGAGCTCCGAAGATTCCGAACTCATCTTGACTTCTCCGAAGTCTTCCAGCTTCCTCTTGTTAGAGAGGATCTCTTTCAAGAACTTCTTGTAAGCGGACATACCTACAATTGCATCAATTAAAGGTATGTTTATATGCATTTTGCTCATTAGATAAACAAAATTACCGAACTGCTTGTCTAGACGCGCTCTTGCTCTAGATTGCGGGAATGGTAGAGGAGGTTTATAAGCGGGAGGAGGGACATAGACATCTTCCTTCTCCTTCTCCTTTACTTTCTCCTTCTCGACGGGGACTTCTACAAACTTAGACTGCGGGTCGGTGGTTGTCACGCCACTCCTACTTGTAATAGCCAGTACTCTTCCTTTCGGATTGTACTCCGTCTTTCCGGAAAGCTTCCCTTGATCTCTAGGAACTTCTCCGGCCTTGCTAAAAACTTGGTTTTCTAAAGCCTTGTGAGCTTTATCAACCGAGGTGATGTAGTTCTCTAAACCTTGTAGTTTTCCCAAGATCATTTCCATCATAGGATCGGGTTTCTCCTTCTCCGTCTTATTTGAGCTATTTGATGTTTGCACCTGGCTTTTCAAAGGGGTAGAAGAAGAAGAAGGTGGTGTTAGTGAATTTCCAGAATTTGAATAAGAGTTACCGGAATTTTGTTGGTTGGATCGCCAATTATTGTTGGAATTCCTATTGTTGTTGTTGTTATTCCAATTGTTGTTCCAATTATTGTTCCGGTTATTGTTCTTATTCCCTTGATTGTTGTTCTCCCTTCCTAAGTAGCCAACATCTTGCTCCTTCATCTTTTGAAGGCCAACTCTTATGATTTCCTTCAACTCTTTGATTTCGGTGTTGAGGGAGAATATTTGAGTTTGTGCAGCTTGAGTTAGCTTAGCTCCCGGATCCCCTTGATTCCGATTATTAGGATTCACCTTTCGATGGGAATACTTCTCAATTACTTGGGCTTGCTTCTCAATGAAGTCCCAAGCATCATCTTCCCTCATGTCCATGAATGTACCGTAAGAAAGAGATTGGAGCTTGAATTGGGATTCCACATCCAGCCCCTTGTAGTAGATCTCCAATAATTCCAGCTTTCGTTAGGTTTCATAGAAAATGCATTAATCTTACCTCTCAACTCCGCCGTCTTGGATGGCAGAAAGAACTTGGTGAGGAACTCCAAAGATAGATCCTCCCATGTTTTAAGCCTTCCAGCCGGAAGAGCTTGATACCAAGATAAAGCCTTGTCCTTCAGAGAGAAGAAGAACGGTTTGATCTTGTAATTGTTGTTGATAGCCCTCTTCGGCTTCAATGTCTCCATAAGAATCTCGAAATTCTGCAAGTGTTGGTGTGGAGATTCAGCACTCATTCCACCAAATTGACTTTGGTAAACCATGGTAATAACTTGCGGATGAAACCCGAAATCCTGGACGTCTTCAGCTGCGAAATTCACACCTAAACGGCATTGTTGTTGAATTGGATTCATCCGTTGTCCAAGGGTTCGTGGTTCATCCCCTCCATTAGCGGCTCTCACATCTCCAATGGGAAGGTGAGGATCAATAGTGGTCTAGGATTTTCACGGATTGGATGGATCACCGGATCAATGTCCTCTAGCTCCAGCATATCATCATCGTCGGATGATTCAGCTCTAACGGACTTAGTTGACTTGGTTTTCTTCTTCTTCTTGGAGTCATTCATCTCCAACTTCATATCTAGCATCATAGCCTTGAGCTCATCTATTTGAAATTGATGACGCTCTAGTTCTTCCATACGAGCTTTTTCACTCAATTTGAGTTGAGCTCACGCCTCATCCAACTCTTCTTGGACGTTTCTCTCCTTATTTTCAGCCATTTTTCTTTCCTTTAGTTTTTTCCTCAAAGTTTTCTCAATTTCTGGATCAAAAGGCACAAGGTCTTTGGTGGATCTAGACCTTCGCATATATCTAAAGAACCTGCAAAAAAATCACTCAAAAAGAGATATCAAATAACAAGAGCAAAGCTCCCAAGCTCGACAACAGAAAACCGAATTTTGTCTAGACCAAATCCCCGCCAACGGTGCCAAAAACTTGTTCGCTCGAAAGTGTGTGCATCAAAGTCTTAAATTTATCTAGAACTCATGCAAAAGTGAACCCGCGGTGTACGGATCGGCGTAGTAAGGCAAGAATTTCAGAGTATCGAACTCAGGGATTTGGTGAGAGTAAAATCAGTTCACAAGCTGTCAAGTAAGTGAAATAGAGAAGCTTTGCAAATATATTAGGAAAACAGTAATTCTAAAGATCCAAGTATCCAATTGTGGCAATCGATTAAAGATATTCAATAGATATAAGGACAGAGTCGTGTTTGCAAAGGTATATCTAATGTAAGGTTATGTACGGTGAAGTTTCAAAACCCTATATGTCTCACTCAAAGACTCTCTCTATAAAGGTTGTTGAGGCTGCAGTATAGAAAAGATCAAAGGATAAGAATTACTCTCAAATACCCAAGCCCAAACCCAAGGGAACAAAGACAAGCCGAAACGGTTAAGGTTGTGACACTCGAAACCGAAATAGAGGATGTTGAGTCTCACTACTACCTAGGAAAGGCAAGCCAAGGCTAGGTTAAGGCAAATCTCTTAACTTTGGATTAAAGCAAAAGCAAAAACGTACGACAGAGAGAAATCACGGCTAGTTCTTGAGAAACCACGGTCGTGGAACTCAAGAACAGACCGTGGTTTAGGGTTGTCGACGAGATTCTCGCAACTCTCAGGGTCCAATCTGTTTTGGTTCAATCTATCATCATCTAAGGCACAACTATCAACCCTTCACCTTAGAATTGCTAAAGGGTTTTAGCCAATAACCATTATTATCAAATCAAAAATCAAATATAAAGAGAGAATAGATGAAAACCTCGAAAACTCAATAATAATTGAAAACTCAATCTCAAATCCAATAACAAATGTTTGTATCGAATGAATGCAGAAAAGGGGAATAGAAATCCTCACAGTGATCTAGAGAAACAATGAAGAACGGGATGTCAATCCATCTCCAATCGTAAACCCTAAGTATACTCGAAGTACACAATCTTCAAATCGCGTCCTTCTCGGGATCTTCACTAAGCAATGAATCTTCCAAGCCGTCAATACGCCATAAATGCGTCGTATGCACTGTGTGTCTTTTCCTCCTCTCTTCAACCTTCTTATAGAGCAAAATAGGGTTACGAGAAAAGCCCGATAACTATTGCTCACGTGGCATAAATGACACGTGGCATCGTCGAGGAAATCACGGTCAAGTACAAACTTCCACAGCCGTGATTTAGACCGTGGAACTTTCTGATGCTCTCTAACGTCCCTTTCCACGATCCTTATGGTAGATCCACGGTCGTGGAATGTCTCAATAGGCCGTAGAAGATGAAATTCCTTCATGAAAGCCTTCTTTTCGTCAATTTCACTAATCAAACTCCTTCCTTAGCTTCTCCAAGGCATCCTTATAACATCTAGCATGATCAAATCACTCCTTTCCTCTCATATATGCTCCAATTCAAGCCTTCATTTTCCTAAAAACAAAGCAAAGCTTGTGTAGATCTCTATATCGACAAAATAGGTGAATGTGCTCACAAATGCTTCAAACTCATATCCATGTACACAACAAAAGGGGAAAACAACCAAAATAAGTGCCTAAAATATAGTCATATTTCATGCTAGAAAATGTACTTCAAACTCTTATGGTCTTTGAAGATCTGGCATGCAACACCATACAAGTAATGTCTTCAGTTCTTCAAAGCTTGAACTACCGCTGTCAACTCCAGATCATGAGTCGGGTAGTTCTCCTCATACGTCTTCAGTTGTCTAGACGCATATGCAATCACTCTGTCTCTCTGCATTAATACACATCCCAAGCCTAGCTTGGATGCATCATTGTAAACTACAAAATCATTAGTACCCTCTGGTTGTGCCAAGACATGAGCTGAAGTCAAACGCCTCTTCAACTCCTCAAAACTCTGATCACACTGGTCGGTCCATACAAATCTGGTAGTCTTCCTCAAAAGACTCGTCAGTGGATGGGCAATCACAGAATATACCTCCACAAAACGTTTGTAATAACCGGCTAGGCCAAGAAAGCTACGCACTTCCTTCACGTTTGTCGGTGTCGTCCATGCAGCAACAGACTCAATCTTCAACGGGTCAACCATAATCTTGTTGGCGGAGACGATGTGTCCAAGAAAAGCAACCTTTGACATCCAGAACTCACACTTAGAGAGCTTGGCATACAGCTCTCTATCCCTCAAAATCTGCAACACTGTCCTCATATGACCGGCATGTTCCTCTCTACTACGAGAGTGTACCAAAATGTCATCAATAAAAACCACTACAAACTAATCTAGGAAGTCGATGAAGATATAGTTCATCAACTCCATGAAAACTGTTGGGGCATTCGTCAGCCTGAATGGCATCACTACAAACTCGTAGTGTCCATAACGAGTACGAAATGTCTTCTTGTGCACATCTTGCTCTCTCACCCTCATCTGGTGATAACTCGAGCGCAATTCAATCTTGGAGAACACAGTCACTCCTTGAAGTTGATCTAACAAAGTAATGGATACTTGTTCTTGACCATCACCTTGTTCAACTCTCTGTAGTCGATGTACCATCTTAACGATCCGTCATTTTTCCACGTGAAGAGAACAGGTGTTCCCCACGGGTATACGCTAGGGCGGATAAAGCCCTTCTTAGCCAACTCCTCGAGTGACTTCTTCAGTTCTAACAACTTGACAAGCTCCATAGGATATGGACCCTTCGAGTTCGGTTTCGTACCAGGCTCTAACTCTATGCCGAAGTCCACTTTCCTCTTGGGTGGCAAACTGAATGGCTCAACAAACAGATCCACAAACTCGCAGACTACTGGGATGTCATCTAATGCTGGACTCTCTCCATACTTCATGGCATAATCCAGAAGGCCTCGCAACTCTATGCGATTAATCTAGCTACTCGTATTGGACTAATAACCATACCCGTCCTCCCAAGGTCCCAACCTCGAAAGACCTCTATCTAAACCAACTCGGTAGAAACCGTCACAGTCCTACTACCAACGTCTAACACAACACGATGTCTATACATCCAATCCATACACATAATGACTTCCTCACGCACCAGCGGCATGGAAAGAAGTCCACAAACAAATCACAAGTCCCAAATGTATAGGACAACTATGTACCTCTTACATGACCCTCATTTGGTAACCCTACCAAGAGAGGTCTATCCTCTACTGTATCTAAGGCCAGTCTATCAACGCATGCATCAAAAAGCAAAGAGTGTGTAGCACCCATACCAAACAAAACTCCAACAGCTCCACTACATATTATTACTCAAAATTCGAACCTCTGCTCCTCAAGTATCACGGAGGTCATCGCCATAGTCTCCGCCTCTACTCCTTCTGCACTGAAAGATGGAGAGTCTCTCTGAGAAGGAACATTGTCTTGTTGACAAAAGGGAGCCAAATGGCCTAGTTCACCACATGTAAAGCACGTCACTAAAGATCTCTTACACTCCGGTCGTAGTTGTCCAAACTATCCACAATTGAAACAGGATCTCATCCCATCAGAAGTCCGTGTGGACAAGGGATCACTCAAACGTCCATGTGTTAGACTCTATCTAACACTTGAAGGGTATACTTCATCACTCACTAGTTCGGTCTGTTGTTTTTTCTTTGATTTGGAAGCTTCAGTTGGTCCCACAAATGTTGGTAAACCCGGTGTAGGTCTACCCTCTCTTGCAGCCTCTTGTACTTAACGTATATATTCTCGAAACTCGGGTCCACTCATCGAGAGGTACATAGTGAGACTCCTAAGGTCTTCCCTCTGCTACAGGTGGAACAACAGCAGAAACCGGTCCCTGACCTAACACTATTGGAGAAAGAGAGGGGTATATCCTACCTCGTCCTATTACAAATGTCGCTCTAGTCTGAGCCATCTGTAGGGTATGCACACTTAATCCTATAAGGCTATATATATATGCCATATGTATAGATATATATATATATATAATACTTAATATTACATGCATACACATCAGCACATAGAAGATAACTATATATATATATATAGTTTGGCTCCAATATAAACAGCCTTTATAGTGTTCAATGAGAATAAATTATATCCGTTAGATCGCTAAATAGATGGCTGAGATTAGGCGATATTAACGGATAAAAAATCATGTTATTAATGGAAGAAGATTCGCCGGACCTAAATCTATATATTCGGCAGTATAGTCACATATATTCGGCGGTATACTCACATATATTCGGTGTTTACACGTTCACACGATAAGAGTTGTTTACATATGAGTCAGGATCTATATATATATATATATATATATATATATATATATATATATATATACTGTCGAGATCCTCAGAAGGGTGATGGCTTCTGTACATACTATCTCAAAACTTTGTACTCACTTTAAAACCAAAACCTTTTCAAAAGTCAGACCCCTTTCGGGTTCTGTTTATTTATCCACTCTACCTTTATTGCAGATAGCAAGTGTCATTGTTGTCAACCTAAGGCTCTAATACCAACTTTGTAACACCCCAAATCCGCGGGACTTGGAGTGCCACATTGGGTTAGGATCTCACAATGGATCTTGACCCTAGCCTGACAACAAGTTCACTGGATCTTACAACAAGACACGGGTAGATTAAAACCAAATACATAAAGCTATATAAGATACATCAAAAGGGTCTATAACATACAAGCCGAGTACAAAACAACATCCATAAACAACAACCACAAAAGACATCCCATATCCCACGCAATCCTAATGTACAAAAGTCCTCGGCTTGTCACCAAATTTGGCTCACTCTATAGTCTTCCTAACATGTAGGTTATCTACAACACGGTATGAAACCGTTAGCTATAGTAATGAATAAGTATGAAGGTAATAGCATATACACACATCAGCAACTCATGCATGCAATGCCACACACATTCATTTATTATCTTTCAATTATGTTATTCCATTACTAATTCAACTTATTTTGTGACACGAGGAGCCTAAAGAACCTCGTCCCTTCCCCCGTTAACACAGGGGTTTTGCATGGGGGTGATCATCACTCGTCCCCCCCTATGTTATTGAGTTTCAGGTCCTCCTACCCTCGAGCGGAGGCAAGTGGTCACGACCCGTTATAATACACTTGGGTCATTTAATGTAATAAATGGTCATCCTAGTCCGGTTTAGGTTATAAATGCACAATCATATGAACAGACACAACCATCACAATCACACAAACCCACAGTTGAACGCTAAGTAAGTCCTACGGACTTACCTGATATACTCGTAACTTATACCACGTCACAACTTCCCCTTGGGGAAGTAATCAACACCTGTAATAGCAAGGCACACACAATCACATACTGCAAAGGTTAGGAGACTCGCCTCACTAACCACAACGAACCTATATCTCAAATCTAAACCTCAGATCCTCCACACATTCATAAATGCCTAAGGAATATCCTCAACATAACATCTCATCATACTCGTACACATACTAAACCTTACAGCCATAACCGATATCCATAACATCATCATGATCCTCAACTCATTCTGACACCTAGCATGCATCTAATCAGTATTCCTCAATCTCAAATTTAATCCTAATTTAATTAATTAACCTTTAATTAATTAATTAAATTTCACCAGAATAATGTTTTGCCCGCAAACCATTTCTAAACCCACCTGTCATCAGATTTCATCAAACAAACAACTCATAAACACCAGAATAATATAATGATCATAATGGAATTTCTAATTATCCATTTTGAAAAGCCTAAGGTCAATTTAGGCCAAATCGCAGTACGGAAAACGAATAAATTCATAACTTATTCCTTACTAACCCGATTGACGATCTGAAATAAGATTTGGAATCACAACGACGCATGCTACGCATGTACAACATCAAATTCACCGGAATCTGAGTGAAGGAACCATCCTGGTGACATATATGCTCGACCAGGTCTTCATCTGCTCGGAAATGCAGAAACTCGGTACCGATATGAAGAGGATGAAGAGAGGAATCCAAAAACTCAAACGGAATTGAAATCGGATTAGAAACGGAGAGTAGATCTGAGTTTGAAGTTTGAGAGAAATCCGAGCTTTTACGAGGAAACGTGAAAGGAAATGAATTAATAAACGATTTTCCAATATTTATAGTGAAGACGGTAATTATCCTTTAGTGAAGTCAATAATTATCCTTTAACCGATCCAATGGCGGGTTGAACCCCCTTCTCCAAACTTCTCGAAATTGGAACAATAAATCTTGAATATTGTAGGGATAATTATTCCACAATTGTCTCGGAAAACGTTTATTCCTAAGCCGTCTTTCTTAGCCGTTAAGAAACGAAATAGCGACTCTTTTGGCCGCTTTGTCTTTCCACGTTATTTCATATTTAGGACATGTTTGATGTTCTGATCATTTCTCTCAACTGCATTTTTATTAATTGGAGCTCCCAAGTGCTCCAAATAACAGCGGAGGGTAAAAATAATTACCCGGGGGAAAAAGTGAAAATTTTCTCATAAGCCCAAAATTACGCCAGGAACATAACGGTGTGACGTATACTCATCACTTACGCAATCTTCGCGAGTTATATGTCAACTACTATCAATGATTAACTTAATCAACATTAATTAGAATTCGGAAATCCTAGCTATTACAGTTTTGATAAGTGTTAAACATCGATCAATTGTGACAAGCAAGATTTAGAAAAATCAAAGAAATACTTCACATGAGAGTAGACATAATTGGATAATGAGTTCCTGCATAATAGAGAAGCCGAAAAGCATAGCTGTTTTCAAAAGATGCAACATACTCTAATCTCTTATCACGGCCTAAACATGAGTCCGGTTCGGGCTAAACCACCGAATCGGCGGATCCCAATCCGGAGGTTTAGGTTTGCCGGTTTGGCCAAACCGTGGTTTACCGGTTTAGGCTTTCCCCAAACCGGCGGTTAAACTGCAGTTAACCGCCGGTTTGGTTAATTTTTTTTTAATAAAAATAGACCAAACCGGCAGTTATCTTTTTTTTTATAAACCGCCTACCAAACCGGCGGTTTAGGTTAACTTAAACCGGCGGTTTAGGCCAAACCTAAACCGACGGTTTAGGTTTCGGACCCATGTCTATCACAGCCCATCATCTTTAAAAACAAATCACCAAGTTTGCAAGTGTTAATTTAGCAAACAAGTTGTCATCTCCTAGAAATTTGGTATCTTAATTAACTACTAACATGACTAGGGCGGACATCAATTGTTACATTCTCTTTTATTGCCCAGGACTTTGATAGGATGAACTGAAACTACTTATGCTCTAAGTGTTTTAATTCTCCATTTGTTGGCCCTCTTATGCCTCATCTCGATGTGGGTTGGCTTTGAAGCAGTGTGTAGCTGGAAAGTATTGCCCATTGATGCAGCTCGTGAATAAAAGCTTCATAACAACTCTCATTTTAATATATACTAGCTTGAGTTTGTGAGTGTGATTTTGATTTTTCAATATTTGCGTCTCTTTGGGGGTCTGAAGAAGTTTAATTGCTCTAACATTGAATATTTGTTGTTGAATTAGAAGGTGTAGTTGTAATAGCAGCTCCACTGGATGAAGCATTCTGATCAGTTCAAATTGGAAGGTGATTTTTATTTACTACTTTTCCACATGCAATTTATCTCTTTTCATTGATGTTAGATATTTGATCTACAATTGAACTCTAGCTTTCCGTAGTTAGCCATAATCGTTTATTTTGTAAGTAAGCAGTGTACTTAACATATTGTGATGGCTTGTGAACTCTATGGAAACTACCTCTCACTCTTCCATTGTAATAGCTAGGATTTTCGAATTCTAATTAATGTTGATTAACTTAATCGTTGATAGTAATTGACATATAACTCGCGAAGACTTCGCAAGTTATGAGTAAGAGTCCCATCGTTATGTTCCTGACGTAATTTTGGACGTTTGGGGAAATTTTTACTTTTTCCCCGGGTAATTATTTTTACCCTCCGGTATTATTTGGAGCATTTGGGAGCTCCAATTAATAAAAATGCAGTTGAGAGAAATGATCAGGACATCGGATATGTCCTAGATATAAAATAAGATGGAGAGGCAAAACGGCCAAAAGAGTCGCTATTTCGTTTCTTAACGGCTAAGAAAGACGGCTTAGGAATACACGTTTTCCGAGGCAGTTGTGGAATAATTATCCCTATAATATTCCAGATTTAGTGTTCCAATCTCGAGAAGTTTGGAGAAAGAGGTTCGACCCGCATTTGGATCGGTTAAAGGATAATTATCGACTTTGCTAAAGGAGAATTATCGTCTACACTATAAATAGCGGAAAATCCTTTATTAATTCATTTCATTTCACGTTTCCTCGTAAAAGCTCTGATTTCTCTCAACCTTCAAACTCAGATCTACTCTCCGTTTCTAATCCGTTTTCAATTCCGTTTGAGTTTCTGGATTCCTCTCTTCATTCTCTTCATATCGGTACCGAGTTTCTGCATTTCCGAGTATATGGAGGGCTGGTCGAGCATATATGTCACCTGGACGGTTCCGTCGCTCAGATTCCGATGAATTTGATGATGTCCATGCGTAGCCAGCGTCGTTGTGATTCCGAATCTTCTTTCAGATCGTCAATCGGGTTAGTAACGAATAAGTTATGAATTTATTCATTTTTCGTACTGCGATTTGGCCTAAATTGACTTTAGGCTTGCCAAATAGGACAATTAGGAATTCCATTACGGTCGTTATATTATTCTGGTGATTATGGATAGTTTGTTTGATGAAATCTGATTACAGGTGGGTTTAGAAATTGCCTGCGGGCAAAAGGTTATTCTGGCGAAATCTAATTAATTAATTAAAGGTTAATTAATTAGATTAGGATTAAAATTGAGATTGAGGAATGTTGATTAGATACTACCTTGAGATTTGAGGAATTGTGAGTTATGCTGAGATAGTGAGGTTTAGTTGGTTGTGAGGCTCATAGATTGAGTATGATCCTTATGGATCCCTTTGGGTCTAGGTGTGACCCCTTTGATGAATAGAGGTTGATATATCTCTTTATGCCTTGTAATTAGGTAGTGTCCCTCTCAGGATTGGAGGTTGATCGTGGTTGTGATTGTACGAGGTTGAGGAAAGTCCGTAGGACTTACTTAGCTACCATCCCTATATTGGGTGTTTGCATGAGTGGTATGTGCTTTATATGTTTGCTATGATAGCATGAGTAGTCGTTTTTATCGACCTATGTTCTCTTGACTGCCCCACTGCGTGGATGTGATAACCTTTCCCTTTCATCCCGCCGTGGAGTCTGGGAGGTTCTCTGATGTCGAACCAGACTGGTTTACAGGAAGGGTGCAATCCACTCCCATAGGGTACACGGATTGTGTGACCGATACTCGTACAGCTGGACATTGTACTCAGAGGCGAGGATGTATCGGTCCTCGTGTCACATATTTTCATCTATCTATATATATACTGTTTTTGAGTGAATGGTTATTATATAAAGATAATAAATGGGTAAATGTGTGATAGCATGCTGATGTGTTTATCTTTCATGATTGTGCTTGTGCTTATGCATTACCTCATATATGTATGGTTAGCTAACGGTTTCATACCGTGTTGTAGATGTTTACAAGTTAGGCGCTACTGGGTGATCTGGCAGGGTGACAGGCCGAGGACTCTTGTCCATTAGGTGGTTGGTTTGGGGTTGTTGTGTTTCCCCTCTGCGTGAGGATGATCTTTTGTACCTCCTGTGTGAGGATGTCGTTTTATATACTCGGCTATGTTGTTGTTTACTTTGGGTCGTACAGTTTATACTGTTTTATGTATTTGTTTTATATCTGTCAGTGTCATGTTGTAAGGTCCAGTGAACTTGTTGTCAAGCTAGGGTCAGGATCCATTGTGAGATCCTAGCCCAATGTGACATCCCGAGTCCCGCGGATTCGGGGTGTTACAGAGTTGGTATCAGAGCCCAGGTTGACAACAATGGCACTTGCTACCTGCAATGAGGTTTGATAGGTAAAATAAACAGAGCCCACATGGGATCTGACGTTTTCAAAGGTTTTGGTTTTAAGTGTGGTTTGGGATAGAATGTACGAGAAGTCGTCACCTCTGCCATGGATCTCTGCAGCGTAGATATGTATATATATCTGTGTGTACTATGGATTATGTGGATGTATTATATACATATCGATACCTATGGCATATATATAGCCTTATAAGATTAGGTGCGTATATCCTACAGATGACTCAGACTAGAGTAGTATCTGTAGTGGGATGAGGTAGGGGCACACCCCCTCTTCCTCTAGTGATGATAAGTTAGGGACCAGTTTCCGCTGTTGTTTCGCCTATGGCAGAGAACGAGTTTGAAGAGGCTGATCGTGTCTCCATGAGTAGATCCGAGTTTCAAGAATATATGTAACAAGTATATGAAGCGGTGATAGCGGGTAGACCTACACCGGATTTACCAACATCTGTGAGATCAACTGAAGCTTTTGGATCAGAGAAGAAGCAACGGATTGAATCAGTTAGTGGAGAAGCAAAGATGATGAATGGGGAACCAAGTCCAATATCAGGACAATCTAGTGATCCTTTGGCCATGAAGATGACTAGCAAGGAACTACAGTGTTTTAATTGCGTGGAAGTTGGGACACTGGCGAGCTGTGTGCCCAAAGGCGTCCATCATATGCTTTACGTGTGGTAAAGCAGGGCATAGAGCGAAGTTTTGTCGACAGGGCAAGGCATTGCCTTTACAGGTTCCCTTCAAGAGTGAGATCATTCCAGGTGGACGACGAAGGTCGAGTTACCCTTCAGTTGCACAGGTTGCAAGGATGAGATGATTATGTTTCAGTTGTGGCTATCCAGATCATTAGCGTTTTGTGCGCCCTTTGGCACTGATAGCTTGTTTCACTTGTGGTGAGCTAGGCCATCTGACCCTTTCTGTCAACACGGTGGTGTTTCTTCCTAGCAAGACCTTCCTCTTTCTAGTGCAGAAAGAGTGGAAGTGGCGGCTATAGTAATGACCTCAGTGATACCTGAGGAGCATGGATCTGACATTGAGTGATGATATGTAGAGGAGCTACGAGTGTTAGCTGTTATAGGTACCATTCTCGTTAATGGTTTACCTGGTGGAATTTTGCTTGTTGTGAGTGCTATGCACGTCATGTCTTTCGATGCATGCGTTAATGGTTGAATTTTGGTATATAGTAGAAGGTGGATTTTCCTTTACAGGATTACCTTTTTGGGTCTGAGATACCCGTGAGATGCGTGTTTGTTCCCTTATTTCAGGGACCCGTGTATGGTTGCAGACTTCTTTGTCATGTCGTAGGTGCATGAGGAAGTCATTATGTGTATGGTTTGGATGAATAGATATGAGGTGGTGTTAGCTTTTAATAGTAAGACTATTATAATCTTTACTGAGTTGAGTTAAATAGAGGTCTTCTTAGGTTAAGACCTTTGAAGAGACGGGTTTGTCATCAGGACTGTACGAGCAGCGAGCTGATAGCACAAGGTTGTGACGCCTTATAGTGTTATACCATGAAGGAGCGAGATAGTCCAACATTGGAAGGTATTCCAGCTGTTTATGAGTTTATAGACATGTTACTGAACCGTCTAGCTGCCACCTCAGCGGAGTGTGGACATTGTTATCGAGTTGAAGTATGATACAAGATTGAATGGGAAAGCCACACTATATGGTGCTTGTTGAGATATTGTACTGATAACTTGAAAATTTGACTGAAACGGGCTTCTTTACCCTAGTGGGTTCCATGTTCCGTATTGATGACCTGATGAGTTAGCTTCAAGAAGCAATTGTGTTTTTAGGATTCCTTTGTGCTCAAGATATCCCTAGTCATGGATGAGAGAGCAGCATGTGTATGAGATAGCATCCCATACCCGTTATGGACACTACGAGTTTGTAGTGATGTCATTTGGGTGACGAATGTTTTAGTAGTTTTTATGGAGTTGATGAACAGTATCTTTATCGACTTCCTTGATTAGTTGGTGGTGGACTTCATTGATGACATGTCGGTATACTCTCATAGCAGAGAATAGTAGACCGATCGTCTGAGGACCGTTCTGCAGATTTTGAGAGATAGAGGGATGTATTCTACGCTCTCTAAGTGTAAGTTGAGATGCCAGTGGTAGCCTTTTTAGGCCATGTTGTCTCCGTCAGTGGGATCATGGTTGACCTAGCGAGAATTAAGTATGTTGTAACATGGGAGATACTGATGAACATTAAGGAATACGTAGTTTTCTCGGCTCAGCCGATTGCTACCAATGCTTTGAGGAAGGATTTTATATGATTACGTATTCATTTGCGAGTCTTTTGAGAATATCACCATAACTACATGATGAAAGCAGTGTGTCTAAGTTTTGAAGAGTTGAGGAGGCATTTGACCTCTGCTTCAATTCTGTTGTAGTCAGAAGATTTTTGGGATTCCGTGATTTACGGTGATACATCCCAACTAAGTCTGAGATGTGTATTACTACAGAGGAGTAGGGTTATTGATATGTGTGTTTACAACTGAGAACGTATGATGAGAACTACCCGACTAATGATTTAGAGTTAGTAGTGGTAGTTCAAGCCTTTAAGTTTTGAAGACCGTACCGGTGTGATCTTCATGTCAGATTTTCATAGATCATAGAAATCTGAAGTTTATTTTATGCAGCAGGGGTTGAATAACCGCCAGTTTTAAGAGCTTAAGTTTATCAAGACTTTGACTTGAAGATTCCATATCATTCAGAGAAGTTGAACGTTGTCGCCGATAACTTGAACAGAAAGACTCTCCAAGAGAAGATGATTGTGAGACTGATAGTTCCGCCTCAGCTTCAGGGAGATCTAGCTTGGGTAGAGTTGGACAATCAATTTTTTGATGAGGATACCCAGTTATACCTCAGAGGTTATAGCTGGTGTGTTTGATGAGGTCCAACAGAAGCAGGAGACCTGCCCGGCCTTGACAAGGTTTAAAGAAAGGATGTCTCGTACTGAGCCACCATAGTTCTCCATGGGAGTAGATGGACTGATGAAGAGTCATGACCGCTTTTGTGTACCTGCTGATGTAGATGGAGACAGAGAATATTACGGTATACCCACTGTACGCCTTATTCAGTACATTCAGGTACGAGTAAGATGTACCACGAGATGAGATGATTATATTGTATGAAGCCGATATAACCAGATTTGTGATACAGTGTGTGACCTGTCAGCGGGTCCAGATAGAGTATTTCCGATCTAGAGATAAGCTCCACCCACTAACAGTGCAGTAGTAGAATTTGGGAGGATATCTCTATGGACTTTGTTATGGGATTGTGACTCAGTATAAGATTGATATTATCTGGATTGTTGGTAACAGATTAATGAAACTGGCACATTTCATTTCTATTAGAAGGACGTGGCTAGTGAATGAATTGGCTGAGGAGTACACTAGACAGATAGTGAGACTCTATGGTATACCGGGAATGATCATTTTTTATCGAGATGGATGTTCACCCAGTGTTCATTTGTCTCAACTGAGGAAGTATATACCAGGTTGGAAACACTTTGTGAGTTATAATGATCTAGTGGTTAAGTTGAACCACATCGTTGTTGAGCATTTGATTACATTCTTGGAATAAGATATGAAACGCTTGCATTTGAAAGACATTCCCATATTGAGGATATGATGGTCGAGATGAAGACCTAAAGAGGCTATGTGAGAGACTGAGGATAGTGTCTTGAGGAACTATCCAGAGTATATGTTAGGACATACCCATTTGTGGGAGCACGAGTAGATCTTAGTGTTATCTTGATGAATGTTGTGCTTATGTGCTTATATGCCTTGATGTGTTATTCCATGCTAGTTGTGATGTGATTTATGATCTTAGTAGATCTTGATGTGCTAGCGTGATGTATGTTATAGCTGGAGATGATTACTTCCTCCACGCTACCCGAGTATGATTATATTTATAGCTGGAGATGGTTCTTTCCTCCATGCTATTTGAGTGAGATTAGGTTTCAGCTGGAGATAGTTCTTTCCTCCATGCTACCTTGATGGACATAGTTCAGTGGAGATGTGATTCCTCCATGAGATATATATGTTTATGGGTTGGCTAGATACGTATTTCCTCTATGCCTATGATATGTTTTGGCTAGAGATGTGCTTCCTTTATGCCTTATGATGTGGTATAGCGAGAGACGTGATTCCTCTACGCCTTTGGGTAGCGTTATGACCCTATTTCCTGGAGATGATGATTCCTCCATGTTTATACTTGAGGTTATAGATTGTTATAGGTTATGATCTTTTGAACGGAGATGTGATACCTCCGATAGAAAGAGTCAGAGTTATACCTCGGCGTATGGGTCCGAGAGGAATTGGGAATTGTTCAAATTTCGGGACGAAACTTTTTTTTAAGGGGTGTGTGATGTAATAGCTAGGATTTTCGAATTCTAATTAATGTTGATTAACTTAATCGTTGATAGTAATTGACATATAACTCGCGAAGACTTCGCAAGTTATGAGTAAGAGTCCCACCGTTATGTTCCTGGCGTAATTTTGGACGTTTGGGGAAATTTTTACTTTTTCCCCCGGGTAATTATTTTTACCCTCCGGTGTTATTTGGAGCATTTGGGAGCTCCAATTAATAAAAATGCAGTTGAGAGAAATGATCAGGACATCGGATATGTCCTAGATATAAAATAAGATGGAGAGGCAAAACGGTCAAAAGAGTCGCTATTTCGTTTCTTAACGGCTAAGAAAGACGGCTTAAGAATACACGTTTTCCGAGGCAGTTGTGGAATAATTATCCCTATAATATTCCAGATTTAGTGTTCCAATCTCGAGAAGTTTGGAGAAAGAGGTTCGACCCGCCTTTGGATCGGTTAAAGGAAAATTATCGACTTTACTAAAGGATAATTAACGTCTACACTATAAATAGCGGAAAATCCTTTATTAATTCATTTCATTTCACGTTTCCTCGTAAAAGCTCTGATTTCTCTCAACCTTCAAACTCAGATCTACTCTCCGTTTCTAATCCGATTTCAATTCCGTTTGAGTTTCTGGATTCCTCTCTTCATTCTCTTCATATCGGTACCGAGTTTCTGCATTTCCGAGTATATGGTGGGCTGGTCGAGCATATATGTCACCTGGACGGTTCCGTCACTCAGATTCCGATGAATTTGATGATGTCCATGCGTAGCCAGCGTCGTTGTGATTCCGAATCTTCTTTCAGATCGTCAATCGGGTTAGTAACGAATAAGTTATGAATTTATTCATTTTTCGTACTGCGATTTGGCCTAAATTGACTTTAGGCTTGCCAAATAGGACAATTAGGAATTCCATTACGGTCGTTATATTATTCTGGTGATTATGGATAGTTTGTTTGATGAAATCTGATTACAGGTGGGTTTAGAAATTGCATGCGGGCAAAACGTTATTCTGGCGAAATCTAATTAATTAATTAAAGGTTAATTAATTAGATTAGGATTAAAATTGAGATTGAGGAATGTTGATTAGATACTACCTTGAGATTTGAGAAATTGTGAGTTATGCTGAGATAGTGAGGTTTAGTTGGTTGTGAGGCTCATAGATTGAGTATGATCCTTATGGATCCCTTTGGGTCTAGGTGTGACCCCTTTGATGAATAGAGGTTGATATATCTCTTAATGCCTTGTAATTAGGCAGTGTCCCTCTCAGGATTGGAGGTTGATCGTGGTTGTGATTGTACGAGGTTGAGGTAAGTCCGTAGGACTTACTTAGCTACCATCCCTATATTGGGTGTTTGCATGAGTGGTATGTGCTTTATATTTTTGCTATGATAGTATGAGTAGTCGTTTTTATCGACCTATGTTCTCTTGACTGCCCCACTGCGTGGATGTGATAACCTTTCCCTTTCATCCCGCCGTGGAGTCTGGGAGGTTCTCTGATGTCGGACCAGACTGGTTTACAGGAAGGGCGCAATCCACTCCCATAGGGTACACGGATTGTGTGACCGATACTCGTACAGCTGGACATTGTACTCAGAGGCGAGGATGTATCGGTCCTCGTGTCACATATTTTCATCTATCTATATATATACGGTTTTTGAGTGAATGGTTATTATATAAAGATAATAAATGGGTAAATGTGTGATAGCATTCTGATGTGTTTATCTTTCATGATAGTGCTTGTGCTTATGCATTACCTCATATATGTATGGTTAGCTAACGGTTTCATACCGTGTTGTAGATGTTTATAGGTTAGGCGCTACTGGGTGATCTGGCAGGGTGACAGGCCGAGGACTCTTGTCCATTAGGTGGTTGGTTTGGGGTTGTTGTGTTTCCCCTCTGCATGAGGATGATCTTTTGTACCTCCTGTGTGAGGATGTTGTTCGCTCCAAACGGTGTGTGCAAGCTTTAAATTTATAACCCTAGACTTAAGCTTAAAACAAGGATGCGAACCCGCAGTGTACGGGTCAATCGTAGTAAAAAGCAAGAAATTCCAGGGGTCGATCACAGGGATTCGGTGAAACAAAGTCAATAACAGTAAGCTTCGTGAATACTAACCACAAGAGCTATTAACACAAGCAAAGATGAATAAGAAGTCAATAAAGCAAACATGCAATTCTAGGGATTAAAGCGTCTAGTTGTGGTTCCAACTCAAGATCTAAAGATAAGCGGACAAAGCTGAGATTTTTGCAAGGGGAAGGTGTTACTAAAGTGGAGTAGATCACCGGGTAAGTCTCACTACTCTCTAATCCTAAACCGTAACTCCTATTAACGGGTAAGTCTCAAGGAATCAAGATAAAGAACTATAACCTCAAACTAACACACCATCTAAGGGAATAGAATCAACCTTTACCGGGTAAGTCTCAGGCTGACTCACAAAGATGGGATGGAAGCACACTCAAACCCTAATAAAGGATAAACCTTTATTACCTACACTTATGATCGTTGGTATACAAACTAAGGAATTACCGGGTAAGTCTCATCCTAAGCTTGCTTTGAACCAGGAAAGGTGTAATAAGAATAGGATTTGGCAAACTCTAACACTTAACTCTCAGTTTAGGATCAGATAAGTCACCTCGGTCAGCTAAATTCCACCCCGGCCGAGATGTTCATCGACTGAACGAGATGCTTAGGGTTAAGGTTAAAGACTCGAACTTTCAGGGTCCTACTGGAATCTAAGATTATTCTATCATTGTTTTTCCCACAACCTTCAGCCAATCACCCTAGAATCACACAAGGAAATTAGCCACTCATCATCATTATGAAAGTATTAAATATATGAGAAGAAGGTGAATATTTGAACAAGAAGAATTTAATGGAAAAGACTTCAATAACTGAATCAAATATCACAACAAAAGCGTTCCTTGGATAGCAATCCAACAAGAGAAGATAACAAGGAAGGGAATCAAAGACAATCTTACAAAACCCTCCAAAAAGCTATAAAAGCTATGATCTTCAATCTTCCTTCAACCTTCAAAAAGGTTCTTCGAAACTCCCAACTGGAGTATGGTTGCTGCGATGTATGCGAGATCTCCTCGTAAGCAAGATGTTATGCAAGATGTGATAGCGGATCTTCAGCCCTAAGCGAGATGTTGGATTTGTGGAAATCCAACCCTTTTTATAGGAAAATAACTCTCCAAAGATAAGATATCTTAAAAAGATCTTTTCCCATAAAAATAGGTAAAATATAAGATCTTCTTCCTTCCAGGAGCCAAGCCCAAAAATATAAGATCACCTTCCAAAGATAAAAGATCTCATCCAAGAATAAAATATTCTCGCCGCGTCCTAGGTGTTCGCCTCGGTCGAGTCGGCATCTCTGGATCACCTCGGTCGAGATGAATCTCTGGTCAACCGAGGTGAATCACAGCTGAATGTGAAATCTCTCAAAACTGGTCCAAAGTGAATCCTTAATCCATGGCTATGCTTTCTGGATGGTTCCTTATGCTCCTCAATGTAGCTCCAATGACTCCATAGCTCCTTTTATTCCTTTTTGATGCAAAACGTGACATTTTACCTACAATTACAGCAAAACTAGGTGTAGACCTCGATTCCCGCAAAGGTAGATGAAATGGTAATATAATCTCATATTATACATACAAACATGCAGATTATTGAAGATAAAACGTCTAAACAAACCCCAAAATATAGACTATAATTCATGCTATCAAAATACCCCATACTTAGCTCTTGCTTGTCCCCAAGCAAGTTCCGCATATAGAAGACAAGATAGAATGGATTATAAGTCATGAAAATCAATGAAAAGTCTTTCAAAAACATCTTTATGGTGTGTTACAATCATAGATCACTCTAAGAGAATACTTCATGGAATTTAAAATCCAAACATGATCAAAACATTTTATAAATATAGAAAAGTTGTTCATCTTTGCATAAAACCATAGAATGCATAATAAGTCATAATTATCAAAATTAATCATGTATAATTCAGTTTAAACCACTAAGTCAATCAACTAGCTCAAGGTCTCAAGGACTTCCCAAAAGAAAAGGTCAAGAAACGTGTAGGGTAGGGATGTGTGTAAGGTAATGTGGTGCTAGAATCCGGAAAAAGGATGAACTTCACTTCCACTTTGACTTACAACATCTTCCACCAATAAGCTTTGCTTATTCCACTTTTTTCTTTTTACTTTACTTTTTGGGATGCATGGACAGAGGTGCACAATAACCGAAGCCTAGGAAATCAACAATCATCAATTTCTTGAGATGCATCAAACCCTTGATGCACATACCATGACCCGTTAGGAATATCGCTCAATCCGACTTTGGCAAGACACAAACACCCGGCTATGTGAATGGTGCCGAGTTACTCATCTTCATGATTGACTTCCCCAAACCTAAAATTACTTTCTAACACTTTCACTTCCAGCCAACTTCTCAACTTTAACTTCACTCGCTTTCACCACTTCGCTTGCTTCCAAATTCCCGGATAGGTAAAGGGAGGCAAAATGTATATGAGGGGCTAAGCATGATCAAGAAGAAGAAGAGAGAAGAATGAATTGCCTTGGTCTTTCTAGGAAGAAAGTGAGAGAACTTATCTTGTGGTGTCAACCTTCAAATTCAACATAATTTGGATAAAAACAAAGTATTAAACATGCCAATAATTTCAAACAAAGCATTTAGCAACTTAAACATATTATAAAATCTTTCAAACACATAAAGAATTTAAAACCAGTCAGTAAACAAGATCTTCACTGAGGTCATATCCAGATAAGTAACACAAAAAAGATAATTTTCGAAAACTCTCAGTTAACCCACCTCGGTCGAGGTGTTCTTGGGTCAACCGAGGTGAAACGCCTCGTTTGGCCAAGACTGACTCGGTCGAGGTCAAAAAAAAAATTTTTAAACCATTTTTTTTTCAGTTTCGACGTTTTTCTCAATCAAATAACCTGTAAATATGCATGTAATATCAGATAAACATATAAAGGCAACTGAAGCATAAATATGAAATATCCGATCAAATAAGTCGTACATCGAAGTCATCAAATAAATACAAACACCCCATACTTGGGACAAACTGTCCTAGTGGGTCAATATAAGTCTAGAAATAAGAGTACTCACCGGATAAATAGCTGAACTGCATAAAAATATAATAAAGAAAGTCCTGCAGCTCATCAATAGTTGCGATCCGGTGGTGGTGGTGGTGGCACGTATGGATACTGAGTCGGGTCGAACGGATAACCCATGACGCGCTCGAACTGAAGCTGGGCCATGATATGCTGATAATGCTGCCTCTCCTGCATCTCGCGGATATCCAGCGACAATGCAGCATAGGAATCAATAACCTGATCCGTCAGGTCATCGATCCGTCTGTGGGCAGCTGGATCTCTCACTCTGTGTCTCCTGCGTCTAGCAGGTCTAACCGGAGAAGTCTCAACTGGTGCAGGCTTAGTCTCATCATCATCATCCAAGTCTATGATCGGCGGCGCGCTCGTCCCTGCAGTATCTGTCCCTGTATCCATCGGGACTCCACCATCTCTCTCATCTACTGTATCCTCGTCATCGTCAGCCTCCTCCTCCTCCTCCTCATCCTCAGCTGGGGCTGCTGCTGCCTCCCTATGATCCTCCATCAGTGGAGCCCAAGCTGTCTGCCAATAATGCGGGTCATAAACGGTGAACTAGGCAGACCATCGGATCCCTTGTGGCGCAGTCAGCTCCCACGGCATAGCAACATATGGAGTGGTCAGACCTCGGGGAACTAGAATCCTCCGAGTGATCATCTCCTGCAATCCAAGCGGCTTCGGAGCCGCCACCATCGTACACGCACTGAGGTCCATGCCATGAAAAGCAGCTATGTGGGTGACAAGACCTTCGCAGCAGATGTCTCCCTTCGCTTTGGCCTTGATCTTGTGCAGGTCCTCTGCCAAGATCAAGCCAAAGTCCGGGAAACCCCCCGTAACCATACAGTACAGACTGAAAAGCTCGCCCTGTCGGATCTTCTGGGGCGTCTCAGTACGCGCCAGAAGTGTCTCGCTGAATATCCTATGGGCTAACCTAAAGGCTAGGTGGAAGATGACCTTCTCCCTAGAGTCTCCAGGGCGCCATCTATCTGCATGCTCAGTAATATGGGCAATCTGCCCCCATAACTCCCTAGCTACAGATCGGGAAGGGAAGTCAGTGGCGGTGGGCTCAGAAAAACCGAAAATCTCTCTCCATATCTCGAGCGGTACTATGAAGTTCCGGCTCATCAACCGGTACTTCACAGACTGCTCTGTGGGAAGGTAGGAAAAGGAGCTAACGAACTCTAGGGTCGGCTCCAAGTAGGCTGGGGCTCGGATCTCAGTAAACTGATCCAGCCCAATTGTGGTGATCATCCGCCTAAGGTCTCCATCTACCCCTAGGCAATCAAAAGCTGACACGTCCAGGAAACGTGGTGCTATCACTGGACGGCTAGCTATACGCTCATAATCTACCCGGCATCTCTCGTGGATCACCGGGCGGTAAGGTCGGGAAGAAGAGGAAGGAGGGGAAGGTGAGGATCTATCTCTGAGGGCAAGGTGACGTTCGGAACTCTTTTTTTTTTTCAGCTACTGTCAGATCACCTCGGTCGCTGACAATCCTCAAGAATCACCTCGGTCGAGATGCAGTTCGATTGGACCGAGGCGTAATAGTTTGCGATTCAAATCTCAGAAATCCAGTTCTTTTCCCCCAAAATTCACTACAATTGCTTCCTATGGGGTACTTAAGCCTTTTCTCAGCAGATTCAAGGGCAACCAAAGCCCAAATCGAAACGAACGAACGAACGAGTTAGGGTTTCGACTGTTTTTACCTCGTTTCGGTCGATTCGTTCGATTTCTTTGCAGATCTGTGCTTGCAATGGGATCCTCTACCCTTCAATCGTAGTTTGGAAGCGGAAATCTTCGAAAACGAGCAAGATTTGAGGAAGCGAGGTGAGAGGGCGCCGCGGTCGAGTCGAAGAAGGTAAAAAGTGAAAACAGAATTTTTTTCCTTTTTATACTGTTCCTAGAACTGCTGTCACCTCGGTCGAGATGGCCTCGACTGGACCGAGGTGGTACGGATCGAGGTGGTTCTGCAGAAACCCTAGTCGCCTCGGTTGCTCAAGAATCAACTCGGTCGAGGTGGCCTCGACTGGACCGAGGTGTCTCAGTCAAACTTCGTCTTCTCGAATTCTCGAACTTCTGAACTTCCAGTTATGCTCCTTCCTTAGATGTCTCTTGTTATCTGTCTAGGACGCCAAAAACAAACAAAACAAAGCAAAAGCAAACTATCTAAGCTAGACTAGAAAACGGGAAAAGAAAGCAATACCTTGGGTTGCCTCCCAAGAAGCGCTTGGTTTAAGGTCGCTAGCTGGACCATAATGCGTCATCAAATGAGGTATATTGGTGCAACCTCTTCAACCGGAGTTTCCGGTTGGTACTTCTTAAGTCTATGACCGTTGACCTTGAAGCTTCTGCTAGTTTCGCCCCATATCTCAACTGCACCATGAGGAAAAACATGTTTTACAACATAAGGTCCGGTCCATCTTGATTTCAACTTACCTGGAAAAAGGCGGAGGCGGGAGTTGAAGAGTAGAACTAAGTCTCCTTCGTTAAGCTCCTTTGGAATGATACGCTTGTCATGCCATCTCTTCGTCCTTTCCTTATAGATTTTGGCATTCTCATATGCGTTCAAACGCAGCTCTTCCAGCTCGTTGAGTTCCAATAGTCGCTTCTCGCCGGCCTCCTTAATGTCGAAGTTCAACCATTTGATCGCCCAATACGCCTTGTGTTCCAATTCAACGGGCAAATGACAAGATTTCCCATATACCAAATTATAAGGGGTGGTACCTATGGGAGTCTTAAATGCGGTCCTGTACGCCCAAAGAGCATCGTCCAATTTCATGGACCAATCCTTCCTCGTTCTAGAGACGGTCTTCTCCAAAATTGCTTTGATTTCTCTATTCGAGATCTCGACCTGTCCACTAGTTTGAGGGTGATAAGCAGTTGATACCTTGTGGGTTACCCCATACTTCGATAGAAGTGCTTTGAACTTCCGGTTGATGAAATGCGTTCCTCCATCGCTGATGATGATGTGTGGAGTTCCAAACCGTGGAAAGATAGTCCTGTTTAGGAACTTCACGACCAACTTGGCGTCATTAGTGGGAGAGGCAATGGCTTCAACCCATCTAGAGACGTAATCAACCGCAAGAAGGATATAGAGGTTTCCTCCGGAGGATGGGAAAGGTCCCATGAAGTCAATCCCCCATACATCGAAGATTTCCACCTCTTGGATGTTATTAAGTGGCATCTCGTTCCTCCTTGATAAATTTCCTGTTCTTTGGCATGCATCACAAGAGACAACAAAAGCTTGTACATCTTTAAATAATGTAGGCCAAAAGAAACCGGAACGCAATACCTTAGCGCATGTTTTATCGGTGCTAGCATGTCCTCCACAAGGAAGCGAATGACAGTGTCGTATAACGCTATTAACCTCATCTTCCGGAATGCATCTTCGAAGCATCCCATCCGGTCCGCGCTTGAATAGCAGTGGCTCATCCCAGTAATAATGTCGTACTTCCTTGAAGAATCTCTTCTTTTGAGAGTACGTCAATCCGGGCAGTGTTTCCTGGCAAACAAGATAATTTACAATATCAGCATACCAAGGTCCGTTTTTATCAGAAAGTTGGTGGATGGAATGTTCCACCAACTGAGGATGAATGTCAGAGAAGTGAGTAAGAAGAGTATTATTCTCAGTAATCTCAGTTGACATCATCTCGCCATCGACCTCGGTCGAGGCGCAGAGGCGTTGACCGAGATGTTCTTCAGTCGCCTCGCTCAGTCCAGGAAGTGCCTCGGTCGAGGTACTGTAACAGGAACCGAAATTGGAGATCTTCGTCTCCTGGATTAGTGTCTCAGTTTTAGCTCCTGGATCTTCTTCCAGTGCTTTCAAGCTCCGTATATCTGCATCACAAGAAGCATCTATACCTTCCTCTATTAAACTAAAACTTATAATTCTTTCGAGTGGATCGTTAATAAGGATAGAGCTCACCAATTCTCTTGATTCTTCCTCATCGTAGATGTTGAAGATATCATCAGTTAGCTGCTCTCCTTTCATGGCTGCAAGTAGTGCGAACTCCACCTCATCGCCACCAATGTTGAATTTCAACTTGGCGTTCTTGCAATCCACATTGCAACCTGAAGTTGCTAGAAATGGCCTCCCGAGAATAATAGGAACAGGATAATCTGCGGGAATGTCAAGTACAACAAAATCTATAGGAAGATAGAAGTTACCTAACTTGACCGGAACGTCCTCCAAGATGCCCACGGGATGGGTGATGGAGCGATCCGCCATATAAAGTCGAATCTTGACCGGCTTGGGCTCTCCAAGTCCGATCTTCATGCATAGCTCCAGCGGGATGATGCTCACGCTAGCTCCTAGATCACAAAGGGCTTCACAAGTGACGTCCCCAACTTGAATGGGAATGCTAAATGAGCCGGGATCTCTCAACTTAGGTGGCATCTTCTCCTTCATGATCTTTATAAGCTCCGAGGATTTAGATGTCATCCTAACTTCACCAAAGTCTTCCAATTTCCTTTTCCTTGATAGGATCTCTTTTAAGAACTTCCCATAGGCGGGCATTCCTAGAATGGCATCAAGGAAAGGAATGTTAATATGCAGCTTATTCATGAAGTCAAGGAACTTACCAAAGTGCTTGTCTAGATGTGCTCTGGCCCTTGACTGGGGGAATGGAAGTGGTGGTTTGAATGCAGGAGGTGGAACATAAACTTCAGTTTTCCCTTCCGCTTTCTGTTGCTCCGCCTCGGTTGGCATCTCGGTCGAGGTGTTCTTCGACTGGATCTGGACCGAGGTGGTCTGCGTCGAACGAGGTACTGGATCTGCAGTCTTAAGTCCACTCCTCGTCGTTATGGCCATGCACTGGCCCTTAGGGTTGCTTTCCGTCTTTGCTGGAAGCTTCCCTGGATCTCTTGGCGCTTCATTCGCCCTACTCGCAAGTTGTTGTTCGAAGGACTTTTGGGCCCTCGAAAATGAAGTCATAGAAGTCTCCATAGCACTAAGCTTGACCAAGATAGCCTCCAGAACTGCGTCTTTCTTTTCCAGCTGAGACGAACTTGATCCTTGCCCCTGGCTCTTCAATGGAGTAGAAGAAGAAGAAGGGGAAGAGAGGAAAGGGTTAGAGGAATTATTAGAGTTGGAGTTAGAATAATTGTTACCAGGATTCTGGTTGCTTTGATTGTTCGTCCTCCAATTGTTGCTATTGGACCCTCTATTGTTGTTGTTGTTGTAGTTATTGTTCCGGGAACCGTTGTTGTTGTTACGGTATCCATTGTTGTTGTTCCTTTGTCCTTGCTCTTCCTTCTTGGTTTGAGCAACCAAGAGTTCCTTCAATTGCTTCACGTCATTCTTCAAAGACGTGAGTTGATTGTTGTTGGATTGAGTCTCTTGAAAGTTGACTCTTTTAACTCCACCTTCAGCTCCTTGGTGGGTATATTTCTCCATGTGCAAGGCTTGCTTCTCAATGAAGTCCCAAGCCTCGTCAATCGCCATGTCCATGAAGGTACCGGCGGAGAGTAGTTGGAGATTGAACTGGGTGCTTCCGTCCAGTCCTTTGAAGTAGATCTCCAACAACTCGATTTTTGGAATCCCATGATGTGGGCAATCTAAAAGGATCACAGCTGAATATGAAATCTCTCAAAACTGGTCCAAAGTGAATCCTTAATCCATGGCTATGCTTTCTGGATGGTTCCTTATGCTCCTCAATGTAGCTCCAATGACTCCATAGCTCCTTTTATTCCTTTTTGATGCAAAACGTGACATTTTACCTACAATTACAGCAAAACTAGGTGTAGACCTCGATTCCCGCAAAGGTAGATGAAATGGTAATATAATCTCATATTATACATACAAACATGCAGATTATTGAAGATAAAACGTCTAAACAAACCCCAAAATATAGACTATAATTCATGCTATCAAAATACCCCATACTTAGCTCTTGCTTGTCCCCAAGCAAGTTCCGCATATAGAAGACAAGATAGAATGGATTATAAGTCATGAAAATCAATGAAAAGTCTTTCAAAAACATCTTTATGGTGTGTTACAATCATAGATCACTCTAAGAGAATACTTCATGGAATTTAAAATCCAAACATGATCAAAACATTTTATAAATATAGAAAAGTTGTTCATCTTTGCATAAAACCATAGAATGCATAATAAGTCATAATTATCAAAATTAATCATGTATAATCCAGTTTAAACCACTAAGTCAATCAACTAGCTCAAGGTCTCAAGGGCTTCCCAAAAGAAAAGGTCAAGAAACGTGTAGGGTAGGGATGTGTGTAAGGTAATGTGGTGCTAGAATCCGGAAAAAGGATGAACTTCACTTCCACTTTGACTTGCAACATCTTCCACCAATAAGCTTTGCTTATTCCACTTTTTTCTTTTTACTTTACTTTTTGGGATGCATGGACAGAGGTGCACAATAACCGAAGCCTAGGAAATCAGCAATCATCAATTTCTTGAGATGCATCAAACCCTTGATGCACATACCATGACCCGTTAGGAATATCGCTCAATCCGACTTTGGCAAGACACAAACACCCGGCTATGTGAATGGTGCCGAGTTACTCATCTTCATGATTGACTTCCCCAAACCTAAAATTACTTTCTAACACTTTCACTTCCAACCAACTTCTCAACTTTAACTTCACTCGCTTTCACCACTTCGCTTGCTTCCAAATTCCCGGATAGGTAAAGGGAGGCAAAATGTATATAAGGGGCTAAGCATGATCAAGAAGAAGAAGAGAGAAGAATGAATTGCCTTGGTCTTTCTAGGAAGAAAGTGAGAGAACTTATCTTGTGGTGTCAACCTTCAAATTCAACATAATTTGGATAAAAACAAAGTATTAAACATGCCAATAATTTCAAACAAAGCATTTAGCAACTTAAACATATTATAAAACCTTTCAAACACATCAAGAATTTAAAACCAGTCAGTAAGCAAGATCTTCACTGAGGTCATATCCAGATAAGTAACACAAAAAAGATAATTTTCGAAAACTCTCAGTTAACCCACCTCGGTCGAGGTGTTCTTGGGTCAACCGAGGTGAAACGCCTCGTTTGGCCAAGACTGACTCGGTCGAGGTCAAAAAAAATTTTTTAAAACCATTTTTTTTCAGTTTCGACGTTTTTCTCAATCAAATAACTTGTAAATATGCATGTAATATCAGATAAACATATAAAGACAACTGAAGCATAAATATGAAATATCCGATCAAATAAGTCGTACATCGAAGTCATCAAATAAATACAAACACCCCATACTTGGGACACACTGTCCTAGTGGGTCAATATAAGTCTAGAAATAAGAGTACTCACCGGATAAATAGCTGAACTGCATAAAAATATAATAAAGAAAGTCCTGCAACTCATCAATAGTCGCGATCCGGTGGTGGTGGTGGTGGCACGTATGGATACTGAGTCGGGTCGAACGGATAACCCATGACGCGCTCGAACTGAAGTTGGGCCATGATATGCTGATAATGCTGCCTCTCCTACATCTCGCGGATATCTAGCGACAATGCAGCATAGGAATCAATAACCTGATCCGTCAGGTCATCGATCCGTCTGTGGGCAGCTGGATCTCTCACTCTGTGTCTCTTGCGTATAGTAGGTCTAACCGGAGAAGTCTTAGCTGGTGCAGGCTCAGTCTCATCATCATCATCCAAGTCTATGATCGGCGACGCGCTCGTCCCTACAATATCTGTCCCTGTATCCATCGGGACTCCACCATCTCTCTCATCTACTGTATCCTCGTCATCGTCAGCCTCCTCCTCCTCATCCTCAGCTGGGGCTGCTGCTACCTCCCTATGATCCTCCATCAGTGGAGCCCAAGCTGTCTGCCAATAATGCGGGTCATAAACGGTGAACTGGGCAGACCATCGGATCCCCTGTGGCGCAGTCAGCTCCCACGGCATAGCAACATATGGAGTGGTCAGACCTCGGGGAACTAGAATCCTCCGAGTGATCATCTCCTGCAATCCAAGCGGCTTCGGAGCCGCCACCATCGTACACGCACTAAGGTCCATGCATGAACTAGAATCCTCTATCATTGCCATGTTGTAAGGTCCAGTGAACTTGTTGTCAAGCTAGGGTCAGGATCCATTGTGAGATCCTAGCCCAATGTGACATCCCGAGTCCCGCGGATTCGGGGTGTTACATCCATACCCCTTGTTGTTTGATGTGCGCTGGCTAAGGTTCTGTTTGTTTATTTATTTCGGCATTTGGAAAGGGTTAGGGAACATGGCTTCTACAGAGGCAATGCGTGTTTTTGTGAAGATTCTAGAGGTTTCTCTTGATTCATTTTTGTAGGATTGTAATCTATCATTTAAATAGAAACTCTATCGAGTCTCCTTTTTTTTTAATAGGAAGAGGAACCAGGATGGTGCTCCAAGATATATGACTTTGTTTTTTATCCTATTCTTGACGTAGTGATGGATGTGAGTTCATATGTTTGCTCTTTTTATTTTTTATATTCTTGTGAACATGAACTATATTCATCCAGTGGAGTTGTTCCATTTCTCTTCTTAGAAGGTCGACTAATAAGTCAACGAGGGATCTATTGTCTGGTGGTTATTCCAACTTAACAAGGTTTATAGGGATAAAGGTGTCAATGTTCATGTTCATGTGCAGATTTCTAATTTCCTAAAATCTACGTTTAGTATGTCCCGCTTCGAAGTCGGAGGCGAAATGGGTTGGGTTTCTCCGTCAGGAAGCGAAACCGATACCTACAAATCTCACAGCCTCCAAGTTAGGGTTTTTTTTTTTACTTTAGCCTCTTTCTTTGGTATTGTTCTCTTGCTCAATATAAATCATCTACATTTGTAGTTTTGTATTTCAATAGAGGTGTGAAGATAAAATGCTTTATTCTTTTCTGATTTTGCCTTTATTAGGGATTAGGAGGAACTATTCAATTCATTTGCAGGGCAAGAAAATTTCGTTCTCATTCATGTGAGCCTTGTCCCTGTTCTCGGTGTTGTTGGAGAGCAGGTAGTTTATATGTTCTTACTGGTGTGTTTGCAGTTATATGACGATTTATTACACACTCTAATTTGTAGTATTTTTGCTCCTAGAAAACAAAGCCTACCCAACAAAGTGTGAGGGAGCTCATGGCACTTGGTTTGACTCCTAATCTATTGGCATGCCGTTGTGCTGAGGTTAATTATCTCTTTTCATTTGTTTTCCCTGATTTGGGTACTTGTGTTCCTTGCTATTATTGAACTACAAATTACATCAGTAGAGGAAATGCGTTTCTTCATTTTTGATTCCCCTATTTCTCAAGTACTTATATGCTAATCTTAGGTCAAGACTGTGTAAATTTATGCACTCCATTTTCTCTTATTTGTGTAAATTTATGCACTCCATTTTCTCTGGTTTGTGTATTTGGTTAGTATTTATCGGACTGTATATTTTTTGATAGTCTTCTTTGATTAAATCTTCCTGCTAACAATGTATGTTGGTGTTGTATTTCTATCTGGATGGCAAAGACATTGATGTTTGTTCATATACCTCCAGATTCCGAAGTTGTTAGTGAAACATTGAGCACCCTAAAATTTGCTGAGCGCTTGTCTTCTGTCGAACTTGGAGCTGCTCAGGTTCACAAAGACAGTAGAGATGTCAAAGAGCCCAAACCAGGGGTTGATATCTTCATAGTACTTTTCATTCAAATATTTCATTCAATTGCTTATGGGCTTTTATACCTCAAAGGGAAAGTACTATAGTTGTTGACCTTTGGTTATTTATGAGAGTGTAAGATTGGATTCACATGATTGTGTGGTGGAACATGTTACTGAAGCCGATTGGTTAACTAGGTCAATTACAGAGATGATTTTGTGTATAACTTGGCTTCAAATAATGGAATAAGCATACGGCAAAATCTTGTCCATTGGTAAATTCCTGAACTTAACTACTATTCCATTTGTTTGAACTGCCTTTCAAACTCATCCAGCCATTAGCCGTTTCAGGCCACTTTATTTTTTTGTACATGTGTAAGTTATTGATATCTATGTTTCGGTATATATTAAGACTTCCATTTCTTTTCTTATAGGTACTATGGGCATAAACATGTAAACGCTTATCTGTTTCATATAAGATAACTTACTTTGGTGGTTTGATTTAATAGCAAAGTAGGATGCTACATAACAGGCTACTCTAATTTATTCTCTATTTTTTTAGTATTGATGTGTATGATGTGTACTATTGTTCATGTACACATGTGATCTATTCATAATTGACCCCGTCATTGAACTGATCGGCCTTAAAATCAGCTAACCAGTAAAACGCTCCTTTCTTATGTGAATTCAGCAAAATCAATCTGTATTTTATTAATAGCAGAGATTGAAACCTAATCAGTACCTGAGAGCAAAAGTACCCGATGAGCAGGTTAAAACCTAATCATTGTTGTTCATTTTGCTGATATTTGGGCTCTTTTCAACTTAATCATTGTTGTTCATTTTGCTGATATTTGGGCTCTTTGACATCAGTACCTTCTTGTGACAGGTTAAAGCCTAATCATCGTTGTTCATTTTACAGATATTCCTGGATCATGACTACAGATGTTGTCACCAAAGCTCTTAAATTTTTAATTAGTAAACACATCTTGGCAAACCTTGTTCTTTTCCTTAATCGTGTTGTTGATGTTTTGCATCATAGATAACATGTATCTGCATATCATTACAGATGTGAGAAATTACCCAGTTCTGATCCACTGCAAGCGCGGAAAAGTTATATAATCTTAAATATGCCGGGGTCATTTATTAGTAATAGTTAGAGCATTGAGGATCAATGATTTTGAAAATTATAGCACCGGACAGGCTGCCTCGTGGCGTGCCTAAGGAAGGTGCATAACATTTGCTCTACCGTATTGCCTTTCACTTCTGAAACATACTACTACCACTTGTAACTTCATTTTATCGTTTGTATACAACTATTTATGTACTTCCTTTCTCAGGTCCAGCAGGTTTGCCCCGCTATTTCTTCTTGGGTTGAGTTTTGCTATGCCCGTCCTGCACGTATATATTATGGTGAGCATGTCCTTTATTCTTGTAGAGGTGTTCAGTAGGGGGACCCTCTTGGCCCAATGCTTTTCTCGCTAGTCCTCCATCCCCTTATCCGAAAAATTTTGGATTGTTGCAGGCTAAAGCTTAATGCTTGGTACCTTGATGGCAAGACGTTGATTGGTGATACCCTGATGGTTAGTAAGGCGCTTGACATCATCAGGGCGGATGGCCCCGCATTAGGCCTTTATCTTAATATCGGTAAAACGGATATCTTTTGGCCGAAGGTTGACCCGCGTAGCTCTGAGCCTGGTGCTTTTCCTGAGCATATTGCTAGGCCGCTTGATGGGGTCAAGTTGTTGAGTGGTGTTGTCAGCCTTGACCCGGCCTTTTGTTCTCGTGTTTCTTTGATGAGGGTTGTGAAAACCAAGTCTTTGATGGAGGCCATTATGAGATTAGGGGACCCCCAGTGTGAGCTTCTGCTGCTTTGGGCTTGTTCCGGTGTGTCCCGTCTCTTCGTTATGCAATCTGCTCCCCCTCTCATTTTTCCGAGGCTATGGAGGTCTTTGATCAGGCCCTTCGTTGTTCTGTTGAGCAGATTGTCACTGCTGGAGGAGCCGCTTTTGTCCCCCTTCAATGGTGTCTCTCTACTTTGCCGATTAGTGACGGAGGACTTGGTATTTTTTCTTGTGCGGATACTTTGCATTTTGCCTTTTTGGCTTTGAGATCTCAGACCCGTAGCTTGCAGGATCAGATCTTGAGGCTTTCTGGTGTTGCAGGCGATGGAGTCGCTTTTGAGACGGATATTGCTTGTTGGGTCAACTTTTGTAAAGATTACGACTTGGACATGATGGTAATACGCTCAGCCCCCCATTTAATGAAGAAATTGGCTGGATGTTATTACAATATCGTGTTTAAGGGTTTTCTGAGGGACTTTGACCTTACGGTTATGCAGAAGGCCTTAGTTGAGAACTTGAGGCTTCCTCTGGCTCAGCAATGGCTTAAAGCGGTCTCAGTTTCTGGTCTTGGTCAGGTTATGAACCCGGATACCTTTCGGACTATCGTTAAGTACCGTTTGGGTATCGAGATGTTTAGGGAGGGTTCCAAGTGCCCTGCTTGTGAGAAGGGCATTTTGGACGCTTAATTGGGGTGACCATGCTCTTGCTTGTGTTGCACAGGTTGGTATTAAGCACTAGCATAACATGGTGTGTGATTTCATTTATTATGAGTGTCTTAAGATTGGGATCTCTGTTCGAAAAGAGGTTCACACCGGTATGGTTGATGATGGTGGTAGGGAGCTGCGCCCGGCCGACATCCTTTTTTATAATTGGTTTGAAGGCAAAGACACTGGTACATCTCAATTCTCTTCGCTTGACCTTTCTAGCTTCATTCCGGGTAAAGCTGTGAGGGTCGTTGCTGATAACAAGAGAAAGAAGTATGCGGAGGTTTGTAGTTCCATGGGGTATCACTTTCTTCCCTTTTCCTTTTCCACGTTTGGCGACCTAGGTGACGACGCGGTGGAACTTCTTAAAAGGTTGGGTTCGGTCGCTAAAGAGTTGTTCGGATATAGTAGGAGTACTTGCTTTATTTTGACTAGGATTGCGTTTACCATTCAGAAGGAAGTGCGGGGCCCAACTTGTTAGTCGGCTCTCATCCAACGGCATGTAATGTGTTTTACCGTAGATAATAATTCTTATAAAAAAAATAAAAATAAAAATAAAATAAGTAATAAATAATAATAATAATAATAATAATAATAATAATAATAATAATAATAATAATAAAATTCATTTTTATTCAATGAGATTAATGAATTCATTGCTAAATATAACAAAACATGCAATAAAAATAGCCATTTTCGTTTCCTTGCTTTATTTATTCATTCCGTTTTCGTTTTCAGTTTCGTTTCTCCTTTCGTATCCAAATCAGCCCTAAAAGTAATCTGAAAAGTACATGACAACCAAGATACAATCCTAACAAAATTTAATGGATATTTATTTTTACGATCCACTAACAAAATGTTAAGGATAAATATAAAGCAAAGATAAGGGTTAGGGGCAAAAAATGAATGTATGGAGCCTGCAGAATAACATGTTGTTGGTATATGTCGATTTGTTATCCACTATTAAAACATTCTTTAGTAGTTAGTGAGGCGTAGAAATATATAAATATGTTTCCACCAAAAAAAAGAAATATATAAATATGTATGTAGTTGGTGAGTGGTGATATTGAAGTTAGGTTCAAAATTTCTTAAGCCAATATGATGAATTGGGGCTTGTTTTTTCCATCAAGTGGAAGGAATCTTCAAAGCTACAATAATTGCATCTTTGAGTTTGAGGTTCAGTCTTCAGTATTGAGTTGAGCACTTGTGATTTGTGAATTTTCAATCAAATCTGGCATGAATCCTCAGTTCAGTTTTATCTGATTTTTATATGATAAAACAACTAATTAAGGAGTTGTTACCAACCACAGCTTGGAAGAAAGCGTGCATCCTAAGACTTTGCAACAGCCCCATACCTAACAAATATGCATCAGCCATTTAGCAACTAAAAACTTCAACCAAAAACTAAAATTTGGAAATGTCTACATTATGGTGATATTAGACTCGAAGGGACGTACGTCATTCTATTGATGAGTCTGTTTTAAAATGTTTTAAATGGTGAGCAGGAGCGTCAAGCATTACACAAGCTAGTTGAGGAGGTTGGAGATATGACTCCTCTTATTACAATTATGAATATTACTGATAAAAAGCACCCGGGATAACAGTCAAGTATTTGCATCATTAAGAGCAGTTCAGCGAGGTACAACGAATCAAGGAGAAGATATTAAACGGCACCGTTTCAGCATCTGGATTCTCTACCCATTGATCTTTGTCCTCATTTGGTGGCTGGTGAGTTCCATTTCTCCTCTCCAATTTATCATCTTTACTGTCTGCTTTTGTTAGCTGTCTGCAAATTTTTCTACCTTTGATGGGTTTAGATTATGAGGTTCATTTGTATATAATTTTACTTTTCAGTGATCCTGATCATGTACACTTTCTCAATTTGAATTCGGGTTTATTAACTTATAACCTGTCTTATTGTATGAGGTGGTTGTTGTCACACCTAAATTAACAAATTCATCATTTTAACTGGAGATTAATCTGACTGTTTTATTCACCTTCTAGTTGCATAGTGACAAATTCTTGTCACGACACCTGTTGTGGACATTGGCAAGATGTCAAGTGAAAACACAATAGAGAATGAGGAGACAGACTTGAATTCAACTGCAAATGCACTTCCACTGGAGATGGATATGGATAAGAACCCGAAAAAGGAGGAAACCAATGAAACAGTTCCCTTCTACAAGCTTTTCGCCTTTTCAGATACTGCTGATAAAATCTTAATGGTCATTGGCTCCGTTGGTGCTGTTGGCAATGGTGTTTGTATGCCTCTAATGACCATCATTTTCGGTCAGCTCATTGATGCTTTTGGCCAAAATCAGAAAACTCAGCATGTCATTCATGTTGTTTCAGCGGTACAACCTCATCACTCTTTATAGTGATTCATGTCTTCTTAGTTTTCTGGTGATAATCCTGATCTGAAATTCTTTTCCTTAGGTGGCTCTTAAATTTGTCTACTTGGCAATAGGAGTTGCAGTTGCAGCATCTCTCCGTAAGCATATTTTACCATACAAAAATGCTAACATCTTTCAGATAAGTGAGCTCATCAGATATTTCTGTTCTTTGTTCTTGGCAGAGGTGGTATGTTGGATGGTTACAGGAGAAAGACAATCTGCAAGGATACGTAATCTGTATTTGAAAGCTATATTAAGACAGGATATCGCCTTCTTCGACAAAGAAACAAACACAGGAGAAGTTGTTGGTAGGATGTCTGGTGATACCGTCCTCATACAAGATGCCATGGGCGAGAAGGTAAACATCACACAAACTTACTAGTTTATATTTGTTAATCTCTAGATTCTAAAACCGGTCGTATTGATTCTAGGTTGGAAAGTTATTACAATTGATAGCGACGTTCGTTGGAGGCTTTGCCATAGCATTTGTCCAGGGCTGGCTACTTACCCTTGTCATGCTCTCTTGCATTCCCCTTGTTGTAGCTGCTGGTGGAGCTATGGCCGTCATTGTATCCAAGACGTCTTCAAGAGGACAAGCTGCGTACGCTAAGGCAGCAGTTGTTGTTGAGCAGACTATTGGCACCATTAGAACAGTGAGATTGAATTTTTAACATGCAAAGTATTTTACCTGTCAGTTAAACCTGAAAAGAATATTTTTGTCTAGGTTGTATCTTTCACAGGTGAAAAACATGCTGTGGAAAACTACAACAAAGCCATCATAAGTGCGTATCACTCGAGTGTCCAAGAAGGGTTGGCTACTGGTTTGGGTCTTGGAGTTCTTATGTTTGTCATTTTCGGTAGCTATTCTTTCGCAATATGGTTTGGGGCAAAGCTTATTATCGAGAAAGGCTACACGGGTGGTAGTGTTTTCAATGTGATTATCGCTGTATTGACTGGATCCATGTAAGTTCAAAGTTTCAATTGCATTTCCTACAAAAATTATATATTTGGAACTGAATACTAAGGACATGATGGTTTAATTACTCTTATTATGTAGGTCATTGGGCCAAATATCCCCTTGCTTGAGTGCATTTGCTGCAGGGCAAGCTGCAGCATACAAGATGTTTGAGACTATTAATAGAAAACCAGAAATTGATGCATCTGACATGAAAGGGAAAGTAATGGAGGATATCCATGGGGATGTTGAGTTGCAAGACGTTTACTTCAGTTATCCTGCTAGACCAGATGAACCCATTTTTAGAGGATTTTCTCTTTGCATCAATAGTGGAACAACAACAGCTTTGGTTGGACAAAGCGGGAGCGGAAAATCAACAGTTATTGGTCTTGTAGAGAGGTTTTATGACCCACAAGCTGGTCAGGTTCTCATTGATGGTGTAAATCTTAAGGAATTCCAACTTAAATGGATTCGACAAAAGATTGGCCTCGTTAGCCAAGAACCTGTGTTGTTTGCTTCGACAATCAGAGAAAATATTGTGTATGGAAAGGATGGTGCAACGGAATCAGAGATAAGAGCTGCAACTGAGCTTGCAAATGCAGCAAAGTTTATTGATAAACTCCCAAAGGTTGGCAAAGAAACATTTTGTTATTTCAGTATGGTATAAGATGTCATCCTTAACTTTGACTATGCATGATACAGGGGCTAGACACCTTAGTTGGTGAGCATGGAACTCAACTGTCAGGGGGACAAAAGCAGAGAGTCGCCATAGCGAGAGCTATCTTGAAAGACCCGAGAATTTTACTTCTTGATGAAGCTACTTGTGCGCTTGATGCGGAATCTGAAAGGATTGTACAAGAGGCCTTAGATAGGATCATGGTCAATAGAACCACTGTCGTAGTTGCTCATCGCTTAAGCACGGTTAGAAATGCTCATATGATTGCTGTTATTCATCAAGGAAAGGTGGTTGAGAAAGGTTATTCTTCTACCTTACCTTGTTATATATAAGTTCCGTTTCATAAGTGCATAAACTAAGGGATTAAGATTATGAGATCTCAAAGGGAGAAATAATTATCGTAATCTCGTTTGGTAAGAAAATTAAGAAAATTAAAGGGTTAGATTAAGGAGATTATCAGAAATTTTATAATCCTATAAAACTTCGATTATAGGGATCATAAGGATTATTGAGGCTAAAATCACATTTTTATCCTCTTCCTTTTTTTCATCTCTTTCATCTATAATAAAATTTAAACATCGTATTCTTTTGTAATTTTAAACAAAATCATATTTATTTTACCAAACACTCACTTTACTTATTTTCATAATTAATTCTTCATCTAAATAATTGTCTTCATCCTCATCTTCATCGTTACCAAACGGGCTCATACTCTTATCAGTTCAAATGCTTATCACAAGTGCATCATTACTTTATTCGTGGACTGTGCAGGCACACACTCACAACTGCTAAAGGATCACGAAGGCGCATTCTCTCAGCTTATAAAATTACAAGAAATGAGAAAGGAGACTGAAGCAGCAGAAATCTCAAAGTCTTCTAGCCAACGACGAGCATATTCCTTGAGATCATTGAGTAGAGGATCCTCAGGCAGAAGTGGAAGTCGACGTACATTAGCATCTATGTTTGGTATAGGCCTTGATGCCCCAGAGCCGAATGAAACTGATTTGAAACCCTTTGATGATGGCAAAGATAAGCCACAAGTATCCATTACTCGACTTGCAACTCTCAACAAGCCTGAGATTCCTGTGCTTGTCCTTGGTACATTAATTGCAATTGCCAATGGTTGCATATTTCCAATCTTTGGAATCCTTATTTCCAGAGCAATCAAAATATTTTACGAGCCACATAACCAACTTAAGAGAGATTCCGTGTTCTGGGCTGGAATGTTTGCAGTCCTTGGCGTTGCATCACTGGTGACTTATCCAGGCCGAACATACTTCTTTGCTGTCGCTGGCGGAAAGTTGATACAAAGGATCAGATCCATGTGCTTTGAGAAAGTGGTAAATATGGAGATTGGTTGGTTTGATGAGGCGGATAACTCAAGTGGTGCCATTGGTGCTAGGCTTTCTGCTGATGCAGCAGCTGTTCGCGGTCTTGTAGGAGATGCCTTAGGTTTGCTTGTTCAGAACATTGCAACAGCTGCTGCTGGTCTAGTGATTGCTTTCACAGCTGATTGGCACCTTGCACTCGTTATCCTTGTACTGTTACCGCTTATTGGAATGGGCGGGTTCGTTCAAATGAAGTTCATGGACGGTTTTAGTGCAGATGCAAAGAAGAAATATGAAGACGCGAGCCAAGTTGCAAATGATGCAGTCGGGAGTATAAGAACAGTTGCTTCATTTTGTGCTGAAGATAAAGTAATTAAACTATACGAGAGCAAATGTGAAGGACCCATGAAGGCTGGCATCCGGCTTGGATTAATCAGTGGCCTTGGCTTTGGTGTTTCCAATGCTTTGATGTTTTTGGTGTATGCTATAAGTTTCTATGTAGGAGCACAGCTTGCTGGACGAGGAAAGACTACATTTGCTGATGTTTTCCAAGTAAGTAGATTCATTTATTCTTAAAAATTGCAAGAACTTACATTACTTTGTATAATGTGTGATTTTCTTTGCAGGTTTTCTTTGCTTTAACCATGGCTGCTATTGGGATTTCCCAATCAAGCTCCTTAAGTCCCGATTCTAGCAAAGCCAAAGGCGCTGCTGCTTCCATATTTGCAATTCTTGACCGAGATTCCAAGATAGACTCGAGTGATGAATCAGGAAGTGTTTTAGATGAGATCAAGGGAGAGATTGAACTAAGGCATGTTAGCTTCAAGTATCCCACAAGACCCGACATTCAAATCTTCCGCGACATCAACTTGGCTATTCGTTCTGGAAAGGTAATCTTGATGGCATTGACAATGACATCCCAATGCCTTTCTGATTTCAACTAACTTAACTGATTTTTTCTTGTTCAGACGGTTGCTCTAGTAGGAGAAAGCGGGAGTGGAAAATCAACTGTCATATCGTTGTTGCAAAGGTTTTATGATCCGGATTCCGGTATCATCACTCTTGATGGCATTGACATCCAAAAATTCCAGCTGAAATGGTTAAGGCAACAAATGGGTCTTGTGAGCCAAGAGCCAGTTTTGTTCAATGATACAATACGCGCCAACATTGCTTATGGAAAGAAAGGAAATGCAAGTGAAGCCGAAATAATTGCGGCTGCTGAATTAGCAAACGCTCATAAGTTCATCAGTGCATTGCAACAGGGATACGACACCATGGTAGGTGAGCGCGGAACCCAGTTATCAGGAGGACAGAAGCAACGAGTTGCAATTGCTCGTGCCATAGTGAAGAACCCGAGAATACTACTACTGGATGAGGCTACAAGTGCACTTGATGCTGAGTCTGAAAGAGTGGTTCAAGATGCATTGGAGCGAGTGATGGTGAACCGGACGACTGTTGTGGTGGCTCATCGATTGTCGACTATTAAAAATGCAGATCTCATTGCAGTGGTGAAGAATGGAGTGATTGCTGAGAAAGGAAGGCATGAAACTCTTGTTGGGATCAAAGATGGTATATATGCATCCTTGGTGGCTCTTCACACCACCGCTTCCTCTTGACTTTTCATTTTTATTTTCATCTCATTTTCAACAAATTATCGACGTGGGAAATTAATTTTCTCATTTATTTCAAAAGTGTATTTCATGTCATCTCTTATTTAAATGGAAATCATTTTTAACCTATGAGTGCACGTATTACGGGATTGTGTTCGGATAACACTTTCATTTTCCGATGTTGACAATGGATGATAGCCCATCGAAAATCGTTTTTGTAAAATGAGTTCCTACGATCCAGTCATACAAATAAAGGAATGGTGAGGTATCCATCCAACTCAAATTATTCATTAGACAGTTGGAATATATGCCACTAAACACGCTTGGTCCTACACAACGTACATAGGATGCCACTAAACATGCATGGTCCTGCACAATATGATTGCTACCTTTGTTCATATTTCTTTTCAATTTAGTGGCTATATTTCCTCAAATGTAATTTAATTTACATAATACTTGAACAAAGTAGGCCGAACACTCTTCTAGAGTTGATAAATAGCAACGCAGTGTGACTTAGTTATACTTGAATTTCAAAAAAAAAATATCTATGGAGTACTCACATAAGCATGCTTTCTTGAACATCATTCCATGGCTCGTAATCTTGATCTCCTCCACAACACTTGCCTACCGTAGTTCCAACCAATTCGGATCTCCAAGGCTCTCGATCCGACCCCCTAAGTGGCAAACGCGAGAAAGCATCACGGCAGCTGCACCCAACACGAGCTTCTTAGACGAATATGAGTTGCACGAGTACAACCAAACTATTGATCATTTCAGTTTTCGCCCAGAAAGCTTCACTAAATTTAAGCAAAGATACGTGGTCAATCTTAAGCATTGGGGAGGTGGTAAGTCCAAATCTCCCATCTTTGTTTACTTGGGTGCAGAAGAATCTGTGATAGAGGAGGTTTTGGCCGTTGGACTACTCCATGAAAATGCTCATCACTTCAAGGCAATGATTGCGTATATAGAGGTATACATGTAACATATGTCGACACTTTTGTTAGTTTTGGGTACGTATATATGCTAGCTTGTGTGATTCATTACTTTGTTCGCATGCATGCAGCATCGCTTTTACGGGGAATCGGTTCCTTATGGGTGGCCGATTGAAAGGGCCCTGAAACACAAAGATGTTAGGGCTTATTTGAGCACTGCACAAGTCCTTGCAGATTATGCTGAAGTTATCTTATACTTGAAGAAGATATACTCTGCAGATCTCAGTCCTGTAGTTGTGTTCGGAGGCTCTTATGGAGGCAGTAAGTTATTACTTAGGGCTTGTTCCGCCAACTTTTTTTGTAAAACTTTTGTAGAGCTTTTGAAAATTGAAAGCTACTTTGGTGTTTGCTGTAGTAGATTATTTTGTAGAATAGAATTTTTATTAGATGTTTTTTGGTCTAATTTTAAAAAACTTTAAATGATACGTAGCTTTTTGAGTAGATTATATAATTTATTTATAATTTTACCTTTTTAGCTAGCTTTAAATATTTTCATTTTTTTTAATTTTTGATAAATTCACCTTGAAAATCTACACATAAATCTACCTCTATCAAACAAGTGTTAGATTTTTTTATAACATTTTCATAATTTATAAAACTCTTTGAAACTCTACCAAAAAAAATCTGAAAAAAACCAAAGAAAACCTTAAACCATGAAAAAAGCTAATTTACAATACTGATCAGGCCTTAATTTTTCTTAACTTCTTTAGTTGAGAACATTACCTTTAAGGTTTGTCATTGTGGGTTTGTGCAGTGCTAGCAGCGTGGTTTCGGTTGAAATACCCCCATGTAGCCATGGGAGCTTTAGCATCGTCAGCCCCGATTCTTCATCATGTCAACGATCACTACTTCAAATACTTTGTCCGCGCAAGCCAAGATTATCGGGTAATATATATAATCCTATTAAAAGGCAAATACTATAATTAATTTGTTGATTTGAAAATGTATGTATGGTAGGATACAAGTGAGAACTGCTTCTGGACCATAAAAAAGGGCTTCTCCGAGATCGAGAGAGTATCTTCTCAACGGAATGGACTCGCCACCCTCTCTAAGAAGTTCAACTTCTGCAGTAGCATAAAGAAGGCGTCAATAATAAGCGACATTGTAACGGTGACTTTCAGAAATGCATCTCAGTATGACAATCCGCCAGATTACCCTGTGGAAAGCGCTTGTAAAGCCATAGACGCATCCCCTAAGAACGCCTATGTCCTTGATAAGCTCTTAGCCGGGGTGAATGCCCTTACTGACATTTTCTCATCCCAGCCTTGCATTGACCCTAACCAAGACACAAACTCGTCCGATTATTTCACCAGTTCATATACCTTCGAGGTAAATATGTTTCAATGAGTTTCGGACGCTCTGTGTTGTTTCATAATATTGAGTTTTAACCAAGACACAAATATGTTTCTAAAGAGTTGCATGGAGTTGATCCATCAAGAAGGTGTTGCAAGCAACGATACCATGTTTCCTTACGCGCCCTTTAGTCTAAAACACTATGTTGGGGAGTGCCAAGCAAACTATGGCGTACCTTCTCGTGCACCATATTGGTTCAATCAGTACTATGGTGGCAAGGTAGACTCCATCTACTTTCATCAGATCTGAATATTATCATTTGACGCTTTGAATATGCTTTTTCAGCATATAAAACTAGATCTTCACGGATTTGGTAGCAATATCATTTTCTCAAATGGTTTGAGAGATCCTTGGTCTCTTTCCGGGTAATATATATATATATATATAGTCTCCTTAACATACATTAACTGTTGCCATAAATTAACACTGCTGTCACAAATTAACATTGCTGTCGATCATAAATTATGTAGGGTGTTGCAGAATATATCAGATACACTTGTAGCTATTACCTATCCCGGTAAGTCTCTATACGTACCTATAATTCATGTTTATTATCGATCTAATCCAGAAATAATCATATTTGTTTCAGCTGCACATTGCTTGGATTTACAATTCTCTGCCAAAACTGATCCAAAATGGCTACCCGTTGTAAGAAAGAAGGAGATGGCAACAATCCGACAATGGCTTTCAACGTATTATTCCCATCTTCATCTTTTAAACATGGATTGAACTTGCTTCACCTGGGTTTCTTCTATTGGACGTACTTCCTAATTTCATGTATGTATAAGCATGATATTAAACATGGGAGATTATGTGTGAAAATAAATGGATATTCTTATGATAAATCGTTGGGATGGATAAAGTGATGCTTCAAATCTCACTCATACATCCTTTATCCTGGACCCAAAGTTAATAGTGGAAAATGTTGTCTGCCATCAATCTCATCTTTTGTCTAGATCGAAGATTATTCTGGATAATATGCTACGGTAAATAATAGTAAATTAAAATACGATTTAATTTTATAAATTCCTGAATAATGTACCATTGTAAGTATTCACAAGTGTGAAACTCTTGGTTAAAATCAAAATATACACTTTTAATAAATAGGATTTTATTTATGTTACTAATATTAAATTAATTAATGATTATTTAATAAATTGACGATCATTACTTTATATAACGATCTAATTTTGTGTTTTTGAAACTTATTTTTGTAAAGCTCATTATCTATTTATTTTGAAAGATTATTTTCACAATTATTATTTAATCAACTCATAATTAATAGTTTTTTGTAGAGCTGTCAGACGGGGCTGACGGGTCGGGTTCGGGTCGGGTTATAACAAGCTCGGGTTGGAATTGGGTCGGGTAAAAAGTAGGCTTGGTTTTTAAACGGGTTGTTTCGGGTCGGGTCGGTTTGGGTCGGGTACCAAATGTTCGGGTTAAAACGGGTTATCGGGTACCATCGGTTCTTTTCATGGTGCCAAACGGGGTTGGCTGGTCGAGTTCGGGTTGGGTCAAACGGGTCCGCGGGTCGAGTTTGGGTCGGGTCAAACGGGGTCGGGTTGGAATCGAGTCGGGAATAAATAGGTTTGTTTTTGTTAGCGGGTTGTTTCAGATCGGGTCAATTTGGGTCGGGTACTAGTTGTTCGGTTGGAACGGGTTATCGGGTAGACTTGGTTCTTGGGCCAAAACAAATCGGTTTAGTTGGTTCTCAGGTCACTTTGGGCCGGATTATTTTTGTTTTTTAATGTTACGAAAGGTGCCAATTAAGGCGGGTCAAGTTCGGTCGGCTCAAAGATGCTATCATTTTCTAACATCTTTATTCAGGTCGGTTTTGGATGGTGCAATTTTTCGAGTTAAATCCAAATTACCTAGTTATGTGAATATTTTGGTCTAATAAAATATGGAATCCGCAAATGATTTTAGTTGGATCGGATAATTATTCGCCAATATGATTAGTATGGGCGGCAAAACCAATTTTATCCGCCAATCCGGTTTGAAAAATTCGTTGACTCGATCCGAAAAACCCCGATATTTTAGTATCCGTTTTGATCCGGTTAGAATCCGATACGGGAGATCTTCGTGGATCACCGGATCGGATACAAATCAAGGTTTTAGGCATCCGAATATCCACGGATATCCAAATAATCATGGATATTCGAATAATCATGGATATCCGCCTATCCGGATACTCACAAATTAGTGGCTCACTAGATATCCATGGATAATCGAATATCTAAATATCCGTGGATCATCGGATTCATCGCCTCACCATATCGTCTTAGGCATCCGAGTACCCGTTTTGTTTTATGAAGGATAAATCAACATTGTATGTACTAATATTTATATTTAAAAAAATATATGTATTTAATGGGAAAATATTTGAGTTAGCCAAAATAATGAATTAATAATGTTAATTTGTTACAACTTAATAACTTATGCACACTTGGTTACTTTATAAGTTCATAATAATCTTTTACTATAGGTGCGTGTGATTTTAAAATATTAATTCTTATAAATATGATTATAATTTGGTCTTAATAAAAATCTTTTAATAGAAGTTGGTCTCATTTAAATGAACGAATGTCTATAATAATCTTTAATTATAAGTTAGTCTCGTACTCTCGTTTTCAGATATAGTTATAAAATGTAAAGATATAGATATCTATTGTTTTCAAACCTTATTTTTATTTTCTTATTATAACGTACTTTAATATTCTATTTTTTTTTATCATCTATATAATTATTTTTTTTACTTTGATTTGTTTTGTGCCTTTTAATTGTTTTTTCATTACATTTTGTGATAAACAAAGTAGCAAATAATAAAGAAATAAAAAAAAAAAGATAATATAGAAGACTCCATGGGACTCTCCCGGGTCGCCAATGGGACTCTCCCGGCCCGGTTCGGAAAGAGCAGAATATTTGACGGAAGAACAGGAGATCCTTTTGATATCCGGATCCAACATATATTCAGATCATCGAATATCGGTTCCGGCTAAATCATTTTTGCATTCTGATCAAGAGGATATCCGGATCAATCGGGCCAAACAAAAGTCATTCGGATATCCGGATATCCGCGGATAATAATCCGATCCAATCCAACCAAATCATTTCGCATACTATATTTTGGATTCCAGATCAACCGGACATCCGTATAATTATCCGATCCGATCATGGAAAATGCCGGATATCCAACCAAATACGGATCGAAATGGATATCCGAATTTAAAACCGGGAGATATTTAACACGAGTAATTATTACAATTATCTCGATAATTATGGCTAGTGAAGAAAGATAATTTATGAAAATATAAGAAATTTACTGTTACTAAAAAGGAAAGAGAATATTGAAATACAAAACACATTTATTAGTATTTTGATATAAGCCGTTTATCTTCTTCCTTTGTTAATCACTAACATTTATAGATGCTTTTATATTGATATTTTTTAATTAATCAAATTTAATATTCATTAAAATGTCTCTATTATTATTATTATTATTATTATTATTATTATTATTATTATTATTATTATTATTATTATTATTATTATTATTATTATTATTATTATTATTATTATTATTATTATTATTATGGAATTCAAAATTATCTTCTACTTCATTTAGCTAATTGTCGACCAAGGGTTAATATTAACAAAAAATATTTCATTACATTATTTTTATCTTAAGAAAGTAAAGTAATCTATGTTTATTCAATTAATCAAAGTAATCTAATAAAAACAAAATATAATATTAGGGTGTGAGAAAAAATGTAACTAATATTGAATGGATTAAAAAGTACTAAAATTATCTTTCTTATTCTCTAACCTTAATTTACCAGGAGATCTCAATATTTAAAATTATATTTCTTATTTTATAACCTTAATTAGCAATTTGCTGCAAGATCTTGACATTTAAATTTAATGAATATAAAAAAGTAATGCTATTAAATAGGAAATACAATAATAAACACATTTATTTAGTATTTTTAAATCCATTCAATATTAGTTACAATTGTTCTCTATTTCATTTTTTTTAGATTATTTTGATTAAATAAGCATAAATTACTTTGATTTAAAAGATAAAATAATGTATTGAATATATTCTTTGTTAATATTAACCTTTGATCGACAATTATCTAAATGAAGCAAAATGATATTTTAAATGTCATTAAAATAAAAATACAAAAATTTTAATTATTACACAATTAGATTAAATAAAAATATCGGTACAAAATATCCATAAATGTTAGTGACTAGTAAAGGAGGAGACAATACTTATATGAAAATATTAGATTTTTATTTTATCAATATTAGCTTTCCTTTTAGTACTATTAAATTTTTTATATTTTCATAAATTATCTTTCTTATTCACTAGCCATAATTATCAAGTTGATCTCAATTATTACTGGCCATAATTATCAAGATGATCTCAACCTTTAAACTTAATCAACGATTTATATCCTTACAACTTCACCATGAAGTTGTTTTTGAGCTTCACTGGAACCGGACCGGGATAAATACTATCTATTTTCTTTCTTGATAAATCATGTCAAATTATCAAATTTAACTCAAAACTCAAATTTTATTAATTCAAATTGAATAATTTTATATATTGTAAGAGAAAAATAAAAGATGATAACTTAACATATTCTATACATATCATGAACTTATGATACATGTAAGAGTAATGAACTTATGATACATGTAAGAGTATTATTGTTTTAAAAATTTTAGGTTTTAATTGTGTAATTTTTTTTTTTTATCAATTTACTCCGAATTAACATGTCATATTGGCTTGGACTACTTCATAGTTCATAGTTCATACTATCACATCATTTTACTTCACAATATCAAGGTTATCTAGGGTCGGGTTATTTTGGGCTAGCGGGTCATTTCAAGTTGGGTTACTTTGGGCTAACAGGTCATTTCGGGTTGGGTCACATCAGGCTATCGAGTCATTTCGGTCGGGTTACTTCGGGCAATCGAGTCATTTCGGGTCGGGTTACTTCGGGCTATCGGGTCACTTCGGGTCGGGTTACTTTGGGCTATCGGGTCATTTCGGGTCGGGTTACTTCAGGCTATCGGGTCATTTCGGGGCGGGTTACTTCGGGTTGTCGGGTCATTATCGGGTTATTCTACTCGGGTTTTATCGGGTCCGGGTCATTTTCGGGTTCGACCGTTCGGGTTATTTATTATCACGGGTTAAATCAATATTAAGCGGGTCGGTTCCGGGTATTTTCTTTTTTAAAAAAATTTCGGGGCCAGGTCGGGTTCGGACTCGGGTTTGTCAGGTCGGTTTCACGGGTCGGGTCAACTTTTGACAACTCTATTTTTTTGGACGTTAAATAAAATTTTGAACGTTAAAAAAATTGAACTTTAAAGAATAATTTTGAACGTTAAAGAATAATTTTGAACGTTAATTTTTTTTGAAAAAATTATATTTTTTCTAAACGCTTTTTTTAACGTTAATTATTTTTAACGATCATTATCAGTATATTTTAACTTTTTATGATATCTTTTAAAGGATTAATAAATTTGGTATAGTTATTTTTTTTAACGATCGTTTTGTGTATATTCTAACACCTTGTAAACTATTATTATTAGTCGTTAATACATAAACTATACATAATTGGATCGATTATTAGTAACGTTCGTTAAAATTGGAAATACAATATTGTTATAAAAAATAAGTTCACTCCCTACTATAAATTATATTTGGCATATGGTCCCCTCTATATGCGTCATATAGGAAGCGGTTTAGAATTAAACGTTGAAAGAGCTCCCAAAAAATTGAAGGCAAAATTTGATATACTAGGCTATTTTCAGTTTTTATAAAAGAAAGTGTACCCCAATATTTTTTACTGTTAATTGATATTAATGGGGTAAATTAATTTCACTTACCAAATATTCCGCTCATTCACTAACTACCAATTTCACTTCGTTTTTGTTATACCGGAGAAGAAACTGTCGTCCGACTCCTCACCTTCAACTATCATCTTCATCAATCTCTCTCGTAATTTGCATTTTCTTCAAGTTTAATTCATCTCTCGTCACTTTTGTAACACCCCAAATTTTACAACTTAGGGAGTTACTGGTTAGGACCGCACAGTGGGTCCCGACCTTAGTTTGACAACAACTTAACATGATCTTACAACAAGGCACAGATAAGGAAAACCAGAAATCATAAAATAGTTCTTAACAATGTATGAATGTGACCAGATCAACTAACAGCCGGAAAACGTAATATAACAAAGTACGGAAAGAACGACAAGAGACAAAGTCCAACTGTAAATCCCACAAATAAAGAAACTGTAAAACATCCTAAAGTACGACACCCCGGCTGACCACTACCGTCTGGATCACTCGGCATCTGCTCTAACCTGTGGCAAATCTACACAACATATCAACCGTTAGCTAACTATCCAAATATAAGCCGAATGATAACAGCACAATCACAAGCAGAAACAAAATAAACAAACATCATGCTGGCACTCAACCGTTTATTATCTATTATTTAAGTGATTCACATTATTCAATTTAAGTTGTGGCACGAGAGCTATTAACAGCTCTCGCCTCCGTTCCTTATCCAACTGGGTGTAGGTCTAGCTGACCTCCGCCGGTAGCATCACTACAAACCGAGTATGGACTAGTCCCTAAAGAAACCCCCAGCGCTCGCAAGCTAACTGAGCAGAATGCCACCGCCCGTTACTCTTAGGCCAAGTATAGGTCGGTAATTATATATCACAACCTATCTCTCTAAACATTTCAATCACACACCACTATCTTCATTCATACTCATATTTAGAAGTCAGCTAAGTAAGCCCAAAGGACTTACCTGATATAAAGCTCGACTCTTTGTAAATCACTCGCTCTGTAAACTGTAGTAACTCAGTTGCCTGCCAAAGGCGATAGGTGCATTAGCACACTCTCACGTAGTTAGAAGTCTAAGACTTCTAAGATTGAATAATGTATTAAGACATAACTAGTTACAGTATTAATTTAGGGTAAAATGGCCATTTTACCCTTGGTCCCAAAATTCCCGAAATTCTAAAATTCATGTCTAAACTCCTATTTGAGGTTCTAAATTCATATTCTAACTCCTAAAATTTTGTTTGGTTCCAAATTGACATTTTTCCTATGTTTCTATTTTCCGGAAGATCGTAAAGGTCTAACTTCGGTTCTAAATATAAAATTCGTAACAGCTTATAATAATTCCGAATAAATTCTCTAGATCATCTATGATGTTCCAACTACCCCTAGGAGCAAGAATTCCTCAAAACTGTTCAGTCATTATTCCTATAAAATTTCACAAAGTTGGCTACTTCACTCAAAATTCCTATACTTAGCCAAAATCTTAAGTTTACCAAAAACTACTCAACTACCTAACTTCGGCAGCTTATAACTTCTAATCCGACCGTTCATTTCTTCCCAAATTTTAATAGATTAAACTACATACATCCCTCTATCATCTATCAAATTTTCAACGGTGGTTCTTCATCCAAACGCTCAAACATTGGTCGGCAAGGTGGCAGTTTATAACTTAAAAGCTGAAGGCATAAAATTGAATTTACAGCAGTCTTTTATTCTGGTTCTACCTCCTATTCCCTTATACCCCAGGTTCGAACTTACTGACCCTCCCTAAACTCCAATTCACTCTAGACTGTACAACACACCAAACTTTTCCTATATCCATGTATATTCTACCCTAAGCTACATCCTTTATTCAGCAACAGAACAACATACAGCCGTGACTTACCCGCTTCAGTAGAGGGGGTTCTGAGTTCTTTGGTTCCTGACTCGTAACCGAGAGGCTGGACTGTGTCGCTGAAGCAAAAATAGGAGGGAGATCATTACTCCGAACTGATTAAGAGTGGGACTAGAAGAATAGAGAAAAGACCTACCGGAGGGTGTATGCAGATGGTTTCCGTAAGGTCTGCTCCGGAAGTGTCAATAGCAGGAGGACGGAGCTGCTTGCCAACTGCGACCCGGACTAGGCAATCGAGGCTCCTACGACGACGTTATTGAGTGCAGAAACCCAGGCTCCTGGACGTGGAGAAGCACGCTGCTGTTGGATTGTTCGATCAGCAGGAGCGGACGAAGGTCACGTTGTTGCTGTTACAGTCCGTATACAGAAGGGAAGGAGATGCGCTGAGAAGGAAGGAGATTAGGTGCAGCGTGTATGTGGCGAAGAATCCGGCTGAATAGGAAGAAATAATTGGGGAAGGAAGTTGCAGATTGTGTGCATTAATCTCGTGTAACGGCTGCTGAGATCTTCATGTAACTGGCTGGCGTTGCTGAGCTGGAGAAGGCGAGGCAACATCCTTTTCCTGGGCTGGAATGGACGCTGGGCTGGAGAGGCACGGCAGCAATTCTTCTGGGCTGGGTACACGTTGGGCTGAACTAGAGCTGGCAAGCTGGGCGCTGGGCTGGAAGAGGCAGCAGGCGGCTGCTGGGCTGCAGAAGAGCTGGCAAGCTGGGCGCTGGGCTGGATCCGTTGAGGCTAAAATATAGAGCAACAGATGGGCTGAAATTGGCTGCGGACGGCTCTTTAAATTAGCGGGTTTCTGGCCGGACAAGATCCCGACACATAAATATACGGACTAGACGGATATGGAGTTTGTTATAGTTTAAGATCAGTTAAGAATTCTATCATTTTATGCGGAAGTAAGCTACATAAAATGATAAACTAATTAAAAGATTTTATCATTTTATGTGAATGAATCTACATAAAATGATAAATCTTATAATAATATGTCTAACTAAGTAGACGGATATGCATCAACTGATTGAGATCGAGTTTATAACAGAAATAAACGGAATGAAAATTCCGGATATTACATCAGTACCCCTTAAAATAAGTTTCGTCCCGAAACTTAGAACCAGGTACCTACCCCATACATTTCCCCTCAAGAGTTATATTCTAGCATGCAACTACTCACGTCACCAAGCACATAAACATAAACAATCATTTAAACATATAATCACAGAAGTCATATAAGGTATTGTCTCAATACTAACCCGTCAGTACTGAGGTAGCGGCTAACTCCGCAAAGAACTCAGGGTAGTTACGTCTAATACTCTCCTCTGTCTCCCAGGTAGCCTCATCAACTCCTCGTCTAGACCACTGAATTCTCAGCATCGGTACCTCCTTAGAATGCAAGCGCCTAATACTACGTTCTAGGACGGCTACTGGGTGCTCCACAAAAGTGTGGTCTGGCTCGACTATCAGATCCTCATGACTGATGACGTGTCTAGGATCCGGTATGTACTCTCTCAGCTGAGATACATGGAAAACTGGGTGTACTCCCTCTAATCTCGGTGGCAGTGCTAGTCGGTAAGCAACCTCTCCGACTCTCTCTATGATCTCAAATGGACCGACGTATCGGGGACTCAGCTTCCCCTTAATGCCGAAACGTCTAACTCCTCTCGTAGGTGACACTCTCAACCATACCTGTGCACCTACTCTGAATTCCAAAGGTCGACGCCTTTTGTCGGCGTAGGACTTCTGACGACTCTGAGCTGCTAACATCCTCTCCCGGACTAAGGCAATCCGGGCGATGTCATCCTGTATCTGATCTGGTGCTACTCTATCAGTCCTGCTAGGCTCATCCCAGCACAATGGTGTACGACATCTCCGTCCGTACAAAGCCTCATAAGGTGCCATCCCAATAGACGCATGCCAGCTGTTATTATATGAAAACTCTACCAGTGGGAGGTGATCTGGCCATACCTGTCCCCAATCTAGCACACATGCCCGCAACATGTCCTCTAGGGTCTGAATGGTCCTCTCGGACTGATCGTCTGTCTGTGGGTGGTAGGCAGTGGTAAAGTGAAGACTCGTCCCCAGAGCAGTATGTACCTGCTGCCAAAACCTCGAGGTAAAACGTCCATCCCTGTCGGAGACGATAGTCCTCGGTACTCCATGGAGTCTCACAATGTGCCTGGTGAACTCCTCTGCTAGACGACTTACCGGCCACGTTTCCTTAATCGGAATGAAACGTGCGGTCTTCGTCAGACGGTCTACCACTACCCAAATGGCATCAAAACCTCTGCTGAGCCTCAATCCGGTAACAAAATCCATAGAAATATCTTCCCACTTCCAATGTGGTACTGGAAGTGGGTGTAGCTCTCCTCCGGATCTACGATGCTCAATCTTGACCTGCTGACAGGTCGCACACTGGGCTACATATCGGGCCACATCAGGCTTCAAACCACCCCACCAGAAGGAACGTCTCACGTCCTTATACATCTTACTCGCTCCTGGATGTACGGAGTAAGGGGTAGCATGAGCCTCACTTAGTATCCTCTGTCTCAGCTCACTGTCCGATGGCACACAGACACGGTCCTGTCGTCTCATCACTCCATCGGCACCGATAGTGAACTGAGGTGCCTCATCTCGTGACATCCGCTCTCGGATCCGGGTCAAAGTCGGACAGGTCTCCTGCTTCTGTCGGATCTCACCCAACAGGTCAGGAAGTAACTCTAAGGTGGCTAACTGATGGGCGGTATCGGGGAACTAGATTTCTACCTCCAACCAAGCTAAGTCTCTCTGCAACTGTGGCTGTACTGTCAACCGAGCTATCGCCTTCTCCCGAGGCGTCTTCCGACTCAAAGCGCCAGCAACTACATTCGCCTTTCCGGGGTGGTAGAGAATCTCAAGGTCAAAATCCTTGATCAACTCTAGCCACCGCCTCTGGCGGTTATTCAACTCCCTCTGAGTGAATATGTACTTCAGACTCTTATGGTCTGTGAAGATCTGACAGGTCGCTCCATAGAGATAATGACGCCAGATCTTAAGAGCATGTACTACCGCAGCTAACTCCAGGTCATGGGTGGGGTAGTTCTCCTCATACGTCTTCAGCTGTCGAGACGCATATGCTATGACCTTACCCCTCTGCATCAAGACACACCCCAAGCCAAGCTTGGATGCGTCACTGTACACTATAAAGTCCTCTGTACCCTCAGGCTGTGCTAAGATTGGAGCAGACGTCAATCTCCTCTTCAGCTCCTCAAAACTCTGCTGACACGGCTCAGACCAGACGAACCGAGTAGTCTTCCTTAGGAGAGAAGTAAGTGGTCGGGCGATCAGGGAAAACCCTTCCACAAACCGACGGTAAAACCCTGCCAATCCAAGGAAGCTGCGAACCTCCTTAACATTCTTCGGAGGTTGCCAAGAGGACACTGACTCAATCTTCGCTGGGTCGACCTTAATCCCCTCAGCAGTCACTACATGGCCTAGGAAAGCCACCTCTAACATCCAGAACTCACACTTGGATAGCTTAGCATATAGCTGGCTATCCTGTAGAATCTGTAACACTGTCCTCAAGTGTCCGGCATGCTCCTCTCGACTTCTAGAGTAAACTAGAATGTCGTCAATGAAGACCACTACAAACTGGTCTAAGAAGTCGATGAAAATCCCATTCATCAACTCCATAAATACTGCTGGCGCATTAGTGAGCCCGAATGGCATCACTACAAACTCATAGTGACCATACCTAGTCCGGAATGCCGTCTTAGGTATGTCCTGATCTCTCACCCTCAGCTGGTGATAACTCGATCTCAAATCTATCCTCGAGAACACTGATGCCTCATGTAGCTGGTCCAGCAGATCATCTATGCGAGGCAGTGGATACTTATTCTTGATGGTGACCTTGTTCAACTCCCGGTAGTCGATACACAGCCTCATCGATCCATCTTTCTTCCTCACAAATAACACTGGTGCGCCCCAGGGAGAGACACTAGGGCGTATGAAGCCCTTCTCTGCTAACTCCTCTAACTGCTTTTTCAGCTCAAGCAGCTCTATCGGGGCCATGCGGTACGGGGCCTTCGAGATCGGTCTCGTGCCCGGCTCTAACTCGATGCTAAAGTCAACACTCCTCTGTGGAGGTAGCCCTGGTAAGTCGTCACTGAATACCTCTGCAAACTCGCAGGCAACTGGTATCTCCTCTACTGTCAGGCTCTTGCGCTCCTTCATGGCATAACACCAGAAGGCCTCGCAACCCTGTGCTATCAATCTGGCTGCTCTCACTGCGCTGATAACTGTGCCGGACTTTCCGAGGTCCCAACCTCGGAATATCACTTTGTGAACCTCCTCCGTGGCGACAGTCACAATCCTCCTACCAATATCCAAGACTGCTCCATGTCTAGTCATCCAATCTATCCCTAATATCACGTCCTCATGTGCTAAGGGCATGACTAGAAAATTTACTAACCAAATCCGGCCTCCCAGGTAAATAGGGCAGTCATAAATCTCTCGAGATCCTCTAACCTTACCCCCATCTGGTAATCCAACCACAAAAGGTACACCCTCAACGGTAGCTAAGGACAACCTATCTACACATGCATCTGATATGAAGGAGTGCGTAGCACCCGTATCAAATAAAACTTGCACAGGTAAGTCATGGATCCAAATAGTACCTGTGGTCGCCGGTGCTGCAGGCTGCTCAGTGTTCCTCAGCTCGAACACTCTCGATGGTCCTCCTCTGGTGTCAGTGGTACTACTACGTCCTCTGCCACGACCTGATCCCTGTGCAGTACTGTATGAAGCAGGATGTCCTGGAGCCCGGTACTGTTGCTGCTGCTGACTCGGAGCTCGGTACTGAGGAGGTCTCTGTACACTCTTCTCAACACATGCGGGAGAAGATCCCTGCTGGGAAGGGGCCCTACCCTGACGGCAGAAGGTGGCTCTGTGACCCGGCTTCCCACAAGTGAAGCAAGTGATAGGTGGTCTCTGGCAATCTGTCTTGATGTGATCACGGCTACCACAGTTAAAGCACTGTCGATCTCTACTGGGAGTCTGAACTGTAGAGTGGTAGCTGGACCTCCCCTGAGTCTGTCGTCGACCATAACCTGTTACTGCTGCACTGCTACCAGCATGTCCTGTCCTCTGCCGCTTATCCGGCCCACTAGACTGAACTGCTTTCCTCGAAGCTGGCCTATCCCTCTCATAAGTAGAGGCCCTATCCTGATAATCAGACAAGGTCTCACAGCGGAATCCAGCTAGATAGGATCGGGTACTCTCTCTCAACCTCCTGGAGAAAAGGTAAACATGTTGCTCTTCTGGAGGTGCAGATGGTCCAAGCAAAGTCAACTCTTTCTGAAACTTCTTTATGGCTGCAGCAATCGGGATATCCTCAAATCCCGCCTCAATGAAATCCTGGAATCTCTCCCTCCTCAGTGAAACAGGGCAGTACCTATCCCTAACAATGTTCCTCATCTGCTCCCAGCTGGTGACTCGGCTACGAATGGTACGCCACCATGAATGGGCATCATCTGTGAAACAGGTCTACACCAAATCCACTTGTCGATCCTCGGGGCAACGTATTGCCTCCAAAGCAGTCTCTATCTTCCCTATCCAGTGCTCCACCTCTAGCCCTATCTCTCCACTGAATGAGGGGACCTTTTGAGAGTTGAAAGCTTTCAACCACTCATCCGGTCTCGGTGCTCTAGATCCAGTAGGCGCTCTATCGGCATTATCCCTCCTCTCAGATACAGCCGGCACCTGGGACACTCCCTGTGTCACTTGAGCTGACCTAGCCGGTACCACCGGTGGTACCTGGGTACGCCTCTCAACTCTAGCAGCCTCTTCCATACGCTCGACGTATGCTCTGTACTCCCTATACTCCGATGCTCCAATAGAAACACGTCCTGACTCCGTCGAACGTGCTCCCTGCGCTCCAGACCTAGCAGCGGTCTCCTCCCTGACCTCGGGGCCTACACTCTCAGCTACCTCTTCTACAGCAGCCTCTGGTATGCTTGCTGCAGGTAGGTCCTCTCGAGGAACTCGTCCTCGACCTCTCCCTAGTGGAGGTCTACCCCCACGACCACGCCCTCTAACAGCAGGGGTGCTATCAGCTCGATCCTGTCTGACTGGGGGAAGGGGGGCGACCCCTACCTCGGCCAGTCACTTGTGCAGCCCTAGTACGTGCCATCTGCACGAATAGTAACAACTATAGTTATAAACTAGCTAATCTATCATAACAGTAAAAGTCACCGAGATCCGCAGAGGTAGTGGTGGTCATCCGTACTTTCTATCCCAACCCGACTCTAGATGCATTTTAAAACCAAAATTCTCTTTGGAAAACTCAGACCCCTTTCGGGTTCTGTTTATTTACTTATATGACCTTTTTGAAGATTTCTAGTGCCATTGTTGCCAACTTAGAGCTCTGATACCATGTTGTAACACCCCAAATTTTACAACTTAGGGAGTTACTAGTTAGGACCGCACAGTGGGTCCCGACCTTAGTTTGACAACAACTTAACATGATCTTACAACAAGGCACAGATAAGGAAAACCAGAAATCATAAAATAGTTCTTAACAATGTATGAATGTGACCAGATCAACTAACAGCCGGAAAACGTAATATAACAAAGTACGGAAAGAACGACAAGAGACAAAGTCCAACTGTAAATCCCACAAATAAAGAAACTGTAAAACATCCTAAAGTACGACACCCTGGCTGACCACTACCGTCTGGATCACTCGGCATCTGCTCTAACCTGTGGCAAATCTACACAACATATCAACCGTTAGCTAACTATCCAAATATAAGCCGAATGATAACAGCACAATCACAAGCAGAAACAAAATAAACAAACATCATGCTGGCACTCAACCGTTTATTATCTATTATTTAAGTGATTCACATTATTCAATTTAAGTTGTGGCACGAGAGCTATTAACAGCTCTCGCCTCCGTTCCTTATCCAACTGGGTGTAGGTCTAGCTGACCTCCGCCGGTAGCATCACTACAAACCGAGTATGGACTAGTCCCTAAAGAAACCCCCAGCGCTCGCAAGCTAACTGAGCAGAATGCCACCGCCCGTTACTCTTAGGCCAAGTATAGGTCGGTAATTATATATCACAACCTATCTCTCTAAACATTTCAATCACACACCACTATCTTCATTCATACTCATATTTAGAAGTCAGCTAAGTAAGCCCAAAGGACTTACCTGATATAAAGCTCGACTCTTTGTAAACCACTCGCTCTGTAAACTGTAGTAACTCAGTTGCCTGCCAAAGGCGATAGGTGCATTAGCACACTCTCACGTAGTTAGAAGTCTAAGACTTCTAAGATTGAATAATGTATTAAGACATAACTAGTTACAGTATTAATTTAGGGTAAAATGGCCATTTTACCCTTGGTCCCAAAATTCCCGAAATTCTAAAATTCATGTCTAAACTCCTATTTGAGGTTCTAAATTCATATTCTAACTCCTAAAATTTTGTTTGGTTCCAAATTGACATTTTTCCTATGTTTCTATTTTCCGGAAGATCGTAAAGGTCTAACTTCGGTTCTAAATATAAAATTCGTAACAGCTTATAATAATTCCGAATAAATTCTCTAGATCATCTATGATGTTCCAACTACCCCTAGGAGCAAGAATTCCTCAAAACTGTTCAGTTATTATTCCTATAAAATTTCACAAAGTTGGCTACTTCACTCAAAATTCCTATACTTATACTTAGGGCGTGTTTAGTAAAATTGCGGTTGGGGTTGTGGTTGTGGTTGCGGTCACGGTTGTGGTTATAAACAAGTGGTTTTTAAGATTTGTGGTTTGTAGAAAAACTCCATTTACGTGTTTAGTTAAATGGTTCGAAATAAGTTTTAATTCTAGTTAAATACCAAAATACCCCTACAAAATTAAAAGCAAAGCTCCTCTTCTTCCTCACGATGCAAATCTTCCATTGCTGTATGGATAGAAAGTAATCCAGTTTCAAAATATTTCTATCTTCTCAATCAATTACTTGCCCAAATCCAGTTTTTCCCCAAATACACCACAAATAGAGAGCTGAAATAGGAAGAATCCTAATTCCATCCCCAATTACAGCCATGGAAGATTTCAAAATATTCATTTGTAAATGCAAATGAAGATTCGAGCCATTCACAAACGGGACTCCATGACTGCGGTTTGAGGCTTTGAGGCATTCGCATCCATGACTGTGGTTCATTGGAACTCTGTAAATGCAGATGAAGGTTGAAGACAGGACCAAGGTTGCGATTAGTCAAGCTGATGGCAAACCCTAACCAGGGAGCTGTGCATCGATATGAAGAAAGCATCGATATGAAGAAAGGATAGAAGATAATGAGAGAAGGGCAGGAATGGTATAGCTATTTGAGAAACTCTCAAAACCTTACGGGAGGAGCTTCCAAAATTTGAGTTTTCAGGACCCATAAACCACAACCACAATGGTTACATAAAACCACAAAACTCAAACTAAACACCACTCATTTTTTACAACCACAACCATAAAACTAAAAGAAACCCAACAAAACTATAACTAAACAGACCCTTAGCCAAAATCTTAAGTTTACCAAAAACTACTCAACTACCTAACTTCGGCAGCTTATAACTTCTAATCCGACCGTTCATTTCTTCCCAAATTTTAATAGATTAAACTACATACATCCCTCTGTCATCTATCAAATTTTCAACGGTGGATCTTCATCCAAACGCTCAAACATTGGTCGGCAAGGTGGCAGTTTATAACTTAAAAGCTGAAGGCATAAAATTGAATTTACAGCAGTCTTTTATTCTGGTTCTACCTCCTAGTCCCTTATACCCCAGGTTCGAACTTACTGACCCTCCCTAAACTCCAATTCACTCTAGACTGTACAACACACCAAACTTTTCCTATATCCATGTATATTCTACCCTAAGCTACATCCTTTATTCAGCAACAGAACAACATACAGCCGTGACTTACCCGCTTCAGTAGAGGGGGTTCTGAGTTCTTTGGTTCCTGACTCGTAACCGAGAGGCTGGACTGTGTCGCTGAAGCAAAAATAGGAGGGAGATCATTACTCCGAACTGATTAAGAGTGGGACTAGAAGAATAGAGAAAAGACCTACCGGAGGGTGTATGCAGATGGTTTCCGTAAGGTCTTCTCCGGAAGTGTCAATAGCAGGAGGACGGAGCTGCTTGCCAACTGCGACCCGGACTAGGCAATCGAGGCTCCTACGACGACGTTATTGAGTGCAGAAACCCAGGCTCCTGGACGTGGAGAAGCACGCTGCTGTTGGATTGTTCGATCAGCAGGAGCGGACGAAGGTCACGTTGTTGTTGTTGCAGTCCGTATACAGAAGGGAAGGAGATGCGCTGAGAAGGAAGGAGATTAGGTGCAGCGTGTATGTGGCGAAGAATCCGGCTGAATAGGAAGAAATAATTGGGGAAGGAAGTTGCAGATTGTGTGCATTAATCTCGTGTAACGGCTGCTGAGATCTTCATGTAACTGGCTGGCGTTGCTGAGCTGGAGAAGGCGAGGCAGCATCCTTTTCCTGGGCTGGAATGGACGCTGGGCTGGAGAGGCACGGCAGCAACTCTTTTGGGCTGGGTACACGCTGGGCTGAACTAGAGCTGGCAAGCTGGGCGCTGGGCTGGAAGAGGCAGCAGGCGGCTGCTGGGCTGCAGAAGAGCTGGCAAGCTGGGCGCTGGGCTGGATCCGTTGAGGCTAAAATATAGAGCAACAGATGGGCTGAAATTGGCTGCGGACGGCTCTTTAAATTAGCGGGTTTCTGGCCGGACAAGATCCCGACACATAAATATATGGACTAGACGGATATGGAGTTTGTTATAGTTTAAGATCGGTTAAGAATTCTATCATTTTATGCGGAAGTAAGCTACATAAAATGATAAACTACTTAAAAGATTTTATCAGTTTATGTGAATGAATCTACATAAAATGATAAATCTTATAATAATATGTCTAACTAAGTAGACGGATATGCATCAACTGATTGAGATCGAGTTTATAACAGAAATAGACGGAATGAAAATTCCGGATATTACAACTTTCCGGCCATCTCCTTCACTTGTTCTTTGTTTTTCGTCTTCGTTTTTACCCCAAACACTCCGGAATCGTTTCGATTTTTATAAACCCTAAGAAAACGAAAATGTCAACTCGATCAAAGGTTGCTGCTAACCAATCTTCTTGTGATGCTCCTACCTTCAACCTTCTAACTCCTACTCCTCCTTTACCTGTTGAAGATTCCACACCAAACGAAGGCGATGCTTCTGCTGTGTCTCGTGATGAATCAGGCCTTCAAATTGTGTTATCTGGTGGTCCTCGAACAGTTGATATACCTGTGGTTAGTATTGCTTTGATACTCTTTCATGTTTTATGGTATTATAGTTTCTGGTATTAGTTCATATTAGGTTTGTAAGTTTAATCATCGTTTCTGGTAATTGTTTGATATTGTTTGTTCTATGTTTGTTTCGTCTTTATATTTACATGAGTTCTCTGGTATGTTTGTATGTTATTAGATTTTCTGGTTTGTTATTGGTTTCAAGTTTTCTGGTATTTGCTTTAGTTTAAGTTTATGGTATGTGTTTATTGTTAGTGTTTTGGTATTGCAGGTTCATGTATTACTTTGTGGTATGTTTTGTGGTATTTGTTCATATGAGGTTTTTTTTTCAAGTTTTCTGGTATTTGCTTTAGTTTAAAATTCTGGTATGTGTTTCTGGTTAGGGTTTCTGGTATTGCATGTTGATGTATTACTTTCTGGTATCTTTTCTGGTATTTGTTTATATGAGGTTTAATGTTTTCTTGTATTAGAAGTTCTGGTATGTTGTTTGTTTTATGTTGTGTCTGATCATGTTGATGTATATATTTTGGTATGCTATTTGTTTTATGTTGTGTCTGATCATGTTGATGTATATATTCTGGTATGTTATTTGTTTCTGGTATTAGATGTTCTAGTTAGGGTTTCTGGTATTTGTTTTATTTATTAATGTTTTCTTGTATTTGTTCATATGAGGTTTTTATATTACTTTTTGGTATTTCATGTTGATGTATATATTGACATTATTTTCTGGTATGTTTACACAGGTTGTTGAGGAAAATGTTAGTTATGGACATGAAGAGTCATTTGTAAGTTGAATGCCTAATATGAGTTTCTGGTTTATTGTTGAATGTTTTTCTTGTATTAAAAATCTTATTTCCTTTACTAGTTAATGTATAGATTCGATGACAACCCAAAATACGAGGCAGCACGGATAACTGTTTTATCTCGTGTCAATATGGTCAAATTTTTACTTGAAGGGTTGGATGCCAATGGGCAAGAATTGTTCAAGAACTCTATTTTTTCAGACGTCATCTCCCTCTGTACCAATCTTAAACCTTCCAACCAATTAATACACTTCATGCTTATGCATGAGGTTCAAACTGACCGCAAACACTCAATGTGGTTTGCAATCAACAAAACCCTGGTTAGGTATTTATTAACTATAAACCCAATCTTTTCAGTTCAGTTTGTTACCTCCATTCCACTTTCGATTGTTAATGTGTTTCTTTCTTTTTTTGTTGTATATTTATGTTTATAAGGTTTGGCTTAAGCGAGTTTTCTGAAATTACCGGTCTTGAGTGTCGGTTCCATGTGTACAATGAAGAAGAAAATGTCGACATGAAGGAGTTGTTCGGCATCCCCAGGTGTAAATTGGAGCATTTAGAGGAAAAATATTCAAAGCTGAAAAAGAATTATGAAAAGAAATTCAAGATGGATCTACTGTTGTTTATTGAATTTGTTTTGCTTGACAATGACAAGAAGTTTGTCTCTAATCTTCCTCTATCGCTTTTGAAGGACATGGATGCCTTTAATTCTTATCCATGGGGGTGCCTTGTCTTCAATAAGACACTTGACAACCTCAGGGATTGCGAGCCAACAAAGTTTAGGGCATCCGGAAATTACTGTCTTTCTGGTTTCCCTTTTGCATTCCAGGTATGCTTCTGGTTTTCCATTTATGTGCCTCTGGTATGATTATATTTGCTATTTTTGTTATGGTTTACGTTTCTGGCATGCTTGTTTTTCATTTATGTTCCTCTGGTATGAGTAATTAGTTACCAGAAATGTTAATTTTGTGATTTTATGGTATGCTTTATTGCATTAGCATTTCTGGTTTTCGATTCTTGTATTTTGTTTTAATGTATTAGATTCTGGTATGATTGTGTATGTTGTATAATTGAGTTCTGTGATGTATTGTTTTGTTTCTGGTATGTTCTGAATTTTATACTATCTAGTATGATTTTACTTGCTTTCTAGTATGAGCAATTACTTACCAGAAGTATTAATTTTGTGATTTATGGTATGCTTTATTGCAATAGCATTTCTGGTTCTTTCTGGTTTGTGTTTCTTTCATTTTGTTATCATGTATTTGATTCTGGTATGATTATTTATGTTTTATAATTGAGTTATGTTATGTATTGTCTTGTTTTTGGTATGTTCTTAAGTTTATACTTTTTTGTATGAGTTTACTTGCTTTCTGGTTATCTGATATGCATTTGTGGTTTCATTTTCTGGTATGATATTATTTTATTAGTTTTATATTATTTATTGGTTTGAGTTTCTGGTATGGTCTATTCATTTGTTTCCTGTCTATATTTTGCAGGTTTTCATCCTTGACTTTATCCCCAAACTAGCATCTTTGTTTGTCACATGTGTTGATGAAGAAACAACCCCACTTTGTCTTAAGTGGGTTTCATCAACCAAGAGGAAGATGAAATGCAGCTTCCAAACAATAAAGGATACAACATCATCGGTGGCCCAAGATGACATCAAAACTATCCCCTTCAACCTAGATGACCCAGATACCGAGGATGACTACAAATGGTGGGGGGATGAAGTTTTGGACCCAGCTAGCTATCTTTGTCATCTTTTCAAAGTTAGGTTCCACAATGTACGTGTATCCAGGCCTGGAGGGCAAGATGTCAAGGTTATCAAGGAAGCCCCAAAGAAGGAGGAATCCGACAGTGATGACTTTGCTACTCCTCCTCCTCCTCTTCATCGTCATATTTTGAGGTTATCAAGACCACAAAAGGTTGTCAAGAAAGAAGATGGATCAAAGAAGAGGAAAATTGAAGAGGAAAGGAAAAGGTATCTCAATACATTTTATACTCAATCTATATTTTAATTATGTGGCATTAGTTTCTGTTATACTAGTCTCTTTAGTTTTATTGTATGATTGCTTTTTTGCTTTCTAGTATGTGTCTATTAGTTTCTGGTATGCTTCTAATATAACTTCTGGTATGAGTTTCTGTTTTAGTTTTCTGGTATGAATACTTTATTACTTTATGGTACGTGTCTGTTTGTTTCTGGTTTTTGTTTTATCTTAATTCTGGTATAAGTTTTGTCTTACATTCTTGTATTAGTTTTAATATGTTTTCTGGTATGATCTTTTGAATCTTGTTTCCTGTGTATATTGTTATGTTTTGTTTGGTTTCTGTTTCTGGTATGTTTATCATTTACTTAATAATGTTTTTTTTCCTAATGTAGGGCTCCATCTAAGAAGTCTAAGACAGAACAGATTGTTGAGGAAGTTGAATGGTAAACTGAAGTTGAATATGTATTTATATTATCATACTAGAATTCTTAATTTTTACAAAATTTGTTCTATTGTTTTAGCCCTAAAGAAGACATGCTGGCATTGGCTACACCACCAGTTGTTGGTGTTGCACCTTCTAGCTCTGTTGGGATTGTTGTTTCTCCAGAAATAGATACGATTGTCCCTACAGATGCTTTGGTTGCACCACCTCTGCCTGATCCCACCACCTCCAATGCAGAAGTTGTGGTTGCACATCTCCCTGATCCCACCACCTCCAACACAAAAGCTGTGGTTGCACCACCTGTCCCTGATCCCACCACCTCCACTATTTCTACCACAAATAGGTAATTGATATTTTACATACCATAATTTATTAGTTTCAAATGCTTATTTGATATCGCATTTGTAATCTTGTACTATATTAATGTATAGGGTTCCAGATTGGGTTGAGGATTTAAAGAAACAAATACAAACCCAAACTCAACTGATTTCTGAATTGGTCAAGAAGGTTGAAAAACAAGATGCGACTATCAGCCAAGTTGTTATGAGGCAGAAGGCACAAACTATGACGCAATACAAAATAGAAAGTCAATGTTTCAAGATCCTCACCAATGTTCAAAGGATGGCCGGTCCTTCTTCTAAAGGCACCAAAGCCTTTGAAAAGTCGGCCTCCCAACCTCCAGCTGATGCTCCTAAGTTAGAAGTTCTTGGGGTTTCTTCAAGTTCTGAAGAGACGCGATCTACAGAAAAGCCAATGCCCCAGCCCCAGTCCCATCCCGAGCCCAAGGAGGAAGCTGAAGTTGATCAGCCAAAGGAAGAACCAGTGGAAGAGGTATAATACACTACTATTCTTCATGTGTTTTGTTTCCGTGCATATTTGTTAATGTTTGCGTTATGTTGTCGTTCTGGTACAGAAACCAATAGCAGATGTAGATGTGAAAGGGAAAGGAAAAGTTAAAACCAGAGGACCGAGGAGAATGGGTTTACGCGAAAAGAAACTCGACGACCTTGTTGTATTTCCCTATGTCGTCCCAGTAAAAATCCCCAAGCCACCCAAGCATAATTTCTTGAGCAAGAAGGATAGAGATGCTTTTTATGCTTGATACCTTAACCCAAAGACTAAAAAAAAATTTATTACTGGATTTTAACATTCAGTAAATAAAGAACACTTCAAGCTCTTACTCCAAAAAATTGGCTGGTTGTGGGATTATGTAAGTTAACACTAACCTTACTTTTGTTTAAGTTAATAATTTCTGGTATGATGTTTTCTGGTATGACTTTCTAATACTAGCTACTGATGTGTTTCTAGTAAGATCTTGGGTGTACATTTTGTTTTTAAAATTTCTGGTATGATGTGTTGTACTACTTTCTGGTATGAGCTAGTTGTATAAGAGTCTGGTATGACTTTATTTTTGCTTCTTTTTTTCCTGGTATTATGTATTTCATTAGTTTTATGGTATGTGATTCTTTCATTTTGCCATAAATTATCATTTGACTTCCTTAGATGATTTATTGCTTGAGCTTTCTGGTATTTGTTTATGTTTTGTGTTTGTGGTATGATGTGTTTTTATGTATGTGTATCTTGCCTGATGCTTTTTCATGTCTTGAATTCTGATATGAAATTTTTATGTGTTTCTGGTATTATTCTCATATGAACTCTGGTATTGAATTATTAGTTTTTTTCCTACTTTACAGCAACTGGATGAAATGATTACATACCTCCGAAAAGATGTAATTGAGTATCCAGAGGTTTATGGCCGTACTACCATTCTTCCCGTACCATTTGTCGACTACTTCAACGATGTGTGTTATAAACAATTCTTAGAGTCGAAAACTAAAGGGACTTTTAATTACGGTGAAGAAATTGCAGGTTATATATTTGGACTTGATCCCCTCTTTTTTAGCAAGAGCTTTTATGGAGTCGATACAATATACACTGTCATCAACACCTGTGGTAAACACTGGATAGCGCTACAGATTGATTCAATTAAATGGTGTGTTGTTGTATATACTCAATTGTGGACTGTATGTCTGATGGGGACTTGAAAGCTTTGCTCAACCCATTCCTTGTTATGTTTCCTCACATTCTGAAACTTCATGGACAATTTGAGAGGTTTGGGGACAATCTTGATAAGCCACTGGATTATGTTCGAAAGACAGCCAAAGAAGTTCTACAGAACAGCCCAAGGTGATTTCTACAATACTACTCATATGTTTCTGGTATGTTCATTAGTATATATGATGTTTTGGAAAAACACTTATCTAATCTATTGTCTACAATTACAGTGGAAGCTGTGGTGTATTCACAATCAAGCACATTCAGTATTTGTCATTTGGACGAACTGATTTGTCAAACATATGTCAAGTCTGGGTCCCAGCTTCCAGGGAACAATTTTGTTCTATTTTGTACCATAGGGAGTGGGTGAAACCCCACGAGTTCCTTTGAAACTGAATCTGTCCTAAATGATGTAGTTGACTTTTGATAAACTGATATTTTGGTATTGACTCACTCTGTTGTAATATATTAACTCTTTTGTAATATGATCTTGTTTATGAATCAATAACAAGTATTTTGTTAATATAGTTTCTTTACTAGAAGTGTTTAAGTTTTGATTTTGGATTCTGGTATTTCATTTAAGTCCCTTTGGTATGACTATATCTGGTATGTTTTTGTTATTTGTTATGCTTCTAGTATGATTGGTTTTCATATATGTGCCTCTGGTATGAGTTATTACTTACCAGAAATATTAATTTTGTGATTTTATGGTATGACTTATTGCATTAGTATTTCTGGTATGTGTTTCTGGTTTGTGTTTCTTGTAGTTTGTTTCATCTATTTGATTCTGGTATGATTATTTGTTTACCGGAAACGTTTAATTTGTTAATTTATGGTATGATTTATTGCCCGAGTTTTTGGTATGAATATATATAGTGTGATGGTAATTCTTTTATTGGATTTTGGTATGAGTTTTTTATTTAGTTTTTGTTATTACCTGTTGTTTTGCTTCTTGTATGAGGACATTTACACATAAAAGAAACATATATTTATATAGTAACTGTTATCTACATATCTGATAATGACACATAATCAAAATTTGTATTTTTGGTATGTGTCTTCATTCTTTCTCCATTTGTTGATTTTGGCAAGTTTTTTTTGTTATGGCCTACCCGGCCGCAACAGCTGCATTTCTTCTTCTTGCTTCCTTCCATTGATCCCCGTATTAGCTTTAGGCAATCTTCCGGTTCTCTTCCTCTTTATAGGAGGGTTACATTCAATAGATGTAATGCAACTTGGAATATTTAATTCTCATGATCTACGATTGGGTATATTGTCTCCTCATATGCCATCTTCCAATATTCGGTGCTGTAATAATTACTTACTAGAGATGCCGATTCATTTTCGCCATCTTTGTTGCAGTTATTGCATGAACACACGGTATTTCCTTAATATCAAATTCCTTGCAAGTGCAACTCCTATCCACTAAACATACAACTTCCCTTTCCTGGTTTTATTGTACCTCAAACAACAGCCTTTTTGCATCAAGCATGTAGCATCCATACTTTGTTGCCTCCCCATATTTAGCTTGTATTAGGGCATCGACGTTTGGTGTTGTCATTTCTGTACATGATTTAACACTTTGCCTTCGCGTTGCAAACCATCTACCCACCGTCTGTCAGATAACATCAATGAGGGCAAGCACTGGATAATCCCTTGCATCACACAGTACACTATTTATACATTCTGCATTGTTGTTTGTCATAATGTTGTAACGTTTGGCGTTGCAAAAATCTCGGGACCAAACAGCAAATCCAATTTCTTCCAACAGTTGCGCAACTACTACCTTCTCCTACAAACATTAGCAGGTACATATGAAGTTATATACAATACCAGAAAAAACATACCAGACACATAACATGTTTCCATACCAGAAAAAGGTAATACCATAATCATTGCTCATCAATGATAATGTTCAATACCAGAAACATATCATGTATGATAGCAGAAACGATCACAAAAAGCATACCAGAATTCATACTAGAGATTAAATGTAATACCAGAAATGATAATGTTCATACAACAAACCTAACATGCGTTCATACCAGAAACATTCATACCAGGTTCACTATTAATGAGAGATAAGTGACAATACCTGAACTGAAATAAACCACCAGAAATGAAACACTAGAAACATAATATGATTGCATACCAAAAAAATAATATAAACCAGAATAAACTTACCATCTTTATATTTTCAAACAGTTCAAGACACTTATCTTTTCTGTAGCACCTAGCTGCATCCACAAATATTTGTTGAACTATATTATTGGTTGACTTTTTCTTGATGTTTCCTTTCAAGTGGTACATGCAAACTCCATGAGATGCTTTTGTGTAGTGCTTAGCAATACCATTCTTGATTGACATGTGTCTGTCCGATATAAATAGTTGTTCCTCGTTGTCAAGGACAAACTTGTGTAAATGATAGAAGAAGAAATCATATGAGTCATCACATTCACGGTCAACAATCGCAAATGCTAGCGGGTATATTTGTTGGTTTGCGTCTTGCGTTGTTGCAAGCAATAGCACCCCACATTATCGTCCTTTTAAAAATGTTCCGTCAACTAATATAACCTTAAACAACAACAATCACCAATCAATTAGTTTTCTGGTATACCAGAAAAGGATAATACTCATATCAGAAACTTAATTGTTCAAATATATATCACTATACCAGAAACTGAGCTTGCAATTAAATCAAAAATGATATTACCAAAAGTACATTTATCTAACAATACCAGACACTGAACCAGAAAAGAGCATACCAGAAACATAATTATACTGCTTACCAGAAACATAACTTTACTACCAGAATCTATATCATTCATGCATAATTGATAATACCAGAGGCATAAGTTTATTAAATACCAGAACAAGGATTATACCTTTCTCATTGCTGAATATCCTTGATTGATTATCCCAAAGCAAAGAAGACATACTTGAATTTGTTTTCATCATCCAATTGCAGTGCTACAATAGTGTTCGGATTTGCCTCTTGCAATCGATGTAAGTACACCGGCACACCCTTGTAGTTCTCTTCATTTGTTCCTCTTATATTGTCCTTGACAACCTCTTGTGTCATCCAACATTTCCAGTAGCTAGCTTCTAAACAATGCTTGTTTCTCAAAATTCCAATAATTGTCTTAGGCTCGGGGAGTTTGTGTGTATTAGCATACCTGAATAACATAAACAATATGAATTTAATGTAGTTCATACCAGAATGGAAGAAAACAATATAGAATTGAATATTATATGTGATAATAAGTAATGGACTTACATTTTTGCAACTATTTCAGCAATGACATGATATGAGACCTTTATGCGGTAATTTCTCCTTGTATGGAATGAACAAGTGTGCTCTTTGGTATACTTTGTTAGTGTAAACACATTTGATTTCTTGATTTTTAAGAACCGCACGTGCCACTTACAATCTTTATCTAGACATTGCGCAAGAATAGCAAGCTTGATAGACTTTGTTATTTTGTATTGTGTACATTTGGCAACAACATTCAAACACAATGCATTTTTCAGTGTGTTTTTATCCTTGAACTTTTGACCAAGCTTAAGACCCCATTGAGTTTCTTCGGGTTGAACTTCAGTGATTGCATAGCTATTCTCTGTTTCTATTTCAGTCACACTAAGAGCATGAACAATGGCAATGTATGGATGATATTCATTAATTTCTTCAATTTCTGGTATAACAATTCTAGACTTTAATATCACACACAATGGCACACTCCGACATGGTTGAGTCAATTGATTAACTTCAAAAAAATCCTCGAAATCTTCTACCGTCTCAATATCAAATGGTTGCAATGCTTCATTTAAGGTATTCTTGTATGTAAGTTTCAATTTGTTCACTGTCTCATCTACTTGAAAATGTTTGGCAATCAACATCCTAATTTCTGGTATGCTAACTGGATCTCCCACAGTGATGGGTTTGCACACTACTTTATCCCCTATATATGTTCATTCATTGTCTACAGATTTCCATTCTCCTCCACAATAAACTACAATTTGTAAATGAGCCATTGCTAACAAATTCTGTATATACCAGAAAAAAATTATTATAAGTATACCAAAAGTTAAAGTATACCAGAATTATGCACATCATCACAAATACCAAAAGTTAAAGTATACCAGAATTATGCACATCATCACAAATACCAAAAGTTAAAGTATACCAGAATTATGCACAACACCACAAATACCAGAAGTTCAAGTATACCAGAATTATGCACAACACCACAAATACCAGAAGTTCAAGTATACCAGAAGTTAAAGTATACCAGAATTATGCACAACACCACAAATACCAGAAGTTAAAGTATATCAAACGTTCAAGTATACCAGAATTATGCACAACATCACACGTATCAGAAGTTCAAGTATACCAGAAGTTAAAGTATACCAAAATTATGCACAACACCACAAATACCAGAATTTCAATATACTAGACATTCAAGTATACCAGAATTATGCACAACACCACAAATACTAGAAGTTCTAGTATACCAGAAGTTAAAGTATACCAGAATTATGCACAACAACACAAATACCAGAAGATCAAGTATACTAGATGTTCAAGTATACCAGAATTATGCACAACACCACAAATACCAGAATTTCAAGTATACCATAAGTCATTCAAATCATTATACCAGAGAATTAATGATACCAGAAAGACAATTATCGTACTGCAAAAGAGATTATACCAGAACTCATTATTTCATACCAAAATTAAGAAAACAAACTAGCAACAATGTTCATACCAGAATCGATTATCAAATTGATATCAGAACAGAGAAAATCCAAATGTAATGGACAGAACCAAAAATTGAAATCATAAGACACTCATTCATACCAGAAACATATTTTAAAACAAAACCAAATCTGACGACACCTTATACCAAAAATACAAGAATAATCTGATCAAAATTTCACAATGGTGAACAAAATACCAGAATAATATTGCTAAAAGATGGCGAGAGAGAGAGTAGAATATTGTGAGAGAGATACCTGGTTAGATCGAAGCGATTTCTGGTATTTGAAGTGTTGAACTACAATTCGATTGCATTGTATTCATTTTTGGTGTTTGATCGATTGATACCAGAGAAGATTGCAAGATCGATGTCGATTGTGAGAGAGAAGAGAGAAAATAGATCGATTGATACCAGAGAAGCTTGCGAGAGGAGAAGATTGTGAGATCGAGAGGAGGAGAAGAATGGATTCAGATGGCTTTCCTTGAGCGTAACAGAAAAGAGACAGAAGAGTTGAATTTTACCTAATTTTATGGTAAATATAAACGGTAAATTAGGATTTTGGGTAAATTAGGATTTGGTGTAAATTAGGATTTAGGGTATATTTTCTTACAGCACCGAATATTGGAAGATGGCATATGAAGAGACAATATACCCAATCGTAGATCATGAAAATTTAAATATTCCAAGTTCCATTACATATATTGAATGCAACCCTCCTATAAAGAGGAAGAGAACCGGAAGATTGCCTAAAGCTAGGATACGGGGATCAATGGAAGGAAGCAAGAAGAAGAAATGCAGCTGTTGCGGCAAGGTAGACCATAACAAAAAAAACTTGCCGAAATCAACCAATGGAGAAAGAATGAAAACACATACCAGAAATACAAATTTTGATTATTTGTCATTATCAGATATGTAGAAAACAGTTACTATATAAATATATGTTTCTTTTATGTGTAAATATCCTCATACCAGAAGTAAAACAACAGGTAATAACAAAAACTAAATAAAAACTCATACCAGAATCCAATAAAAGAATTACCATCAGGCTATATATATTCATACCAGATACTCAGGCAATAAATCAAACCATAAAATAACAAATTGAACATTTCTGGTAAACAAATAATCATACCAGAATCAAATAGATGAAACAAACTAGAAGAAACACAAACCAGAAACACATACTAGAAATACTAATGCAATAAGTCATACCATAAAATCACAAAATCAACATTTCTGGTAAGTAATAACTCATACGAGAGGCACATATATGAAAACCAATCATACCAGAAGCATAACAAATAACAAAAACATACCAGATATAGTCATACCAGAGGGACTTAAATGAAATATCAGAATACTAAATCACAACTTAAACACATCTGGTAAAGAAACTATATTAACAGAATACTTGTTATTGATTCATAAATAAGATCATATTACAAAAGAGTTAATATATTACAACAAAGTGAGTCAATACCAAAATATCAATTTATCAAGAGTCAACTACATCATTTAGGACAGATTCAGTTTCAAAGGGACTCGTGGGGTTTCACCCACTCCCTATGGTACAAAATAGAACAAAATTGTTCCTTGAAAGCTGGGACCCATTCTTGACATATGTTTGACAAATTAGTTCATCCATATGACAAATACTGAATGTGCTTGATTGTGAATACACCACAACTTCCACTGTAATTGTAAACAACAGATTATATAAGTGTTTTTCCAAAACATCATACTAATGAACATACCAGAAGCATATGAGTAGTATTGTAAAAATCACCTTGGGTTGTTCTGTGGAACTTCTTTGGCTGTCTTTCGAACACAATCCAATGGCTTATCAAGATTGTCCCCAAACCTCTCAAATTGTCCATGAAGTTTCAAAATGTGAGGAAACATAACAAGGAATGGGTTGAGCAAAGCTTTCAAGTCCCCATCAGACATATAATCCACAATTGAGTCATATACAACAACACACCATTTAATTAAATCAATTTGTAGCGCTATCTAGTGTTTACCACAGGTGTTGATGGCAGTGTATATTGTATCGACTCCATAAAAGCTCTTGCTAAAAAAGGGGGGATCAAGTCCAAATATATAACCTGCAATTTCTTCACCGTAATTAAAAGTCTCTTTAGTTTTCGACTCTAAGAATTGTTTATAACGCACATCGTTGAAGTAGTCGAAAAATGGTATGGGAAGAATGGTAATACGGCCATAAACCTCTTGATACTCAATTACAGCTTTTCGGAGGTATGTAATCATTTCATCTAGTTGCTGTAAAGTAGGAAAAAAACTAATAATTCAATATCAGAGTTCATATGAGAATAATACCAAAAACACATAAAAATTTTATATCAGAATTCAAGACATGAAAACCATCAGGCAAGATACACATACATAAAAACACATCATACCAGAAACACAAAACATAAACAAAACCAGAAAGCTCAAGCAATAAATCATCTAAGGAAGTCAAATGATAATTTATGGCAAAATGAAAGAATGACATACCATAAAACTAATGAAATACATAATACCAAAAAAAAAAAGAAGCAAAAATAAAGTCATACCAGACTCTTATACAACTAGCTCATACCAGAAAGCAGTACAACACATCATACCAGAAATTTTAAAAACAAAATGTACACCCAAGATCTTACCAGAAACACATCAGTAGCTAGTATTAGAAAGTCATACCAGAAAACATCATACCATAAATTATTAACTTAAACAAAAGTGTAACGACCCGTTTATTGGGTGCGTTTTCGATATTTATTTTCCGTATTTTGTCAAATATTTTAATGGCCTCAATATATTTTCCGAGTATTTTCACGTCGTAATTTGAATTTTACGAGTTTTGATATATATACATATTATCCGTATTTATATCATAAAATTATTATCAAGAATATATTTTACGGGAGCAATTTATATATCGAAAACTATAATTTTTACGAGTATATATTTTGTTTATATTTTCAGTATATTTATTTTGTGTTTTACTTTCGGAAAGGTTCGAAAAATCTTTCCAACTCGAAAATCCCGTTCCGAACTCTTTGAGCGAGTTATTCGATTACTCTATTCCTTTATCTATTATTTTATTTATTTTTCTTTTCAATTTCCTTTTATTTTTTTTCCCTCTCTCTCCTGGCTGGTGAGCAGACAACCGACTCCTCGCTCTCCCCTCCCTGTTGCCGCCTGTGCTCTGCACTTGACCCCTCACCCTCCTCTGCCCTCTATCATCTCACGCCTCTCATCCCCTCTGTTCAACACCATCACACGCAAACCTCCATCATCACACTCTCATCTCTTTCTTCGTCTCTATTTGCAACCGGAAGCAGCCTCTCCCGTCTCAATCTTCTCTGTATCGCCGACGCCGGATCGAATCCCACCACCTACTCTCCATCTGTCTTCACCTCGAACCAGGAATCGACCTTCTTTCCCCTCTTTCGTCGCAACCGTTTGGGAACCTCCGTGAGTAGTCTTGCTGCCGCCGTTTTGACTACCTGTAGAGCCGCCAGGGAGTGGCGCCTCGAGCCATCAGTGGAACCTCGCAGACGCCACCCTGCTTGCCCTGCCTCGCCTTGTTCCTTGCCATCGGAGCCCCAGAGCAGCCCATTGGAACCGCCGGCTCCAGCCCCTGCATTCGCCGCCGCTCCCAGCCTCGGCGCTCACCTGCCGGCTCCATCCGTACATCTCTCCCTTCCTGAGCCGCCGCCTTGCAAAACCCTTATATGCCCAACGCGTTCAACAGGAGGTTGAAGAACACATTTCTTTTGTAATTGCAATTTTGACCCCAGGCTTTCCATGATATTGCAGCTTTTAACCCATATTGATATTTTGAGTTAATGACCCAACGTTTTGAACTTTTGCATTATGCCCCTGCTGATTCATATAACTACAGATTTGACCATACTATTAATTATGGAAAAAGACCCATAATTTGCAATTGTATATTTGCCCCGAAAAATGAGTTAGTAGTTTTTTAACCTTGGATTTAATGATGGAGATATTCTAATCTTTATGTATACTACATATTATGTCTTTATTGGATTTAAAACTCGATTTAGGGCCCAAAGTATTATTTGCGGTTTCATGACCAAGTTCCTAAAATTTCATATTTTAACCGGAAGGGGTTTTGCGGGATTTAACGTGGCCTTTTGAAACCGGGTTTTTCTTAGAATTATATATATATATATATATATATATATATATATATATATATATGCATCTTCCGATCAAATTTAGCGTACGAGCTAAATTTGTCTAGTTTTGGTGTTAGGTTCGGAAGCGTCCCGATAAAGACCTAACGAGTCCAAGTCGACATCCACAGACCGTCTTCCGTCTTTTGACGTCATGTGAGTACCTTTCTCCTCGGTCTAGTTATGTTTACTATTAGTAGCATGCTAGGATGGGTCTAGTATAACTTAGTGGAAATGCTAAGTAGTGGCTTGAACCTTAGGATCGTGGATTGGTTTATGAGCTTTTGTTGAGTTATATTCGGTACGATCTTAGGACGATCTTCGAGATTAGGAGTTGGACCTAGCATGCTAGGGTGTGACCTCTTATAGGTTTTGGGAGACTAGAAGCCCGAGGGCTTCTAGCTTATCGATTAGTTATTGATTGTGTGCCTTGTCTGATCCGGCGTTGAATTACATTCCTACGGGAAATCGAGTACGGGATTTAACGGGTTTAGCTTTGGGACAAGTAAGTCTCCGGACTTACTTAGCTCGTATTCTTTGTATTAGTTTCGATGCGTGTTGGTGGTGTGTGTTTATTGTTTATGTGTGTGTTTATTGTTTATTATTTATAACATTTAAACCGGAAATAGGATTACCGACCTTTATATGTTTATAATTGGTCCAAGTGTATGATAACGGGCGGTGACCGCTTGTCCAGTCCAAAATGGGGATGACTGGGAGGTGCCTTGCGACCAGTCCAACGGGTGATACTGATCCGCATCAAGTACAAATCCGTATGGTGAAAGGGGACAAGGGCGAGATCGTTATGATTCTCGTGTCACACCATAAGTGGAATAGTAAGGGATATGACTTAATAATAACAAAGAGATAATAAACCGAACATGTGTATTTAGATCATGTTGTGTGTTTTGATGCCTATGTGTGTGTGTGCCAATACCATGATTCTATTGCTCTGAATGCTAGCTAACGGTTTTATACCGATTTTGTAGTTGTCCTGCAGGTTAGGGATGCCGCCGAGTGAGGTGGAGGAGTGGACAACCGGGGTCTCCGTACATTATAGGGCGGGATGGTTATGTGATTATGTCGTTTTGGTTTATGTTGTACCTTAGGGATTTATGTTTTGGAGTTGTGTCGTTTTGAGGACTCTACTGAGTTTCCAAGTTGTATCTTTCTTTTCGAGATGGTTTGCATTACATAAAAATGTATTTCGGTTTTGGCCTTTATTTGTGCCTTGTTGCAAGATCCGGTGAAATTGTTGTCAAGCTAAGGGTCGGGACCCACTGTGAGGTCCTAACCCGTAGCATTCCGAGTCTCACGGATTCGGGGTGTTACAAAAAGTAAGGTTAGTGTTAACTTACATAATCCCACAACCAGCCAGTTTTTTGGAGTAAGAGCTTGAAGTGTTCTTTATTTGCTGAATGTTGAAATCCAGTAATAAATTCTTTTTTAGTCTTTGGTACCAAGCATAAAAAGCATATCTATCCTTCTTGCTCAAGAAATAATGGGTGGCTTGGGGATTTTTACTGAGACGACATAGGGAGATACAACAAGGTCGCGGAGTTTCTTTTCACGTAAACCCATTCTCCTCGGTCCTCTGATTTTAACTTTCCCTTTCCCTTTCACATCTACATCTGCTATTGGTTTCTGTACCAGAACGACAACATGACACAAACATTAACAAATATGCACGAAAACAAAACACATGAAGAATAGTAGTGTATTATACCTCTTCCACTGGTTCTTCCTTTAGCTGATCAACTTCAGCTTCCTCCTTGGGCTCGGGCTGGGACTGGGGCTGGGGTATTGGCTTTTCTGTAGATCGCGTCTCTTCGGATTTTGAAGAAACCCCAAGAACTCCTAACTTAGGAGCATCAGCTGGAGGTTGGGAGGCCGGCTTTTCAGAGGCTTTGGTGCCTTTAGAAGAAGAACCGGCCATCCTTTGAACATTGGTGAGGATCTTGAAACATTGACTTTCTATTATGTGTTGCGTCATAGTTTGTGCCTTCTACCTCATAACAACTTGGTTGATAGTCGCATCTTGTTGCTCAACCTTCTTGACCAACTCATAAATCAGTTGATTTTGGGTTTGTATTTGTTTCTTTAAATCCTCAACCCAATCAGGCACCTTATACATTAACATAGTACAAGATTACAAATGCGATATCAAATAAGCATTTGAAACAAATAAATTATGGTATGTAAAATATCAATTACCTGTTTGTGGTAGAAATAGTGGAGGTGGTGGGATCAGGGACAGGTGGTGCAACCACAGCTTTTGTGTTGGAGGTGGTGGGATCAGGGAGAGGTGGTGCAACCACAGCTTCTGCATTGGAGGTGATGGGATCAGGCAGAGGTGGTGCAACCAAAGCATCTGTAGGGAAAATCGTATCCATTTCTGGAGCAACAACAATCCCAATAGAGCTAGAAGGTGCAACACCAACAATTAGGGGTGTAGTCAATGCCAACATGTCTTCTTCGGGGCTAAAACAATAGAACAAATTTTGTAAAAATTAAGAATTCTAGTATGATAATATAAATACATATTCAACTTCAGTTTACCATTCAACTTCCTCAACAATCTATTCTGTCTTAGGCTTCTTAGATGGAGCCCTACATTAGGAAAAAACATTATTAAGTAAATGATAAACATACCAAAAACAGAAACCAAACAAAACATAACAATATACACAAGAAACAAGATTCAAAAGATCATACCAGAAAACATATTAAAACTAATACAAGAATGTAAGAAAAAACTTATACGAGAATTAAGATAAAACAAAAACCAGAAACAAACAGACACGTACCAAAAAGTAATAAAGCATTCATACCAGAAAACTAAAACAGAAACTCATACCAGAAGTTATATTAGAAGCATACCAGAAACTAATAGACACATATCAAAAAGCAAAAAAGCAGTCATACAATAAAACTAAAGAGACTAGTATAACAGAAACTAATGCCACATAATTAAAATATAGATTGAGTATGAAATGTATTGAGATACCTTTTTCTTCCCTCTTCAATTTTCCTCTTTATTGAGCCATCTTCTTTCTTGACAACCTTTTGTGGTCTTGGCAACCTCAAAATATGACGACGAGGAGGAGGAGGAGGAGGAGGAGAAGGAGTAGCAAAGTCATCACTGTCGGATTCCTCCTTCTTTGGGGCTTCCTTGATAACCTTGACATCATGCCCTCCAGGCCTGGATACACGTACATTGTGGAACCTAACTTTGAAAAGATGACAAAGATAGCTAGCTGGGTCCAAAACTTCATCCCCCCACCATTTGCAGTCATCCTCGGTTTCTGGGTCATCTAGGTTGAGGGGGATAGTTTTGATGTCATCTTGGGCCACCGATGACGCTGTATCCTTTATTGTTTGGAAGCTGCATTTCATCTTTCCCTTGGTTGATGAAACCCACTTAAGACAAAGTGGGGTTGTTTCTTCATCAACACATGTGACAAACAAAGATGTCAGTTTGGGGATAGAGTCAAGGATGAAAACCTACAAAATATAGACAAGAAACAAATGAATAGACGATACCAGAAACTCAAACCAATTAATAATATAAAACTAATAAAATAATATCATACCAGAAAATGAAACCACAAAAGCATATCAGAAAACCAAAAAGCAAGTAAACTCATACAAAAAAGTATAAACTTAAGAACATACCAAAAACAAGACAATACATAACATAACTCAATTATAAAACATAAACAATCATACCAGAATCAAATACATGAAAACAAAATAAAAGAAACACAAACCAGAAAGAAATACAAGAAATGCTATTGCAATAAAGCATACCATAAATCACAAAATTAATATTTCTGGTAACTAATTGCTCATACCAAAAAGCAAGTAAAATCATACTAGATAGTATAAAATTCAGAACATACCAGAAATAAAACAATACATCACAGAACTCAATTATACAACATACACAATCATATCAGAATCTAATACATTAAAACAAAATACAAGAATCAAAAACCAAAAATGCTAATGCAATAAAGCATACCATAACATCACAAAATTAACATTTTTGATAACTAATTACTCATACCAGAGGAGCATAAATGAAAAACAAGCATACCAGAAACGTAAATCATAACAAAAATAACAAATATAACCATACAAGAGACACATAAATGGAAAACCAGAAGCATACCTGGAATGCCAAAGGAAAACCAGAAGGCAGTAATTTTTGGATGCCCTAAACTTTGTTGGCTCGCAATCCCCGAGGTTGTCAAGTGTCTTATTGAAGACAAGGCGCCCCCATGGATAAGAATTAAAGGCATCCATGTCCTTCAGAAGCGATAGAGGAAGATTGGAGACAAACTTCTTGTCATTGCCAAGCAAAACAAATTCAATAAACAACAGCAAAGCCATCTTGAATTTCTTTTCATCATTCTTTTTCAGCTTTGAATATTTTTCCTCCAAATGCTCCAATTTACACCTAGGGATGCCGAACAACTCCTTCACGTCGACATTTTCTTCTTCATTGTACACATGAAACCGACACTCAAGACCGGTAATTTCAGAAAACTCGCTTAAGCCAAACCTTATGAACAAAAATATACAACAAAAAAAGAAAGAAACACATTAACAATCGAAAGTGTAATGGAGGTAACAAACTGAACTGAAAAGATTGGGTGTATAGTTAATAAATACCTAACCAGGGTTTTGTTGATTGCAAACCACATTGAGTGTTTGCGGTCAGTTTGAACCTCATGCAGAAGCATGAAATGTATTAATTGGTTGGAAGATTTAAGATTGGTACAGAGGGAGATGACGTCTGAAAAATAAAGTTCTTGAACAATTCTTGCCCATTGGCATCCAACCCTTCAAGTAAAAATTTGACCATATTGACACGAGATAAAACAGTTATCCGTGCTGCCTCGTATTTTGGGTTGTCATCGAATCTGTACATTAACTAGTAAAGGAAATAAGATTGTTAATACAAGAAATACATACAACAACAAACCAGAAACTCATATCAGGCATTCAACTTACAAAGGACTCTTCATGTCCATAACTAACATTTTCCTCAACAGCCTGTGTAAACATACCAGAAAATAATGTCAATATATACATCAACATGAAATACCAGAATGTAATATAAAAACCTCATATGAACAAATACAAGAAAATATTAATAAATAAAACAAATACCAGAAACCCTAACTAGAACATCTAATACCAGAAACAAATAGCATACCAGAATATATACATCAACATGATCAGACACAATATAAAACAAATAATATACCAGAATATATACATCAACATGATCAGACACAACATAAAACAAATAACATACCAGAACTTCTAATAACAGAAAACATTAAACCTCATATGAACAAATACCAGAAAGTAATACATCAACATGTAGTACCAGAAACCCTAACTAGAAACACATACCAGAATTTTAAACTAAAGCAAATACCAGAAAACTTGAAACAAAAAACCTCATATGAACAAATACCACAAAACATACCACAAAGTAATACATGAACCTACAATACCAGAACACTAACAATAAACACATACCATAAACTTAAACTAAAGCAAATACCAGAAAACTTGAAACCAATAACATACTAGAAAATCTAATAACATACAAACATACCAGAAAACTCATGTAAATATAAATACGAAATAAACATAGAACAAACAATATCAAACAAATACCAGAAACGATGATTAAACTTACAAACCTAATATGAAAAAATACCAAAAACTATAATACCATAAAACATGAAAGAGTATCAAAACAATACTAACCACAGGTATATCAACTGTTCGAGGACCACCAGATAACATAATTTGAAGGCTTGATTCATCATGAGACACAACAGAAGCATCGCCTTCGTTTGGTGTGGAATCTTCAACAGGTAAAGGAGGAGTAGGAGTTAGAAGGTTGAAGGTAGGAGCATCACAAGAAGATTGGTTAGCAGCAACCTTTGATCGAGTCGACATTTTCGTTTTCATAGGGTTTACAAAAATCGAAACGATTCCGGAGTGTTTGGGGTAAAAATGAAGACGAAAAACAAAGAACAAGTGAAGGAGATGGCCGGAAAGTGACGAGAGATTAATCAAACTTGAAGAAAATGGAGATTACGAGAGAGATTGATGAAGATGACAGTTGAAGGTGGGGAGTCGGACGACAGTTTCTTCTCCTGTATAACAAAAACGAAGTGAAATTGGTAGTTAGTGAATGAGCGGAATATTTGGTAAGTGAAATTAATTTACACCATTAATATCAATTAACAGTAAAAAAATATTGGGGTACACTTTCTTTTATAAAAACTGAAAATAGCCTAGTATATCAAATTTTTCCATTTTTATTTATTTAACAAATATATAAAATTCACAAATGGATAATAGAGTTATTGTTAACTCTTGATGCTAAAATTTATTGTCTATCTTTTATTTATATATATATATATATATATACATATATTAAGGGAGAAGCGTGTTTCGGATTATCGTCTCGGCAATTAACGTTAGACCAAAATCGTTTTTTTTAAATACAACACTTCTAATTCAAGTATACTCTTATATATACTAGTTTAATGCCCGCACCTTGTGCGGATTTTGTCTATATATATATACAAATAATTAATTAAGTAAAACAAAATTTTCAAAATTTTAAATTAAGAAAGCAAAATGTGATATATAAAATTTGAAATTATAAAATTAACTCAAAAATTAATTTTCGTAAATTAAAATGTGCCCAAATTATTTTTTGAAATTTATAAAAACAAAATGTAGATGTGCTTTTATTATGTTTTTGTTTTAAATAATATTTGAGTGAAATTGATGTGGCATGATAATTTATTAGATTAATGATGATTTGACTTGCTGACTGTTTATTAGTTTTAATGAATTTTTTATTATGAAAAATATTATGGCAAATTTGTAAATATCTTGTGACAATATTGTAAATAAATTGGAAAAAAGCTTATGTGGCTAGCCTTAACACGCAATATGTGGACGAAGTGGGTTCTATTTTAGTAAGATATATAGATTAAGGGAGAAGCGTGTTTCGGATTATCCTCTCGGCAATTAACGTTAGACCAAAATCGTTTTTTTTTTGAAATACAACACTTTTAATTCAAGTATTTAAATTAGTAGTTATATTAGATTAGTAAAAACGAAAGGTTAAAATCCAAAATCCGTTGTTGTCATTTAAGTTGATGGTTTATTGTAAAAATAATCAAAGAATTAAAATTTTGGATTCAGATTATTATTTGTTATTATATTAAAAATTTAAATCTTAGGTTGATCTTCCTTCTAAAAATCACGCACACCTTAAAAAACTATTTAAAAATCAGATAAAACAAATTTGTTCTTATCCAACTCTTAACAAATTTCCATTTGTAATTCTTTTTGTTCTTCTCAATATTTCGGCTAACTTAAAAATCTTGTATTGGTGTTCAATTGCTTAAATAGTTTAGTCGTAAGGTTGTTGGTGATTGAGTATGGTTCTTGGTGAAAATGTGAAAATGGTTAAATTAAAAGTTAATGCTAATTGTTAAAATAAATGACATTTTTCATGTAAATTATGACTATGTTGCTCATGTTATAAGGTTAAGTTATGTGTAATCACTCTAATTCAACAATGAATCTCTGTCATTAGACCGTTCGCATAGAGCTTGAATTTATAAGGCTTGAATTTGGTTCTCTTTGTACGGTAAGTTCGTCTTTTAATGTTCGTTGTGTAGTGAGTGCGGAATCAACAACTAATGGAGAATCAACCAATTGATCAATAGATCCAAGAAACATCATGTCAATGATGACTTGGACGTTGTGCAACCTGGGAGAAAGGCAAGACAATGGAGCAGAACAACAAAGGCATAATCGATCCGGCCGTCAGAGAGGAGGTTGATGCCGACGTGCTCGACGACTATGACTCCAGCCAGTGATTCATCATCAATGCAAATAATTAAAGGCGGAGGCGTTTGTATCATGTTATTAATGTCATGCCTTCATCTCCTGTCATCATGTAACAACTTAGGGACGGCGCCATAAAACTTTACCAAAAAAAAAAATGTAACAACTTAGGTTCTTTTCGGTTGTTTAGAAGATTTGATTATGTTTCTTAATCCTATATACAAATCCGACAATGATGAATTAATAAAAAAAAAAAAACAAGCTTGCACTCAACTCTATCTTATATCTGTAATGGTACCCTTTTCATATCAATATGTTTACCTTTGCCGAGTTATTGGCATCAAAATCTTTCAGAGGTGAGCTTTTTTTGTTGCTGAGCAGGACAAGCACACCCTCAACCAATAACACATAGACTACCGCTTTAACAACCCAAAATCGATATGTCCTTGGTCCAACATCCGATATATTTTGTCTGATTCAAGGTATTCTTCTTGAGGATGATGGATATAAGACAGATACTATGGAGTAGGAGGTGATTTGTGTGTGGATCCTATAAGCTATAGAGATGGAGGGAGACTACGTACGATCGAGTGGTGATAAGCTTACAATCGTGCATTTTGGCTTAATGTTATTTATGAATTTTGTTTGAAGATACATTTATGAAGAGGTTTCATAACATTTATAAGGGATGATCAAGGTTATGTTCGGGCAATTTGAAAACTTTATGTTCGGGCATAACAGTACTGTTCTAAAGTTAAAGTATCAACTTCAATATTACTTTTATTTAAAAAAAACAGAAGCTAAAGTGTCAGCTTAAAGAGTATGATATGGATAAAAATAATAACCGTTATGGTGCGATTCACTTATAGAGTCTCGCCGGATGCGTATCTCTTTCCCGGAAGGAGTTCGTGGGCTGGCTATAGCTAAAATCGACACAGATGTAATTGATTCCCTTTCAGAGAAGTGGAAGACGGTTGTTATCATCAAGGTGCTTGGACGGAACGTGGCCTTTCGGCTACTAGAATGTCGATTATATCAAATTTGGCGCCCTTCGGGTTAGATGACTATCTTGGACCTTCCTAATGGTTTGCTGATAGGTTCAATAACGAAGAAGACTTTATGAAAGCTCTTACGGATGGTCCTTGGGGGATATTCGGACACTATATAACAGTTCGGCCATGGTCGGAAGAGTTTAACCCAAACAATGACACCCTTCGGTCTATTTTCGCTTGGGCTAGACTGCCAGGATTGCCCATGCAACTATATGATGAAGCTGTGTTATATGGCCTAGCGTCAGCACTCGGAACTCCTTTGAAAGTTGATCTTAACACGTTGTATGCAACAAGAGGTAAGTTCGCACGTGTTTGTGTTGAAATAGAGTTGGATAAACCGTTGATCGGTACAATATTGATAGGAGACAACCGTGTGCAAGTGGAATATGAAGGTCTGAATGCAATTTGTCACCGTTGTGGTTTATATGGGCATGGAACAAAACGGTGCAAACTTCCACATCCACTCCTAGTATGGTTCCATCTGATCCGTCTGGAAGTAATAGGGATCCTATCGACGAAGTTCAGAATAATATTAGTGAGGAGGCTGATGTATCTGTGCTCAAGGAGGATGGTTTTCTTGGGCCTTGGATGTCTGTCGTTAGAAAACCACGTAGAAAACAGAAGCAACCGTCAGAGAGTCCCCCCAAGACTGAGCAGAGTTCAGTCAACAAATTTGCGGTCCTTGGGGGTACCCATCAAGGTGAATCTTCACCGGAAAACGTAGACACTATACCGGTGCCCGCCGCTAAACCATTAATTAACTCTTCAATCTTGAATGTGGCCGTTACTTCCGTAAATACTGCTCCATTAATGGAGAATGTCATTAATGAAAAGGAAACTCATTCGGCTACTTCGATATGCAGACCCACCTGTCAGGGTTACATCTCCAAACCCTAGTGACCAACATAAAAGGACAAAACGGGCTACAACGGCTGACCCAATGATTGTTGGGCGGCCCAAAGCTTCTCCACTAATCATTGACACACAATTAAATCACATCAGGCATATCGAATCTAGGGTTACTCCCTCAACGGCGTCGCCATCATTGAGCTCTCCCCATACGTGATTATGAAGCTACCAATGGTTCACCGAAGATGGAGGTGGATACGGTTAGTCCATCTTCGGTATCCACACCGTCGACCACAGGTTTCCCGGAAGTCACCATGGATGAGGGCCACATCGTTAATACCAACTCAGAGATACCAGTTGATAGCATGAATTATAGTCTATATTTTGGGGTTTGTTTGGACGTTTTATCTTTCATAATCTGCATGTTTGTATGTATAATATGTGATTTTATTACCATTTCATCTACCTTTGCGAGAATCGAGGTCTACACCTAGTTTTGTTGTAATCGTAGGTAAAATGGTACGTTTCGCATCAAAAAGGAGCAAAAGGAGTAAAGGAGTCATTGGGGCTGCCTCCAGGAAGCATAGCCATGGATTAGAGATTCACTTTGGACCAGATTTGAGAGATTTCACATTCAGTTGTGACTCACCTCGGTTGACCACAGATTCACCTCGACCGAGGTGATCCAGAGAAACCAACTCGACCGAGGCGAACACCTGGGACGCGGCGAGAATATTTTATTCTTGGCTGAGATCTTTTATTTTTGGAAAGAGATTTATATTTTTGGGCTTGGCTCCTGGAAGGAAGAAGATATGCTAGATCATATATTTTACCTATTTTTATGGGAAGAGATCTTTCTAAGATATCTTATCTTTGGAAAGTAATTTTCCTATAAAAAGGGTTGGATTTCCCACAAATCCACATCATGCTATACCATCGATCAGGGTTTATACACCACAGCAGCGATACTCCAGTTGGCAGATTTGAAGAATCTTTTTGAAGGTTGAAGAAGGAAGATTGTAGCTTTTATAGCTTTTGAAGGGTTTTTGTAAGATCATCTTAGATTCCCTTCCTTGTTGTCTTATCTTGTTGGATTTCTATTAAAGGAACGCTTTGTTGTGATATTTGATTCAGTTATTGAAGTCTTTCATTAAATTCTTCTTGTTCAAATATTCACTTTCTTCCCATATACTTGATTAATACTTTCATGATGATGAGTGACTAATCTCTTTGTGTGATTCTAGGGTGATTGGCTGAAGGTTGTGGGAAAAACAATGATAGAATAATCTTAATCACAGTAGGACCCTGAAAGTTCGAGTCTTTAACCTTAACCCTAAGCATCTCGTTCAGTCGATGAACATCTCGGCCGGGGTGGAACTTGGCTGACCGAGGTGACTTATCTGATCCTTAATTGAGAGTTAAGTGTTAGAGTTTGCCAAATCCTATTCTTATTACACCTTTCTTGGTTCAATGCAAGCCCAGGATGAGACTTACCCGGTGATTTCTTAGTTTGTGTACCTAAGATCATAAGTGTAGGTAATAAAGGTTTATCCTTTATTGGGGTTTGAGTGTGCTTCCATCCCATCTTTGTGAGTTAGCCTGAGACTTACACGGTAAAGGTTGATTCTATTCCCTTAGATGGTGTGTTAATTTGAGGTTATAGTTCTTTATCTTAATTCCTTGAGACTTACCCGGTAATAGGAGTTACGGTTTTGGATTAGTGAGTAGTGAGACTTACCCGGTGATCTACTCCACTTTAGTAACACCTTCCCTATGCAAAAACCTCAGCTTTGTCCGCTTATCTTTAGATATTGAGTTGGAACCACAACTAGATGCTTTAATCCCTAGAATTGCATGCTTCCTTTATTGACTTCTATATCATCTTTGATTGTTTTAATTGCTTTGTGGTTAGTATTTACATAAGCATACCGTAATTGGACTTTGTTTCACTAAGTCCCTGTGATCGACCCCTGGAATTCCTTGCTTTTTACTACGATTGACCCTTACACTGCGGGTTCGCATCCTTGTTTTAAGCTTACGTCTAGGGTTATAAATTTAAAGCTTGCACACACCGTTTGGAGCGAACAAGTTTTTGGCGCCGTTGCCTGGGACTTGGTCTAGACCGAGCCGGTTACGGTTTTCTCTTGGGGCACTTGCCCCCGTGTCTACTAACCACTCTACTTGAGTGACTTTTGCAGGTTCTTTTTTAGGTTTATGCGAAGAACCCGCACTGGGAAGGAAATCGTTCCTTACGATCCCGAACTAGAAAAGACATACAAACGACGCTTAAGAGAAGCGAAGATGGCCCACCAAGACAATCGCGATCTTGAGGGCGAGTTGAAAGAGGCACTAGAGCAGTTACGCCTCAGCAGGGAAGAGCTAAGGCAAGAGAAAGAAGAAACTCGCACCAGGACTGAGGCGATCGAAGCAGATATGGCGGCCTTACGAGACCAATATCTACTTCGACCGAGGGAAGATCCAGTCCCAGATCCTCGACCGATGCAGGATCCAGTTGCTGACCCTCGACCGAGGCAAGTTCCAGTACCTGACGCCCCGGCCGAGATACTTCCACCTCGGATGCCAGTCCGAGGTGTTCTTCTTGCAGGAATCCCACAAACCCTAGGTCAAAGGATGGACCCCAATCAACAACTGAGGCGTCCAGGAGTTAACCTAGGAGATCCAGCGGACCATGACTACGAACTTCGCCCGCAAGTTCTATCCATGATTCGCCAATGCCAGTTCGGAGGGCTAGAGAAGGAATCACCGCATCAACATCTTCAAAACTATGAGATCTTGATGGAGACCTTGAGACCCTCAAGAATCGAAAACAACAACTACAAGCTAAGACCTTTTTACTTTTCTTTAAAAGATAAAGCTTTTACTTGGTATCAATCTCTTCCTCCAGGAAAAATTAGCACATGGGAGGAGATGACTACCGAATTCTTGACTAAATTCTTTCCCCCCTCAAAGACAGTTGAAATGAGAGGGAAGATCAACGCTTTCATTATGAAGGACAAGGAGAGCTTGTCTAAATCATGGGAGAGGTTCAAGGACATTCTTTTGGATTGCCCACATCATGAGATTCCAAAGCTAGAGTTATTGGAGATATACTTCAAGGGACTGGACGGAAGCACCCAGTTCAATCTCCAACTACTCTCCGCCGGTACCTTTATGGACATGGCGATTGACGAAGCTTGGGACTTCATCGAGAAGCAAGCTTTGCATATGGAGAAGTACACTCATCAAGAAGCTGAAGGTGGAGTTAAAAGAGTTAACTTCCAAGAAACTCAGCCCAACAACAATCAACTCACGTCTTTGAAGAATGACGTGAAGCAATTGAAGGAACTCTTGGTTGCTCAAACCAAGAAGGAAGAGCAAGGACAAAGGAACAACAACAATGGATACCGTAACAACAACAACGGTTCCCGGAACAACAACTACAACAATAACAATAGAGGATCCAATAGCAACAACTAGAGGGCGAACAACCAAAATTCTGGTAACAATCATTCAAACTCCAACTCTAACGATTCCTCTAACCCTTTCCTCTCTTCCCCTTCTTCTTCTTCTACTCCATTAAAGAGCTAGGGGCAAGGATCAAGTTCGTCTCAGTCGGAAAAGAAAGACGCAGTTCTTGAGGCTATCTTGATCAAGCTCAATGCTATGAAGACTTCTATGACTTCATTTTCGAAGGCCCAAAAAGCCTTTGAACAACAACTTGCAAGTAGGGCGAATGAAGCGCCAAGAGATCCAGGGAAGCTTCCAGCAAGAACAGAAAGCAACCCTAAGGGCCAGATCATGGCCATAACTACGAGGAGTGGACTGAAAACTGCAGATCCAGTGCCTCGGTCGGTGCCAGTACCGACGAAGACCACCTCGGTCCAGATGCAGTTGAAGAACACTTCGACCGAGATGCCAACCGAGGTGGAGCCACAGGAAGCGGAGGGGAAAACTGAAGTTTATGTTCCACCTCCTGCATACAAACCACCACTTCCATTCCCCAGTCAAGGGCCAGATCACATCTAGACAAGCACTTTGGTAAGTTCCTTGACTTGATGAACAAACTACATATTAACATTCCTTTCCTTGATGCTATTTTAGGAATGCCCGCCTATGGGAAGTTCTTGAAGGAGATTCTATCAAGGAAGAGGAAACTGGAAGATTTTGGTGAAGTTAGGATGACATCTAAATCCTCGGAGCTCATTCAAATCATGAAGGAGAAGATGCCACCTAAATTGAGGGATCCCGGCTCATTTTGCATTCCCATTCAAGTTGGGGATGTCACTTGTGAAGCCCTTTGTGATCTAGGAGCCAGCGTGAGCATCATCCCGCTGGAGCTTTGTGTGATCGGACTTAGAGAGCCCAAGCCGGTCAAGCGTGGGCCGGATGGGATGCTTCGAAGATGCATTCCGGAAGATGAAGTTAATAGCGTCATACGGCATTGTCATTCACTTCCTTGTGGAGGACATGGAAGCACCGATAAAACATGCGCTAAGGTATTACGTTCTGGTTTCTTTTGGCCTACATTATTTAAGGATGTGCAATCGGTTGTTGTCTCTTGTGATGCATGCCAAAGAACAGGAAATTTATCAAGGAGGAACGAGATGCCACTTAATAACATTCAAGAGGTGGAAATCTTTGATGTATGGGGATAGACTTCATGGGACCTTTCCCATCCTCCGGAAGAAACCTCTATATTCTTCTTGCAGTTGATTACGTCTCTAGATGGGTTGAAGCCATTGCTTCTCCCACTAACGACGCCAAGGTGGTTGTGAAGTTCTTGAACAGAACTATCTTTCCACGGTTTGGAACTCCACGCATCATCATCAGCGATGGAAGAACGCATTTCATCAACCGGAAGTTCAAAGCACTTCTGTCGAAGTATGGGGTAACCCACAAGGTATCAACCCCTTATCACCCTCAAACTAGTGGACAGGTCGAGATCTCGAATAGAGAAATCAAAGCAATTTTGGAAAAGACCGTCTCTAGGACAAGGAAGGATTGGTCCATGAAATTGGACGATGCTCTTTGGGCGTACATGACCGCATTTAAGACTCCCATAGGTACCACCCCTTATAATTTGGTATATGGGAAGTCTTGCCATTTGCCCGTTGAATTAGAACACAAAGCATATTGGGCGATCAAATGGTTGAACTTCGACATTAAGGAGGCCGGCGAGAAGCGGCTATTGGAAATCAACGAGCTGGAGGAGCTGCGTTTGAACGCTTATGAGAATGCCAAAATCTATAAGGAGAGGACGAAGAGATGGCATGACAAGCGTATCGTCCCAAAGGAGCTTAACGAAGGAGATTTAGTTCTACTCTTCAACTCCCGCCTCCGCCTCTTTCCAGGTAAGTTAAAATCTAGATGGACCGGACCTTATGTTCTGAAACATGTTTTTCCTCATGGTGCAATTGAGATATGGGGCGAAACGAGCGGAAGCTTCAAGGTCAACGGTCATAGACTTAAGAAGTACAAACCGGAAACTCCGGTTGAGGAGGTTGCACCAATATACCTCGTTGAGATGCATCATGGTCCAGCTAGCGACCTTAAACCAAGCGCTTCTTGGGAGGCAACCCAAGGTATTGCTTTCTTTTCCCTTTTTCTAGTCTAGCTTAGATAGTTTTTGCTTTTGCTTTGCTTTGTTTTGTTTTTGGCGTCCTAGACAGATAACAGGAGACATCTAAGGAAGGAGCATAACTGGAAGGATAGAAGATTGAGAATTTGAGAAGACGAAGTTTGACTGAGGCATCTCGGTTGTTATCAGAGCACCTCGACCGAGATGATTCTTGAGCAACCGAGGTGACTAGGGTTTCTGAAGAACCACCTCGGTCCGTACCACCTCGGTCCAGTCGAGACCATCTCGACCGAGGTGACAGCAGTTCTAGAAAGGGTATAAAAGGGGGATTAATTTTCTCTCTCTTCCATTTTACCCTCCCTCGACCGCGGCGTTATACCTCACCTTGCTCCTTCGAATCTCGCTCATTTTCGAAGATTTTCGCTTCCAAACTGCGATTAAGGCATAGAGGATCCAGTGCATCATCGATCTGCGAAGAAATCGAACCGATTTGGCCGAACGAGGTAAAATAAAACCGAAACCCTAACTCGCTGATTTCGCTTCGATTTGGGCTTTGGTTGCCCTTGCATTTGCTGAGAAAAGGATTAAGTACCCCATAGGAAGCAGTTGTAGTGATTTTGGGGGAAAAGAACTGAATTTTCTGAAGAAATTAGAATCCAGTTTTCCGCCTCGGTCCAGACGAGCTGTGCCTCGGCCGAGGTGATTCTTGAGTGTTGTCAGTCGACCGAGGTGACTTGACATTGGGATTTCTAAAAATGAGTTCTGACAGACGCCTTGCCCTTAGAGATAGATCCTCCCCTTCCCCTTCTTCCTCTTCTTCCCGACCCTATCGCCCGGTGATCCATGAGCGACACCAGGTAGATTATGAGCGTATTTCCGGCCGTCCAGTGATTGCACCCCGCTTCCTAGACGTGTCTGCTTTTGACTGTCTCCATGTGGATGGAGACCTTAGACGGATGATATCTACAGTAGGACTAGATCAGTTTACTGAGATCCGAGCCCAACCTATTTGGAGCCCACCCTAGAGTTCGTTAGCTCCTTCACCTACCTCCCCACAGAGCGTTCTGTGAAGTACCGGTTGATGAACCGGAACTTCATAGTTCCACTAGAGTATTGGAGGGATATTTTTGGTTTACCTGCCCCGACAACCGTTGATTTCCCTTCCCGATCTGTAGCTAGGGAGTTTTGGGGACAGATTGCCCATATTGCTGAGCACGCAGACAGATGGCGCCCTGGAGATTCCAGGGAGAGGGTCATCTTTCACTTAGCCTTTAGGTTAGCTCACCGCATCTTCAGTGAGACACTTTTGGCGCGTACTGAAACGCCCCAGAAGGTCCGATAGGGGGAGCTGTTCAGCCTATACTGCATGGTGACCGGAGGTATCCCGGACTTTGGCTTGATGTTGGCAGAGGATCTGCACAAGATCAAGGCCAAGGCGAAGGGAGACATCTGCTGCGGAGGACTTATCACCCATATCGCCAGCTATCAGGACATGGATCTCAGCGCTTGCACGATGGTGGCGGCTGCCAAGCCGCTTGGGCTGCAGGAGATGATCACTCGGCGGATTCTAGTTCCCCGAGGTCTGACTACACCGTACGTGGCTATGCCATGGGAGCTGACTGCACCGCAGGGGATCAGGTGGTCAGCACAGTTTACTGTTTATGACCCTCATTATTGGCAGACCGCCTGGGCCCCACTGATGGAGGATTATAGAGAGGCAGAAGCTGCCCCAGCTGAGGAGGAGGCAGATGATGAGGAGACAGCTGATGACAGAGATGGTGGAGTCCCGATGGATACAGGGACAGATACTGCAGGGACGAGCGCGCCAGTTATAGATCTGGATGATGAGGATACTGAGCCTGCACCTGCTACATCTCAAGTGAGACCTGCTAGGCGTAGGACACGCCGACACAGAGATCCAGAGGCTCACCGTCGGATCGACGATCTGACGGATCAAGTTATTGATTCATATGCCGCTTTGTCATTGGATATCCGCGAGATGCAAGAGAGGCAGCATTACCAGCACATGATGACCCAGATTCAGTTTGAGCACGTCATGGGCTATCCGTTCGACCCGTCCCAGTATCCGTATGTGCCACCACCACCACCACCACCGGATCGTGACTACTGAGGGCTGAAGGATTTTCTTTCTTATTTTTATGCAGTTCAGCTTATTATCCGGTGAGTACTTTATTCCTTAGACTTATTTTGACCCACTAGGACAGTGTGTCCCAAGTATGGGGTATTTGTGTATTACTTGACATTTATTTGATGTATGACTCTATTTGACCGGATATTTATATTTATGCTTCACTTTTGCATCTATGTGTTTATCTAAGACTACATGCATACTTACAGGTTATATGATTGAGAAAACGTCGAAACTGAAAGAAAACTGGTTTTAAAAAAAAATAATAATTTTGGACCTCGACCGGGACAGTTTTGGCCGAACGAGGCATTTCACCTCGGTTGACCCAAGAACACCTCGACCGAGGTGGGTTAACTGAGAGTTTTCGAAAACGATTTTTGTGCTTCTTATCTGGATATGATCTCAGTGAAGATCTTGTTTACTGACTGGTTTTAAATTCTTTATGTGTTTGAGAGGTTTTATAATATGTTTAAGTTGCTAAATGCTTTGTTTGAAATTATTGGCATGTTTAATACTTTGTTTTTATCCAAATTATGTTGAATTTGAAGGTTGACACCGCAAGATAAGTTCTCTCACTTTCTTTCTGGAAAGACCAAGGCAATTCATTCTTCTCTCTTCTTCTTCTTAATCATGCCTAACCCCTCATATACATTTTGCCTCCCCTTTACCTATCCGGGAATTTGGAAGCAAGCGAAGTGGTGAAAGCAAGTAAAAGTTGAGAAGTGGGCTGGAAGTGAAAGTGTTAGAAAGAAAGAAATAGGTTTGGGGAAGTCAATCATGATGATGAGTAACTCGGCACCATTCACATAGCCGGGTGTTTGTGTCTTGCCAAAGTCGGATTGAGCGATATTCCTAACGGGTCATGGTATGTGCATCAAGGGTTTGATGCATCTCAAGAAATTGACGATTGCTAATTTCCTAGGCTTCGGTTATTGTGCACCTCTGTCCATGCATCCCAAAAAGTAAAGTAAAAAGAAAAAGTGTGAAATAAGCAAAGCTTATTGGTGGAAGATGTTGCAAGTCAAAGTGAAAGTGAAGTATATCCTTTTCCCGGATTCTAGCACCACATTACCTTACATACATCCCTACCCTACACGTTTCTTGACCTTTCTTTTGGGAAGCCCTTGAGACCTCGAGCTTGTTGATTGACTTAGCGGTTTAAACTGGATTATGCATGATTAATTTCGATAATTATGACTTATTATGCATTCTATGATTTTATGCAAAGATGAACAACTTTCTTATACTTATAAAATGTTTTGATCATACATTGATTTTAAATTCCAAGAAGTATTCTCTTAGAGTGATCTTTGATTGTTGCACACTATAAAAATGTTTTGAAAGACTTTTCATTGATTTTCTTGACTATTAATCCATTCTATCTTGTCTTTTATATGCGGAACTTGCTTGGGGACAAGCAAGGGCTAAGTATGGGGTATTTTGATAGCATGAATTATAGTCTATATTTTGGGGTTTGTTTGGACGTTTTATCTTTCATAATCTGCATGTTTGTATGTATAATATGTGATTTTATTACCATTTCATCTACCTTTGCGAGAATCGAGGTCTACACCTAGTTTTGTTGTAATCGTAGGTAAAATGGTACGTTTCGCATCAAAAAGGAGCAAAAGGAGCAAAGGAGTCATTGGGGCTGCCTCCAGGAAGCATAGCCATGGATTAGAGATTCACTTTGGACCAGATTTGAGAGATTTCACATTCAGTTGTGACTCACCTCGGTTGACCACAGATTCACCTCGACCGAGGTGATCCAGAGAAACCAACTCGACCGAGGCGAACACCTGGGACGCGGCGAGAATATTTTATTCTTGGCTGAGATCTTTTATTTTTGGAAAGAGATCTTATATTTTTGGGCTTGGCTCCTGGAAGGAAGAAGATATGCTAGATCATATATTTTACCTATTTTTATGGGAAGAGATCTTTCTAAGATATCTTATCTTTGGAGAGTAATTTTCCTATAAAAAGGGTTGGATTTCCCACAAATCTACATCATGCTATACCACCGATCAGGGTTTATACACCATAGCAGTCATACTCCAGTTGGTAGATTTGAAGAACCTTTTTGAAGGTTGAAGAAGGAAGATTGTAGCTTTTATAGCTTTTGAAGGGTTTTTGTAAGATCATCTTAGATTCCCTTCCTTGTTGTCTTATCTTGTTGGATTTCTATCCAAGGAACGCTTTGTTGTGATATTTGATTCAGTTATTGAAGTTTTTCATTAAATTCTTCTTGTTCAAATATTCACTTTCTTCCCATATACTTGATTAATACTTTCATGATGATGAGTGGCTAATCTCTTTGTGTGATTCTAGGGTGATTGGCTGAAGGTTGTGGGAAAAACAATGATAGAATAATCTTAATCACAGTAGGACCCTGAAAGTTCGAGTCTTTAACCTTAACCCTAAGCATCTCGTTCAGTCGATGAACATCTCAGCCGGGGTGGAACTTGGCTGACCGAGGTGACTTATTTGATCCTTAACTGAGAGTTAAGTGTTAGAGTTTGCCAAATCCTATTCTTATTACACCTTTCCTGGTTCAATGCAAGCCTAGGATGAGACTTACCCGGTGATTTCTTAGTTTGTTTACCTAAGATCATAAGTGTAGGTAATAAAGGTTTATCCTTTATTGGGGTTTGAGTGTGCTTTCATCCCATCTTTGTGAGTTAGCCTGAGACTTACCCGGTAAAGGTAGATGGTGTGTTAGTTTGAGGTTATAGTTCTTTATCTTAATTCCTTGAGACTTACCCGGTAATAGGAGTTACAGTTTTGGATTAGTGAGTAGTGAGACTTACCCGGTGATCTACTCCACTTTAGTAACACCTTCCCTATGCAAAAACCTCAGCTTTGTCCGCTTATCTTTAGATCTTGAGTTGGAACCACAACTAGATGCTTTAATCCCTAGAATTGCATGCTTCCTTTATTGACTTCTATATCATCTTTGATTGTTTTAATTGCTTTGTGGTTAGTATTTACATAAGCATACCGTAATTAGACTTTGTTTCACTAAGTCCCTGTGATCGACCCTTGGAATTCCTTACTTTTTACTACGATTGACCCGTACACTGCGGGTTCGCATCCTTGTTTTAAGCTTACGTCTAGGGTTATAAATTTAAAGCTTGCACACACCGTTTGGAGCGAACACCAGTGCCCATCATGGTTACTGGTTCAAATGAATACAGTATTCTAGAATTGCAAGGGTGCGGGTAATCGACGGTTCCGCAAGGCCCTAAGTTATATGTTAAACCGTCACAAAGTTGAGTTACTTGTTTTGTTCGAAACTAAGGTCTCGGGAGACACGGCTGTGAACGTTTGTTTACGCTCGAAGTTTTCGGATTTTGTCAGAGTTGAAGCGATTGGTTTTGTGGGAGGTATATGGATATTGTGAAATTCCAGGGATCTTAATGATTTTGTTATCACGAAGGAAATTAATTTTCTGCACGCTGAGATTGAAATTGATAAGTGCAAGTTGAGTTTGTTCGCAGTATAAAATCTTCCTATAACTACCAGACGTGCTCCGGGGTGGAGGTCGCTCCTGGCATCCATTCTTGCTTGTACAAGACCTATTATAGTGGGAGGTGACTTTATTTATGAAGAACCGGTAGGTGAATAAAAATGATAAAAGATACTCTAGAAGGGGGGTTGAATAGAGTATGAGAACTTTTCGCAAAACCAATCTCAAGGCATTGAAACCAATTTCAAGAGCCTTGATGTCGATCTGAGCTCTTTGTGATACACTTTGATTTCAAGGGCTTTGAAACAACTTTCAAGGGCCTTGACTTTGTACTCCTGCAAAACAAAGTTATTCACAATAAAGCAAGATAAAATACGGAATGTAAAGATCGACACGATGATATGTTTACGAAGTTCGGCTCTAAATAGCCTACTCTCCGTCCCAGTGTATAGCCTTAGTATCTAATTATTTATTATCAGCTTCAAAGAGTCCTAGATACAAACTAGAAGAAATCTCCGTCTTCTCTCACTGTAGCCAATGCTACGATCTAACTCCAACTCTTCACCTTGCTATAATAGCCTAGTTACTTCGTAGAGTAACACACACTCGAGTATAACACTCTTTATATATACCAATGGAGCTCTCAAGTTTTATCTCTCTCTAGGGGATAAAGCTTTTTAGAGAAAGAGAAAGAAAAACTATTTGATCGAATGAAGATGTTTTGGATTGCTTGAAGACTTTTTGATGTTTCCGTGTAAGCTTGTTATCTTGTTCTTCAATCGCCATCTTCATTTATAGCCTTCTATGGAGAGGTCTTCTAGCCGTTGGAAAGATGACCGTTTGAAGATGATTCTTCTTCTCCATGAAGATCGCTTCTTGGTTGAGATGAGATAGACGTTGTGGATCTTCATCTCCTGAGAACACGTTGATCTCTCAGCTCCTTAATCTTCTCGTATTTTTTGTGATGATATCAAATTCCAGAGGAGAGAATCTTCGCGCTTTTGGTTGAGGATCTTTGTAAGATCTTTATTAGGTGGTTGAGATCTTCGTTTGATCATATCTTCTTGTTGAACAAATATCTCCTAGAAAATCTTCTTAGTGATTTTAATTCCTTTAGCGGTGCAGCCTTGATTTCGTTGTTCCCTTGAAATAAATTTCAAGGCCTCCATCGTTTACACACTCTTAAACTCCTTCGATAGCTTGCTTCCGATTTCAAAGTCTTCCAAGGTCTTTTGAAGTGTCTTTCAAAACCTACACTTCATTTAATATAAACCACCAAACCAAGCCAAACAACTCGATATATAATCAATAAAATGTTAGTGTATAAAACTACTTCATTTGTGTTTAAGTCTTCCATCATCAACACCTGTACAACTTTATAATCAAGGTGGAGTTTTCACATCTGCGTTCTTAGCAGTAGCGACGTCGGAGGGGATTCTCGGTCTCTTTCGCCCGATACTATCGTGTTTCAGGATTGGGTCAATGATTCCAGTCTAGTAGACATGGGATTCAGTGGTCCTACGTTCACATGGAATAGAGGGCATCTTCCTGAGCTCAGGCTCTCCAAAAGGCTTGGTAGGTCTTTATGAATGACGTTGCGAGATTACGTTGGCCCAAAGCCACAATCCGTCACCTTCCAGCGTTGTCATCAGACCATAATCCCCTTCTTTTGCTATTCTATCCCAGGAGAGTGATTGATAAATCTCGTCGTCCATTTTGTTTTGAAGCGGCGTGGACCCTTCACCCTGACTTCCCTGATGTTGTGGGCTCCTCGTGGGGTTATCCCAGAAGATAATAACCTTTGTAGGGATCTCTTGACTATCAAACTAAGGCTTCTTCGTTGGAATAGGGAGGTTTTTGGTAGAATTGAGACTCGTAAAAACATGGTTTTCGATCGGCTGGCTGCAATACAGAAGAAGATCGAGTCCAATCTGTGAGCCGGACTTATTGAGCTGCATTTCGAGCTTCAAATGGAATTTGATTTCATTTTGGACCAAGAAGAACTGCTCAGGTTACAGAAATCTCGAGAGAAGCTTTTTACGGAGGGTGATAGGAATACTTCCTATTTTCACTTATCTACAATGGTGAGACATGGACACAACAGAGTGGATTGCCTTATGAATGATGATGGGTTCTGGATTACTGACCAAAAAGAACTTAGTCTTCATGTTGTACGGTTTTACAAACATCTCTTTACTGCTCCACTGGATCTTGCGATGCCTAATGGTACGCTTTTTTACTAATTTCCTGCTATTGCTCCAGAAGATTGTACTCATCTTTGCAGGCCATTTAGTGACATGGCTCGTTGAAGGCTCCGAGTAAGGATGGTTTTAGTGCCATTTTCTTCAAATCAGCGTGGGATAAGGTTGGATCACACATCATTAAGTTCGTTAATAACTTCTTTGCTACGGGTGAGCTTCCGGAGGGCGTCAATAGTACCATCATTTCTTTGATTCCTAAGAGTGTCTCTACAGACTACATGTCAAAGTTCTGGCCTATCGGCCTATGTAATGTAAGTTACAAGTTAATTATGAAGCTAATGGTTTCCCGTCTACAGCTGGTTATGGATTCTTTGGTTAGCCCGATTCAAAGCAGTTTTATCCTTGGTTGTATGATTGAGGATAATGTGGTGCTCGTTCAAGAAGCGATTCACTCTTTATTCCGGAAGAAGTCAGGTAAGATGTAAAGACAATAAAAATCGATTTGGAGAAGGCATGTGATAGGCTCTCTTGGGACTTTATTGAGGAAACGTGTACATGCATTGGGCTTCCCAACATATGGCTTAGGTATGTTTCGACGTGCATTCACTCTTCTTCTATGGAAGTTCTTTGGAACGGAGAGATCTGAGAAAGTTTTATCCCGTCAATAGGGGTTCGGTAGGGAGACCCAATCTCTCCATATTTATTTGTGCTCGCTCTTGAGAGACTCGGTCAATACATTTAGAGCTTAGTCGATGCAGGTTTGTGGAAACCTGTCCGTATCAAGAGGTGTTGTCCCCCGTTGTCGCATGTGTTTTTCGCTGATGACATCGTTCTCTTCTCAAAAGCATCCGAGGAGGGTATTGATGTGGTTAGTAATTGTCTAAATTTTTCTATGCTCATTCTAGCCTGAAAGTTAGTCTTCAAAAGTCCCAGATTATGGTTACACCTAACACGGAGCTACCTTTGCGGGAAATTATTCAATGTTCTGCTGGTATCCCGATCGTGGATAGCTTCGGGAAATATCTTTGATTTCCTATCCATCATTCAAGAATGAGAAATGCTGATTTCCAATTCCTAGTTGACAAAACTAAGCAAAGGCTTGCCACCTGGAGGGGAAGGTTCTTGAGTTTTGCCGGTCGTCTTACCCTCGTGAAGTCCATGTTATGTTCATTACCGACATATATTATGAGAGTGGTTAAACTCCCTGCCTCGGTCTGTGAGGAAATAGACAAGGCTTGCAGAGGGTTTCTAAGAACGGATCGGATGCTCAAAAGAAAGCTCATTTGGTTGCATGGAAGGACGTATGTTTACTTGTCGATCACGGGGGCCTTAGAGTACAAGCTACTTCCAACGCTAATGCTGTGGCATTGGGAAAACTTTCTTGGCGGTTTATTCATTCTCCTGGTGCTCCCTGGGCCGATTTGATTGCCTTCAAATACTCCCTAGGTTGCGCCCGGAGTTTCTTCGATTGTAATAGGGTCTGCCACGGTCTTACATTATCCGTGGTTTGCTTTGGGCCAAGAATAATGTCCTGAATATGGGCATAAAATGGGTTACACACAATGGGCAAAAAGTGCGCTTCTGGACGGACCAATGGTGTGACTATTCTCCACATTTAGCTGCCGCTTGCCCCCTTCCTCCGGATGCTGAGCATGCTGCTTGGGTCTCTGATTATTGGTCTGTTCGTATTGGATGGGACTGGGCCCGTATCTCTCCATACCTGCCATCCAGTCGATTACTCTCCTATGCTTCTATTTACATTCGGGATGATGGGAATGTTGAAGATTGCGTATCTTGGAGTCTGAATGCTAATGGGGAGTATTCTTCTACATCGACCTTCAGATTGTTGACAGTTGGTAACCGGCCTGAAGAACCACTTGCTAAGTTGTATCATCTTATATGGAAACTAGTTGTTCCACAGCGAATCAGGACGTTCCTTTGGACCGCTGCTCACGGTAAAATATTCACTAACCTCGAGAGATACAGAAGACATTTGAGCTATGATCCAATCTGTCCAGTTTGCTCGAAGGACCAGGAATCCATCCTCCATCTGTTTAGGGATTGCTCCTGTATTGAGGAGCTTTAGGGCAACGTTCTGTCAATGGATTTTGCTGGTGATCTCTATGGCTCCGACCTCCATGACTGGCTGTATAGGAATATTTCTCGCACGGACTATTTAGACGACTATCTGCCTTAGGCTCCTTGTTTTGCAGCCTGCCTCTAGTGGTGCTGGAAATGGAGGAATAATGCTGTCTTCTGCAAGGTAGTTATCCCTCAGTATCGGGTGTCCTTCATTGCTATATTTGTGAAGAGCTTTACTACTGCCATGCTCAGATATGGTACGAGAAAATAGTTGGTGAGTAAGGCTGTTATTGAGGTCGGGTGGTCCACGTTGGATCATTCGTGGGTTAAGCTAAACACTGATGGTTCGGTTCGACAGAGAGAGGCCTAGGCTGCTGCGGGAGGGGTTATCAGAGACTCTAATGGACAGTGGCGGGCTGGATTTCTTATGAACATTGGTACTTGTACAGTCCCTATGGCCGAGCTTTGGTGCCTTGCTACGGTTCTGTATCTTGCCTTGAATGGCGGCTATAGGAAAGTCATTGTGGAGACTGATTCAGAGCTTATTTACAACTTGATTCGCCGGTCGATTTCTACATCACACTCGCTATTCAGTCTAGTAGCACGTTGTCAAGACTTACTCAGTAGGGATTGGAATATTCAATTCCGCCACGTTTTTAGAGATGCTAATGCGGTTGCAGATCATTTAGCCACTTACACGTTCCCTTTTGATTATTTTTTGCTTACGGATCCACCTAGTTCTGTAGTCTCTGTTTTGAAAAACGATGCCCGAGGAGTAGCGACCCAAAAGCTTGTCATGTGTTAGCTTATTTTTGATTTTAATAATATGGGCGAGACAAAATAGCTCCCCGTCTCAATTACCAAAAAATATAAATCTTAGCCTATACAAAGTTAAAATTCTTGCTCTACCTACGAGTAAGATTGTGATTTTTTTACAAAAAATTGATTGTAGTTAATGTATTTAACAAACAAACCCCTTCATATCAAATATCTTACTACACTATAATTTTGGCTTTTTGAGTCATTAAATGCTCCTTTTACAGTAAAATTTGATGATGTTTTAAAATTTGATACTCTTCATAGTCAATTCATTAGGGTCGTCACCTTCTACCCAACTAGTGGAAGTATCCACCTCTTTGTCTGGTCATTCCTGTATTCGGCTTTGATTGCCGGTCCTTTAGCTGCAAACCGTGGAAAGACAAGAGACAAACCTTCTACGCTAGCACCAGAGCAGCTGAGTCCTAACAAACAACGGGTTATGTAATATCTCGACCGTTAGGCTCGTCAACTGCATTGGTTCAACTAACTGGCTGCTGAGCCCGAGCCTTGCCCTACAATCACTCCTTCTATAGTCCAAAACTTGTATAGATCGACATAAATAAAAAAACAAGTTGATAAGATTTTACAATTTGATATTATGCGACCTATTTTATATTTTTGGAGGCAAAAAACTTTATAGACCTAAATAAAAATAAACAAGTTTTCAAACTCTCAAACTTCTCTAACATTTTCATGAAGTATTAATTTAATATCATTAATCACTTTGATTGATGCAAAAATATCGCTTAAGTAAACCAATACCATATTTTAATTAAATATTTAGTTTGTAATTAAAAATACTTTAATCTTAATTACAATATTAACATACTCGGTCAATCTCGTGCCATTATCTTCAAACCACAAGTCCTAATGATGCGAGACATATTTACTGGTTTGAATAATGATATTAAAAGCACAAGGGTAGAGCATCACTTGTATTCAAAGATTACTCTTACGGTACTACTAAGTGGTATTTTTCTTGATGAAATATAAATGTATCATCGTCGTATTATTACAAGCACACGGCCTCGACCTAATTTACTTAAATTTTAGCCTAAAGTAAAAGTTTTTGCAATAAATTTTATCTCAATTAGTGTAATATAACACACCCTTTCATATCAAATACCTGGTGTAAATCATGATAATATTTATAATTAAAAATCAATTTATATATAAGATTTATAATTTATCTTTAATCAAACAAATCTCTTTATATCAAAGAATTAGTTTAAATTTTAACCTATTATTGCATTAAATTTTATCTCTAATAATACAATGTCACCCTTTCATATCAAATATGTATTTTAAACCAATGTTTATAATTAAATTTTAATATATATGTAGGATTATAAAATTTAATATAAAATATTGTTGTACTTTATGTAATCCAGCAAACACGCCCCCTTCTTAGCAAATATATATAAACCTATATTTATAAGTAATTTTTATTAATAATTTAATATAAATTTAGAACTTATAGTTCTTAACATATCAAATTAACCCAAAATAATTTATAATTTATAAAATAAAATATATTAGGATCTTAAATAGTTGAAATAATAAAGTCTAATTATCGGTTGTTTGCTAAAGTATATAAGATAATAAATTGTTGTTAAATAATCAAATATAAATATCTATTTAATTATTTTTAGAAGTATCGGTACGTAATACAGGTCTATACTCCTAGTTAAAAGTAAAATAATCAAAGGAAAATCAAATACCATAATAATAAATGTAATTTCATTTTTGTGTCTCATTTGAAATAATTATTAATGTCAAATATTTACAATTTATTAAAATCTAATGTGCAGTAATACACTAGTTACTAAAAAAAAGACTTTAACATCTATAAGATTTGACTAACCACTAATAAAAAAAATTAGTTGAAAAATAATAAATAGTTATAATGATTAATTAATCAAAACCTCCTCAACACCGCAGCATTTACATAGTAAGAAATTTCCGTATAGCTTGTCTGTGTTACTGACATCTCTTGTGTCTGTTCTTGTATTGATTTGCTAAAAAACAAATCACATTACTGCCTCTCTCCGTCACCAATCGAAACATTGCAAACACAGTACGATTCACCTCCAGCAGCTGCCAGATCCACCGTCGCTTCCGCCTTGCTGAAGCCGGACCTCCGTTACCCGATCACCCCTTCCCGAGGTTCGTGATTTCCCACATTCTCTCTTTCCCCTCCAAGCCCTCGATGCTAGACTCTGAATCCATGATTTTTTATTGAGATAGAATCGCGACTCGAATCCCAAAATTAATCTGGAAGCACATTCCACTGAGCAATGCATCAACCTTTATGATGTATCGAAACCCTAATCTATTAGAGTGCATAATCTGGAATTGTTGTCGTCTTACTTTCTTTAATTCTGCTTGTGTGGTGAATCGTTTTTGTTTTCTCCTGGAAAGAAGGTGGAAATGTGAGTAGTAGTAGCTCCTCTTTTCCTTCTCCTTAATCGATTACTTGATCACTGATCTTGGTTTGATTTGAAATGCTTAGCTTTTATGATATTTGTTTCTTTTTGCTGATTCATGGTGGTGGTGGACGATGAAGGTATGGGTTTTAAATTAGAGAATGATCGTTTAGTTTACTGTGAGAAATTTTCAAATAGATCAAAGTGACGTGTTGGATTTTTAGCAATCAGATAGGGCCTCCTGTTAAATTTCTATTTGATCATTGAATGATGTAAGTTGTATCTGCGATGAGTCTGATTGTTGTCCAGAAAAGACTGTATGATTACTACATGACAAGTTGTATCTGTTGATTCACATGTACAGTTTTGTTTTGGTGAAATACCAAATCCAATTGGAGTCTCCTTCATTGAAGTTCCTCCTTTTCATTTATTGTTCACACTTGTCCATGGAAATACAAACAAATTTTTCTAGGTTTTCTGTTTGTATCAAGAGAAACCATGGAGAAAAGAGATAAAAGAGATGAAAAACAGTTGACTTCTTGATTGAATGAACAATCAAAAGACAATTTCACTTTCTTTTACGGAGAGCTAGTTTTGTACTGTTTACTTATTCTAACTAACTGATTAACCATGGAGAGAGATCTAGTTCTCTACCTTCATTGCATTGATGGTCTGCAAATTTTTCTGGGTTTTCTGTTTGTATCAAGAGAAACCATGGAGAAAAGAGATAAAAGAGATGAAAAACAGTTGACTTCTTGATTGAACGAAAGCGATACTTTTACAGAGAGCTAGTTTTGTACTGTTTACTTATTCTAACTAACTGATTAACATGGAGAGAGATCTAGTTCTCTACCTTCATTGCATTGATGGTGTGCAAGTTGGTAAAGAAAGTGAAATTGTCTTTTGATTGTTCTTTCTTTCTGCTGAGGATGATATACATGACCGGACTAGGTGAAAATAAATACTTGACTGACAATCTTAAATCGTAATGCTGATGCTGTTTTGCCATAAACTTTGTCATCAGTGTAGTTCATTTGGTTTTATTTATCATTGCAGCAATAAAGATGAAGAGACATTTCATCGCAACCGTCTGTGGTCTTGTTGTTGTTTTGCTACAGTTCATTTTAACCGTGGAATCAACAAGTCCTGCATTTTTGTGGTCATCCCATGTTGATGATATGTATGCTTTCCTTTTCCTTTTCCTGAAATTATTTTTTGTCCTCTCTTTCTGCTTTTAGATTTTGTATATTATAAACACTATCTTTAGGTACTATATATTGCATTACCACATGTCGGACAGTTATAGCAGTTTTATCTTTTATTTAATTATGAAAGAAAGACAGAGCTTATTGAGGGGATCATGCATTTAATCTTTTTATATATAGTTAAGAGGATTCATAAGGCTTGATGACTTGTATGCTTTCAAGTTCTTGTCTTTTTGCAGCAAATCAAAGGATCATTCATTATTTCTTTGGCATCAATACTACAAAAATGTCGACTTCTTATGTTTCACGACTAGGCAACTCAACATTGTTGTTTTGAATCCATGATCTACTCTGCTACTTATACTAGATCTGCAATATTCTCTATTGCCGGTAGCTCTATGATTTACTATTCTTCCACTCTTGTTTTTTTTTTTCCGTATGTTGAATCGTTCTCACCCATCTTTGCAGGTCACGAGCTGTAAATTATCAAACCATTTCTCCTACAGATCTAGCCAAGTCTATTTTATCTGAAGGAGGCTGGTCAGACTTGCTGGTACTTTCTACTGGTGTAGTACTTGACTGAAAGTTATATTCTTGTGTAACTTATTCCATCTCAGTCAACTTGATTTGGTTCCTTTTGCTTCTTTCTCTTGTTGCAGTGTGCTGGAACAAGTTCTCCTCACCCAATAGATGTTGCTCTTGTATTTGTGGGTGAAGAGGTATAATTTCATGCCGAGTTCTGTGTTTTGATATGTTTGAAGAGCATGTGACAGGAAATACCTAATGTGACTGATCGATGCTGGTTACTGTACATATGCAACAATCCGGAAAATATTTTGTTGTGCTCTTGTGCAACTCATTAAAATCAATATTGTATTTTCCTCACTAATGTGAAGTCTGTTATATAGGAGAAATTCTTCAATATTAGCTATCAAGTTTACTTCTACCATTTCATGTTTGTTTCTGATTTACTATTTCAAATATGCATTTGCAGTTTTCTGGTGCTGATGCAAACTTATTTCCGAAGTCAAGTTTAGTGGATTTGCTCAAGGTAAGCTGAATTTCAAAATTTTTTTTATAATAGGTATGTGAATTCTGATCCCTCATTTGCTATAAGCAGGCTTCTTTCACAAGGTCCAATTTCTCCATGGCATTTCCATATCTAGCAGTAACTGATAAGAATGGAAGTATTGGGGATTTGCTGCTCACAGAATTTGAGGAAACATGTGAGCATGGAATCGGAGTTGACAATATTATTCTGACAGGTTCCTGTTCAGCAAATGGCAAAGGATATAAAGTTGCAGAACTGGATTCCATATATGTAAGTTGGAACAGAATACTTAGGTGCTGATATTCTTCATACTTTAAGTATATTAATACTTTTCTCTTTCATTTCAAATAAAATATATTAGGATTATCTGAGTGCAACAACAGCCAAGGAGAGCAAAGGAGTAAGGAATCTTATTGTATACTGTCATGGAAGCTCCGATCCTTCCACAGGACTCAACCGGCCTTATTCTGAAAGTAAAATATTCTGAACCAAAGATACATATCTGTGATGTTAAGATTTAAAGAGGGTTCGTAGTTTAACTTAACGTTTTCTGTTCACCTTTAAACTGCAGGTGATGTTTTCACCAATGTCATAAGCTCTATGGACCAAGCTGGGCTGAAGTATACAGCGCTTTACGTGTCCGATCCATATAACTCGGTTGAACATCCTTCTAGACGGCATACCCAAAGGTTTCTTGTCCAAGGGTCTTATGGAAATGCATCATCAAATTCAACTTGTGATGGAGTATGCCAGATTAAAACCTCTCTTCTAGAAGGAGTTTTTACTGTAAGTTGTTTTAATAAACTTCTTGGGATAAAACTTAGTATAAATTATACACAAGTAGTATTTGTGTATACTATATCATCTATGGGTAATATTGAAACGCAATAATGTAGTATAGAACATTAAACATAACAGTTGCTTTTATAGATCAAATGTTATATATCCAAACCAACCCGAGTCATACATATTGTTTAGAAATGTCAACTTAAACTGTAAAAGAAGGTCCTAATGTAGCTTCATTTGATTGTTCGTCATGTATCAGGGGCTTGTCTTGCTATTAATACTCATATCAGGACTCTGCTGCATGATGGGTATCGACACACCTACAAGATTTGAGGCAGCACAAGATTCTTGATGAATTGTTCTCCATTACAGAAGCTTATTTCACAGCACATTGGGCCTGGGCCTGTTCTCTAATGGTATTGATTCTCATATTACCTTGTCTTTACAGTACTGTGCCCACATCACTGGTCACACTAATTCTAGTCTCTTGGCTGACTTTTGGTCGGGAATGGGCATCTGATACGTCACCTTTTGGTTACTGTTTTTTTGGAAATATAAAAGTCATTGTTGAGGTTGATATGATATAATATGTGTACTAAATTTGAATGAAACCCCTGTAATTATAATCTGGTATCAATTAGGCGTGTCTTAGCAGGTGATCAAGCCTTGAACTGGTCAGTACGTACCACATATGATTATGGGGAGACTATAAAGCTCTGCCTCAATCATTTCTTAACATTATCCATTCTTTAATTAAAGTTATAAAATAGAGGCTCTCTTTAGCCTTATACGGAAAAAGGGACTACGTATGTGTTGGAATGCTCAACCTTGTCATAATCAAAACTATAATTACTAGTTTAATTAATACAGTATTGATCTCTGCTGTGTATGTCTTTGGGATAGGAGCCTTGCAACTACTCTAGGAGACCAGCCCAGATTGGTCCCTCCTTGAATACATAATTTAAATTAACAGTATGCCAGTTCTACTAACTAGAAGAACAAATTTGAAGTCAAGCTCGTTGGTCTTGTTGGACTAATTTATATTTTGAAGTGGATCTTGATTAATTAAGGCAATGGGCTGTAATACTACGAGTCAAGATCGAAATAAAAATGTCTAATTTAGAGCTAGGAATGATAAGGACCCATGTTGTTTGATAGTTATCGTGGAATGAAATCACCTCCATTCATGTGATAAGGTAACTTTCAATATCTATATCTTTTCTAATAATTTTTAAAGGGTTTGATAGGTATTCTCCAGTCTACCTCAAGGATACTACTATGTTCAGATACATGCTAGGTAGTGTAAAACGTAATTTAACACATCTAAAGCAAAAACACCCATATAGAGAACAATATAGAGCGATTGTCTTTAAGAGTAACAAGAATACAGGAAATTTGTTCACGAGGTTCGGATCAAGTCCTATGTCCGAAGATCTCAGTCAGATCCAAACCACTATAGTTTCAAAACCAATACAAGCAAGAAATTAACAGGAGAAAGCGTAAGCGTAAAACCAAAACAAAGAAAGCAATACTATAATCGAAAACTGAATAAACACTAAAACACATGAGTCTGAAGATCCACCGATCTTCTTTTTGATCCACACACAAAGGTTGTTCAAAGTTCTTCATCAAGCCAGAAAACGTCAAAGACTCCGGCGCTTGATCTTTCTTTCGGTTGTGGAAGCTAACACTCTGATTAAAACAACTCTAGGAAGGAGAAGCCACCTATTCGTTCAAGAACACTCAAAGATGAAGGAGAGCGGCAAAGAAGAGAGGAGAGGAGGAGAATCAATGATTTGTGTTTAGGTGAGCTTTGGTTAACCTTTTATCTCCCCCTCTTCTTCAAACGATGTTATTGGTATCAACGAACAAACGCACCAAACATAAACCCGGTTCAAAAGCAAGCGTGTCTCAAATGCCGGTTAAAACAAAAAACCCGATTCAAGCCATTTGGATCCTACATAAAACACAAGGTTGGGCTCCTTGGTTTGTTGGGCCTTTGCGAGCCCAATTAGCTTAAAATTCCAATAACCATGCTCGAATATGATCATCAATCCGAATGCCTCACAATACCTGTTTCATCACAGCTTCGAGACTCACCGGCTTCATTGCAAGGAATTACTCCTTACAATTCACCCTCCTAATTCTTGTGTCTTGGTTTTGAAAAACATTTCGAAGTCATACATTTTTTTACAGTGGATAAAACCATCATTGATCCATACTTCTTCAATCTTCTATGTGATAATAGTAAGATGAAGAAAATACAGAACAAATTTATAATTAGTAACAACTTTGGTACCAAAATTAGCTGGATTTACCTCTCCTTTTATTTTATGTACACTTAGCTCCTTATTGACAATCTTATGCCTTATATAATGATATCTCACATCTATGTGCTTTGTTCTCTCATGGTAGACTAGGTCTTTGTAGAGAAAAAGAGCACTCTAACTGTTAGTGTAAAGTGTAACACTATAAGGCTTGTTCTCAATCTCTTTGAGAATGCCTTTTAACCACACAACTTCTTTAGCTGCTTCAGTAGCAACTACATATTCATCCTCTGTTGACGAAAGAGCAACAATAGACTATTGTTGTGACTTCCAAGATACACAATTTTCAGACCAGGTGTATACATAAGTTGCGGTATAACTTCTAGTGTCCTTGTTACTAACATAATCTGAGTCAATTGATCGTGGAAGTTTTACCAAAAAGTAACAACAAAATCCCCCGCAAGTATTACATGATCATATGTAATATAATTTGGTATCGAATCACGGGAACCGCGTCTAGTTAGATATATAAGATATGAATTACGCTAAGTAAAGGGAGAAGAGAGATACAAAATGAAAGAGAAAAAATTAACTATGAAAGGTATGAGAAAACAAGAAAGTAATGATTGTTAAGGACAAAATAAGGAGGGAGGTGATCTAAGGAAACATGAATCTTCACTATAATAAATTGAAGTAAGATTAAATATATGAAACTCATTAACATTGATGTATGAATATTGTAGGTAACCATCTAAAATAGCCTTTGGTATAGACAAACAAAGACCATGCTTTCCAACTCCCATATCTCTCAATCTAGCGGTTTGGCAAGTATAGGAAAATCCATTAAACACCTACAAATCCGGAAAATAATAGGAACAACCTTCGCTTTTGACTCTTCAGTTAGAAAAAGATACAAAGACCAAAACTTTCTACAATAGTTAGAAATCCTCGTGCCAATGATAAAACATTACTCTCAAACCAAGTGTTTTTTTAATAAATCGAATAAAACACCCTTTGTTTGTGGCTCTTCAGTTTTTTTTTTATTTTTTTTTTCTCTAAACCAGTTATAAACACCACTTCTTGTAAGGTAAACAAAAGGTAGGAATTAAGCGCTTTGAAAAGAAGCAACATCACAATCTTAATTAATAAACATATATGCAATGACAAATCAAATCATTATAAGGATCATACAATTCTTAGTTCAAGAGAAATCATCCAGACGTGATAAAACAAAAGACTTTCATGAATGTCAAACCTGAAAAGTACTTATATAACAAAGGAAAGGTGATGCGGGGTTTGAAGCCAATGTTTCCGATCTAGATTAGAAGTCCACATAATCAATAACTGGGGCAAATCTTGGTTTGAATCTCGGTCGAGATTGCTAATAATAGACCTAGATGTGTGAAACTCGAACACAAAAAAACGTGAGTTGATGGAATGATAATGAATAGATAGAAGATGAAAAATAGGGATTGAAATTGATGGAAATATAGGAAGATACAAACCAAGATATTATTGCAAAAAACCTTGATCAATTGGATCAAAACCCCTTAACAAAGAGCTTACCTTAACCCTCCATTCTTCAACCTTACACAAACCTTCTAAATAAGACAACCACAAGGAGGCACTACAATTGACTAGGAGCACGAACCTTTGAGAAGATTAACACACACAAGCACAACCTAGCAAGGACTCACAACGATTCAATAAAAAACTCTCTTTTTGATTGAATTGAAATTAATAAAACACAAACTTCGTAAGCGAAGCAACGAGTATCTCACAATATTGTGAAAATAATAATGAATCAAAATCTACTTATGAATCTCAAACTCTATGGCTAATTATAGGCAAGATCCCTCTAGAAAATAAAATAAAAGATAATCCTAAAAGATAGGATCGAAAAAACCAAAAGGTACCTTTAGAATGTTTACAACTTTAAAGGTATTACAAAAATAATATATCCAATAACTAATAAAATCTCGACTTCATCTTATTGATCTCGACATAAACAAATATCGGTTGGGATCTCAGGCGAGATTTGGTTCTCAGGGCCGAGATTTTAAGTAGATGGCTTAAATCTCGTGTTACCACATTTCTTGCTTCCTTAATCATCTTCACACATGTATGGCTCCTCCACTGTAGATATCAATGTCACTAAGGAAGACTTAGACATGAGTAAAGTCTCCTTAGATGTACATGATGCCAATAAGGTAGCAACCTATTATTTTTGGATGGCCTTTGAAGATGACAACTCCTTCTCCTTCAATGCTCTTGCTCTTACTCTAGTGGTTGGTACATGTGTAGGGGTTGTTGAGGATGGTCCTACATCATACTCCCCTTCTTGAAAAGTATTCCTCCTCGAATCACAACATGCTCATTACTAGTCATGTAAGGACTCAAATCTCCTACATTGAAGGTAGGACTTACTCCATATTCCTCCGGAAGCTCCAAGACCTAAGCATTGTTGCCAACCTTGCGCAACACTTTAAATAGTCCATGTTCTCATGGAGACAACTTAGATTTTCTCTTCTCCGGAAATCGCTCTTTCCTTGATGCAATCAAACTAGATCTCCCGGTTTGAATAACATTTCCTTGCGTTTCCGATTTGCCTTGGTATCCATGACTTTCCGTTTTTCCTCCAGCCTTATGCGTGTCCTCTCATGCAGATTCTTGATGAAGTCCACCTTTTTTCCTACATTAAAATCTACTCGCTCCTCCACAGGCAACGATATAAGATCAAAAGTGGTCAAAGGATTCAACCCATAGACACACTCAAAAGACGTTAGGTTAGTAGATGAATAAATCGTTCGATTATATGCAAACTCCAAATGTGGTAACATATCTTCCCAAGCACTCAGATTGTCTTTCTAAACAGCCCTAAAAAATGGTAGTTAAGATCCAATTAGTAACCTCCGTTTGACCATCCATTTGAGGATGACTAGAGGTCGAAAATAATAACCTAGTTCCTAGCATTCCCCAAAAAGTTTTCCAAAAGAAACTAAGAAACATAACATCTTTATCACTCACAATAGTCCTAGGTACTCCATGTAATATAAAAATTTCCCTAAAGAACAAGTTAGCAACATTATAAGCATCATTGGTTTAATGACAAGCAATAATGCGAGCCATTTTAGAAAAGCGATCAACAACCACAAAAACAGAATCTCTCCCCTTCTTAGTCCTAGGTAATCCTACAAAAAAATCCATACTAATATAATGCCACGGTGAGGTAGGCGTAAGTAAGGGAGCGTACAAACCACGTGGTTTCTATCTATCCTTAGCTTTCAAGCACATAAGACATCTCTTAATCATATTCTCAACATCTTTAAGCATATGAGGCCAATAAAAGTGTGAATGCAGCATATGAAATGCCTTATCTTTACAAAAATTTCCCATTAAACCATCCATATGAGCTTCCTTAACAAGTAAAAGTCTAAGAGAACATCTAGGAATGCACACTTTATCCTCACGAAGTAAAAACCCTTAAAAAATGTAGAATCTATCTCGTGAAGTCCGAGATTTACAATGCTCAAAAATACCACCAAAATCAATACCATCCATATATAGATCCTTAATTTAATAGAAACATAAAACCTTAGAATCCATAGTAGTGATCAAAGAATATCTCCTAGATACTTAATGATATATGGAAAAGTTTCTATAAACTCCATCCATCTACCATGCCTTCTATCCAACTTATCTTGACTCCTAAAGTTCTTTAAAAACTCATAATAAGTTCTAAAAATAAATTTATTAGGCCAAAGGTAATGTTGCCATGTCTTGAAAACTCAAAATAATGCATATAATTCCTTATCATATGTCGAATAATTCAAGCATGCTCCCTTCAGTTTCTCACTAAAGAATGCAAGTGACTTACCTTCTTGCATGAGAACTCCTCTAATGCCAATTCCCGATGAGTGACACTCAACCTTAAATGGTTTAGTGAAATCTAGAAGTGCTAGTAGTGGTGCATGTGTTAGTTGCCACTTCAATTCCTTAAATGCCTTCTCTTGTGCATCTCCCCACTTGAACTGTACTTGCTTCTTCGTGAGAGACGTGAGGGGGATGTAATGGTACTAAATCCCTTATAAAACGTCTCTAGAAGGTAGATAATCCATAGAATGATCGAACATGGCCGATTGTTATTGGTGTAGGCCATTCTTGGATTGCTTTGATCTTCTCTTCATCCACTTCTAGACCTCTTGTACTCGCTATAAATCCAAGGAAAATAACTTGATTAGTACTAAAGTCACATTTCTTAATATTAGCATATACATATTCGTTTCTAAAAGTTCCTAGTACATCCCTCAAGTGTTCTTCATGCTCCTCAAGTGATTTGTTGTAGATGAGAATGTCATCAAAGTAGACAACCATAAACTTCCCAATGAAATGACGTAAGACACGATTCATCAATCTCATGAAAGTGCTAGGAGTGTTAGTCAAACCAAAATGCATAACCAACCACTCATAAAGACATAAATTAGTCTTGAATGTTGTCTTCTATTCATCTCCTTCTCTCGTTCGAATATGATGGTATCCACTTTTATGGTCAATCTTCGAAAACAAAGTAGATCCACTAAGCTCATCTAGTATATCATCCAAACGGGGAATGGGATGTCAATACGTGATAGTAATATTGCTAATTACTCGACAATCAACACACATCCTCCAAGTGTTGTCCTTTTTGGAAACCAAAAGGACGGGGAATGCTCATGGACTTAAACTCTCTCATACATAACCTTTATCCAAAAGCTCTTGAACTTAATCCTGAATCTTCTAACTCTCTTGAGGACTCATCCTATAAGCGGGTCGATTAGGAAGTGAAGCTCTTGGAAGTAAATCAATTTGATGCTCAAGGCCTTGGAAAGGTGGAATCTTATTTGGAAATACATCACAAAACTCATCCAAAAAAATTAGAATGATTTTTGTTAAGGTAGCCTTATCTTCTTCATCACTCAAAGTCATTAGGGTTTTACATAGACTCATAAGAGCAATCTCCAAAGGAATATAATCATCAATAAACTCCCTTTTAGATGCCAAAAGAACTCGATTAGTCTCAGGAGAATGAATCTCGGTGGTTATCTCGGGCGAGATTCTGATGAATTGGGATGAGGTCTGGCATTGTATTGAGAATTTCTTACAATGGGGTGTGATTCTGTATTTCTCGGGCGAGATTTTGTACCTTTGACTGAGATTTCTTCTCTACAGCGTGTTTCTCGCTCTCGTTCCTTTCGTTGTTCCTTTTTTTTTGGCATAATGTTCTGTAACATGTAAAGGAGTTGATAACTCCACCTTGGTTATATATTTGCATATGTGATGATGGAAGACTTAACATTATGAGCGGTTTTAATACTAACAAATATCGATTATATTTTTAGATTGAATGAATTGGTTTTGTGTTTGTCAAAAGTGTGCAGACCTTAGAAAGCATTTCAAAGGATGAATGGAAGCCTTGAAAATCAATACAAGGGACAAGAGCAGAGATTAAAAGCAATTTAAAGGTTCAACACGGAGGCCTTGAATATCATTTCAAAGATCTCGAAGCTTGAAGCAAGGTTTTCAATGACAAGATTTTCAACAGCTCTTTCAAGAGAAGATCTCGAAAAAGAAGAATCACAACTTGCATCAAGGAGATAAAGAAGATAAGAAGATCTACAACGGCTATTTCATCTCAACCTACACCATTTTCTATGGAGAAGGAAGAACATCACAACTGTCATCTTCACAACGGCTAGAAGACTTATCCATCGAAGAGTATAAATGAAGATGGAGATTAAAGAGAACAACGACAAGCTTACACGGAAACATCTAAGTCTTCAAGCGATCAAAGCATCTTCATTTCGTTCCAAAAGTTTTTCTTCCTCTTAGTTTACAAAAGCTTACATTCCTAGAGAGAGAAAAACATGAGAGTTGTTCGCTCCAAAAGGTGAGTGCAAGCTTTAATATTTATAACCCAAGAAGTATGCTTGAACAATATGCGAACCCGCAGTGTACGGATCAATTGTAATAAAAGCAAGAATTCCAGGGGTCAAACACAGAGACTATGGTGAAACAAAGTACGGTAATCAGGTTGTCAAATAACTACTAACCACAAATTAAAGCAATCAAAGATGAAATAAAAGTCAGATAAAGGGAATGCGGATTCTAGGGATTAAAGCATCCAGTTGTGGTTCCGACTCAAGATCTCAAAAGATAACGTGGACAAAGTTGAGGTTTGCAAAGGGAAGGTGTTTCTAGGGTGGGAATAGATCACCAGGTAAGTCTCACTACTCACTATTCCAAACCAAAGATCCTTTCACCAGGTAAGTCTCAAGGTACTAAGGAAAGGAACTATAATCTCAAACCAACACACCACCCAAGAGAATTGAATCAACCTTTACCGGGTAAGTCTCAGGCTAACTCACAAAGATGGGATGAAGACACACTCAAACCCCAATAAAGGATAAACCTTTATTACCTACACTCATGATCTTGGGTAAACAAACAAAGGAATCACTGGGTAAGTCTCATCCTAGGCTTGCGTTGAATTAGGAAAGGTATAACAAGGATAGGATTTGGAAAACTTAAACTCTTTAACTCATATAAGGTTCAGGAAAGGTTCACCTCGCTCAGTTATATTCCATCCCGGCCGAGATGTTCAATGACTGACCGAGGTGTTCTACAGTTAAGGTAAAGGCTCGAGCTTTCAGGGTCCTGATGGGATTAAGATCATTCTATCATCGTCTTTCCCACAACTTTCAGCCAATCACCCTAGAATCGCATAAAGAACTTAGCCAACAATCATCATGATAACAATAATCAATTTATAAGAAAGGAATCAATATTCAAACAAGAAAACCTTAACACAAAGGTCTCAATAACTTAATGAATCAAGCAAACAACAATCAGCGTTCCTCAAGTCACAAATCAGAAAAGACAACAAACTAAAAGCAATCTAAGAAGATCTTACAAACTCCTTCAAAAGCCAACTTCAACTATGATTCCTTCCTTCCTTGAACTTCAACCTTCAAAACTTCCTCCAACTCTTCCTTCAAACTTCCTTCAAAACTCCAAAAAATTCCAAGATGCTCCAAGCATGGCTGAATTGTAGAAAATCAGCCCATATATATAGGAAAATTATCTTCCAAAGATAAAATATCTTAAAAAGATAATTTTCTAGAAAATATATCCATATCTCTTAAAATATATCAGCCAAATATAATATCTTCCTTCCAGAAATCCACCCAAAAATATGTGATAATCTCTTTCCAAAAATAGAAGATCTCAGTCAAAAATAAAGATCTTGTCGGCGGTGAGGTGTTCGCCTCGGTCCAGACGCTCCTCAAGATCACCTCGGTCGAGGTGGTACTGTAGCTGACCGAGGTGAATCTCAACTGAATGTAAATCATCTCAAATCTGGTCCAAAATCAACCCTCTAAATCATTTCCATGCTTCCTGAGATCTTCTCAAAGCTCCAGAATGTAGCTCCAACGACTCCTTAGCTTCCTTAGCTCCATTTCGGTCCAAAACGTGCCATTTTCCCTACAATTACAACGAAACTAGGTGTAGACCTCGATTCCTGCAAAGGTAGACAAAACAACAATATAATCAATGAATATACATCCATACATGCATATTTATGAAGATAAAACGTCTAAACCAATCCCAAAAGATAGACTATAATACATGCTATCAAAATACCCCATACTTGTCCCTTGCTTTCCCCAAGCAAGTTCCAAATCTTAGGTACAAAATAGAATGAATTATAAGTCAGAAAAGATCAATGAAAAACATTTCAAAACCTTTTGTGGTGTGCTCCACTCATAGATCACTCTAAGAGAATGCTTCATGACAAATAAAATCAAGACATGATCAAAACATTTTATGAATATAAGAAAGCTGTTCATCTTTGCATAAAATCATAGAACGCATAATAAATCATATTTATCGAAATCAATTATGTATAATCCAGTTTAAACCACCAAGTCAATCAACAAGCTCGAGGTCTCAAGGGCTTCCAAAAGAGGTCAAGAAACGTATTAGGGTGGGATGTATATAGGGTAATGTGGTGCTAGAATCCGGGAATAGGATCTTTTCTTCACTTTCTTTGAATCAAAGGTGCACAATAACCGAAGCCTAGGAGATCAGCAATCATCAATTTCTCGAGATGCCTCAAACCCTTGATGCACATACCATGACCCGTTAGGACTATCGATCAATCCGACTTTGGTAAGACACAAACACCCGGCTATGTGAATGGTGCCGAGTTACTCATCATCAAGATCAACGTCCCCAAACCTAATTTGTTTCTTTCTAACACTTTCAGCCAAGATCTCAACTTCACTTTCACTTGCTTTTCTTTGCTTGCTTCCAAATTCCCGGATAGGTAAAGGGAGGCAAGTATGTATATGAGGGGCTAAAGCATGGTCAAGAAGAAGAAGAGAAAAGAATGAATTACCTTAATCATCCTAGGAAGAATGTGAGAGAACTCATCATGTGGTGTCAACCTTCAAATTCAACATAATTTTGATAAAAACAAAGTATTAAACATGCTAGAATTTCAAACAAAGCATTTTACAACTTAAACATATTATAAAACCTTTCAAGCATATAAAGATTTCAAAACCAATATGCAAACAAAATCATCATCGAGGTTATATCCAGAGAACAGGCACAAAAACGTTTTGAAAACTTTTAGTTAAAAGCCCATCTAGGTCGAGGTGTTTGACGTCATCCGAGGGGTTCATCCTCTTTTGGTCAAGAACGTCTCGGTCGAGGTCATAAAATTTTTTTTCAAACCAGTTTTCGACGTTTTTCTTAAACAAAAACCTGTATGTTTGCATGTAATGACAGATAAGCACATAAAGTAAAGTAAAGCATAATAAGATCATAATATCCAAGGGAGTCATACAAACATACACATAAGTCACATAAAATACATCCACATACCCCATACTTGGGACACATTGTCTTAATGGGTCAAATATAAGTCTAAGAACATAATACTCACCGGACCTAGCTGAACTGCATAATAAATAAGAAAAGAAATCCATGAAGCTCTAATCCTCGTCAGCTGGCGGTGGTGGATTTGGAATGTAAGGGTGCTGGGTCGGGTCGAAGGGGTAGCCCATAACCTGCTGATGCTTGATCTCCATCATCCGTCTGGTGTAATGCTGACTCTCCAACATCTGGTGCATCCATCCCTCTATATGCATGTGCTCCTCCTCGAAGCGCTCATCAATGTCAACTGTAAGGGCTGCGTAGGAGTCAATCATCTGCTAAGTAAGATCATCTATCCTCTGATGTGCCTCGGGATCTCTAAAGCGGCAGCGGGATCTGCGTTGTGGTGGTGGTGCTGTTGTCTCCTTCTCAGTTGCCTCATCATCAAGGTCGACAACTAGAACACTAGGACCGCCGGTATCAGTACCAGTCTCCATGGAAGCTCCTCCATCGTCATCATCATCATCAACTACATGTCTAGCATCCCGTATGTAGGGAAACCAAGCAGCAGACCAGTACTGACGGTCAAAAATAGATAACTGAGATGACCACATAATGCCCTGTGGTGCAGTCGTCTTCCATGGCAGGGCAACGTAAGGCGTGCCAAGGCCACGAGGAACGAAAATACGCCTTGTGATCATCTCCTGCAATCCTAGCAGCTTCGCAGCCGTAACTAGTGTACATGCTAAAAGATCCAAACCCATAGCAGTAGCGATGTGAGTCTCCAACCCACCACAACAAATATCTCCCTTGACTTGCCCTTGATCCTGTGCAAGTCCTCTACCAGCATAGCAATAAAATCAGGAACTCCTCCCGTCACCATACAAAACAGACTAAGCAACTCTCCCTATCGAACCTTCTGGGGCGTCTCAGTACGCGCTAGAAGTGTTTGACAAAAAATCCTGTGAGCAAGGTGGAAAGGAAGATGGAATATGATACGCTCCCGGGAATCTCCGGGCCTCCACCTATCACTATGATCTGTCACATGGGCTATCTCGCCCCAGAAACTCCAAGCAACTGCTCGGGAAGGAAACTCAGAAACTGTAGGAGTAGGGAAACCGAAAATCTCCCTGAACTGATCCATGGGCACTAGATAATTCCGGTTCAGCAACCGGTACTTGATCCCATTGTGCTCCGGCACGTAAGTAAGTGAGCTCACAAACTCCATCGTCGGCTCTAGATAAGCCGACGTTCTAACATCCATGAACTCCTCCAGCCCTACCATGGAGATTATCTTCCTCAAGTCCTCCGCCACATAGAGGCACTCGAAGGCAGAAACATCTAGAAAACGCGGGGCAACGATCGGACTCCCGCAAATACGATCATAGTCCTTTTGGTGACGCTCATGGATCACCGGAATCGAGAGCTGAGATGTAGAAGAAGGAGAAGACTGGTGGGAACTGCTAGGGTTGTCTCTCAAGATCAACTGTTGATCAGATCTGTTACTCATATCTCTGAATGAAGAAAACCTCGGTTTCCCTAAGAACACCTCAGCCGAGACACAACCGACTAGACCGAGGCGAAACACTGTTCGTACGCAAATCTCAAATATGTAAGTTCTTTTCCCCCAAATCACTACCAAAGGCTTCCTAAGGGGTACTTATATCTTTTTCAACAACAAACAGTGGCAACCAAAGCCAGATCTATGCAGAATCGACAAAAGAAAAACGAGTTAGGGTTTTGTAACGAAGTACCCAGATTCTGCAGATTTGGAGCATTTCCTTGCTGTTTGATGCTTGGAAACTGATCCTCTTGCTTCCTCCGGTGTAATCGAGCCAAGAATCATGGAAAACGGGCAAAACTGAGAATTTGAGAGTTGGGAGTCACCGCGGTCGAGGCTGCAGTTAGAGGAAAAAGGTGAAGAGAGAGAAACCGTCTCGCATTTTATACCCCTCGCTGATTTTGATTTTACCTCGGTCGAGGTGGTCCCGACCGGACCGAGGTGTCTGACTGGATGTCAGACCTAGTCGCCTCGGTTGACCAAGAACATCTCGGTCGAGGTGTTGTGACAACAACCGAGAAGTGTCTTAGTTAATCTGAATCTTCTCAATTTCTCGAACTTCTATCCTTCCATTGTAGATCTTGAGCTGTTATCCTTCCTTAGAAAGTACCTGGTTCCTGTCTAGAGGACGCAAAAACAAAACGAAGCAAACTATATAAAACTGAGCTAGAAAAGGGAAAAGAAAGCAATACCTTGGGTTGCCTCCCAAGAAGCACTTGGTTTAGGTTCGCTAGCTGGACCGTACATCATCCTCAAATAAGGTAGAAGGTATCCTCACCCCATACTTCATCTTCATCATGGGGTGAAACAAAGGATTCTATCCAATGTTCCAACAAATACAAGTGCTTATCGGGAAACGAATCATCTATGGGTAGGTCATCTTTCTTGAGCGAGGATGGAGGTAGCCAGCTGAGGTGATCCGCAATAGAATTTTCGGATCCCTTCTTATTGCGAATCTCTAGGTCAAACTCTTGAAGCAAGAGAATCCAACGAATGAGGCGTGGCTTTGTATCCTTCTTAGCAAGCAAGTAACATATAGCTGCATGGTCAGTGTAGACAATAACTTTTGCTCCCACTAAATAAGAGCAAAATTTCTCAAAAGCATATACAACTGCCAAAAGCTCCTTTTCGGAGGTGGCGTAGTTCAGTTGAGCTTCCTCTAGCATCTTGCTAGCATAGTTAATGGCGTTGGTCCGGCCATCCTTCTTTTGTCCAAGTACAGCTCCTACGGCCACATCACTAGCGTCACACATGATATTAAAGGGCAAGGTCCAATCGGGAGGTTGAATGATGGGAGCGGTAATCAACGCTTCCTTTATCCTGTAAAAAGCATCAAGGCGTTCCTGTGAAAACTCAAAAACGACATCCTTATTCAAAAGATTAGTGAGCAGTTTAGAGATTTTGAGAAATCCTTGATGAACCTCCTGTAGAAACCTGCATGCCCGAGAAAATTCCGCACACCCTTAACAGAACAAGGGGGAGGAAGTTTCTCAATAGTATCGATCTTAGCTTGATCGACCTCAATACCTCAGTTTGAAATAAGGTGTCCTAGAACAATTCCTTCGCTAACCATAAAGTGACACTTCTCCCAATTCAGAACAAGATTAGTGTCTTCTCAACGTTGTAGCACTAGAGAAAGGTTAGCCAAACAATTATCAAAAGAGGAACCATATACTGAAAAGTCATCCAATACCTCCATGATCTCCTCTATATAATCGGAAAAGATAGCCACCATACAACGCTGAAATGTAGCAGGTGCGTTACACAATCCGAATGGCATCCTCCGATAAGCGAATGTCCCTCATGGACAAGTGAAAGTGGTCTTCTCTTGATCATCCGGATGAATAGGAATCTGAAAGAAGCCACTATAACCATCTAGATAGTAAAAATGAGAGTGTTGAGCTAACCGTTCGAGCATTTGGTCGATGAAGGGAAGCGGGAAATGGTCCTTCCGAGTGGCCACGTTCAGCTTCCTAAAGTCAATGCACATCCTCCAGCCCGTAACGGTCCCAGTTGGAATCAACTCGTTGTTCTTATTCGTCAAAATGGTAATCCCTCTTTTCTTCGGAACTACATGCACCGGGATCACCCACTTGCTATCCGATATGGGAAATATGATACATGCATTTAACAACTTAAGAATTTCCTTCTTCACAACCTCTTTCATGATCGGATTTAACTGTCTTTGAGGTTCCCGTGAAGTCTTATGATCGTCTTCCATTAGTTTCTTATGCATGCAAAAAGAAGGCTTAATACCAACAAGATCATCAATAGTATAACCCAAAGCTTTTCGATGTTTCCTCAGAACATGCATCAATTTAGATAATTCAGTTTCAGAAAGGGAAGCACTAACGATAACGGGATAAGTAGAATTCGGACCAAGAAAAGCATACCTCAAGTGACTTGGAAGCGGTTTAAGCTCCACGACTGGGGGTGCTTTCTGAGGTGGATCTGTGCCTTCTCTATCCAGTGAAGTGGACTTAGATCAAAGAACTGGACTTTCAGAAGTCTCAGTTGACATCATCTCGCTTGCGACCTCGGTCGAGGTCCAAGGTCGGTGGCCGAAATGTTCTTCAAATAAGAACACCTCGCTTGGTCCAGGAAGTGCCTCGGTCGAGGTACTAGAACTAGGACCGAAACCCAACATGCTTTTCTTCTCCTGAAGCAGTCTATCAAATAAAGCTCCTGGATCTCCTTCCAATGCTTTTAAGCTTCGTATATCTGCATCACAAGAGACATCTATACCTTCCTCCATTAAACTAAAACTAAGAACTATTTCAAGAGGATCGTTAATAAGGATAGAGCTCGGCAATTCTCTTGATTCTTCTTCATCATAGATGTTGAAGATGTCATCTTCCAGCGGCTCTCCCTTCATTGTAGCAAGCCATGAAAACTCCACATGATCGCCGCCAATGTTGAATTTCAACTTGGCGTTCTTACAATCCATATTGAAACCCGAAGTTGCTAGAAATGGCCTCCCGAGAATGATAGGAATGAGATAATCTGCGGGAATGTCAAGTACAAAAAAGTCTATAGGTATGTAGAAATTACCTAACTTGATGGGAACATCCTCCAAAATTCCCACGGGACGGGTAATGGAGCGATCCGCCATGTATAACGTCATCTTCACCGGCTTGGGCTCTCCAAGTCCGACTTTCTCACATAGCTCCAGCGGAATGATACTCACGGTGGCTCCTAAATCACATAATTCATCATAGGTTACATTCCCAACTTGAATGGGAATGCAAAATGAACCGGGATCCCTCAATTTAGGTGGCATCTTCTCTTTCATGATTTGAATGAGCTCCGAAGACTTAGATGTCATCCTTACTTCCCCAAAATCCTCTAGCTTCCTTTTCCTTGATAGGATCTCTTTCAGAAACTTCCCATAGGCAGGCATCCCTAGAATGACATCAAGGAAAGGGATGTTAATGTGTAGTTTATTCCTAAGGTCTAGAAATTTACCAAAATGCTTGTCTAGATATGCCCTCGCCCTTGACTTAGGGAATGGAAGTGGTGGTTTATAAGCAGGAGGTGGAACATAAACTTCATATTTTTCTTTCACTTTGTGGGGCTCCATATCGGTTGGCGCCTCGAACAAAGTGTTTGTCTGGTCGTGGCTCGACCGAGGTACAAGATCTGCAGTTTTCAATCCACTGCGTGTTGTAATTTCCATAATCTGTCCCTTAGGGTTCCTCTCTGTCCTTGTTGGGAGCTTCCCTGGATCTCTTGGCGCTTCATTCACCTTGTTGAAAAATTGTTGCTCTAAGGCTTTTTGTGCCTTCAAAAATGAATTCATCGATGTCTCCATAACGTTGAGCTTGATCAGAATTGCCTCCAGCACATCATCTTTCTTTTCTGGCTAGGACGAGCTTGATGTAGGCTCCTGGCTTCTCAATGGAGTAGAAGAAGAAGAAGGGGCGTTAAGAGAATTATTAGTATGAGAATAAGGGTTACCGGAATTTTGTTGATTAGATCTCCAATTGTTGTTGTTGGAGTTTTTGTTGTTGTTGTAATTGTTGTTCCGCGGCCCTTGATAGTTGTTTTGTCCTTGATATCCTCCATCTTTCTCCTTCTTTATTTGAGCTACTAAAAGCTCCTTCAATGCCTTTACTTCATTGCTAAGCGAGGTGAGTTGAGCTCCATTTGATGATGTATCTTGGAAGCTAACTCTCCTTGGTCCATTTTCAGTTCTTTCATGGGAGTACTTTTCCATGTGTAAAGCTTGCTTTTCAATGAAATCCCAAGCTTCATCTATTTGCATATCCATGAATATGCCGGCGAAAAGTAGTTGGAGCTTGAATTGAGTATCTCCATCCAAACCCTTGAAGTAAATTTCCAACAACTCGATCTTTGGAATCAAATGGCGTGGGCAATCCAATAGAAGATCCTTGAATCTCTCCCATGACTTGGACAAACTCTCCTTGTCCTTCATAATAAAAGCGTTGATCTTTCCCCTCAATTCAACGGTCTTAGAAGGGGAAAGAACTTAGTAAGAAACTCCGTCGTCATCTCTTCCCAAGTGTTGAATTTTCCACCCGGAAGAGATTGATACAAAGCAAGCGCCTTGTCTTTTAAAGAGAAAAGGCCTGAACTTGTAGTTGTTGTTCTCCACTCTTGAAGGTTTCAAAGTCTCCATCAGAATCTCATAGTTTTGCAAATGCTGATGCGGAGACTCTCTCTCCAAACCTCCAAATTGACATTGTCGAATCATGGATAGAACTTGAGGTATAAGTTCATAATCATGCTCAACTGGATCTCCTAGGTTTACTCCTAGACGCTTGACTTGCTGATTGGGGTCCATCCTCTGTCCTAGGTGATATCATGAATTATAGTCTATATTTTGGGGTTTGTTTGGACGTTCTATCTTCAATAATCTGCATATTTGTATGTATATTATGTGATTATATTACCATTTCATCTACCTTTGCGGGAATCAAGGTCTACACCTAGTTTTGTTGTAATCGTAGGTAAAATGGCACGTTTTGCATCAAAAAGGAGCAAAGGGAGCTATGGAGTCATTGGAGCTACATTCGGGAGCAGAAGGAAACATCCAGGAAGCATAGCCATGAATTAGAGATTTACTTTGGACCAGATTTGAGAGATTTCACATTCAGTTGTGACTCACTGTAATATCCGGAATTTTTATTCCGTTTATTCTGTAATAAACCCGATCTCGATCAGTTGATCTATATCCGTTTACTTAGTTAGACACATTATTATAAAATTTATCATTTTATGTAGATTTCCTTCACATAAAATGATGGAATCCGTTAAAAGTTTATCATTTTATGTAGCTTCCCCTTCACATAAAATGATAGGATCTTTATAAAATTTATCATTTTAGGTAGCTTACCTTCACATAAAATAATAAGTTTAGCTCTAATTTAGAATATGACAAGGTCCGGACAAGTCTGTGACGAAGCTGTGACAAGGTCCAGACAAGTCTGTGACGAAGCTGTGACAAGGCCAGACAAGGCCGTGACGAAGCTGTGACAAGACCAGACAAGGCTGTGACGAGTCTGTGACAAGCCCAGACAAGGCTGTGACGAGTCTGTGACAAGCCCGGACAGGCTGTTGACAGCCCAGCCGCCCAGCTGCTTCACGAGTCCAGCGCTAGGCGCCCAGCTCGCCAGTGTTCAGCCCAGTCCGGCCTTGCAGTCTTCAGCTCAGCCCAGTAGCTTCCAACAGCCTGCTCGCTGAATCTCGTTCTGGCCCAATAAGCAGCAGCAACCCGCAGCTTCTCCAGCCCAGCTACATGAGGAGACATAACGGATGTGCTGAATTTACTTCCTTCTCTGTAACCGCATATCTTCCAGCGGATCTGCACAAATATCGCGTCTTCCCTTCTGCGTTTCTTCTCCTTCCTTTTCTGCGTTTCCTTTTCTTCTGCAATCGCTCGAACTTTCACCTTGCAGACGGTACAGACCCTTCATCCGACGTCCTCTTCAAACCAACGCACATCTCGCTCAGCAAGGGACTGAACCAAGACGTCCTCTTCTGCACACGTCCGGTCCGTCCTCTTCTGCACACGTCCAGCCCGTTCCAGCGTAGGAAGCACCTTGGGAGAATCCAACATACCTCACGCCGCTTCTGCTCTAAGTGGTGAGTCTTCGTCCCTCTCCTCCCTTTCCTTCTTCCTCTTTCCGGATCTGAACGTGACCAATGTGCAGAGGCTGTGGGATCAACCAGCAGGCTCGGTTTGGTACAGATCGGAACCAACAACAAATTAACATTCTAGCTGCAAACCGGTAAGAGCCTAAACTTAGATTAAAATAGGTTTCCGATTAGTTGAAGTGGAAGGTTATTATATAATCCTTTGTGTATATTATTTCCGTAATGCTAGAATGATAAGCTGCTGTAGTCGGACTTGAACCTGGGTTAGGTTGACCTTGTGTAGCTGCTGAGTATATAGACATAAGGTAGGAATAAAGGGCTGTTGTAATTTTCATTTTTATTTCCTTCAGCTTTTAGGTTACAAACAGCCCATCTTGTCGATCAATTATTAAACGTTTGGATAAAGATCCACCGTTGAATTTTGGATATGTTGTAGATGGATATATGTAGTTTAGCATATTAAAATTTGAGAAGAAATGAACGGTCGGATTGAAAGTTATGAGCTCCCGAAGTTAGGTAGTTGAGCAGTTTTGGTAAACTTAAATTTTGGCTAAGTATAGGAAATTAGAGTGAAGGAACCGACTTTGTGAATTATTATAAAAATATTGGCTGAACAGTTTGGAGAAATTCTTTCTTCTAAGGTTAGATAGAACCTCATAGATGATCTAGAGATTTAATTCGGAAATTTTATAAGCTGTTAAGAATTTTATATTTAGAGCCGAAGTTAAACCTTTTCGATTCTTCCGGAAAATCGAAACATAGGAAAAATGTCAGTTTAGAACCAATTAAAATTCTAGGAGTTAGAATATAAATTTAGAACCTCAAATAGGAGTTTAGACATGAATTTTAAGGTTTTCGAGAAAATCGGAACCAAGGGTAAAATGGTTATTTTACCCTAAAACTAATACTGTAACTAGTACGTCTTAATACCTTATTTGATCTTAGAAGTTTTAGACTTCTATCTACGTGAGAGTGTGCTAATACACTTATCGCCTTTGACAGGCAAGTGAGTGGTTACAGTTTACAGAGCGAGTGGTTTATAAAGAGTCGAGCGTTATAACAGGTAAGTCCTTTGGGCTTACTTAGCTGACTACTAAATATGAGTATAAATGATGATGGTGGTGTGTGATTGACATGTTAGAGAGATAGGTTGTGATATATAATTACCGACCTATATTTTGGCCTAAGAGTAACGGGCGGTGGCATTCTGCTCAGTAGCTCGCGGGGCGCTGGGGGTTTCTTTCGGGACTAGTCCATACATGGTTTGTAGTGATGCTACCAAAGGAAGTCAGCTAGACCTACACCAGTTGGATAAGGAACGGAGGCGAGAACTAATAATAGTTCTCGTGCCACAACTTAAATTGAGTAATGTGAATCACTTAAATAATAGATAATAAACGGTTGAGTGCCAGCATGATGTTTGTTTATTTTTGTTTCTGCGTGTGCTTGTGCTGTTATCATTTTGCTTATATTTGGATAGTTAGCTAACTGTTGATATGTTGTTTAGACTTGACACAGGTTAGAGCAGATGCCGAGTGATCCAGATGGTAGTGGTCAGCCGGGGTGTCGTACTTTAGGACGTTTTACAGTTTCTGCATTTGTGGGTTTTATAGTTGAACATTGTTTCCTTTCGTACTTTGTTATATTCTGTTTTCCGGCTGTAGTCGATCTGGTCACATTCATGCATTATTAAGAACTATCTTATGATTTCTGATTTTCCTTATCTGTGCCTTGTTGTAAGATCTCTTTAAGTTGTTGTCAAACTAAGGTCGGGACCCACTGTGCGGTCCTAACCAGTAACTTCCTAAGTTGTAAAACTTGGGGTGTTACAACATGGTATCAGAGCTCTAGGTTGGCAACAATGGCACTTGAAATCTTCTAAAAAGGTCATATAAGTAAATAAACAGAACCCGAAAGGAGTCTGAGTTTTCCAAAGAAGATTTTGGTTTTAAAATGCATACAGAGTCGGGTTGGGATAGAAAGTACGGATGACCACCACTACCTCTGCGGATCTCGGCAGCTTAGTACATTTAGAAATGTTATATTGATGTAGTAGCTGCTTATAAAGATATGTACAATAGATAACTTATGTCGAAGGTTAGTAGCATAATAATATATTATGTCCTTAATAGAGATTAATGAGTTTCTCACTCCGTTGGCACATCTAAGTAGATTTTGGAGGGTGTCAACGTGAGGATTAGTATGCACATCTTATGTGCATTAGGGTAGACGAATGGCAGACAACTCCTCCGATTGGTTGAGGAACGTCGAGATGGAAAAGTGAAGGCTGAAGGACAACACCAACGACCATGGCATGAAGGGGATCCCGAGTTAACTTAATAGGATCAAATGAAGAGTATACATGAGAGTAGTTCCGGAAAAGCATTGGATGGTCGACAATGATGCAGATTTGGAGCGACATCACAGAGGTTCTTTCAAGTGTGGTGTAAAATGACGATACGAACCACGTAGATACCGTCAAAAAACAGTCATAGTAATGAAAGTCAGAGTAAGGTTTAGAACCAATCCAAACAAGAAATATTAAATTTAAGCTTACCGACAGACCAAAATATGAAGGTTGCTGTTAGAAGCAGGGCGGAATGTGACCACTATTGGCAAGGTAAGTCGGCATCCTAATCAAGAGGGTCCCACCTAGACACTGATAACCTAAGAGTTAAAAAGAGAGATGTCGTCAAACCAACTATGAGGACTTAAAGAGCCGCCCAACTGAAGCTTATGGAATTGCCAGAAAGTGGAGGGTAGAATTCATAAGCATGGAGGCAGAGTGACTTTCTATATGACAAGTGAGTTACAAGAAAGATGGTGTTACCAATATCCAAATGATAGAATCTTGAAAGCGGAGTCAAAGGATCACTATAAAGGCAACATTATAATCTAACACCAACTCAGGAACAAGAGTGTGTGAAAATGATCGTGGCATACCCAAGGGCCGTAATAACTTTCCTCTCACAACGGGACTTAAGTTACCAACACCAACGATTCACACAGGAGCACCGCAAGCAGTTGATGACTGAGGTAAAAGAAGTCATGAAGATGTATTTACGAGCTATCGTGGGAAATCTGATGAGTCCATTGACGGCAGATGAATGATGCAGCTAAAATAGGAAAGAGTATCGTGGGCTTATAGTGAGGAAGAGAAGTGTGAATTATAGAAGAAGCGAAAGGAGTATAAACAGAGAAGCTGGAGGAGATAGATTTCCACCAAGTAAATCAAACTTCAAAGAGATAGAAGAAAGGTTAGTCTATGATCTAGTAGAAGGTCAACAATAGACTAAATGGTGACCATCGGAGCCTTTACATGTGAGGGTTAACTAGTAGTGACTGGTTGACATATAAGAAGAATAAACACACGGTTACGAATGAATTCTATCGACATGTGGAGAAGTCCTTAAAGAGATCAAATACGACAATTGTAAAGTCAAATTGATACGAGTGCAAGTAACACCGAATAAGTCAAGTCCGTAAATTAAAATTTTAAAGGAAGAGTTGACGGTCAGAAAGGATCATTTATATTATTAATGATATAAAGAGAATGGTTGTGAGCAGTTGGTTACTATGAGCTAAGAAAAGGGTACAAATCATAGTTAGTACAGATGAAGTCGTATTAGAAGAACTAGAGGAGTAAGAAGAAGAAGATGATTTTGATCAGATCCTACGCTAGTCCAGATAGAGGTTACTTAGCATTTCACACAAATGAGATTGATGGTTCCCTCCCGAGCAAAAGTTGGGGTCAACTTCTAGATTGACATAAGAGTGTTGACTTTAGCATTGAGTCAAAGCAGGGTATGAGACCGATCTCGAAGGCCCCGTACCGCATGATGCCGATAGAGCGGCTTGAGCTGAAGAAGTATTTAGAGGAATTAACAGAGAAGGGCTTCATATGCCCTAGTGTCCCTCCTTGGGGAGCACCCGTATTATTTGTGAGGAAGAAGGATGGATCGATGAGGTGGTGTATTGATTACTGGGAGTTGAACAAGGTCACCATCAAGAATAAGTATCCACTGCCTCGCATAGATGATCTGCTGGACCAGCTGCATGGAGCGTCAGTGTTCTCGAGGATAGATTTGAGATCGGGTTATCACCAGCTGAGGGTGAGAGATCAGGACATACCTAAGACGGCATTCCGGACTAGGTATGGTCATTACGAGTTTGTAGTGATGCCATTCGGGCTCACTAATGCGCCAGCAGTATTTATGGAGTTGATGAATAGGATTTTCATCAACTTCTTAGACCAGTTTGTAGTGGTCTTCATTGACGACATTCTAGTTTACTCTAGAAGTCGAGAGGAGCATGCCGGACACTTGAGGACAGCGTTGCAGATTCTACAGGATAGTCAGCTATATGCTAAACTATCCAAGTGTGAGTTCTGGATGTCAGAGGTGGCGTTCCTTGGCCATGTAGTGACCGCTGAGGGGATTAAGGTCGAACCAGCGAAGATTGAGTCAGTGTCATCTTGGCAACCTCCGAAGAATGTTAAGGAGGTTCGCAGCTTCCTTGGATTGGCAGGTTATTACCGTCGGTTTGTGGAAGGGTTTTCTCTGATCGCCCGACCACTTACTTCTCTCCTAAGGAAGACTACTCGGTTCGTCTGGTCTGAGCCGTGTCAGCAGAGTTTTGAGGAGCTGAAGAGGAGATTGACGTCTGCTCCGATCTTAGCACAGCCTGAGGGTACAGAGGACTTTGTAGTGTACAGTGACGCATCCAAGCTGGGCTTGGGGTGTGTCTTGATGCAGAGGGGTAAGGTTATAGCATATGCGTCTCGACAGCTGAAGACGTATGAAGAGAACTACCCCACTCATGATCTGGAGTTAGCAGCAGTAGTGCACGCTCTTAAGATCTGGCGTCATTATCTCTATGGAGCGACCTGTCAGATCTTCACAGACCATAAGAGTCTGAAGTACATATTCACTCAGCGGGAGTTGAATAACCGCCAGAGGCGGTGGCTAGAGTTGATCAGGGATTTTGACCTTGAGATTCTTTACCAACCCGGAAAGGCGAATGTAGTTGCTGACGCTTTGAGTCGGAAGACGCCTCAGGAGAAGGCGACATCTCGGTTGATAGTACAACCACAGTTACAGAGAGACTTAGCTTGGTTGGAGGTAGAGATCCAGTTCCCCGATACAGCTCATCAGTTAGCCACCTTAGAGTTACTTCCTGACCTGTTGGGTGAGATCCGACAGAAGCAGGAGACCTGTCCGACTTTGACCCGGATCCGAGACTGGATGTCACGAGATGAGGCACCTCAGTTCACTATCGGTGCCGATGGAGTGATGAGACGACAGGACCGTGTCTGTGTGCCATCAGATAGTGAGCTGAGACAGAGGATACTAGGTGAGGCTCATGCTACCCCTTACTCCGTACATCCCGGAGCGAGTAAGATGTATAAGGACGTAAGACGTTCCTTCTGGTGGGGTGGTTTGAAGCCCGATGTGGCCCGATATGTAGCCCAGTGTGCGACCTGTCAGCAGGTCAAGATTGAGCATCGTAGATCCGGAGGAGAGCTACACCCACTTCCAGTACCACATTGGAAGTGGGAAGATATATCTATGGATTTTTTTACTGGATTGAGGCCCAGCAGAGGTTTTGATACCATTTGGGTGGTGGTAGACCGGCTGACGAAGACCGCACGTTTCATTCCGATCAAGGAAACGTGGCCGGTAAGCCGTCTAGCAGAGGAGTTCACCAGACACATTGTGAGACTCCATGGAGTACCAAGGACTATCGTCTCCGACAGGGATGGACGTTTTACCTCGAGGTTTTGGCAGCAGGTACATACTGCTCTGGGGACGAGCCTCCACTTCATTACTGCCTACCACCCACAGACGGACGGTCAGTCCGAGAGGACCATTCAGACCTTAGAGGATATGTTACGGGCATGTGTACTACATTGGGGATAGGTATGGTCAAATCATCTCCCACTGGTAGAGTTTTCATATAATAACAGCTGGCATGCATCTATTGGGATGGCACCTTATGAGGCTCTGTACGGACGGAGATGTCGTACACCGCTATGTTGGGATGAGCCTAGCAAGGCTGATGGAGTAGTACCAGATCAGATACAGAACGACATCGCCCGGGTTGCCTTAGTCCGGGAGAGGATGTTAGCAGCTCAGAGTCGTCAGAAGTCCTACGCCGACAAAAGGCGTCGACCTTTGGAGTTTAGAGTAGGTACACAGGTGTGGTTGAGAGTGTCACCTACGAGAGGAGTTAGACGTTTCGGCATTAAGGGGAAGCTGAGTCCCCGGTATGTCGGTCCATTTGAGATCGTAGAGAGAGTCGGAGAGGTTGCCTACCGACTAGCACTGCCACCGAGATTAGAGGGAGTACACCCGATTTTTCATGTATCTCAGCTGCGAGAGTACATACCGGACCCTAGACACATCATCAGTCATGAGGATTTGATAGTTGAGCCAGACCACACTTTTGTGGAGTATCCAGTAGCCGTCCTAGAGCGTAGCATTAGGCGCCTGCGTTCTAAGGAGATACCGATGCTGAGGATTCAGTGGTCTAGACGAGGAGTTGATGAGGCTACCTGGGAGACAGAGGAGAGTATTAGACGTAACTACCCTGAGTTCTTTGTGGAGTTAGCCGCTACCTCAGTACCGACGGGTTAGTACTAAGACGATACCTTATATGACTTCTGTGATTTTACGTTTAAATGATTGTGTATGTTTATGTGCTTGATGACGTGAGTAGTTGCTTGCTAGAAAATAATTCTTGAAGGGAAATGTATGGGGTAGGTACCGTATCCTAAGTTTCGGGACGAAACTTATTTTAAGGGGGTACTGATGTAATATCCGGAATTTTTATTCCGTTTATTCTGTAATAAACCCGATCTCGATCAGTTGATCTATATCCGTTTACTTAGTTAGACACATTATTATAAAATTTATCATTTTATGTAGATTTCCTTCACATAAAATGATGGAATCCTTTAAAAGTTTATCATTTTATGTAGCTTCCCCTTCACATAAAATGATAGGATCTTTATAAAATTTATCATTTTAGGTAGCTTACCTTCACATAAAATAATAAGTTTAGCTCTAATTTAGAATATGACAAGGTCCGGACAAGTCTGTGACGAAGCTGTGACAAGGTCCAGACAAGTCTGTGACGAAGCTGTGACAAGGCCAGACAAGGCCGTGACGAAGCTGTGACAAGGCCAGACAAGGCTGTGACGAGTCTGTGACAAGCCCAGACAAGACTGTGACGAGTCTGTGACAAGCCCAGACAGGCTGTTGACAACCCAGCCGCCCAGCTGCTTCACGAGTCCAGCGCCAGGCGCCCAGCTCGCCAGTCTTCAGCCCAGTCCGGCCTTGCAGTCTTCAGCTCAGCCCAGTAGCTTCCAACAGCCTGCTCGCTGAATCTCGTTCTGGCCCAATAAGCAGCAGCAACCCGCAGCTTCTCCAGCCCAGCTACATGAGGAGACATAACGGCTGTGCTGAATTTACTTCCTTCTCTGTAACCGCATATCTTCCAGCGGATCTGCACAAATATCGCGTCTTCCCTTCTGCGTTTCTTCTCCTTCCTTTTCTGCGTTTCCTTTTCTTCTGCAATCGCTCGAACTTTCACCTTGCAGACGGTACAGACCCTTCATCCGACGTCCTCTTCAAACCAACGCACATCTCGCTCAGCAAGGGACTGAACCAAGACGTCCTCTTCTGCACACGTCCGGTCCGTCCTCTTCTGCACACGTCCAGCCCGTTCCAGCGTAGGAAGCACCTTGGGAAAATCCAACATACCTCACGCCGCTTCTGCTCTAAGTGGTGAGTATTCGTCCCTCTCCTCCCTTTCCTTCTTCCTCTTTCCGGATCTGAACGTGACCAATGTGCAGAGGCTGTGGGATCAACCAGCAGGCTCGGTTTGGTACAGATCGGAACCAACAACAAATTAACATTCTAGCTGCAAACCGGTAAGAGCCTAAACTTAGATTAAAATAGGTTTCCGATTAGTTGAAGTGGAAGGTTATTATATAATCCTTTGTGTATATTATTTCCGTAATGCTAGAATGATAAGCTGCTGTAGTCGGACTTGAACCTGGGTTAGGTTGACCTTGTGTAGCTGCTGAGTATATAGACATAAGGTAGGAATAAAGGGCTGTTGTAATTTTCATTTTTATTTCCTTCAGCTTTTAGGTTACAAACAGCCCATCTTGTCCATCAATTATTAAACGTTTGGATAAAGATCCACCGTTGAATTTTGGATATGTTGTAGATGGATATATGTAGTTTAGCATATTAAAATTTGAGAAGAAATGAACGGTCGGATTGAAAGTTATGAGCTCCCGAAGTTAGGTAGTTGAGCAGTTTTGGTAAACTTAAATTTTGGCTAAGTATAGGAAATTAGAGTGAAGGAACCGACTTTGTGAATTATTATAAAAATATTGGCTGAACAGTTTGGAGAAATTCTTTCTTCTAAGGTTAGATAGAACCTCATAGATGATCTAGAGATTTAATTCGGAAATTTTATAAGCTGTTAAGAATTTTATATTTAGAGCCGAAGTTAAACCTTTTCGATTCTTCCGGAAAATCGAAACATAGGAAAAATGTCAGTTTAGAACCAATTAAAATTCTAGGAGTTAGAATATAAATTTAGAACCTCAAATAGGAGTTTAGACATGAATTTTAAGGTTTTCGAGAAAATCGGAACCAAGGGTAAAATGGTTATTTTACCCTAAAACTAATACTGTAACTAGTACGTCTTAATACCTTATTTGATCTTAGAAGTTTTAGACTTCTATCTACGTGAGAGTGTGCTAATACACTTATCGCCTTTGACAGGCAAGTGAGTGGTTACAGTTTACAGAGCGAGTGGTTTATAAAGAGTCGAGCGTTATAACAGGTAAGTCCTTTGGGCTTACTTAGCTGACTACTAAATATGAGTATAAATGATGATGGTGGTGTGTGATTGACATGTTAGAGAGATAGGTTGTGATATATAATTACCGACCTATATTTTGGCCTAAGAGTAACGGGCGGTGGCATTCTGCTCAGTAGCTCGCGGGGCGCTGGGGGTTTCTTTCGGGACTAGTCCATACATGGTTTGTAGTGATGCTACCAAAGGAAGTCAGCTAGACCTACACCAGTTGGATAAGGAACGGAGGCGAGAACTAATAATAGTTCTCGTGCCACAACTTAAATTGAGTAATGTGAATCACTTAAATAATAGATAATAAACGGTTGAGTGCCAGCATGATGTTTGTTTATTTTTGTTTCTGCGTGTGCTTGTGCTGTTATCATTTTGCTTATATTTGGATAGTTAGCTAACTGTTGATATGTTGTTTAGACTTGACACAGGTTAGAGCAGATGCCGAGTGATCCAGATGGTAGTGGTCAGCCGGGGTGTCGTACTTTAGGACGTTTTACAGTTTCTGCATTTGTGGGTTTTACAGTTGAACATTGTTTCCTTTCGTACTTTGTTATATTCCGTTTTCCGGCTGTAGTCGATCTGGTCACATTCATGCATTATTAAGAACTATCTTATGATTTCTGATTTTCCTTATCTGTGCCTTGTTGTAAGATCTCGTTAAGTTGTTGTCAAACTAAGGTCGGGACCCACTGTGCGGTCCTAACCAGTAACTTCCTAAGTTGTAAAACTTGGGGTGTTACACTCACCTCGGTTGACTACAGAGTCACCTCGACCGAGGTGATCCAGAGGAGTCGACTCGACCGAGGTGAACACCTGGGACGCGGCGAGAATATTTTATTCTTGGCTGAGATCTTTTATCTTTGGAAACAGATCTTATATTTTTGGGCTTGGCTCCTGGAAGGAAGAAGATATACTAGATCATATATTTTACCTATTTTTATGGGAAGAGATCTTTCTAAGATATCTTATCTTTGGAGAGTAATTTTCCTATAAAAAGGGTCGGATTTCCCAAAAATCCAACATCCTGCATACATCCGCTATCACCCGGAACAGCTTGCTTACATTCTAATACACCGCTGCAGCCATACTCCAGTTGGGAGATTTGAAGAACCTTTTTGAAGGTTGAAGGAAGAAAGTCTATAGCTTTTATAGCTTTTGAAGGGTTTTTGTAAGATCATCTTAGATTCCCTTCTTTGTCATTGTCTTGTTGGATTTCTATCTAAGGAACGCTTGTTTGTTTGATAATTGATTCAGTTAATGAAGCCTTTCTCTTAAGGTTTTCTTGTTCAATTATTCTCTTTCTTCCCATATACTTAATTAATACTTTCATGATGATGAGTGACTAATCTCTTTGTGTGATTCTAGGGTGATTGGCTGAAGGTTGTGGGAAAAACAATGATAGAATGATCTTAATCACAGTAGGACCCTGAAAGTTCGAGTCTTTACCTTAACCCTAAGCATCTCGCTCAGTCGATGAACATCTCGGCCGGGGTGGAATTTGTCTGACCGAGGTGGCCTATCTGATCCGAAACTGAGAGTTAAGTGTTAGACTTTGCCAAATCCTATCCTTATTACACCTTTCCTGGTTCAATGCAAGCCTAGGATGAGACTTACCCGGTAATTCCTTTGTTTGTTTACCTAAGATCATAAGTGTAGGTAATAAAGGTTTATCCTTTATTGGGGTTTGAGTGTGCTTTCATCCCATCTTTGTGAGTTAGCCTGAGACTTACCCGGTAAAGGTTGATTCTATTCCCTTAGATGGTGTGTTAGTTTGAGGTTATAGTTCTTTATCTTAATTCCTTGAGACTTACCCGGTGATAGGAGTTACGGTTTAGGATTAGTGAGTAGTGAGACTTACCCGGTGATCATTCCACTTTAGTAACACCTTCCCTTGCAAAAATCTCAGCTTTGTCCGCTTATCTTTAGATCTTGAGTTGGAACCAAAACTAGATGCTTTAATCCCTAGAATTGCATATTTCCTTTATTGACTTTTATCATCTTTGATTGTTTTAATTGCTTGTGGTTAGTAATTACAAAGCTTACCTATTCCGACTTTGTTTCACTAAATCCCTGTGATCGACCGCTGGAATTCCTTGCTTTTACTACGATTGACCCGTACACTGCGGGTTCGCATCCTTGTTTTAAGCTTACATCTAGGGTTATAAATTTAAAGCTTGCACACACTGTTTGGAGCGAACACTAGGGTTCTTGGAACTCCAGCAAAAAGAACATCTCGGACTGGCATTTGAGGTGGTGGGTGTATCTAGGCCGGGGCAACTAGGACTGGGTCTTGCCTCGGTCTAGGATTGGGATCGGTCGAGGCAGAAACTGGGCCCTTAGAGCGGCCATATCTACTTCAATTCCTTATGTTCTGGCGCGAGTCTCGTCTTTCTCTCGCTGCAGTTCTTCCTTAATGAGGTGTAGCTGTTCCAATGCCTCCTTCAATTCGGCTTCAAGATCGCGATTGTCTTGATCGGCCATCTTAGCTTCTTTCAATCTTATCTTGTAGGTCTTTTGTGGTTCTAGATCATAGGGAACGATTTCGTTTCCAGCACGAGTTCTTCGCATAAACCTAAGGAAAGATCTTGCGAAAATACTCAAGTAAATTGGTCAAAAGCAACAAGGGCAATAGCCCCGAAAGACAACCGAAACCAAACTTGGTCTAGACCAAGTCCCCGGCAAGGGAACCAAAAACTTGTTCGCTCCAAAAGGTGAGTGCAAGCTTTAAGATTTATAACCCAAGAAGTATGCTTGAACAATATGCGAACCCGCAGTGTACAGAACAATTGTAATAAAAACAAGAATTCCAGGGGTCAAACACAAGGACTATGGTGAAACAAAGCACGGAATCAGTTTTTCAAATATGCTAATGACCACAAATTAAAGCAATCAAAGATGGTATAAAGTTAGATAAAGGGAATGCAGATTCTAGAGATTAAAGCATCCAGTTGTGGTTCCGACTCAAGATCCCAAAAGATAACGTGGACAAAGCTGAGGTTTGTGTTCGCTCCAAACGGTGTGTGCAAACTTTAAATTTATATCCAAAGAAATATGCTTAAATAAGGATGCGAACCCGCAGTGTACGGATCAATTATAGTAAAAGCAAGAATTCCGGGGTGTCGATCTCAGGGACTTAGGTGAAACAAAACAAGTATAGGTTGTCAATGTAGCAATTAATAACCACAAAAGCGATTAAAGCAATCAAAGATGATAATAAGGTCAATTAAAAGAAATATACAAATTCTAGGGATTAAAGCATCTAGTTGTGGTTCCAACTCAAGATCTCAAGATAAGCGGACAAAGCTGAGATTTTGCAAAGGGAAGGTGTTTCTAAAATGGAATAGATCACCGGGTAAGTCTCACTATTCACTAATCCCAAACCAAAAGCTCCTATTACCGGGTAAGTCTCAAGGTACTAAGGAAAGGAATTATAATCTCAAACCAACACATCAACTAAGGGAATAGAATCAACCTTTACCGGGTAAGTCTCAGGCTAACTCACAACGAAGGGATGAAGGCACACTCAAACCCCAATAAAGGATAAACCTTTATTACCTACACTTATTATATTGGGTAAACAAACTAAGGAATCACCGGGTAAGTCTCATCCTAGGTTTGCATTGAACCAGGAAAGGTGTAATAAGAATAGGATTTGACAAACTCTAATACTTAACTCTCAGCTACGGATCAGAAAAGGTTTTCACCTCGGTTAGTCAAGTTCCACCCCGGCCGAGATGTTCATCGACTGAACGAGATGTTCTAGGGTTAAGGATAAAGACTCGAGCTTTCAGGGTCCTATTGGGATTAAGATTATTCTATCATTGTCTTTCCCACAACTTTCAGCCAATCACCCTAGAATCGCACAAGGAAATTAGCCACTCATCATCATGAAAGCAATAATCAAATATATGGGAAGGGAATGAATATTTGAACACAAAAACCTTAAGAACAAGGCTTCAATAACTGAATCAAATATCAAACAAATCAGCGTTCCTTAGATCACAAATCCAACAAGACAATCAAACTAAAGGGAATCTGAGAAAGTCTTACAAATCCCCTTAAAAGCTATCACAAAACTATGAACTTCCTTCCTTCAAATCTTCAAAACTTCCTTCAAACTTCCAAAATTCCTTCCTTGCTGCAGCTGGGAGAATATTGTATGGTATATCGGATGCTGAATTTGTGGAAAATCCAACCCTTTATATAGGAGAATTTTCTTCCAAAGATAATAATATCTTAAAAAGATAATATTCTAATAAAATATATCTTATCTCGAAAATAGATCTCCCAAATATATGATCTTCCTTCCAGAAATCCAGCCCAAAAATATAAGATCTCTCCTTCCAAAAATAAAAGATCTCAACCAAATAAAATATATCTCGCCGCGTCAGGGTATTCGCCTCGGTCGGGGCGCTCCTCTAGATCACCTCGGTCGAGGTGACACTGTAGCTGACCAAGGTGAATCTTAACGGAAGGTGAAATCTCTCAAATCTGGTCCAAAGTAAATCTTCTTTGTTAATTCCTTGCTTCCTGAGTTCTGTTTTAAGCTCCTAAATGTAGCTCATATGACTCCTTTGCTCCTTAGCTCCATTTCGATCCAAAATCGTGCCATTTTACCTACGATTACAACGAAACTTGGTGTAGACCTCGATTCCCATAAAGGTAGATGAAACAACAATATAATCACATAATATACATTCAAACATGCAGATTATTGAAGATAAAACGTCTAAACAAGTCCCAAAATATAGACTATAATACATGCTATCAAAATACCCCATACTTGTCCCTTGCTTGTTCCCAAGCAAGTCCCAAATCTTAGGTACAAGATATAATGGATTATAAGTCATAAAGATCAATGAAAAGTATTTCAAAATATTTTTGTGGTGTGCTCTACTCATAGATCACTCTAAGAGAATGCTTCATGGTGTTTAAAATCAAGACATGATCAAAGCATTTTATAAATATAAGAAAGGTGTTCATCTTTGCATAAAATCATAGAATGCATAATAAATCATAATTATCTAAATTAATCATGTATAATCCAGTTTAAACCACCAAGTCAATCAACAAGCTCGAGGTCTCAAGGGCTTTCCAAAAGAAGGTCAAGAAACGTGTGAGGGTGGGATGTATATAGGGAATGTGGTGCTAGAATCCGGGAAAAGGATCTTCACTTTTCTTGCTTTTGAACTTCAACATCTTCCACCAATAAGCTTTGCTTATTTTCACCTTTTTTTTACTTTACTTTCTGGGATGCATGGACAGAGGTGCACAATAACCGAAGCCTGGGAGATTAGCAATCATCAATTTCTCGAGATGCCTCAAACCCTTGATGCACATACCATGACCCGTTAGGAATATCGATCAATCTGACTTTGGCAAGACACAAATACCCGGCTATGTGAATGGTGCCGAGTTACTCATAATCATGATTTTCTTCCCCAAACCTATTTGTCTCTTTCTAAACTTCCAGCTAACATCTCAATTTTTCATTCACTTGCTTTTCTTTGCTTGCTTTCAAATTCCCGGATAAGTGAAGTAAGGCAATTATGTATATGAAGGGATAAAGCATGATCAAGAAGAAGAAGAGAAGAGAGTGAATTGCCTTAGTTATCCCAGGAAGAAAGTGAGAGAACTCATCATGTGGTGTCAACCTTCAAATTCAACATAATTTTGATAAAAACAAAGTATTAAACATGCCAAAAATTTCAAACAAAGCATTTAGCAACTTAAACATATCATAAAACCTTTCAAACATATAAACATTTCAAAACCAATTTGCAAACAAAATCTTCACTGAGGTCATATCCAGATAAGAAGCACAAAAATCGTTTCGAAAACTCTTTTAGTTAAACCGCCTCGGTCGAGATGTTCTAGGTCAACCGAGGTACTTGACCTTGTTTGGCAAGAATCATCCCGGTCGAGGTCATAAATTTTTTTTTTCTTAACTAGTTTTTGACGTTTTTTCTCAATCAAATAACCTGTATGCATGCATGTAGTCTCAGATAAGCACATAGAGCATATAGAAAATCATAAGTAGAAAGTCATAGTCATACAAGCATACATAATGTCAAATAAGATACATCAATACCCCATACTTGGGACACATTGTCCCAATGGGTCAAAATAAGTCTAAAAACAGAGTACTCACCGGACATAAGCTGAGCAGCATAAAGAAATAAGAAACAGCTCCCAGATAAGATCATCTCGGTTGGCGAAGAACATCTCGGTCGAGGTCCTGTGACTGCACCCAAGATGAGTCTCAATCAAGCTCTGTCCTCTCAATTTCTCGAACTTCTGTCCTTCTAGTGTAGCTCTTGAGCTGTAATCCTTCCTTAGAGAGTACCTGGTTTCTGTCTAGAGGACGCCAAAAACAAAACAAGCAAAGCAAAAAGCAAACTATCTAAATCTAGACTAGAAAAAGGGAAAAGGAAGCAATACCTTGGGTTGCCTCCCAAGAAGCGCTCGATTTAAGGTCGCTAGCTGGACCTTTCTCCATGGAATTACTCAATGTACCTCGAACACCTTGGAGTGCTCATCACATCCATCATAAAATTTTTCCAAAAAGGTTCTGGTTCCTAATTTCACCGGCAAATGGTAGGATTTCCCACGTACAAGCTTGTATGGTATAGTTCTCACCGGAATCCTACTGGTCTTCCTATGCTTCCGTGGGACATAACTCAGTTTTGCATCCCATCCTTTCCTAGATCAGGAAATCAGCTTCTCGAGAATCCACTAGCTCCCCCATCTCTAGCTTGGGGATAGTACAAGGTCTTTGTCACGTGAGTGACCCCATATTTGGACAAATAACACTTTGTTGCCTTAGCGGTGAAGCGCTTGTTTACTCCACTCCTTTCAGTCCAAGGAGCATTTACTTTCAGCAAATTCAAGGGAGGTTTCATCTTGATCTTAGGAGGTTCTTTCGAAAGAGACCTCCAACTCTTCGGTGCATCCCTGAAGAAATCTAAAACTTTAAAGGGAGTAGGAGCAAGTACCTTATAAAGTTCTTCAAATATTGGGACAAGTTTCATGTTAGGGTGATAATCCACACATGAAATCTTTCCCAACTCAGCTGAATTTTCTTCAACCTCGGCCGATCTCTCTTCCACCTCGGCCGAAGTCTCAACAGTTGGATCGAGATCTCCCACATCTTCCTCTTCCTCAAAAGCTTCAAGAGAAACTTCCGGTTCGATTGGAGGAATGCTTGAAATTTGAAGTACTTCCTTATGCTCCTCTTTCGGCTTAGCATAGGATAGGGTGCTTTCCTTGAGCTCCTCCAACTTTTTCATCATCTTCTCCCATTTTGATTCAAGCGAATCTTCAAGAGGTTGTTTATAAATCTTTCTAGGGACATTTAGCTCATCCCATATCGCAAGCTCCTCCTTAATGACCTCTTTTCTTTCCCTTTCATTGTCAAACCAATAGAAGGAGTATTTCTCTTCCAAGTATTCATAATGGTCCGCCCTAGCACTTTGTCTTGCTATCCAGGATGGATCAAATGTAGCCATCGGAAATCCTGAAAACTACAAAACTCATAGAAAGAGTAGTCAAATGCAACAAGGGCAATAGCCCTGAAAGACAACCGAAACCGGCTTGGTCTAGACCAAGTCCCCGACAACGGCGCCAAAACATGTTCGCTCCAAACGGTGTGTGCAAGCTTTAAATTTATATCCCAAGAAATATGCTTAAAAAAGGATGCGAACACGCAGTGTACGGATAAATTATAGTAAAAGCAAGAATTCCGGGGTGTCGATCTCAGGGACTTAGGTGAAACAAAGCAAGTATAGGTTGTCAATGTTGTAATTAATAACCACAAAAGCGATTAAAGCAATCAAAGATGATAATAAGGTCAATTAAAGGAAATATGCAAATTCTAGGGATTAAAGCATCTAGTTGTGGTTCCAACTCAAGATCTCAAGATAAGCGGACAAAGCTGAGATTTTGCAAAGGGAAGGTGTTTCCAAAATAGAATAGATCACCGGGTAAGTCTCACTATTCACTAATCCCAAACCAAAAACTCCTATTACCGGGTAAGTCTCAAGGTACTAAGGAAAGGAATTATATCTCAAACCAACACATCAACTAAGGGAATAGAATCAACCTTTACCGGGTAAGTCTCAAGCTAACTCACAAAGAAGGGATGAAGGCACACTCAAACCCCACTAAAGGATAAACCTTTATTACCTACACTTATGATCTTGGGTAAACAAACTAAGGAATCACCGGGTAAGTCTCATCTTAGGCTTGCATTGAACCAGGAAAGGTGTAATAGGAAAAGGATTTGGAAAACTCTAACACTTAACTCTCAGTTACGGATCAGAAAAGGTTTTCACCTCGGTCAGTCAAGTTCCACCCGGGCCGAGATGTTCATCGACTGAAGGAGATGTTCTAGGGTTAAGGATAAAGACTCGAGCTTTCAGGGTCCTACTGGGATTAAGATTATTCTATCATTGTCTTTCCCACAACTTTCAGCCAATCACCCCAGAATCGCACAAGAAAATTAGCCACTCATCATCACGAAAGCAATAATCAAATATATGGGAAGGGAATGAATATTTGAACACAAAAACCTTAAGAATAAGGCTTCAATAACTTAATCAAATATCAAACAAATCAGCGTTCCTTGGATCACAAATCCAACAAGACAATCAAACTAAAGGGAATCTAAGAAAGTCTTACAAATCCCCTTGAAAGCTATCACAAAGCTATGAACTTCCTTCCTTCAAATCTTCAAAACTTCCTTCAAACTTCCAGAAATCCTTCCTTACTACAGCTGGGAGAATATTGTATGGTATATCGGATGCTGAATTTGTGGAAAATCCAACCCTTTATATAGGAGAATTATCTTCCAAAGATAATAATATCTTAAAAACATAATATCCTAATAAAATATATCTTATCTCGAAAATAGATCTCCCAAATATATGATCTTCCTTCCAGAAATCCAGCCCAAAAATATAAGATCTCTTCTTCCAAAAATAAAAGATCTCAACCAAATAAAATATATCTCGCCGTGTCAGGGTATTCGCCTCGGTCGGGGCGCTCCTCTAGATCACCTCGATCGAGGTGACACTGTAGCTGATCGAGGTGAATCTCAACTGAAGGTGAAATCTCTCAAACCTGGTCCAAAGTAAATCTTCACTACAACAAAATTGATCTTTTATAGCATAAAACAATAGCATTTATACTATAAATGCTATAACTTATATGGGTTAAGTTTTTAACGGTGTTTTACTTCTACACAAACGCTATCAAATATACTTAGCGCCGGTGAATGCTAATTTTTTCTGTAGAGCGCTATCAAAACGCTATCTTCTTGTTTACGTTGAAAGGAAAAGAAACCCTACGTCTCATTACCTTTCAACTCACGCTCTCTACCTCTCAAATTCTTCTTCTTGAGAAAAGGCAGTGAACCTTCTTCATTTCCCCTTCAACTAACATTTGCTTGCTATGCACCTCCGGCGCCGACCTTCTTCCGTTCCCGACAACCACAAGTGATTGCCGCTGAACACTGTCTTTTTAGGTTCGTTTGTTTTCTCAAACCCCCAAATTCCTTTGTTTTAGGTTTCTCCTCTTCTGATGTTGGATAGTAATTATAATTCATTTTTGTGTAAATTAGGGTTGGAAATTTGAGGAAACTCTTTCATTTGTTTACTAACGAAGGCTCCTTCAGTTCCATTCTCTCGCGCTTGAAAACCGAAGAAATTTGGTTCTTCAAATTTATCACCTCTGTTAGCAGCAAACAATCCAACGAAAGTCTCCAATATTGATCATGTAAAAGGTTTGTTTGTTTTGCATTGTTGATATTGATTTATATGATGGAGAGTTTTAGCTATTGGTACTCTTTAGTAAATCACGGTGCAATCAAGTGTTTATTGTTGTTAATTTAGTGGAATTTGAGTTGTTAATTTAGTGGAATTTGAGCATAGTTTCATGCATTCCCTGAGTTATGTTTATATATAGATATAAAAGAAACAAGCTGGTGATTCTGCCATCTGGCGGGATATGTTGATTCTGCCATCTGTTTTGATGTTTTTGTTTACTGATTTCTCTTTCTAGATGATACTAAACAATTGTAAGGTTCATTTGTTGTCATTATATGACCCAAACAATTGTAATGTTCCATCTCTAATGTCTGATATGGTTCATGTTTATGAACTTGCTGGTTTTTTTAGGACAGGCCTAACTCCTCAAGGATACATATAATCTGATATGGTTCATGTTTATGCACTTGCTGATTTTTTTAGGACAGACCTAACTCCTCAAGGATACATATAATCTGATATTGTTCATGTTTATGCACTTGCTGATTTTTTTAGGACAGACCTAACTCCTCAAGGATACATATAATCTGATATGGTTCATGTTTATGCACTTGCTGATTTTTTTAGGACAGGCCTAACTCCTCAAGGATACATATAATCTGATATAGTTCATGTTTATGCACTTGCTGATTTTTGTAGGACAGGCCTAACTCTTCAAGTATACATAAAATCTGATGTGGTTCATGTTTATGCACTTGCTCATGGTAGTAGTTCCTATTCATTGGAATAATGTCCTGTATTTTTGATGGAAATCAGTTAAGTGTTGTTAATTAAATGTGCAACTGTACCAAAACTCGATCTATTGACATAAATTCGCAAACTGCCCTTATTCTAGAGTGAAAATGTATGATATTAGAGCATCGAAGGAAAAAAGAAAGGTGCGAGCATAGTTCCTTGTGAGAATAATGAAGAATATGATAAGTTTCCTACAGTGAAAATGTATGATATTAAAGAACTATATCACTTTCCTACAATATAAAACTAATATATATCGTAGTAGTATATACAGATTATGAAGATAAGTGGAGTTGAATCCTGTTCAACTGAAAACAAATACTCAAAATGCAGTCAAAAATAACATAACTCATTTCCTAATTGGAGTTCTTCTTAATTTTTTAAAGCACTATTTTGTTTTTTTTATTATCATTCTAAATAATATCATGAATATTGAAATTGATTTTCCTAAAAAGAAACGGTTAAATAAATTTAGTACTTAGATTTAAGTTTGCAAGTTTTAGGCCTGCTTTGTGTCTCTCTCCCCAACGGGCTGCTGAGGAGACACTAGCTCGCAGTCGCAGTTGATTTCTGATAAGGTTCCTACCTTCTCCCTCAACCCAACCCAACCCAACCCACTAGGTTTTTACGTCTCTCCTGTTCCTTCGTCGATTTTCTTGCTTAGTTTATCTTGTTCACCTTCTTGCTCTTCATTTGCTGTACTTGTTTTTTTGAAAATCCTTCTGTATTCCAATTTATTTGAGCTACTATCTTTTGAAATGCCTCTTGTTTGACGTCATGGAATGTAATTGTTGAAACTAGGTTTATATTGGAAAGATTGAGAGCCAATCCTGCTACATGTAGATGCCTTTGGGTTCGAGTCAAGTAAAGTCTTCAATATTGATCCTGTTAAAGGTTTGTTTGTTTTTCATTGTTGATATTGATTTATATGATGAAGATTTTTAGCTATTGGTACTCTTTAGTAAATCACGGTGCAATCAAGTGTTTATTGTTGTTAATTTAGTGGAATTTGAGCATAGTTTCATGCATTCCCTGGGTTCTGTTTTTATATAGATATAAAAGAAACAAGCTGGTGAAATGCTTCCTTGTTTTTGGTTCCTTGACCCACAGAAGAGTGGCTACTGTTGTAGTATGGGTGAATGGAACTTGCAGGTGGCTATTAGAGTAATAATAGATCTTGGGCTCCGTTTTGCAGCAGAATAAAGTATAGAGATTAAAGGATGGACATTTCAGTGCTTTGTTGAAGTTGAATGACCTCTTGATGAATATAGTTTATGTTGCTTCATTGACTAAGTTATGACTTGTTAGAATTTCATCAAGCATGATTGATGCTTCCTTCTTTTCGATTCCTTTATATGATGAGTGTGGATGCCAATGATTATTATCAAATAAAGCAATAATGATTATCATGTATAAAGTTCTGATTTTGAACAGCTAGGTGATTGGAATTTTCATGGTTTTTTATGCCTTAAGTGCAGATTAGTTTCTATAATTTTTGGGATTATATATGTAGAATTCATGGATTTTCATTTGTACTAACACATGCCTAATCAGTTATGGCCTTTATAAATCTTTAGCCTTTACAAATTGGTTCCACAGATAAGCTCTTTGACTTATCCCCTCCCCCCTGTATATGAACTGCAGAGTTTGGTTTCCTTGTAATCGGGCATGAACTTGCAACTATCCGAAGGGGGTGAGTCGTGATGTGAAGAGATGGAACTGGTTTCTTGAGGACCATAGAGAAAACAGTACCGACGATGAAGATGATGACTATGATAAAGGAAAGAAGGCTTTAAAAAGAAAGATGAATAAGAAAACTGAAAGAAATGAAGGTGATGAAGAGTGGATTGGTGAAAGCGAAGACGAGGAGGTGCTCACAAAGGCAAGAAAGGTTCATGCACCTAAATATAGTACTAGATCAAAGAACCTTGGTAGTAGCAGGCCTGAAAAAGGTTCAGGTACTCGAAAAGGCGTTGAGGAAAAGAAAAGTAAAGAAGAAGAGATGATGAAGAAGAAGAAGCAGAGGAGGGTGATGAAACCCTTGGAGGGTTCGTTGTTGGTGACTGACGATGTAGAAGTTGTAGTGGTTGGTGAAGACGACGGCGAGGAAGAGTTTGAAGAAGATGATTCTGAAGACTAACAAAGTGGTTTCTTTTATGCAGCAAATAGTTCTCTTCTAGTTTGATGTTGTATAAATCAACGTTGAATCTCCTAGCATTGATGTGAATTTGAAGATATTATTAGTTTTCTAAATAATTTACTCTTGCTTCCGGAAATAATTTCTCATCTATGCAGCTCCAAGTCCAACTCCTGAAGAAGTAGCGGTAACCTGTGATATCACATTTGCAATGCTAGCTGATCCCGAAAGTGCAGTGCCTGTGTTTCATTATCATTATCTTGTCAAGTTTGCTATGCACCGTGATTAGTGCCTGTTAATCCTTTGCATCAGATGTGGGATGCACGGTGCTGCAAACAGGATGGCTCCTGACAAGGGGTATGAAATAGCCATTCTAATATTGACTAAACTGCTTGCGTTCCCCCACAACGTATATCCTTGGCACTTATTGTAGTTTTGTTATGTTATAATCTTTTGTTTTGGCTGAATTTGCAGGTACCTAGATGTTTCTATTGTTGGTGGAATTAGTGAACATGTCAATGCTGCTGGGGCGTTGTTTTTGGAGGTAGCACATAATCAAAGCTGACTTATAATTTGGAAGCATTATTACCAAATGAATTCTGCATGATCATGAAAATTGATGAGGTTTCTAGGTGTCTTTTGAACTGGTTTGTTTCAATTCTACTCTCATTTATCTTATCTATTTACAAGACTCAATTTTAAGTTCTTTTTTGTTACCCTATGTTATAAAAGTAGTGCAAGAAAACTGTTTCTCAACAAAATTTTTTACCTTTTAGGATCAGGCTCAAAAAGGCAGCAGAAGTCAAAATATTGCATTACTGTCATCCTTGAGTTGTCTATAGTTGTTTTGAAATAGTTATTAGATCTGTTTTAGACATCCTTGCCATTTGTATTGCTTCTTTGTAAGATGATGGAAAAAGAGTGGGTTTGGCTTAGCAAGTCAGATTGATCCTGCTCATTCATTAAATAACATAAAAGTTTGTTATGAATTTTGTACTTAACTTGATTGTTTAATGTCTTGTTTTCTTGTTTCTTTTTTTTTTTGCTTCATTTTGTTCCTATAGGTCCTAATGTTGCACGAGTTTGGGTTGACATACCTAAGATTCCTGATGCAACACTTTGGAGGGCAACATCTGAGTTAGAGTGCATTGAAGATGTTGTTGGTACAACAATTGCATGGCCAACAGACAAAGTTGTTATAATATGAATTGACATCAATTTTAGATTAGTATTATCAAACTATGTTCTCTTGGTAAACAAATGTTTTAAACAACTCATGATTTGTATCATTTTGAATCTTAGAAATGAAACAATGTGGCTTTTGTCTGATATCGTTATTGAGTTTCTATACCATTTATAAAAAACGCTATTGTTAGGTTTTATAGCGTTTATCAAAAACACTATTATTGGGTTCTATAGCGTTTATAAAACAATATAAATGACATTATTTCCATAGCATTTGAGGAAACGCTATTAATAGGTCCACTTTTCCATAGCGTTTCATCAAACACTATAATGTCTACTTTTTCATAGCATTTGCACAAACGCTATAATAGGTCCAAGTTTTCATAGCGTTTTACAAACGCTATAACAGAGCCACTTTTTCATAGCGTTTCCACAAACGCTATTATTGGTGATTTTTCCATAGCGTTTGCAGAAACGCTATAATAGGTCCCCTTTTTCATAGCGTTTGCACAAACGCTATGAAAAGTTGTGACCCTATTATAGCGGGCTCTGTCATAGCGTTTATAAAAACGCTATTAATGTATATCATAGCGTTTTTCAAACGCTATGAATGCTTCTAAATGTTGTAGTGCTTCTTTGTTAATTCCTTGCTTCCTGAGTTCTCTTTTAAGCTCCTAAATTTAGCTCCTGTGACTCCTTTGCTCCTTAGCTCCATTTCGATCCAAAAACATGCCATTTTACCTACGATTACAACAAAACTTGGTGTAGACCTCGATTCCCGTAAAGGTAGATGAAACAACAATATAATCACATAATATACATTCAAACATGCAGATTATTGAAGATAAAACGTCTAAACAAGTCCCAAAATATAGACTATAATACATGCTATCAGTTTACAAAGGGAAGGTGTTTCTAAGGTGGGAATAGACCACCGGGTAAGTCTCACTACTCACTATCCCAAACCAAAGCTCCTTTTACCGGGTAAGTCTCAAGGTACTAAGGAAAGGAACTATAATCTCAAACCAACACACCACCCAAGGGGATCGAATCAACCTTTACTGGGTAAGTCTCAGGCTAACTCAGAAAGATGGGATGAAGACTCACTCAAACCCCAATAAAGGATAAACCTTTATTACCTACACTCATGATCTTGGGTAAACAAACAAAGGAATCACTGGGTAAGTCTCATCCTAGGCTTGCGTTGAACCAAGAAAGGTATAACAAGGATAGGATTTGGCAAACTTAAACTCTTAACTCATATAAGGTTCAAGAAAGATTCACCTCGTTCAATTATATTCCATCCCGGCCAAGATGTTCAATGACTGACCGAGGTGTTCTACGGTTAAGGTAAAGGCTCGAACTTTCAGGGTCCTGATGGGATTAAGATCATTCTATCATCGTCTTTCCCACAACTTTCAGCCAATCACCCTAGAATCGCATAAAGAACTTAGCCAACAATCATCATGATAACAATAATCAAATTTATAAGAAAGGAATCAATATTCAAACAAGAAAACCTTAACACAAAGGTCTCAATAACTGAATGAGTCAAACAAACAACAATCAGCATTCCTCAAGTCACAAATCAGAAAAGATAACAAACCAAAAGCAATCTAAGAAGATCTTACAAACTCCTTCAAAAGCCAACTTCAACTATGATTCCTTCCTTCCTTGAACTTCAACCTTCAAAACTTCCTTCAACTCTTCCTTCAACTCTTCCTTCACAACTCCAGAAAATTCCAGGATGCTCCAAGCATGGCTGAATTTTAGAAAATCAGCCCATATATATAGGAAGATTATCTTCCAAAGATAAAATATCTTAAAAAGATAATTTCCAAGAAAATATATCAATATTTTTTAAAATATATCAGCCAAATATAATATCTTCCTTCCAAAAACCCAGTCAAAAATATATGATAATCTCTTTCCAAAAATAGAAGATTTCAGCCAAAAATAAAGATCTTGTCGGCGGTGAGGTGTTCGCCTCGGTCCAGACGCTCCTCAAGATCACCTCGGTCGAGGTGGTACTGTAGCTGACCGAGGTGAATTTCAGCTGAATGTAAATCATCTCGAATCTGGTCCAAAATCAATCCTCTAAATCATTTCTATGCTTCCTAAGATCTTCTAAAAGCTCCGGAATGTAGCTCCAATGACTCCTAAGCTTCCTTAGCTCCATTTCGGTCCAAAACGCGTCATTTTCCCTACAATTAGAACGAAACTAGGTTTAGACCTCGATTCTCGCAAAGGTAGACAAACAACAATATAATCAAAGGATATACATCCATACATGCAGATTTATGAAGATAAAACGTCTAAACCAATCCCAAAATATAGACTTTAATACATGCTATCAAGAGCCTCATAGGAATATCTGGAGAGTGTTATACTCAAGTGTGTGTTACTATACAAAGTAACTAGGCTATTATTGCTAGGTTAAGAGTTGGAACTAGATCGTAGCATTGGCTACAGTGAGAGAAGAAGGGATTTCTTCCAGGTTGTATGTAGGACTCTTTGAACAAGATAATAGATTGTTAGATCCTATGGGCAAAGAAAACCTAGGATGGAGACGTAGGCTGCTAGAGCTGAACTTCGTAAAAATATCACCATGTCGATCTTTTCATTTCCGCACTATACCTTGCTTTATTGAGACTAACGTTGCTTTGTAGGTTTACGGAGTCAAGGCCTTGAAATCACTTTCAAAGCCCTTGAAAACCAGTTGTGTCACAAAGAGCTCAGATCGACATCAAGGCCTTGAAATCAGTTTTTAAGCCTTGCGATAGGTTTTTAGAAAAGTTCACACACTCTATTCAACCCCTTTCTAGAGTATTTATATCCTTTATATTCACCTATAAGATTCTTCAATTAGTATCAAAGCTAGACTCACGTATATTGATTTAACCATCAGTGAGACTAATCATGAACTTTGTAGGTGATGGAGGATTCGCTCAAGGAAGATCCATATCTCGACCACCACTCTTCCGTGGCAATAACTTTGCACATTGGAGAGCACTAATGCAAATGTTTGTTATTGATCAGGACATGGAACTATGAAGCATTATTCATATTGGCCCTAAAATCCCAACCACCACCACCACCACCACCACCATTTGCCCAGGTATCCATGGCGTCATCACCATCAACATTATCAGTATCATCACTATCACTCTCAAGTCTCAACCACAACCGGTGCATATATCATCCTCATTAGAATCATCATGCATCTCCTTAAAACCGTACTTATTCTGATCTCCGATGGTGAAGGAGCTCTTCCATGCAATCCCCCTACACTTCTTTTTCTCCCAAGGCATGCCAACATGAGGAGCGCCACGACCTCGAGGAATAAGAATACGCCGAGAGATGAACTGCTGCAATCCCATGAGGCGAGCTTCTGCAACTAAGGTGCAGGCAGAGTAATCCACATCTAAGCCCCTAGCGACTTTTGTCACTAGGGGCCCAACACATATGCCCCCCTTGGAGTTGTTTGCTATCTTCCCTAAGCTGTCAATAAGCAAAGTAGTGGTTTCTAGCATAGTGCCGATAACCATGCACCAAAATATAAACAACTCATCGACCTTCAACTTCCGCGGGGTCTCAAATTAAGCAAACATCGTCTCACTCAAAAGGAGCAATCTTAGAAGAAAGTTTATAAATACTTTTGGCCTTGGAATCACCCGCAGCCCACCGATCAGTACCACCCTTAACCAACGTTATACTCTCCCAAAAATCCTGAGGCTTAACCATCCTCGAGATTGTACCTGCATTAGACATGGGAAAACCAAAGAGGTTCCCAAACATCTAAACAAACATATCATAGTTCCTATTCATCAGCTTAAATGAGATAAGGAATTCCAACGTAATCTCCTCATAAACCGGCTATCTAATACCGACAAAGACAACACGCCCTACCCTCTCAATCATATAGTCTAAATCGTCTCTACCATTCGCAGATTCTAGTTCTTCTATAACAAGATAACGAGGAGCAATAATAGGACGGTTTTGGATTCTCTCGTACCTCGTTTTGTGTTTGTCCTGGATGACCGGTAGTCTTGGAGGAGGTGGAGGAGGTGGTACCTGCTGAGAAGAGAAAAATCATCTCCTAGGAACAATAGCATGTGTGGATCGTCGAATAAATCCATTGCAGAAGAAATCCCGGGCTGTTCTTGAGGAAATCTTGGCCGAGATTTTTACAAATTTGCACGTGAGTTACAAATCTGTAAAGATCTTGCCGAATTGATGCTTCCAACTACTTTCCTTGCTTCTTCTAACCCTGAATGGTGCTTAACCTCGAACCGAACGAGCCTTAATCGACCGATTTGAATATGGGTGATTTCCTTAGGGTTTGGGATAGAAAAATCGAATTTCCACCCGATTTAGTGTTTGTTGGCTTGATTGAGTGTGGAATCGAGATTTTAGTTGAGAGGGCTTGACTTTAGAAGCAAGAATGAGCGGATTGGTTAGAAAACAAGAATTTGAGGGTGAAGGAGGGTTCGCCAACCGTGGTTTTAGGGTGGGTGTTTGTGAGGTTGAAGATGAAGTGTTCCCACTTTTATACCCTCTCTGATTTTGAATAAATCTCGGCCGAGATTTTGGGTGGCCGAAATTTTTGTCGGCCCGAGATCTCTTGTTCGTTCTTCATTTTCAAAGAATCTCGGACCAGATTTTTGGTGGGGACCGAGAATTTGGTCGATGTTACAAACGACTTTGGAAACCTTGGTTGAATTAATCCTTTAACTTGAAACCTCATTCTAGATTCTCCTTGTTGGATGCGATCCTTAACCTTTGGCCCTTTGTCTCTCTTATGAACGGCTTCCGTACTCCTCCTTCATCATAATCTCGATCTTTCCGCAATCTCAACTTGATTCATGATTCCTTCTCTCGAGAAAACCTAAGTTTTGTCATTTAAAGACATAAAAACATAAAACATACCAAAGAAAACTGACTAAAACTAACTAATATGTAAAAGACAAGAATTACCTTAGGTTTCCTCCTAAGAAGCGCTTGGTTTAAGGTCGCTACTTGGACCTATGTCCTTGATGATCACTCAATGTGAAGGGGAGCAATGCTCTCCACCGAAGCTTCCAACACATACTTCTTCAGCCTATGTCCATTGACTTTGAAGCTTCCGCAATGATCACCCCATACTTCAACTACACCATGGAGGAAAACCTGTTTCAAAACAAGAAGATGGGAATGGTTCCGTGAAGTGCTTCTTTAACCTAGAGTTAAGAGAAGGGCAAGATCCCCTTCTTTCAACTCCTTCAAAATGATGTTCTTGTCATGCCACCTCTTAGTCCTTTCCTTGTAGATCTGAGCGTTCTCATAAGCATTTAGGTGGATCTCCTATAGCTCGTTGATGTCCATGAGACACTTCTCTCCACCTTCCTTTATATCAAAGTTGAGCAATTTGATGGCCTAGTACACTCTATGCTCTAGTTCCACCGGAAGATGACTGTTCGGGCTAGGAAGTAGCACAATAAGCTTTACATTTATAAACTCGATCTAATCTCCTAAACTACCTAGCGAACCCGCAGTGTACGTATCGTTTTGTAGAAAGGAAAGTATTCCAAGTTCGAACACAAGGACTGAGGAGAAATTAGGCCATTCAATGATCAAAAATAGTGTAAATCTAAACTAAGATGAGGCAAGGAATAATGAAATGAAAACCATAATATTTTTGGTTTGTTTTGGGTGATCAAACAAGGATCACAAGATATATGCAAACAAACAAGCAAACAACACACAAACACAAAGATAGGTGATAAGAGGTAAGAAATGCGGATTCTAGAGCTTCGGTATTCCGGTTATGATAGTGGACTCATGCAATCAAAACATCAAAGGATAAGTTGCGGTTGTTCGGAGTTGGGTGTTTCTCGAATGCGAACAATTACCGGGTAAGTCTCATGTTCCGCTAGTCTCAAACCTAATCCCTATTACCGGTGAACAACCGGTAGGTGAAATAAAAGATTAAAAAATACTCTAGAAGGGGGGGGGTTGAATAGAGTATGGGAACTTTTCGCAAACCAAATCTCAAGGCCTTGAAACTCCTTTCAAGGGCCTTGATGTCGATCTGTGCTCTTTGTGAAACTTTGATTTCAAGGGCTTTGAAACTACTTTCAAGTGCCTTGACCTCTTGCTTCTACAAAACAAAGTTAGTCACAGTATAGTATATATGGTGCGGAATTGAAAAGATCGACACGAGGATATGTTTACAAAGTTCGGCTCTAAATAGCCTACTCTCCGTCCCAGGGTATATCCTTAGGATCTAACTATCAATAATCAGCTTCAAAGAGTCCTAGATACAAACTAGAAGAAATCCCCTTCTTCTCTCACTGTAGCCAATGCTACGATCTAGCTTCAACTCTCAACCTAACTATAATAGCCTAGTTACTTTGTAGAGTAACACACACTCTAGTATAACACTATTTAGATCTTCCAATTGAGCTCTTGTGTTTTCTCTCTCTAAGGGGATATGGCTTTTGCGTAAAAGAGAGAAAAAAAACAATGAATGAAGATATTTAGGTTGCTCGAAGACATAAAGATGTTTTCCTGTGTAAGCCTGTGTGTTTGTCTTCTTCGACCATCATCTTCATTTATACTCTTCTATGGAGACGTCTTCTAGCCGTTGTAGAGATCACCGTTTGAAGATGAATCTTCTTCTCCATGAAGATCGTTTTTTGTTTCGAGATAAGGTAGACATTGCAATTCTTCAGCTCCTAAGAACACGTCGAGTGCTCAGCTCCTTGATCTTCTTGTCTTCTGTTGAATCGAGAGAGAAGTTATTTTGCCACTCATTGTTTTATAGAAAATCTTCTGAAAAGATTCTCTAATCTTCGGTTGAGATCTTTCTTCGGTTGATGAGATCTTTCTGTTGAAAAAATCTTCCTGGAAAATCTTTAGCTCATTTGAATCCTTGTTTCGTGCATCCATAACTCCAAGGCCATTGAATTCATCCCTTTGTAAACGCTATCTGTTCGCCACTTAGCGTGCGTGCAAATAAACTTTAATTATAAAACTAGAAATCAAGCAAGCGAACCCGCACTGTACGGATCGATATAGTTGAGCAAGAATTCCAGAGTATCGAACACAGGGATTTGGGGGGTTAAATCCAGTTATAGATTATCAAGCAAGTAAATGTATGAAGCTTTTCAAATTATTGGGAAAACAACAATCCTAAAGATCCGAGAATCCAGCTGTGGCAATCGATTCAAGATATACTAAAAATATAAGGACAGAGTTGAGGTTTGCAAAGGTATACGAATGTAAGGCAATGTACGGTGAAGTTCCAAGACCTTATATGATTCACCTAAAGGCACTCTCTATAAAGGTTGTTGAGGCTTCAGTATAGAAAGATTCTAAAGGTAAACATTAACGTCAAATACCCAAACTTGTAATCCAAGGATCAAGACTAACTAAACCGATTAAGATTGTGACACTCAGAATCGAGGTAGAGGTTGTTGAGGCTTCACTACCACCTAGAAAAGGCAAGCCAAGACTAGTTAAAGCAAATCTTTAACTTTGGATTAAAGTAAAAACAATTTCGTAAATTGACACAAAATTACGGGTAGTTCTTGAGTTCCACGGCCGTGGAAGCTCAAGAACAGACCGTGGATTAGGTTCGTCGGCGATTCTCTCTAACTCTCAGGGTCCAATCTGTTTACGATCGATCTATCATCATCTAAGCCACAGCTATCAACCCTTCACCTTAGAATTGCTAAAGGGTTTTAGCCAACAACAGTCATATTGATATCAAATTCAAGAATTAAAAGATTGAAAGATGAAAACTTCCGAAAACCTTCAATAACTTTCAAACCAATCTCAAATCCACAAACCAAGAACAATGATGCAAGTAGATTCAAAATAACACAAACAATCACAATCTTAGATAAGAACGAAGAACGGGATGTCAATCCGTCTTCTAATCAAACCTAAGGATGAAGCGTAATCTCCTTACGAACAAGTCTTCTAAATCTTCACTCCTTCCGTCAATCCGGAAATCTCGATAGCAAAGCGCAAATCTCTCAACGACGATCTCCGCAGAAGCGTAAAACTAGGGTAAGCCAAAGTGTAAGCGAAGGTGACGGAATCTCTCTTCTTCCGTCCTTTTATAGTGTAAGATTAAATATGAGCCCGGCTCATTGCGTAGAAGATCGTGGCTTAAAATATTGCGTAAAAGATAGCCAAGATCACGGTCGTGGAAGGGTTCCACGCCCGTAATTTAGAGCGTGGAAATTGGTCACGGTTTGTCACAACCCTCCACGGCCATGTAAGTTGCTGGAATGCACCACGCTTCTCTTGCCAAGGTTCCACGGCCGTGGACTTGAACGTGGAATCTAGTACGGCCGTATTTTAGAGCGTGGTTTAGAGGTAGATCGTAATTTTCCTTAGCCTCGTGCTATTCTTCAAGTTAGCACCATCCTTAGCTCCTAGAGATGTCCTCAATCCTCGGACATGCTCAATCAAACTCCATTCTCTCTTAATCCGTTCGGAATTAGCTCTAAATCGCCTACAATCAACACAAATCTTATGTAGACCTCTATATCGACAAAATAGATAAACTGACTCACAAATGCTTCAATGCTTTATCAATGAATATCAATATGGATGAAATACACTTAGAAAACGTGCCTAAAATATCACAATATTTCATGCTAACAAATAACCCCATACTTGCCACTTGCTTGGGCCTAAGCAAGGTCTTTCAAAGCTTTAAAAATCAAGTTAGGATGAAATATGTGTACCTTCTCAAAGCAAAACTTCTTTTAGATGAATTTGCCTTCTAATCAATAGATCATTCTCAAATCTTGCTTCATTCGCTTATAAGACTTTCATACACTTAATCAAACAGTAAAGAGTAAAGAAAGCTCATGAATCAATCAAACTTCCATGTAAACATCATAACCTTCAAACATTATCAAAATCAATCATAAGAAACTTCAATTTAGACCACCAAGCCATATAACATTCTTTTGATCTTAAGGACTTTCAAACAAGGTCTAGAATGTGGAAAGGGAAGGAAAACTTTAAGGAATGTGGTGCATGAATCCGGGAAAGTGGATAACTACTCTTTTCTTCTTCTCTTGCGGTTTCCGCAACACTTTCAACCTAGAGCTTCGCTCTTTCTTTTCATTTTTCGACTTTACTTTTGGAGTTATGGATAGAGGTGCACAAAAACCGAAGCCTAGGAGATTGGCGTTTCTCAATTTTTATGAGATGCCTCAAACCCTTAGCGCACATACCATAATCCGCTAGGAATATCACTCAATCCAACTTTGACAAGACACAAACACCCGGCTATGTGAATGGTGCCGAGTTACTCATCATCATGATTGACTTCCCCAAACCTATAATTTCTTTCTATTCCTTTGAATGCAAAGTATTGCTTTCATGGCCCTCCCACATCAAACATGCCTTTTTCATTCAACTCCTCCAAATTCCCGGATAGGTAAAGGAGGTCATTATTTCAATGAGGGGCTAAATGATCAAAGAAAGAAGAAAGAAAATCGAATTGCCTTAATCATCTCAAAAAGAAGCATAAGAACTTATTATGTGATTTCAACCTTGATTTCTCAACATGATTTAAGTAACATTCATCACATTATGAAATTTGCAAAAGAGGGATAATCAACTCATTCAATTTCTTTTCAATTCACTATTTGTTTAAGCATGCGATTGTCATCAAAACTCAATTCACAAGTAGTGATTATCATAGAAATCATCTCTATTCTTAGAAGCACAAAATTTTCAAAATTTTTCAAATTCTTTTTCATGCAATGCAATAATGAAACGTGGAGCAATAGAATGAAACATGCAAGATAGTCTCGATAAAGCATACAAAGTGAGTAAGAGTTATTACAAACTATTAGTCACACCCCACCCCATACTTGGAACAAACATTGTCCCTAATGTTCAAAGAAAAGAAAAAGAAGAAAAGAAAGAAAGAAAAAGAACTCACAAAACGGTGGTGGAGCGGCTAAAGCTGTCGATCATGCAAGTCATCACTGCGGTGGAGGCGGAGACGGAGAGAATCTGGGATCATAGTACCGCCCGAACTACTGGCGGTAGACGTCTCTCATCATGTGGTCAAGGTCATCCACACGTGCATCTCTAGCGTCAGCGCGGATCTCCAAAGCTCCAACCCAGCTAGAAAGGTCGGTAGCCCACTCTGGCAACTGCTCGTACCAGCCAGGCGGCTGGCTGTACCACGCCGGTGCATCTGAAGGTGCTGGTATTGGTGGCGGTGGCGGCTGTGTAGACCATGGTGGTGGAGCTCCGTACCACGAAGGAGGAGTCTCCATCCAAGTGGGCCTCTCGCTGATACTGGCACGGCGAGAGGATGATCCTGAAGCTCTAGCGGAGCGGGGAGAATGCCTAGGCATGGCGGGAACGGCGTCCGGCTGATCCGGGAATGTACCAAAGTCCTGCTCAGCTCCTCCTCCTCCCTCATAGTCATCTCTACCTCCCATCTCCTCCTCTACAACTGGTGGTGGTGGAATGTAGGGAGGGGCTACCAATTTGTTCGCATGCATGGCAGCGAACGTCGCCTTCCAGTTATGGCGTCCAGCCATAATGGAATACTCAGGGAGCCACTCAATGCCTCTCCCGGTCCTACTCTCCCATGGCATAGCAGCGTATGGTGGACCTCTATGTGTGGGGAAGATGATGCCTCTAGTCATGAGGGCCTGAAGTCCTAGGAGTCTAGCAGCAATACGTGTACAAGCCGAGAAATCAACCCCTAATGCCCTAACAAGGTGGGTAACCATCCCACCATATCCAATGTTGTCAGCCCTCTTGTTCTTTAGCTTGCTCATGGTAGCAGCTAAGAGGGTGGCGCAGTCAGCTGGCCTGCCATACAACATACAGTAGAGAAGAAAGAGCTCATCCGTCTTGATCTTATGAGGTGTCTCCGTCCTAGGGAAGAGACACTCAGAAAGCACTCTATGAGCTATCTTCAAGGCTAGATGGTAGATCAATCTAGCCTTGGTATTAGCAGGCTGCCAGCGGTCCTCGCTGGCATAGATCATAGTGATCTCTTCCCAGAAATCCTTGGCGTACACGCCACTGGGGAAACGACCATTGAAGGTCTCGTGGAACCCAAAGAAGGCTCCAAAATCCCGGATGGAGAAATCATAGTTTCTTTCCATCAGCCGGAAAGAAACTATCCTGTCGACATGGCTATGCTCAAAGGAAACTACAAACTCCCTCGTAATCTCCTCATAAGCATCTTCCCGAATAGCGGAGAAGATGACTAAGCCAGCTCTATCTAGGAGCCAAGTAAGGTCTCCTATCACGTGCAAAGGTGCTAGCTCCTCAAGCAGCAAGTATCGCGGTCCTATGACCGTCCTCTCCTCTATCCTCTCTAAGGCGTCTAGGTGAGCCTCATGGATGGTGGGGATCCTAAGGCGAGGTGGTGATGGTGAGGATGGAGGTGAAGGGGATGAAGGAGGTGGCGCTCTAGAAGAGGAAGAGGGGTTGCCCTTCCTCTTTTTGTTCTTATCACTGTCCTTGTTCCTATCGGACACTCTTTCACAAAATCCATATTCTGGCAGAAACCACGGTCTGTTCTTGGTATTCCACGGCCGTGGTACGTACAGTGACCGTGGTTCTTCTCGAAATTTCTCAAAACTCAACAATCAATCACCAAACTCAACAGCAGCAGTCCTAGACTAATTCTCTTCCAATTCCAATCAGTTATTCCTAAAAATTCTAGCAAATGCAAGTCCGAATCGACAAAGATAGAGAAGAGCGAAAAAACCTAGGTTTTCGGATTTTTAAATCCGAATTCTGCTTCCCTCGGTGATTTGCCGCTCGATTTGTTGCTTGGATCTTGTTGGTGATCGGATTTGCTTCTGTTTTAGCCAAAGAACCGTTAAAAACGATTAACGAATAAAGATTTGAGGTGAGGGGAAGCAAATCGACGTTTTTGGGCGTGATTTGGTTAATTGGTGTTGTGCTTTTGTGAAGAACGTGGTTTATATAGTGGCCGTCAAAATTTTTGAAAACCACGGTCTATCGGGGGTTTCCACGGCCGTGGAAATGTACGGAACCGTGGTTTTGGTGATTTTTCTCAGGCTTTTGGAAATTACGGTCACTGTAGCTGTCACGGCCGTGGTTTAGGCCGTGGAACTCTCTGTAATGCTCCAAAGTCCAAGTTTCGTCACTTTTCTTCAAACTTTCTCTTCCCCTTTCCTTTTCCACTGTTCCTACATCCAAAAACACGAACATACCGGAAGGTATCGAAGGCAAAACAAAGCAAAAACGTCTAAACTAAGCTAAACTATGAATCAAAAACAAAAACGATAATGCAATACCTTAGGTTTCCTCCCATGAAGCGCTTTGTTTAAGGTCCGTAGCTAGACCATATTTGCACTTATTCGAGTGCGGTGGGCGCGAACTCTTCAGCTTGGAGTTCCGGTGTATACTTCTTGAGTCGTTGACCGTTCACCTTCGAGCTTCCGCCCGCTTCACCCCATACTTCAACTGCACCTTGGGGGAAAATACGTTTGATTAGAAAAGGTCCGGTCCAACGAGATTTAAGCTTACCTGGAAAGAGACGAAGCCTTGAATTGAAGAGGAGAACTTGATCTCCTTCTTTGAAGTCCTTTGGAATGATATGCTTATCATACCAACGCTTTGCTCTTTCTTTGTAAATCTTGGCGTTTTCGTAACCGTTCAAGCGGAGTTCTTCAAGCTCATTTAGGTCCAAGAGACGCTTCTCTCCCGCTTCCTTCATGCTGAAATTTAGCCACTTGATTACCCAAAACGCCTTGTGCTCCAACTCTACCGGTAAGTGACAAGACTTCCCATACACAAGGTTGTATGGTGTGGTTCCGATGGGAGTCTTATATGCAGTCCGGTATGCCCACAATGCGTCATCTAGATTTAAAGACCAATCCTTCCTAGTCCTTGAAACCGTCTTCTCTAGAATTCCTTTGATCTCCCAGTTTGAGATCTCAACTTGTCCACTAGTTTGTGGATGATAAGGGGTGGCGATCTTGTGAGTCACCCATACTTAGCTAAAAGAGCTTCAAAATGCCGGGCAATGAAGTGAGATCCTCCATCACTAATGATGGTCCGTGGTGTCCCAAATCGTGGGAAGATGGTCTTGTTAAAGAACTTGACCACTACCATGGCATCATTGGTGGGAGAGGCAATCGCTTCAACCCATCTTGAAACGTAATCAACCGCTAAAAGTATGTATTGGTTACCACAAGATGATGGGAATGGTCCCATGAAGTCTACTCCCCAAACGTCAAAGATCTCCACCTCTTGGATGTTATTGAGAGGCATCTCATTCCTCCTAGAGATATTTCTTGTTCTTTGACAAGCATCGCAACAAGAAACAAAGGTTTGTACATCTTTAAATAATGTAGGCCAAAAGAATCCAGATTGCAATACCTTAGCGCTTGTCTTGTTTGAACTAGCGTGTCCTCCACATGGTAGTGAATGACAATGGCGGATGACACTTTGCATCTCATCTTCCGGCATACATCGCCGAATAATGCCATCCGGACCTCTCTTGAAGAGGAGAGGTTCATTCCAAAAGTACTCCTGAACATCCTTAAAGAACTTCTTTCTTTGTGCGTAGGATAATCCGGGCGGTATCTCCTGACAAACCAAATAGTTAACAAAATCAGCAAACCATGGTTCGTTACCTTTGGAGATCACATCGATGCACTCCTCTATAATGTGTAAATGTTCGTCCGGGTCATCTATAGGTAGGTGGTCGTTCTCTAGATGTGTTAGGCGACTCAAATGATCCGCAACAGAATTTTCCGAACCCTTCTTGTCGCGGATCTCTAGATTGAATTCTTGTAGGAGAAGAATCCATCTAATTAGCCTTGGCTTCGCATCCTTCTTTGCAAGGAGATACCGGATCGCAGCATGATCCGTGTATACAATCACCTTTGCACCTACAAGATAAGAGCGAAATTTGTCAATTGCATAAACAATGGCTAAAAATTCCTTTTTCGTAGTGGCGTAGTTGAGCTGCGCTTCATCTAGTGTCTTGCTAGCGTAGTATATGGCATGGGTTCGCCCTTCCTTTCTTTGTCCAAGAACAGCCCCTATAGCTACGTCACTTGCATCGCAGCATGATCCGGAGGTTGGATAATTGGGGCTAAAATTAGAGCTTCCCGAATCATGTTAAACGCATCCAAGCATTCCTGCGAAAACTCAAAAACTGCATCCTTCATCAATAGATTAGTTAGCGGCTTTGATATTTTAGAGAAATCCTTTATGAAACTCCTATAGAATCCAGCATGTCCTAGAAAACTTCTTATCCCTTTCACCGAAGTTGGGGGAGGAAGCTTTTCTATAGTCTCTATTTTAGCTTTATCCACCTCAATCCCTCTACTAGAGATTAAGTGTCCTAGTACAATGCCTTCCTTCACCATGAATTGACACTTCTCCCAATTAAGAACTAGGTTAGTGTCTTCACACCTCTGTAACACAAGAGCAAGGTTAGAAAGACAATTGTCAAAAGAGGAACCATAAACGGAGAAGTCATCCATAAAAACCTCCATGATTTCCTCTATGTATTCGGAGAAGATGGCCATCATGCACCTTTTAAAGGTGTCTGGGGCGTTGCAAAGCCCGAACGGCATCCTCCTATAAGCAAACGTACCCCACGGGCACGTAAATGTGGTCTTCTCTTGATCATCCGGGTGTATCGGAATCTGAAAGAAACCACTATAACCGTCAAGATAGCAAAAATGCGAATGTTGTGCTAACCTTTCAAGCATTTGATCGATGAAGGGTAGTGGGAAGTGATCCTTCCTTGTCGCGTTGTTTAGCTTGCGGTAGTCTATGCACATCCGCCATCCTGTTACGGTTCGGGTAGGGATGAGTTCGTTATTCTTATTGGTGATGACCGTCATTCCTCCCTTCTTCGGAACCACTTGAACCGGACTCACCCACTTGCTATCGGAGATAGGGTAGATGATACCTGCATCAAGAAGTTTAAGAATTTCCTTCTTGACAACCTCCTTCATGGTCGGATTCAACCGCCTTTGAGGTTGTCTTGAAGTCCTAAAGTCCTCTTCCATTAATATCTTATGCATGCATAGGGAAGGTTTTATTCCTACTAAGTCCTCTATAGTATATCCTAAAGCTTTTCTATGTTTCCTAAGGACAACCATGAGCTTACTATGTTCATCTATGCTTAAATCGGAACTAACAATAACCGGAAAGGTAGAATTAGGTCCAAGAAATGCGTACCTTAGATGAGTAGGAAGTGGCTTTAGTTCCATGACTATCGGAGTTTCCAATGGTTCTTGAGGAGTCTCCGATGCCTCCTTAGAAGTGTCTAAGGGTGTGGAAGGTGTGGGAGAAGAATCAAAAGAAGTTGAGGAAGAGGCACAATTACCTTCGGAATCACCCAGAATTACGGCCTCTCTGTATTCTCCACGGCCGTGATTTTGGGCGTGAAAAGGAAATACGGTTGCTCTGTTCTCTCCACGACCGTGTAACCCTCTGGAGTGCTCCACGCTTTTGTTGGTGAAATCCACGGCTGTGGAATATAGTGTATGGCCGTGGATTCGTACGTTCTCTGCCTCGTCGTGGAGTTTCTCAAACTCCTCTTCACACACTTCTTCTTGTGCTTCTAAGGCTTCAATTGCCTCATTGCACTCTTCTTCTTCTCCTATATCCATTAGACTCATAGTAATAACCTTTTGCAAGGGATCTTTGAAGAGAATAGCACTTACCTCCTCTCTAGACAACCCTTCTTCATCTTGGATATTGAATATATCCTCATCAAAGATTGGTTCCTTCACTAGAGTGGAAAGAACGAACTCTACCTTCTCTTCTCCTATGTCAAAGGCGAGTCTAGCATTCTTGCAATCGACTATGCAGCTGGATGTTGCAAGAAACGGTCTTCCGAGAATGATCGGGACCGGACTATCTGTAGGAATGTCAAGCACAACAAAATCTATAGGAACATAGAATTTACCTAGCTTGACCGGGACGTCTTCAACAATACCGACGGGACGAGTTATGGAACGGTCCGCCATGTACAACGTCATCTTTACCGGTTTAGGGTCGCCTAAACCGATCTTCCTACATAATGCAAGTGGTATGATGCTCACACTTGCTCCCAAGTCACATAATGCATCATATGTGACATCTCCCACTCCTATGGGAATACAAAATGACCCCGGATCCTTTAGCTTTGGGGGCATCTTCTCTTTCATGGTCTTGATGAGATCCGAAGAATCCGAACTCATCTTAACCTCTCCGAAATCCTCTAGCTTTTGCTTGTTAGAGAGGATTTCCTTTAAGAACTTGCCATAAGCCGGCATACCTACAATAGTATCAATGAAAGGTATGTTAATATGCAATTTGCTCATGAGTTCTATAAACTTACCGAATTGCTTCTCTAGACGCGCTCTTGCTCTAGATTGCGGGAATGGTAGGGGAGGTTTGTAAGCTGGAGGAGGAACATAGACATTTCCTTCTCCTTCCCCTTTTCTTTCTCTTTCTCAACGGGGACTTCTACAAACTTAGGCTGCGGGTCGGTAGTTGTGACTCCGCTCCTAGTTGTGATTGCCATCACCCTTCCTTTTGGGTTGTCCTCCGTTTTTCCTGGAAGTTTCCCTTGATTCCTAGGAACTTCCTCCGCATGGCTGAACATTTGGTTTTCTAAAACCTTTTGGGCTTTATCAACCTTAGTAATGTGATCATCAACCTTGATGATGCGAGTCTCCAACCCTTGAAGCTTCCCCAAAATCGTTTCCAACATGGGATCGGGCTTCTCCTTCTCCGAAGTGCTTCCACCATTAGATGTTTGGCCCTGGCTTTTCAAAGGAGTGGAAGAAGAGGAAGGTGGAGTTAGTGAATTTGAATTGGAAGGATAAGAATTACCGGAGTTTTGTTGATTGGAGCGCCAATTGTTGTTGTTTGAACCCCTATTGTTGTTCCAATTGTTGTTCCAATTGTTGTTGTTGTTCCAATTATTCCGGTTGTTGTTCCGGTTGTTGTTGTTGTTGCGGTTTGTATTCTCACCACCGTTGTGGTTATTGTTGTTGCCTAAATAACCCACATCTTTTCCTTGTTGCTTTGGAAAGTTGGTCTTGATAGCTTTCTTCAACTCTTTAATCTCGTTGTTGAGAGAAAAGATTTGAGATTGAGCTTCATGTGTGAGCTTTGCTCCTTGCTCCACACGATTCCCCTCCACTTTCCGGTGAGAGTACTTCTCTATGACTTGCGCTTGCTTCTCAATGAAGTCCCAAGCGTCACCTTCCCTCATGTCCATGAATGTACCACATGAAAGGGATTGGAGCTTGAATTGTGTCTCCACATCCAGCCCCTTATAATATATCTCTAATAGTGCAAGCTTTGATATGCCATGATGAGGGCAATCCAATAGCAAATCCTGAAATCTTTCCCAAGATTGAAACAAACTTTCGTTAGATCTCATAGAAAATGCGTTAATCTTACCTCTTAGCTCCGCTGTTTTGGATGGCGGAAAGAACTTAGTGAGGAACTCCGCAGAAAGATCCTCCCATGTCTCAAGCTTTCCACTTGGAAGAGTTTGATACCAAGACAATGCTTTCCCCTTCAAGGAGAAGAAGAAAGGCTTGAGTTTGTAGCTGTTGGTAGTTGCGTTCTTAGGCTTCATCGTCTCCATCATAATCTCAAAGTTTTGAAGATGTTGGTGTGGAGATTCAGCACTTGTTCCACCAAATTGGTTTTGGCGAACAATGGTAATAACTTGAGGGTTGAAGCTAAACCCTTGTACATCGTCAGCATCAAAGTTCACACCTAAACGGCGTGGTTGCTGCGTTGGATCCATCCTTTGGCCAAGAGTTCTTGGCTCTTCATCCACGCGTTCGATCCTTGCATTCCTAGGTGGAACACGGTGATTCGCAGCTGGACGTGGATAGAATGGATTCACATTGATCGTGGGATCAATTTCCTCTAATGGTGGCATGGAGGAGTCGCTATCCTCATTGGATGAGTTGGCTCTAACCGATCTTCCCGGTCTCCTCCTTCTCTTTTTCTCTTTGAGGTTGTTTATCTCCAGCCTCATTTGGAACATCATGTCCGTTAGATCATCAACTTTCATTTGATGACGATCCGTTTCTTCTCTACGAGTCTTCTCACTCCATTGGAGTTGAGCTTCCTTTTCCGCTAACTCCGATTGAAGATCACATTCTCTTTCTTCAGCCATTTTCTTTTCCTTACGCTTTCTCCTTAAAGTCCTCTCAAGCTCTTGATCAAGAGGTAAGAGGTCTTCGTTATTCCTAGACCTGCACATGCACTCGAAAAGATATCAAATAACAAGGGAGAAGCTCCCAAGATTGACAACCGATAACCGAATTCGGCCTAGACCAAATCCCCGGCAACGGCGCCAAAAACTTGTTCGCCACTTAGCGTGCGTGCAAATAAGCTTTAATTATAAAACTAGAAATCAAGCAAGCGAACCCGTAGTGTACGGATTGATATAGTTGAGCAAGAATTCCAGAGTATCGAACACAGGGATTTGGGGGGTTAAATCCAGTTATAGATTATCAAGCAAGTAAATGTATGAAGCTTTTCAAATTATTGGGAAAACAACAATCCTAAAGATCCAGGAATCTAGCTGTGGCAATCGATTCAAGATATACTAAAAATATAAGGACAGAATTGAGGTTTGCAAAGGTATACGAATGTAAGGCAATGTACGGTGAAGTTCCAAGACCTTATATGATTCACCTAAAGGCACTCTCTATAAAGGTTGTTGAGGCTTCAGTATAGAAAGATTCTAAAGGTAAACATTAACGTCAAATACCCAAACTTGTAATCTAAGGATCAAGACTAACTAAACCGATTAAGATTGTGACACTCAGAATCGAGGTAGAGGTTGTTGAGGCTTCACTACCACCTAGAAAAGGCAAGCCAAGACTAAGTTAAAGCAAATCTTTAACTTTGGATTAAAGTAAAAGCAATTTCGTAAACTGACACAAAATTACGGGTAGTTCTTGAGTTCCACGGCCGTGGAAGCTCAAGAACAGACCGTGGATTAGGTTCGTCGGCGATTCTCTCTAACTCTCAGGGTCCAATTTGTTTACGATCGATCTATCATCATCTAAGCCACAACTATCAACCCTTCACCTTAGAATTGCTAAAGGGTTTTAGCCAATAACAGTCATATTGATATCAAATTCAAGAATTAAAAGATTGAAAGATGAAAACTTCCGAAAACCTTCAATAACTTTCAAACCAATCTCAATTCCACAAACCAAGAACAATGATGCAAGTAGATTCATAATAACACAAACAATCACAATCTTAGATAAGAACGAAGAACGGGATGTCAATCCGTCTTCTAATCAAACCTAAGGATGAAGCGTAATCTCCTTACGAACAAGTCTTCTAAATCTTCACTCCTTCCGTCAATCCGGAAATCTGGATAGCAAAGCGCAAATCTCTCAACGACGATCTCCGCAGAAGCGTAAAACTAGGGTAAGCCAAAGTGTAAGCGAAGGTGACGGAATCTCTCTTCTTCCGTCCTTTTATAGTGTAAGATTAAATATGAGCCCGGCTCATTGCGTAGAAGATCATGGCTTAAAATATTGCGTAAAAGATAGCCAAGATCACGGTCGTGGAAGGGTTCCACGCCCGTAATTTAGAGCGTGGAAATTGGTCACGGTTTGTCACAACCCTCCACGGCCATGTAAGTTGCTGGAATGCACCACGCTTCTCTTGCCAAGGTTCCACAGCCGTGGACTTGAACGTGGAATCTAGTACGGCCGTATTTTAGAGCGTGGTTTAGAGGTAGATCGTAATTTTCCTTAGCCTCGTGCTATTCTTCAAGTTAGCACCATCCTTAGCTCCTAGAGATGTCCTCAATCCTCGGACATGCTCAATCAAACTCCATTCTCTCTCAATCCGTTCGGAATTAGCTCTAAATCGCCTACAATCAACACAAAGCTTATGTAGACCTCTATATCGACAAAATAGATAAACTGACTCACAAATGCTTCAATGCTTTATCAATGAATATCAATATGGATGAAATACACTTAGAAAACGTGCCTAAAATATCACAATAATTCATGCTAACACTATCTTCCTTTGTTCTTGAGTTATACTTCAAGGCCCTTGAAATCCATATCAAGGCCCTTGACACTTTGATAATACCTGCACTAAATTGAAACCAACCAAAAATCTAGAGAATAGAATCAATACATTATTAGTATATCCAACTACTACATTTGTGTTAAGTCTTCCATCATCAACACCTGTAATACATTTTAATCAAGGTGGAGTTTTCAATCCCTCCCTTGATGGAAGACAACACAAATGTTTTATCGTACCTGCATTTGTTAGTTTAGCAATGCATATGAAAATCAAAACTAAAAATGCAGAATGCAGTATATCGAAATGTCGGATCATATTTATCCCCCTTTGTCTTTCAACAAGGGAGAAAAAACAGTCAAAGTACGGGAATTTAAAATACGATTACAGACCCAAAATAGTATTTTCTCAAACCACATAGAAGATTTTCAGAAAACCAGTCAGCTTAATTCTCCTCTTAGAACTTTCTCTTTCCTTTGGATGAAGATTTCTTATAACGCCAATCATCCATTTCAACTGCCAAACGTCTTTTCTGTTCTTCAGCTCGTCTCTACTTTACTACTTCATACTCAACCTTTGGCAAGAACATTGGCTCAACATGAGTTGGATACAAAATTGATTTATTTTGTACACGCCTTTTACAATTCATCAGCATATTCTCAACCTTCTCTTGAGTATGTTGAGCTACATCTTCAGGTACGGGGAAAATGCTTCCCATTGCAGTCAGTGTAAGAGCATTCATCAAATACATCTCATTGACTTTAGCATTTATGGTAGCTAGCAACTCGAAATTTGTATCCATTCTCCTCTTGGTGTCAAACTGAAAATCAGATAATTCACGATTGAGACAAGCTATTTCTTTTTCACAACCCTCTAACCAAATTTCTGGAGTAGGAGAAGGTTTGACTTCTTCATTTGGATTTTGAGTAGTTCCTTTTCCTTTTAAAATCCATGTTCCTGCAAGAGTTTTCTCAATCCCCAGATGTTCTAAGCAGTTCTCATTAATTTTGCTGGTAATAGACTATCTTTCCTCAAAGGATGTGTCAATTTTGTAATAATCAAAGAGCTTAGACCGTAAATTACCATAAGACAGAGGAATAGGTCTCTTAGAATTAACAGAATGCATCATATGGTTGAGAATCAAATTAGGCACATTTATGTCCAAATCAGACATAAGCAAATGAATTAATTCTAGAGATTGATCAGTCAGCAGCTCTCCTGAGTTTACACGAGGAACGACACATCGAACCAGTATGGTAAACACTATTTTAGCCTCTAAGGTAAGAGATGTATGAGTAAGTTGACGTGAGGTTGAATTTTGAACCAGAAAATTTTCTTAGCAATACGAACAATCTTTGATCTTGAAGGATAGTTGAATACAACATCTGTAGGAATTCCAAAAATCTCACTTAAAATAGAAGGAGTGAGTAAAATCAGAGTACCTTTGACTGAAGATTCAAGAATGATGCATCCTTTGTCCCTTTTTGTGGTGAGATTAACATAGAATAGTCTCGTGAGTCGTGGAAAAGCAAAATCTCCAGGGTATAGAACCTTCCAGATAATCGAACTCTTCAGCTTGTCTATGCAGGGTATCTTGAGAGTATTGAGAAAATAAGTATCCACCAAATCACACATACAGAGCGGTCGATTGTGAAAACCATAAAGCCAAGATCTAGAACATTGAAAATTAACGAACCATGATGAGGGAAGACCGGTAGTCTGAGATGTATCCAGATCTTCAGAAGATTTTTCTTCTTTAGCAATTGAGGAATTTTGAACAACTTTCTTTTTGGGAGCTAGAGGAGCAGATCTCTTGCTTCTAGGTGCCATGAGGAAAGTTTGAGAGAGAAATCAAAGGATTTTGAAATAGGGTTTCTTGTGAAAGAATAAAAAGATAGAGAAAGTAGGTCCTTTTTAACAATCCAAAGAATTTGTGCACAATAGGCTCCTACAGCTATATATTCAGCTTCAGTTGTGGATAGGGCAACAGAGTTTTGCTTCTTGGAGTGCCAACTAGTTAGGGATGACCCTAAGAATTGGCAACATCCAGAGTTACTTTTTCTATCGACCTTATAACTTGCAAAGTCTGCATCTGAATAGCCAACTAGATGAAACGAGCTTTGTGGAGGGTACCATAACCCTTGATCCTTAGTCCCATTGAGATACCGAAAAATTCTTTTCACAGCTATCAAATGTGACTCTTTAGGATCAGCTTAAAATCTTGCACACATGCACACGCTAAACATAATGTCAGGACGACTAGCAGTTAGATACAACAATGAACCGATCATACCTCGATACTCCTTTTGTACTACACTTTTGCCATTCTTGTCATGGTCTAACGAAAGTGTTGAACTCATAGGAGTCTTTGCAACCTTAGATTGATCCATTTTGTACTTCTTAAGCAAGTCTCTAGTATACTTGCTTTGATTGAAAAAAATTCCTTTCTTCGCTTGTGTAACTTGAAGTCCAAGAAAGAAATTTAGCTCTCCCATTAAGCTCATTTCAAATTCCCTGCACATAATATCTAAAAATTCCTTGTAGAGGGAGTTATTAGTAGCACCGAATAATATATCATCAACATAGATTTGCACTACTAAAATGTCGTTGCCTCTAGTTTTGATAAACAATGTTTTATCAATCAAACCTCTTTTGAAATTGTTTTCAAGAAGATATTTAGACAATCTTTCATACCAAGCATTAGGAGCTTGCTTAAAACCGTAAAGAGCTTTGTCTAATTTAAAAACATGATTTGAAAATTCATCAATTTTCAAAACCAGGAGGTTGAGCAACATAGACTTCTTCTTCTAAGAAGCCGTTTAGAAAAGCACATTTTACATCCATTTGAAAAAGTTTTATGCTCATGAAAGATGCAAATGCAAGTAGCATACGTATGACTTCCAACTTAACAACTGGAGCAAAAGTCTCCTCATAATCAATACCTTCTTCTTGGTTATAGCCTTGTGCTACAAGTCGTGCTTTATTTCGAATGAGTTTGCCACTTTCATCTAATTTGTTTCGAAAGACCCATTTCGTGCCAATAACAAATTGATGTTTTGGTCTTGAAGTAAGAGTCCATACCTTGTTCCTCTCAAATTCATTCAATTCATTTTGCATGGCAATGATCCAATCAGGTTCTTGAAGAGCTTGAGCGTAGTTCTTTGGCTCGACAAGTGAAACAAAAGTGGAGAAGGCACATAGATTGTTCACTTTATATCTAGTTTGAACTCCAGCATTTGGATCTGAGATCACATTCTCTTGTGGATGATATGAGGAGTGTTGAACTTTTCTTCTTTTAACAGATGGAGCAGATCTAGAAGGTTGAGCTTCATATGTTTGACTACATTCAGGTACGATTTGTATATTTCCTGTTGATCCAATCTCAAGGCCTTGAAGTTGGGTTTCAAGCCCTTGAAGCGGAGTTCTGTTATCACAGTTTCTTGTTTCAAGGTCTTGAAGGTGTGTTTCAAGATCTTGAGGGTTTTCTTTGGTATCTTGAATCTTTTCCTGCATATTCTTGTCTTGATCTTTAAGATCTTCCTCTTCATCCAAATTACGATCTTCTCTTTGATTTAGATTTAGATCTGCAAAACTTTCACTCAAAGTACCATCATTGCTTTCATCAAAAATAATATAAATGCTTTCCTCGACAATTTTGGTAAGTTTGTTATTGACACGATAAGCTTTGCTATTTGAAGCATATCCAATGAATATAGCTTCATCACTACATGCATCAAATTTCCCAAGATTATTTTCGCCATTGTTATGAACAAAACAAGTACATCCAAATGGTTTGAAATATGAAATGTTTGGTTTTCTTCCTTTAAAGATTTCATAAGGAGTCTTTTTTAAAATAGGGCGAATTAAACATCTATTCAAAATATAATTTGCAGTGTTTACTGCTTCAGCCCAAAAGCTTTTTGGCAAATTGTTTTCTAAAAGCATTGTCCTAGACATATCCTCATGAGTGCGTTTCTTTCGTTCCACAACTCCATTTTGTTGAGGAGTTCTAGGGGCTGAAAATTTATGTGAAATGCCATATTTTGCACAAAATAAGTCAAACTTTAGTTGATCCAACTCATCATCATCATCATCATCATCATAAAATAATATGAATGCTTTCCTCGAAAATTTTGGTAAGTTTGTTATTAACACGATAAGCTTTGCTATTTGAAGCATATCCAATGATTATAGCTTCATCACTACATGCATCAAATTTCCCAAGATTATTTTCGCCATTGTTATGAACAAAACAAGTACATCCAAATGGTTTGAAATATGAAATGTTTGGTTTTCTTCCTTTAAAGATTTCATAAGGAGTCTTTTTTAAAATAGGGCGAATTAAACATCTATTCAAAATATAATTTGCAGTGTTTACTGCTTCAGCCCAAAAGCTTTTTGGCAAATTGTTTTCTAAAAGCATTGTCCTAGACATATCCTCATGAGTGCGGTTCTTTTGTTCCACAACTCCATTTTGTTGAGGAGTTCTAGGGGCTGAAAAATTATGAGAAATGCCATATTTTGCACAAAACAAGTCAAACTTTAGTTGTTCATCATCATCATCATCATCATCATCATCATCATCATCATCATCATCATCATCATCATCATCATCATCATCATCATCATCATCATCATCATCATCATCATCATCATCATCATCATCATCATCATCATCATCATCATCATCATCATCATCATCATCATCATCATCATCATCATCATCCACTACTAAATAACGCGCGTATAGTGACCGCTGTTAGCGACGACAATCCAATTGGTCACTATATTAGCGACTAATAAAATATTATTGCTACGTTCGGTCGCCAATGGCGACCGCATCTGGTTAGTTTCTATTGTCGTCGCTACGAGCGACCAACATTTGAGGAGTTGCTAATGCACGTCGCTATTACCCACCGCAATTATTTCCGTCTCTAAATTGGTCGCTAATGTAGAAACCGCAGTCTCTTAGTCGCGTATTAGTCTCTAAGTAGTGACCATTGTGGCGACCGTAGTGAATTAGTCGCTATTGTGGCGGCTACAGAGCTTCGGTCATTTAAATAGTCTCTAAATAGAGACCACTTTGGAGACCTTGTGTTGTTAGTTACTCTATTCGTCGCTATCTGAGTCGCTAAGGAGGGATCATATCTACGACCACATTAGGGACCACTTGTGAGGGTATAACTGGTCTCCGTGTAGCGACCACAACAACATTGGTCACAAATTTGTCGCTAGTGTTGTCGCCATAGTAGTCTCCAATGCGTCATCAAAGTGGTCGCCAATGTAGTCGCTAATGTAGTCGCTAATGCCGAATTATCGGAACAAAACTCACCAGGATAACCTAGATCAATATAATTTCGTTCCAACCTTCTTTATGCCGCGAAGAACGACAAATAACCCTTATTCATTGATTCACGTGTTTCTCAATCTATCATTGGATCAATTGTCAAGAAATATTCAAATTCACGAGGTAAGTATTAAACTTTGAAGTTTCGTTTTGATTTCGTACTTTAATTTCATGTAAAAATTTTAAAAAATTACGATTCTCATATCTCATTGATCATCGTATGTGTTCAAAGTTTACAAGCGATCTTTTTCTTTGAACAAATTAGTCTTGTAAATAGCTATGGAATCAAATTGTTAATATACATGTTTCAAATAATGAATTTAACTAAATTTTTGTGTAGATATTAGTGAATTGACATTGCTTATACAACAACTTAGTATCATGTTGGCAATTTTTGTTTTTGTTTTTGTTGTTGTGTAGTGACGATGAACAATCGTGTTTGGATGTATGATATGTACTTGCCGAATGGTGGAGGAGTAAGGTAAGAATTTTTTGATGGGGTGGATAAATTTGTAGATTTTGCTACTTCTCAACCTGAGTTCATGGATGGAGATAAGATTAAATGTCCATGCAGCAAATGTCGCAATTGCAAATGGTCTGAAACAAATAATGTTAAAGATCATTTGTATCGATTCGGTTTTGAACCTAATTATTATAGGTGGACAACACAAGGTGACCAGAAGATGCATATGTACCTTCGTCAAACAGCGAACAACCACCAGAGAATAGTAGAGAGGAGTTGTATGCTCATTTAAATGCGGAACAAAGGATGATATTTGACATTGCAGGTCCGAGTTTTGCTCCTGCTACAGGGTTCAATGTTCAAGAAGATCATGAAATTGAACACTTTGATCAAGTTAACGAAGTGAATGAGATGATGCTAGATCCATCTGCAAAAGATGAGGAGGCCAGCTTGTCCAAACGGTTTTTGGATGTGCTAAAAGCAGCAAATGAACCAGTATATCCGGGATGTGAAACACATACACAATTATCTTTTGTGGCTAGACTTATGAGCTTGAAGAATGAATATAATGTGCCTGCAAGTGTCTTTAATGGCTTTGTTCAGTTGTATGATGATGCTAGATCCCTCAGTCCTTAGCTCCTTGATCTTCTCGTCTTCTGTTTAATCGAGAGAGAAGTTATGTTGCCGCTCTTTGTTTTTAGAAAATCTTCTGAAAAGATTCTCTAATCTTCGGTTGATGAGATCTTTCTGTTGAAAAAAATCTTCCTGGAAAATCTTCAGCTCATTTGAATCCTTGTTTCGGGCATCTATAACTCCAAGGCCCTTGAATTCGTCCCTTTGTAAACGCTATCTTCCTTTGTCCTTGAGTTATACTTCAAGGCCCTTGAAATCCATATCAAGGCCCTTGACACTTTAATAAAACCTGCACTGAATTCAAACCAACCAAATATCTTGAGAATATAATCAATAAATTGTTAGTATATCCAACTACTACATTTGTGTTAAGTCTTCCATCATCAACACCTGTAACACATTTTAATCAAGGTGGAGTTTTCAACCGGGTACGTCTCAAGGAACTAAGGTCTACATAAGGGTCAAACCCCACTTTACCGGGTAAGTCTCGGAAAATGTAAGTCTTAGGCAACGATCCTAACACACTCAATCCAGTAGTGGATTTTTTTGGCTCACTACTACCTATAGTTCATCATCTTATATATCAAAGAGAGGAAATCACCGGGTAAGTCTCATTCCTCAACTAGTTGCTAGCAAAGGTCACCCTAGGCTAGATTAGGCTCAACAAACACTAGGATTTCAACACATCTATCCTAACATCAAGATTCATCAACAATAGTACAACAACACATATATCTCGGGTGGATCATAGTCATATAGGCCGAAGTGGCATGAAGAACAGGCCGAGATCATGGACTGAGCTAGGTTTTCGAACACAAATTCATCCAAAGCTAACATATCAGTCCATACAATCATAGTCCAAAGCATAACAATCCTTCCTTCACCCTAGAATCACATATCTCATCCAACATACATATCTAGATCAAACTTCATCATAAAAGCATGGTTGCAAGTCATAGCTAGAAAATGAAGATAAGACCAAAGAAAAGACATTACCAAGCTGAAATAGAAGTTACCACAATCTTGTAAAGGCTTCAAGAGCATCTCCAAGGTGTCAACAAGGAAACCTCACTCAAAACCACTCAAATCTCACTCTAAAACTAAGTTCTACACTAACGTCTTCAAAGAACACCCATAAGGGTTCTTGGAAGAAACAATGGCCAAAAGGGTTCTTGGAAGAAACAATGGCCAAAAGGGTTATTGGAAGAAACAATGGCCAAAAGTCTATGTGGGATACAAGAGAGAAAAGACAAAAGAAAGGGGAACCCATAACCAGCCTGCAAAAATCACTTAAGTACTCCACCAAAGCAATGTCGGACCAAGGGAGGTGGTGCCAAGTGTCGTGGGTGGTCCAGAGGAGGATCTCGGTTGCTCCATGGAGGCATCTCGGCCGAGATTGGTGAGCCTTGGACCGAGATGGCTCAAACTCAACACCAAACTCCACATGATCAAGTGCTAATCCAGTCCTTGCACAACTAAGGTCCTTGCCTTCTTCTTTCCTCCAAGCATGAGTCATTTGAAATCTCGATTCCATACCATCATGAGGCTCAAACCTCAAATTTATCAATAATGTCTCAAAGGTCCCCAAAGTACCTAAAAAATCGACAAAAGCTCGTGTAGACATCTATTCCGACAATATGATTGAATTTAGCGTAAACATCACGAATAGTGTGGAAACATGCATATATGAAAGGAAAAACTATCTAAAAGAGTTCCTAAACTAGCGTCATAAATCACGTCATCAATGACAAGACTTGCCATAGACTAGATTGTACGATGTAGTTCTTATGAGAGTCTTGAAAGCAGTTATGTAGGCCCATAGTGCGTCATTCAACTTCATTGACCAATCCTTTCTTGTTCTAGACATAGTTTTCTCTAGAATTCCTTTAATTTCTCTATTTGATATCTCTACATGGGCACTAGTTTAAGGATGGTATTAAGTGGCTACCCTGTGAGTTACCCCATACTTGGATAGAAGTGCTTCAAACTTCCGGGCGATGAAGTGTGTTCCTCCATCACTAATGATGACTTGGGGCATCCCAAATCTTTGAAAAATGATTATGTTAAAGAGCTTCACTACCCTTGGCGTCATTAGTAGGATAAACAACAACTTTCATCCATCTAGAAACATAGTCTACCGCCATTAGTATGTAAAGGCTACCACAAGAAGATGGGAATGGTTCCATGAAGTCCACTCCCCATTTATCAAATATCTCAACCTCTTGGATGTTGTTTAGAGGCTTCTCATTCCCCCTATATATATTTCCTGTTCTTTGACAAGCATCATAAGAGACAAAAAAGGTTTGCACATCTTTGAATAAGTTAGGCCAAAAGAAACCGGATTGAAGTACCTTAGCACATGTCTTGTAGGAACTAGCATGTCCACCACAAGGTAATGAATGACAATGGAGAATGACGCTCTCCACTTAATCTTCTGGAATACATCTTTTGAACAATCCATCACGACCCCTCTTGAAAAGAAGAGGCTCATTCCAGTAATAGTATCACACATTCTTGAAGAACTACTTCTTCTAGGCATAGGATAGACGAGGAGGGACTTCTTCACAAACCAAATAAATTACAATGTCTGCGAACCATGGATCGTTGCCTCTTAAGACTTGAAGTAGACACCCCTCAATCAAATGTAGTTGCTCTTCCGGGAATGAATAATCAATGGGCGTGTCATCCTTCTCAATCACAATAGGAGGCAACCGGCTAAGATGATCCGCCAACGAGTTCTCGGATCCTTTGTTGTCCCGGATCTCTAGATCGAACTCTTGTAAAAGGAGGATCCATCTAATGAGGCACAATTTTGCATCCTTCTTGGTGAGCAAGTACCGGATTGCAATGTGGTCGGTGTAGACAATGACTATTCTCCAACAAGATAGGAACGGAATTTCTCGAAAGCATAGACCACCTCTAGTAACTCCTTTTTAGTTGTGGCGTTGTTCAATTGAGATTCATTTGGCGTCATGCTAGCATAATAGATGACATGAGTGCATCCATCTTTATTTTGACCAAGCACGGCTCGTACGGCTACGTCACTTGCATCACACATAACCTTAAAGGGTAGGTTCCAATCCAGAGGTTGAATGATAGGTCCGGGTATTAATGCTTCCTTCAACTTGTAAAAAGCATCTAGACATTCCTTCGAAAACTCAAAAACCACATCTTTTATTAGTAGGTTAGTCAATGGTTTAGAAATCTTAGAAAAGTCCTTAATGAATCTTCTATAAAAACCTGCATGACGTAAAAAGCTTCTTACCCCCTTTATTGATAAAGGTTGAGGTAACTTCTCGATGGTCTCTATCTTTCGCTCTATCCACTTCAATTCCGCGGTTGGAGATCAAGTGACCTAGAACAATATCTTCACTAACCATAAAATGAGACTTCTCCTTATTTTAGGACAAGGTTAGTGTCTTCACATCTTTATAAAACTAGAGATAGGTTAGCTAAGCAAACATCAAATGAAGAACCGTAGACAAAAAAATCATCCATAAAAACCTCCATGATGTTCTCAATATACTTGGAGAATATAACCATCATGCACCGTTGAAAGGTAGCTGGTGCGTTGCACAGTCTGAAAGGCATTCTCCTGTAAGAAAATGTACCCCAAGGGCAAGTGAAAGTAGTCTTTTCTTGATCGTCACAATGGATGAAGATTTGGAAGAATCCACTATACCCATCTAAATAGAAAAAGTGGGAGTGTTGCGCCAATCTCTCTAACATTTGATCAATAAAAGGGAGAGGGAAGTGATCCTTCATTGTAGTTGCGTTCAGTTTCCTGTAATCTATGCACATCCTCCATCTTGTGAACGTCCTTGCGGTAATCAACTCGTTATTTTTTTGGTAACAATGGTCATTCCTCCTTTCTTAGGAACAACATGGACGGGACTCACTGATAGCATGAATTATAGTCTATATTTTGGGACTTGTTTAGACGTTTTATCTTCAATAATCTGCATGTTTGAATGTATATTACGTGATTATATCGTCGTTTCATCTACCTTTGCGGGAATCGAGGTCTACACCAAGTTTCGTTGTAATCGTAGGTAAAATGGCACGTTTTGCATCAAAATGGAGCTAAAGGAGCTAAGGAGTCATTGGAGCTACATTCAGGAGCTTAAGGAAGAATCCAAGAAGCATGGAATTGAATTAAAGATTTACTTTGGACCAGATTTAAGAGATTTCACCTACAGCTGAGAGTCACCTCGGTCAGCTACAGTACCACCTCGACCGAGGTGATCTTGAGGAGTCCCCGACCGAGGCGAACACTTTGACGCGGCGAGATATATTTTATTTGGCTGAGATCTTTTATTTTTGGAAGGAGAGATCTTATAATTTTGGGCTGGATTTCTGGAAGGAAGATCATATATTTTAGAGATTTATTTTAGGAGATAAAATATATTTTATTTGGAAATTATCTTTTTAAGATATTTTATCTTTGGAAGATAATTCTCCTATATAAAGGGTTGGATTTTTCACAAGTTCAACCATGCTTAGCATGCTTAGAGGGCTGATAGCATCCAGCATTTAAGGGAATTTCTCCAGAGTTTTGAAGGAAGGAAGATTGAAGATCAATCAAGGAAGGATTGATAGCTTGTTATAGCTTTTGTGAAGGGTTTTGTAAGACTTTCTTAGATTCCCTTCTTATTGATTTGTCTCGTTGGATTTGTTATCCAAGGAACGCTTATTTGTTTGATATTTGTTTCAGTTATTGAAGCCTTGTTCTTAAGGTTTTTGTGTTCAAATATTCATTCTCTTCCCATATATTTGATTATTGCTTTCATGATGATGAGTGGCTAATTTCTTTGTGCGATTCTAGGGTGATTGGCTGAAGGTTGTGGGAAAAACAATGATAGAATAATCTTAAATTCCAGTAGGACCCTAAAAGCTCGAGTCTTTATCCTTAACCCTAGAATATCTCGTTCAGTCGATGAACATCTCGGCCGGGGTGGAACTTGACTGACCGAGGTGTCCTTTTTTGATCTGAAACTGAGAGTTAAGTGTTAGAGTTTGCCAAATCCTATTCTTATTACACCTTTCCTGGTTCAATGCAAGCCTAGGATGAGACTTACCCGGTAATTCCTTAGTTTGTTTACCCAAGATCATAAGTGTAGGTAATAAAGGTTTATCCTTTATTGGGGTTTGAGTGTGCCTTCATTCCATCTTTTTGAGTTAGCCTGAGACTTACCCGGTAAAGGTTGATTCTATTCCCTTAGTTGGTGTGTTGGTTTGAGATTATAATTCCTTTCCTTAGTACCTTGAGACTTACCCGCTAATAGGAACTTTTGGTTTGGAGTTAGTGAGACTTACCTGGTGATCTATTCCACTTTAGAAACACCTTCCCTTTGCAAAACCTCACCTTTGTCTGCTTATCTTGAGATCTTGAGTTGGAACCACAACTGGATGCCTTAATCCTTAGAATTTGCATATTTCCTTAATTGACTATGTTATCATCTTTTCATTGCTTTAATTGCTTTTGTGGTTAGTTGCAATATTCAAAACCTATACATGCTTTGTTTCACCTAAGTCCCTGAGATCGACACCCCGGAATTCTTGCTTTTACTATAATTGACCCGTACACTGCGGGTTCGCATCCTTATTTTAAGCATACATCTTGGGTTATAAATTTAAAGCTTGCACACACCATTTGGAGCGAACAAGTTTTTGGCGCCGTTGCCGGGGACTTGGTCTAGACCAAGCCGGTTGCGTTGTCTTTCGGGGCTGTTGCCCCTGTTATTACTAACCACTCTACTTGAGTGACTTTCACAGGTTCTTTTTCTTAGGTTTATGCGAAGAACCCGTGCTGGGAAGGAAATCGTTACTTACGATCTCGAACCAGAAAAGACATATAAGAGACTCTTGAAAGAAGCGAAAATGGCCAACCAAGACAATCGCGATCTTGAGGCTGAATTGAAGGAGGCAATGGAACAACTGCGCCTCAATAGGGAAGAACTGCAGCGCGAAAGGGAGGAAAATCGCACCCAAGCTGCAGAGATTGAAGCAGATATGGCTGAGTTACGAGCTCAGATTCTGCATCGACCAGAACCTCGACCGAGGCAGGACCCCGCTCCAGTTGCCCCGGCTGAGATACTTCCACCTCGGATGCCAGTCCGAGATGTTCTTTTTGCAGGTATTCCACAAACCCTAGGGCAGAGGATGGACCCAAACCAGCAAGTGAGGCATCCAGGAGTCAACCTAGGAGATCCAGCGGAGCATGATTATGAACTTCGACCGCAAGTTCTTTCCATGATTCGCCAATGCCAATTCGGAGGTCTAGAAAGGGAGTCTCCACATCAACATCTACAAAACTATGAGATCTCGATGGAGACCTTGAAGCCTTCAAGAGTGGAAAATAATAATTACAAGCTAAGGCCTTTTTACTTTTCTTTGAAAGACAGGGCGCTTACTTGGTACCAGTCTCTTCCTCCCGGAAAGATCAACACTTGGGAGGAGATGACGACGGAGTTCTTAACGAAATTCTTCCCCCCTCCAAGACAGCCGAAATGAGAGGGAAGATCTATGTATTCATCATGAAAGACAAGGAGAGTTTATCCAAGTCATGGGAGAGATTTAAAGATGTTCTTTTGGATTGCCCACATCATGGTATTCCAAAGATAGAGTTGTTGGAGATTTACTTCAAGGGATTGGATGGAGCTACCCAATTTAGCCTTCAACTACTATCCGCCGGCACATTCATGGACATGCCGATTGATGAAGCTTGGGAATTCATTGAAAAACAAGCTTTGCATATGGAGAAGTACTCACACTAAGGAGCTGAAAATGGAGTTAAGAGAGTTAATTTCCAAGAAGCTCCATCAAATGATAATCAACTTACCTCCCTCAAGAATGATGTGAAGCAATTGAAGGAACTTTTGGTTGCTCACACCAAGAAAGAAGAGGAAGGATATCAAGGCTCAAGGAACAACAATGGTTACCGGAACAACAACGGTTTCCGGAACAACAACTACAACAACAATAGAGGATCCAACAACAATAATTGGAGGCCAAACAATCAAAATTCAGGTAATTCTTACTCTAACTCCAATTCAAACAACTCTTCTAATCCTTTCCTCTCTTCTTCTTCTTCTTCTTCTACTCCATTGAAGAACCAGGAGCCTGGATCAAGCTCGTCCCAGCCGGAAAAGAAAGATGCAGTGCTGGAGGCTATCTTGATCAAGCTCAACACTATGGAGACGTCCATGACTTCATTTTCAAAGGCACAAAAAGCCTTAGACCAACAATTCTTTAATAAGGCGAATGAAGCGCCAAGAGATCCAGGGAAGCTTCCAACTAGGACAGAGAGCAACCCTAAAGGACAGATCATGGCAATAACGACGAGAAGTGGACTGAAAGCTGTAGATCTAGTGCCTCGGTCGATGCCAGTGAAGAACACCTCGGTCCAGGTACAGACGAAGAACACTTCGGCCGAGGTACCAACCGAGGTGGAGCCTCAAAGAGCGTCGGACAAAACTGAAGTTTATGTCCCACCTCCTGCATATAAACCACCACTTCCATTCCCTCAGTCAAGGGCCAGAGCACATCTAGATAAGCACTTTGGTAAGTTCCTTGACTTGATGAATAAAATACATATTAATATCCCTTTCCTTGATGCTATTCTAGGGATGCCCGCATATGGGAAGTTCTTAAAAGAGATTCTATCAAGGAAGAGGAAGCTGGAAGACTTTGGTGATATAAGGATGACATCTAAATCTTCCGAGCTCATTCAAATCATGAAGGAGAAGATGTCACCCAAGTTAAGGGATCCTGGTTCATTTTGCATTCCCATTCAAGTTGGGGATGTCACTTGTGAGGCGTTGTGTAATCTAGGAGCCAGCGTGAGCATCATTCCGCTGGAGCTATGTGTGAGGATCGGGCTTGGAGAGCCCAATCCGGTGAAGATACGGTTATACAAGGCGGACCGCTCTATTACCCATCCCGTGGGCATTTTGAAAGACGTCCCGGTTAAGTTAGGTAGCTGGTGCATTGCACAGTCTGAAAGGCATTCTCCTATAAGAAAACGTACCCCAAGGGCAAGTGAAAGTAGTCTTTTCTTGATCGTCACAATGGATGAAGATTTGGAAGAATCCACTATACCCATCTAAATAGCAAAAGTGGGAGTGTTGCGCCAATCTCTCTAACATTTGGTCAATAAAAGGGAGAGGGAAGTCATCCTTCGTTGTAGCTGCGTTCAGTTTCCTGTAATCTATGCACATCCTCCATCTTGTGAACGTCCTTGCGGGAATCAACTCGTTATTCTTTTGGTAAAAATGGTCATTCCTCCTTTCTTAGGAACAACGTGGACGGGACTCACCCACTTATTATCAAAAATTGGAAAGATGATACTTGCATCAAGCAACTTAAGAACTTCCTTCTTCACCACCTCTTTCATGATCAGATTTAAACGTCCTTGAGGTTCACGTGAAAGCTTATGATCTTCTTCCATAAGAATCTTATGCATGCATAAAGAAGGCTTAGTTCCAACTAAATCATCAATGATGTAACTAAGAGCTTTCTTATGTAATCTTAATTCATGCATCAACTTACCAAGTTCATCATCACTAAGGTTAGCACTCGCAATGACAAGATATGTAGAGTTAGGTCCAAGAAAAGCGTACCTTAGATGGGAAGGAAGAGGCTTCATCTCCAATGTAGGAGGATCTTTTGTTGAGGAATCCTGACCTTCCGAAGCATCTTGGGATGCTTCCATAGTTGTGGAGAAAGTATTATTGCATCTTGGAACACTTCCATGCAACTTCGGAAAGGAATCCGGAGTTTCGGAAATCTCGATTCCTATGGACAAATCTCGGTTGATGTTGCAATCGACATGGAAAATCTCGGGTGAATTAACTAAAACCTCTGACGAGATTTTTGCCTCTTAACCGAGATTTTTATTATCACTCGTACCTTCCATTGCCATTTCAAATTCAGCCTTTGGGTCTTCTTCCAAGGCTTCTAAAGCTCGGACTTCAGTATTGCAGTCCTCCTCGATCCCTCATTTCGTAATGACCTATTTGCCATGTAAAGTGTCATCTTGATGGGTCTTGGCTCTCCAAGTCCAAACTTTTCACATAGTGTAGGTGGTATGATGCTCACGCTCGCTCCAAGGTCGCACAAGGCTTCATAAGTTACCTCTCAAACTCCAATAGGAACATAAAAGGATCCTGAATCTCTTAGCTTTGGAGGCATCTCTTTTCTCATAATTTGGATGAGTTCGGATGACCTCTAAGTCATTCTTAACTCGCCAACATCCTCTAATTTCTTCTTGTTAGAGATGGTTTCTGACAAGCGTAAAATCGATGGTCGTTGTTTTTAAACTTATCAAAGTAAAGTTCTAAACTCAACACTAACCAAGATATAGTGAATAAGTAAGGGTCGAACTCAAGAGAGTGAGAAGTGATTTAAAGCGCAAATTATGTTTTGATTATCAATTAATAGTAACCAAAGGGGGGGATTTTGATTGTAATAGTCAAAAAGAAAAAAGCATATAATAACATAGCAAAGATGGTGATAATGATTTAAAACAAACGCTACACAAGGTTAGACTTTCGTATGCATATAAATCGGTCGGTTCTTTTTAGAAGCATTCATCAATTGTTCTCTTCTTGATCATATTCATGCATTAAGCCAACGGGCATTAACAGAACTTAACAAGTTATCGATCCGTAAACCTACACGACTAAATAACAAGTTAGCATTCTTGCAAAGATAGAGAGATACATAAAAGAGAAACAACCCGTTAATCTTGTTATACAATTATATTCCTTTACCCTTAGATAATCACAACCCGTTATTACCTAGGAGTTTTCTACAAGATTAATGACCCAAACCCGGAACCAATTAACCTTAGCCTTTTTGCATGCAATTATAGAACTTTGGTGATCAAACTAAGTGAAAACAAACATGCAAACATAAGTTAGGAACAAGGAATATAACACAATTGTATACTGAATAAAACTTCTATTAAAAAGAACTTAAGAACCACTTTATATGTAGCATCAATCAACCCAATGTATCTAGGAGACTTAGCACTCCATACAAGTGACAACTAAACAAAGAGAGGTTTTTGTGGGAAAATAGGATCATTCTAGCAATTAGCCTTGGACTCTATTTATACTAGAAATGATAGTAAATGGGAGTAAATAGGTTGTGTAAACAACCACCTTAATGGCCATAAAGATGGGTCTAAATAGCCGGAGTAATGCCTTTTATTACTAAACCGCAAGCACAGGTCTGGGAGCCGCAGGGGCAGTTTATTTAGTGCAAAACGCTCCATCTTCAGCTTGGCCACGGGGGCGACATGGTAGGGCCGCGGGGGCGGAGTCTTTAATGCTCTAGAATGCTTGACGATCGATCTTCTCGACGTTTCTGTTGTCAAACAGCAGGGGTGGCTAAGTGTCACTGCGAAGGCAGTGACACAGACTCTTCAGCTTCACAGGTCCGCTGGCATGGGCGCAGGGGCGTCAATATTGGTCTTTAGGGGTTGTCACTACAGGGACGGCCTGGGAGTGCCGCAGGGGCGGTGACATCCTTACTCTCAGGGCCCTTGCTGGGCGCTGGGTGCTGCGTCAGAGGCATCGGTCATCGCTGGGGCAGGGACTTGGGCCGCGGGGGCAGTTGAGCAACAAAATGTTGCCTTGGTTGTCTTCTTTGATCTTCTTTATCTTTCAAGTGTTGCTAAACCTTCATAATTCTTCATTATGGACTTCTTCATCTAGATGTACATGTTTGCAACACACAACAACCAATATGACTCTAAATACATGCTAAAACAACCTAGATATGATAGTGATCCCATCACCTATCAATTTCCTTCAAGAACTTCCCATAAGCGGGCATACCTACAATATCATCCATGAACGGAATAATAATATGAAATTTATTCATTAGTTCAAGGAACTTACCAAGTGCTTTCCTAGGCGTTCTCTAGCTCGAGATTGTGGGAATGGAAGTGGTGGCTTGTATGCCGGTGGAGGCAAATAAACTGGTTCCTTCTCTTTTCCAATGTCCTCCTCAAATAGCTTTGGATCTTCCTCAAGAATCACTCTCTTTCCCTTATCGCATACCTTGGGTAATGGCTCATTAGTATTCAATCCACTTCTAGTAGTTATACCCATAACTTGCCCTCTAAGATTATCTTCACTCTTGCCGGGTAGCTTTCCTGGATCTCTTTGAGCTTCTTCTACTTTGTGGAACACTAGATTCTCTAAGGCCTTTTGAGGCTTAGAAATAGAAGTCATGGTGCTCTCCAATTCGCTCAATCTCCCCATCAATTGCTCGAACATCGTTTTAGTTCAGTCCTTGGGTGGTTTAGTAAATCCTGGTAGAGATTCTTGTGAAGTCTAGGTTGGAGCCTTAGGTGGTGCTTGGCTCGTAGAAGCTGGAGGATTCAATGCACCATCCGGGTTTGAGTAAGAGAAACCTGGATGATTGTGGTTAGTTTTTTAATTATTTCCTCCATGGAAATTCCTGTTGTTGTTGTAATTCCTTGGCCCATGATAATTTACTCTTCCCGTATAGTTCACATCTTGCTCCTTAGGTGGCAACTTAGCTTGCATTGGCGCTTGAGTTTTGAGCTTTCAAAAGCTCCTTCAAAGCTTTGATCTGATTGTTAATAATATCAAATTGAGCATTATTAGTAGTATTAGTACTAACCTCATATACTCTGTGTCTCCAGAGTCTCTCATCAACCTTTCTATGGGAATACTTCTTAATCACTAAAGCTTGTTTCTTAAAAAATTCCCATGCTTCATCAACGGGCTTCTCCAGAAAGGTCCCTCAAGAAAGGGATTAAATCTTGAATTGAGTATCCTAAACCAAGCCCTTGAAGTAAATCTGGCTCGATCTTCGGAATACCATGATGAGGACAATCTAGTAGAAGGTCCTTGAACATTTCCCATGAGTTGAACAAGCTTTCCTTGTCCTTCATCACAAAAGCATTAATTTCACCTCTAAGTTCTTGTTGTCTTTGATGATGGAAAAAATTTGGTGAGGAATTCGGTAGTCATCTCCTCTCAAGTACTAATTTGTCATATGGAAAAGATTGATACCAAGCAAGGGCCTTGTCCATCAAAGAGAAGGAAAATGCACTCAACTTGTGATATTCTCTAGTCTTGGAGGCCTCAAGGACTCCATCAATATGTCATAGTTCAACAATTTTTGGTGTGGAGACTCCATCTCTAATCCTCCAAGCTGGTTATGACGGATCATTTGAAGGACTTGAGGGTATAGCTCATCATGTGCAGCTGGATCTCAAAGATTTACACCTGGATGGTGTACTCGTTGAGCTGAGTCCATTCTTTCTCCAAGGGTTTGTGGCAAATATTTCAATGTCTATCTCAGGGATTGAGGTGAAATCAATTGGTGGCAAATTAAAAATAGAATAGACTCCATCTGATATTAATGAATGAAAAAGACAAAATTAATAAAGATGAATAATATGATAATCGAGGCAATGCAGATTCTAGAGAACAAGGTATCCAATTGTGATTTTCGATTCAAGACTTGTAAAAACTAGGAGAATGCACACTCAAACCTAATAAAGGGTTTTGAATCCTTTATTACCTTGGACTCGTCATCTTTGGTAACCAAGAAAGGGAATCACTGGATAAGTCTCTTCCCACGCTTAGATGTAATCCTTAGAGGGAACTAAGGGTATGAAAGGCTCAACAAAGGCTAGGATTTGGGCAATATATAACCTAAGCATAAAGATAAAGCAAAAACGGATCAACAGAAGAAACCTCGGGCTGTTCTAAGGAAAATCTCGGCCGAGATTCTCAAGAACGAGCCGAGATTCTTCTTATCGAAGGTTAAACCAACTCTTTGGGGTCCACTCTAACTTAAAGGCTTAGTCTATCATCATCTAAACCACAAACATCAACCAATCACCTAAGAATCGCAAGGGATTAGCCAACAACACACATATTCAAATCAAGAAAGCTATATTCAGGATTCAAGAAAACCATAAACCAATAAAACTAAAAGAAAAGTAAGAAATACTTAGCAATATGTCTTCAATATCCAAAAGCAAAAGCAAACCTATAACAAACATCCAATCTTTAATCCAAAATAATGAAATCTAGAACTAATTTTCTCTCCAAGAAATCTTCAATCTTTCTCAATCCAAAGTGTTGTAGCTAAATCAATGTTGATGATCAATTGTTGTGTAAGGGACGTGTAATCCTGTTTATGAACCGTGTTAACCGTCCTCAGATTGCTGCAAGCTTCTCTATCTCATAGGAAAAGCTAGGTTTGAAAACTTGGGCTTGGGCTGATTTATTAACAAAATCTCGGATGAACTTCTTATTAATCTCGTCCGAGATTCTTCATTGTCGGACCAAGATTTATGTTCTAGATGTGTCTTCCTTGGCTCTTTCCTTCCATCCTTTGATGATGTTTCAAATCTCCTTTAATGCTCTACCATGCTCCAGTATGATCCACCTTGAGGCGTAGTCCTCATATGTTCCATTGCGCTCCAAAATCCGGCAAATTTCTTACAAATGCAAAGAGAATCCGTGTAGACATTTTTCTAGCAAATTATGCATATATCATATCAAATGCTATGGATTCATGTCTACTCAATGCAAAATAAAGAGAAAAACTACCTATATGCAAGGCTATACCAAGGTCATAATCTATGTTATCAATTAGCTAAGGATGGATGCAAAATTCTTAAAAATCGAGCCATAATGGACTCCTCATCCTCTTGAACGTTGGCTTTGACCATTTCCATTTGCATGGTACTTTAGACTTGTTCCACACTCATGGATCCTTGCTTGAGGTTCTTCAAAATTTGCCTCACTTCCCTATCATAATGTTGAGGCACAAATCTTGCTCTCATCATGGCTTTTATTTGCTCCCAAGTGTTGACATCCGGATCTAGCGTTTTTCTCCTTTTTTAGTAAGGTGATCCCACCATCCTACGGCATATCCTTGAATTCCAACAAGTTGGATCTTTCTTTGCTCACTAAAATTATGGCAAGAACAAAGTTGTACAATCTTAGTCTCCCATTCCATGTACACATCCGGATCGCACTTGCCCTCAAAGCTTGGAATTTTGAACTTCACCTTTCCAATCCCATCATTCTTTTGAGGGGGTCAAAACTGAACATAATCTCGTACTCTCCTTGACGATGATTGTGCCTAGGCTAATCTCTCCACATGTCCTCTTGGTCATCATCCTCGTTTTCCTGAAAATCATCAATCAAGTGCGGAATACCTTCTCTTTGCAAACCTCCGCTTTGTCCACGTTTATCCTTAAAAATCTTGAGTCAAAACCACAACTGGATACGTTGATCTCTAGAATCTTCATTCCTTTATCTGATTATCTTATATCATTGTTCTTTGTTGCTTGAGATTGCATAAACAACCTAAAGTTGTATACCGTTGCTTGATTTCACCATAGTCCCTGTGACCGATCCTGTAATATTTGTTAATACTGCGATTGCTCCGTACACTAAGGTATCTGATTATCTTATAGCATGTGCATTTACTCTTGGTTATTAATTTAAGACTTATTTTGCACACACTTTGGAGCAAACAAGTTTTTGGCTCCGTTGCCGAGGACTTGGTTTAGACGAAGCCGGTATTTGGTTGTCTTAGGCTTAATGCCCTTGTTGCTATTGATCATTCTACTTGAGTGCTCTTGCAGGATCTTTCTTTAGGTTTATGCGACGGTCTCGAGCTGGTAAAGAAATCGTTCCCTACGATCCTGAACCAGAAAAGACGTACAAAAGAAGATTAAAAGAAGCTAAAACGGCTGCTATGAATGATATTAGAGTTCTCCAAGTTGAGTTGGATGATGCTCTAGATCAACTGAAGTTGTGAGATGATGCTCCGGTTAAGGAGAGAGCAAATGCACATGCTAGAGAGGACGAGCTTCGGGCCAACATGGTTGAGATACAAGTTGTTGTAAGGCAAATGCGTGAAGAGCCAGGAGGCAATGCTAGAGTTGCACTTGATCCACCGGCACCCATTATTGTGCCACCACTTCCACCTCGCTTTCCGGCAAGGATTGAGAGAGTTGACCAATTTGTGGAGGAGCCGCAAACACTTGGTCAATGGATGGATCCCGCTCAACAAGTACGTCATCCGGGCGTTAACTTAGGTGATCCAGCTGAACCTGAGTACGAGCTTCGACCTCAAGTTCTTGCAATGATACGACAAAGTCAGTTTGGAGGATTAGAGGGAGAGTCTTCACATCAACACTTGCTAAACTATGAAATTCTCATGGAGACTTTGAGACCTTAAAGATTGGAGAATAACAACTATAAGTTGTGGGGTTTATCTTTCTCCTTAAAGGAGAAAGCGCTTGCTTGGTATCAATCACTTCCATCCGGAAGAGTTAGTACATGGGAGGAGATGACTACGGAGTTCCTCACTAAGTTCTTTCCGCCATAAAAAACAGCGGAGTTGAGAGGTAAAATTAATGCTTTTGTGATGAGAAATAAAGATAGTATATTTAAATCATGGGAGAGGCTCAAGGACCTTTTGTTGGATTACCCTAATCATGGGATCCCAAAGATTTAGCTGATGGAAATTTATTTTAAGGGTTTGGATGAGGAAACTCAATTCAAACTACAATCCCTTTCTGTTGAGAAGTTCATGGATAAACCCGTTGATGAAGCATGGGAGTTTGTTGAAAACAAGCTCTAGTTATTGAGAAATACTCCCACCGGAGGGTTGATGATGGAAGTCGAAGATCCGGAGCTCAAGAGCTAAATCTTACTACCTCAAGTCTTGCTCAACTCACTACTCTAAATAATGAAGTCAAAACTTTGAAGGAGCTTTTGAAGATGCAAACACAATCTAGAGGAGCGCCAAGGGAGCAAGATGTTGGCTATGTGGGAAGAGAAAATTATCAAGGGAAAAGGAACAACAACTACAACAACAACAATAACAACAACAAAAACAACCGGAACTACAACAATTGGAGATCCAATCAAAACAATTCCGGTAACCCTTATTCTCATGCTGAAAATGCTCTAACTCTACCTACTTCTTCTACTTTTATTCCATTGAAGAGTCAATAACCATCTTCAAGTTCAAGTCAGCCACCCAAGGATAAGTTGGAAGCAATGCTTGAAGCCGTGATGGGAAAGCTGAATGGGTTAGAGAATTTGGTTACTTCTATTTCTAAGGTACAAAAAAAGGCTTAGAAAATCAAGTGTTTAGCAAGGCCGGAGAAGTTCCTAGAGATCAAGGGAAGCTTCCCGGAAAGGATGGAGAACAATCCGAAGGGCCAAGTGATGGCGATTACCATAAGGAGTGGTGTGAAGACCACCGATCCCACACCTCGGAAGAACGACACGGGGAAGCAGCCTTTCAAACGAGATCTACATACCTCCTCCAGCTTACAAGGCTCCACTACCGTTTCCGCAATATAGAGCAAGAGCGCGTCTAGACAAGCATTTTGGTAAGTTTCTAGACCTTATAAGTAAGCTACATATTAACATACCTTTCATTGATGCAATTTTAGGTATATGCCTGCATGTGGGAAGTTCTTAAAAGAGATCCTCTCTAACAAGAGCAAGCTGGAAGATTTTGGTGATGTAAGATGGCTTCTAGATCATCGGAATTCATCAGGATCATGAAGGAAAACATGCCACCAAAGCTGCAGGATCCGGTATCGTTTTGCATCCCTATAGGAGTTGGAGAGGTCACATATGATGCACTTTGTGATCTAGGAGCAAGTGTGAGCATCATTCCACTTGCTTTGTGTGAGAAAGTCGGTTTGGGAGAGCCTAAATGGTAAAGATGACGTTGTATATGGCGGATCGATCCATCACTCAACCCGCTGGCATATTGGAAGACATTCCCGTAAAGCATGGTAAGCTTTACATTCTTATAGATTTTGTGGTATTGGACAATCCTGGAGATTATCCAATTCCAATCATCCTTGGGAGACCGTTTCTTGCAACTTGCGGTTGCTTGGTGGACTCCAAGAATGCCAAATTGTCTTTCAACACAAGAGCAGAGAAATTGAGTTTATACTCTCAACTTTGATGAAAGGATAAGACCTTGGGCAAGACATCTACAACGTATACGATGAAGAGGAATCTCGAGAATTGGTGAGCTCTATCTTAATTAAAGATCCTCTTAAAAGAGTTTTGAGTTTTAGTATAATGGAGAAGGGTGTAGATGTTTCTTGTGATGCAGATATACGAAGTTTGGAAACATTGGAAGAAGATCCAAAGGCTTTTTTCGAGAATTTTTAAAAGGAAACGACAAATTGCCTCAACCTCGAACGAACCATGTCGACCGAGATGACTTTTGGAGTGACCGAGGTGAGAGCAACAAGGAGTCACCTGCGACCAGTCTCGACTGTTACACTTATGGGACAAACGAGATTTCTGATTCTCCGGAACTTCCTCGTTCGATGATTTCGAGCATTGCAAGTACCAACATTAACCCTTCCGAAGCTTCCGAAGCTTCACAAAATGATTCTAGAAGTATAGGGCCACCACTTCGCAAGATGATTGCACGGGTTGCAAAGATCTACAAAGAAAAGACAAAGAAGTGGCATGACAAGCATATTATTCCAAAAGATCTCAAAGAAGGAGATCTTGTTCTTCTCTTCAATTCCCGCATTCGCCTCTTTCCCGGTAAGTTGAAATCTAGATGGACCGGACCGTGTATTATGAAAAATGTTTTTCCTCATGGTGTAGTTGAAGTATGGGGTGGACATAGCAAAAACTTTAATGTGAACGATCATCAGCTAAAGAAGTATACACTAGAAGTTCCGGTTGAGGAGATTGCGTCATTGCATCTCCTATGATAATAAGAATTTGGGTCCAGCTAGCGACCATAAATCAAGCGCTTCTTGGGAGGCAACCCAAGGTTTGTTTTCTTCTTGTTCTCTAGATTAGTTTAACGTAGTTTTTGTGTGTTTTGTGTCCATGATAACAGGAACTAGCTTTAATCCAAGAAGAACAACCCAGGGAAGCAAATGGACGGAATTGCAGTTCGAGAATTTGAGAAAAGAACAAAAACAAGGAGCCATCATGGGTGCTGTTAACCATCTCGACTGAGGCCCATCTGGGTCGACCGAGATGAGCACAAAAGGGAGTCATCTTGGTCCTGCATCTCGGACGGCCAACCATCTCGGTCGAGGTGAAGTTGAATTATTCGACGGGTATAAAAGGGGAAGAACACTCTCTCTTGTCACTTTCCCTCTTCTCCCCGACGAACGTCGACCGAAACGGTGCCTTAAATCGCAACTCCCTCATTTCTTTCTCGTTTTCAACGATTTTAGGCTCTAAATAGATGGGAAGGACGCCACAACATATTCTCCAACATCAATCCACCAAAATTCTGCAAAAATCGGTTAATCTTGCTTGAAAACCATTCTCTTAGGTTTTAGTTGATTATGCTTGATTAAGGGAATTGCTGATGGTTTGTTGTGCTGAAATTGAACAAAGAACCCGCTAGGAAGCAATTTGGTAGTGATTTTGGGGGAAAAAACTTACAAATTTGTGATTTCGATCGAGAGACTGCTCCGTCTGGGTCAAGTCCAGGCATCTCGTCCGAGACAGCTCAAGAAAAGACCGAGATACCCCTTATGATATCATAAAAATGCGTCGTTGAAATAGGTAGTTAGCACTCCGTGACCATCCCGATGCTAAACAACCCTCTCCTTCACCTCCTCCACCCCTACAAGTACCCGTAATCGTGGCACACTTCTAGTAGGATTATGAGAGGATTTGCTCCCGCCCAGTCATACCTCCTGATATGTTGATATCACTGATTTTGCTTGCCTCCACATAGTTGGTGATTTACAACGGTTGATCTCCATGGTTTTATTGGAGGTATTTATGACTATCCGTGAGCCGTCTTATCTGGAGCCGACCTACGAGTTCTTGATGTGACACCTATTTCATTTTTAGTTGATTACCAATGCATTAACCCTGTTTTAAGCAATAAGCGGAAAAGCAGAAACCGTAAAATTTTAAAACTTTATCTTACAATCATCTTCACAACATATATACATACTAACATACGTCATAAAACCCTATTTAACAAAACACAACTGTTTAAAACCACACAAAACATCCTAGGAAGTAGCATCCCATAACAGCCCACCTGATATGATCTCAAATCCAAGTGTTGGGTCCAACGTCCTTGCCTTGATCAGGCCGAGTCTGAGTAGCTGAAAAATATGGATATAACAACAATGAGCTACAAGCTCAGTAAGGGTATGCAAATCGCACTCCCCTAATATATATAAGTATCTAATATCCCGTCCCCGAAGGACACTCTATACCCTTTTCTCACATTCCAAAGCACACACATACATGTCCACATTCACAATACATCCACAACCATTCATAACAGATAGCATATAAACAATCAAGCATAATATCACACCACATATAAACATATAATCTCATATAAATATCTCATATCATACCATCACATATAAATAATCATAACATAACATATAACATGCTAGACTCGATCGCATCGATGCATAGGTGATAATTAACTAACTAGCCCCAGCTGATCGTACGATATATTTTCTCATGTGCTTTCGTATTTCTTTTCTTTCTTTCTTTCTTTCTTTTTTTTCTTTCAGTTGGCCAACCCGATAGCGTCCTAAGCCCCCTGTAGATCAGGTAGCGACCTCGGCCATCTTGTCCTAAGACCCCCTGTGGATCAGGTTGCGATCTTGGACTATTTTTCTCATCTTGAGGCCCCCTATAGATCAGGTAGCGACCTCTAAGGCCCCCTATAGATCAGGTAGCGACCTCGTCCCCCGGAAACCCGTGCTGGACCCAGTTGGGCTAATTAATCAATTACCATCCTATATTATCACTTCCATATCATAACTCAATTTCATGCTTTCATCATATTCTTCCATCATATTCTTTCCATTATCATCTCATGTACCTCATGCATGCATTCATAAATCATATCAAGTCATCATCATCATCCACTCATATATATATAAGCATGCATAAAATCATAACAAACAGATATATACACTCAAGCATGCATAAAATCATGGCATATTAAATATATAACATATATTAAGCAAGTGTAATTCATATACACTTACCTCACATGTAAGAACAATAAAATCTCGCAAACCAACTATTGAGTCCGTTTCCCACTCGGACTATCCTCCTTTATCGTGCTTGGATACACTCACAAAGAACTAAGCTATAGTTAATCAAAACCTTCAACAACACCTGCGGAGAATATCATATTCCTCGTATTAAACTCCTCGGTTCAAATACTAGTTAAATTCATTCATTTGAATTTAATTAACTTATATCCTCCTCTATAATCCCAATTTAATTAATTTAACCTTCAATTAATTAATTAAATTTTGCTAGAATAACGTTTTGCCCGCAGACAATTTCTGAACCCACCTGTCATCAAATCTCAACAAACAAACAACCAATAATCACCAGAATAATGTAACGAGCATAATGGAATTTCCAGTTATCCATTTTGACAAGCCTAAGGTCAATTTAGGCCAAATCGCAATACGGAAAACGAATAAATTCATAACTTATTCGTTACTAACCCGATTGACGATCCGGAAGAAGATTCAGAATCACAACGATGCAGGCTACGCTCGGACATCATCAAATTCACCGGAATCTGAGCGATGGAACCTCCATAGTATTACATATGCTCGACCAGGTCTTCCCTTGCTCAGAAATGTAGAAACTCAGTACCAAAGTGAAGAGAATGATTATCCATACAATATTCCGGTTGTATGGTGGATTGCAAGAATGCTAGACTTGCCTTCGACATAGGAGAAGAGAAGGTAGAGTTTGTTCTTTCCACTTTGGTGAAAGAGCCAACTCTTGGAGAAGATATGTTCAATATCTATGATGAGGAGGCATCTAGAGAGGAAGTAAGCTCGATTCTATTCAAGGACCCATTGCAAAAGGTTATCACCATGAGCATTATGGAGAAAGGAGAAGAAGAGGATTGCAATGAGGAAATTGAAGCATTGGAGGAGCTAAAGGAAGTGCATGAAGAAGAGTTTGAAAAACTCTACGATGAGTCGGAAGACGTGAGGAACCACGGCCAGTCGTGCTATTCCACGGCCGTGGTTTCACCCATGATGACCGTAATCAGCTATTCAGAGGACTCCAGTAAGTTACACGGCGAAAACCACGGCTGTAGAACTACCAGTGGTGCCGTAATTGACTTCCATGCCCTAAACCACGACCGTGGAAGTAATAGTGGTGCCGTGATTTTTGGAAATTCTGAGAACAATTACGTTCTTTCCACCAATGCTCTTGAGTCTTCTTCAACAACTCATACACCCTTAGAGACTTCTAAGGAAGCATTGGACACTCCTTAAGAGCCATTAGAGACTCTAATGGTGATGGAATTGAAGCTACTTCCCGCACATCTTAGGTACGCATTTCTAGGAACTAATTCTACTTTTCCGGTAATTGTTAGTTCCGATTTAAGTGAAGATGAGCATAACAAACTTATGGTTATTCTAAGGAAACATAGGAAAGCCTTAGGTTACACTATAGAGGATCTTGTAGGAATTAAACCTTCATTATGTATGCACAAGATCCTAATGGAAGAAGATTTTAAGCCTTCGCGGCAACCTCAACGACGGTTAAATCCGATCATGAAGGAGGTTGTCAAGAAGGAGATTCTTAAGCTACTTGATGCAGGTATCATCTATCCTATCTCCGATAGCAAGTGGGAGAGCCCCGTACAAGTTGTTCCAAAGAAGGGAGGAATGACGGTTATCACCAACAAGAACAATGAACTCATTCCTACAAGAACCATGACTGGATGGAGGATGTGCAATGATTACAAGAAGCTAAACAATGCAACTATGAAGGATCATTTCCCATTACCCTTCATTGATCAAATGCTTGAAAGGTTAGCACAACATTCTCATTTTTGCTATCTTGACGGTTATAGTGGCTTCTTTCAGATTCCGATCCATCTGGACAATCAAGAGAAGACCACATTCACGCGCCCTTGGGGTACATTCGCTTATAGGAGAATGCCGTTCGGGCTTTACAACGCCCCAGCCACCTTCCAAAGGTGCATGATGGCTATCTTCTCGGAGTACATAGAGGAGATCATGGAGGTTTTCATGGATGACTTTTCTATTTATGGTTCCTCTTTTAATAATTGTCTTTCTAACCTTTCTTTTATGCTACAAAGGTGTGAAGACACTAACCTAGTTCTTAATTGGAAGAAGTGTCAATTCATGGAGAAGGAAGGCATTTTACTCAGACACTTGATCTCTAATAGAGGGATTGAAGTAGATAAGGCTAAGATAGAGACTATAGAAAAGCTCCCTCCTCCATCTTCGGTGAAGGGGATAAGAAGCTTTCTAGGACATGCTGGATTTTATAGACGTTTTATAAAGGACTTTTCTAAGATATCAAAACCACTTACTAATCTATTGATGAAGGATGCAGTTTTTGATTTCTCGCAGGATTGTTTAGACGCATTTCATAAGATCCGGGAAGCTCTAATCTCAGCCCCGATCATCCAACCTCCGGACTGGAATCTCCCGTTCGAGGTTATGTGTGATGCAAGTGACGTAGCTACCGGAGATGTGCTTGAGAAAAAGAAGGAGGGCCAAACCCATGCTATCTATTACACAAGCAAGACGCTAAATGAAGCGCAACTTAACTACGCCACAACTGAAAAAGAATTCTTAGCTATTGTATATGCCTTTGAAAAGTTTCGTTCTTATCTTATAGGTGCAAAGGTGATAGTATACACGGATCATGTTGCGATCCGGTATCTACTTGCCAAGAAGGACGCAAAACCAAGGCTGATTAGATGGATTCTTCTCCTACAAGAATTCGATATAGAGATCCGTGACAAGAAAGGTTCGGAAAATTCTGTTGCGGATCATTTGAGTCGTCTACCACATCTAGAAGACGACGATCTACCTATAGATGACTTCTTTCTGGACGAGCATTTACACATCATAGAGGAGTGCTTCGACAAGATAACTAGAGGTAATGAACCATGGTTTGCTGATTTTGTTAACTATTTGGTTTGTCAGGAAATACCTCCCGGACTATCCTATGCACAAAGGAAGAAGTTCTGTAAGGATGTCCGGCAATACTTTTGGAATGAACCTCTACTCTTCAAGAGAGGTCCTGACGACATCATTCGAAGATGTGTGCTGGAAGACGAGATGCAAAGCGTCATCCGTCATTGTCATTCACTACCTTGTGGAGGACACGCTAGTTCAAACAAAACTAGCGCTAAGGTATTGCAGTCCGGTTTGTTTTAGCCTACTTTATTTAAAGATGTACAAACCTTTGTTTCCTGCTGCGATGCTTGTCAAAGAACAGGAAAAATATCTAGGAGAAACGAGATGCCTCTTAACAACATTCAGGAGGTAGACATCTTCGATGTTTGGGGAGTAGACTTCATGGGACCTTTCCCATCATCTTGTGGAAACCAATACATACTTCTAGTTGTAGATTATGTTTCGAGATGGGTTGAAGCTATAGCCTCTCCAACTAACGATGCCATGGTTGTAGTTAAGTTCTTTAATAGAACTATTTTCCCAAGGTTTGGGACACCACGGACCATCATTAGTGACGGAGGCTCTCACTTCATTGCCCGACGATTCGAAGCTCTACTAGCTAAGTATGGGGTGACTCACAAGATCGCCACTCCCTACCATCCACAAACGAGTGGACAAGTTGAGATTTCGAAGAGAAAGATCAAGGGCATCCTAGAGAAAACAGTTTCGAAGACAAGGAAGGATTGGTCTTTGAAACTAGATGATGCATTGTGGGCGTATAGGACTGCATACAAGACTCCCATAGGAACAACACATACAACCTTGTGTATGGGAAGTCTTGTCACTTACCGGTGGAGCTAGAACATAAAGCATATTGCGCAGTAAAGTGGTTGAACTTCAGCATGAAGGAAGCGGGCGAGAAGCGCCTCTTGGACCTTAACGAGCTTGAAGAACTCCGCTTAAACGCTTATGATAACGCCAAGATCTATAAGGAAAGAGCGAAGGGTTGGCATGATAAGCATATCATTCCAAAGGACCTCAAAGAAGGAGATCAAGTTCTCCTCTTCAATTCCAGACTTCGGCTCTTTCCAGGTAAGCTTAAATCTCGTTGGACTGGACCTTATCTAATCAAACATGTTTTTCCCCATGACGTAGTTGAAGTATGGGGTGAAAAGAGCGGAAGTTGCAAGGTGAATGGCCAACGACTTAAGAAGTATACACCGGAGCTCCAAGATGAGGAGTTTGCACCCACCACACTCGAATAAACGCAAGTACGGTCTAGCTACAGACCTAAAACAAGCGCTTCTTTGGAGGCAACCCAAGGTATTGCACTTATGCTTTTGTTTTTCATTCTTAGATGAGATTAGTTTAGTCGTTTTTGCTTTGTTATGCCCTCGATACCTCCCGGTATGTCGTCTTTTTGGATGTAGGAGCAATGGAATAGGCAATAGAACGAGGAAAAGTTGGAAGGAATTGACGAAACTTGGATTTTGGCACATTACACAGAGTTCCACGCCCTAAACCACGGTCGTGGAAGCTACAGAGACCGTAATTCTTCCAAAGTCTGAGAAAAATCACGAAAACCACGGGTTCCACGGCCGTGGAACACCCCGAGTGACCGTGATTTTCCAAAATTTTTACGGTCACTATATAAACCACCTTCCTTCACAAAAACACCACAATTTCTCAAATCCACGCCCCATTTCCAGGCCCTAATCGCCGAAATCTTTCCCCTTCTCACAAATCTTCGTTCGGAGTCCTATTCGAACGATTCTTGAGCCTAATATGAAGCATTTTCGATCATCTACAAGATCCAATCGACAATTCAAGTGAACAATCCCTGCAGAAGAAGGAATTTGGATTTTAAGAATCCAAAACCTAGGTTTTTCTCCTCTTTCTCTACTTGTCAATTTGGTTCAATTCTTCACAAGATTTTTAGGATAACTAATTGGAATTGGATTTGGAATTAGTCTAGGACTGTGCCTGGTGAATTTGATGTGATTTGGTTGAGATTTGATCGAAACAGAACCGAACCACGGTCCCTGTAGGTTCCACGGCCGTGGTTTTCCCTAGAACAGACCGTGATTACCCTTGTAATGGACTTGTTTAGGAGAAAATCAAGTAGAAATAAGAAGAGGAAAGGTGACACTTCCTCTTCCTCCCAAATTCCCCCTAGTGAGCCACTATCACCCGCACCTCCTAGGATTCCAACCATTCATTAGGATTACCTCGATGCCTTAGAAAGGATCGAGACGAGAGCAGTCATAGGACCGCGATACTTAGTGCTTGAGGAGCTTGAACCGCTGAACGTAGTGAATGATTTGACATGGCTTCTAGATATAGCCGGTTTGATTATCTTCTCCGTTATTAGAGAAGATGCTTATGAGGAGATCACTAGGGAGTTCATCACTTCCTTCGAGCATAGCGCCGTCGATAGGACGATTTCTTTTCGGTTGATGGAGGAGAACTATGAGTTCTCGATCTTCCAGTTTGGACCCTTCTTTGGGTTCCAAAAGACCTTCAATGGTCGTTTTCCTAGCGGGGTATACGTTAGGGATTTTTGGAAGGATATCACGATGATATATGCTAGTGAGGACCGTTGGCTACCGGCCGACACCAAGGCTAAGCTCATCTATCACTTAGCCTTGAAGATAGCTCATAGGGTTCTTTCCGAGTGCCTTTTCCCTAGGACCGAAACCCCTCTAAAGATTAAGACCGATGAGCTTTTCCTCCTTTACTCTATGCTCCATGGTAGACCCGCCGATTGTGCTACCCTCCTAGCCTCTAACATGAGTAAGCTGAAGAACAAGAGAGCCGGAAATATAGGATATGGTGGTATGGTCACTCACATTGCCTCACAACTAGGGATAGACTATTCTGCTTGCACTAGGATATCGGCAAGGCTTTTGGGTCTCAATAGCCTTATGACTAGAGGTATCATCTTCCCTAGACACCGCGGTCCACCTACCGCCGGTATGCCTTGGGAGGAGAGAGGAGGTAGAGGTATACCTTGGCTCCCCGAGTATTCCATTATGGCCGGGCGCCATAACTGGAAGCAGACTTTTGCTGCCATGCATGCGAATAGGTTGGCAGCACCTCCGTTTGTGCCGGATGATGTCCCGGGTGAGGATGTTGAGGAGGAGGTAGGAGGAGGTGATGAGCAGGACTTTGGCACTTTTCCGGATCAGCCGGCACACTTCCCTGACCCTCCTAGACGTTCCCCACGACCTTCCGGACCTTCCGGAGCCTCTTCATCTTGCCGTGCTAGTGTGAGTGAGAGGCCGACTTCGATGGACGCTCCTCCTCTTGGTATGGGGAACAGCCTTCATGGATGGGAGCTCCACCTCCATGGTATGATCAGTCACCCACCTTGCTAGGCAGTTAGGGGTAGACTTCTCCGCTTGCACCCGCATTGCAGCTAGACCCCTAGGACTTCAGAGCCTCATGACTAGAGGCATCATCTTCCCCACACATAGAGGTTCACCGTATGTTGCTATGCCTTGGGAGAGTAGGACAGGGAGAGGGATTGAGTGGCTTCCTGAGTATTCCATTATGGCTGGACGCCATAACTGGAAGGAGACGTTCGCTGCCATGCATGCGAACAGATTAGTAGCCCCACCCTATGTTCCACCACCACCAGTTGTAGAGGAGGAGGAGATGAGAGGGGATGACGAGTTTGAGGGAGGAGGAGCTGATCATGACTTTGGTACTTTTCCGGATCAGCCGGACGCAGTTCCTGACCTTCCTAGACACTCTCCCCGCCCCGCTAGAGCTTCTGGATCCTCCTCTCGCCGTGCTAGTATGAGCGAGAGGCCGACTTGGATAGCGGATCCTCCTACTTGGTATAGTACGCAGCCGGACTGGATGGGAGCTCCACCACCTTGGCATGCACAGCCGTCACCTGCACCAACACCTTCAGATGCACCGGCATGGTACAGCCAGCCGCCTGGTTGGTATGAGCAGTTGCTAGAGTGGGCTACCGACCTTTCCGATAGGGTCGGAGCCTTGGAGATTCGTGCAGATGCCAGGGATGCACGAGCCGACGATCATGACCGCATGATGAGAGATATATACCGCCAGCAGTTTGGGCGGAACTATGATCCCGGATTCTTCCCGTTTTCACCTCCACCGGCACCGCAGTGAGGATGATTGATGATCCACCATTTTAGCCGCTCCACCACCATTTTGTGAGTCCTTTTTCTTTCTTTCTTTTCTTCTTTTTCTTTTTGAACATTAGGGACAATGTTTGTTCCAAGTATGGGGTGGGGTGTGACTAATCGTTGTAATAACTCTTACTCATTTTGTATGCTTTTATCGAGAATACCTTGCATGTTCATTCTATTGTTACACGTTTCATTATTGCATTGCATGAAAAAGCTTTTGAAAAACCCATAAAAATTGAAAAATTTTAACAATTTTTGTGCTTATAGGAATTGAGATGACTTCTATGATAATCACTACTTGTGAATTGAGTTTTTGATGACAATCGCATGCTTAAACAAATAATGAATTGAAAAGAAATTGAATGAGTTGATTATCCCTCTTTTGCAAGTTTCATAATGTGATGAATGTTACTTAAATCATATTGAGAAATCAAGGTTGAAATCACAGGATAAGTTCTTATACTTCTTTTTGAGATGATTAAGGCAATTCGATTTTCTTTCTTCTTTCTTTGATCATTTAGCCCCTCAATGAAATAATGACCTCCTTTACCTATCCGGGAATTTGGAGGAGTTGATATTTGGCATGTTTGATGTGGGAGGGCCATGAAAGCAATATTTTGCATTCAAAAGAATAGAAAGAAATTATTGGTTTGGGGAAGTCAATCATGACGATGAGTAACTCGGCACCATTCACATAGCCGGGTGTTTGTGTCTTGCCAAAGTAGGATTGAGCGATATTCCTAGCGGATTATGGTATGTGCATCAAGGGTTTGAGGCATCTCGTAAAAATGAGAAACACCAATCTCCTAGGCTTCGGTTTTTGTGCACCTCTATCCATAACTCCAAAAGTAAAGTCGAAAAATGTATTGAAAGGAAGAGAGTGAAGCACTAAGTTGGAAGTGTTGCGGAAACCGCAAGAAAAAAAAAAAGAGAAAAGAGTTAGTTATCCACTTTCCCGGATTCATCCTTCCCTTTCCGCATTCTAGACCTTGTTTCAAAGTCCTTAAGATCAAGAGAATGATACATGACTTGGTGATCTAAATTGAAGTTTCTTATTTTTGATTTTGATAATGTTTGAAGGTTATGATGTTTACATGGAAGTTTGATCAATTCATGAGCTTTCTTTACACTTTACTCTTTGATTATGTGTATGAAAGTCTTATAAACGAATGAAGCAAGATTTGAGAATGATCTATTGACTAGAAAGCATATTCATCTAAAAGAAGTTTTGTTTTGAGAGTGTACACATATTTCATCCTAACTTGAGTTTTAAAGCTTTTGAAAGACCTTGCTTAGGGACAAGCAAGTGGCAAGTATGGGGTTATTTGTTAGCATGAAATATTGTGATATTTTAGGCACGTTTTCTAGATGTATTTCATCCATATTGGTGTTCATTGATAAAGCATTGAAGCAATTGTGAGCTAGTTGTCTACATTGTCGATATAGAGGTCTACATAAGCTTTGTGTTGATTGCAGGCGAATAAGAGCTAAATCCGAACGGATTGAGAGAGAATGGAGATGGATTGAGCATGTCCGAGGATTGAGGACACCACAAAGTAGCTAAGGAAGATGCTAGGATGAAGAATGACATAAAACAAAGGAGATTTACGAGCAATCTATGTTCCACGCTCTAAAATACGGCCGTAATGGAGTCCACGCTCTAAACCACGGCCATGGAACTTTGGCAACACAAGCGTGGAGCATTCCAGAGGGTTACACGGCCGTGGAAGTTGTGAAGCACCGTGATCAAATTCCACGCTCTAAACCACGCTCTAAACCACGGGCGTGGAATCCTATGGAACCGTGATTTAGGCGATCTTTTAACGTACAAATTAAAGCCACGATCTTTTACACAATGGGCTGGACACTTATTCTATCTTGCCCTATAAAAGGATGGAAGGAGAGAGATTCCGTCACCTTCGCATACACCTCCGCTTAGACTTCGCTTACGCTTATTGCACGTGCCTAGGGTTTCAAGTTGGACGTGTGAGATTGCTATTTCGCAACGGAGATTTGCGAAAGACTTGGATATTTGGAAGTTACGCTTTGTCCTTAGGTTTGATTAGAAGACGGATTGACATCCCGTTCTTCGTTCTTATCAAGGATTGTGATTGGTTTGTGTTATTCCGAATCTGTTATACATCATTATTCTTGTTTGTGGATTTGAGATTGATTTGAGGTTTATTAAAGGTTTTCGAAGGTTTTCATCTTTCATTCTTTTAAATCTTGAATTTGATATCATAATGACTGTTGTTGGCTAAAACCCTTTAGCAATTCTAAGGTGAAGGGTTGATAGTTGTGGCTTAGATGATGATAGATCGATCGTAAACAGATTGGACCCTGAGAGTTAGAGAGAATCGCCGACGAGCCAAAATTACGGTGTGTTCTTGAGTTCCACGGCCGTGGAATCTCAAGATCCACCCGTAATTTCCCTTAGTTTACGAACCTTGCTTTTACTTTAATCCAAAGTTAAAGATTTACTTTAACTTAGTCTTGGCTTGCCTTTTCTAGGTGGTAGTGAAGCCTCAACAACCTCTACCTCGATTCCGAGTGTCACAACCTTAATCGGTTTAGTTAGTCTTGATCCTTGGATTACAAGTTTGGGTATTTGATATTAATTCTTGTATTTAGATCCTTTCTATACTGAAGCCTCAACAACCTTTATAGAGAGTGCCTTTAGATAAGTCATATAAGGTTTTGGAACTTCACTGTACATTGCCATACATTCGTATACCTTTGCAAAACTCAACTCTGTCCTTATATCTTTAGTATATGTTGAATCGATTGCCACAACTGGATTCCTGGATCTTTAGGATTGTTGTTTTCCCAATATTTACAAAGCTTCATACATTTACTTGCTTGACAATTCTATAATTGGATTTAACCCCCCAAATCCTTGTGTTCGATACTCTGGAATTCTTGCTTAACTATATCGATCCGTACACTATGGGTTCCCTTGCTTGATTCTAGTTTTATAAATTTAAAGCTTATTTGCACGCACGCTAAGTGGCGAACATGGGGTGTGACTATATGTGTAATAACTCTACTACATTTGCTTGCTTCTATCCATGACACTTTGCATGTTTCATTCCATAGTCACACGTTCCGTTATTGCATTGCATGAAAAAGTTTGAAAAACCCATAAAAATTTGAAAATTTTTGAAAAAGTTCTTGTGCTTCTATGATTAGAGATGACTTCTATGATAGCTCTCACTTGTGGAATGAGTTTTTGATGACAATTGTATGCTTAAACGAAATTATGAATTGAAAAGAAATTGAATGTGTTGTTTATCATTTCTTGCAAGTTTCATAATGTGAAAGTTTTATCTACATCATATTGAGAAATTAAGGTTGAAATCACATGATGAGTTCTTATACTTCTTTATGAGATGACTAAGGCAATTCGATTTTCTTACTTCTTTCTTTGATCATTTAGCCCCTCAATAAAAGTAATTGCCTCCCTTACCTATCCGGGAATATGGAGGAGTTGATATTTGGCATGTTTGATGTTGGAGGGTCATGAAAGCAAAATTTTGCATTCAAAGAATAGAACTAATAGGTTTGGGGAAGTCAATGAGAAACTCGGCACCATTCATATAGCCGGGTGTTTGTGTCTTGCCAAACTCGGATTGAGCGATATTCCTAACGAATTATGGTATGTGCATCAAGGGTTTGAGGCATCTCGAAATTGAGAAACGCCGATCTCCTAGGCTTCGGTTTTTGTGCACCTCTATCCATATTTCAAAAAGTAAAGTCGAAAAATAATGTGAAAAAGAAAAGAGCAAAGCTCTAAGTTGATGGTGTTGCAAATCAAAATAAAAAGAAAAAGTGTTGGGTTATTCCTTTTCCCGGATTCATGCACCACAACCCTTACAAGTTTCCCTCCTTTCCGCATTCTAGACCTTACTTGAAAGTCCTTCAGATCAAAAGAGTGTTATTTGACTCGGTGATCTAAATTGAAGTTTCACATGCTTGATTTTGACAATACTTGAAGGTTATGATGTTTGTCTTGAAGTTTAAGCGATTTATGATGTTTCTTTACTTTACATTCATTTTTTTATGTATATGAGCGTTTTCAAGGATGAATGAAGCAAGGTTTGAGGATGATCTATTGACTAGAAGCAGAATTGCCTGAAGGATGGTTTTGTTTTCAATTTGCATGCATATTTCATTCTAACTTGTGTTCTAAGCTTTTGAAAACCTTGCTTGGGGACAAGCAAGTGACAAGTATGGGGTATTTTGTTAGCATGAAATATGGCGATATTCTAGGCACTTATTTTGGTTGTTTTTCCCTTATTATTGTGTACATGGATAAAGTTTTGAAGCAAATGTTAGCTTGTTCCTCTATTTTGGCGATATGGAAGTCTACACTAGCTTTGTGTTGATTATAGGTGAATAGGAGCTGAAATCGGAGCTTTTGAGAGAGAAAAGGGAGTAATCGATCATGTTTGAGGATTAGGAGATACATCAAAGAAGCTAAGGAAGGAGCTAGGATGAAAAATGACACGAAACAAAGGCAACAACAAGCAATATACACTTGCACGCCCTGAATTACGGCCGTGGAGAAGATGATTTGAAGTCCACGCTCTAAACCACGGCCGTGGATCTAGCATCATGAACGTGGAAGAGAGTTTGGAGCACTCCTGTAAGTTACACGGCCTAAATTACGGTTGTGGAAGACACGAGGCACCGTAACCTGTTTCCACGCTCTAAACCACGGTCGTGGAAAGCTATGAGACCGTGATTTAGGCGATCTTTTGACGTGCCATTATTTGCCACGTCATTTACATATTGGGCCTTGACGGAAATTCTTTCTCGTCTTATAAAAAGGGTGGAAAAGAGAGTTTCGAGGATGGCCGCTTACCCTTGTTTCCAGCACTCTTGCTTAGGGTTGATCGGAAGTCGCCGAGAGTTTCGGAAGCGCCGGGTTGTTGGAGATTGGAGATTGCTTACATCGGAGGTTTAGCCATTTTCTTAGGCTTTGATATTGAAGACGGATTGACATCCCGTTCTTCGTACTTGCCTTAGAGCACTGTGAGGTTTTGTGTTATATATTCTGAATCCATTAACATTGCTTCTTGTGTTTCGGATTTGATAATTGGTTTTGATGTTTTATTGAGTATTCGAGGTTTTTCATATTTCATTCTTCTTAAATTGAATATTGATATCATGACAATGGTTATTGGCTAAAACCCTTTAGCAATTCTAAGGTGAAGGGTTGATTGTTGTGGCTTAGATGATGATAGATCGATCGTAATTTGATTGGACCCAAAGAGTTAGAGAAATATCGTCGACACCCTAAATCACGGCCCGTTCTTAGGTTTCCACAGCCGTGGTTCTCAAGATCTACCCGTGATTTACCTCAGTTTACGAACTTTGCTTTTACTTTAATCCAAAGTTAAAGATTTGCTTTAACCTAGCCTTGGCTTGCCTTTCCTAGGTAGTAGTGAGACTCAACATCCTCTATTTCGGTTTCGAGTGTCACAACCTTAACCATTTGAGTTTATCTTGATCCTTGGGTTACAAGTTTGGGTATTTGAGATTAATTCTTGTTCTTAGATCCTTTCTATATTGCAGCCTCAACAACCTTTATAGAGAATGTCTTTTTGTAAGTCATATAAGGTTTTGGAACTTCACCATACATTACTTTACGTTAGTATACCTTTGCAATTCTTGACTTTGTCCTTAATCATTTAAGTATATCTTGAATCGATTGCCACAATTTGATATCCGGATCTTTAGGGTTATTGTTTTCCCTAATATTTGCAAAGCTTTACATCTTATTTGCTTGACAATCTGAAATTGGATTTTTGTTTCACCAAATCCCTGTGTTCGATACTCTGGATTATTTTCTAATCTACGCCGATCCGTACACTGCGGGTTCGCTTGCTTTTGTTCTAGTTTTCTGAATATAAAGCTTATTTGCATGTACGTTTGCGGGTGAACAAGCATCTCGAGAAATTGAAATTAGTTGATCTCCAAGGCTTCGGTTATTGTACACATATGTCCATGTTTTCAAGTGAAAAGTAACAAAATATGCGAAAATGAAGTAAGAAAAGCTTATTGATGGATGTTGAGTTGATTTTGAAGTTGTGAAGTTCTTATCCTTTTCCCGGATTTTAGCATCACACTATTCCTTTATACCTACCTTGGCACGTTTCTTGACCTTTATTTGAAAGCCTTGAGACCTTGAGTATTTTGTTTGACGTTGTGGTTTAAACTGGATTATCTGTGATTGATTTTGATGAGTATGATTTGCTACACATTATATGATTTCTTGTGAAGGTTGATTGGCTTTCTTATACCTATAACTTGTTTTTATCATATATTAATTCTTACTAGCTATGAAACATTCTCTAAGGGTAATCTACGAGTAGAATCACACAACCAAAAGTTTTTGAAAGTTTTTATTGATCTTAAGTGATTTATAATTCATACCATCTTGTATCTAAGATTTGAACCTTGCTTAGAAACAAGCAAGAGACAAGTATGGGGTATTTTGATAGCGTGAATTATAGTCTATATTTTGGCAATGATTTTGGCGTTTTCTCATCATTATTTTGCATGCATGGATATATGTTCTTGATGAATATGTTAGTATTTGCCTACTTTGGAAGAATCGAGGTCTACACCATGTTTAATTGTAATTGTAGGGAATAAGGCGTATTTTGGATCAAAACGGAGCATTGAAGTCTAAAGAGACCATTGAGCTACATTATGGAGCACTTGGAAGACAAGAAGGCAGGCATGAACCATAGGAAAAGGATGGAAGAAGGATTCAGTTGAAGATACAAAAGAAAGTACATGAGTCACTACTGATCTCGGACCAATCCATAATACACCTCGACCAAGATGGGCAACTGGGCCTTGTTCGAGGTCGACAACCCACAACCCAAGAATAGATATATTATTTGAACTAAAATTCTTCTATAAGAATGGAGGGTGATTATTGAGTTAGATATGCTGAGACGTCAAAGATCTTTTTGGACGGTTGGATTGACGGAAGATTGAAGGAAGGAAATCAAGGAAAGATTACTTGGAGTTCAAGGAAGAAGGGAAGAGATTTATAAGGTTTTCTTGGGAAGTTACTAGTGATTGTTGTCATTATTTTAGAACACGTTATTGACACATTGTTGGTTTGTTTGCATTATTGATTATTGGAAACCTTTGTTGATTGTTTTATTCCTTTTCTTTGATATCTTTATTTCATATATATCGATTGCTTTGAACATGGTGATTTTTTGCTAAAAACCCTACAATTCTAGGGTGATTAGTTAAAGGTTGTGGTATAGACGATGAAAGAATAGACCTTTATCCCGAGTGGACCTTGAAATCTTGAGTTTTACCTAAACCGAAACCCATCTCGGGCTATTCTTGGAGTCATCTCGACCGAGATCAATAAGAGCTGCCCGAGATTGTCCACTAAATGTTCGATCTTGAGTTTAGGTTATAGTTTGCCAAATCCTATCCTTGTTGCACCTTTTCTGGTTTATATACAAGCCCGGGAAGACACTTACCCGGTGATTCCATTTCTTGTTTACCGATGATGATGAATGTTAGGTAACAAAGGTGTATCCTTTGTTAGGGTTTGAGTGTGCCTTCATCCTACATTTGAGAGTTAACCTGAGACTTACCCGTTGATGGTTACTTATGTTCCCTTAGGTGGAAAGTTGTTGGTTTAGGTTATAGTACCTTTACCTTAGTTCCTTGAGATTTACCCAGTAATAGGATCTTTGGTTTGGGATAGTGGATGGTGAGATTTACCCGGTGATCTATCCCATTGTAGAAATACCTTCCCTTTGCAAACCTCAGCTTTGTCCACGTTTATCCTTAGAAATCTTGAGTCAAAACCACAACTGGATACTTTGATCTCTAGAATCATCATTCCTTTATTTGATTATCTTATATCATTGTTCTTTGTTGCTTGAGATTGCATAAACAACATAAAGTTATATACTGTTGCTTGATTTCACCATAGTCCCTATGATCGATCTTGGAATATTTGCTAATACTACGATTGATCCGTACAGTGGGGGTTTGCTTTTGCTTTTATTCTTGGTTATAAATTTAAGACTTATTTTGCACACACTTTGGAGCGAAAAATCCTCAGAAGATAATAAACCACACATCCATATACAATATCCTTAATATTCTCATCAAAACCTCAAAGCCTCTCTAGGCATTCAACCATAATATACTACCATCCTCAACTTATATCTTACCTAGCATGCTCTATACTGAAACCACAAGGACAAGAGGAAGGAAGATATACCAATGGACTTGGTATGTCCTGAAATAAGGCGCGAACACGGGAAAGGAGATGCGCGGGCCCTGTCCCCTCCAAAAGGTGTGTGCAGATAAAGCTTTAACTTTATAATCCGAATAATATACCTAACGATAAGCGAACTCGCAGTGTACAGATCAATCGTAGTAAGGGCTTATATTCCGGAGTCGATCTCAGGGAATCGGTGAGAACAATCACATTAAAGTAATCGAATATTGAAAGCATGCAATTATATTGACCAAAAGCAAAAGCAAGAATATGAATCAAGATGGGGAAATGTAGATTCTAAAGATCATGGTATCCAATTGTGGTTTCGACTCAAGATCTCTTCGGATAACGTGGACAAAGCTGAGGTTTACTGAAGGAAGGTGTTGCAACTATGGGATAGATCACCGGGTAAGTCTCACTACCCACTTTCCCAAACCAAAGCTCCTATCACCGGGTAAGTCTCAAGGAACTAGGGAAAGGTAAAGACGCTCAAACCAACATCACTCACGTAAAGGTATATAACTAACCATCACTGGGTAAGTCTCAGGTTAACTCTCAAAGGTAGGATAAAGTCACACTCAAACCCTAATAAAGGATAAACCTTTATTACTTAACACTCATCATCATCGGTGTACAAGAAAAGGAGTCACCCGGTAAGTCTCATCCTACGCTTGCGTATAAACTAGGAAAGGTGCAACAAGGATAGGATTTGACAAACTATAACCTAAACTCGGGGTAGGCAAAGCAGTGGGCAATCTCCTTTTGTTCTATATTGATCTCGGTTGAGATTCTCAACGAACAGCCCGAGACGGGTTTCGGATTAGGGTTAACTCGAGCTTTCAGGGTCCACAAGAATAAAGGTCTATTCTTTCATCGTCTATACCACAACCTTCAACTAATCACCATAGAATCACAGGGGTGTTTAGCCAACAATCATCATAATCGAGCAATATCAATAATATCAAGAATATCAAGAAAAGGAAATGAAGCAAACAACAAAGATGTCTCAATTATCAAAGCAAACAAACCAATCAAACATATCAACGATGTGTTCCAAAAAGGGATGATAACAACTCACTAGCAATCCCCAAATAAATCCTCATAATCTAGGGTTATTCAAACCCTAAGCAATCCTTCCTTAAAATCTTCCCTTTCTTCAATCCTTCAAAACCTTTATGATGTCTCTATCTCGAGCGTCCAACCTCTTCGTACTCACCTTCCATTCTTATAGAAGAATTTTAGGTCAAAAATATGTCTTGTCTTCTTCGGCTTTTCGGACGTCGACTTCGATCCAGGCCTAGTGGGCCATCTTGGTCGAAATGCATGGTTGTGTCCATCCGAGATCAGTAGTGATCAACGTGCATGAACTCATATCTTCGTCTGGATCTTTCTTCCTTCCTTCCAGCTTGGTTCTTGTCCTTCTCTTTGTCCTTCCTAATGCTCCTAAATGTAGCTCCATATCTTCCTTAGTTCTTTATGCTCCATTTTCACCTAAAACATGCCATATTCCCTACAAATACAATGAAACCTGGTGTAGACCTTGATTCTTGCAAAGTAACCGAATAATGACATAAACACTACAAATACGTATACATGCATACAAAATTATGATAAGAAAACAATAAAACCATGCCCGAAATATAGACAATAATTTATGCTATTAGAATACCCCATACTTGCTCTTGCTTGTCTCCAAGCCTGGTTCAAATCTTAGATACAAGATAGAATGAATTATAATCCGTTAAAAATCAACGAAAAACTTCAAAACTTTTGGTTGTGCACTTCTTTCTATAGATCACCCTTAGAGAATTCTTGATGTGATCCCTGAGAGCCCCAACATGAAGCCGAAAATGCTCACTCCGAGCGTGGTCAAGTTAAGTCATATTTCGCTCGATCCGGCTAAGCTGTCAAATTTATGCACTCTCAGTAAAATGCCTATATCTGGATCTTCATTTGGAGTTAGAAGAACCACAAGTACAACTTTCGAAGGTATTTTCAAGAGCTACAACTTTGTAGTTTATGAGAAGTCGAGATTCCAAAAGGAAGAGGGCAAAAATGACCCGATAATGCAACAACGTTTATACTTGAGTAGACTTTTGACCAAGATCGTGCATGGAGGCATGAAAGATTGTTACACAACATATTCACGTCCAACCAATACATATTTCATGCAGCATATCATCCTCATATTATTCATATATTATGCATGAATTTATGTATTATTCATGTGAAAGTAGGTGGAGAAAAGTAGGTGGAAAAGTAGGTGTAGAAAGTAGGTGGTGAAAGTCCCTTTGTTTTTCCTTTGTTTAATTTCAAAACTCTTGAGCTTGTAACCTTTAATTGTTGGGAGTTAGGTGCTTAATTTTCAGCCTATATAAGGCCTCTCCCACATCATTTTATAGTAAGATGAATTTGAGTGATTTTCAATCAAAAGTTGTGTTTTCACTTTGAAAAAAACAAACCAAGAAACTAAGGTGAGAGGTCAAAGTTTCGAAACCCACAAGGTGAGAGGCCGAGTGGTGTCCTTACGGTGATAGGCTAGGAGTACAAAGGAGATCCAATCCCGACGTGAGATTCTGAGGGAAAAGATCTCGAGCAAAGGAGATCCAAGGTGCGAGGCTGGACGATCCTTGCTTGGCATATCCCAATCAAAAAAAATAATCAAAAAAAGAAGTGTACGGATGGAAAAACACCGGTAGATCCTTGCGTTAAACCAACGAAGAGCGCATCAAGTGGTGTCAAAGCCCAACGGTGCGAGTTCCTCAAGCTTTCGGGTTGTAGGCTGTTCGGGAATTTTAAGACGCGATCGAAAAAGAACAATAAATGAAGAATACGTTCGATGGGCTATTTGAGAGTATGCCGATGGTTATCTTCGTTTGAGTGAAATGGAAGATGATCTTTACGAGGCCGTCTATGAAGAACTACGAAGACGACGAAAGAGAAGAGAAGCCCGTTTCTGTGAAGAAGAAGCTCATAAACAAGAGGAAGAAGACCGACGTCGCAAACGTCATCGAGAAAAGGAGGCTAAAAAACAAGAAGAACAAGATCGGCGTCATAGGGTGTTCGAAAAATGGATCAAGGACGCGACTCATTTTCAATTAAGTCGAGTTGAGAAAGCGGGAAGCAAGACGAAGTACTCATCGCCGTCTATTCCACCACTGAAGGCTGCTACACCAACCCCGCCTTCTCATCCACCGGATCCCGTGCCTCCACCACCATCTATTCCTCTACTGGATCTTGTGCCCCCACCACCATCTACGCCTCCAGCGAATCCCGCTCTTCCATCATCGGATCCACTCCTTCGCCTATTGCTACACTCTCCCCACCCATGGATGATTCGGATTTGAGGACGAATCCTTTTGAAGAGAGCCTTGGAATCGTACCGCTGGTCCTTCGTGTTCGAGGTGATCTCGATCACATCATGTGGACTTCGCCTATTGCTACAGTCTCCAACACCTCCAGAGGTGCACAATAACCGAAGCCTTAGAGATCAGCAAATCTCAATTTCTCGAGATGCCTCAAAGCCTTGATGCACATACCATGACCCGTTAGGACTATCGATCAATAGGACTATGGCAAGACACAAACACCCGGCTATGTGAATGGCGCCGAGTTACTCATCGTCAAGATCAACGTCCCCAAACCTATTTTTCTATAACTTCTTCTCCTTTCAACATCATCTTTCACTTGTTTTTCACTTTCTTTTGCTTCCAAGTTCCCGGATAGGTAAAGGGAGGCAAACATATTTCGTTGAGGGGATAAAAAGCATGATCAAGACGAGGAAGAAATAATAGAGAATCACCTTAATCATTCCAAAAAGGTTGTAAGAGAACTCATAATGCAATGTCAACTTTCAAATTCAGCATGATTTCAACAAAAACAACTTACTAAACATGCTTCAAATTTCAAACAAAGCAATCATACCTTAGATATATCATTGAATATTTCAAGCATATAGAGATCATATAAACTAATCAGCAAACAATATTCATCATTGGGATCATATCAAGATTAGAAGCAAAAAATTTTTCAGAAATTCAAGTTTTCGAAACCCATTTCGGTCGAGATGACTTTGACACAAACGAGGTGTTAGACCGAGGTAAGCTCCTGTTATGGTCACCTCGTTTGGCCAAAGGTCATTTTGGTCGAGACAAAAAAAATTTCAAACCAGCTTTTGCACGTTTTTTTTATCAAAAATCCTGTTGTGATGCATGTAATGTACGTAATAGTTTCTAAGCACGTGATGGAAGTAGTGGAAATAGTCATGAGCACATAAGTCAGTTATTACAAACCGAGGTATTTCAAAGCACCCCATACTTAGGGCACATCGTCCCGATGGGTAAAGAGAAGTCTAGAGAAAAGCACTTACAATGTCAAATGCAGAACCACCAAATAATAGAGAAAATAAAGCAGCAGCTCCGGTGGAAGTCCAATCAAGCATCTGGAGGAGGAGGTTGCTAGTACGTGTACAGGGACGGATCGAAGGGATGGCCCATGAGATGCTGGAGCTACAACTCCATCATCAGGCGTTGGTAGTTGTGACTTTCCTTAGTCGAGCGCCTCATAGTGCTGATCTCTAGTCTGAGTGTCAAGGCGGTCCCTCATATCCGTGCGCATGGTGCGGAATGATTGATCCATGTGGCGTGTGAGATAGTCAATATGCTGATTAGCCTCAAGATTGCGGCGGCGGCGATGGTGTTGTTGTCTGTGTTGTGGCATGTCTGGTGCAGGAGTCTCCGGTGCTGGTTGGTCGTCATCTGTCTCCTCATTATCGTCATCCACCAGCTCGATCACCGGGGCGGACGGACCAGCAGTGTTTGTCCCGGTATCCATGGTTACTCCGGCATCCTCCTCATCACTATCCGTACCAAACTCTACATCGATCTTTGTGTCCCGTATGTACGATCTCCAAATATGTGACCAGTTAGTCGGGTCGTTGATGGTGAACTGCAGAGACCAAGGAATCCCCTTCGGACTATTGGTCTCCCAAGGCATGGCCACATATGGTGGGCCACGACCTCGAGGGATCAAAATCCGACGAGTGATTAACTCCTGCAGCCCTAAGGGTTTGGCCTTTGCGGCCAACGTGCATGCGGAAAGATCTAGGTCCATCACCCTTGCTAGGTAAGTCATAAATCCCCCAAAACAAATGTCGCCCTTTTTTTTGCTCCTGACCTTGTCCAGCTCCTCTACCAGCATGGTGGCAAAGTATGGAATGCCACCTGTAGTCATGCAGAAAAGAGAAAGAAACTCACCGTGTTGGGCCTTGTGTAGAGTCTTTGTCCTGGCCAGCAACATCTCGCTCAAATTCCTATGAGCGATCCGGAAGGAGACATGGTAGATGAGCTTCTCCTTGGAGTCACCCGGATGCCAATAATCATAACTCGATGTGACATGAGAAATGCCGTTGTAGAAGTCATTCACCTCTCTCCTAGAAGGGAAGTCCGTGACGGTCCGCTTAGGGAAACCAAAGATCATCCCGAAGTTTTCTACTATAACTGCGTACCCTTTGTTCATCAACCTGAACTTTACTCCCTTGTGATCCAACACATGAGTGACGGAACTGAGAAACTTGAGGGTAGGCTCGATATAACCTGGCGTGCGGATGGCCATGAACTACTCCAGGCCAACAAGGGATATCATCCGCTGTAGGTCCTCGACGACGTGGAGGCAAATGAAGTTCACAACGTTGACGTTGCGGGGTGAGATGATCGGTCGTGAGCAAACACGATCATAGTCCTTCTGGAACCGACCGAGAATGATCGACACTTGTGGTGGTGCAGTAGGGTAGGGTGAGTGGTTTCCATCATCTGGAGGGTCTCAAATTGCTAACTGTCTCTTTGAACGACACATTTTTCTAGTTAGGGTTTTTGATCATGGGTTGTTCTTGAGGTGATCTCGGCCGAGATGCCTAGGCTTCAACCGAGTCGAACAATACTTTGATCGAACTCAAAAAGCTATAACTTTCTGCCCCCAAAATCACTACCAAAAGCTTTCGAGAGATTTCTCTAGTTATTCTCAACAAAATACTCAATAAACAATTCCCTAACTTGAGCACAATCTTCCGAAATGCGAAAAGAGGGGTTTCGGACGAGATTACCCAATTTGTGCAGATTTCGGAAGCTTGAAGTGCAGATTGATGTTGGAGACACTGGTGTGGTGCCGTTCTCATCAGTTTAGATCGAAGAATTGTTAAAAACGTGCAAGAAACGAGATTTTTGTAGATTAGGGCGTGGTTTGGTCAAGACGGCATCGGGAGGGAGAAGCGGGGAAGAAAGAGAAAAACCGTTCTCCTTTTATGACGATAAAACGTCCAAACTAGCTAGCGACCTTAAACCAAGCGCTTCTTGGAAGGCAACCTAAGGTATTGCTTTCTTTTCCCTTTTTCTAGTTTAGTTTAGATAGTTTGCTTCGTGTTTTGTGCGTCATCCTAGAAAGGAATTAGGTACTCTCTAAGAAGAAATTACAACTCAGGAGCTACATGGAAGGATTGTTGTTCGAGAAGTTGAGAAAACCGAGCTTGACTGAGATACATCTCGGATGCTGTCAAAACGCCTCGACCGAGATGTTCTTCATCAACCGAGATGGTCTTCTCTGGGAGTTGTTTCTTATTTCTTTATGCAGTTCAGCTATGTCTGGTGAGTTCTTATTTCTTATGACTTATAATTGACCCATTGGGACAATGTGTCCCAAGTATGGGGTATTTGTATGACTTGTATGACTTTTTTGATCTTTGATTATGATCTTATTTATGCTTTATGTGCTTATTTGTCATTACATGCATACATATAGGTTTCTGTTTGAAAAAAACGTCAAAAACTGGTTGGAAAATTTTGTTTTTATGGCTAGACCGAGACATTCTTGGCCGATCGAGGATGAACACCTCGGATGACGTCAAAACACCTCGACCGAGATGGGCTTTAACTAAAAGGTTTTTCGAAACGTTTTGTGCTTCTTTTCTGGATTTGATCTTGATGATGATTTTGTTTACAGATTTGTTTTGAAATCTTTATATGCTCGAAAGGTTTTATGATATGGTTAAGTTGCAAAATGTTTTGTTTGAAATTCTAGCATGTTTAATACTTTGTTTTTATCAAAATTATGTTGGATTTGAAGGTTGACACCACATGATGATTGCTATCACATTCTTCCTGGGATGACTAAGGCATTTCATTCTCTTCTTCTTCTTCTTCTTGATCATGCTTTAGCCCCTCATATACATATTTGCCTCCCTTTACCTATCTAGGAATTTGGAAGCAAGTGACGAAAAGCAAGTGAAGTGAAGTTGAGTTCAAGGCTGAAATTGTTAGAAAGAAACAATTAGGTTTGGGGACGTTGATCTTAATGATGAGTAACTCGGCACCATTCACATAGTCGAGTGTTTGTGTTTGCCAAAGTCGGATTGATCGATAGTCTTGACGGGTCATGGTGAGGTATCTCGAGAAATTGATGATTGCTGATCTCCTAGGCTTCAGTTATTGTGCACCTCTGTTCATGTTCCCAAAAAGTAAAGTAAAGTGAAAATAAGCAAAGCTTATTGGTGGAAGATGTTGTGATTCAAAGAAAGTGAAAGTAAGATCCTATTCCCGGATTCTAGCACCACATGACCCTATATACATCCCACCCTGACACGTTTCTTGACCTCTCTTGGAAGCCCTTGAGACCTCGAGTATGATGATTGACTTGGTGGTTTAAACTGGATTATACATAATTAATTTCGATAAATATGATTTATTATGCATTCTATGATTTTATGCAAAGATGAACAACTTTCTTATATTTATAAAATGTTTTGATCATGTCTTGATTTTATTTGCCATGAAGCATTCTCTTAGGATGATCTATGAGTGGAGCACACACCAAAATGTTTTGAAATGTTTTTCATTGATCTTTTGATGACTTATAATCCATTCTATCTTGTATCTAAGATTTGGATCTTGCTTGGGGACAAGTATGGGATATCTTGATAGCATGTATTATAGTCTATATTTCGGGGATTGTTTTGGACGTTTTATCTTCATAAATCTGCATGTATGGATGTATATTCTTTGATTATTATGTTGTTTTGTCTACCTTTGCGAGAATCGAGGTCTACACCTAGTTTCGTTGTGATTGTAGGGAAAAAGGCACGTTTTGGAACGAAATGGAGCTGAGGAAGCTAAGTAATCATCGGAGCTACATTCTGGAGCATTGAGGAGTTATAAGAAGAGCTCAGGAACCATGGAAATGATTTAGAAGATTTATTTCGGACCAGATTAGAGAGTTTTACATTCAACTGAGATTCACCTCGGTTGGCTACAGTGCCACATCGACCGAGGTGATCTTCAAGATCGTCTGGACCGAGGCGAAGGGATGACGGGACACGAGATCTTTATCTTTGGATGAGATCTTCTATTTTTAGAATTTGAATATCACATATTTTAGGATGGATTTCTGGAAGGAAGCATATCTTTTTGGCTGATATATTTTGGAAGATATGAAGATATTTTGAAGAAGGAAATTTTCTTTTTAAGATATCTTATCTTAGGAAGGTAATTTTCCTATATATAGAGGCTAATTTTTTGGAATTCATCCATCTCCAAATCTCATATTCAGGAAGATCAAGGAGCATAGTTCTCCAGAGTTTAAGGAAGTTTGGAAGGTTGAAGATCAAGGAAGGAAGGAATCTAGTTTGAAGGAAGTTTGTAAGATTTTCTTAGTTTGTTTTGATTTGTTGTCTTTCTGATTGAGATTGAGAAACGCACTTTGTTTGTTTGTTTGATTGTTTGATTGAGTTATTGAGACCTCTGTGTTAAGGTTTTCTTGTTTGAATATTTATTCCTTTCTCATATATTTGATTATTTTATCATTATGATTGTTGGCTAAGTTCTTTATACGATTCTAGGGTAATTGGCTTAAAGTTCTGGTGAAGACGATAAAAGAATAAGCCTTAACTCCAGTGGACCCAGTAAGCTCGAGCCTTAACCTTAACCGACGAACACCTCGATTAGCTGTGGAACATCTCGACCGAGATGGTACATAAACTGAGGGAGGTGAAACCTATCCTGATCCTTATTTGAGTTGAGGTTTCAGTTTGCCAAATCCTATCCTTGTTATACCTTTCCTGGTTCAACACAAGCCTATGAGACTTACCCGGTGATTCATTTGCTTGTATACCCATGATCATGAGTGTAGGTAATAAAGGTTTATCCTTTATTAGGGTTTGAGTGTGCCTTCATCCCATCTTTGAGAGTTAGCCTGAGACTTACCCGGTAAAGATTTATTCTATCCCCTTGGTTGGTGTGTTGGTTTGAGATTATAGTTCCTTTCCTTAGTACCTTGAGACTTATCGGGTGATAGGATCTTTGGTTTGGGATAGTGTGTAGTGAGACTTACCCGGTGATCTATTCCCACCTTAGAAACAGCTTCCCTTTGCAAACCTCAGCTTTTTCCACGTTATCCTTTGAGATCTTGAGTCGGAACCACAACTGGATGCTTTACTCTCTAGAATCCGCATTCTCTTTACTTGATTATTACATCATCTTTGATAGCTTTGTTTTGTTGCGTGTTTGTTATTGACAACCTGAATTACCGATCTTTGTTTCACCATAGTCCCTGTGTTCGACCTTGAAATTCTTGCTTTTATTACAATCAATCCGTACACTACGGGTTCGCTATTTGCAATTATTCTTGCTATAAATATTAAAACTTGCACATACTTTTTGGAGCGAACAAGAAAATTCAACTGTACTTTGGACGAGATGATTGTCAATGGCCGAGGTGTTCAATCGAGGTCAACCCCTGTTGCCTTCATCTCGGTTGGCCGAAAGTGTTTCGGCAGAGATGACCTGATGATGTCTCAAATGGCTTAGGAATGGTAATTTTCTGAGATTCTCGATCCGTAACTCCGTCCATATGTTTCCATTGTGTTGTTTTCCTTGGGTGGTACCTAGATCTTGTCATCATGGACACAATAACACAAGCTACACTAATTTAAACTAGAAAGCAAGAAAGAAAGCAATACCTTGGGTTGCCTCCCAAGAAGCGCTTGTTTTAAGCTCACTAGATAGACCAAACCCTTGCATGTTCAATTGAGATGTTTGGATGCAATCTCCTTGATCGGTGGTTTTGGTTTATGCTTCTTCAACCGACAACTTTCGACTTGGAAGGTTCCACAATGTTCACCCCATACTTTAACTGCACCATGAGAATAAACATTCTTTATACCAAAAGGTCCTGTCCATTTTCACTTGGGTTTTTGAGAATGATAATCGTAAAGAAGAACAATTTCTCCTATGATTCCTCTTCGGATGATATGCTTTTTGTGCCAATTCTCCGTCCGTTCTTTGTAGATCTTTGCAACCTTAGATATCATTCTGCGGAGTGGTGTTTTCATTTTCTTATCATTGTCTTGCAATGCATCGGGAGAGATGCGATGGATGCTTGCATTACTTGATGTTGATGAATCAATCACTTCGTTTGCCCTGGATGCACCTCGACCGAGATCCTGTCCGAGGTGAGTCCCTATTTTGATCTCCTTAGTTGCCCCAGATATATCTCGCCCGAGGTCTGGTCCGAGGTGAATCCCTATTGCCTTCACCTCGACCAGCCCAATAGTTGCTTCGGTCGAGATGGCTTGCACCTTGTCGAGACAGTTTGTTGGTTCTTCTTCAACTTTTTGGAACACAACTGATGGATCATCCTCCAAAGCTTTCAAGTTATGTATATCTACATCACATGAAACATCTATACCTTTCTCTATCATACTAAAGCTTAAAACTCTTTCAAGAGGATCTTTAGTAAGGATCGAGCTAACCAATTCACGAGATTCCTCTTCATCATGGATGTTGTAGATGTCTTCTTGCTATCCTTGGCCTCCCATCAAGGTTGACAGTATGAATTCAAACTGCTCTTCTCCAATGTTGAAAGACAACTTGGCATTCATGTTGTCCACGTAGCAACCTGATGTTGGAAGAAATGGTTTCCCAAGGATAATAGAACCGGATAATCTATAGGAATATCCAATATCACAAAGTCTATGAGAATATAGAATTTACCTATCCTTACAAGAATGTCCTCCAACACGCCTACGGGTCGAGTGATTGATCGATCTGCCATGTAAAGTGTTATCTTAACTGGTTTAGGATCCTAGACAAGCCTTCTCACATAATGCAAGTGGAATGATGCTCACACTTGCTCCTAAGTCACAGAATGCATCATATGTGATGTTTCCAACTCCGATGGGGATACAAAATGATCCCGGATCTCTTAGTTTGGGTGGCATCTTCTCCCTCATGATCTTGGTGAGTTCCGATGACCTTGAGGACACCTTCACTTCACCAATGTCTTCCAGCTTCCTCTTGTTAGAGATGATTTCTTTTAAGAACTTCCCGTATGCGGGCATTCCTAGAATGGCATCAATGAAAGGTATGTTAATGTGGATCTTACTCATGAGGTCTAGAAACTTACCGAAGTGCTTGTCTAGACGTGCTCTCGCTCTAGACTGCGGGAATGGTAGTGGAGGCTTGTATGCAGGAGGTGGTACGTATATTTCTTCTTTTTCTTTTATTTCGGTTGACCTAGAAGTATTTCGGTTGAGGTCTCTTCCGAGGTGACTCCTTGTTGAGGTCTCCTCAGTCGCCCCAGATTTCACCTCGGTCGAGGTGTTCTGCTTCACAGCTTCACTCGATCGAGGTTGTGGGTCAGCGGTCTTCACGCCACTTATTGTCGTAATTGACATGATTTGGCCTTTTGGGTTTTTCTCTGTACGTCCTGGAAGTTTTCCTTGATCTTTAGGAACTTCTCCGGCCTTGCTAAACACTTGATTTTCCAAGGATTTTTGTGCCTTAGAAATCGAACTAACGGTGCTCTCTAGTCCACTCATCTATCCGACCAGCACTTCAATCATATCTTCCAACTTAGAACTTGGTGGTTAGCTCGAGCTTGATGAAGGTTCTTGGCTCTTCAATTGAGTAGAAGAAGAAGAAGAAGAAGGTGGTGTTAGAGCATTTTCAACATGAGAATAAGGATTAACGGAATTGTTTTAATTGGATCTTCAACTGTTGTAGTTCGGATTGTTGTTGTTGTTGTTCTTATAGTTGTTGTTCCTGTTACCTTGGTAGTTTCCTCTTCCAACATACCCAACATCTTGCTCCTTGGTTTGATGGGTTTTTGCCTTTATGAGCTCCTTCAAAGCCTTCATCTCATTGTTGAGGGCGTTGATTTGTTCAACACTAGAAGAGGTGAGATTAAGCTCATGAGGTCTAAAAGTTTGACCTCCCATCTCCGTACTCTGGTGGGAGTATTTCTCCATAGTGAGAGTTTGCTTTTCAATAAAACCCCACGCTTCATCAACTGGCTTGTCCATAAACGTCCCAGCTGAAAGTGATTGTAGTTTGAATTGCGCTTCAACATCCAAACCCTTGAAATATATCACCATCAAATCAATCTTTGGAATCCCATGGTGTGGGAAATCCAACAAAAGGTCTTTAAAACTTTCCCCAGACTTGAAGAGGCTTTCACCGTTCCTTATTACAAAAGCATTTATTTTTGCCCTCAATTCCACCGTTTTTGATGGCGGAAAGAATTTGGTATGAACTTCTGCGGTCATTTCCTCCCATGTGTTCACACTTTCAGTTGGAAGCAAATGATACCATGCAAGTGCTTTAGCCTTTAAAGAGAAAAAGAAAACACACAGCTTATAGTCATTATCATCACATCCAGAATGTCTCAAAGTTTCCATCAAAATGACATAGTTTTGCAAGTGTTGGTTTGGCGATTCTCTCTCCATTCCTCCAAAGCGATTCTATTGAATCATTGTGATGACTTGAGGTCTGAACTCATAATCCCTGTTAGTTGGATCTCCTAGGTTGATGACGGGACGACACGTTTGCTGAACGGGATCCATACGTTGACCTAGTGTTAGTGGAATGCCCACAAATTGAACAACTGGCTCCACCTTTGGGGAGGTGGTGGTGGCACATAAACGGGTGCTGGTGGAGGTGGGTCGATCACAACCCTAGTGTAACACCCCAAATTCGAGGGACTCGGGATGCCATTGGGCTAGCATCTCACAGTGGATCCTGAACCTAGCCTGACAACAAGTTCACTGGACCTTACAACATAGCACTGACATATATAAAACAAATACATAAAACTGTATAAAACTGTACATCAAAAGGTATACAAGATCATAGCCGAGTATCAAACATAACCCTCACACAAGAGGTATAAAAAACAACATCCTCACGCAGGAGGGACACATAAACATCCGAAAAAGCCATAACCCCCTAATGTACGAGAGCCCTCGGCCTGTCACCCTTCCAGATCACTCAACAACTCGCTTGTCTTGCAAGGCATCTGCAACATGGTATGAAACCATTAGCTAACCATACGTACAGGTAATGCATAAGCACAAGCACAAGTCATGAAAGAAAAACACATAATCATACTGTCAAACATTTACCCATTTTATCATCTTTATATAATAGTCATTCACTCATATCGTATGTATATAGATAGATGAAACTATGTGACACGAGGATCGTATCATCCTCGCCTTTGGGCCTGACGTCCATCTAGAAGTAGTGTCGGTCACACAACCCATGTACACTGTGGGAGTGGATTTCGCCCTTCCTGTATACTAGATGGTATGAGCACAAAGAACTCCCCCAGCTCCTTACAGGATGAAGGTAAAGGTTATCACTTCCACGCATTGGGGCTATCAATAAAACATAGGTCGGTAATAATTGATATCACATGCTATCATATCAAGCATACAACACACACCAATCATGCAAACACCCAATAAAAGGATGGTAGCTAAGTCCTACGGACTTACCTCAACCTCGTATAATCACAACCATGATCAACCTCAAATCTTGAGAGGGACACTGCCTAATAAAAGGCATACAGATATATCAATATCCTATCAATCAAAGGGGTCACACCTAGATCCAAGGGATCCATAGGATCATCCACAACCTAAGTCTCACAACTCACTAATCCTCAAAAGCCATACAAGGCATAACATGATCATAACTCCATCAACACACTCTCATCTATATCTAGCATGATACTACACACTCATACTAGGAAAGGAAGGGACAATGCCACCATAGGCAAGCCTAGAAGCAAGACACACCTGCAGAACCAGGAGCAAGACAAGGCTGGTGCAGGTGGGCACAGGGGCGGTCCCAAAGTGGCGCAGGGGCGGTGACTGGCCGGCGTTATGGCGGTCCCAAGGCGGCGCAGGGGCGGCTGGTGTGCAGAATGCACACTTCCAGCTTCTCTTCGCTTCTTCACTCGATACTCTTCACACCTTCTTCATCCAGCAGCCCCATACATACATATACATACATATATACATCAAACAAAGCCTATGAAGGCTGCCACAAGATCAATCTTGTGGAATCCTAAACTAGGAAGGAAGAAAAGAAGAAAGAATAAAGAAGAAAGAAAGAAGAAATAAGAAAGATAGGAAGCAAGGGATGAAGAACTCACCAAGTTGTAACCTAACAGAGGAGGAAACCTCACCACAACTTCAAGGTTGGCTCAACACAAGCACAGCAATATCCTTAATCATCATCATCTACAAAACCACACAAAACTCTTCAAAACTCTCACAAGATCAAAGAAATCAAGATGAAGATTCAAAGAGGGAGGAAGAAGAGAAGAAGAGCGTAAGGTAGGTGATGAAGCTATAAGAAAGGTAACCCTCATTAGGAGAAAGAGAGAGAGAAGGTAGCTTATAAAGGAAGGAAAGAGGTAAAGCACGGGTCAAGAGTCGACAAAACCGGCTGCAACACACCTTAATCCGCAGTGGCAGACCAGATGGCCGCGGGGGCGGATCCTCGATGGCGCAGGGGCGGCCTCTACCACACGTAGGGGCGGTTCTGTCCAACTTCACCACACTCAGCAACGTCTCTCAGCTCCTCAAGAATAAGGCTCTTCCATCTTCCCCCCCCCCCCCTCTAAAAACAATTTTCGTCCTGAAACTTGCAAAATCTCAAATCCTCTCGGACCCATATGCCGAGGTATAACTCTCTCTATCGGAGGTATCACATCTCCGTTCAACAGGTCACAACCTATAACAATCTATAACCTCAAACATAAACATGGAGGAATCATCAACTCCAGAAATCATGGCCGTAACGCTACCCCAAAGGCATAGAGGAATCAAATCTCTTGCCATACTCACATCATAGGGCATAGAGGAATCACATCTCTAGCCAGATCATACTCACACACAATGCATGGAGGGAAAACATCTCCAACAAGACTATGTCAATCAAGGTAGCATGAAGGAAAGAATCATCTCCAACTAAATCCTAACCACACGCAGATAGCATGGAGGAAAGAACCATCTCAAACTATAATCATGAATCGCGCTAGCATATCAAGATCTAATAAAATCATATATCACATCATAGCTAGCACGAAAATAAACACATCAAGGCATATAAGCACATAAGCATATAATCACATACTCACCAAGATAGCACTAAGATCTACTCGGTGATCCTACATGTGCATCTATCTCAGCATAAAACTTTGGATAGTTCCTCTGAATACTATCCTCAGTCTCTCATGTAGCCTCTTCAGGTCCTCGTCTCAACCACTATATCCTCAACATGGGAATGTCCTTTGAACGCAAGAGTCTCATACCTCGCTCAAGGACTGCAATCGGATGCTCAACAAAGGTGTGGTCTGGCTCAACCACCAAATCATTATAAGTCACAATGTGTCTCGGACCTGGTATATACTCCCTCAACTGAGACACGTGAGATACAAGATGAACACCTCTAATCTCGGAGGCAAAGCTATTTTCTAGGTTGCCCTCCCAACTCTATCCAGTATCTTAAAAGGGCCAACATATCAGGGACTCAGCTTTCCCTTTATGCCAAAATGTCTGACGCCTCGCGTTGAAGATACTCTCAGCCAGACATGAGCTCCCACTCTGAACTCTAAAGGTCGACGCCTGTTGTCTGTATACGACTTCTGGTGACAAAGTGCAGCCATCATCCTCTCTCTGATCAGTGCTACTGGAGCCATATCATCCTGAATCTACACTGGCGCTATACCACTGATACTACTAGGCTCATCCCAGCATAAAGGTGTACGACATGTACGCCCATACAGTGCGTCATATGGAGCCATCCCAATCGATGCATGTTAGTTGTTGTTGTATGAGAACTCAACCAATAGGATGTAATTTGATCATCCTTGTCCCCAATCCAACACACAAGCTCGCAGCATATCCTCAAGGGTTTGGATGGTCCTCTTTGACTGACCATCTGTCTGGGGTGAAACGCATTCGTAAAGTGTAGACTCGTCCCCAAAGCAGTCTGAATTTGCTGCCAAAACCTCAAGGTGAATCGCCCATCTCGATCAAAGACAATCGTCCTCGGTACACTGTGGAGTCTCACTATCTGCCTAGTGTACTCCTCAACTAATCTTCTCATTGGCCACGTCTCTCTAATAGGAATGAAATGTTCCGTCTACGTCAGTCTATCAACAACAGTCCAAATAGCATCAAAACTCCTACTGTGTCTCAATTCAGTCACAAAATCCATGGAGACATCCTCCCACTTCCACTGCGGTACTAGCAGTGGATGAAGCTCACCTCCAAGTCTACAATACTCTATCTTGACCTGTTGACAGGTCGCGCACTGTGCTACCAATCGGGCCACATCGGGCTTCGAACCTCCCCACCAATATGATCGTCTCACATCATGGTGCATCTTAGTCGTACCTGGGTGTACTGAGTAAGGTGTACAGCGAGCCTCCTGTAAAATCCTCTGCCTTAGCTCTACATCAGCAGGTACACAAACGGGGTTATGGCGTCTCATCCCTCCATCTGCTCTAATGGAGAACTATGGTGCCTCACCATGAGACACTCTCTCTAATCCTCATCAAGGTCAAGAAGGTCGCCTGCTTCTGTTGGATCTCATCCAATAGACCAGGTAAAACCTCTAAAGTGTACAATTGGGCATCCTCATCAGGAAACTAGATGTCCATCTCTAGCATAGCTAGATCCTTCTCAAGTTGAGGCTGAACTGTCAATCTGGCAATCGCCTTCTCTCGAGGCGTCTTCCTACTCAGAGCGTCGGCGACAACGTTCGCCTTCCCTGGATAATATAGAATCTCAAGGTCAAAGTCCTTGATCAACTCGAGCCATCGACGTTGGCGTTTATTCAACTCCCGTTGCGTAAAAGTTTACTTCAAACTCTTATGGTATGTGAAGATCTGACATGTAGCACCATACATGTAATGTCTCCAGATCTTCAAAGCATGAACTACCGCTGCCAACTCTAAATCATGAGTCGGGTAGTTCTCCTTATTCGTCTACAACTGTCTAGACGCATAAGCAATCACTGCCCCTCTGCATCAGCACATATCTCAAGCCTATCTTGGATGCATCACTATATACCACAAAATCCTCAAAACCCTTTGGATGTGCTAAGATAGGAGCAAAAGTCAGACGCCTCTTCAATTCCTCAAAACTTTGGGTACACTGCTCAAACCACACAAATCTGGTAGTATTCTTCAGTAGACTCGTAAGTGGACGGGCAATCACAGAAAATCCCTCCACAAAGCGTCGGTAATAACCGGCCAGGCCAAGAAAGCTACACACTTCCTTGACGTTCGTCGGTGTCGTCCAGGCTGCAACAGACTCAATCTTCATCGGGTCTACCATGATCCCATCGGCAGAGACAATATGGCCTAGGAAGGCTAGCTCTGACATCCATAACTCGCACTTAGAGAGTTTGGCATACATCTCTCTATCCCTCAAAATCTGTTTAATTGTCAACTGATGACCGGCACCCTCAACTGCTGATATCTTGAGCGTAAGTTGATCCGGGAGAAAAATGTCGCTCCCTGAAGCTATCAAGAAAATCATCAATATGAGGCAGTGTATACTTGTTCTTGATGGTCACCTTCTTCAACTCTCTATAGTCAATGCACAGTCTCAACGATCTGTCCTTCATCCGTACAAAGAGGACAGGTGCTCCCCGTGGGGATACGTTGTTGGAGTTTTGGGCTAAGTCTTCATTGTAACCGTTGATCTTGTCTTGAGACAAGGTGCAATGAGTTGTTCACATGTGTGTCACTATGGTCAGGTTTGCGGGAGGCAAGCCAAGTGACCAGCACTAAGAACAACATATTATAAGGGGAGTCGAATCAAAGCAAGGTGATTCACGACATGGTCAACTTGTGCTAGCTTTTAGAAGGCCGACCTTTGGGGATTTTTAGCCACATTTTATCGGCACACTTTTGGTTCTTAGGCCTTATATTGGCTAAAGAATATGTGGTTAAAAATTGGGAGCAATCCAAGCTGAAATGCTTAGTGAATGTCAATCAAACAGCTAGTGAGCTTCTTAAGGTGCTACACTAGCTTGAGCTAAGATATTGAGTCTTTGTGAATCTTGGAGCTTACCCTAGTGTTCGCCACTTAGCGTGCGTGCAATCAAGCTTTAAATTTATAGAACTAGAATAAAAGCAAGTGAACCCACAGTGTACGGATCGGCGTAGATTAGCAAGTATTCCAGAGTATCGAACATAGGGATTTGGGGGGAACAAATTCAGTTGTAAAATTGTCAAGCAAGTAAAAGGGTAAAGCTTTGCAAATATATTGGGAAAACAGCAACCCTAAATATCCAGGTATCTAATTGTGGCAATCGATTCAAGATATACTAAAGATATAAGGACAGAGTTGAGGTATGCAAAGATATACGAATGTAAGGCAATGTACGGTGAAGTTCCAAGACCTTATATAATTCACCCAAAGGCACTCCCTATAAAGGTTGTTGAGGCTTCAGTATAGAAAGATTCTAAAGGTCAATATTAATGTCAAATACCCAAACTTGCAATCCAAGGATCAAGACTAACTTAACCGATTAAGGTTGTGACACTCGAAATCGATGTAGAGGTTGTTGAGGCTTCACTACCACCTAGAAAAGGCAAGCCAAGACTAAGTTAAAGCAAATCTTTAACTTTGGATTAAAGTAAAAGCAAGGTTCGTAACTGACACAAAATTACGGGTAGTTCTTGAGTTCCACGGCCGTGGAAGCTCAAGAACAGACCGTGGATTAGGTTCGTCGGCGATTCTCTCTAACTCTCAGGATCCAATCTGTTTACGATCGATCTATCATCATCTAAGCCACAACTACCAACCCTTCACCTTAGAATTGTTAAAGGGTTTTAGCCAACAACAGTCATATTGATATCAAATTCAAGATTTAAAAGAATGAAAGATGAAAACTTCCGAAAACCTTCAATAACCTTCAAACCAATCTCAAATCCACAAATATCAATGATAATGCAACTCAGATTTGGAATGAACACAAACAAGTAACTATTCTAGATCAGAACGAAGAACGGGATGTCAATCCGTCTTCTAATCAAACCCAGAAATAAAGTATGAAATCTCCTTACAAACAATCTTCCAAATCTTCACTCGTTCTCTAACTTTCCGTCAATCCCGAAATCTTAATAGGACTAGGCGCAAATCTCTCAACGGCGGTCTGAGCGAAGGCATAAACTAGGGTAAGCAGAGGTGACGGAATCTCCTTCCTTCCGTCCTTATATAGGCCCAAATAAAATGCGTCTTCGGCCCATGTGCGTAGAAGATTGTGGCTTAAAATATTGCGTAAAAGATCGTCAAGATCACGGTTGTGGAAGGGTTCCACGCCCGTAATTTAGAGCGTGGAGTTGGATCACGGTTTGTCACAACTCTCCACGGCCGTGTAAGTTGCTGGAATGCTCCACGCTTGTCTTGCCAAGGTTCCACGGCCATGGATTAGAGCGTGGATCCTAGTACGGCCGTATTCTAGAGCGTGGAACGTCATGAGCTCGTAAATCTCCTTTGTCTTGTGTCATTCTTCATCCTAGCATCTTCTTTAGCTCCTAGTGATGTCCTCAATCCTTGGACATGCTCAATCTATGTCCATTTTCCCTTGATTCGTCCGGTTTTAGCTCTTAATTGCCTACAATCAACACAAAGCTTATGTAGATCTCTATATCGACAAAATAGATAAACTAACTCACAAATGCTTCAATGCTATATCAATGAATACCAAAATAGATGAAATACACTTAGAAAACGTGCCTAAAATATCACAATATTTCATGCTAACACCTAGCTATATTAAAGTGAATGAAGCTCATTGGAAGTGTTTGGACCAAGAAAAATAAGCTAGCTCTAAGCTAGCTCCGGGGAGCGGTTTTAGGCTACCTATGTGGGCCTCGGGCTTTCTAGGACTTCAAGGCCCATCTTCTAAGTAACTTCCAAGTAACTTCCATAACCGATTTTAACCTCTTTTAACTCCCCAAAACCGTGGCCCCTATGCCTATAAAAGGGAGAGCCATTTGCACTTGATTTCACATTCGTTTTTGCAAACAATAAAGCTTTTAGTTCCATTGTATTGACATTGGATAGGCCTTCTTATAAGCTTGTTTGCAAAACTCAAAAGACCAGTATAGTTCATTTGTATTGAGAAAGGATAGGCATCCATCTTAGTTTGGTTTTGTATTGACAAAACCTAGGAATACCCTTTCTACAAAGTAAGACAAGTAAGTCTCTTACTTAGTCTTTGTAACGTGTAACGTTTTATCCCACTAAGATATTTGGATATTTCCGGTGTAGGGGAGAATACAACTAGAAGGAAAATCCATTTATGAATGATTTTAACATATAACAACCGGTTTATAAGACGTGCAATTAAACTTAACTTCTATTAGAGTTTTGTCTACTCCTTTTCGGAGATTACAAACTATTGGTTGAGTTTTGTCTACTACTTTGGAGATTACAAACTCTTGGTTGAGTTTTGTCTACTCCTTTGGAGACTACAAACTCTTGATTGGGTTTTGTCTACTCCTTTATGGAGATTACAAACTTTTGGTTGATTTTTGTCTACTCCTTTGTGGAGATTACAAACCCTTTAGTTCAAGATAATTATATGAATTTGATTGGCAATTGGAAGAACCGTCTACTCACATAAGTGAGAATACTGCCCTTTGGTATAAAACCGAATACCGAAACTCCAACATACGCTAGGGCGAATGAAGCCCTTCTCAGCCAACTCCTCGAGTTGCTTCTTCAGCTCCAACATCTCGACAGGCGCCATACGATATGGGGCCTTCGAGATCAGTCTCGTGCAAACTCCAACTCGATGCTGAAGTCCACACTCCTCTGAGGCGGCAAACTAGACGCCTCAACAAACACGTCTGCAAACTCACAGACCACTGGAATATCCTCCAATGTTGGACTCTCTCCATCCTTCATGGCATCACATCACTATGCTATCAGCCTTGCTGCTCGTATGACACTAATGACGGAACCCGTCTTCCCAAGGTCCCAACCTCGGAAGACCTCTATCTGGCCCACCTCGGTAAAGACTGTCACAGTCCTCCTACCTACGTCTAATATCGCACGGTGTCTACGCATCTAATCCATACCTAAAATGACTTCCTCGTGCATCAACAACATAACAAAGAAGTCCACAAGTAACACACGAGTCCCTAAACGAAAGTGACAACTACGTATGTCACGGGTACCTCTGAACCTACTACCATCAGGTAACTCTATAGTAAAGGGTACCCCCTCTATAGTAGCTAAACCTAGACGCTCGAAACATACATCAGAAATAAAGGAATGTGTAGCACCTGTGTCAAATAAAACTCAAACAGGTAAACCATGAAGCAAAATGGTACCTGTAGCAGCCGATGCAGGCGGCTCTTCTACACTCCTCAGCTCAAAGACTCTATCCTGAGCTCCTTTGGTGTCAGTGGTACTCCCACCACGACCTCTATCTCTACTCGGCCCAGGAGCAGATCCTTGAGTAGAAGGACGATCTAGAACTCTCTACTGTCCCTGTGTCTGCTGCTGAGGTATCCTCTGACCACCTCCCGTCACACAAGCAAGAGAGGAACCCTGTTGTGATACAACTCCACCCTGCCTACAGAAGGCAGCTTTGTGGCCTGGTATACCACAAGTATAGCAAGTCACAAGTGGCCTCGTTCACTCTGGTCTCAAATGTCCAGGGTCACCACAGTGGAAGCATTGTCGTCCCTTCTCTACAGTCAATGTAGATGAGGGTTAACCCTGACGTCTCTGGCTCCGCCAGAACTAGAAGCTCCTCCACCGCTACTAGTCTGCCCAATGCGCTGCATGTTCTCAGATCGTCCGATCTGAGAAGCCCTCCTCTGATTGGCTTTCTCGCGCTCATAAGTAGAGGCCCGAACCTCATAATCTATCAAGGACTCACAATGGAATCATGCCATATAAGAGCGTGTACTCTCCATCAGTCGACGGGAGAACAGGTACACATGCTGCTCCTCAGAAGGTGCAGCTGGACCCAGAAATGCCAACTTTGACTGGAAGCGGCTGATGGCATCTGCAATCGGCACATCCAAAAACGCTTGCCTCTACAAAGTCCTACAGTTTCTCCCTCCTCAGTGAGGCAGGGCAGAATTGCTCTCTAATCATAGTCCTCATCTGGTCGTAGCTAGTGGCTCGGGCTCGTACGGTCCTCCACCACTGATGAGAAAGGTCACGGAATAGAGTCTGTACTACCTCTATCCGCCTATCCTTTGGACATCTGATAGACTCAAGAGCTGAGTCCACATGCCCTATCCGGACCTTTGTCTCCAATCTCACCTTCCCAAAGAAAGGTGGTACACCCAACTGATGGAATGCCTTCAACCAGGTATTTAGTCGAGGCCCTCTATACTCCTCTAGAACTCTAGTAGTCTCAACAACACGTGCCGGCATAGATAGAACCTGAGTGGCTACTTGGGAAATCTTAGAAGATCCCTCATGTATTGGAAGATATGGGGCCCATCTCCCGCTTTATCAAACTATCTTATAAGGCTCTAGTCCGAGCCATCTACGGGGCATGCACACCTAACTTATAAGGCTCTATATAGGTCATATGTATATATATATATATATATATATATATATATATATATATATATATATATATATACATAACACACATACAAATAGTCAATAATATATATATATATATTGTAGAGATCCATGGCAGAGGTAACGACTCCTCGTAAATTTATATCCCAAAACAACACTTTTAAAACCAAAATCTTTTAAAAACGTCAGACCCCTTTTGGGTTTTGTTTATTTTATCTATCAAACCTCATTGCAGGTAGCAAGTGTCATTGTTGTCAATCTAAGGCTCTGATACCAACTTTGTAATACCCCAAATTCGTGGGACTCGGGATGCCACATTGGGCTAGGATCTCACAGTGGATCCTAACCCTAGCCTAATAACAAGTTCACTGGACCTTACAACATGGCACTGACAGATATAAAACAAATACATAAAATTGTATAAAACCGTACATCAAAAGGTATACAAGATCATAGCAGAGTATCAAACATAACCCTCACACAGGAGGTATACAAAACATCATCCTCACGCAGGTTGGAAACATAAACATCCCCAAAAGCCATAACCCCCTAATGTACGAGAGTCCTTGGCCTCTCACCCTGCCAAATCACTCAGCAGCTCACCCGTCCTGCAAGGCATCTACAACATGGTATGAAACCATTACCTAACCATACGTATATAAGGTAATGCATAAGCACAAGCACAAGTCATGAAAGATAAAAACATAATCATGTTGTCACACATTTACCAATTTTATCATCTTTATATAATAGTCATTCACTCAAATCGTATATATGTATAGTTAGATGAAACTATGTGACACGAGGACCGTATTATCCTCGCCTCTAGGTCTGACGTCCATCTGGAAGTAGTGTCGGTCACACAACCCGTGTACCCTATGGGAGTGGATTGCGCCCTTCTTGTATACCAGATGGCATGAGCACAGAGAACCACCCAGCTCCTTACAGGATGAAGGGAAGGGTTATCACTGTCACGCACTGGGGCTATCAATAAAACATCGTTCGGTAATGATCGACATCACATGCTATCATATCAAGCATTCAACACACACCACTCATGCAAACAACCAATATAAGGATGGTAGCTAAGTAAGTCCTACGGACTTACCTCTACCTTGTATAATTAAAACCACGATAAACCTCAAATCCTGAGAGGCACATTGTCTAATAACAAGGCATAGAGAAATATCAATCTCCTACCAATCAAAGGGATCACACCTAGACCCAAGGAATCCATAGGATCATCCACAACCTAAGTCTCACAACTCAAAAATCCTCAAAAGCTATACAAGGCATAATATTATCATAACTCCATCAACACACTCTCATCTATATCTAGCATGATACTACACACTCATACTAGGAAAGGAAGAGACAATTCCACCATAGGCAAGCCCAAAAGCAAGACACACCTGAAGAACCAGGAGCAAGACAAGGATGGTGCAGGTGGGCGTAGGGGCGGCCCTGAAGTGGCGCAGGGGCGGTCACTGGCCGGCGTTGGGGCGGTCCAAGGTGGCGCAGGGGTGGCTGGTGTATTACCTCGAATCCGCGAGACTCGGAGTGCCACATTGGGCTAGGATCTCACAATGGATCCTGACAACATGGCACTGACAAATAAAAAACTAATGCATAAAACTGTATAAACTGTACAACCGAAAAGGTAACAACATCATAGCCGAGTATAAACAACAACGTCCGCACACAAGAGGTAACAAAAGATCATCCTCACGCAGGAGGGATACATAAACAACCCAAAAGACCACAACCATCCTATGTACGAGAGGTCCTCGACATGCCACCTTGCTAGATCACTCAACAACACGCCTATCCTGTAGGGTATCTACAACATGGTAAAAAACCATTAGCTAACCATACATATATGAGGTAATGCATAAGCACAAACACTATCATGGAAAGATAAACACATCAGCATACTATCACACATTTACCCATTTATCGTCTTTATATAATAGTCATTCACTCAAATCGTATATATATAGATATATGAAAGTATGTGACATGAGGACCAGTACATCCTCGCCTCTGATCCTGATAGCCAGTTGTACAAGTATCGGTCACACAATCCGTGTACCCTATGGGAGTGGATTGCGCCCTTCCTGTAAAGCTAGTCTTGCCTTATATCAAAGAAACCTCCCAGACTCCACGAGGACCAGTACACTGAAGACTTAGCCCAAAACTCCAACACCCTAAACCGGTGAAGATGACGTTGTACATGGCGGACCGTTCCATAACTCATCCCGTCGGTATTGTTGAAGACGTCCCGGTCAAGCTAGGTAAATTCTATGTTCCTATAGATTTTGTTGTGCTTGACATTCCTACAGATAGTCCGGTCCCGATCATTCTCGGAAGACCGTTTCTTGCAATATCCGGCTGCATAGTCGATTGCAAGAATGCTAGACTCGCCTTTGACATAGGAGAAGAGAAGGTAGAGTTCGTTCTTTCCACTCTAGTGAAGGAACCAATCTTTGATGAGGATATATTCAATATCCAAGATGAAGAAGGGTTTTCTAGAGAGGAGGTAAGTGCTATTCTCTTCAAAGATCCTTTACAAAAGGTTATTACTATGAGTCTAATGAATGTAGGGGAAGAAGAGGAGTGCAATGGGGCAATTGAAGCCTTAGAAGCACAAGATGAAGTGTGTGAAGAGGAGTTTGAGAAACTCCACGACGAGGCAAAAAACGTACGGATCCACGGTCATACACTATATTCCACGGCCGTGGATTTCACCAACAAAAGCGTGGAGCACTCCAGAGGGTTACATGGTCGTGGAGAGAATAGAGCAACCGTATTTACTTTCCACGCCCAAAATCACGGCCGTGGAGAAGTCAGAGAGGCCGTAATTTTGGGTGATTCCAAAGGTAATTGTACCTCTTCCTCAACTTCCTTTGATTCTTCTCCCACACCTTCTACACCCTTAGACACTTCTAAGGGAGCATCGGAAGCTCCTCAAGAACCATTGGAAACTCCGAAGAAGGGAGGAATGACGGTCATCGCCAACAAGAATAACGAACTCATTCCTACCCGAACCGTAACAGGATGGCGGATGTGCATAGACTACCGCAAGCTAAACAACGCGACGAGGAAGGATCACTTCCCACTACCCTTCATCGACCAAATGCTTGAAAGGTTAGCACAACATTCGCATTTTTGCTATCTTGACGGTTATAGTGGTTTCTTTCAGATTCCGATACACCCAGATGATCAAGAGAAGACCACATTTACGTGCCCGTGGGGTACGTTTGCTTATAGAAGGATGTCGTTCGGGCTTTGCAACGCCCCAGCCACCTTTCAAAGGTGCATGATTGCCATCTTCTCCGAATACATAGAGGAAATCATGGAAGTTTTTATGGATGACTTCTCCGTTTATGGTTCCTCTTTTGACAATTGTCTTTCTAACCTTGCTCTTGTGTTACAAAGGTATGAAGACACTAACCTAGTTCTTAATTGGCAGAAGTGTCAATTCATGGTGAAGGAAGGCATTGTACTAGGACACTTAATCTCTAGTAGAGGGATTGAGGTAGATAAAGCTAAAATAGAGACTATAGAGAAGCTTCCTTCCCCAACTTCGGTGAAAGGGATAAGAAGTTTTCTAAGACATGTTGGATTTTATAGGCGCTTCATAAAAGACTTCTCTAAAATATCAAAACCGCTTACTAATTTATTGATGAAGGATGCAGTTTTTGAGTTTTCGCAGGAATGTTTAGATGCGTTCAATATGATTTGGAAAGCTCTAATTTCAGCTCCGATTATCCAACCTCCGGATTGGAACCTTCCCTTTGAGGTTATGTGCGATGCAAGTGACGTAGCTATAGGAGTTGTTCTTGGACAAAGAAAGGAAGGGCGAACCCATGCCATATACTACGCTAGCAAGACGCTAGATGAAGCGCAGCTCAACTACGCCACTACGGAAAAGGAATTTTTAGCCATTGTTTATGCAATTGACAAATTTTGCTCTTATCTTGTAGGTGCAAAGGTGATTGTATACACGGATCATGCTGCGATCCGGTACCTCCTTGCAAAGAAGGATGCAAAGCCAAGGCTAATTAGATGGATTCTTCTCCTACAAGAATTCGATCTAGAGATCCGCGACAAGAAGGGTTCGGAAAATTCTGTTGCGGATCATTTGAGTCGCCTAACACATCTAGAGGACGACCACCTACCTATAGATGACTCCTTCCCGGACGAGCATTTACACATTATAGAGGAGTGCATCGATGTAATCTCCAAAGGTAATGAACCATGGTTTGCTGATTTTGTTAACTATTTGGTTTGTCAGGAAATACAGCCCGGATTATCCTACGCACAAAGAAAGAAGTTCTTTAAGGATGTTCGGGAATACTTTTGGAATGAACCTCTCCTCTTTAAGAGAGGTCCGGATGGCATTATTCGGCGATGTGTGCCGGAAGATGAGATGCAAAGCGTCATCCGCCATTGTCATTCACTACCATGTGAAGGACACGCTAGTTCGAACAAAACTAGTGCTAAGGTATTGCAATCTGGATTCTTTTGGCCTACACTATTTAAAGATGTGCAAACCTTTGTTTCTTGCTGCGATGCTTGTCAAAGGACAGGAAATATATCTAGGAGGAATGAGATGCCTCTCAACAACATCCAAGAGGTAGAGATCTTTGACGTTTAGAGAGTAGATTTCATGGGACCATTCCCATCATCTTGTGGTAACCAATACATACTTTTAGCGGTTGATTACGTTTCAAGATGGGTTGAAGCGATTGCCTCTCCCACCAATGATGCCATGGTAGTGGTCAAGTTCTTTAATAAGACCATCTTCCCACGATTTGGGACACCACGGACCATCATTAGTGATGGAGGCTCTCATTTCATTGCCCGGCGCTTTGAAGCTCTTTTAGCTAAGTATGGGGTGACTCACAAGATCGTCACCCCTTATCATCCACAAACTAGTGGACAAGTTGAGATCTCAAACCGGGAGATCAAAGGAATCCTGGAGAAGACGGTTTCAAGGACTAGGAAGGATTGGTCTTTGAAGCTAGATGACGCATTGTGGGCATACCGGACTGCATACAAGACTCCCATCGGAACCACACCATACAACCTTGTGTAGGGGAAGTCTTGTCACTTACCGGTAGAGTTGGAGCACAAGGCGTTTTGGGCAATCAAGTGGCTAAATTTCAGCATGAAGGAAGCGGGAGAGAAGCGTCTCTTGGACCTAAATGAGCTTGAAGAACTCCGCTTGAACGCTTATGAAAATGCCAAAATCTACAAAGAAAGAGCAAAGCGTTGGCATGATAAGCATATCATTCCAAAGGACTTCAAAGAAGGAGATCAAGTCCTCCTCTTCAATTCAAGGCTTCGTCTCTTTCCAGGTAAGCTTAAATCTCGTTGGACCGGACCTTTTCTAATAAAACGTATTTTCCCCCATGGTGCAGTTGAAGTATGGGGTGAAGCGGGCGGAAGCTTTAAGGTGAACGGTCAACGACTCAAGAAGTATACACCGGAACTCCAAGATGAAGAGTTCGCGTCCACCGCACTCGAATAAGTGCAAATTTGGTCTAGCTACGGACCTTAAACAAAGCGCTTCTTGGGAGGCAACCCAAGGTATTGCATTTACGTTTTTGTTTTTGATTCATAGATTAGCTTAGTTTAGACGTTTTTGCTTTGTTTTGCCTTCGATATCTTCCGGTATGTTCGTGTTTTTGGATGTAGGAACAGTGGAAAAGGAAAGGGGAAGAGAAAATTTAAAGAAAAGTGACGAAACTTGGACTTTGGAGCATTACAGAGAGTTCCACGACCTAAACCACGGCCGTGACAGCTACAGTGACCGTAATTTCCAAAAGCCTGAGAAAAATCACCAAAACCACGGTTCCGTATATTTCCACGGCCGTGGAACCCCCCGATAGACCGTGATTTTCAAAAATTTTAACGGCCACTATATAAACCACTTTCCTTTAAAAAACACATTTCACAAACCCAATTCCACGCCCTAAACGCCGATTTGCTTCCCCTCACCTCAAACCTTCATTCGTTAATCGTTTTTAACGATTCTTTGGCCAAAACAGAAGCAAATCCGATCACCAACAAGATCCAAGCAACAATACGAGCGGCAAATCACCGAGGAAAGCAGAATTTGGATTTAAAAATCCGAAAACCTAGGTTTTTTCGCTCTTCTCTATCTTTGTCGATTCGGACTTGCATTTGCTAGAATTTTTAGGAATAACTGATTGGAATTGGAAGAAAATTAGTCTAGGACTGCTGCTGTTGAATTTGGTGAAATTCTGTTGAGGTTTGCGAAATTACGCCCAAAACCACGGTTCTTGGAGCTTCCACGGCCGTGGAATACTTAGAACAGACCGTGGTTTCTGCCAGAATATGGATTTTGTGAGGAGAGTGTCCGGTAGGAATAAGGACAAGAATAAAGATAAGGATAAGAGTAAGAAAAGGAAGGGCAACCCCTCTTCCTCTTCTAGAGCACCACCACCTTCATCCCCTTCACCTCCATCATCACCATCATCACCATCACCACCTCACCCTAGGATCCCTACCATTCAAGAGGATCATCTCGATGCTTTAGAGAGGATCCATAAGAGGACGGTCATAGGACCTAAATACCTATTGCTTGAGGAGTTAGAGCCTCTACATGTGGTAGGAGACATTACTTGGCTCTTGGATAGAGCCAGCTTAGTCATCTTTTCTACTATTCGGGAAGATGCATATGAGGAGATTACGAGAGAGGTTGTGGTTTCCTTTGAGCACAGCCATGTTGACAGGACAGTTTCTTTCCGGCTGATGGAAAGAAACTATGATTTCTCCATCCGGGAGTTTGGAGCCTTCTTTGGGTTCCATGAGACCTTCAATGGTCGTTTCCCCAGTGGCGTGTACGCCAAGGATTTCTGGGAAGAGATCGCGATGATCTACGCCAGCGAGAACCGCTGGCAGCCAGGTGATACCAAGGCTAAGTTGATGTATCACTTAGCCTTGAATATTGCTCACAGGGTACTTTCTGAGTGTTTCTTCCCTAGGACGGAGACACCTCAGAAGATCAAGACAGATGAGCTCTTTCTTATCTACTGTATGCTATACGGTAGACCTGCTGACTGCGCCACCCTCTTAGCTGCTACCATGAGCAAGTTAAAGAATAAGAGGGCTGGCAACATTGGATATGGTGGGATAGTCACCCACCTTGCTAGGGCATTAGGGGTAGATTTCTCCGCTTGCACACGTATTGCCGCTGTACCCCTAGGACTTCAGGCCCTTATGACTAGAGGCCTCATCTTCCCCACCCATAGAGGTCCACCATATGCTGCTATGCCGTGGGAGAGTAGGACTGGGAGAGGCATTGAGTGGCTCCCTGAGTATTCCACTATGGTTGGACGCCATAACTGGAAGGCGACGTTCGCTACCATGCATGCGAACAGATTGGTAGCCCCCCTACGTTCCACCACCACCAGTTGTAGAGGAGGAGGAGATGAGAGATGATTATGAGGGAGGAGGAGGAGCTGAGCAGGACTTTGGTACATTCCCGGATCAGCCGGATGCAGTTCCCGACATGCCTCGACATTCTCCCCGCCCAGCTAGAGCATCTGGCTCTTCCTCTCGCCGCGCTAGTGTGAGCGAGAGGCCTACTTGGATGGCTGACCCTCCTGCTTGGTATTTGACTCAGCCGGATTGGATGGGAGCTCCTCCACCATGGTCTACACAGCCTCCACCGCCACCTGCACCAACACCTTCAGATGTACCGCCATGGTACAGCCAGCCGCCTGGCTGGTACGAGTAGTTGCCAGAGTGGGCTACCGACCTCTCTAGCCGGGTTGGAGCTTTGGAGATCCGTGCAGATGCTAGGGATGCACGAGTGGACGACCTTGACCACATGATGAGGGACGTTTACCGCCAACAGTTCGGGCGGTACTATGACCCCAGCTTCTCTCTGTTTCCACCACCGCCTCCACCGTAGTGACGCCTTTGATGATCGACAGTTTAGCCGCTCGTTTTGTGAGTTCTTTTTCTTTCTTTCTTTTCTTCTTTTTCTTTTCTTTGAACATTAGGGACAATGTTTGTTCCAAGTATGGGGTGGGGTGTGACTAATAGTTGTAATAACTCTTACTCACTTTTGTATGCTTCCATTAAGACTATCTTGCATGTTTCATTCTATTGTTACACGTTTCATTATTGCATTGCATAAAAAAGAATTTGAAAAACCCATAAAAATTGAAAAATTTTGAAAATTTTGTGCTTCTAAGGATAGAGATGATTTCTATGATAATCACCACTTGTGAATTGAGTTTTGATGACAATCGCATGCTTAAACAATTAGTGAATTGAAAAGAAATTGAATGAATTGATTATTCCTCTTTTGCAAGTTTCATAATGTGATAAATGTTACTTAAATCATGTTGAGAAACTAAGGTTGAAATCACATAATAAGTTCTTATGCTTGCAATTCGATTTTCTTTCTTCTTTCTTTGATCATTTAGCCCCTCATTGAAATAATGACCTCCTTTACCTATCCGGGAATTTGGAGGAGTTGAATGAAAAAGGCATGATTGATGTGGGAGGGCCATGAAAGCAATACTTTGCATTCAAAGGAATAGAAAGAAATTATAGGTTTGGGGAAGTCAATCATGATGATGAGTAACTCGGGACCATTCACATAGCCGGGTGTTTGTGTCTTGCCAAAGTCGGATTGAGCGATATTTTTAGCGGATTATGGTATGTGCGCTAAGGGTTTGAGGCATCTCATAAAAATTGAGAAACGCCAATCTCCTAGGCTTCGGTTTTTGTGCACCTCTATCCATAACTCCAAAAGTAAAGTCGAAAAATGAAAAGAAAGAGCGAAGCTCTAAGTTGAAAGTGCTGCGGAAACCACAAAAGAACAAGAAAAGAGTAGTTATCCACTTTCCCGGATTCATGCACCACATTCCTTAAAGTTTTCCTTCCCTTTCCACATTCTAGACCTTCTTTGAAAGTCCTTAAGATCAAAAGAATGTTATATGGCTTAGTGATCTAAATTGAAGTTTCTTATGATTGATTTTGATAATGTTTGAAGGTTATGATGTTTACATGGAAGTTTGATTGATTCATGAGCTTTCTTTACTCTTTACTCTTTGATTATGTTTATGAAAGTCTTATAAACGAATGAAGCAAGATTTGAGAATGATCTATTGATTAGAAGGCACATTCATCCAAAAGAAGTTTTGCTTTGAGAAGGTACACATATTTCATCCTAACTTGAGTTTTAAAGCTTTGAAAGACCTTGCTTAGGGACAAGCAAGTGGCAAGTATGGGGTTATTTGTTAGCATGAAATATTGTGATATTTTAGGCACGTTTTCTAAGTGTATTTCATCCATATTGGTAGTCATTGATAAAGCATTGAAGTATTTGTGAGTTAGTTTATCTATTTTGTCGATATAGAGGTCTACATAAGCTTTGTGTTGATTATAGGCAATTAAGAGCTAATTCCTAATGGATTGAGAGAAAATGGAGTTTGATTGAGCATGTCCAAGGATTGAGGACATCTCTAAGAGATAAGGATGATGCTAACTTGAAGAATAGCACGAGGCTAAGGAAAATTACGATCTACCTCTAAACCACGCTCTAAAATACGGCCGTACTAGATTTCACGTTCTAGTCCATGGCCGTGGAACTTCGACAAGAGAAGCGTGGTGCATTCCAGCAACTTACACGGCTGTGGAGGGTTGTGGCAAACCGTGACCCAACTCCACGCTCTAAATTACGGGCGTGGAACCCTTCCACGACCGTGATCTTGGCAATCTTTTAACGCACACTTTGAAGCCATGATCTTTTACGCAATGGGCCGGGCCAATATTTTATCTTACCCTATAAAAGGACGGAAGAAGAGAGATTCCGTCACCTTCGCTTAGACTTTACCTACGCTTATTGCACGTGCCTAGGGTTTCAAGTTGGACGTGTGGAGATTGCTATTTCGCAAACGGAAACCTGCGAAGAGTTGAAGATTTGGAAGATTGTTCGTAAGGAGATTTCATACTTTATTTTTAGGTTTGATTAGAAGACGGATTGACATCCCGTTCTTCGTTCTTATCTAAGATTGTGATTGTTTGTGTTATTCTGAATCTACTTGCATTATTGTTCTTGATTTGTGAATTTGAGATTGGTTTGAAGGTTATTAAAGGTTTTCGGAAGTTTTCATCTTTCATTTTTTTAAATCTTGAATTTGATATCAATATGATTGTTGTTGGTTGAAACCCTTTAGCAATTCTAAGGTGAAGGGTTGATAGTTGTGGCTTAGATGAAGATAGATCGATCGTAAACAGATTGGATCCTGAGAGTTAGAGAGAATCGCCGACGAACCTAATCCACGGTCTGTTCTTGAGCTTCCACGGCCGTGGAACTCAAGAACTACCCGTGATTTTGTGTCAGTTTACGAATTTGCTTTTACTTTAATCCAAAGTTAAAGATTTGCTTTAACTTAGTCTTGGCTTACCTTTTCTAGGTGGTAGTGAAGCCTCAACAACCTCCACTTCGATTTTGAGTGTCACAACCTTAATTGGTTTAGTTAGTCTTGATCCTTGGGTTACAAGTTTGGGTATTTGAGATTAATTCTTGTCTTTAGATCCTTTCTATACTGAAGCCTCAACAACCTTTATAGAGAGTATTTCTAGATAAGTCATATAAAGCCTTGGAACTTCACCGTACATTGCTTTACCTTAGCATAACTTTGCAACTCTTAACTTTGTCCTTATATCTTTAGTATATCTTGAATCGATTGCCACAACTGGATTCCTGGATCTTTAGGATTGTTGTTTTCCCAATAATTTGAAAAGCTTCATACATTTACTTGCTTGATAATCTATAATTGAATTTGTTCCCCCCAAATCCCTGTGTTCGATATTCTGGAATTCTTGCATAACTATATCGATCCGTACACTGCGGGTTCGCTTGCTTGATTTCTAGTTTTATAATTAAAGCTTATTTGCATGCACGCTAAGGGCGAAGAAGGGGCAGTGCCTATTAACAAGGCATAAAAAGATATCAATCTCTATTCATCAAAGGGGTCACACCTAGACCCAAGGGATCCATAGGATCATCCTCAACCTGACCTCACAACCTAATAAACCTCAAAGGCCAAACATGGCATATATCGATCATAACTTCATCCAAAACACATCCTCACACATCTAGAATGATCCTATACACTCACACTAGTACGGAGGGAACAAAAGCATCCTAAAACAAGCCTAGAAGTAACACACACCTGCAAAACCAAGTGGAAACACCAGCTGGTGCAGGTGGTCGTAGGGGCGGCTAACAAGTGGCGCAGGGGCGGCTCTTGCCAGCGCTGGGGCGGCTGCAAGGTGGCGCTGGGGCGGCTGGAGAGTAGAGGACACCACTTCAGCCCTTTCTTCACTTCTTCCTTCAATTCCTTTGCTCCTTCTTCACTCTAACACCAAACACACATAAACATACATATATATACATCAACACAAGCCAATCATGGCTGAAGCAAAATCCAAACCTGTGGAATCTAAGCTAGACTAAGGAAAGATAGGAAAAGAGGTAAGAAGATGAAAGAATGAATAAAGAAAGGATGGAAGCCATGAAAGCTTACCAAGCTGAGCTCTCTAGGAGATGAAACACACACCACAACACCTCAAGCTGGCTCACACAAAGCTCAACAACAACAACCATCAACAAGCCAAGCATAAAGCTCTCAAACTCAACAAAACTTCCAAAGAAGATCAAAGATGATCCAAGGAGAGATGAGAGGAGAAGATGAACGTAGGGAGAGAGATGAAGCTGTAGATGATGAACCCTCATCAGAAGGAAAGAGAAGAGGGTTATAAAGGGGTGAAAAGTTTAAAGCACGGGTCGAAGGGTCAACAAAGACGGCTACATTCACACAGAGCCGCAGGGGCGGACCTTGTGAGGCGCATGTGCGGCCTAGGAAAACCGCAGGGGCGGCCACTGGGTCACGCAGGGCGGTTTAGGCGTAAATCAGGTCCTCAACTCACGTACTCAATAACTCAACAACTAGGCTCTTACATCTCACCCCCCTAAAAACAAGTTTTGTCCCGAAACTTGCAAAATCCCAAACCCTTTCGGACCCATAAGCCGAGGTATAACTCTCTCTCTCTATCGGAGGTATCACATCTCCGCTCAGAAGGTCATAACCTATATCAGTCTATAACCTCAAACATGAATGTGGAGGAATTATCAACTCCAGAAAACAGGGCCATAACGCTACCCAAAGGAGTAGAGGAATCACATCTCTCGCCATACCACATCACTAGGAATAGAGGAAGCACATCTCTAGCCAGATGATAATCATATACAACGCATGGAGAAATAACATCTCCAAGGAACTATGTCCATCAAGGTAGCATGGAGGTAAGAACCATCTCAAGAGAATTCTAATCTCACTCAGATAGCACGGAGGAATGAACCATCTCCAGCTATAAACATACATCACGCTAGCACATTAAGATCTAATAAGATCATAAATCACATCATAGCTAGCATGGAGTAAACACATCAAGGCATATAAGCACGTAAGCACATAATCATATACTCACCAAGATAGCACTAAGATCTACTCATCGACCCTAGGTGCATCTATCTCAACATAAAATTCTGGATAGTTCCTCTAGATGCTATCCTCAGTCTCCCATGTAGCCTCCTCAAGTCCACGTCTAGACCACTGTATCCTCATCATGGGAATGTCCTTCGAACGCAGACTTCTCACACCTTGCTCTAAGACTCTAATAGGATGCTCATCAAAGGTGTGGTCCGGCTCAACCACCAAATCATCAAAACTCACAATGTGCCTCGGATCTGGTATGTCCTCCCTCAGTTGAGACACATGGAACACAAGGTAAACACCCTCTAATTTCGGAGGCAATGCTAATCTGTAGGCTGCCCTCCCAACTCTATCCAATATCTCAAAAGGACTGACATATCGGGGACTCAACTTCCCCTTTATGCCAAAACGTCTAACACCACGCGTCGGAAATACTCTCAACCAAACTTGAGCTCCTACCCTGAACTCTAGAGGTCTACGCCTCTTGTTTGTATATGACTTCTGGCGACTCTGTACAGCCAGCATCCTCTCTCTGATCAGCGCTACTCGAGCAATATCATCCTGAATCTGCTCTGGCACTATCCCACTAATACTAGTAGGCTCATCCCAGCATAAAGGTGTACGGCACCTCCGTCCATATAGTGGCTCATAAGGAGCCATCTCAATAGATGCATGCCAACTGTTGTTGTATGACAACTCAACTAGTTGGATGTAATTTGACCATCCTTGTCCCCAATCCAACACACAAGCTCGCAGCATATTCTCAAGGGTCTAAATGGTCCTCTTTGACTGACCATCTGTCTGGGGGTGAAACGCAGTCGTGAAGTGTAGACTCGTCCCCAAAGCAGTCTGAATCTGCTGCCAAAATCTGGAGGTAAACCGTCCATCTCGATCAGAGACGATCGTCCTCGGTACACCACGGAGTCTCACTATCTGTCTAGTGTACTCCTCAGCCAATCTACTAATTGGCCACGTCTCTCTATTAGGAATGAAATGTGCCGTCTTCATCAGTCTGCTAACCACAACCCAGATAGCATCAAAACTCCTATTGGGCCTCAATCCAGTCACAAAGTCCATGGAGACGTCCTCCCACTTCCACTGCAGTACTGGCAGTGGATGGAGCTGACCTCCAGGTCTGTGATGCTCGATCTTGACCTGCTGACAGGTCGCACACTATTCCACAAATTTGGCTACATTGGGCTTCAACCCTCCCCACCAATATAAGCGTCTCACATCATGGTACATCTTACTCGTACCTGGATGTACTGAGTAAGGAGTACAGTGAGCCTCCTCTAAGATCCTTTGTCTCAACTCTACATCAGCAGGTACACAAATACGGTCATGACGCCTCATCATCCCATCTGCTCCAATGGAGAATTGGGGTGCCTCTCCATGAGACATCCTCTCTCTGATCCTCATCAAGGTCGGACAGGTCCCCCTGCTTCTGTTGGATCTCATCCAACAAACCAGGTAAAACCTCTAAGGCATACAAATAGGCATGCTCATCAGGAAACTAGATGTTCATCTCTAGCCAAGCTAGATCCCTCTGAAGTTGAGGCTGAACTGTCAATCTCGCAATCGCCTTCTCTCGAGGTGTCTTACTTCTCAAGGCGTCAGCTACAACATTTGCCTTTCCAGGATGATACAGAATCTCAAGGTCAAAGTCCTTGATCAACTCAAGCCATCGACGCTGGTGGTTATTCAACTCCCGCTGCGTAAAAATGTACTTCAGACTCTTATGGTCTGTGAAGATCGGATACGTAGAACCATACAAGTAATGTCTCCAGATCTTCAAAGCATGAACTACCGCTGCTAACTCCAAATCATGAGTCTGGTAGTTCTCCTCATAGGTCTTCAGTTGTCTAGACGCATAAGCAATCACTCTGCCCCTCTGCATCAATACACATCCCAAGCCTAGCTTGGTTGCATCACTATAGACCACAAAATGATCATAACACCTCTAGTTGTGCCAAGATTGGAGCAGAAGTCAAACGCCTCTTCAACTCCTCAAAAATCTGGGCACACTGGTCAGTCCATACAAATCTGGTAGTCTTCCTCAAAAGACTCGTCAGTGGACAGGCAATCACAGCAAATCCCTTCACGAAGCGTCTATAAAATCCGGCTAGACCAAGAAAGCTACGCACTTCCTTGACGTTCATCGGTGTCATCCATGCAGCAGCACATTTGATCTTCGCCGGATCAACCATGATCCCACTGACGGAGACGATGTGTCCAAGAAAAGCAACCTCAGACATCCAGAACTCGCACTTAGAGAGCTTGGCATGCAGCTCTCTATCCCTCAAAATCTGCAAAATTGTCCGCAGATGACCGGCATGCTCCTCTATGCTACGATAGTATACCAAAATGTCATCAATAAGACTACGAGAAACTGATCAAGAAAGTCGATGAAAATATTGTTCATCAACTCCATGAAGACTACTAGGGCATTCGTCAGCCCAAATGGCATCACTACAAACTCGTAGTGTCCATAACGGGTACGAAATGACGTCCTGTGTACATCCTGCTCCCTAACCCTCAACTAGTGATATCTTGAGTGTAAGTCAATCCGGGAGAATATTGTCGCTCCTTGAAGCTGATCAAGTAGATCATCAATACAAGGCAGTGGATACCTGTCCTTGATGGGGTACCTTGTTCAACTCTCTGTAATCAATGCATAGTCTCAACGATCCGTCCTTCTTCCGCACGAGGAGGGCAGGTGCACCCCATGGTGAAACGCTAGGGCGGATGAAGCCCTTCTCAACCAACTCCTCGAGTTGCTTCTTCAGCTCCAACATCTCGACATGCGCCATACGATATGAGGCTCGTACCAGGCTCCAACTCGATACTGAAATCCACACTCCTATGAGGTGGTAAGCTCGACGGCTCAGCAAACACGTCTGCAAACTCGTAAACTATTCTTATGTCCTCCAATGCTGGACTCTCTCTATTCTTCATGGCATAGCACCAGAAGGCATCACATCCCTATGCTATCAGTCTAGCTGCTCGTACGGCACTGATGACAGAGCCTGTCTTCCCAAGGTCCCAACCTCGGAAGACCTCAATCTGACCTACCTCGGTAGAGACTATAATAGTCCGTCTACACACATCTAAAACCGCACGGTGTCTACGTATCCAATCCATGCCTAATATGACTTTTTCATGCATCAATGACATGACTAAGAAGTCAACAAGCAAAACATGAGTCCCTAAACGAAGGGGACAACTACGTATCTCACGGGTACCTCTGACCCGGCTACCAACAAGTAACCCCATAGTAAAGGGTATCCTCTCTATAGTAGCTAAACTCAGACGCTCAACACATGTATCAAAAATAAATGAACGCGTAGCACACGTATCAAACAAAACTCTAACAGGTAAACCATGTAGCAGAATGGTACCTGTAGCAGCCGGTACATGCGGCTCCTCTGCACTTCTCAGCTCAAAAGCTCTACCCAAAGCTCTTCTAGTGTCAGTGGCACTCCCACCACGAGCTCTACCTCTACTCGGCCCAGGAGCAGATCCCTGAGTAGAAGGACGATTCGGGACTCTCTATTGTCCTTGTGTCTATTGTTGAGGTGTCCTTTGACCACCTCCCGCCACACTGGCAGGGGAAGAACCCTGTTGAGATGCAACTCTACCCTGCCTATAGAAGGTAACTCGATGTCCGGGTCTTCCACATGTAAAACAAGTCACAACTGGCCTTGTACACTTAGGCTTCAAATGTCCAGGATCACCACAGTTGTAAAATTGGCGTCCCTTATCCGCAGTCAGTGCAGACGAGGAGTAACTCTGTCGTCTCTAGTCTCGTCTAGAACCAGATGCTCCTCCAACACCACTTGTCTGCCAAGTGCGCTGCCTCTTCTCAGATCGTTCCGTCTGAGAAGCCCTCCTCTGACTGGCTCGCTCCCTCTCATAAGTAGAAGCCCGGCCCTGATAATCAACTAGGGACTCGCAATGGAATCCCGTCATATATGAGCGTGTGCTCTTCCTCAAAAGACGGGAGAACAAGTACACATGTTGGTCCTCAGATGATGCAGCTGGACCCAGCAAAGCTAACTTAGTGTGGAAGCGGCTGATGGTGTCTGTAGTAGACACGTCCTCAAAGCCGGCTTCCACAAAATCCTGTAGCTTCTCCATCCTTAGTAAGGCAGGGCAGAATTGCTCTCTAATCATGCTCCTCATGCGGTAATAATTAATGGCTCCTGTCCTTTACCACTAATGTGCAATATCACGGAATAGAGACTATACTAGCTTTATCCGTCTGTCCTCAAGACATCTGATAGACTCTAAAGCTGAGTCTACATGTCCTATCCAGACCTCTATTTCCAAACCAATCTTCCCTAAGAAAGGTGGTACACCCATCTAATGAAATGCCTTCAACCAGGTAACTAGTCGAGGCCCTCTGATCTCCTTTGTAGCTCGAACAGCCTCAGCAGCACGTGCTGGCATAGCAGGTAACTGGTCGAGGCCCTCTGATCTCCTTTGTAGCTCGAACAACCTCAGCAGCACGTGCCGGCATAGCTGGCACCTATGTGTCTCCCTGAGACATCTCAGAAGATCCCTCATGCCCTGGTAGATCTGGGGCCCTTCTGTCAGCTCTGGAAGCCTCCTCTACAGAGTGGACTCGATGTGAGTGATGTCTCCTCGATCCACCACTCCTCGTCTCTGGGACGAAACTCTCTCTGACCTCCTCATGTACCTCCTCCACCACTAGTGGATCAGCAGCGGGAACTGGTCCCTCTCCTATCACGCTCGGAGGAAGAGGTGGTTTACCTCTACCTCGGCCTATAGCAGCAGTAGCTCTAGTCCGAGCCATCTGTGGGGTATGCACACCTAACTTATAAGGCTCTACATAGGCCATATGTATATATATATATATATATATATATATATATATATATATATATATATATATATATATATATATATATATATATATAATCCACGATACATATATACATATCTATACTACAAAGATCCATAGCAGAGGTGGCGACTTCTCGTACATTCTAACACAAAACCACACTTAAAACCAAAATCTTTTGAAAACGTCATACCCCTTTCGGGTTTTGTTTATTTTACCTATCAAACCTCATTGTAGTAGTAAGTGTCATTCTTGTCAACCTAAGGCTCTGATACCAACTCTGTAACACCCCAAATCCGCGGGACTTGGAGTGCCACATTGGACTAGGATCTCACAATGGATCCTGACCCTAACCTGACAACAAGTTAACTGGACCTTACAACATGGTACTGACATATATAAAACAAATGCATAAAACTGTACAACCCAAAAGGTAACAACATCGTAGCCGAGTATAAACAACAACGTCCTCACACAAGAGGTAACAAAAGATCATCCTCACGCAGTAGGGAAACATAAACAACCCAAAAGACCGCAACCATCCTATGCACGAGAGGTCGTCGGCCTGCCACCCTGCTAGATCACTCAGCAGCACACCTATCCTGTAGGGCATCTACAAAATGGTAATAAATCATTAGCTAACCATACATATATGAGGTAATGCATAAGCACAAACACAATCACGAGGACCGATACATCCTCGCCTTCGAGCCTGATAGCCAGTTGTACGAGTATTGGTCACACAATCTGTGTACCCTATGGGAGTGGATTGCGCCCTTCCTATAAAGCTAGTCTGGCCTGACATCAAAGAACCTCCCAGACTCCACGGCGGGATGAAAGGGAAAGTATATCATAGCCATGCAACGGGGCAAGCAATAAAACATAGGTCGGTATAAACGACATCTAATGTTATCATAGCAACATATAATACACACATCACTCATGTAAACACTCAATATAGGGATGGTAGCTAAGTAAGTCCTACGGACTTACCTCAACCTCGTACAAAGCTCAACCAGAATTAACCTCCGCTTCTGAGAGAGAGGTACTGCCTAATAACAAGGCATAGAAAGATATCAACCTCACTTCATCAAAGGGGTCTCACCTAGACCCAAGGGATCCGTTGGATCATCCTCAACCTTACCTCACAACCTAATATACCTCAAAGGCCATACATGGCATATATCGATTATAACCTCATCCAAAACACATCCTCACACATCTAGCATGATCCTATACACTCACACTAGGAAGGGAGGGAACAAAGGTATCTAAAACAAGCCTAGAAGTAACACACAACTACAGAATTGTTCGCTCCAAAAGGTGTGTGCAAGCTTTAATATTTATACCAAAAATAATTGCAAATAGCGAATCCACAGTATACGGATCGATTGTAATAAAAGCAAGAATTTCAAGGGTCGAACACAAGGACTATGGTGAAACAAAGCACGGAATCAGGTTGTCAATTATGCTAATGACCACAAATTAAAGCAATCAAAGATGATATAAAGTCAGATAAAGGGAATGCGGATTCTAGGGATTTAAGCATCCAGTTGTGGTTCCGACTCAAGATCTCAAAAGATAACGTGGACAAAGCTGAGGTTTGCAAAGGGAAGGTGTTTCTAATATAGGAATAGATCACCGGGTAAGTCTCACTACTCACTATCCCAAACCAAAGATCCTCTCACCGGATAAGTCTCAAGGTACTAAGGAAAAAAGAACTATAATCTCAAACCAACACACCACCCAAGGGGATAGAATCAACCTTTACCGGGTAAGTCTCAGGCTAACTCTCAAAGATAGGATGAAGGCACACTCATACCCCAATAAAGGATAAACTTTTATTACCTACACTCATGATCTTGGGTATTCAAACAAAGGAATCACCGGGTAAGTCTCATCCTAGGCTTGCGTTGAACCAGGAAAAGTATAACAAGGATAGGATTTGGCAAACTAGAAACTCTTAACTCACATAAGGTTCAGAAAAGGTTCACCTCGTTTAGTTATATTCCATCTCGGCCGAGTTGCTCAATGACTGACCGAGGTGTTCGTCTGTTAAGGTAAAGGCTCGAGCTTTCAAGGTCCTCTAGATTAAAGGATCATTCTATCATCGTCTTTCCCACAACTTTTAGCCAATCACCTAGAATCGCATAAAGAAGTTAGTCAACAATCATCATGATAACAATAATCAAATATATGAGAAAGGAATCAATATTCAAACAAGAAAACCTTAACACAAAGATCTCAACAACTAAATGAATCAAACAAGAAACAATCAGCGTTCCTCAATCACAAATCAGAAAAGACAACAAAACCAAACCAACTAAGAAAATCTTACAAACTCCTTCAAAGCCAACTTCAAACTTGATTCCGTCCTTCCTTGAACTTCAACATTCAAAACTTCATTCAAACTTCCTTCAAACTTACTTGAGAGAATGGGTGATCTGCAGATTCTCCAAGGATGGCTGAATTGCAGAAAATCCAACCATATATTTAGGAGAATTATCTTCTAAATATAAAATATCTTAAAAAGATAATTTTCTTAAAATATATCTTCATATCTTCCAAAATATATCAGCCAAAAAGATATCTTCCTTCCAGAAATCCAGCCAAAAATATGTGATATTCACTTTCCAAAAATAGAAGATCTTAGCCAAAGATAAAGATCTCGTGTCCCATCATCACTTCACCTCGGTCCAGACGCTGCTGAAGATCACCTCGGTCGAGGTGGTACTGTAGCTGACCGAGGTGAGTCTCAACTGAGAATGAATCTCTCTAATCTGGTCCAAAATCAATTTTCTAAATCATTTTCATGCTTCCTGAGATCTTTTTATAACTCTTCAATGCTTCAAAGTGTAGCTCCAATGACTCCTTAGCTTCCTTAGCTCCATTTCGGTCCAAAACGTGTCATTTTTCCTACAATTACAACGAAACTAGGTGTAGACCTTGATTCTTGCAAAGGTAGACAAACAACAATATAATCAAAGGATATACATCCATACATGCAAATTTATGAAGATAAAACGTCCAAACCAATCCCAAAATATAGACTATAATACATGTTATCAAGAACCAAGTGGAAACACCAGCTGGTGCAGGTGGCCGCAAGGTCGGCTCACAAGTGGCACAGGGATGGCTCTGGCCGGCGCTGGAGTGGCTGCAAGGTGGCGCTGGGGCGGCTGGACAGTAGAGGACACCACTTCAGCCCTTTCTTCACTTCTTCCTTCGATTCCTTTGCTCCTTCTTCACTCCAACACCAAACATACATAAACATAGATATATATATACATTAACACAAGCCAATCATGGCTGAAGCAAGATCCAACCCTAAGGAATCTAAGCTAGACTAAGGAAAGATAGGAAAAAAGGTAAGAAGATGAAAGAATAAAGAAAGAAAGGATGGAATCCATGAAAGCTTACCAAGCTGAGCTCTCCAGGAGATCAAACACACACCACAACACCTCAAGCTGGCTTACACAAAGCTCAGCAACAACAACCATCAACAAGCCAAGCATAAAGCTCTCAAACTCAACAAAACTTCCAAAGAAGATCAAAGATGATTTAAGGAGAGATGAGAGGAGAAGATGAACGTAGGGAGAGAGATGAAGTTGTAGATGATGAACCCTCATCAGAAGGAAAGAGAAGAAGGTTATAAAGGGGTAAAAAGGGTAAAACGGGTCAAAGGGTCAACAAAGACGGTTGTAGCCACACAGAGCCGTAGGGGCGGACCCTGTGAGGCGCAGGTGCGGCCCAGGCAAACCGCAGGGGCGGCCACTGGGTCACACAGGGACGGTTTAGGATTAAATCAGGTCCTCAGCTCACGTACTTAGCAACTCAGCAACTAGGCTCTTATAGCTGGTGTGCAAAATGCACACTTCCAGCTTCTCTTTGCTTCTTCACTCGATCCTCTTCACACCTTCTTTATCCAACATCCCTATACATACATATACATACATACATATATATATATATATATATATATATATATATATATATATATATATATATATATATATATATATATATATATATATATATATATATATATATATCAAACAAAGCCTATGAAGGCTATCACAAGATTAATCTTGTGGAATCCTAAACTAGAAAGGAAGAAAAGAAGAAAGAATAAAGAAGAAAGAAAGAAGAAAGGAGAAAGATTCGAAGCAAGGGAAGAAGAACTCACCAAGTTGTAACCTAACAGAGGAGGAAAGCTCACCACAACTTCAAGGCTGGCTCAACACAAGCACAACAACATATTAATCATCATCATCAACAAAACCACGCAAAACTCTTCAAAACTCTCACAAGATCAACGAAATCAAGATGAAGATTCAAAGAGGGAGGAAGAAGAGAAGAAGAGCGTAAGGTAGGAGATGAAGCTGTAAGAAAGGTAACCCTCATTAGGAGAGAGAGAGAGAGAGAGAGAGAGAGAGAAGGAAGCTTATAAAGGAAGGAAAGAGGTAAAGCACGGGTCATGAGTCAACAAAACCGGCTACAACACACCTTAATCTGCAGGGGCGGCCTCTGCCACACGCAGGGGCGGTTCAAGCCAACTTCAGCACACTCAACAACCTCTCTCATCTCCTCAAGACTAAGGCTCTTAAACCTAGCACCTCTCTCCACTTCCAGATGCACTTGTCGCACATGCTCTCTCATTGTGGCCAAATCGGCCTGAACTTGCTCCCGTTTAGTACGTTGGTCAGCTCTCTCTTTCCTTAGAGCTTCTTCTTGGAGCCTTATTTGATCTCGAGCTGCAACTAATTCAGCTCTAAGATCCTCTACTTCCTTATCAATGGCAGCAACCATTTTCTTAGCTTCCTTCAACCTTTTCTTGTAAGTCTTTTCTTGTTCGAGATCGTAAGGAAAGATTTCTTTACCAGTTCTAGTTCTTTGCATAAACCTAAGGAAAGGTCCTGCAAGAACACTCAAGCAGAAAGATTAATAGTAAAGCAAGAATCTCTCAAGAATGAACAACCATACTCGAATTGGTCTTGACCAATTCCCCGACAACGGCGCCAAAAACTTGTTAACTCCAAAAGGTGTGTGCAGAAAAAGCTTTAACTTTATAATCCGAATAATAGACCTAACGATAAGCAAACCCGCAGTGTACGGATCAATCGTAGTAAGGGCTTATATTCCGGAGTCGATCTCAGGGTATTAGTGAGAACAATCACAGTAAAGTAATCCAATATAGAAAGCATGCAATAATATTGACCAAAAGCAAAAACAAGTATATTAATCAAGATGGGGAAATGTAGATTCTGAAGATCATAGTATCCAATTGTGGTTTTGACTCAAGATCTCTTCGGATAACATGGACAAAGCTGAGGTTTGCAGAGGGAAGGTTGTTACGCTCAGGATGTGATACGCAATGGGTTTTAAATTTATATTCTCGTTATATTTATCCTAACTCCTAGCAAACCCGCAGTGTACGGGACGTTTGTAGTAGGGATAGTATTCCGAGGTCGAACACAAAGACTAAGGTGAGATTGATTCGATTTATGATTAAGTTTAGTGAAGATCTAGGTTAAGAAAAGAGAGGGAAATAAAGAAATGAAAATCTCGATGTTTTTGGTGGGTTTTTAAGTGATCAATCAAGGATCACTAAGCATGCAAAATAAACAAATCAACTATGCTAACAATCAACACGAACAATCAAGCTAAAAACAAGATATAGATCAAAGATAGAAAAGCGGATTCTAGGGGTTGGAAGTTCCGGTTATGGCATAGAACTCAAGTTATCTAATCATTCCTTGGATTTACTATGACATGTTGAGAGTAAGTGTTTCTAAATTGGGATCAATCACCGGGTAGGTCTCATGTCCACTAGTCCATTCCTAAGGTCTCATCACCGGGTAAGTCTCTAAGAACCTAAGGATAGGAATTCTACACAAACCGGATTGTTACCTAGAGATCTAACCTATCCTTACCGGGTAAGTCTCGGAAAAGGAAGTTCTAAGCAACTATCCTAGCACACTTAGTCCAATGGCGGCTTATGAGGCTCACCACTACCTAAGGTTTGTCATCTTTGGAATCTAAGAGTAGAATCACCGGATAAGTCTCTTCTAACACTTAGTTGCTAACACTAGGTCACCCTAGGGTAGATTTGGCTTAACAAACACTTAGGATTTCAACATTCTAACAATCTAAAGCTAGATCCATCAAACAAGGGGGAATTACGGGTTGTTCTACACCTTCCACGGCCATGGAAAGGCAAGAACAAACCGTGGATCCCAACAGAAGCTACGTCCAAGCAAGAGAGTCATCCAAGGGCTAATCTAAGTCCATCCTATCATAGTCCTAGCCATAACCATTCCTTCCTTACCCTAGAATCACATCTATTTAGCCTACAACATTCATCATAGCAATCAACATCATCAAACATAAAATCATGGCTTCCATTTGCAAGATAATGAAGAGAAAGAGATGAACAAGAGAAGTAAACAAAACCAAGCTAAAAAATGGAATTAGAATGACTCACAACCCTTCTTAAAGAAGGTTCAAATGGTTCATACAACTCTAGAAATCGATTCCGAAATTCTTCTCTACAAAGCTATCAAAGTCTATCAATGGTGTGTTCTTCTCCTTCTCCCACCAAGCTCTTCTCCAATGGTAGCCTCCTTCTACTTCCTTCCTCTAAGAATCTTCTTGTTGAGAGAATATTTTAATTGGATGATAGTGGATAATGGAGAGCTGCTCCAAGATGATTCTCTCAGCCCATGCAGGACCACTTTTATACTACAACTTTGCAAGAGCTGGCCAAGAGATCGTGGCACAATTGTCACGAAAACCTGGCAAAAACCACGGGTAGAATCACGGCCGTGATCTGTCAGTGAACCGTGATTTTGTGCTTCAGCTTTGCCTTTGATTATTAAGCTTCGATTTGGTGCATGGCTTGTGTTGGCAAGGTTCCATGAGTCCTCCCTAGCCTTTAGCTTGCATCCTAATGAGTCTGAGGGTGTGTCATCTTGATGAACGATCCTCAAACGTATCGTTTTAGCTCCTAAATCTCCCAAAATACCTACAAAGCAATGCACAAGTCCGTGTAGACGTCTATCTCGACAAAATACGTGAATTGAGTGCAAACGCCGTGAACTAGTGCTAAACTATGCATGAATGAGCGAGAAATCTATCTAAACGATTACCTAAACCTAAGTCATAAATCGTGTTATCAAAGGTGTTTCAACTATGGGATAGATCACCGGGTAGGTCTCACTACCCACTTTCCCAAACCAAAGCTCCTATCACCGGGTAAGTCTCAAGGAACTAAGGAAAGGTAAAGACGCTCAAACCAACATCACTCACCTAAGGGTATAGAACTAACCATCACCAGGTAGTCTCAGGTTAACTCTCAAAGGTAGGATAAAGGTACACTCAAACCCTAATAAAGGATCAACCTTTATTACCTAACACTCATCATCGGTTTACAAGAAAAGGAATCTCCGGGTAAGTCTCATCCTAGGCTTGCGTATAAACCAGGAAAGGTGCAACAAGGATAGGATTTGGCAAACTATAACCTAAACTTGGGGTAGGCAAAGCAGTGGGCAATCTCGTTCTATTCTATATCGATCTCGATGGAGATGCTCAACGAACAGCCCGAGACGGGTTTCGGATTAGGGTTAACTCGAGCTTTCAGGGTCCACAAGGATAAAGGTCTATTCTTTCATCGTCTATACCACAACCTTCAACTAATCACCCTAGAATCGCATGGCTGTTTAGGCAACAATCATCATAATCAAGCAATATCAATAATATCAAGAATATCAAGAAAAAGAAAACAAGAAAGATGTCTCAATTATCAAAGCAAACAAACCAATCAAACATGTCAATGATGTGTTCCAAAAAGGGATGATAATAACTCACTAGCAATCCCCAAAGAAATCCTCACAATCTAGGGTTATTCATACCCTAAGCAATCCTTCCTTCAAATCTTCCCTTTCTTCAATCCTTCAAAACTTCTATGACGTCTCTATCTCGAGTGTCCAACCTCCTTAATTTCGTACTCACCTTCCATTCTTATAAACGAATTTTAAGTCAAAAATATGTCTTGTCTTCTTGGGCTTTTCGGACGTCGACTTCGATCCAGGCCCAGTGGGCCATCTTGGTCGAAATGCATGGTTGTGTCCATCCGAGATCAGTAGTGATCAACGTGCATGAAATCATATCTTCGTTTGGATCTTTCTTCCTTCCTTCCAGCTCGGTTCTTGTCCTTCTCTTGTCCTTCCTAATGCTCCTAAATGTAGCTCCATAGCTTCCTTAGTTATTTATGCTCCATTTTCACCCAAAACGTGCCATATTCCCTACAAATACAACGAAACATGGTGTAGACCTTGATTCTTGCAAAGTAACCGAACAATGACATAAACGCTACAAATACGTATACATGCATACATAATTATGATGAGAAAACAACAAAACCATACCCGAAATATAGACAATAATTCATGCTATCAGGCCCGGTGACAACCTAAAGGCACGGGTGCGATGACCCATCTCAAGGCGCGGTTGCGGTGAAGAGTAGGTGCGGGTGCAGTTTCTTCAATAGAGCACAACTATTCTTGCTTTCGACATAATCTCCACTCGATTCTCTTCACTCCTCTACTGAGGACACCAAGGGTAACCTTGGATTCATCCCAAACACACAAACATCACCACAAAGGCCAAGGACAACAAGATTATACTTGTTGGATTAAAAACAAGGAAGAAAAAAAAGAAGAACAAAGGGAACAGAAAAGAGGAAGTGACTTACCACTCTTCTCTGATATCTAGAATGGAAGCCAAAAGTCAAGACCGCTACTTCCTTCTAACCACAACAACCATCCAACATCAACATCATCAACAAACTTCAATTTCGAAGAAGAAACAAAGAAAGAAGAGGAAGGGAAGAAAAGAGGAAGAAAAAGAATGTGGAAAAGGTGGAAAGAAGTTCTGGAGAGAGTTCCTAAAACCCTCATAATGAAGGAAAATAGGAAATTTAAAAAGGAAGGAAAGAAGCTAGACGGATGAAAAAGTCACCCGCCTACCCTGCTAGGCCGAGACCGCGGCACCGCGATTGCGGTCATGGAGAGGTGCTGCCACGGGGTCTTCATCTTGAACATGGTTGTTACAAATCTAAGCATGAGTTATAAATTGTCGAATTTAGTTGAACTTATAGTGGTTTTCTTATATTGGTTCTGTTATGTTGAACTTCAAGCTTGAATCTTAGTATGAGTTCTATATTGTTGAATGTTGAACTTATAGTGGTTTTCTTATACTAGTTCTTTTATGTTGAACTTCAAGCATGAATTTGAGCATAAGTTCTATATTGTTGAATTTAGTTGAACTTATAATGGTTTTTTAATGTTGAACTTTAAGCATGAATCTAAATTTGATCATGAGCATGAGCATGTGTCATTTATAATTCTTAATACAAGTCTTTATTTTTTATTATGAATATGTCGAGCATGAATCTATTTATGAGTCTTATATTTTTTAGTATATTATTGTCATATATATACTTATTTGTGTCAGCATGAATATGCACTATATTGTAGAATAAGAATAACATTTCACAAAGTCAAACTAGGGGTCTAAATTTTTTATGGACTGATGAATTTGTGAGACTTCTAGTGATGATTCTAGTTGAACACCAAAATAAAATGATAGCAAGCAGGCATACAATTGGAAAGACATTTCTGTTACTTTTACTAGTAAGAGTGAAAAGACGAGTGCCAAGGATTTTTGTAGGAATAAGTTTGTATCAATGAAAAGGATTACAAGACTTGAAACGTGCTTAGAAATTCAGAGACGGGTCTTGGTTGGGATGACAAGGTAGCTATTTTTTCCAATTATCACAACTTCTAATGAATGATGGGATAGAAAAATCAAGGTAGCTATTTTTTCCAATAATCATATTAAATTAAAGTGTTATAAATTGATGTGTTTTTAAAAATGTTGAAGTAAGATGGAAACTATAAGAACTTCAATAACAATGAAATGGATATCGAGTATGAAGAGTTGTTGACTTTAATCATTGTTGGAAATGTAACAACATGATGCATAGCCTTGTCATTTGGGATGGTTCGTCAAACAAGTCTGGAGCGTGTCGATTGTAGTTGATGAAGACTTAGGGTTAGGTACAGAGGATGGAGATGGTAGTGATTTTTTTCATAATTTTGTTGTCAACATGAATGAAGGTGGAGCATCTAGCCACTTAGGTTTACCAGCAAGCATCAATGATGAGCCATTACAAATGACCCAACTTCCTACAACAACTTCGCCAACTAAGGTTAACAATGACAAAGGTCCGATTATTAGAAAACGAAGACAATCAGTTAAGTCGAAAGAGTACGATATTAATGGTCAAAAAAGGGTTGGACATTCTTGATCAGATGATTGAGAATAATTTGGTCGAGGAAGGAAATCCATTGTGGTGTTTTATGATTTCAAAAAACAAATCATGGAAGGATAGAAATATGATGCTTAACTTGGCGGATGATGTAAAAAAATTGAAATGGATGAAATGGGAGCATTAATGTTCACTGGGATGAACTTTCCTAGCTTAGTAGATTTACAATGAACTTGCTTATTAGTACTTTCCTATTTTCGTTTAATAACTTTGATGAGCTTGCTTATTAGTACTTTTCAATTTTCATGTATTTGAACGATGAATGTGTTTTCCTTCATATTAAGAAATTTTTTTTCCATTTTGTTTCAACTACGGTTATTAATCTTCCATATATGTGGTGGTTCGCATTTACAGGCTAACATGATCAATTTCAATATGTCAAGTGCAATATGTCAAGTGATAGCGAAGACATTGAGAAAGAATTAAAGTATCTGCAAACTCGTGCTCTTAAATTTATAGCATGTCATGGCGAATTGCAAAGACAAAATGTCATATTGGCCGATCATTACTACAAGTCTACAACCACATATACAAGAAACCTTGTTACAATAAGTATGGGCGGGGACAACTATGGATGGAAGAGATATTGCACGGTCATCACAATTGAAAGGTCAACATGTTTAGGATGGACGCTTCGGTTCTCTTACATTTATGCAACGAGTTAGAGCAGAATGCGACATTTATTATGTTAAAAAACAGTAGTGTTTTTCGAAATTCATCCCAAAAACACTAGTGAACACAAACACTAACTAGTGTTATTGTGTTGCATGCCAAAGACTGTGCATTGAGGGAGTTAGATGCTCATGTGAATGCAACATATTTGTTGTAGTGTATGTATGAGTTATAGCATGTTAATTTAAAGTTATGACATGTGCTACTACAATATATATCCTAAAGGTAAAGTTGTTATCAAGATAACCGATGAGATACCTCCTTTGATATTTAGGTGGTGTCGGGGCAAGAGGGCCATGGACCCGGTCACATGCTGATAGAGTCGCACCAAAAGTAGGAATACCCTTTTAAACTTTGTTTACATATGTATATAAAAATACGAAAGCCTCCCGGTGCTCAAAGAGTGAAGAGTCAACACCGCATTGAAAGAATGAAGTGTACGTCAATCCCCTCATGCAAAGAGTCAACCCTTGATTGAAAATACTAATTTGATTTTGGAAGGGTCAAAGCAAGTGCGTGACACGATGGATACACGCGTTGAATCAATACCAATTCAGTTTAATTGAGACATTCAATAAACCATTAATGTTCTAAGATGAGACTTTTATTGTTTGCCTTAAATGTGTCCTTTAATTATATCACTACATTCATTAATTGCCTCCCTCCCTCACTGTAAAAACTAACTCCACATTTCAATTTTTTACTTTATTTTATTCTAAGAGCGCTTAAATGGTAGTATTAGCAGAACCTAATTTGTATCTAAGAATAGGGATTAGGGACAGCCTTGCAACCACATGATTCATGACCTTCTCGATTACCTTCCCTACGCCCTATTCTACCCTCCCTTCATTATTCTAATTATTCCTTTCATATCCCGATATTACTCTTCTGTTCTTTCTAACTAATATATATTTTTGAATAGTAAATCCCTTTTTTCAGATAAATAAACCACTTGTAAATATGCACTTTTGTAAATGATTCTTAACCTCTACTCGTATGGTCTCAAATTGCATTTTTTTTACCTGAGCAAGAATGTATAATGTAAAAGTCAAAATAAAGGAGGAAAATAAAAAAGAATAAATAAAAGACTAAAAACCCTAAAGGGTCTGGGATGGAAAGAAACTGAAAGAAGGTAGATAGGTTTAAATTTTAAGGTTGAAGGGTTGCTTTTGAGATGATGAGACAGTCGAAAGAAAGAAAGAAACCCAATTTCTCCTCACCCACCCCATTTCCGTACACTCTCTGCTATTCTCTTCCATTTGACCTCCCTCAAAACCGCCCATCCTAAATCTCATCCCTCAGATTTGACAGAAACACACAGACCAAAGTCATAACCAAAAACCCGCAAAACCAAATTTCAAATCCCACCATGAATTTCTCATACACACCTCTATCTCCTCCCAGCCCAAAACCCCCAATTTCTGATCCCACCTCCCGCGCCGGCGCCGGAGAAAGAGAGCACATGTTTGAGAAAGTAGTGACTCCAAGCGACGTTGGGAAGCTCAACCGGCTAGTCATACCTAAGCAGCACGCCGAGAAGTACTTCCCGTTAGACTCAGCAGCTGGTGAGAAGGGTCTTCTTCTCAACTTCGATGAGATTGGGGACAGCGGCAAGTCTTGGAGATTCCGGTACTCTTACTGGAGTAGCAGCCAGAGCTACGTCATCACCAAGGGGTGGAGTCGTTTTGTCAAGGACAAACACCTCGATGCAGGCGACGTCGTTTCTTTCTCCCGTGTCTCCGCCGACGACACTCATCGGCACTTCATCGACTGGAGGCGCCGCCCAGTGAGTAGTGCTAGTAGATTTGATCAAGTGCATCACGGAATCTCCCTCAACCGTCCTCCCTGGTGCTATTCCGCCGTTGGGACAGTTCATGGTATTCCGCCACCGTTTTTGCCGCCTTATCGTCGCCCAGACCGCCATGATTTGATTGGTAATTACGGTGGTGGGTTTGGTGCTAATAATTTTGGTGTAATGAACCCTAATTATTCTTGCGTGCACCACCATGGATCAGTTGTGTGCTTTGGCATGGGAGGAAATTGTCAAGCAGGGAGCGCGGCTGGTGTGGGTCCCATGGTTTTCGAGTCAGTTCCGGTGGTTAATGAGAATGCTGCACCCAAGAGGCTGAGGTTGTTTGGGGTCAACATGGACTGCGTCACCTCTGCGGATCACGACCTTCTTAATCAGATTTCTTCTTCTTCTAGCGACTCTCTCCAACTAAGGCTCCATGGTGGGGATCCGAGTTCATCTGCAAATGGAATGGCCATCAAAGGCAAGTCGGCGGTGTCCTTGGATTTCCATATCTGATTTAGCAGATTAATTAGCAGAACTAGGTAAGAAATTAAGCGGTCTTTCACAACTTATGTTCAAAGACTTGCAGAGATAGATCTGAGAGCAATTTGAAGAGAAACAAATTAAGATTAAATGTTGTCTAATTGACTCTATAAGTTTGAATAGTTTAATACCCTTTCCGATCTCCTAGCTAGCAATTAATCCCCTCTCATTTTTCTTCATGATTTGGTGAGAGCGAATTGGGGAAGCTAGGGTAGATGAGAATCAATCTATAGTGTAAATGTTTAATTTGGATCATATATTGCAACTGTGAAGATTGTGATCCGAATGAGTAGTGTAATTTGATCATCAAAATGAGTAATCTGGCAGCTGAGTAGTATGTTCTGGATTCCTAGTAAGTATTACATGTGTTTTGAAATTGACTTTTTTATTTTATCGTATATATAAACATACAATTAATCCCATCTTGATTCATACAGTCCACAGACTAGCTAGGTAGCTAGTAGTTACTGGGCAGGCCGTATATGCGTAATTTGAATTCGTTAAAATCGTTTAGGTATCATGATTTCATGTTTAATTAATTCATTCTGTATGGACAATTGTATACATGCAGTACTTGTCTGAATGCCTATATACCATCATGTCTAGAATCCTTTCCTTTTTTTTCTCTACATATAAATAAATAAGTTTCATTCTTTCCTTATATCATTCCTCTTAAAAAGGAAAACAGTCTGCAAAGTGGGCTTAGATTGAAATAACGAACTTTTCATAGCCCCGAGGGAGGGGGTTTAATGCACGTTGTAGCAACGAGTAGCATTGTTTTTTTTTTTTTTGGGGGTAATGAAACAATTGGTAGGCTGGTGTTGTTGTCGCTGCTTCGTTGGGAAGGCCAGCAGGAAGGCGCAGCTGTCTACACAAAAGTTGCTGGGCTTTCACAAGGTATTCTTAATTTCAAATTATCCTTTCATTTACTTTCTCGAGAAAAAAATTGATATGCTCCATAATTTCTTGTGTTTCATGTGTAAATCTCTCACTAATAATGCATTTTCATCTTTTATTCCTCGAATTTTGTTCTTCATTTTCCCCCATGAATATGGGCCTTGTTAGTCATTGTTAATTGATTCATCACCCTTCCTCCCTCAAACAGACTATTTCTTTTTTCTTTTTTTTTCAGTTTGTAGCATAAGCTTAAAACACAAAGTTCATCTAGTTTGAGTTGTTCTTAATTTGTAGCTGTAACACATGTTTTCTTAGATGTATATTACAAGAGTTACCCATGCCATTGAACTGATAGATGAAGCACTCAAGAAAGAAACAAGTAATTCTTTCAAATTATCTCTTCTAAGATGTTCAACAAGTCATTTTATTTCATACTCCCTCCATTTTGCGTTATTTGTTCATCTAGTCTCTAAAAAAATTATTCATGAAAATTTATATAATGTCAAAACTTTCTTAAAATAAAAATTATACATTTTACTATTCTTGAAAATGAAACTTATACTTATTACTTTATTTTGTTTCTTATATAATATTTCTGAATAATTATCTCTTTTTTCTTTTCTTTTTGGCATCTATTTTAACGCTTCTTATTATGTATGAATAATTATAGATGGACAAATATTGTGAAACGGAGGTACTAGTATATGTATTTGCTGGTGTATTAATTGCATGATTGACCTTATTACAAATCTAGTAACGCAGGCAAAACTGTGATCACAAAAACAATTAAATAGGGCTTAATTGCTTAGTATAAATACAGCAATGGTGATCCTTGTCCACATTTTGAAAGACACAGCAGATACATGTGTGATCTACTGATCTATATTACAAGATTCATTTGTGATCCTATATTCATGAATGGCTAATTCTTTAAATAACGATAATGCAGTGTTAGCTGAGAGATGGAACTCCTCGATCAGTTGAGGATTCGTCGCCTGGATCAACACTTGCATCAAAGGTATGGTTTTAACAATTTAGGATAGATTGATCGATTCCAACCATTTTTGGGAATGATATTGATGTATCATAAATTAAAAATGCGGCTGCTTTTAGCTTTCCTTGACAACTATAACCCCTAATTTGTAGCTTGGACTCCAAAATCATCATGTAGATATACACCAGTGACTCACAGTTAATGGTTTTCATGTTGATGTCAATCTGTCGCGTTGAACATGCACAAATCTTGGGTCATTTTCATGGCTGTGTCTGAATTCTTCATGAGTCTAGGTCCTTTTGAGTATGTTTGGTCCATTGTCCGTAATGTAGCTAATAAGGTAGCTCATTCTTAGCATTTGCAGTGCTGTCTAGCTCTTTTGTTATAGATGATATCTTACAAGATTAATATAGCTTGATGAGTGTGTGGTACTTGTAATATCATGGTTTATAAATTAAACAAGCAGTAGTTCAATTAGCAACTTCTCTAGCTTGGCCTTTTTTTTGCTTTGTCTTCCATCTCTACTCCAAGTCATGGCCAGCAAAAACAAACCAGATAGCTATGTACGTACGAGCTTCTCTGCTATAGGGTACATAATAACAATCAATAAATAAAACCCTAATGAGAGGGTTTAGTTAGATTCAATCATTTGTACATATGCAGGTACATAGGTTGTTCATCTTCATTGATTAACAGTAACGTTTTCTGGTGCAATCTTTTGTACTTATATAGTTCGCTCCTATCAATTTTGCTCCTCCATCATGTAGCTTAAATTACTAACGTGCTTTAACAAGTTTGATGTCTAATTAGTATTAAAAGAGACGCAAAATTAACAAATATATTGAAAGGCCTTGCTAGGCTTGATCAATACCTATATCCATTATGCAATATGCATCAATCTAGGGTTTCCTTTCGATAATAACCGTACAAACGGTTTCAAATTTTTTTATATTTTTATTGTGAGATACTAACATGCTCACTTGTAAGCTTTATTTCAATCTTCAACTTTGGAAAGGAGAGAATACTTACTTTAACATTAATCTGGTGTTGAATCATTTTTTTTTTTGACACTTTAAAGCGAAACCCACTGCATTATTGTAACCAGCAATATCATTCATTTATATATATATATAGAAATTAAGTGTACTGCTCAATTATGTCGGCGATCCCTATGGCTCGACAAGATTGCCTAATGGATTGTGCTTAAAATTTATCTTTTTCTATGAGAAGCACGTGGAAATATCAAAGATAAACTATATCTCTCCTCTCTATGCTGCCCTTCCCATATTTGTGGCTGAAATCTAGCACTTTATCCCCCCATGCCTATGAAACTATACATAACTACATGTTTTAGTTCAAAACTCGTTTGTTTTGCTAAAACTTATCATCGAAAATTGTTAGATTTTAGGGTGGAGACTAACGAGGATGAGACTAAAACATTTTATGGACAACAAGTAGGGGTAAGTAATACTCCATGCAGATCGATAGGTCCAAGATTGTTTTGCTCTTATACCATGGAAAAGTCAAATACAGACGGACCGTAGAGGGGGTCGTGTGCATCGAGCGTACATACGCGTTATGACTAAACTCAACACATAAATCCGGCAGGATCCATCCTAAAACCAATTAGCAATAGGAAAAGTAGCATACCGACCTTATATATTAGGTTTGGAATGTCTCTAACTTTAGATATGAGAACTTATTATCTCCAACAAAAATATATTGATATTGTACTAATCTAGCAAAAATATGTAAAGTGATAATCATTTTCATCTTATATTACATCGCTTAATCGTTTTCATTATGCTTTCCATTCTTAACCCTCTATCCTACTAGCTCTAGAAGAGGGGAAAAAAGGGTGTAAAGATAGACTTGCTCTTGCTCATAGAGTTCCAAATAAAAAAGAAAGCAATGATGAAGATATGTAGGCAATGAATGAAGTAATTAAAAAGGCGCGTGAAAAATGAATGGAAGAATGGAATGAGATGTCTAAAGCTACGTCCATAGGCACTAGCTAGGTAGCACGGTCACAAAGCAATTAAATTTAGTGTCAATCAATCATAGAGATTGATACTTAGAGCTAGAACCCTAATAATTAACACGTACATACTCAATTATCTCGGATTACATATCAAGTGGGATAATACAGTGAAATAAGTGTTAAAAAGGATGGATTTGTGTTCAATCACTATACAGGTTTTAGATTCAAAATATTCTTTACTGTATATATGTATTACTTTGATGCTATGTATGTACTAAAAGCATACTAATAATAATAATAATTAGGGCTTGGAATATTATGGTTTATGGGGGGGAATGCATGACAACTTTGCCCCGTCCCCACTCTACTACATGTAGCTTTATAGTACACAATAGAGACTACACTAGCTAGCTACTAGATTAAGGCTCATATAACAAGTCCTAAGTGCTTAATCAATCACCCATATTATATTAACTGCATTTTAGCTGATTTTATATGCTCCACATTTGAAATCTATTGTAGGGTAAAAACAAGGTAGAGTTTATAAAGAAGATATGTCCAAAGCAAAAGGATGGCGTGCAAGTGCAAGCCCTGCAGGGCTTCAGAGTTTCGCTGCATGGATCATGCCTGGACCACGTACGTAGTCCTTTCACATACGTAGCTAATTCATTCCATAATCAAATTACATTCGTGTATGTAATTTTGATAAATTAAACCAGCGTGCTGCGCGAGGGAGAGAATATCGAGTAACAGCACAAGTTATAATAGAACTAGACAGCTGGGATGAAAATGTCAAAAAACGTGGCAGAATCACGTTTTGTTTGCCTCAAAATCACACAATATTGCAGAGTTTGCAGTAGCAGTACATAAACTACATATCTCATCATCCATCTCTTCATTTCATATCATCTGACTCTTCTAAACCCATCTCCTCCTCGTACGTACATTTCCAGTTGTAAAGCTTCAGAATTTACCAATACGAATACAGTTTTTGCATTTTAATATACTCTAATAAAGACAAAAATTTATGTGAGAGAAACAGTACCTTCTCCTTTGCTTCCTTCCTTGGATTTTCTTGTTCCAATATTTATCTTTTCTTAATTTTCTGCTATTTATCATGTTTATCATTGATAAAAGTAGACTTTGGATGGTTGGGTCCAATTCACTCAACCCTAGTATACAGATTTGCTGTAAATCCAATCAATGATGAAGGGACAAACATGCCAGATCAATGATATATAACAATTATGATGAGGGAGACATACATTTGCAGCTCAATCGAGCAGCTGATCCAAGAAAATATAAATCCAATCCAATTTGGTCTTCACAACCTCACGATTAATTGGTATATCTATGAGTATACGCAATGGGCTTAATTATGGGAGCTGAGCTGAACTAGCTAGGTAAACAGGAGAAAAGTAAAAAAAGACTTTGATTACTATATACATACATAGCTTATAGCTACATATATATGTATAGTGTGGGGCTGCGGATGAACATGTATATATTTATGCAAATATGCAAACTCTGCAGGAGATTGGAAAGCTACTTGACACACCAAAAGTTAGCATGCCACCATACAAACAAAAATCCTCCCTCAATACTAACTTGTATTTACTTCTTCCCATCTGTAAAGACAAAGATCATATGTAGCTGACAATAATAGCTCCACAAATTTACTAACCACTTTTTTTCCTACCAAATTCATTCTCCTTTAATCCTTCCAATCTTGTTAACACAAACCAGACGATCTTATGGCGTCGATTCTGACGAGTGATTATATGAAAATTGGGTCATGTCAACGAAGTTGTTAAGAGTAGTTGTTTTGGTCCCTATCATATTCGTTATAAGGAAAGTCTTATATGGTTACAAAGTTGCGTAAAATGTTGGGTAGAAGGTTATCCAAGAAAGTGTAGTTAATTGGAGTAATTTCGCCCACATTTAATGGTGGTAGGACAGGCTCCTGCTGAGCTCTGCATGCTCTGATTATGGGTCGGACCACATTGTGTATGTGTATAATACTGTACACTTCCATTCCCCACTGCCGTACTTGTAGCAACCCTACTGTTTAGCCCCTTTTTTCTGTCTCCTTTTTTTGCTTTCTTGCCTTCTCACTTTCTTCTGTTTATTGTTATTGGAGTGCAATCTTTTAAGTTAGAAGGTAAATATATCCAAAATGAGGGGATAACTCGGTGAAAATGGTGATTATTAGATTTGGATGATTTGAGCGAGATTTGTTGATTGATTGAGGATCGTATTGTTATAGTATTTGATGTTTATTGATATAGATTGTGCTCATTGGATGCCTACTTTGATAATATATGAGAACTAAAAATTTTAGGGTACTTAAGGATGAACAATAGGGATAATGCCAAGGACTTTCAATTATTGATGCATTGATTGCAATCGAGATAACATTCGTGTATTTAGATGTATATGAACTGCATTGATGTCTTGTTGATAATATCGACTATCCCCGACACCAAGTATACAAGGATTAATCAGTAGATCCTGGGCAAGAAGAATCCAAAGGAAAAACTACTGAAGATGATCAAGGAACCAAGAAATATGAACCAATGAAGAAATCTCGGCACTGAGACAGAAATCTCGCCCAAGATTTCGTGTCTATCAAGATCAATAACATCCGTCGAGATATAACTAAATAGAGTTTTTGATGCGGGGTTGAGGCCACAGCTTTCCGATCTAGATTGAAAGTCCTCGACAGAAGCAAATCTCGGATGATACAATGAAATCTCGAGCGAGACTTAATGAAGAACATACCGAGATTTGTTAAAACTCAGAATACGGATTAATGAATGATATGGAAAAATAAGAAGATGAATAATCGAATGATATATGATAAGTATATGAAGATATGAAGCAATATAGTTTTGCAAAGAATTTTGACCAATGATATGTCAAAACCCCTTAACGAAGAGCTTAGCTTAACCCTCATTTTTGTTACCTTACACAAGCCTTCTAAATAAGACAAGCACAAGGAGGGACAAGTATTGACCAAGAGCGCCAACCTTCAAAAAGATTAACACACACAAGCACAATCTAGAAAGGACTTCAGAACGATTCAATCAAGGCTCTCTCTTTGATTGAATATAAATGAATAAAACACAAACTTCATAAACGAAGTTGTGAGTTTACACAATATGTGAAAAATAATCAACTAAAATCTATCTAATAATACTCCTCTCTAAGGCTATTTATAAGGAAGATCTTTTATGTAAAACAAGAAAGATATATTTTAAAAGATAATCTACGAAAGCTATAAAATAATCCCAAAGATAGGATCAAAAACTAATAACTACCTTAAAGAATGTTTGAGAGCTTCTAAAGTAAAAATATAAAAGATAGTTGCCAAAATTAAAAGATCTTGGCCACATCTTTAATGCGTGTCAGAGGAGAAATCTCGGGTAGATATCTCGGTTGAGATTCCTGTAGGCTGGCCGAGATTTCTTCTGTGAGGCTCTTTCTTCGTAATATCCACCTTCTATGCTTGCTGGCTCTTCTTGGTCGTGGCTTGACTCTTCAATAATAGTCAACAATGTCACCAAATGATTCCTAAGAGTGAGTAGGGTCTCTTTGAGTGTACATGTTGTTAATATGCTTGTAACTTCATCTTGAATGGCCTTTGCTCTTGACCTTGTGATTGCTCCTCCCATGACGGGATCTGAAGAAGGTGTAACTAGATTATCCTTCAATACCTTAGCCCTTGATCTAGTGATTGTTACTTCATCTTGAATGGCCTTTGCTCTTGACCTTGTGATTGCTCCTCCCATGACGGGATCTGAAGAAGGTGTAGCTAGATTATCCTTCAATACCTTAGCCCTTGATCTAGTGATTGGTCCTTGTGGTAGTGTTGGGGATGGTACCTCATCATACTCCCCTTCTTGAGAAGGATTTGTCCTCGAATCACCAATATGTTCATCTCTAGACTCAAAAGGACTCAAGTCTCCTACATTGAAAATAGGACTTACACCATACTCAATTGGAAGCTTCAAGACCTAGGCATTATCACCAACTTTGTGCTTCACTCTAAATGGTTTATCTCCTCTTGGAGACAACTTAGACATCCTTTTCTCGTGAAATCATTCTTTCCTTAGATGCAACCTAACTAGATGTAACACCCCGAATCCGCGGGACTCGAAATGCTACATTGAGCTAGGATCTCACAATGGATCCTGACCCTAGCCTGACAACAAGTTCACTGGATCTTACAACAAGGCACAAGTAGAGTAAAAACAAATACATAAAAGCTGTATGATACAACAAAAGAGTTTACAAACTCAAAGCCGAGTACAAAACCATAACAACAACATCAATTGGTACAAAAGATCCCCAACCCATGCATCCTAATGTACAGAAGTCCTCGGCTGGTTACACCATCTGGCTCACTCTGCAGTCTTCCTAACCTACAGATCAACTACAACACGGTATACACCGTTAGCTACAACAAAAGATAAGCATGATAGTAATAGCACAAACACACCACAAAAACTCATACATGCAATGTCACACACATTCATTTATTATCTTTAATTACGTTATTCCATTACTTATTCAACTTCTTTTGTAACACGAGGAGCCTCAAGAACCCCGTCCCATCCAACGTAACACAGGAGTTTTGCATGGGGGTGACCGTCACTCGTCCCCTCCTGTGAGATAATCTTCAGGGCACCTCCTTCTAACCCAGCAGGAGGAGACCGGTGGTTACCACCCGTTATAATACACTTGGGTCATATAAATGTAATGAATGGTGAGCCTAGTCCAATTTAGGTTATAAATGCACAACCATATGAACACACAACCATTACAATCATACAATCCACAACTACACACTAAGTAAGTCCTATGGACTTACCTAATACACACGTATCTTCTACCACGTCACGACTTCCCCTTAGGGAAGAAACCAACGCCTGTAAGAGCAAGGCACACAACATCACAACCTGAAAGGGTTAGGAGACTCGTCTCCATAACTAGAACCAACCTAAAGATCAACACAGGCTCGCATATGCCTATAGCATACTCTCAACAACAACATAAGTGCCTAAGGTACATCTCTAACATACAACTCATCCTAACCTAGCTATCAACTAAGCCAAGGCCAAAGGAAAGGAAGGAAGGAAGACATACCAACAAGGTATGCACAAACAGAAGCAAGAACACACCAGCCAGCCCAGTGAGGCGCAGGGGCGGCTCACCAGAGGCGCAAGGGCAGCTCCACACCAGGCGCAGGTACGGCTCAGGATTGGCGCAGGGGCGGCCAATTGTGCAGAGGGTTGGTCCCGACTTCTCTTCGACCCCTTGCTCGATCCTCTTCACGTCTTCAACATACCACATCAACATATATGCACACACACATATATGATCATCAAAAGCCTGGGGAAAGATCCAACACAAGTCTAACTTGTGCTTCCTAAGCTAAAGAGGATGATAAGGAGCAAGAAGAAGGAAATAATAGAGAAGAAGAGAAAGAGCTTACCACTCCACCCTAGGCTGCAACAATGGAGCATCCACACCCCTCACCACTTCAGCACATCAACAACAACACACAACAATATCAGCAAGGTCATCCAAGGCCAAAGCCACACTCAAAACTCTCAAAACTCTCTCACAAGATCAAGAAGAAGCAAAGATGAGAAGAGGAAGGAGAAGAAGAACGTAAAGGTGATGAAGGAGCTGCAATGGAGTGAAGAAACCCTTCATTAGAAGATTGGGGAGGCTTATATACGAAGTTTCCCCAAAAGCAAGATCAAAAGTCAACAAAGGTGACTACAACCGCACAAAACCGCAGGGGCGGACCGACTATGGCGCAGGGGCGGCTCCTCTGTGGCGCAGGGGCGGCTGACAGGTCAAGGATAGACACACACTAGCTCATCTAGGCCCAAAGACTAAGGCTCTTACACTAGATCTCTTGGTTTGAACAACATCTCCTTGCGATTCCGGTTTGCGTTTGAAGCTACGGCTTTCCCTTTTTTGCTCCAGCCTTATGTGTGTTTTCTTATGCAATTCCTTAATAAACACCACTTGTTTTCCTGCAATAAAATCCACTTGCTCCTCTAAAGGAAACGGTGTAAGATAAAAATGAGTCAAAGGATTGATAGCATGAATTATAGTCTATATTCTGGGACATGTTTAGACGTTTTATCTTCAATAATCTGAATGTTTGAATGTATATTATGTGATTATATTGTCATTTCATCTACCTTTGCGGGAATCGAGGTCTACACCAAGTTTCGTTGTAATCGTAGGTAAAATGGCACATTTTGGACTAAAATGGAGCTAAAGGAGCTAAGGAGTCATTGGAGCTACATTCAGGAGCTTAAAGAAGAGCTCAAGAATCAAAGAATTAACAAAGAAGATTTACTTTGGACCAGATTTGAGAGATTTCACATTCAGTTTAGAGTCACCTCGACCGAGGTGATCTAAGGGAACGTCTCGACCGAGTCGAATACCCTGACGCGGCGAGATCATTTATTCTTGGCTGAGATCTTTTATTTTTGGAAGGAGAGATCTTATATTTTTGGGCTGGATTTCTGGAAGGAAGATCATATATTTTGGAGATCTATTTTAGAGATATGGATATATTTTTATTAGGATAATATCTTTTCAAGATATTTTATCTTTGGAAGATAGTTTTCCTATAAAAAGGGTTTGATTTTCCACAATTTAGCATTGGCGCATCACCGAAAATCCCGCTATCATTATAGTGGTTGAAGGAAGGAAGGAAGATTGAAGATCAATCTAGGAAGGGTTGATAGCTTGTCATAGCTTTTTTAGGGGATTTGTAAGACTTTCTTAGATTCCCTTTTGTTTGATTGTCTTGTTGGATTTGTTATCCAAGGAACGCTTATTTGTTTGATATTTGATTCAGTTATTGAAGCCTTGTTCTTAAGGTTTTTGTGTTCAAATATTCACTTCCTTCCCGTATATTTGATTATTGCTTTCATGATGATGAGTGGCTAATTTCCTTGTGCGATTCTAGGGTGATTGGCTGAAGGTTGTAGGAAAAACAATGATAGAATAATCTTAAATTCCAGTAGGACCCTGAAAGCTCGAGTCTTTATCCTTAACCCTAGAACATCTCGTTCAGTCGATGAACATCTCGGCCGGGGTGGAATTCGTCTGACCGAGGTGACCTTTCTGATCCGAAACTGAGAGTTAAGTGTTAGAGTTTGCCAAATCCTATATATTCTTATTACACCTTTCCTGGTTCAATGCAAGCTTAGGATGAAACTTACCCGGTAATTCCTTTGTTTGTTTACCCAAGATCATAAGTGTAGGTAATAAAGGTTTATCCTTTATTGGGGTTTGAGTGTGCCTTCATCTCATCTTTGTGAGTTAGCCTATGACTTACCCGGTAAAGGTTGATTTTATTCCCTTAGTTGGAGTGTTGGTTTGAGATTATAATTCATTTCCTTAGTACCTTGAGACTTACCCGGTAATAGGTTCTTTAGGTTTGGAGTTAGTGAGTAGTGAGACTTACCCGGTGATCTATTCCACTTTAGTAACACCAACCCTTTGCAAAACCTCAGCTTTGTTCGCTTATCTTGAGATCTTGAGTTGGAACCACAACTAGATGCTTTAATCCCTAGAATTTGCATATTTCCTTTAATTGACCTTATTATCATCTTTGATTGTTTTAATCGCTTTTGTGGTTATTTGCAATATTGACTACCTATATTGGTTTTGTTTCACCTAAGTCCCTGAGATCGACACCCTAGAATTCTTGCTTTTTACTACGATTGACCCGTACACTGCGGGTTTGCATCCTTGTTTTAAGCATACATCTTGGGTTATAAATTTAAAGCTTCCACACACCATTTGGAGCGAACAAGTTTTTGGCGCCGTTGCCGGGGACTTGGTCTAGACTGAGCTGGTTGCGGTAGTCTTTCGGGGCACTTGCTCCTGTTGCTACTGACAACTCTACTTGAGTGACTTTCGCAGGTTCTTTCTTGTAGGTTTATGCGAAGAATCCGCGTTGGGAAGGAAATCGTTCCTTACGATCCCGAACCAGAAAAGACATACAAAAGACGCTTGAAAGAAGCTAAGATGGCCAATCAAGAGAATCGTGATCTTGACGCCGAATTGAAGGAGGCATTGGAACAACTACGCCTCAGTAAAGAAGAACTGCGACTGGAAAAGGAAAAAACTCGCGCAAGGACGGAAGCGATCAAAGCAGATATGGCGACTTTACGGGACCAATATCTACCACGACCAGATCCAACTCCTCGACCGAGGCAGGACCCAGTTCCAGCTGCCCCGGCCGAGATACTCCCACCTCAGATGCCAGTCCGAGATGCTCTTTTTGCAGGTATTCCACAGACCTTAGGGCAGAGGATGGACCCCAACCAGCAACTGAGGCGTCTAGGAGTCAACCTAGGTGATCCAGCAGACCATGATTATGAGCTTTGACCGCAAGTTCTTTCCATGATTCGCCAATGCCAGTTTGGAGGGCTAGAGAGGGAATCTCCACATCAACATCTGCAAAACTATGAGATCTTGATGTAGACCTTGAGACCTTCAAGGCTGGAAAACAACAATTACAAGCTAAGGCTTTTCTATTTCTCTTTGAAAGATAGGGCGCTTACATGGTATCAATCTCTTTCTCCCGGAAAAATCAACACTTGGGAGGAGATGACGACGGAGTTCTTGACTAAATTCTTTCCCCCTCTAAGACCGCTGAAATGAGAGGGAAAATCAATGCATTCATCACGAAGGACAAGGAGAGTTTGTCCAAGTCATGGGAAAGATTTAAAGATATCCTTTTGGATTACCCACATCATGGGATTCCAAAGATAGAGTTGTTGGAGATATACTTCAAGGGACTGGACGGAAACACCCAGTTCAACCTTAAACTACTATCTGCCGGCACGTTCATGGACATGCCGATTGACAAAGCTTGGGAGTTCATAGAGAAACAAGCTTTGCACATGGAGAAATACTCCCATCAAGGAGCTGAAGGTGGAGTTAAAAGAGTCAACTTCCAAGAAGCTCCATCAAACAACGATCAACTCACCTCTTTAAAGAACGATGTGAAGCAATTGAAACACCTTTTGGTTGCTCAAACCAAGAAAGAAGATGAAGGATATCAAAACTCAAGGAACAACAACAACGGGTACCGGAACAACAACAACGGTTCCCGGAACAACAACTACAACAACAATAGAGGATCCAACAACAATAATTGGAGGCCAAACAATCAAAATTTGGGTAACTCTTACTATAACTCCAATTCAAACAACTCTTCTAACCCTTTCCTCTCTTCTTCTTCTTCTTCTACTCCATTGAAGAGCCAGGAGCCTGGATCAAGCTCGTCCCAGCCAGAAAAGAAAGATGCAGTGCTGGAGGCTATCTTGATCAAGCTCAACGCTATGGAGACGTCCATGACTTCATTTTCGAAGGCACAAAAAGACTTAGAATAACAATTCTTTAATAAGGCGAATGAAGCGCCAAGAGATCCAAGGAAGCTTCCAGCAAGGACAAAAAGCAACCCTAAAGGATAGATCATGGCAATGACGACGAGAAGTGGACTGAAAACTACAGATCTAGTACCTCGGTCGGTGCCAGTACAGACGAAGAACACCTCGATCCAGGTACAGACGAAGAACACTTCGGCCGAGGTGCCAACCGAGGTTGAGCCTCAGAGAGTGTCGGACAAAATTGAAGTTTATGTCCCACCTCCTGCATATAAACCACCACTTCCATTCCCCCAGTCAAGGGCCAGAGCACATCTAGACAAGCATTATGGTAAGTTCCTTGACTTGATGAATAAACTACATATTAACATCCCTTTCCTTGATGCTATTCTAGGGATGCCTGCCTATGGGAAGTTCTTGAAAGAAATTCTATCAAGGAAGAGGAAGTTGGAAGACTTTGGTGAAGTAAGGATGAAATCTAAATCCTCGGAGCTCATTCAAATCATGAAGGAGAAGATGCCACCCAAGTTAAGGGATCCCGGCTCATTTTGCATTCTCATTCAAGTTGGGGATGTCACTTGTGAGGCATTGTGTGATCTAGGAGCCAGCGTGAGCATCATCCCGTTGGAACTATGTGTGAGGATCGGACTTGGAGAGCCCAAGCCAGTGAAGATACGGTTGTACATGGCGGACCGCTCCATTACCCATCCCGTGGGCATTTCGGAAGACGTTCCGGTTAAGTTAGGTAACTTCTATTTACCTATAGACTTTGTTGTGCTTGACATTCCCGCAGATTATCCCGTTCCTATCATTCTCGGGAGACCATTTCTAGCAACTTCGGGTTGCAATGTGGATTTTAAGAACGCCAAGTTGCAATTCAACATTGGCCGTGATCAAGTTGAGTTTGCATTACTTGCGGCAATGAAAGGAGAGCCGCTGGGAGATGATATTTTCAACATCTATGGTGAAGAAGAATCAAGAGAATTGGTGAGCTCTATCCTTATTAATGATCCACTTGAGAGAGTTATTAGTTTTAGCTTAATGGAGGAAGGTATAGATGTTTCTTGTGATGTAGATATACGGAGCTTAAAGGCACTAGAAGAAGATCCAGAAGCTAAATTTGAAAGACTAATCCAGGAGAAGAAGATCTCCAGTTTCGGTCCCAGTTGCAGTACCTCGACCGAGGCACTTTCTGGATCAAGCGAGGTGTTCTTGACTGAAGAACATCTCGGTCACCCACTCTGCACCTCGACCGAGGTCAAAAGCGAGATGATGTCAACTGAGACTTCTGAAAGTCCAGTTCTTCGATCTAAGTCTACTCCACTGGAAGGAGGAAGCAAAGATCAACCTCAGAAAGCACCCCCAGTTCTGGAGCTTAAACAACTCCCAAGTCACTTGAGGTATGTTTTTCTTGGACCGGATTCTACTTATCCCGTCATCGTTAGTGCTTCCCTCTCCGAATCTGAATTATCTAAACTAATGCATATCCTGAGGAAGCATCGAAAAGCATTGGGTTATACTATTGATGATCTTATTGGCATTAAGCCTTCTTTCTGCATGTATAGAATACTAATGGAGGATGATCATAAGACTTCACGGGAACCTCAAAGACGGTTAAATCCGATCATGAAAGAGGTTGTGAAGAAAGAAATTCTTAAGTTGTTGGATGTAGGTATCATATTTCCTATCTCGGACAGCAAGTGGGTGAGCCCAATGCACGTAGTTCCGAAGAAAGGAGGGATGACCATTGTGACAAATAAGAACAACGAGTTAATCCCAACTAGGACCGTCACGGGCTGGAGGGTGTGCATCGATATAGGAAGCTTAACGTGGCCACTTGGAAGGACCATTTTCCACTTCCCTTCATCGATCAAATGCTCGAACGGTTGGCCCAACATTCACACTTTTGCTATTTAGATGGCTATAGTGGCTTCTTTCAGATTCCTATCCATCCGGATGATCAAGAGAAGACCAGTTTCCCTTGTCCGTGGGGGACATTCGCTTATAGGAGGATGCCATTTGGATTATGTAATGCACCCGCTGCCATCCAGTGATGCATGATGGCTATCTTCTCCGAGTATATAGAGGAGATCATGGAGGTATTTATGGATGATTTTTCAGTATATGTTCTTCTTTTGATGATTGCCTATCTAACCTTTCTCTAGTGCTACAAAGATGTGAAGACACTAATCTCGTCTTGAATTGGGAGAAGTGTCACTTTATGGTTAATGAAGGCATCATGCTAGGACACCTCGTTTCTAGTCGAGGTATTGAAGTCGATCGAGCTAAGATCGAGACTATTGAGAAACTTCCTCCCCCTTGTTCTGTTAAGGGTGTGCGTAGTTTTCTCGGGCATGCAGGTTTCTACAGGAGGTTCATCAAGGATTTCTCGAAGATCTCTAAACCACTAACTAAACTTTTGAATAAAGATGTTGTTTTTGAGTTTTCGCAGGAGTGTCTCGATGCATTCTACAGGATCAAGGAGGTGTTGATCTCTGCCCCCATTATCCAACCTCCGGACTGGACCTTGCCCTATGAGATCATGTGCGATGCGAGTGATGTGGCGGTAGGAGCGGTGCTTGGACAAAAGAAGGATGGCCGGACCACCGCCATTTACTATGCTAGCAAGACGCTAGACGAAGCCTAGCGTAACTACGCCACCACCGAAAAGGAGCTATTGGCGGTTGTATATGCTTTTGAGAAATTTTGTTCTTACTTAGTACGGGTGAAAGTTATTGTTTACACTGACCATGCAGCTATTCGTTACTTGCTTGCTAAGAAGGATTCCAAGCCACATCTTATTCGATAGATTCTCTTGCTTCAAGAGTTTGACCTAGAAATCCGCGATAAGAAGGGATCCGAAAATTCTGTTGCGGATCACCTCAGCCGGCTACCTCCCTCTTCACACGAGAAGGACGAACCACCCATAGACGATTCATTCCCCCATGAGCACTTGCACTTGCTGGAACGTTTGATAGACTTCCTTATCTCACCCCATGATGAAGGTGAAGTATGGGGTGAGGACACCTTCCAGCACGTTTAGGGACACCGTACGGTCCAGCTAGCGACCTTAAATCAAGCGCTTCTTGGGAGGCAACCCAAGGTATTACTTTCTTTCTTTTTTCTAGCCTAGCTTTAGATAGTTTGCTTTGTTTTTGGCGTCCTAGACAGACAACAAGTAATCTCTAAGGAAGGAATACAACCCAGGAGCAACACTGGAAGGACAGAAGTTCGAGAAATCGAGAAGACGGAGTTTGACTGAGACACATCTCGGTTGCTATCACAGCACCTCGACCGAGATGATTCTTGAGCAACTGAGGCGACTAGGGTTTATGACGATCCACCTCGGTCCGTATCACCTCGGTCCAGTCGGGACCACCTCGACCGAGATGACAGCAGTTTCAGAAAAGGGTATAAAAGGGGGTTCGAATTCTCTCTCTTCCCTCTCTCACCTTCTCGACCGTGGCGTTCAGAATCACCTCGTTCCCCGATTCTCGATCGTTTTCGACGATTCTTGCTCCCAATCTGCAAGGAAAGAGTAGAGGAATAGTTTGCAAGCGACATTCAGCACCAAAAACGCTCCAAATCGGCTGAATCTGGGTTAAGAAAACCGAAACCCTAACTTCTCGTTTTTTACCGATTTTGGAATAAATTAGCTTTGGTTGCCAATCATTCTTGTTGAAAAAGGCTTAAGTACCCCATAGGAACAATTGGTAGTGATATTGGGGGAAAATAACTGGATTTTTGAGAGTTGGAATCAAACAGCACATCACCTCGGTCCAGTCGACCTGCATCTCGACCGAGGTGTTCTTGAGGATTGTTAGGGCAACCGAGGTGGTTTGACAGTGAGAGAAAATGAGTTCCAAATCTGATAGGCAGCTTGTTCTGAGGGATGGATCCTCCCCTTCTCCTTCTTCTTCTTCCCGACGTTCCATACTGTTGATCCATGAGCGTCACCGGGTAGATTATGACCGCATTGCTGCGCGTCCAGTGATTGCGCCGCGGTTCCTAGATGTTGCTGCCTTTGATTGCCTCTATGTGGATGATGACTTGAGGCGGATGATTTCTATGGTAGGGCTGGAGCAGTTTATGGAGATTAGAGGTTCAGCCTACCTCGAGCCCACATTGGAGTTTGTGAGCTCCGTGACCTACTTGCCTACAGAGCAGGCCATCAAGTACCGGTTGCTGAACCGGAACTACTTAGTCCCGATGGATCAGTGGAGAGAGATCTTCGGCTTCCCGACCCCCACAGTTTCCGATTTTCCTTCCCGAGCCGTGGCTAGCGAGTTCAGGGGACAGATAGCTCACGTAGTTGATCATGCTGACAGGTGGAGACCTGGAGATTCCAGGGAGCGGATCATCTTCCACCTTGCCTTCAGACTCGCTCACCGTATTTTAGCGAGACACTTCTAGCGCGTACTGAGACGCCCCAGAAGATTAGACAAGGTGAGCTTCTGAGTCTATATTGTATGGTTACCGGAGGAGTTCTCAACTTCGGAGTGATGCTGGCTGAGGATCTTCACAGGATCAAGGCGAAGGCGAAGGGGGATATCTGTTGTGGCGGCTTAGTGACTCATCTTGCTACAGTGATGGACCTTGATCTGAGCGCATGTACTATGGTGGCGGCTGCCAAGCCGCTTGGTCTGCAGGAGATGATCACGAGGAGGATCCTTGTTCCTCGTGGACTTACTACGCCATATATGACGATGCCTTGGGAGCAGACTGCGCCTTAGGGTATTAGGTGGTCGCCTTAGTTTTCGGTTTACAACCCTCAGTACTGGTCCACTGCGTGGATTCCTCTTATTAAGGACGCTAGAGACACAGCAGCATCAGCCCAAGAGCAGGATGAGGAGGAGGCTGATGAGGAGGATAATAGCGGAGCCGCTATGGAGACAGGGACATATACAGCTGGTCCCAGTATACCAGTCGTCAATCTAGATGACGAGGAGACAGAGGACGAGCCAGCTGCAGTACCAGCACGTCCTGCCAGGCGTAGAGTTCGCAGGCAGAGGGATCCCGTCGCTCACCGCCGGATTGACGATCTGACGGATCAGATGATTGAATCCTACGTCGCCTTATCCCTAGAGATGATGGAGATACGGGAGAGCCAGCACTACCAACACAGGATGGCTGAGATTCAGATTCAGTAGGTCATAGGCTACCCGTTTGACCCTTCTCTACATCCATATGTGCCACCACTACCACCGGATTGGGATTAGAGCTTGCAAGATTTCTTTCTTTATTTATTATGCAGCTCAGCTTATGTCTGGTGAGTATCCTGTTTCTTTAGACTTATTTGACCCATTGGGACAATGTGTCCCAAGTATGGGGTATGCGGATATGTATTTGACATTTGATGTAGGACTTGTATGACTTGATTCGGATATTTATGATTTTCTTATGCTCTATGTGCTTATCTGAGACTACATGCATGCATACAGGTTATTTGATTGAGAAAAACGTCAAAAACTGGTTTAAAAAAACATTTTTGACCTCGACCGGGATGATTCTGGCCGAACGAGGTGATCCACCTCGGTTGACTTAGAACGTCTCGACCGAGGTGGGTTCTTAACTGAAAGTTTTTCGAAACGATTTTTGTGCTTCTTATCTGGATATGACCTCAGTGAAGATTTTGTTTGCAGATTGGTTTTGAAATCTTTATATGCTTGAAAGGTTTTATGATGTGTTTAAGTTGCTAAATGCTTTATTTGAAATTTGTCGCATGTTTAATACTTTGTTTTTATCCAAATTATGTTGAACTTGAAGGTTGACACCACATGATGACTTCTATCACTTTCTTCTTGGGATGATTAAGGAAATTCATTCTCTTCTCTTCTTCTTCTTGATCATGCTTAGCCCCTCATATACATATTTGCCTCCCTTTACCTATCCGGGAATTTGGAATCAAATAAAAGAAAAGCAAGTGAAAGAAAAGATGAGATGTTGGCTAGAAGATAGAAAGAAACAAATAGGTTTGGGGAAGTCAATTATGATGATGAGTAACTCGGTACCATTCACATAGCCGGGTGTTTGTCTCTTGCCAAAGTCGGATTGAGTGATATTCCTAACGGGTCATGGTATGTGCATCAAGGGTTTGAGGCATCTCGAGAAATTGATGATTGCTATTTCCTAGGCTTCGGTTATTGTGCACCTCTGTCCATGCATCCCAAAAAGTAAAAAAGTAAATAAGCAAAGCTTATTGGTGGAAGATGTTGAAGTTCAAAGCAAGTGAAATGAAGATCCTTTTCCCGGATTCTAGCACCACATTCCCTATATACGTCCCACCCTCACACGTTTCTTGACCTTCTCTTGAAAAGACCTTGAGACCTCGAGCTTGTTGATTGACTTGGTGGTTTAAACTGGATTATACATGATTAATTTCGATAATTATGATTTATTATGCATTCTATGATTTTATGCAAAGATGAACAACTTTCTTATATTTATAAAATATTTTGAGCATGTTTTGATTTTAAACTCCATGAAGCATTCTCTTAGAGTGATCTATGAGTGGAGCACACCATTAAAATGTTTTGAAATACTTTTCATTGATCTTTATGACTTATAATCCATTGTATCTTGTACTTAAGATTTGGAACTTGCTTGGGGACAAGCAAGGGACAAGTATGGGGTATTTTGATAGCATGAATTATAGTCTATATTTTGGGACATGTTTAGACGTTTTATCTTCAATAATCTGCATGTTTGAATGTATATTATGTGATTATATTGTCATTTCATCTACCTTTGCGGAAATCGAGGTCTACACCAAGTTTCGTTGTAATCGTAGGTAAAATGGCACATTTTGGACAAAAATGGAGCTAAAGGAGCTAAGGAGTCATTGGAGCTACATTCGGGAGCTTAAAGAAGAGATAAGGAAGCAAAGAATTAACAAAGAAGATTTACTTTGGACCAGATTTGAGAGATTTCACATTCAGTTTAGAGTCACCTCGGTTGACCACAGAGTCACCTCGACCGAGGTTATCTAAGGGAGCGTCTCGACCGAGGCGAATACCCTGACGCGGCGAGATCATTTATTCTTAGCTGAGATCTTTTATTTTTGGAATGAGAGATCTTATATTTTTGGGCTGGATTTCTGAAAGGAAGATCATATATTTTGGAGATCTATTTTAGAGATATGGATATATTTTTATTAGGATAATATCTTTTCAAGATATTTTATCTTTGGAAGATAGTTTTCCTATAAAAGGGCTTGATTTTCCACAATTCAACATCGGCGCATCACCGAAAATCCCGCTATCATTATAGTGGTTGAAGGAAGGAAGGAAGATTGAAGATCAATCTAGGAAGGGTTGATAGCTTGTCATAGCTTTTTAAGGGGATTTGTAAGACTTTCTTAGATTCCCTTTTGTTTGATTGTCTTGTTGGATTTGTTATCCAAGGAACGCTTATTTGTTTGATATTTGATTCAGTTATTGAAGCCTTGTTCTTAAGATTTTTGTGTTCAAATATTCACTTCCTTCCCGTATATTTGATCATTGCTTTCATGATGATGAGTGGCTAATTTCCTTGTGCGATTCTAGGGTGATTGGCTGAAGGTTGTGGAAAAAACAATGATAGAATAATCTTAAATTCCACTAGGACCCTGAAAGCTCGAGTCTTTATCCTTAACCCTAGAACATCTCGTTTAGTCGATGAACATCTCGGCCGGGGTGGAATTTGTCTGACCGAGGTGACCTTTCTGATCCGAAACTGAGAGTTAAATGTTAGAGTTTGCCAAATCCTATATATTCTTATTACACCTTTCCTGGTTCAATGCAAGCTTAGGATGAGACTTACCCGGTAATTCCTTTGTTTGTTTACCCAAGATCATAAGTGTAGGTAATAAAGGTTTATCCTTTATTGGGGTTTTAGTGTGCCTTCATCTCATCTTTGTGAGTTAGCTTGAGACTTACCCAGTAAAGGTTGATTTTATTCCCTTAGTTGGAGTGTTGGTTTGAGATTATAGTTCCTTTCCTTAGTACCTTGAGACTTACCCGGTAATAGGTTCTTTAGGTTTGGAGTTAGTGAGTAGTGAGACTTACCCGGTGATCTATTCCACTTTAGTAACACCTTCCCTTTGCAAAACCTCAGGTTTGTCCGCTTATCTTGAGATCTTGAGTTGGAACCACAACTAGATGCTTTAATTCCTAGAATTTGCATATTTCCTTTAATTGACCTTATTATCATCTTTGATTGTTTTAATCGCTTTTGTGGTTATTTACAATATTGACTACCTATATTGGTTTTGTTTCACCTAAGTCTGTGAGATCAACAACCCGGAATTCTTGCTTTTACTACGATGGACCCGTACACTGCGGGTTCACATCCTTGTTTTAAGCATACATCTTGGGTTATAAATTTAAAGCTTGCACACACCATTTGGAGCGAACAAGGATTCACTTCATCGACACACTCAAAAGGCGTTAGGTTAGTAGATGAATGTAAGATACGATTATAAGAAAATTCTTCATGTGGTAAAACACCTTCCCATGCATTCAAATTATCCTTTAAAACGGCTCTCAAGATAGTAGTCAAAATCTTGTTAGTAACTTCCGTGTCACCATCCGTTTGAGGATGACTAGAAGTTGAAAACAACACTTTGTACCTAACTTTCCCAAAAGAGTCTTCCAAAAGAAAATAAGGAACTTGACATCTCTATCACTTACAATAGTCCGCGACACTGCATGCAACTAACAACTTCTCTAAAGTACAAGTTAGCCACTTTATACGCATCATCAAATTTATGTCAAGCAAGAAAGTGAGTCATCTTAGAAAAGCGGTCAATAACCACAAAAATGGAATCTCTCCTCTTCTTAGTCCTTGGTAATCATACAACAAAGTCCATACTATTATCAAGCCATGGTAAAGTAATTATAGGTAAAGGATTATACAAACCATGCGGTTTCGACCTTGACTTCGCCTTCAAGAAAATAATGTACCTCTTGATCAAATGTTCAACATCTTTAAGCATATGAGTCCTAAAGAAATGAGAATGAAGCATATGATAAGTTTTATTCCTAGTGTCTCATTAATCCTCCCATGTGAGCCTCCTCAACTAATAACAATCTCAAAGAACATCTGGGAATACAAACCTTATCCTAATGGAACAAAATTCCTTTGAAAATATAAAACTTACCTCTCGACTGGGGCAAATCTCGGTTCAAATCTCGGCCAAGATTCCTGGCAGTAGGTTGAGATTTACACTAGATGTAAATATCTCCGACATCAACATCATCCTTGTATACAATGGAATCCTATGACCGTAGAATCCATGGTGGTGATCAAAGTATACCTTCTAGAAATGACATCTACAACAACATTATCCTTACCTTTCTTATACTTGATGATATAAGGAAAAGTCTCTATGAATTCAATTAATCTTCCATGCCTCCTTTCCATTTTATCTTGACTCTGAAAGTGCTTCAAAGCCTCATGATTAGTTCTAAGGATGAATTTATTAGGCCAAAGATAATGTTGTCATGTCTTGAAAATTTGAAATAAAGCATATAACTCCTTATCATAAGTTGAATAATTCAAGCAAGGTCCTATCAATTTCCCACTAAAATAGGCAAGGGGCTTACCTTCTTGCATGAGTACTCCTCCAATACTAATACCTGAAGCATCACACTCAACTTCGAATGGTTTGGTGAAATCTAGAAGTGCAAGAGCATTTGATAATTGCTTCTTCAATTCATTGAATGCTTTCTCTTGCGCTTCTCCCCGCTCAAATTGTACTTTCTTCTTAGTTAGAGACGTGAGAGGGGATGCGATGGTCCTAAGATCCTTCACAAAGGGCCCATAGAATGTTGTCAATTCATGAAAAGATCGCACATGACCAACTATGGTAGGCGTAGACCATTCTTGGATGTATTCGATCTTCTCCTTGTCCACCTCAAGGCCTCTTATACTTACTACAAATCCAAGGAAAACAACTTGATAGTACTAAACTCGCATTTCTTAATATTAGCATATAGAGATTTAGTTCTAAGAGTTCCTAGTACTTTCCTTAAGTGTTCTTCATGCTCCTCAATGGATTTGTTGTAGATGAGAAAGTCGTCAAAGTAGAAAACCACGAACATTCCAAAATAATGGCGTAAGACATGATTTATCAACCTAATAAAAGTACTAGGAGCGTTAGGCAAACCAAAAGGCATAACCAACCACTCATAAAGTCCAAACTTAGTTTTGAATGTTGTCTTACATTGATCACGTTCCCTCATCCGTATTTGATGATATCCACTTATAAGGTCGGTCTTGGAGAACAAGGTGGATCCGCTAAGCTCATCTAGCATGTCATCTAATTTGGGGATGGGTGACCGTACTTGATAGTGATGCTATTGATTGCCCTACAATCAACACACATCCTACAAGTATTGTCCTTCTTAGGCACCAACAGAACTGGAACCGCACAAGGACTCAAACTTTCTCGAACATAACCTTTATTCCAAAAGTCTTGCACTTGATCTTGGATTTATTGACTTTCATGTGGACTCATTCTATAAGCGGATCAATTAGGAAGGGACGAACCTGGAATGAAGTCAATCCCATGCTCTCGAAAAGGTGGAAGACCTTTAGGAATCTCATCCGGAAATACATCGTTAAATCATCTAAAGCCTTAAAATGATTTTAGGCAAAGTAGCCTTCACTTCATCACTTAAAGTCATTAGGCTTTTACATAAACTCAGTAAAGTAATATCCAAAGGAACATAATCATCAAGAAACTCCCTTTTGGACGCTAAAAATGCTCGACGATGCTCGAGAGAAGGAATCTCGGGCTGGGAATCTCGACCGAGATTTCCCTATCGAGACCGAGATTTGTCAATGGAACATGACTGGTCTTCAGATCTCGGGTGAGATTTTGATGATCCAGCCGTGGTTTCTTCTCTGAGAGTATTTCTTGTTCCTTTTCCTTGCATTTGTCCTTCTTCTTGTCATAATGCTCTGCAATCTGCAAGGTGGTCATAGGTTTAAGAGTAATTGCTTATCCATTTAAATCAAAGGAATGTTTGTTTTAAAAACCATCAAGCATAACCTTTCTATCAAACTGCCATGAATGTCCTAACAGAATATGACATGCTTGCATAGACACAACATTATCTTCATACTTTCCTAAGGTAAACACAATTCTCGCTTATTTATTAACTTTCAATTCCCCACAATCATTCATCCAATATAACTTATAAGGTCTAGAATGATAGAAAGTAGTGATTTGCAACTTAGTGATTAATTCCTGACTAGCAATGTTGCAAAAACTACCACCATCAATAATCATGTTACACACCTATCCTTGAACAAGACATCTAGTATGAAAAAGGATTTCCCGTTGATTATCCTCACATGGAGCTATTTTAGCATGCAATGTGCGTCTAGCAATTAAAGAATCTCCATGCTTATATTCAGAACCTTCATCACTTTTGCTATTATTATCATGCTCATGCGATGAATTGATATGGGTATGATCATGTTTTATGCTCTTCTTCACTTTCATATTGTACTTGTTGATTTCAAAATATAACCCTTTTATTTGGACAATCTCGCATTTAGTGACCTCTACCTTGACATTTAAAGCATATAATGTCTCTAGATCGTAAAGTAGAGTTAGGAGTACTCCCTTTGTTATCCTTTGAAGGCTCATTCAAAGGACGCGACTGAGTAGAAGATTTATGGGCTGTTGGATCAGGTAGGGATCTCTTTCCCTTGTCTTTTTGGGAATCTTGTTGACATGAATTATGTACTATCATATTCATACATATTGCGAGTATTTCATTTCAGTTATACATACATTTGACGGGATTCAGTAGCATTTTAGTCCATATTGATATACATTCCAAGAATAGAGGTCTACATGAGTTCTTGATGCAATTGTTGGCAAAGTGGTGGAGTTTGGATGCGGAAATAGATCAATATCGGACTAAGCAATATGATGGATCATTAAGGAGTCTAAAAGATAGGAAAATATATGACAAGAAACCATAAAGAAAGATAGAAGATGGAACTAAATGATAAAATGCTTTAGTAGAAAAAAAAATCGGATTGTCACACAAAGAAGATCGACCGATTTTTGCATAAATCACCCAATTTCTATCTAAATCACCTGATCTTTAACAGAAAGTCTTCAAAAGATAAGATTTGCAACCCGAGCTTTCTTCTATAATATGGGATGTCTTGCAACATCAAAGATCATCCAAAAATCAACAAGAAACCCTAGGAAGCAACAAGGAAGGCGAATAGAAACCACATTCGAGATTCAAGATTCAAGATTGAAGACATTAAGTGAAGTTCTTTGAGTTTTCTTTTGTTTTTTTTCGTTTGCTTTTGAAGGCAATATTCGGAGTTTTCTATTGCTTTTTTACTAGGTTTTTAGAGATTGAGAACTTTTGCTAAGGATTGTTTGCTTTTATTCAAGTTTCACAAGTTTTCTTTACTTTCTTGATTCATATACCATTCTTGTTTAATCATGTGTGTTATTGGCTAAAACCCTTGCGAAGGGTGATTCGTTGAAGGTTGTGGTTTAGATGATGATAGAATGAACCTCACGTGGAGATTGGATCCTGAGAGTTGGTTTTACATTTGTAGAGAAGAAAATCGCCCTGTTCTTGGTAGAAAATCGATCGATTTTCATACATTAACAACCCGATTTTCCCCTTTTGTCGTACCTTTGATGCTTTATCCTTAAACATTGGTTAAAGATTTCTTAAACACTAGCTTTGTTGAACCTTTCTAACCTATATCCAAGCTTGGGAAGAGACTTACCTGGTGATTCCCTTTCTTGGTTGCAAACAATGATGAGTTCTAGGTAATAGAGGACTCAACACCCTTTATTAAGTTTGAGTGTGCTAAATCCCTTGCCTTTGTGAGTTATCCTGAGACTTACCCGGTGATGTTTAGTTCGATTCCTTAGGTTGAGTGGTTGGTTTGAGTTATAGTTCCTTTCCTTAGATCTCTAGCCAATAGAGGACTCAAAACCTTTATTAGGAGCCTTTGGTTTGGGATAGTGGATAGTGAGACCTCCCCCGTGATCTATCCCACCTTAGAAACACCTTTCCTTTGCAATCACAGCTCTGTCCATCGATCTTTAGAAGTTTTGAATTGAAAACCACGATTGAATACCTTGATCTCTAGAATATGCGCTTTCCCCTATTTTTGCATACAAACTTGCTATTTGGATTTTTATTTGGAAATTGTCTAAGCTAGATTTCTTTATCGCTTGATTTCACCATAGTCTTTGTGTTCGACCTTGGAATACTTGCTATTACTGCGATTGATCCGTAAACTGCGGGTTCGCTAATTGCTTTTATTCTTGGTATAAATTTAAAGCAATTTTCCTTCATTTACAAGCATGTTTTGAAGCGAAAAGTTTTTGGCGCCGTTGCCGGGGAAACAATGTATGTATCAATTAGCGAACCCATAATGTACGGATCAATCGCATTAATAGCAAGTATTCTAGGGTCGAACACAAAAACTATGGTGAAATCTAGCTTAGACATTTTGCAAATAAAAGACAAATAACAAGTTTGTATGTAAGAATAAGGGAAGACATAGATTCATGTCATCAAAATACCCCATACTTGTCTCTTGCTTGTCCCCAAGCAAGGTTCACCCTCAAAGTGATGCATCAAGGCATAGGAAAACAATGTATGTATCAAAAGAAATCATAGTATGGAAAGACAATAACACTTTACTTGAAAACATGTCAAAATAATCGAGAGAAAACAAATCTAAACCATTAAGCCTTAAACACTTGCATAATGGTCTCAAGGACTTTCAATATAAAGAGGTCAAGAAACATGTTAAGGGTGGAAATGTATAGGATATGTGGTGCAAAATCGGGAAAAGAAATAACTCCACAATATTAATAACTTCATAACGATCGAAAATAAGCAAACTTCAGTTCATAATTATTTCAGTTTTTATTTTTCAATTGAGAACATGGACAGAGGTGCACAAAAATCGAAGCCTTGGAGATCAGCTAGCCTCATTTTTACGAGGTGCCTCAAACCGGATGCACATACCATGACTCGTTAGAACTATCGCTCAATCCGAATTTGGCAAGACACAAACACCCGGTTATGTGAATGGTGCCGAGTTACTAATAATCATGATTGACGTCCCCAAACCTATTTTCTATACTTAACACACTATACTTTTTTCAACTCAACATCCATATGCTTCAACACTTCACACACTAGCATGCTTCCTAATTCCCGGAAAGGTAAAGGGAAGGCAAATAATATACATGAGGTGTTAACGTGAATAAGAAGAAAGAAAGAAAAAATGAATCGCCTTAATCATTCCAATATGATGCATTAGAACTTATTAAGCGGTTTCGAGCATTATTCCTCAATCTCATCAAAACATCGATACAAATCATACATAAATTCAAATAAAGTATTTAAGTCCACATATGCCATAATTTAATCATACATAATTTAATCTCAGTATACAAATAATCTTTTTTCCAATTCACATACAAAATTATCATCATTGAGATCATATCCATTTTTAGAAGCATAAAAATTTTCAAAATTATTCAATTTTTTTGGATTTTTTGAAATTGATGAAATGCAATGCAATAATCAAACATGTGACAAGAGTTATTACAAACCAAAAAACGAAAGTACAATGAAAATAAAGGAAACATGTGACATATGAAATAATATTGCAAGTACCCCACCCCATACTTAAAACTCACATTGTCCCCAATGTCAAGAATCAAGTACAAGATGGAGAAAAATACTTACAATGTAAAAATGGCGAGTCTCTCAAATTAGTCACTCCTTCGGTGGTGATGGTGCCGGACGTCGTTGATATCTCGGAGCTTGCGGATCATAGAATGCCCCAAAAGTCTGAAAATGTAGATCGTCCCTTTTCCCCTCTGATATTGAATGGCATGCATCTGCCTCATTACGGTAAGCTCGAAAGTCATCATGCAAATCATTGACACTGGTGGTCAAAGCCTCTACCTGTGTAGAGATCTCGGAATAGTCAACTCTACGCCGGCTCCCGCGCCGAGGTGCATGTGAGACCAAATGTCTTGGTTGTCTCATCGGCACCCCATGCCATCCAAGAAACCTATCAGAACTCCCAACTAGTCGCTCGTCCTCCTCAATCGCCTCATTATTATCATCATCATCATCTTCCAGAACTCTGCTCACCTGTCTCATGTGCATCCGTGTCCATGGCATCAAAATCATGAACACCGTACATATCACTCTCAACCTTAATTTGTCGCTACAACCTCATCGTCAGCAGTAGCATAATACTCAGCCTCATCTGAATCATCAGAATACTCAAACCCGTCCTTCTAATAGTACTGGTTCCTAATCGTATACTCGCTCATCCATGCTATCTCTTCGGTTTCCAAGCCAAGGCATATCCACATAAGGAGCGCCACGCCCTCTCAGAACTAGAATCCCGCGAGAAATAAACTGTTGAAGTCCTAAGGGGCGATCCTCAACGGCTAAGGTACAACCGGAGAAATCCAAACTCAAGGCCTTGGCAATATGGGTCACAAGTCCTCCTGCACAAATGTCTCCACCTGATGTTCACTCCAAACGGTGTGTGCAAGCTTTAAATTTATAATCCAAGAAGTATGCTTGAACAAATATGTGAACCCGCAGTGTACGAGTCAATTGTAATAAAAAGCCAGAATTCCAGGGGTCGATTGCAGGGACTTAGGTGAAACAAAGCACATAATAGGTTGTCAAATATTGCAATTAACCAAAAGAAATTAAAGTAATCAAAGATGATGAAAAGTCAAGTAAGGGGAAATGCGGATTCTAGGGATTAAAGCATCTAGTAGTGATTCCGACTCAAGATCTCAAAGGATAACGCGAACAAAGTTGAGGTTTGCAAAGGGAAGGTGTTTCAAAGGTGGGAATAGATCACCGGGTAAGTCTCACTACTCACTATCCCAAACCAAAGCTCCTATTACCGGGTAAGTGTTAGGGTACTAAGGAAAGGAACTATAATCTCAAACCAACACACCACCCAAGGGAATAGAATTAACCTTTACCGGGTAAGTCTCAGGCTAACTCACAAAGATGGGATGAAGGCACACTCAAACCCCAATAAAGGATAAACCTTTATTACCTACACTCATGATCTTGGGTAAACAAACAAAGGAATCACCGGGTAAGTCTCATCCTAGGCTTGTATTGAACCAAGAAAGGTGTAATAAGGATAGGATTTGCCAAATTTAAACTCTTAACTTAGATATAGGGGCAGGAAAAGGTTCACCTCGTTCAATCAAGTCCTACCCCGGCCGAGATGTTCATTGACTGAGCAAGGTGGTCTAGGGTTAAGTTTAAGACTCGAGCTTTCAGGGTCCTGCTGGGATTAAGATCATTCTATCATCGTCTTTCCCACAACTTTCAGCCAATTACCCTAGAATCGCTAAGAAACTTAGCCAACAATCATCATGATAACAATAATCAAATATATGGAAAGGAATCAATATTCGAACAAGAAAACCTTAAGAAAAAGGTCTCAATAACCGAATCAAATATCAAACAACAAGCGTTCCTCAAATCACAAATCAACCAAGACAACAAACCAAAAGGGAATCTAAGAAAGTCTTACAAACTCCCTCAAAAGCTAATTCTAAACTATGAATCCTTCTTTCCTTTAACTTCAATCCTTCAATGCTTCCTTCAAAACTTTCAAAAAATACTCCAGAAATCTCTTGATCCGAAGATTATTGGATGGCTGAATTGTGGAAAATCCAACCCTTTATATAGGAGAATTATCTTCCAATAATATCTTAAAAAGATAATTTCCTAGAAAATATATCCATATCTCTAAAATAGATCTCCCAAAAATAATATCTTCCTTCCAGAAATCCAGCCCAAAAATATAAGATATCTTCTTTCCAAAAAGATCTCAGCAAAAAATATGGATCTCGCCGGCGGCAAGGTGTTCGCCTCGGTCAGGACGCTCCTCAAGATCACCTCAGTCGAGGTGACACTGTAGCTGACCGATGTGAATCTCAACTAAATGTGAAATCTCTCATATCTGGTCCAGAATGTAGCTCCAATGACTCCTTAGTTCCTTAGCTCCATTTTGATGCAAAACGTGCTATTTTACCTACAATTACAGCGAAACTAGGTGTAGACCTCGATTCCCGTAAAGGTAGATGAAACAAAAATATAATCACATAATATACATTCATACATGCAGATTATTGAAGATAAAACGTCTAAACAAGTCCCAAAATATAGACTATAATACATTCTATCAAAATACCCCATACTTGTCCCTTGCTTGTCCCCAAGCAAGTTCCAAATCTTAGATACAAGATAGAATAGATAATAAGTCATAAAGATCAATGAAAAGTTATTCAAAACATTTTTGTGGTGTGCTCCATTCATAGATCACTCTAAGAGAATGCTTCATGGCAAATAAAATCAACACATGATCAAAACATTTTATAAATATAAGAAAATTGTTCATCTTTGCATAAAATCATAGAATGCATACTAAATCATATTTATCGAAATTAATCATGTATAATCCAGTTTAAACCACCAAGTCAATCAACAAGCTCGAGGTCTAAAGGGCTTTCAAAAAGAGGTCAAGAAACGTGTAAGGGTGGGATGTATATAGAGAATGTGGTGCTGGAATCCGGGAAAAGGATCTTACTTCACTTTCTTTGAAACTCAACATCTTCCACAAATAATCTTTTCTTATTTTTACTTTACTTTTTGGGATGCATGGACAGAGGTGCACAATAACCGAAGCCTAGGAGATCAGCAGTCATCAATTTCTCGAGATGCCTCAAACCTTTGATGCACATACCATGACCCGTTAGGAATATCGCTCAATCCGACTTCGAGAAGACACAAACACCCGGCTATGTGAATGGTGCCGAGTTACTCATCATCATGATTGACTTCTCCAAACCTATTTATTTCTTTCTAACACTTTCAGCCAACATCTCAACTTTACTTTCACTTGCTTTTCACTTACTTTTCACTTACTTGCTTCCAAATTCCCGGATAGGTAAAGGGAGGCAAATATGTATATGAGGGGCTAAAGCATGATCAAGAAGAAGAAGAGAAGAGAATGAATTGCCTTAATCATCCAGGAAGAATGTGATAGAACTCATTATGTGGTGTCAACCTTCAAATTCAACATAATTTTTGATAAAAACAAAGAATTAAACATGCTAAAACTTCAAACAAAGCATTTTGCAACTTAAACATATTATAAAACCTTTCGAGCATATAAAGATTTCAAAACTAATCTACAAACTGAATAATCACTGAGGTTATATCCAGAGAAGAAGCACAAAACGTTTCGAAAAATCTCTAAGTTAAGCCACCTCGGTCGAGGTGTTCTAAGTCATCCGAGGTGTTCAACCTCGTTTGGCCAGAATCATCCCGGTCGAGGTCATAAAATTTTTTAGTTTTTTCATAAACCAATATTCAACGTTTTTCTCAAACAAAAACTTGTAAGTATGCATGTAATGGCAAATAAGCACATAGAACCAAGTAAATAGAATAAGATCATAAATATCCAATGAAGTCATACAAGCATACACACATAGTGTTAAATCATACATCCAAATACCCCATACTTGGGACACATTGTCCCAATGGGTCAAATAAGTGTCAAGGAAAACAGGAAACTCACCGGACCTAGCCGAACTGCATAATAAACAAAGAAAAGAAATCCATGCAAGTTCTAATCATGGTCAGCTGGTGGCAGTGGTGGTGGATGTGGAACGTAGGGGTACTGAGATGGATCAAATGGATACCCCATCATATGCTAGAACTGGATCTTCATCATGCGCTGCTGATAATGCTCGGTCTCTCTAATCTGATGCATCCAGCCATCAGTGTATCTACGCTCATCCTCAAAGCGCTGGGATGTATCCACTGTCATAGATGCGTAGGAGTCTATCATCTGCTTAGTCAGCTCATCAATTTGTCGGTGAGCTACTAGATCTTTGAGCCTGCGGACTCTACGCCAGGCATGTCGTGATGGTGCTGTTGCCTCCTCCTTTGTCGCCTCGTCATCTAAGTCGACAACTGGCACACTAGGACCGCCGGTATCGGTGCCGGTTTCCATGGAAGCTCCGCCATCATCATACTCCTCCTCATCCTCAACTGGTGCAGCATCTCTAGCATCCTGTAAGTAGGGAAGCCAAGCAGAAGACTAGTACTGCTGGTAAAAAACTGTGAATTGAGCTGACCAGAGAATACCCTGAGGAGCAGTCGCCTCCCAAGGCATAGCAATATATGGTGTACTAAGACCATGAGGTACCAGAATGCGCCTCGTGATCATCTCTTGAAGTCCAAGCGACTTCGCAGCAGCTACTGATAGCATGAATTATAGTCTATATTTTCGGACCTGTTTAGACATTTTATCTTCAATCATATGCATGTTTGAATGTATATTATGTGATTATATTGTCGTTTCATCTACCTTTCCGGAAATCGAGGTCTACACCAAGTTTCGTTGTAATCCTAGGTAAAATGGCACATTTTGGATCGAAATGGAGCTAAGGAGCAAAGGAGTTATTGGAGCTACATTCAGGAGCTTAAGGAAGAACCCATGAAGCTTGGAATTAACAAAGAAGATTTACTTTGCACCAGATTTGAGAGATTTCACCTTCAGCTGAGAGGCACCTCGGTTGACCACAGATTCACCTCGACCGAGGTGATCTAGAGGAGTGCCCCTACCAAGGCGAACACCCTGGACGCGGCGAGATATATTTTATTTGGCTGAGATCTTTTATTTTTTGGAAAGGGAGATCTTATATTTTTGGGCTGGATTTCTGGAAGGAAGATCATATATTTTGGAGATCTATTTTTCAGATATGGATATATTTTATTAGGAAATTATCTTTTTAAGATATTTTATCTTTGGAAGATAATTCTCCTATATAAAGGGTTGGATTTTTCACAAGTTCAATCATGCTTAGAGGCTGAGAGCATCCAACAATTAAGAGATTTTCTGGAGTTTGAAGGAAGTTTGAAGATTGAAGGAAGGAAGTTCATAGCTTGTTATAGCTTTTTAAGGGGATTTGTAAGACTTTCTTAGATTCCCTTTGGTTTGTTGTGTTTGTTTGATTTGTGATTCTAAGGAACGCTGATTTGTTTATTTGATTAAGTTATTAAAGCCTTGTTCTCAAGGTTTTTGTGTTCAAATATTCATTCTCTTCCCGCATATTTGAGTATTGCTTTCATGATGATGAGTGACTAATTTCTCTGTGCGATTCTAGGGTGATTGACTGAAGGTTGTGGGAAAAACAATGATAAAATAATCTTAAATTCCAGTAGGACCCTGAAAGCTCGAGTCTTTATCCTTAACCCTAGAATATCTCGTTCAGTCGATGAACATCTCGGCCGGGGTGGAACATGACTGACCGAGGTGACCTTTTCTGATCCGAAACTGAGAATTAAGTGTTAGAGTTTGCCAAATCCTATTCTTATTACACCTTTCCTGGTTCAATGCAAGCCTAGGATGAGACTTACCCGGTAATTCCTTTGTTTGTTTACCCAAGATCATAAGTGTAGGTAATAAAGGTTTATCCTTTATTGGGGTTTGAGTGTGCTTTCATCCCATCTTTGTGAGTTAGCCTGAGACTTACCCGGTAAAGGTTGATTCTATTCTCTTAGTTGGTGTGTTGGTTTGAGATTATGATTCCTTTCCTTAGTACCTTCAGACTTGCCCGGTGATAGGTTCTTTGGCTTGGGATTGTGAGTAGTGAGACTTACCCGGTGATCTATTCCACTTTAGTAACACCTTCCCTTTGCAAAACCTCAGATTTGTCCGCTTATCTTGAGATCTTGAGTTGGAACCACAACTAGATGCTTTAATCCCTCGAATTTGCATATATCCTTTAATTGACCTTATTATCATCTTTTGATTGCTTTAATCGCTTTTGTGGTTAGTTGCAATATTGACAACCTATACTTGCTTAGTTTCACCTAATTCCTTGAGATCGACACCCTGGAATTCTTGCTTTTACTATAATTGATCCGTACACTGCGGGTTCGAATCCTTGTTTTTAAGCATACTTCTTGGGTTATAAATTTAAAGCTTGCACACACCATTTGGAGCAAACAAGTTTTTGGCGCGATTGCCGGGGACTTGGTCTAGACCGAGCCGGTTGCGGTTGTCTTTCGGGGCCATTGCCCCTGTTACTAATAACCACTCTACTTGAGTGACTTTCGCAGGTTCTTATTTTTAGGTTTATGCGAAGAACCCGTGTTGGGAAGGAAATCGTTCCTTACGATCCCGAACCAGAAAAGACATACAAGAGACGCTTCAAAGAAGCGAAAATGATCAATCGAGTTGATCGCGATCTTGAGGCCGAATTGAAGGATGCGATGGAACAGCTACGCCTCAATAGGGAAGAATTGCAGCGCGAAAGCGAGGAAAATCGCACCCGAGCTGCAGAGATTGAAGCAGATATGGCAGAGTTACGAGCTCAAATTCTGCATCCACCAGACCCTCGACCGAGGCAGGACCCCGCTCCAGTTGCCGCGGCCGAGATACTTCCACCTCGGATGCCAGTCCGAGATGTTCTCTTTGCAGGTATTCCACAGACCCTAGGGCAGAGGATGGACCCTAATCAGCAAGTGAGGCGTTCAGGAGTCAACCTAGGAGATCCAACGGAGCATGACTATGAACTTTGACCGCAAGTTCTTTCCATGATCCTCCAATGCCAGTTCGGAGGTCTAGAAAGGTAGTCTCCGCATCAACATTTACAAAACTATGAGATCTTGATGGAGACCCTGAAACCTTCAAGAGTGGAAAATAATAATTACAAGTTAAGGCCTTTTTACGTTTCTTTGAAGGACAGGGCGCTTACTTGGTACCGGTCTCTTCCTCCCGGAAAGATCAACACTTGGGAGGAGATGACGACGAAGTTCTTAACAAAGTTCTTTCCTCCCTCCAAAACTGCTGAAATGAGAGAGAAGATCAATGCATTCATCATGAAGGACAAGGAGAGTTTGTCCAAGTCATGGGAGAGATTTAAAGATGTTCTTTTGGATTGTCCACATCATGGGATTCCAAAGATAGAGTTGTTGGAGATTTACTTCAAGGGATTTGGCGGAGCCACCCAATTCAGCCTTCAACTACTATCCGCCGGCACATTCATGGACATGCCGATTGATGAAGCTTGGGAATTCATTGAAAAACAAGCTTTGCACATGGAGAAGTACTCGCACCAAGGAGCTGAAAATGGAGTTAAGAGAGTTAATTTCCAAGAAGCTCCATCAAATGACAATCAACTCACCTCCCTCAAGAATGATGTGAAGCAATTGAAGGATCTTTTGGTTGCTCACACCAAGAAAGAAGAGGAAGGATTTCAAGGCTCAAGGAAAAACAATGGTTACCGGAACAACAACGGTTCCCGGAACAACAACTACAACAACAATAGAGGATCCAACAACAATAATTGGAGGCCAAACAATTAAAATTCGGATAACTCTTACTCTAACTCCAATTCAAACAACTCTTCTAATCCTTTCCTCTCATCTTCTTCTTCTTCTACTCCATTGAAGAGCCAAGAGCCTGGATCAAGCTCATCCCAGCCAGAAAAGAAAGATGCAGTGCTGGAGGCTATCTTGATCAAGCTCAATGCTATGGAGACGTCCATGACTTCATTTTTGAAGGCACAAAAAGCCTTAGAACAACAATTCTTTAATAAGGGGAATGACACGCCAAGAGACACAAGGAAGCTTCCGGCAAGGACAGAGAGCAACCCCAAGGGACAGATCATGGCAATAACGACGAGAAGTGGACTGAAAACTGCAGATCCAGTGCCTCGGTCGATGACAGTGAAGAACACCTCGGTCCAGGTGCCGACGAAGAACACTTCGGCTGAGGTACCAACCGAGGTGGAGCCTCAGAAAGCGGAGGAGAAATCTGAAGTTTATGTTCCACCTCCTGCTTATAAACAACCACTTCCATTCCCCCAGTCAAGAGCCAGAGCACATCTAGACAAGCACTTTGGTAAGTTCCTTGACTTGATGAATAAACTACATATTAATATACCTTTCCTTGATGCTATTCTAGGGATGCCCGCCTATGGGAAGTTCTTGAAAGAAATTCTATCAAGGAAGAGGAAGTTGGAAGACTTTGGTGAAGTAAGGATGACATATAAATCCTCGGAGCTCATTCAAATCATGAAGGAAAAGATGCCACCCAAGTTAAGAGATCCCGACTCATTTTGCATTCCCATCCAAGTTGGGGATGTCACTTGTGAGGCGTTGTGTGATCTAGGAGCCAACGTGAGCATCATCCCGCTGGAACTATGTGTGAAGATCGGACTTGAGCCCAAGCCAAAGAAGATAAGGTTATACATGGCGGACCGCTCCATTACCCATCCCGTGGGCATTTTTGAAGACGTCCCGGTTAAGTTAGGTAACTTCTATTTACCTATAGACTTTGTTGTGCTTGATATTCCCGCAGATTATCCCATTTCCATCATTCTCGAGAGACCATTTCTAGCAACTTTGGGTTGCAATGTGGATTGTAAGAACACCAAGTTGCAATTCAACATTGGCGGTTATCAAGTTGAGTTTTCATTGCTTGCAGCAATGAATGGAGAGCCGCTGGGAAACGATATCTTCAACATCTATGATGAAGAACAATCAAGAGAATTGGCGAGCTCTATCCTTATTAATGATCCACTTGAGAGAGTTATTAGTTTTAGCTTAATGGAAGAAGGTATAGATGCTTCTTGTGATGCAGATATACGGAGCTTAAAGGCACTAGAAGAAGATCCAAGAGCTAAGATTGAAAGACTAATCAGGAGAAGAGAATCTCCAGTTTCGGTCCCAGTTGCAGTACCTCGACCGAGGAACTTTCTAGACCAAGCGAGGTGTTCTTGACTGAAGAACATCTCGGTCACCCTCTCTGGACCTCGACCGAGGTCAAAAGCGAGACAAAGTCAGCTGAGAATAACAAAATTCTTACTCCCTTTTCTGAAACTCATCCACAGTTAGTGGAACACTTTCTCCACCAAAATTCTGATAATAAAGGGCCTTGGTATGCTGACATTGTTAATTATCTTGTTTGCCAGGAAATACCACCCGGACTGACGTACGCTCAAAGGAAGAAATTCTTCAAAGATGTACGCCATTACGATTGGGATGAACCTCTACTATTTTGTTCGCTCCAAACGGTGTGTGCAAGCTTTAAATTTATAACCCTAGACTTAAGCTTAAAACAAGGATGCGAACCCGCAGTGTACGGGTCAATCGTAGTAAAAAGTAAGAAATTCCAGGGGTCGATCATAGGGACTCCGTGAAACAAAGTCAATAACGGTAAGCTTCGTGAATACTAACCACAAAGAGCAATTAACACAATCAAAGATGAATAAGAAGTCAATAAAGCAAACGTGCAATTCTAGGGATTAAAGCGTCTAGTTGTGGTTCCAACTCAAGATCTAAAGATAAGCGGACAAAGCTGAGATTTTTGCAAGGGGAAGGTGTTACTAAAGTGGACTAGATCACCGGGTAAGTCTCACTACTCACTAATCCTAAAACTTAACTCCTATCACCGGGTAAGTCTCAAGGAATTAAGATAAAGAACTATAACCTCAAACTAACACACCATCTAAGGGAATAGAATCAACCTTTACCGGGTAAGTCTCACGCTAACTCACAAAGATGGGATGGAAGCACTCTCAAACCCCAATAAAGGATAAACCTTTATTACCTACACTTATGATCGTTGGTACACAAACTAAGGAATTACCGGGTAAGTCTCATCCTAAGCTTGCTTTTGACCAGGAAAGGTGTAATAAGAATAGGATTTGGCAAACTCTAACACTTAACTCTCAGTTTAGGATCAGATAAGTCACCTCGGTCAGCCAGATTCCACCCCGGCCGAGATGTTCATCGACTGAGCGAGATGCTTAGGGTTAAGGTTAAGGACTCGAACTTTCAGGGTCCTACTGGAATCTAAGATTATTCTATCATTGTTTTTCCCACAACCTTCAGCCAATCACCCTAGAATCACACAAGGAAATTAGCCACTCATCATCATTATGAAAGTATTAAATATATGGGAAGAAGGTGAATATTTGAACAAGAAGAATTCAATGAAAAGACTTCAATAACTGAATCAAATATCACAACAAAGCGTTCCTTGGATAGCAAATCAACAAGACAAGACAACAAGGAAGGGAATTAAAGACAATCTTACAAAACCCTTCAAAAGCTATAAAAGCTATGATCTTCAATCTTCCTTCAACCTTCAAAAAGGTTCTTCGAAACTCCCAACTGGAGTATGGCTGCTGCGTGCTATAAACCTTGATCGATGGTATAGCATCATGTTGGATTTGTGGAAATCCAACCCTTTTTATAGGAAAATAACCCTCCAAAGATAAGATATCTTAGAAAGATCTTTTCCCATAAAAATAGGCAAAATATAAGATCTTCTTCCTTCCAGGAGCCAAGCCCAAAAATATAAGATCACCTTCCAAAGATAAAAGATCTCAGCCAAGAATAAAATATTCTCGCCGTGTCCTAGGTGTTCGCCTCGGTCGAGTCGGCGTCTCTGGATCACCTCGGTCGAGATGAATCTCTGGTCAACCGAGGTGAGTCACAACTGAATGTGAAATCTCTCAACACTGGTCCAAAGTGAATCTTAAATCCATGGCTATGCTTCCTGGATGGTTCCTTATGCTCCTCAATGTAGCTCCAATGACTCCATAGCTCCTTTTGTTCCTTTTTGATGCAAAACGTGCCATTTTACCTACAATTACAGCAAAACTAGGTGTAGACCTCGATTCCCGCAAAGGTAGATGAAATGGTAATATAATCACATATTATACATACAAACATGCAGATTATTGAAGATAAAACGTCAAAACAAACCCCAAAATATATACTATAATTCATGCTATCAAAATACCCCATACTTAGCCCTTGCTTGTCCCTAAGCAAGTTCCGCATATAGAAGACAAGATAGAATGGATTATAAATCATAAAAATCAATGAAAAGTCTTTCAAAAACATTTTTATGGTGTGTTACAATCATAGATCACTCTAAGAGAATACTTCATGGAATTTATAATCCAAACATGATCAAAACATTTTATAAATATAGAAAAGTTGTTCATCTTTGCATAAAATCATAGAATGCATAATAAGTCATAATTATCAAAATTAATCATGTATAATCCAGTTTAAACCACTAAGTCAATCAACAAGCTCAAGGTCTCAAGGGCTTCCCAAAAGAAAAGGTCAAGAAACGTGTAGGGTAGGGATGTGTGTAAGGTAATGTGGTGCTAGAATCCGGGAAAAGGATGAACTTCACTTCCACTTTGACTTGCAACATCTTCCACCAATAAGCTTTGCTTATTCCACTTTTTTTCTTTTTACTTTACTTTTTGGGATGCATGGACAGAGGTGCACAATAACCGAAGCCTAGGAAATCAGCAATCATCAATTTCTTGAGATGCATCAAACCCTTGATGACATACCATGACCCGTTAGGAATATCGCTCAATCCGACTTTGGCAAGACACAAACACCCGGCTATGTGAATGGTGCCGAGTTACTCATCTTCATGATTGACTTCCCAAAACCTATTATTACTTTCTAACACTTTCACTTCCAGCCACTTCTCAACTTTAACTTCACTTGCTTCCAAATTCCCGGATAGGTAAAGGGAGGCAAAATGTATATGAGGGGCTAAGCATGATCAAGAAGAAGAAGAAGAGAATGAATTGCCTTGGTCTTTCCAAGAAGAAAGTGAGAGAACTTATCTTGTGGTGTCAACCTTCAAATTCAACATAATTTAGATAAAAACAAAGTATTAAACATGCCAATAATTTCAAACAAAGCATTTAGCAACTTAAACATATTATAAAATCTTTCAAACACATAAAGAATTTTAAAACCAATCAGTAACCAAGATCTTCACTGAGATCATATCCAGATAAGTAACACAAAAATCGTTTTCGAAAATTCTCAGTTAACCCACCTCGGTCGAGGTGTTCTTGAATCAACCGAGGTGAAATGCCTCGTTTGGCCAAGACTGACTCGGTCGAGGTCAAAATTTTTTTTTTTTTTAAAAACCATTTTTTTTTTTTCAGTTTCGACGTTTTTCTCAATCAAATAACTTGTAGGTATGCATGTAATATCAGATAAACATATAAAGGCAACTGAAGCATAAATATGAAATATCCAATCAAATGTGCGTCATACATCAAAGTGATCAAATAAGTACATCAAAGTCATCATATAAATACAAACACCCCATACTTGGGACACACTGTCCTAGTGGGTCAATATAAGTCTAGAAATAAGAGTACTCACCGGATAAATAGCTGAACTGCATAAAAATATAATAAAGAAAGTCCTGCAACTCATCAATAGTCGCGATCCGGTGGTGGTGGTGGTGGCACGTATGGATACTGAGTCGGGTCGAACGGATAACCCATGACGCGCTCGAACTGAAGTTGGGCCATGATATGCTGATAATGCTGCCTCTCCTACATCTCACGGATATCTAGCGACAATGCAGCATAGGAATCAATAACCTGATCCGTCAGGTCATCGATCCGTCTGTGGGCAGCTGGATCTCTCGCTTTGTGTCTTCTGCGTCTAGCAGGTCTAACCGGAGAAGTCTCAGATGGTGCAGGCTCAGTCTCATCATCATCATCCAAGTCTATGATCGGCGGCACGCTCGTCCCTGCAGTATCTGTCCCTGTATCCATCGGGACTCCACCATCTCTCTCATCTACTGTATCCTCGTCATCGTCAGCCTCCTCCTCCTCATCCTCAGCTGGGGCAGCTGCTGCCTCCCTATGATCCTCCATTAGTGGAGCCCAAGCTGTCTGCCAATAATGCGGGTCATAAACGGTGAACTGGGCAGACCAACGGATCCCCTGTGGCGCAGTCCGCTCCCACGGCATAACAACATATGGAGTGGTCAGACCTCGGGGAACTAGAATCCTCCGAGTGATCATCTCCTGCAATCCAAGCGGCTTCAGAGCCGCCACCATCGTACAAGCACTGAGGTCCATCCCATGAAAAGCAGCTATGTGGGTGACAAGACCTCCGCAGCAGATGTCTCCCTTCGCTTTGGCCTTGATCTTGTGCAGGTCCTCTGCCAAGATCAAGCCAAAGTCCGGGAAACCCCCCGTAACCATACAGTAAAGACTGAAGAGCTCGCCCTGTCGGATCTTCTGGGGCGTCTCAGTACGCGCCAGAAGTGTCTCGCTGAATATCCTATGGGCTAATCTGAAGGCTAGGTGGAAGATGACCTTCTCCCTGGAATCTCCAGGGCGCCATCTATCTGCATGCTCAGTAATATGGGCAATCTGCCCCCAGAACTCCCTAGCTACAGATCGGGAAGGGAAGTCAGTGGTGGTGGGCTCAAGAAAGCCGAAAATCTCTCTCCAAACCTCTAAGGGAACTATGAAGTTCCGGTTCATCAACCGGTACTTCACAGACTGCTCTGTGGGAAGGTAGGAAAAGGAGCTAACGAACTCTAGGGTCGGCTCCAAGTAAGCTGGGGCTCGGATCTCAGTAAACTGATCCAGCCCAACTGTGGTGATCATCCGCCTAAGGTCTCCATCTACCCCTAGGCAATCAAAAGCTGACACGTCCAGGAAACGTGGTGCAATCACTGGACTGCTAGCTATACGCTCATAATCTACCTGGCATCTCTCGTGGATCACCGGGCGGTAAGGTCGGGAAGAAGAGGAAGGAGGGGAGGGTGAGGATCTATCTTTGAGGGCAAGGCGACCTTCGGAACTCATTTTTTTTTCAGCTACTGTCAGATCACCTCGGTCACTGACAATCCTCAAGAATCACCTCGGTCGAGATGCAGTTCGACTGGACCGAGGCGTAATAGTTTGCGATTTAAATCTCAGAAATCTAGTTCTTTTCCCCCAAAAATCACTACAATTGCTTCCTATGGGGTACTTAAGCCTTTTCTCAGCAGATTCAGGGGCAACCAAAGCCCAAATTGAAACGAATGAACGAGTTAGGGTTTCGACTGTTTTTACCTCGTTTCGGTCGATTCGTTTGATTTCTTCGCAGATCTGTACTTGCAATGGGATCCTCTACTCTTCAATCGCAGTTTGGAAGCGGAAATCTTCGAAAACGAGCAAGATTTGAGGAAGCGAGGTGAGAAGGCGCCGCGGTCGAGTCGAAGAAGATAAAAAGTGAAAAATAAATTTTTTTTTACCTTTTATACTGTTCCTGGAACTGCTGTCACCTCGGTCGAGATGGTCTCGACTGGACCGAGGTGGTACGGACCGAGGTGGTTCTGCAGATACCCTAGTCGCCTCGGTTGCTCAAGAATCAACTCGGTCGAGGTGGCCTCGACTGGACCGAGGTGTCTCAGTCAAACTTCGTCTTCTCGAATTCTCGAACTTCTGTACTTCCATTTATGCTCCTTCCTTAGATGTCTCCTGTTATCTGTCTAGGACGCCAAAAACAAACAAAACAAAGCAAAAGCAAACTATCTAAGCTAGACTAGAAAACGGGAAAAGAAAGCAATACCTTGGGATGCCTCCCAAGAAGCGCTTGGTTTAAGGTCGCTAGCTGGACCATGACGCGTCTCTATATGTGATGGGAGGTGTCCTCACCCCATACTTCACTTCCATCATGGGGTGAAGTAAGTAAATCCATCAAACGCTCCAACAAGTGTAAGTGCTCATCGGGGAATGAATCGTCTATGGGTGGGTCATCCGTCTCGTGGGAAGATTCCGGTAGCCGGCTGAGGTGATCCGCAACGGAGTTCTCGGATCCCTTCTTATCGCGGATCTCTAGGTCAAACTCTTGAAGCAAGAGAATCCATCGAATAAGGCGTGGTTTGGCATCTTTCTTAGCCAACAAGTAACGAATGGCTGCATGGTCGGTGTAGACAATGACTTTCGCCCCAACTAAGTAGGAACGAAACTTCTCGAAAGCGTACACAACCGCCAACAACTCCTTCTCAGTGGTAGCGTAGTTGCGCTGGGCTACATCTAGCGTCTTGCTAGCATAGTAAATGGCGGTGGTCCGGCCATCCTTCTTCTGTCCAAGCACCGCTCCTACGGCTACATCACTAGCGTCACACATGACCTCAAAGGGCAAGGTCCAATCAGGAGGTTAGATAATGGGAGCGGAGATCAACGCTTCCTTAATCCTGTAAAAAGCATTAAGACACTCCTGCGAAAACTCAAAAACAACATCTTTATTCAAGAGGTTAGTTAGAGGTTTAGAAATCTTAGAGAAGTCCTTGATGAATCTCCTGTAGAAACCTGCATGCCCGAGAAAACTCCTCACACCTTTAACAGAACAAGGAGGAGGGAGTTTCTCAATAGTCTCGATCTTAGCTCGATCGACCTCAATACCTCGATTAGAAACGAGGTGTCCTAGTACAATGCCTTCATTAACAATAAAATGACACTTCTCCCAATTCAAGACGAGATTAGTGTCTTCACATCTTTTAAGCACTAGCGAAAGGTTAGATAGGCAATCATCAAAAGAGGATCCGTATACGGAAAAATCATCCATAAATACCTCCATGATATTCTCTATGTACTCGGAAAAGATAGCCATCATGCATCGCTGGAAGGTAGCGGGTGCATTGCACAATCCAAATGGCATCCTCCGATAGGCAAATGTCCCCCATGGACAAGTGAAAGTGGTCTTCTCCTGATCATCCGGATGGATAGGTATCTGGAAGAATCCACTATAGCCGTCCAAGTAGCAAAAGTGTGAATGCTGGGCTAACCGTTCGAGCATTTGATCGATGAAGGGAAGCGGAAAATGGTCCTTCCGAGTCGCCGTGTTCAGCTTCCTATAGTCAATGCAAACCCTCCAGCCCGTAACGGTCCTAGTTGGGATCAACTCGTTGTTCTTATTCGTCACGACTGTCATCCCTCCTTTCTTCGGAACTACATGCACCGGGCTAACCCACTTGCTGTCCGAGATAGGATAAATAATATCTGGATCCAACAACTTAAGAACTTCCTTCTTCACAACCTCTTTCATGATCGGATTCAACCGCCTTTGAGGTTCCCGTGAAGTCTTATGATTATCTTCCATTAGAATTCTATGTATGCAGAAAGAAGGCTTAATGCCAATAAGATCATCCGTGGTATAACCTATAGCCTTTCGATACTTTCTCAGGACATGCATTAACTTAGACAATTCAGATTCGGAAAGGGAAGCACTAACAATAACGGGATAAGTGGAATCCGGCCCAAGAAAGACATACCTCAAGTGATTAGGGAGTTGTTTAAGCTCCACAACTGGGGGTGTCTTCTGAGGGGGATCCTTGCTTCCTCCTTCCAGTGGAGTGGATTCAGAAACTGGACTTTCGGAAGTCTCAGTTGAAGTCGTCTCGCCATCGACCTCGGTCGAGGCGCAGAGGCGTTGACCGAGATGTTCTTCAGTCGCCTCGGTTAGTCCAGGAAGTGCCTCGGTCGAGGTACTGCAACTGGAACCGAAACTGGAGATCTTCGTCTCCTGGAGTAGTGTCTCAGTTTTAGCTTCTGGATCTTCTTCCAGTGCCTTCAAGCTCCGTATATCTGCATCACAAGAAGCATCTATACCTTCCTCTATTAAACTAAAACTAATAACTCTTTCGAGTGGATCGTTAATAAGGATAGAGCTCACCAATTCTCTTGATTCTTCTTCATCGTAGATGTTGAAGATATCATCAGTTAGCTGCTCCCCTTTCATGGCTGCGAGTAGTGCGAACTCCACCTCATCGCCACCAATGTTGAATTTTAACTTGGCGTTCTTGCAATCCACATTGCAACCCGAAGTTGCTAGAAATGGCCTCCCGAGAATAATAGGAACAGGATAATCTGCGGGAATGTCAAGTACAACAAAATCTATAGGTAGATAGAAGTTACCTAACTTGACTGGAACGTCCTCCAAGATGCCCATGGGATGGGTGATGGAGCGATCCGCCATATAAAGTCGAATCTTGACCGGCTTGGGCTCTCCAAGTCCGATCTTCGTACATAGCTCCAGCGGGATGATGCTCACGCTGGCTCCTAGATCACAAAGGGCTTCACAAGTGATATCCCCAACTTGAATGGGAATGCTAAATGAGCCGGGATCTCTTAATTTAGGTGGCATCTTCTCCTTCATGATCTTAATAAGCTCCGAGGATTTAGATGTCATCCTAACTTCACCAAAGTCTTCCAATTTCCTTTTCCTTGATAAGATCTCCTTTAAGAACTTCCCATAGGCGGGCATTCCTAGAATAGCATCAAGGAAAGGAATGTTAATATGCAGTTTATTCATCAAGTCAAGGAACTTACCAAAGTGCTTGTCTAGATGTGCTCTGGCCCTTGACTGGGGAATGGAAGTGGTGGTTTGTATGCCGGAGGTGGAACATAAACTTCAGTTTTCCCCTCCGCTTTCTGTTGCTCCGCCTCGGGTGGTATCTTGGTCGAGGTGTTCTTCGACTGGATCTGGACCGAGGTGGTCTGCGTCGAACGAGGTACTGGATCTGCAGTTTTAAGTCCACTCCTCGTCGTTATGGCCATGCACTGGCCCTTAGGGTTGCTGTCCGTCTTTGCTGGAAGCTTCCCTGGATCTCTTGGCGCTTCATTCGCCCTACTTGCAAGTTGTTGTTCGAAGGACTTTTGGGCCCTCGAAAATGAAGTCATAGAATTCTCCATAGCGCTAAGCTTGATCAAGATAGCCTCCAGAACTGCGTCTTTCTTTTCCGGCTGAGACGAACTTGATCCTTGCCCCTGGCTCTTCAATGGAGTAGAAGAAGAAGAAGGGGAAGAGAGGAAAGGGTTAGAGGAATTATTAGAGTTGGAGTTAGAATAATTGTTACCAGGATTCTGGTTGCTTTGATTGTTCGTCCTCCAATTGTTGCTATTGGACCCTCTATTGTTGTTGTTGTTGTAGTTATTGTTCCGAGAACCGTTGTTGTTGTTACGGTATCCATTGTTGTTGTTCCTTTGTCCTTGCTCTTCCTTCTTGGTTTGAGCAACCAAGAGTTCCTTCAATTGCTTCACGTCATTCTTCAAAGACGTGAGTTGATTGTTGTTGGATTGAGTCTCTTGAAAGTTGACTCTTTTAACTCCACCTTCAGCTCCTTGGTGGGTGTACTTCTCCATATGCAAGGCTTGCTTCTCAATGAAGTCCCAAGCCTCGTCAATCGCCATGTCCATGAAGGTACCGGCGGAGAGTAGTTGGAGATTGAACTGGGTGCTTCCGTCCAGTCCTTTGAAGTAGATCTCCAACAACTCGATTTTTGGAATCCCATGATGTGGGCAATCCAAAAGGATGTCCTTGAACCGCTCCCATGACTTGGACAAGCTCTCCTTGTCCTTCATAATGAAAGCATTGATCTTCCCTCTCATTTCAGCGGTCTTTGAGGGGGGAAAGAATTTGGTCAAGAATTCCGTAGTCATCTCCTCCCATGTGCTAATTTTTCCTGGAGGAAGAGATTGATACCAAGTAAGAGCTCTATCTTTTAAAGAAAAGTAAAAAGGTCTTAGCTTGTAGTTGTTATTTTCAATTCTGGAAGGTCGCAAGCATTCCATCAAGATCTCGTAGTTTTGAAGATGTTGATGTGGTGATTCCTTCTCCATCCCTCCGAATTAGCATTGGCGAATCATGGATAGAACTTGCGGTCGAAGTTCATAGTCATGGTCCGCTGGATCTCCTAGGTTGACTCCTGGACGCCTCAGTTGTTGATTAGGGTCCATCCTTTGACCTAGGGTTTGTCGGATTCCTGCAAGAAGAACATCTCGGACTGGCATCCGAGGTGGATGTATCTCGGCCGGGGCGTCTGGTACTGGAACCTGCCTCGGTCGAGGGTCAGCAACTAGAACCTGCCTCGGTCCAGCATCGGGAACTGGGTCATCCCTCGGTCGAAGTAGAATCTGGTCTCGTATGACGGCCATTTCTGCTTCGATTGCTTCAGTTTTGGTGCGAGTTTCTTCCTTCTCTCTCCTTAGTTCTTCCTTGCTGAGGCGTAGCAGCTCTAACACCTCTTTCAATTCGGCCTCAAGATCGCGGTTGTCTTGTTGGGCCATCTTTGCTTCTCTTAAACGCCGCTTGTTTGTCTTCTCTGGTTCGGGATCGTAAGGAACGATTTCCTTCCCAGTGCGGGTTCTTCGCATATACCTAAGAAAGAACCTGCAAAAGTCATTCAAGTAGAGTGGTTAGATGACACGGGGGCAAGCGCCCCAAGAGCAAACCGTACCGGCTCGGTCCAGACCAAGTCCCCGGCAACGGCGCCAAAAACTTGTTCGCTCCAAACGGTGTGTGGAAGCTTTAAATTTATAACCCTAGACTTAAGCTTAAAACAAGGAGGCGAACCCGCAGTGTACGGGTCAATCGTAGTAAAAAGCAAGAAATTCCAGGGGTCGATCACAGGGACTCGGTGAAACAAAGTCAATAACGGTAAGCTTCGTGAATACTAACCACATAGAGCAATTAACACAATCAAAGATGAATAAGAAGTCAATAAAGCAAACGTGCAATTCTAGGGATTAAAGCGTCTAGTTGTGGTTCCAACTCAAGATCTAAAGATAAGCGGACAAAGCTGAGATTTTTGCAAGGGGAAGGTGTTACTAAAGTGGACTAGATCACCGGGTAAGTCTCACTACTCACTAATCCTAAAACTTAACTCCTATCACCGGGTAAGTCTCAAGGAATTAAGATAAAGAACTATAACCTCAAACTAACACACCATCTAAGGGAATAGAATCAACCTTTACCGGGTAAGTCTCAGGCTAACTCACAAAGATGGGATGGAAGCACACTCAAACCCCAATAAAGGATAAACCTTTATTACCTACACTTATGATCGTTGGTACACAAACTAAGGAATTACCGGGTAAGTCTCATCCTAAGCTTGCTTTTGACCAGGAAAGGTGTAATAAGAATTGGATTTGGCAAACTCTAACACTTAACTCTCAGTTTAGGATCAGATAAGTCACCTCGGTCAGCCAGATTCCACCCCGGCCGAGATGTTCATCGACTGAGCGAGATGCTTAGTGTTAAGGTTAAAGACTCGAACTTTCAGGGTCCTACTGGAATCTAAGATTATTCTATCATTGTTTTTCCCACAACCTTGAGCCAATCACTCTAGAATCACACAAGAAAATTAGCCACTCATCATCATTATGAAAGTATTAAATATATGGGAAGAAGGTGAATATTTGAACAAGAAGAATTCAATGAAAAGACTTCAATAACTGAATCAAATATCACGACAAAGCGTTCCTTGGATAGCAATCCAACAAGACAAGACAACAAGGAAGGGAATTAAAGACAATCTTACAAAACCCTTCAAAAGCTATAAAAGCTATGATCTTCAATCTTCCTTCAACCTTCAAAAAGGTTCTTCAAAACTCCCAATTGGAGTATGGCTGCTGCGTGCTATAAACCTTGATCGATGGTATAGCATCATGTTGGATTTGTGGAAATCCAACCCTTTTTATTGGAAAATAACCCTCCAAAGATAAGATATCTTAGAAAGATCTTTTCCCATAAAAATAGGCAAAATATAAGATCTTCTTCCTTCCAGGAGCCAAGCCCAAAAATATAAGATCACCTTCCAAAGATAAAAGATCTCAGCCAAGAATAAAATATTCTCGCCGCGTCCTAGGTGTTCGCCTCGGTCGAGTCGGCGTCTCTGGATCACCTCGGTCGAGATGAATCTCTGGTCAACCGAGGTGAGTCACAACTGAATGTGAAATCTCTCAAAACTGGTCCAAAGTGAATCTTAAATCCATGGCTATGCTTCCTAGATGGTTCCTTATGCTCCTCAATGTAGCTCCAATGACTCCATAGCTCCTTTTGTTCCTTTTTGATGCAAAACGTGCCATTTTACCTACAATTACAGCAAAACTAGGTGTAGACCTCGATTCCCGCAAAGGTAGATGAAATGGTAATATAATTACATATTATACATACAAACATGCAGATTATTGAAGATAAAACGTCAAAACAAACCCCAAAATATAGACTATAATTCATGCTATCATATTTAAAAGAGGTCCGGATGGGATGCTCCGAAGATGCATTCAGGAAGATGACGTTACTAGTTTCATACAGTATTGCCACTCGCTTCCTTGTGGAAGGCATGCTAGCGCTCACAAAACGTGGGCCAAGGTATTACGTTCCGGTTTCTTTTGGCCTACATTATTTAAGGAAGTGCAAACGTTTGTTGTTTCTTGTGATGCATGCCAAAGAACAGGGAACTTATCTAGGAGGAACGAGATGCCACTCAATAACATACACGAGGTTGAGATCTTTGATGTATGGGGAGTTGATTTCATGGGACCTTTCCCATCATCCGGAGGAAACCTCTACATTCTCCTAGCTGTCGACTACGTCTCTAGATGGGTGGAAGCCATTGCCTCTCCTACTAATGACGCCATGGTGGTCTTGAAGTTCTTTAATAGGACTATCTTTCCACGTTTTAGGACTCCACGCATCATCATCAGCGATGGAGGGACACATTTCATCAACCGGAAGTTTAAGGCACTTCTATCGAAGTATGGGGTAACCCACAAGGTAACAACCCCTTATCACCCTCAAACTAGTGGACAGGTCGAGATCTCGAATAGAGAAATCAAAGCAATCTTGGAGAAGACCGTCTCTAGGATGAGGAAGGATTGGTCCATGAAGTTGGACGACGCTCTTTGGGCCTATAGGACCGTATTCAAGACTCCCATTGGTACCACCCCCTATAATCTGGTATATGGGAAGTATTGCCATTTGCCCGTTGAGCTAGAACACAAAGCGTATTGGGCAATCAAATGGTTGAATTTCGATATCAAGGAAGCCGGTGAGAAGCGGCTATTGGACATCAATGAGCTGGAGGAGCTTCGTTTGAACGCTTATGAGAATGCCAAGATCTACAAGGAAAGGACAAAGAAATGGCATGATAGGCGTATCATTCCTAAGAAGTTCAAAGAAGGAGACTTAGTTCTACTCTTCAACTCCCGCCTTCACCTCTTTCCAGGTAAGTTAAAATATAGATGGACAGGACCTTACGTTGCGAAACATGTTTTCCCTTATGGTGCAGTCGAGATCTGGAGAGAAACAAGTGGAAGCTTCAAAGTCAATGGTCATAGACTTAAGAAATACAAACCGGAGGTCCAGGTTGAGGAGATTGCACCACTATACCTTGTTTAGGGATGCCGTACGGTCCAACTAGTGACCTTAAACCAAGCGCTTCATATGAGGCAACCCAAGGTATTGCTTTCTTTTCCCTTTTCTAGTCTAGCTTTAGATGGTTTGCTTTGCTTTGCTTTGTTTTTGGCGTCCTAGACAGAAACCAGGTACTCTCTAAGGAAAGAAAACAACCCATGAGAAGCACTGGAAGGACAGAAGTTCGAGAAATTGAGAAGACGGAATTTGACTGAGACACATCTCGGTTGCAGTCCCAGTACCTCGACCGAGATGATTATTGAGCAACCGAGGCGACTAGGGCTGACAACATTCCACCTCGGTCCAGACACCTCGGTCCAGTCGGGACCATCTCGACCGAGGTGACAGCAGAATCGGCGAGGGGTATAAAAGGGGAAATGATTTCTCTCTCTTCCCTCCTAACTCACCCCTCGACCGCGGCCCTCTCCATCTCACTTTCTTCGTTTCTCGATCATTTTTGACGATTCTCGCTCCCATTTTGCAAGGAAAGGCTAGAGGAACCGATTGCAAGCAACAATCTGCAACAAAAACGCCTCGAAACGACCAAATCCGGGTAAAAACAATCAAAACCCTAACTCTTCTTCTCTTTACTGATTTCGGAATTTAGTGGCTTTGGTTGCCATAGATCTCTACTGAAAAAGGATTAAGTACCCCTTAGGAACAATCTGTAGTGAAACCGGGGAAAAAGAACTGAATTCCAGAGATTTGAAATCGAACAACTTCGCACCTCGGTCCATTCGACCTGCGCCTTGGCCGAGGTGATTCTTGAGCTCTGACAAGCAACCGAGGTGACCTGTCAGACAGAAAAGAGAGAATGAGTTCCAGGGCAAATCGCTAGCTTGTCCTGAGAGATGGATCTTCCTCTTCTTCTTCTTCTTCTTGGCCTTCTATACCGGTGATACATGAGCGTCACCAAGCCGACTACGACCGCATCTTTACGTGCCCTGTGGTTGCACCGCGGTTTTTCGACATCTCCTCCTTTGATTGCTTATATGTTGCGGAGGATTTGAGACGGATGGTCTCGATGGTAGGGCTGGAGCAGTTTATGGAGATCAGAGCTCCGGCCTACCTCGAGCCAACACTAGAGTTTGTGAGTTTTGTGACTCACCTGCCTGCAAAGCAAGCCATCAAGTACCGGTTGCTGAACCGGAATTATTTAGTACCGATGGACCAATGGAGAGAGGTCTTCGGCTTCCCGACCCCGACAGTTACTGATTTCCCTTCTCGAGCTGTAGCTCGACAGTTCTAGGGACAAATAGCTCACGTATTTGAGCATGCTGATAGGTGGAGACCTAGAGACTCCAGGGAGCGGATCATCTTCCACCTCGCTTTCAGACTCGCCCACAGGATATTTAGCGAGACACTTCTGGCGCGTACTGAGACGCCCCAGAAGGTTAGACAAGGGGAGCTTCTGAATCTATTTTGCATGGTGATTGGGGGTGTGCTTGATTTTGGTGCCTTGCTAGCTGAGGATCTACACCGGATCAAGGCAAAGGAGAGAGGAGACATCTGTTATGGCGGCTTAGTGACCCATATAGCCACAGTGATGGGGCTAGATCTGAGTGCATGTACACTAGTGGCGGCTGCCAAGCCGCTAGGGCTGTAGGAGATGATCACCAGGAGGATTCTGGTTCGTCGTGGACTTAATATGCCATATGTGGCGATGCCTTGGGAGCAGACTGTACCTTAGGATATTAGGTGGTCGTCTCAGTTTCCGGTCTACGACCCTCAGTACTGGTCCACTGCGTGGATACCTTACATTGAGGATGCTAGAGACGCAGCAGCTCCAGTACAGGATGATGAGGATGAGGAGGATGACGACGGTGCCGCCTTGGAGACAAGGACGGATACAGCAGATCCTAGTGTACTAGTCGTCGATCTGGACGACGAGGAGACTGAGGAGGAGGCAGCTGCACCACCATCATGTCCTGTCAGGCGCAAAGTCAGCAGATAGCGGGATCCCGTAGCTCACAGACGGATAGACAAGCTGACGGATCTGATGATCGACTCTTATGCCGCTCTATCCTTAGATATGTTGGATATGAGGGAGAGCCAGCACTACCAGCACCGGATATTGGAGATACAGTTCCAGCACATTATGGGCTATCCCTTTGACCCATCCCAACACCCGTACATGCCATATCCACCACCACCACCAGCAGATCAGGACTAGAGCTTGCAGGGATTTCTTTATTTTATTTATTATGCAGCTCAACTTATGTCCGGTGAGTACACTTCTTTTAGACTTATTTCGACCCATTGGGACAATGTATCCCAAGTATGGGGTATTTGGATATATGATTTGACATTGTGTGTATGCTTGTATGACTCTATTTGGATATTATCGTCTTATCTATGCTTCATGTGTTTATCTGCCATTACATGCATGCATACAGGTTAATTGATTGAGAAAAACGTCAAAAACTAGTTTAAGAAAAAAATTTTTATGACCTCGACCGAAGTGATTCTGACCAATCGAGGTGCAACACCTCGGTTGACTTAGAACATCTCGACCGAGGTAGTTTAACTGAGACAGTTTTCGAAACGATTTTTGTGCTTCTAATCTGGATATAACCTCAGTGAAGATTTTGTTTGCTGACTGGTTTTGAAATCTTTATATGTTTGAAAGGTTATATGATATGTTTAAGTTGCTAAATGCTTTGTTTGAGATTTTGGCATGTTTAATACTTTGTTTTTATCCAAATTATGTTGAATTTGAAGGTTGGCACCACATGATGAGTTCTCTCACTTTCTTCCTGGGATGATTAAGGCAATTCATTCTCCTCTCTTCCACTTCTTGATCATTGTTAGCATGAACTATTGCGATATTCTAGGCACTTTTTCTAATTGTTTTTCATCCATTATAGTGTTCATTGATAAGGCATTGAAGCATTTGTTAGCTAGTTTGTCTATATTTTCGATACGGAGGACTACATTAGCTTTGTGTTGATTATAAGTGAATAAAAGCTAAAACCGGATCATTTGAGAGAGATAGGAGGAGATTTGAGCACATCCAAGGATTAAGGACACATCAAAGAAGTCAAAGGAGATGCTTGGATGACGAATGGCACGACACAAAGGAAACCACAAGCAATTTACACTTCCACACTCTAAAATACGGTCGTAGAGAAGTCCACGCTCTAAACCACGGCCGTGGATCTTGGCATCATGAATGTGGAGCATTCCAGAGAGTTACACGGTATAAAGTACGGTCGTGGAAATCATATGGAACCGTAATCCACTTCCACACTCTAAACCACGTTCGTGGAACCCCTTGAGACCGTGATTTAGGCGATCTTTTGACGAATTAATTATTGCCACATCATTTACGCAATAGGGCCGGACGGTTATTTTATCCTTTCTTATAAAAGGGTCAGAAAAGGGAGTTTTCGGGGATCCACGCTTATCGCTTATCCTTTCTTAGGGTTGTTGGAGAGAGTTCGAGGAGACTTAGCGGAAGAGCCGACAATTTGGATTTTGGAAGATCTTGTGTGGCGGAAGTTGCGCCCTTTTTCTTAGGTTTTGATATTGAAGACGGATTGACATCCCGTTCTTCGTGTTTGCCTAGGATTATTGTGAGGTTTTGTATTATATTCAGAATCCATTATCGCTTCTTGTGTTTGGATTTGAGATTGACTTTGAGTTATATTTGAGTTTTCGAGGGTTTTCATCTTTTATTCTCTTTTATTTGAATATTGATATCATGACAATGGTTATTGGCTAAAACCCTTTAGCAATTCTAAGGTGAAGGGTTAATAATTGTGGCTTAGATGATGATAGATCGATCGTAAATTGATTGGACCCTGAGAGTTAGAGAAATCTCGTCGACGAACCAAGATCACGGTCTGTTCTTGAACTTCCAGGGCCGTGGAACTCAAGAACTACCCGTGATTTACCCTAGTTGACGAACTTTTCTTTTACTTTGATCCAAGGTTATTGATTAGCTTTAATCTAGTCTAGGTTTGTCCTTTTCTAGGTAGTAGTGAAGCCTCAATAACCTCTACTTCAATTTCGAGTGTCACAACCTTAATCGGTTTAGTTACTCTTGATCCTTGGGTTACAAGTTTGGGTATTTGAGATTAATTCGTGTCCATAGATCCTTTCTATACTGAAGCCTCAACAACCTTTATAGAGAGTGTCTTTAGATAAGTTATATAAAGCCTTGGAACTTCACCGTATATTGCTTTACCTTAGCATACCTTTGCAACTCTTAATTCTGTCCTTTGTTCTTTAGTATATCTTGAATCGATTGCCACAATTAGACACCTGGATCTTTAGGGTTGTTATTTTCCCCAATATTTGCAAAGCTTATTACATTTACTTGCTTGACGATTTGCGAACTGAATTTGTTCCCCCCAAATCCCTGAGTTCGATACTCTAGAATTCATGCTTTACTACGCCGATCCGTACACTGCGGGTTCGCTTGCTTGATTCTAGTTTTATAAATTTAAAGCTTATTTGCACACACGCTAATGGCGAACAAGTTTTTGGCGCCGTTGCCGGGGATTTGGTCTAGGCCGAATTCGGTTATCGGTTGTCAAGATTGGGAGTTTGCCCTTGTTATTTGATATCTCCTTTGAGTGATATTTGCAGGTTACCTTAGGTATATGCGTAGGTCTAGAAATAACAAAGACCTCTTACCTCTTGATCAAGAACTTGAGAAGACTTTTAGGAAGAAGCTCAAAGAAAGAAAGATGGCTGAAAACAAGGAGCGGGATTTTCAAGGAGAGTTGGAGGAATCCGAAGCTCAACTTAGATGGAGCGAGAAGACTCGCAAGGAAGAATCGGACCGTCATCAATTGCAAATTGATGAGATCAAGGGCATGATGTTTCAAATGAGGCTGGAATTGAGCGATTCCAAGAAGAAGAAGAGAAGGAAACCGGCAAGATCGGTTAGAACCAACTCATTCGATGAGGATAGCAACTCTTCTGTGCCACCGCTAGAGGACATTAATCCGACGATCAATATGAATCAATATAATCCAAGACCGGCTGCCAATTATCGTGTCCTGGCTGGGGGTGCGAGAGCCGCTCGTGTGGATGAAGAGCCAAGAACTCTTGGCCAAAGGATGGATCCAATTCAGCAACCACGCCGTCTAGGTGTTAACTTTGATGCTGATGATATGCAGGGGTTTAGCTTCAACCCACAAGTTATTACCATCGTTCGCCAAAGTCAGTTTGGAGGAACGAGTGCCGAATCTCCACATTAACATTTACAGAATTTTGCGATCTTGATGGAGACAATGAAGCCAAAGAATGCAACTACCAACAATTACAAGATCAAGTCATTCTTCTTCTCTTTCAAAGGGAAATGTTTATCTTGGTATCAAGCTCTTACAAATGGAAGACTCAACACATGGGAGGATCTTTCTTCGGAGTTTCTCACCAAATTCATTCCGCCATCCAAAACGGCGGAGTTAAGAGGTAAGATTAATGCATTTTCTATGAGATCTAATGAAAGTTTGTCCAGTCTTGGGAAAGATTTCAGGATTTACTTTTGGATTGCCCACATCATGGCATTTCCAAATTGGAGCTATTGGAGATATACTATAAGGAGCTGGATATGGAAACACAATTCAAGCTCCAATCCCTTTCATGTGGTACATTCATGGACATGAGGGAAGATGACGCTTGGGACTTCATCGAGAAGAAAACCCGAGTTATTGAGAAGTATTCTCACCGGAAGGTAGAAGCAAATCGAGTGGAGCAAGGAGCAAAGCTAACCCAAGCCGCTCAAACTCAAATCTTTTCTCTCAACTCCGAGATTAAAGAATTGAAGGAAGTCATCAAGGCTAGCTTTCCAAAGCAAAAGAAGCAAGATGTTGGTTATTTAGGGAACAACAATAACCACAATGGGAATGAGAATACAAATTGCAACAACCGGAACAATTGGAACAACAACAACCGGAATAACAATTGGAATAACAATAGGGGTTCAAACAACAACAATTGGCGTTCCAACTAACAACAAAACTCCGGTACTTCTTATCCCAATTCAGGAAATTCACTAACTCCACCATCTTCTTCTTCCATTCCTTTGAAAAGTCAGGGACAAACATCTAATAATGGAAGCACTTCGGGGAAAGAGAGGCCCGATCCCATGTTGGAAACAATCTTGGGAAAGCTTCAAGGATTGGAGAGTCACATTACTAAGGTTGATAAAGCCCAAAAGGTTTTAGAAAACCAAATGTTTAGCAATGCTGAGGAAGTTCCTAGGAATCAAGGAAAACTTCCAAGAAAGACGGAGGATAACCCGAAAGGAAGGGTGATGGCTATCACAACTGGGAGCGGAGCAACAACCACCGACCCGCAACCTAAATTTGTGGAAGTTCCCGTCGGAAAAGAGAAGGAAAAGGGGAAGGAGAAGGAAGACATCTACATTCCTCCTCCAGTTTACAAACCTCCCCTACCATTGCCACAATCTAGATCAAGAGCACGTCTAGTCAAACAATTCGGTAAGTTTATTGAACTCATGAGCAAACTGCATATTAATATACCTTTCATTGATGCAATTGTAGGTATGCCATCTTATGGAAAGTTCTTAAAGGAGATCCTCTCTAACAAGAGGAAATTAGAGGATTTTGGAGAAGTCAAGATGAGTTCGGATTCGTCGAATCTCATTAAGACAATGAAAGAAAAGATGCCCCCAAAGTTGAAGGATCCGGGGTTATTTTGTGTTCCCATAGGAGTGGGAGATGTCACATATGATGCATTATGTGATTTAGGAGCAAGCGTTAGCATCATTCGGCTTGCCTTATGCAGAAAGATCGGTTTAGGCGAACCTAAACCGGTGAAGATGACATTATACATGGCGGATCGATCCATAACTCGTCCCGTTGGCATAGTTGAAGGTGTCCCGGTTAAGCTTGGTAAGTTCTATGTTCCAATATATTTTGTTGTGCTTGACATTCCTGCAGATAGTCCGGTCCTGATCATACTCGGAAGACCGTTTCTTGCAACATCCGGTTGTATGGTTGATTGCAAGAATGCTAGACTCACCTTCGACATAGGAGAGGAAAAGGTAGAGTTCGTTCTTTCCACTTTGATGAAAGAACCAGCTTTTGAAGAGGATATATTCAACATCCATGAAGAAGAGCTATCTAGAGAGGAAGTAAGTTCGATTCTCTTCAAAGATCCCTTGCAAAAGGTGATCATTATGAGCATTATGGACATTGGAGAAGAAGAGGAATGCAATGAGGAAATTGAAGCTTTAGAGAAGCAAAAGGAAGTGTATGAAGAAGAGTTTGAAAAACTCTACGATGGGTCAGAAAACGTGAGGAATCACGGCTAGTCATGTTATTCCACGCCCGTGATTTCCACCAACATGACCGTAATCAGCTATTCAGAGGACTCTAGTAAGTTACACGGCCAAAACACGGAAGTGGAACAAGCAGAGGCACCGTAATTGACTTCAACGCCCAAAACCACGGCCGTGGAGGAAACAGGGGAGCCGTAATTTTGGGAAAATATGAGGACAATTACGTTCTTTCTACCACTTCTCTTGATTCTTCTCCAACAACTTCTATACCTTTAGAGACTTCTAAGGAAGCATTGGACACTCCTCAAGGGTCATTAGAGAGTCCTATAGTGATGGAATTGAAGCCACTTCCCACACATCTAAGGTACGCATTTCTAGGACCTAATTCTACCTTTCCGGTGATTGTTAGTTCTGATCTAAGTATAGATGAACATAGTAAGCTTATGGTTGTTCTTAAGAAACATAGGTAAGCCTTAGGTTACACTATAGAGGATCTAGTAGGAATCAAGCCTTCACTATGCATACATAAGATCCTAATGGAAGAAGATTTTATAACTTCGCGACAACCTCAAAGGCGGTTAAATCTGACCATGAAGGAGGTTGTCAAGAAGGAAATTCTTAAACGACTTGATGCAGGTATCATCTATCCTATCTCCGATAGCAAGTGGGTGAGCCCCGTACAGGTGGTTCCAAAGAAAGGAGGAATGACGGTCATTACCAACAAGAACAATGAACTCATTCCTACACGAACCGTGACGGGATGGAGGATGTGCATAGACTACCGCAAGCTAAACAATGCAATGAGGAAGGATTACTTTCCAGTACCATTCATCGACCAAATGCTTGAGAGGTTAGCACAACACTCACATTTCTGTTATCTTGACGGTTATAGTGGTTTCTTTCAGATCCCGATACATCCGGACGATCAAGACAAGACCACATTCACGTGCCCGTGGGGTACGTTTACTTATAGGAGAATGCCGTTTGGGCTTTGCAACGCCCCAGCCACCTTTCAAAGGTGCATGATGGTTATCTTCTCGGAGTACATAGAGGAAATCATGGAGGTTTTCATGGATGACTTTTCTGTTTATGGTTCCTCTTTCGATAATTGTCTTTCTAACCTTTCTCTTGTGCTACAAAGGTGTGAAGACACTAACCTAGTTCTTAATTGGGAAAAGTGTCAATTTATGGTGAAAGAAGGCATTGTATTAGGACACTTGATCTCTAGTAGAGAGATTGAAGTGGATAAGGCTAAGATAGAGACTATAGAAAAGCTCCCTCCTCCATCTTCAGTGAAAGGGATAAGAAGCTTTCTAGGACATACTGGATTTTATAGACGCTTTATAAAGGATTTCTCTAAGATATCAAAGCTGCTTACTAATCTATTGATGAAGGATGCAGTTTTTGATTTCTCGCAGGAGTGTTTAGACGCATTTCACAAGATTCGGGAAGCTCTAATCTCAACCCCGATTATTCAACCTCCGGATTGGAATCTTCCATTCGAGGTTATGTGTGATGCAAGTGACGTAGCTATAGGAGCTGTGCTTGGGCAAAAGAAGGAAGGACGAACCCATGCCATCTACTAAGCTAGCAAGACGCTAGATGAAGCACAGCTTAACTACGCCACTACCGAAAAATAATTTCTAGCAATTGTATATGCATTTGAAAAGTTTCGTTCTTATCTTGTAGGTGCAAAGGTGATTGTATACACGGATCATGCTGCAATCCGGTATTTACTTGCAAAGAAGCATGCGAAACCAAGGCTAATTAGATGGATTCTTCTCCTACAAGAATTCGATCTAGAGATCCGTGACAAGAAGGGTTCGGAAAATTCTGTAGCGGATCGTTTGAGTCGTCTACCACATCTAGAGGACGACAATCTACCCATAGATGACTCCTTTCCGGACGAGCATTTAGATATCATAGAGGAGTGCATCGACAAGATGAACCATGGTTTGCTGATTTTGTTAACTATTTGGTTTGCCAGGAATTACCACCCGGATTATCCTATGTACAAAGAAACAAGTTCTTTAAGGATGTTCGGGAATACTTTTGGAATGAACCTCTCCTCTTTATGAGAGGTCCTGACGGCATCATTTGACGATGTGTTCCGGAAGACGAGATGCAAAGCATCATCCGTCATTGTCATTCACTACCTTGTGGAGGACACGCTAGCTCGAACAAGACTAGCGCTAAGGTATTGCAATTTGGATTCTTTTGGCCTACTTTATTCAAAGATGTGCAAACCTTTGTTTCCTGCTGCGATGCTTGTCAAAGAACAGGGAACATCTCTAGGAGAAACGAGATGTCTCTTAACAACAAGAGGTAAAGATCTTTGACGTTTGGGGAGTAGACTTCATGGAACCTTTCCCATCATCTTGTGGAAACCAATACATACTTCTAGCTGTAGATTATGTTTCGAGATGGGTTGAAGCAATTGCCTCTCCTACTAATGATGCCATGGTTGTGGTTCAGTTCTTTAACAAGACCATTTTCCCGCAATTTGTGACACCACGGACTATCATTAGTGATGGAGGCTCTCACTTCATTGCCCGACGATTCGAAGCTCTACTAACTAAGTATGGGGTGACTCACAAGATCGCCACCCCTTACCATCCACAAACAAGTGGACAAGTGGAGATTTCAAACCGGGAGATTAAAGGAATCCTGGAGAAGACGGTTTCAAGGACAAGGAAGGATTGGTCTTTGAAGCTAGATGACGCATTGTGGGCATACCGAACTGCATATAAGACTCCCATAGGTACGACACCATACAACCTTGTGTATGGGAAGTCTTGTCACTTGTCGGTAGAGTTGGAACATAAGGCGTATTGGGCAATAAAGTGGTTGAACTTCAGCATAAAGGAAGCAAGCGAGAAGCGTTTCTTGGACCTTAACGAGCTTGAAGAACTTCTCTTGAACGCCTACGAAAACGCCAAGATCTATAAAGAAAGAGCGAAGCGTTGGCATGATAAGCATATCATTCCAAAAGACCTCAAAGAAGGAGATCAAGTTCTCCTCTTCAATTCAAGACTTCATCTCTTTCTAGGTAAGCTTAAATCTCGTTGGACCAGACCTTATCTAATCAAACGTGTTTTTCCCCATGGTGCAGTTGAAGTATGGGGTGAAAAGGGCGGAGGCTTCAAGGTGAATGGTCAGCGACTCAAGAAGTACTCACCGGAACTCCAAGTTGAGGAGTTCGTACCTACCGCACTCGAATAAATGCAAGTACGGTCTAGCTGCGGACCTTAAACAAGCGCTTCTTGGGAGGCAAATCAAGGTATTGCACTTATGTTTTTGTTTATCATTCGTAGATTAGATTAGTTTAGAATTTTTGTTTTGTTTTGCCTTCGATACCTTCCGGTATGTTCGTGTTTTTTGATGTAGGAGCAATGGAATAGGCAAGGGAGAAGGAAAAGTTGAAAGAAATTGACGAAACTTGGATTTTGGCACATTATAGAGAGTTCCACGCCCAAAACCACGGTCGTGAAAGCTACAGTGACCGTAATTTGCAAAATTCTGAGAAAAATCACCAAAACCACGGTTCCGTACAAAACCACGGCCGTGGAACACCCCGAGTGACCGTAATTTTCCAAAAATTTTACGGTCACTATATAAACCACCTTCTTCACAAAAACCACACAAAATTCCCATTCCACGACCCTCTTCCACGCCCAAATCGCCGAACCCATCTCTCCTCTCTCAAATCTTCATTCGGTTATCGTTTCGAACGATTCTTGAGCCTAAAGTGAAACCATCTACAAGATCCAATCAACAAATCAAGCGAACGATCCCTGAAAAAGACGGAATTTGGATTTTAAGAATCCAAAACCTAGGTTTTCTTCTCTTTCTCTACTTTGTCGATTTGGCTCAATTTTTGCAAGAATTTTTAGGAGAACTGATTGGAATTAGTCTAGGACTGCTGCTTATTCAATTTGGTGTGAATTGATTGAGTTTTGAGAAATTCAGAGCCGAATCACGCTCTCTGGGTAAACCACGGCCGTGGAAACCGTAGAACAGGCCGTAATTTTGCCTCTGAAATGTATTTGATTAGGAGAATGTCTAATAGAAGCAAGAAGAGGAAAGGTGATGCTTCCTCCTCCTCCCAAGTACCTCCTAGTGAACCACCATCACCCCCACCCCCTAGAATTCCAAAAATCCATGAGGATTACCTCGATGCCTTAGAAAGGATCGAGAAGAGGGCGGTCATAGGACCACGCTACTTAGTTTTTGAGGAGTTAGAGGCACTGAATGTGGTGAGTGACCTTACATGGCTTCTAGATAGAGCCGGCTTGATCATCTTCTCCGCTATTAGGGAAGACGCATATGAGGAGATCACTCAAGAGTTTGTGATCTCTTTTGAGCATAGCCATGTGGATAGGACAGTTTCCTTTAGGCTGATGGAGGAGAACTACGAGTTCTCGATCTTAGAGTTCGGAGCCTTCTTTGGGTTCCAAGAGACCTTCAATGGTGGATTTCCTAGCGGTGTATACGCTAAGGATTTTTGGGAGGACATTGCTATGATCTATGCCAGCAAGGACCGCTGGCAACTAGCTAACACCAAGGCAAAGCTTATCTATCACTTAGCCTTGAAGATAGCCCATAGAGTACTTTCTGAGTGTCTTTTCCGTTGGACCGAGACCCCTCAAAAGATTAAGACATATGAGTTGTTCCTCCTTTATGTTGTGTTGCACGGTAGACTTGCTGACTGTGCTACCCTTCTAGCCTCCACCATGAGTAAGCTCAAGAACAAGAGAGTAGGGAACATTGGATATGGCGGTATGGTCACCCACATCGCTAGACAGTTGGGGATAGATTTTTCTTCTTGCACTAGGATAGCGGCGAGACCGTTGGGTCTCCAGAGCCTCATGACTAGAGGTTTGATCTTTCCTAGACATAGAGATCCACCTACCGCTACCATGCCATGGGAGGATAGAGGAGGTAGGGGCGTTCCATGGGTCCCTGAGTATTCCATTATGGCTGGACGCCATAATTGGAAGCAGACATTTGCTACTATGCATGCGAATAGGTTAGTAGCACCTCTCTACGTCCCCGCTGAGGTACTAGCTCCAGATGAGCATGAGAGAGGAGGAGGTGATGGTTTTGAGGGAGGAGGTGAGGATCATGACTTTGGCACTTTCCCGGATCAGCCGGCACATTTCCCTGACCCTCCTAGGCGTTCACCACTACCAACTGGACATTCAGGAGCCTCTTCCTCTCGCCGTGCTAGCATGAGTGAGAGGCCGACATGAATGGATACCCCTCCTACTTGGTATAGATCACATCCGGATTGGATGGGAGCTCCACCGACATGGTATGCACAGCCGTCATCAGCACCAGCCCCACAGGATGCACCAACTTGGTACAACCAGGCAGCGGGGTGGTATGAGCAGCTACCGGACTGGGCTACCAACCACTCCGACAGAGTAGGAGATTTGGAGATCCGGTAGGACGCTAGGGACGCATGAGCTGATGAGCATGATAGGATGATGAGAGACATCTACCGCCAGCAGTTTGGGCGGAACTTCGACCCCGGCTTCTTCCTGTTTCCATTACCACCTCCACCTCAGTGATGACCATGGATGATTGACAGTATCAACCGCTCCACCACCGTCTTGTGAGTTCATTTTTCTTTCTTTCTTTTCTTTATTTCTTTTGAACATTAGGGACAATGTTTGTCTCAAGTATGGGGTGGGTGTGACTATCGTTTGTAATAACTCTACTCACTTTGCTTGCCTTGATTCGAGAACACTTTGCATATTTCATTTCATTGTCACACGTTTCATTATTGCATTGCATGAAAAAGCTTTTGAAAAACCCATAAAAATTAAAAAATTTTGAAAATTCTAAAAGGGTTGTGCTTCTAAGGATTGGGATGATTTCTATGATAATTACTACTTGTGAATTAAGCTTTTGATGACAATTGTATGCCTAAACGAATAATGAATTGAAAAGGAATTGAATGTGTTGATTATCCTTTCTTGCAAGTTTCATAATGTGAAGAGTTTTACCTAAATCATATTGAGAAATTGAAGTTGAAATCACATGATAAGTTCTTATACTTCTTTATGAAATGATTAAGGCAATTCGACCTTTCTTTCTCCTTTCTTTGTTCATTTAACCCCTCAATGAAATAATTACCTCCCTTACCTATCCGGGAATTTGGAGGAGTTATGTTTTGGCATGTTTGATGTGGGAGGGCCATGAAAGCAATTGTTTGCATTCAAAGAATAGAAAAAATAGGTTTGGGGAAGTCAATAATGACGATGAGTAACTCGGCATCATTCACATAGCCGGGTGTTTGTGTCTTGCCAAAGTCGGATTGAGCGATATTCCTAACGGATTATGGTATGTGAATCAAGGGTTTGAGGCATCTCGAAATTGAGATACGCCAATCTCCTAGGCTTCGGTTTTTGTGCACCGCTGTCCATAACTCCAAAAGTAAAGTCAAAAAATGATGTGAAAAGAAGAGAGCAAAGCTCAAGGTTGATGGTGTTGGAAATTAAAATAAAAAGAAAGAGTTAGTTGTCCACTTTCCCGGATTCATACACAACACTCCTTATAAGTTTTCCCTCCCTTCCACATTCTAGACCTTATTTGGAAGTCCTTAAGATCAAAAGAGTGTTATTTGGCTTGGTGATCTAAATTGAAGTTTCTTATGCTTGATTTTGATAATGCTTGAAGGTTATGATGTTTACATTGAAGTTTAACCAATTCATGATGTTTCTTTCCTCTACATTCTATGGTTATGTATATGAGCGTCTCAAGAATGAATGAAGCAAGGTTTGAGAATGATCTAATGACTAGAAGAACATTTACCTAAAAGATGTTTTGTTTTTGAGTTTGCATGCATATTTCATCCTAACTTATGTTCTAAAGCTTTCAAAAGACCTTGCTTAGGGACAAGCAAGTGGCAACTATGGGGTATTTTGTTAGCATGACATATTGCGATATTCTAGGCACTTTTTCTAATTGTTTTTCATCCATTATAGTGTTCATTGATAAGGCCTTGAAGCATTTGTTAGCTAGTTTGTCTATATTTTCGATATGGAGGTCTACATTAGCTTTGTGTTGATTATAGGTTAATAAGAGCTAAAACCGGATCATTTGAGAGAGATAGGAGGAGATTTGAGCACATCCAAGGATTAAGGACACATCAAAGAAGTCAAAGGAGATGCTAGGATGAGGAATGGCACGACACAAAGGAAACCACAAGCAATTTACACTTCCACGCTCTAAAATACGGTCGTAGAGAAGGCCACGCTCTAAACCACGGCCGTGGATCTTGGCATCATGAACGTGGAGCATTCCAGAGAGTTACACAGTATAAAGTACGGTCGTGGAAATCATATGAAACCGTAATCCACTTCCACGCTCTAAACCACGGTCGTGGAACCCCTTGAGACCGTGATTTAGGCGATCTTTTGACGAATTAGTTATTGCCACATCATTTACGCAATAGGGCCGGACGGTTATTTTATCCTTTCTTATAAAAGGGTCAGAAAAGAGAGTTTTTGGGGATCCACGCTTATCGCTTATCCTTGCGTAGGGTTGTTGGAGAGAGTTCGAGGAGACTTAGCGGAAGAGCCGGCAATTTGGATTTCATAAGATCTTGTGTGGCGGAAGTTGGACCCTTTTTCTTAGGTTTTGATATTGAAGATGGATTGACATCCCGTTCTTCGTGTTTGCCTAGGATCATTGTGAGGTTTTGTGTTATATTCTGAATCCATTATCGCTTCTTGTGTTTGGATTTGAGATTGACTTTGAGTTATATTTGAGTTTTCGAGGGTTTTCATCTTTTATTCTCTTTGATTTGAATATTGATATCATGACAATAGTTATTGGCTAAAACCCTTTAGCAATTCTAAGGTGAAGGGTTAATAATTGTGGCTTAGATGATGATAGATCGATCGTAAATTGATTGGACCCTGAAAGTTAGAGAAATCTCGTCGACGAACCAAGATCACGGTCTGTTCTTGAACTTCCACGGCCGTGGAACTCAAGAACTACCCGTGATTTACCCTAGTTGACGAACTTTGCTTTTACTTTGATCCAAGGTTAAAGATTAGCTTTAATCTAGTCTAGGTTTGTCCTTTTCTAGGTAGTAGTGAAGCCTCACCAACCTCTACTTCGATTTCGAGTGTCACAACCTTAATCGGTTTAGTTAGTCTTGATCCTTGGGTTACAAGTTTGGGTATTTGAGATTAATTCGTGTCCATAGATCCTTTCTATACTGAAGCCTCAACAACCTTTATAGAGAGTGTCTTTAGATAAGTTATATAAAGCCTTGGAACTTCACCGTACATTGCTTTACGTTAGCATACCTTTGCAACTCTTAATTTTGTCCTTAGTTCTTAAGTATATCTTGAATCGATTGCCACAATTAGACACCTGGATCTTTAGGGTTGCTGTTTTCCCCAATATTTGCAAAGCTTATTACATTTACTTGCTTGACGATTTGCGAACTGAATTTGTTCCCCCCAAATCCCTGAGTTCGATACTCTGGAATTCTTGCTTTACTACGCCGATCCGTACACTGCGAGTTCGCTTGCTTGATTCTAGTTTTATAAATTTAAAGCTTATTTGCACGCACCCTAAGTGGCGAACATTCATGCTTAGCCCCTCATTTACATATTTGCCTCCCTTTTACCTATCCGGGAATTTGGAAGCAAGCAAGTGAAAAGGAAGTGAAAGAAAAGTTGAGATGTTGGCTGAAAGTTAGAAAGAAACAAATAGGTTTGAGGAAGTCAATCATGATGATGAGTAACTCGGCACCGTTCACATAGCCGGGTGTTTGTGTCTTGCCAAAGTCGGATTGAGCGATATTCCTAGTGGGTCGTGGTATGTGCGTCAAGGGTTTGATGCATCTGAAGAAATTGATGGTTGCTGATCTCCTAGGCTTCGGTTATTGTGCACCTCAGTCCATGCGTCCCAAAAAGTAAAAAAGGTAAAATAAGCAAAGCTTATTGGTGGAAGATGTTGAAATTCAAAGCAAGTGAAGTAAAGATCCTTTTCCCGGATTCCAGCACCACATTCCGTGATCATCTCTTGAAGTCCAAGCGGCTTCGCAGCCGCTACCAATGTACATGCACTCAGATCCAGACCCATAACTGTAGCAATATGGGCCACCAATCCTTCGCAGCAGATGTCTCCCTTGGACTAGCCCTTGATCCTATGCAAGTCCTCAGCCAACATGCCTCCAAAGTCAAGCACTCCCCAGTCACCATACAAAACAAGCTCAATAGCTCTCCCTGTATGATTTTCTGGGGCATCTCAGTACGCGCCAGAAGTGTCTCGCTGAATTTCCGGTAGGCAAGACGCAAAGCTAGGTGGAAGATGATACGGTCTTTGGAGTCCCCAAGTCTCCATCTATCGCTGTGCTCCACCACATGGGCTATCTGCCCCAAGAAATCTCGAGCCAGTGCTCGGGAAGGAAAGTCAGTCACGGTGGGAGTCGGGAAGCCAAACACCTCTCGAAACTGATCCATCGGCACAATATAGTTCCGGTTCAGCAACCAGTACTTGATGTTGTTCCTCTCTTGCATGTGAGTGACAGAACTCACAAACTCCATAGTCGGATCTAGGTAGGCTGAAGCTCGGATCTCCATAAAATCCTCCAGCCCTACCATTGAAATCATCTTCCTCAAGTTCTCTGCTACGTGGAGGCACTCGAAGGCAAAAATGTCTAAGAATCGCGGGGAAACTATAGGACGCCCGCATATCTTGTCAAAGTCAACCTAGTGACGCTCGTGAATCACCAGTATTGTGGGATAAGGTGCAGAAGAAGGGGAAGAACCACTGGGACCATCCCTCAGAACAAGTTGACGATCGGATCTGTTGCTCATGACTGACAGTAGAACACATCGGTTGCTCTGACAAGCTGAAGAACACCTCGGCCGAGACACAGCTCGACTGGACCGAGGCGAAGTGCTGCACGATTCCACTCTGTGATTTTTCCGTTATTTTCCCCTAAAATCACTACCAATTGCTTCCTATGGGGTACTTATACACTTTTCAGCAACAATAATCGGTAAATAGAGCCGGATTTTTCCTAAACATGGTACAGTGGTGCAATCTCCTCAACCTGAACTTCCGGTTGGTACTTCTTAAGCCTATGACCATTGACCTTAAATCTTCCGCTTGTTTCACCCCAAATCTCAACTGCACCATAAGGAAAAACATGTTTCACAACGTAAGGTCCTGACCATCTAGATTTCAACTTACCTGAAAAGAGGCGAAAGCGGGAGTTGAAGAGTAGGACTAGATCTCCTTTTATGAATTCCTTAGGAATGATATGCTTGTCATGCCATCTCTTCGTTCTTTCTTTGTAGATCTTGGCATTCTCATAAGCGTTTAAGCGCAACTCTTCCAACTCATTGATGTCCAATAGCCTCTTTTCTTCGGCTTCCTTGATATCGAAATTCAACCACTTGATTGCCCAATATGCCTTGTGTTCTAACTCAACGGGTAGATGGCAAGACTTCCCATATACCAAATTGTAAGGGGTAGTACCAATGGGAGTCTTGAATGCAGTCCTATAAGCCCAAAGAGCGTCGTCCAACTTCATGGACCAATCCTTCCTCGTCCTAGAGACGGTCTTCTCCAAAATTGTCTTGATTTCTCTATTCGAGATTTCGACTTGTCCACTAGTTTGAGGGTGATAAGGGGTTGCTACCTTGTGGGTTACCCCATACTTCGATAGAAGTGCCTTAAACCTCCGGTTGATAAAATGTGTCCCTCCATCGCTGATGATGATGCGTGGTGTCCCAAAACATGGAAAGATAGTCCGATTGAAGAACTTCATAACCAACATGGCGTCATTAGTGGGAGAGGCAATGGCTTCCACCCTTCTAGAGACGAAATCAACAGCTAGGAGAATGTAGATGTTCCATGCGGATGATGGGAAAGGTCCCATAAAATCAACTCCCCATACATCAAAGATCTCGGCCTCTTGAATATGTTGAGTGGCATCTCGTTTCTTCTAGACAAGTTCCCTGTTCTTTGGCATGCATTACAAGAAACAACGAACGTTTCCACGTCCTTCAATAATGTAGGCCAAAAGAAACCAGAACGTAATACCTTAGCGCATGTTTTGTGAGCTAGCATGTCCTCCACAAGGAAGCGAGTGGCAATGCCGTATAACTCTAGCAACTTTATCTTCTGAAATGCATCGTCGAAGCATCCCATCCGGCCCTCTCTTTAACTGTAGAGGTTCATTCTAGTAGTAGTGGCGTACATCCTTGAAGAATTTCTTCCTTTGAGCGTATGTCAAGCCGGGCGGTATTTCTTGGCAAACAAGATAATTAACAATATCAACATACCAAGGCTCTTTATTATCAGAAGCTTGGTGGAGCCAGTGCTCCACCAACTGTAAATGAGTCTCACGAAAGGGTTAAGAAAGTTTGTTGTCCTCAGTTGACAACATCTCGCTTTCTGTCTCGGTTGGTGTCCGGGATGGGTGACCGAGATGTTCTTCAGATAAGAACACCTCGCTTGGTCTAGAAAGTGCCTCGGTCGAGGTACTAGAACTGGGACCGAAACTTGATTTTCTCCTCTCCTGGATTAGTTTTTCAATCTTAGCTCCTGGATCTGCTTCTAGTGCCTTTAAGCTCCGTATATCTGCATCACAAGAAACATCTATACCTTCCTCCATTAAGCTAAAACTAAGAACTCTTTCAAGAGGATCATTAATAAGGATAGAGCTCACCAATTCTCTTGATTCTTCTTCATCATAGATGTTGAAGATATCATCCTCCAGCGGCTCTCCTTTCATTGCAGCAAGCAATGCATATTCCACTTGATCTCCACCAATGTTGAATTTCAACTTGGCGTTCTTACAATCCACATTGCAACCCGAAGTTTCTAGAAATGGTCTCCCGAGAATGATAGGAACGGGATAATCTGCGGGTATGTCAAGTACAACAAAATCTATAGGTAAATAGAAATTACCTAGCTTGACGGGAACGTCTTCCAAGATGCCCACGGGATGGGTAATGGAGCGATCCGCCATGTATAGCCTTATCTTCACCGGCTTGGGCTCTCCAAGTCCGATCTTCTCACATAGCTCCAGCGGGATGATGCTCACGCTGGCTCCTAGATCACACAACGCCTCACAAGTTACATCCCCAACTTGAATGCGAATGCAAAATGAGCCGGGATCTCTCAACTTGGGTGGCATCTTCTCCTTCATGATTTGAATGAGCTCCGAGGATTTAGATGCCATCCTAACTTCTCCAAAGTCTTCCAGCTTCCTTTTCCTCGATAGAATCTCTTTCAAGAACTTCTCATAGCCGGGCATCCCTAGAATAACATCAAGGAAAGGGATATTAATGTGTAGTTTATTCATCAAGTCAAGAAAATTACCAAAATGTTTGTCTAGATGTGCTCTGGCCCTTGACTGGGGAATGGAAGTGGTGGTTTATAAGCAAGAGGTGGGACATAATTTTCAGATTTGTGCTTCGCTTTCTGGGACTCCACCTCGACCGAAGTGTTCCTCGTCTGATCCTTGCCGAGGTGTTCTTCGTCTGCACTAGCACCGACCGAGGTACTGGATCTACAGTTTTTAGTCCACTTCTCGTCGTTATTGCCATAATCTGTCCTTTTGGATTTCTCTCTGTCCTTGTTGGGAGCTTCCTTGGATCTCTTGGCGCTTCATTCGCCTTATTAAAGAATTGTTGCTCTAAGACTTTTTGTGCCTTTGAAAATAAAGTCATCGACGTCTCCATAGCTTTGAGCTTGATCTAAATTGCCTCCGTACTGCATCTTTCTTCTCTAGCTAGGACGAAGTTGATCCAGGCTCCTGGCTCTTCAATGGAGTAGAAGAAGAAGAGGAGGGGTTAAAAGAATTATTAGCATGAGAATAAGGGTTACCTAGATTTTGTTGATTAGATCTCCAATTGTTGCTATTGGAGCCTCTATTGTTGTTGTAATTGTTGTTCCGTGACCCTTGGTTGTTGTTTCTTCCTTGATATCCTCCATCTTCCTTCTTCGTGTGAGCTACTAAAAGCTCCTTCAATTGCTTCAAATCATTTTTACGGGAGATGATTTGATTATCATTTGATGAAGTGTCCTAGAAACTAACTCTCTTTGCTCCATTTTCGGCTCCTTGATGGGAGTACTTCTCCATATGCAAAGCTTGCTTTTCAATGAACTTCCAAGCTTCGTCTATCGGCATATCCATGAATGTGCCGGCGAAAGTAGTTGAAGACTGAATTGAGTAGCTCCATCCAATCCCTTGAAGTATATCTCTAGCAACTCTATCTTTGGAATCCCATGATGTGGGCAATCCAATAGAACATCTTTGAATCTCTCCCATGACTTGGACAAACTCTCCTTGTCCTTCATAATGAATGCATTGATCTTTCCTCTCATTTCAGCGGTCTTGGAGGGAGGAAAGAACTTTGTTGGAAACTTCGTCGTCATCTCTTCCCAAGTGTTGATCTTTCCGGGTATAAGAGATTGATACCATGTAAGCGCTCTGTCTTTCAAAGAAAAGTAGAAAGGCCTTAGCTTGTAGTTGTTGTTTTCCAGCCTTGAAGGTCTTAAGGTCTCCATCAGAATCTCGTAGTTTTGCAAATGCTGATGCGAAGACTCCCTCTCTAAACCTCCAAATTGGCATTGGCAGATCTTGGATAGAACTTGCGGTCAAAGTTCGTAATCATGCTCAGCTGGATCACCTAGGTTGACTCCTGGACGCTTCACTTGCTGATTAGGGTCCATCCTCTGTCCTAGGGTTTGTGGAACTCCAGCAAAAAGATCATCTTGGACAGGTATCCGAGGTGGATGTATCTGTAACGACCAGTTTTTTTTCGTTACGCTTTGATAGGGTTAGAGAAGTTTAGGAAACGAATAAAAATTTAGTCAGACTAGGACATACCAGTTTATTTATGGAAGTTGTTTAATTAAGTACCTTGTTCTACGTTTCGGGACAAAACTTATTTTACGGGGTTACTGATGTAATATCTGGAAATTATATTCCTTTTAATTCCGAATCAATTCGGACTTCGAGCCGTTGACGGTTCCCATTCTATCTAATATTTCTTTCTTCACAAATTTTATCATTTTATGTAGAATTTAATTCACAAAAAATGATAGAATTATATCAAACCCTAATTCTTATAATATATATCATTTTATGTAGAATTTAATTCACATAAAATGATAGAATTATATCAAACCCTAATTCGTATAATTAATCCTTTACGACGACTTAGACGAGATCATGACAAGGCTGAGACGAGACTGTGACAAAGCTGTGACGAGACCATGACAGAGCTGAGACGAGGTCACGACGAAGCCCGACAACTCTGTGACGAAGTCATGCATGGGCCTGACGAAGCCATGACGAGGTTTTGACAAGGCTTGACAACCTCATCCCATTCTTTCCTACCTTGTTTCAGCCCAACCTTTTGCCTATGTTTTCAGCCCACTCCCTTCCTCTTTTATTTCATCTCACCTTTGCCTCCTTGTTCCAGCCCATGCCTTGAAGGATGACAAGCCCAGCAGCCTTGAGCAGCTCTCGTGTACGAAGCCCAGCAGGCCTGCTTGCCTAGCCAGCCTGGGAATGACAAGCCCAAGATGCCAATGATGCCTGCGCAGCCGGGCCTCTCCCTTGCATCTCGTTGCTCCAACCCACCTACGTGCTTCTACCCGGCCCACCTGTGAGGGACGTGAATTGCCCTAGCTCACTTGTAAACTCCTGTACGCCAAGGATCACCAGTCGGCACCAATCCTCCACAGCCACAACCGCCGTGCAACCTCCTACCCTCTCGCATACCTCCAACATTTACCCCTGGCTCACGTACATGACGGTCGCTGCCTACCTCTCCTTCGTTTTGTCGTCCTCCTACCGCCTTCATCTCCTAGTGTTGCAAGTTGCAACTGATTCCTTGGCTTCACAGGATGGAAACAATCTGGCCTCCCTCATCTCCTCTCTAGCACCCAAGCAGCAACCTTGGACGTCGTCTTCTCCGTCCGGGGTCGGTCTGCCCTCGTCGACACACCTTCGACAGCGACCCTGGAGCCACAGTTGGCCCTCTCTCTCCCTCCGGATGCACTGGGTCGACAAGCCGAGGCTCCCCTGACACCTTCCTCTGTCGTCTCCTCCCCAATCTCAGCAATGCCTCTCTTCCTGTTGACGTGCACGCAACAGCAGCGCATGGAGCCGCCTTCTGTCTTCTTCCTCGTACTAGTTTGCTTGCCGAGTCACTCTTGTCTGGTAAATACCGAACCTCCCTTCACTGCATTACCTTGTATCTATATGTGCTGATTAGAACCCCTGTTTGTATCGGGAAACCTGCTAGAACTGCCTCCGAAGATAACCAAAAGACCTGAGGTTTTTCTGAGAGTTCGGAATTGAGGAACATCCAACATCGAGTTCAGATTTGAGTAACTATACTCCTCCTTTGCTGCTGAATTTTTGATATATTATAGATAAGATTTTAGAGTAGAAAATATCAAAATTTGGGATTAATCCAGCGAGTGGTTTAGGATTTATGAATTTTCAAAGATTGGGTCGTAAGCAGTTTTTTTTTCTGTTGTGCTGAAATTTCTTAAGTGTTTGAAAAACTACTAGTTTTGTGATCCAGATTTGGGTAAGTTAGACGCCTCCTTTATTGTTGATTTTCGGATATGTTATAGTTGGTATTTCATAGTAGAACATACTGAAATTTTAGAGGAATCCGAGTTGCAGTTTAAGAGTTATGGCGTCCCAAAGTGGATACCTTGAGTAGTTTATAGGTTATGCTGAATGTTGTTTAAAACTGCTTGTGACCTAGTTTTGTGATATAGATTTGATTGGGTTATATTTCTCGGTTAGACTTGAATTTTGGATATGTGGTATTTAAGACTTCATAGTAGAATATATAAAAATTTGAGATGATTCCATCGCGAGGTTTAGGAGTTATGGTTTTCCAAAGTCGATGCTGTAAGCAGTTTTCCGGATAGTTGCTGAAATATTCTAAGTGTTAGAAAAAAAAACTGCTTGTGATGCAGTTTTGCAAGGTAGATTTGGAGGGGTTATTAACCTCTGTTTGACTTGATTTTTCGATATGTTGTTGATGGATATGTATAGAAGCATGTAGTAAAAGTGGAGAGCGGTCCGTTGGGTTAATCCAGATTTAGGATATTCCGAAGTTGGGTATAAGTATAGTTCAGTTTAGAAGAGTTGTGTTAGGTTTTAAGTGTCGATCAATCTTATGCGTTTATGTTCTTGTGAGGATGTTGAGCCTACAAGTCTAAGGACTTCTAGTTGACTAGAGTGTTGTTTGATTCGTGTTCCTTGTGTTTAACAAGCGTTGTGCGTTTTCCCGAGGGGAACTTGAGAGTGTGCTAATCCGTTGCGCTTGGAGACTGGTAAGTCCACGGACTTACTTAGCGGGCGAGGTTTGGGAATCCATCGTGTCATAAAATAAGTATAATTAGTAATGACATATCACCTAATTAAATATAATAAAAGGATTGAGTGTTGCATGTTGATTGTGTATGTTGTGTGTTTGTGCTTTTACCTTTATACTTATGCATAGAATGTTAGCTAGCGGTTTTATACCGCTTGTAGATGCCTTGCAGGTTAAGACAGTTGTAGAGAGATCCGGAGGAAATTGTCAGCCGGGTCCACGTACTCTTTTAGTTGGGGACGAGGTTGTCTTTTGTTCTTCACTTGCGTCGTTTTAGTACCGTTGCTTTGTAAGGCTGATACATATCCTTCATGTATATATTGTTTAAAGTTTTCAAATGTTTTTAATACTTTTGTGCCTTGCTGTAAGATCCTAGTAAAATTGTTGTCAAACTAAGGTCGGGACCCATCGTGAGGTCCTAACCAATAGCTCCCCGAGTTCTCAGAATTTGGGGTGTTACAATATGTTATCAGAGCCAGATTGGAAACAATGGCTCTTGAAGTCTTCTGAAAGACCGAATGTATAAAATAACTAGAACCCAAAAGGGGTCTAAGATTTTCAAAATGAATTTCTGTTTTTACACATTCGCATAGTCGGGTTGTCGGGTTAGTAGTACGTCGGACCACAATCGCTCTCCGTGGATCTTTGCAACTTGGATTGATAGGAGTTAGCTTATAGACTTTTTATGATGGTTATTATAATATTGTATATACATGTGTATGCTTAGCTTGTTAGTATCCTAAAGGATATTTTATTTCCTTTAGTCGTGATATCACGAAGCGATTATCGCCTCATGATAAATCTCATGCGGACTTGAAGAATCTCCAACACGAGGCAATGGAATCGGACCTTGAATTGAGTATTATACTCGGGTAGGCTGCTTGGTGATCATTACAAATTAACCAAAGAACAAGTGAGCAAGGAAGTAAAGTTGTGAAGATAATTTTTACCACATGCACAATTAGATGTGGAAGAAATCCCTTAGGTAGTTCAGTTAGAAGGAATAGAAGGTCGTACAAGGAACTCGGGCATACGAGGCCGAGAGACAGAATTGGAAGAACCATGCAAAAGACTACAAGAGTGCGGAGAGATAACAATATTGGAACAGGACAAGTAGAATTGAGTACAACCAAGATTGCGAAATCAAGGACATTATAATCGAGGCGGATGCCCCATAATAGACCATTAGGGGCATGAGAAACTAGAAGAGACAAAGTGTCAATCTGGGTGTGAGAATCTAAGGTGCACGGAATGAAGACCTATAATTGAGTGTAAAAGCGAAAAGGCAGATCCCACAAGCGTGGGGAGGTTTTGACCTTCTCAGAGATATAAGAAGTTTGAAAGAAACCGCGACGCCAATATCCAAAGAATGGAAGCCTGTAGTAGGGTCAACGGAGGTTCAGGAAGGCGATATTACCACCAACACCAGTGAAGAAATCTGTATGGGAGAACGACCTTGCTAGACTCGAGAGTCTAGGGTAACCCGAATTATCACGGGACCTAAGCCACCAACACAGATGGTCCATGCAAAATGAACTACAAGTGGATGATCATTACAACCATAAGAATTTCAAAGACGCTTGCAAGCTATCGTAGAAACTTGAAACGACTATTTATGCCGCCAGATGAATGACACAATCGGACTAGAGAAATGGAGTTAGCCCATAAGAATCGGAAGGGTGGAAGGTAGAACAAACTAAAGAAGTATAAAAGGATTGTTGTGAGCAACTGTTACTAGCTAAGGAAATTTTGACAGATCACAATTAACACAGAATGGAGACTTACAACTTAATGTAAGAGCGAAAGGTAGACTTCACAAGCCTGGAGATGGTTTGTCTTCTTTCTAGATAAGAACTCTAAGGAAGAATCACAATGCCAGTATCGAAAGGATTGAAGCCCTGTAACATAGTCAACAGAGGTTTGGAAGGAAATATTCCAAACAACATCGATTAAGGAACCTGTGCTTGTGAGAATCGTGTGGTGGACTCAAGAGTCCAGGGTAACCCCCATTTATAACTGAACATAGGTCATCAACACAGACGGTCCATGTAAAGGGACTACAATTGGGAGGTAATTAAAAGTCATCAGAACTACAAGACGCTTACCATCTATTGTGGAGTGTTAGGAACGACTTTTGACGTCAGGCGAATGGCGTAGTGAGACTTGAGAAAGAGAGTTGTCCCAAAGGAAGCAAAAGAGTGAAAGATAAGACGAACTAAAGAAGGATAAAAGGATTAATCTAGTAGGTGATGTGCACCAAAAGTTTAATACTAGTAGAGGTATGAAATTGAGATAAGTCAATTATAGACTGACCGATGTCAACCAAGGACGTACAAGTATTGTTTGGTATTGACGAGTTATGTGCCGTTAAGAAGAGATTTTTGTGACGGTGGATCTATGAAGTAGTTTACCGACGCCTTAGAGGATTTCCTTAAGTAGGTAGTGACAACCTTCTTGGATGAATTAAAGGCATAAAGAGAAACGTTTTAAGGGTTACTTCTTGGGGGTTAAGATCAAACTTCGGTCGAGTCAGGTAGTTTGGATCCGTGCTAAGAGAATTTAGAAAGTAAACGGAAGAAGATGTTCTCCAATTGTTATTTTGTTTCATTAAGGCAATTAAGGAAGGCACTTGGTATTTAATCCGGTTAGGACTTATGGTATAATTGGAAGAAAGAGTATGATCACTTGGGACTCACAGAAAATGTCCTTATGATTAATGAGTGACAACAAAATTATCAGAGTAGCGCAGCTGAAATGTGGTGGGTCCTTACCCACAAAGCTAGAAGTAATGGTACAAAAAAACGACGTGTCAAGTTTAAGATGTTGATAGTTGGTGAAATGCATTTCGCTTGGAAGGAACGTGAGATAGGTTACTCGGAGTGATTGAAAATACTGTTCGGGAGTTGTATCACCATCAAGGTAGACAGGAAAGCATGTGCATGTAAGAGGTTATAGAAGGAGATTAGTACCCTATTATGGATCCAAGTGAAACATGATGACTTCGTCACATGTCGACAGGTAAGTAGTGTGGGAATTTAATACCGAATGGAGGACCATCAAGTCGTCTTCCCGATGGATTAAGAATAGAATTGACGATGTAATAAAAGTATTGTGCATGGTCTTCACTAGGGAACTCAAGGTGAGTAACTACCCTACTGAGTCGAAGACATATAAGGAAATAAGCGGCAGGGGTATAACTGGTCTGATAACCATGGTGGATAAAAGAGTGCACTGCAGATGGTATGTTAACTATTATCGAGTAGTTATGATCAAATAACGGTGATAGGAGATCACTTTGTGTCTAATACCGTCATTCCGGACATATTCTATGTCACTTAGGATCTTGGAAAATGTGTGAGAAGCCTAAGTTTGAGGAAACGATATATTAGAGATCTGTAAATAATATAATAATGCCTACTGAACAAATAGGATGACCACTAGATTTGATTTTTAGTTGTCTCGAGTGTTAGATGTTAGCATGAAATATTGTGATATTTTAGGCACGTTTTCTAAGTGTATTTGATTCATACTGATAGTCTTTGATTTAGCATTGTTGCATTTGTGAGCTAGTTTGCCTATATTGTCGATATGGATGTCTACACTAGCTTTATGTTGATTATAGGTGATTGAGAGTCATTTCCGAACGGAATCGAGCAAAGAAGAGTTGATTGAGTATGTCCATGAATTGAGGGCATTCTTAGGAGCAAAATAGAGTTCAACTTGAGGAGTGCACGAGGCTAGGGAAGAATCACGTTCTTGCCCTAAACCACGCTCTAAAATACGGCCGTACTACAAACCACGTTTAGTTCCACGGCCGTGGAACCTTGCAAAGAGAGGCGTGATGCATTCCAGTAACTATTACGGTCGTGGAATCCATGGTTCAAACCGTGACACTTTCCACGCTCTAAATTACGGTCGTGGAACCTTCCACGACCGTGATCTTGGCGATCTTTTTCGCCACATTTGGAAGCCACGATCTTTTGAAGATTGGGCCGGGCCGATGTTTTATCTTGCCCTATTAAAAGACGGACGAAGCAAGATTCCGTCATCCCCGCTTAGATGCACTTTTGCGACCTCGCTTTAGACCTTGGCTTACGCCTTTGCTTAGCGGCACTTACCCTCGTTCAACCCTCGCTTAGAGGCATTTACATCTCGCTGGAGATCGAAGTTCGTGTTGGGATTTGCCCTAATCTCGCACTTTTGGTGGAGATTGCTGTTGAGATTTCCGGATTGGCGGAAGATTGAAGTTTTTGGAAGATTGTTGCAAGAAGATTTCTCTTCTTGTTTAGGTTTGATTTGGAAGACGGATTGACATCCCGTTCTTCCTTCTTTCCTAAGATTGTGATTGTTTGCTTTATTCTGAATCTATTGACAATATTTGTTCTTGGTTGTGACTTTGAGATTGGTTTGAAGTTTATTGAAAGTTTTCGGAAGTTTTCATCTTTCAATCTTTTAATCTTGAATTTGATATCAACATGACTGTTATTGGCTAAAAACCCTTAACAATTCTAAGGTGAAGGGTTGATAGTTGTGGCTTAGATGATGATAGATCGATCGTAAACAGATTAGACCCTGAGAGTTAGAGAGAATCGTCGACGAACCCTAAATCACGGTTTGATCTTGAGTTCCACAGCCGTGGAGTCTCAAGATCTACCCGTAATTTCCCTTAAGTTTACGAACCTGCTTTTACTTTAATCCAAAGTTAAAGATTTGCTTTAACTTAGTTTAGGCTTGCCTTTTCTAGGTGGTAGTGAAGCCTCAACAACCTCTACCTCGATTGTGAGTGTCACAACCGTAATCGGTTAAGTTAGTCTTGATCCTTGGATTACAAGTTTGGGTATTTGCCATTAATTCTTGCCTCTAGAACCTTTCTATATTGAAGCCTCAACAACCTGTATAGAGAGTGTCTTGTAGGTGAGTCATATAAGGTTTTTGGAACTTCACCGTATGATTACCTTACATTAGCATACCTTTGCATATCTCAACTCTGTCGTTATATCATTAGTATATCTTGAATCGATTGCCACAACTGGATGTTTGGATCTTTAGGATTGTTGTTTTCCCAATATTTGCAAAGACTCTCATATTTACTTGCTTGATAATCTGCAATTGAATTTATTCCCACCCAAATCACTGTGTTCGATACTCTGGAATTCTTGCTTAACTACGTCGTTCCGTACACTGCGGGTTCGCTTGCTTGATTCTAGTTTTATAAATTTAAAGCTTATTTGCACACACCTTTAGGGGCGAACAAATTTTTGGCGCCGTTGCCGGAGATTTGGTTTCGGCCGAATTCGGTAGCCGGTTGTCAAGCTTGGGAGCTTGCTCTCGTTATTTAATATTACTTTGAGTGCATGCGCAGGTCTAGGAACACTAAAGATCTCTTACCTCTTGATCAAGAGCTAGAGAAAACTTTAAGGCAATAGCGCAAGGAAAAGAAGATGGCTGAAGGACACGAACGTGATCTTCAAGCAGAGTTGGCGGAGAAGGAAGCTCAACTCCAATGGAATGAGACTCTCCGCCAAGATGAGATGGATCGTCATCAATCTCAAGTTAACAATCTACAAGACATGATCTTCCAAATGAGGATAGAACTAAGCGACCTTAAGAATAAGGGAAGCAAGAAATTCTCAAGGAAAGCATCAAGGTCTAGAAGAAAAGGTCACTCATCCACTGATACTATTGATTCTTCCATGCCACCGTTAGAGGAGATTGATCCCACAATCAATGTGAATCCTTTCCATCCACGGGGAGCTTCTAATCGTCGTGTTCCACCAAGGAATGCGAGGATCGAACGTGTAGATGAAGAGCCAAGAACTCTTGGCCAGCGGATGGATCCAACACAACAACCACGCCGTTTGGGCGTGAACTTTGATGCTGATGATGTGCAAGGGTTCAGCTTCAACCCTCAAGTCATTACTCTTGTTCGCCAAAACCAATTTGGCGGGACAAGCGCTGAATCTCCACACCAACACTTGCAGAGCTTTGAGTGTATGATGGAGACAATGAGACCGAAGAGCGCTACTACCAACAACTATAAGGTCAAACCCTTCTTCTTCTCCTTGAAAGGGAAAGCGTTGTCTTGGTACCAAGCTCTTCCTAGGGGAAACTAGACACGTGGGAAGACCTTTCCGCGGAGTTCCTCACCAAATTCTTTCCGCCATCCAAAACGGCGGAACTTAGAGGTAAGATCAATGCATTTTCCATGAGATCTAACGAAAGTTTGTTTCAATGTTGGGAAAGGTTTCAGGACTTGTTATTGGATTGCCCTCATCATGGCATATCCAAGCTTGCATTGTTGGAGATTTACTACAAGGGGTTAGATGCGGGAACGCAATTCAACCTCCAATCCCTCTCATGTGGAACATTCATGGACATGAGAGAAGATGACGCTTGGGACTTCATTGAGAAGCAAGCAAGAGTCATAGAGAAGTATTCCCACCGGAAAGTGGAGGGAAATCGTGTGGAGCAAGGAGCAAAGCTCACACATGAAGCTCAAAATCAGATTTTCTCCCTCAACAATGAGATCAAAGAGTTAAAGGAGGCTATCAAGACCAACTTCCTAAAGCAACAAGGGAAGGATGTTGGTTATTTGGGCGACAACAATGGCGGCGATAACAATAACCGGAACAACAACCGGAATAACAATTGGAATGGAAACAACAACAACCGGAACAACAATTGGAACAACAATAGGGTTCAAACAACAGCAATTGGCGCTCCAATCAACAAAATTCCGGTAACTCTTATCCTTCCAATTCTAATTCACTAACTCCACCTTCCTCTTCCTCTACTCCTTTGAAAAGCCAGGGGCAATCATCTAATGGAGGAAATACTTCGGGGAAGGAGAAGCCCGATCCCATGTTGGAAACGATTTTAGGAAAGCTACAAGGGTTGGAGAACCGCATCATTAAGGTTGATGATCAAATTTCTAAGGTTGACAAAGCTCATAAGGTCTTGGAAAACCAAATGTTCAACCATGCGGAGGAAGTTCCTAGGAATCAAGGGAAACTTCCAGGAAAGACGGAGGACAACCCTAAGGGAAGCGTTATGGCAATCACAACTAGGAGCGGAGTGACTACCACCGAACCGCAGCCTAAGTTCGTTGAAGTCTCCGTAGAAAAGGACAAGGAGAAAGAGAAGGGGAAGGAGAAGGAAGATGTCTACGTTCCTCCTCCAGCTTATAAACCTCCCCTACCATTCCCTCAATCTAGGGCGAGAGCGCGCCTAGATAAACAATTTGGTAAGTTCATAGAACTCATGAGCAAGCTGCATATTAATATACCATTTATTGATGCTATTGTAGGTATGCCGGCTTATGACAAGTTCTTGAAGGAGCTCCTCTCTAACAAGAGGAAGCTAGAAGACTTCGGAGAGGTTAAGATGAGTTCGGATTCTTCGGATCTCATCATAGAACTCATTTTGCATTCCCATAGGAGTGGGAGATGTCACATACGATGCGTTATGTGACTTAGGAGCAAGTGTGAGCATCATACCACTTGCATTGTGTAGGAAGATCGGTTTAGGCGACCCTAAACCGGTGAAGATGACGTTGTACATGGCGGATCGATCCATCACTCGCCCCGTCGGTATTATAGAAGACGTCCCGGTCAAGCTAGGTAAATTCTTTGTTCCCATTGATTTTGTCGTGCTTGACATTCCTGCAAATAGTCCGGTCCCGATCATACTCGGAAGACCGTTTATTGCAACTTCCGGCTGCATAGTCGATTGCAAGAATGGTAGACTCGCTTTTGATATAGGAGAAGAGAAAGTAGAGTTCGTTCTTTCCACTCTAGTGAAGGAGCCAATCTTTGATGAGGATATTTTCGATATCCAAGATGAAGAAGGTTTGTCTAGGGAGGAGGTAAGTGCGATTCTCTTTAACGATCCTTTACAAAAGGTTATCACTATGAGTCTAACCAATGTAGGGGAAGAAGAAGAGTGCAATGAGGCAATTGAAGCCTTAGAAGCACAAGAAGAGATAGGTGAAGTGGAGTTTGAAAAACTCCACGATGAGGCAGAAAACGTGAGAATCCACGGTTATACCCTGTATTCCACGGCCGTGGATTTCACAACCAAAACCATGCCTCACTCCAGGGAGTTATACGGTCGTGGAGAAGATGTGACAACCGTATTTCCCTTCCACGCCCTAAACCACGGCCGTGGAGGCCATGAGGAACCCGTAATTTTGGGCGTGGAAACGAGTGATCGAGACACTTCTTCAACTTCTTCTGATTCTTCTCCCGCACACTCATCACCCTTAGAAACCTCTAAGGAGACATCGGATGCTTCTCAAGGATCATTGGAAGCTCCGAAAGCAATGGAACTCAAGCCACTTCCTACTCATCTAAGGTAAGCTTTTCTAGGATCTAATTATACCTTTCCAGTTATTGTTAGTTCCGATCTAAGCATAGATGAACATAATCAGCTCATGATTGTCCTGAGGAAACATAAGAAAGCTATAGGCTATACTATTGAGGACTTAGTAGGAATTAAACCCTCTCTATGCATGCATAAGATACTAATGGAGGAAGATTTTAGAACTTCAAGACAACCTCAAAGGCGGTTGAATCCGACCATGAAGGAGATTGTCAAGAAGGAAATTATTAAGCTTCTTGATGCAGGTATCATCTACCCTATCTCCGATAGTAAGTGGGTGAGTCTGGTTCAAGTAGTTCCGAAGAAGGGAGGAATGACGGTCATCACCAACAAAAACAACGAACTCATTCCTACCCGAACTGTGACGGGATGGCGGATGTGCATAGACTACCGCAAGCTCAACAATGCAACGCGGAAGGATCATTTCCCATTGCCATTCATTGATCAAATGCTTGAAAGGTTAGCACAACATTCACATTTTTGCTACCTTGACGGTTATAGTGGTTTCTTTCAGATTCCGATACACCTGGATGATCAAGAGAAGACCACATTCACGTGCCCATGGGGTACGTTTGCTTATAGGAGAATGCCGTTCGGGCTTTGCAACGCCCCAGCCACCTTCCAACGATGCATGATGGCCATCTTCTCCGAATACGTAGAGGAAATCATGGAAGTCTTCATGGACGACTTCTCCGTATACGGTTCCTCTTTTAACGATTGCCTTTCTAACCTTTCTCTTGTTTTGCAAAGGTGTGAAGACACTAACCTAGTTCTTAATTGGGAGAAGTGTCAATTTATGGTTAAGGAAGGAATTGTATTAGGCCACTTAGTCTCTAGTAGAGGGATAGAGGTAGACAAGGCTAAGATAGAGACCATAGAGAAGCTTCCTCCCCAAATTTCGGTGAAAGGGATAAGAAGTTTCCTAGGACATGTTGGATTTTATAGACGTTTCATTAAGGACTTTTCTAAGATATCAAAACCTCTCACTAATCTATTGATGAAGGATGCGGTTTTTGAGTTTTCGCAGGAATGTTTAGATGCGTTTAACACCATTCGGCAAGCTCTAATTTCAGCACCTATTATCCAACCCCCGGATTGGACTCTTCCCTTTGAGATTATGTGCGACGCTAGTGACGTAGCTATTGGAGCTGTTCTTGGACAACGAAAGGAAGGGCGAACCCATGCCATATACTATGCTAGCAAGACGCTAGATGAAGCACAACTCAACTACGCCACTACCGAAAAAGAGTTTTTATCCATTGTCTATGCTATTGACAAGTTTCGCTCTTATCTTGTAGGTGCAAAGGTGATTGTCTACACGGATCATGCTGCGATCCGGTACCTCCTTGCGAAGAAAGATGCGAAGCCAAGGCTAATTAGATGGATTCTTCTCCTACAAGAATTCGATCTTGAGATCCGCGACAAGAAAGGTTCAGAAAATTCTGTTGCGGATCATTTGAGTCGCCTAACACATCTAGAGGACGACCATTTACCCATCGACGACTCCTTCCCGGACGAACACCTACACCTTATTGAGGAGTGCATCGATGTGATCTCCAAAGGTAACGAACCATGGTTTGCTGATTTTGTTAACTATTTGGTTTGTCAGGAGATACCGCCCGGACTATCCTACGCACAAAGGAAGAAGTTCTTTAAGGACGTCCGGGAATACTTTTGGAACGAGCCTCTCCTCTTTAAGAGAGTTCCGGATGGCATCATTCGGCGATGTGTGCCGGAGGATGAGATGCAAAGTGTCATCCGCCATTGTCATTCACTACCTTGTGGAGGACACGCTAGTTCGAACAAGACTAGCGCAAAGGTATTGGAATCTGGATTCTTTTGGCCTACTTTATTTAGAGATGTGCAATCCTTTGTTTCTTGATGCGATGCTTGTCAAAGAACAGGCAATATCTCTAGGAGGAATGAGATGCCCCTCAACAACATCCAAGAGGTGGAGATTTTCGACGTTTGGGGAGTCGATTTCATGGGACCATTCCCATCCTCTTGTGGAAACCAATACATACTATTGGCGGTGGATTATGTTTCTAGATGGGTGGAAGCAATTGCCTCTCCCACCAATGATGCCATGGTGGTGGTTAAGTTCTTCAACAAGACCATTTTCCCGCGATTTGGGATGCCAAGGACGATCATTAGTGATGGAGGTTCTCACTTCATTGCCCGGCGCTTTGAAGCTCTTCTAGCTAAGTATGGGGTTACTCACAAGATCGCTACCCCTTATCATCCACAAACAAGTGGACAAGTTGAGATCTCAAATAGGGAGATCAAAGGAATCTTAGAGAAGACGGTTTCAAGGACTAGGAAGGATTGGTCCTTGAAGCTTGACGATGCATTGTGGGCATACCGGACTGCATACAAGACTCCCATAGGAACCACACCATACAACCTTGTGTATGGGAAGTCTTGTCACTTGCCGGTAGAGTTGGAGCACAAAGCGTTTTGGGCTATCAAGTGGTTGAACTTCAGCATGAAGGAAGCGGGAGAGAAGCGTCTCCTAGACATCAATGAGTTGGATGAACTCCGCTTGAATGCTTATGAAAACGCTAAGATTTATAAGGAGAGAGCAAAGCGTTGGCATGATAAACATATCATTCCAAAGGACTTCAAAGAAGGAGATCAAGTTCTCCTCTTCAATTCAAGGCTTCGTCTTTTTCCAGGCAAGCTTAAATCTTGTTGGACCGGACCTTTTCTAATTAAGCGTATTTTCCCCCATGGTGCAGTTGAAGTATGGGGTGAAGCGAGCGGAACTTTTAAGGTGAACGGCCAACGACTCAAGAAGTATACGCCGGAACTCCAAGCTGAGGAGTTCGTGCCTACCGCACTCGAATAAGTGCGAGATTGGTCTAGCTACGGACCTTAAACAAAGCGCTTCTTGGGAGGCAACCCAAGGTATTGCATTTTTGTTTTTGTTTTCGATTCATTGATTAGCTTAGTATAAGCGTTTTTGCTTTGTTTTTGCCTCGATTCCTTCCGGTCTGTTCTTGTTTTTGGATGTAGGAACGATGGAAAAGGGAAAGGGGAGGATAATGTCGAAGAAAAGTGACGAAATTTGGACTTTGGAGCTTTACAGAGGGTTCCACGGCCTAAACCACGGTCGTGACAGCTACAGTACCCGTAATTTCCAAAAGCCTTTGAAAAATCACCAAAACCACGGTTCCGTACACTTCCACGGCCGTGGAACACCCCGACAGACCGTGATTTTCAAAAATTTTGCCTGTGACTATATAAACCACATTCTTCACAAAAATCATCCCAAAACCCCTCTTCCACGCCCTAATTGCCGAAATCCACGACCCTCTCTCAAATCCTCGTTTCTTAATCGTTTTTAACGATTCTTCCTCCTAAACTAAAGCAAATTCAACCACAAACAAGATCCAAGCGACGAATCAAGCGGAAATTCACCAACGAACGCGCAATTCGGATTTTTCAATCCGAAAAATAGGTTTTTTCTCTCTTCTTGATTCTTGCCGATTTGGTTCGTTTTTGTTAGAGATTTTTAGGAAGAACTGATTGAGATTGGAAGAAATTAGATTAGGACTGCCTGTTGTGGAGATTGATTGCTGATTTGCTGAGATTTGTGATTTTCTGAGACGAATCACGGTCTTTGGAGGAATTACGGCCGTGGTTTCCATAGAACAGCCCGTAATTTTCAACATAATGGACTTTGTAAGGAGAGTTTCGGGGAGGATCAAAGAGAAGAAGAATGATCAGAATAAGAAAAGGAAGGGTAATCCCTCCTCCTCCTCATCCTCTAGGGCACCACCACCCTCTTCCCCTTCACCTCCATCCTCACCTCCTCATCCTAGAATCCCGACCATACATGACGATCATCTCGATGCACTCGAGAGGATCAAGGAGAGGCCAGTGATTGGCCCTAGATACTTGTTGTTGGAGGATCTAGCTCCTTTCAACATAGTTGATGACCTAACTTGGCTCTTGGATAGAGCCGGACTTATTGTCTTCTCCGCTATCCGAGAAGACGCTTATGAGGAGATTACACGGGAGGTTGTGACATCTTTTGAGCACAGCCATGTAGACAGGACCGTCTCTTTCCGTCTCATGGAAAGAGACTACCATCTTAGCATCCGTGAGTTTGGGACTATTTTCGGGTTTCAGGAGACCTTTAACGGTCGCTTTCCTAGTGGCGTTTACGCCAAGGATTTTTGGGAGGAGGTGGCGATGATTTACGCTAGCGAGGACCGCTGGCAGCCCGCTGACACCAAGGCTAGGTTGATGTACCACCTAGCCTTGAAGATTGCTCATCCTGTTCTTTCGGAGTGTCTCTTTCCTAGGACGGAGACGCCCCAAAAGATCAAGACGGATGAGCTCTTTTTACTCTAATCCATGTTGTATGGACGCCGTGCTGATTGTGCTACTCTCTTGGCTGCTACTATGAGCAAGCTCAAGAATAAGAAGAAGGGCAACATAGGATATGGTGGGATAGTTACCCATATTGCTAGGAGCTTTGGTGTTGATTTTTCTGCTTGCACCCGTATACCGGCCGTACCTTTAGGGCTACATGCTTTCATGACTAGGGGTCTCATTTTCCCCACACATAAAGGTCCGCCTTATGCGGGCATGCCATGGGAGAGCAGGACGGGTAGGGGTATAGAGTGGCTACTGGAGTACTCCATTATGGCGGGACGCCATAATTGGAAGGAGACGTTCGTTGCTATGCATGCGAACAAGATAGCAGCTCCCCCATATGTCCCACCGCCAGTTGTTGAGGAGGAGATGGGAGATCAGTTTGAGGGTGGAGGAGGAGCTGAGGAGGAGTTTGGCACGTTTCCGGATCAGCCAGAGGTGGCCCCCGATGCACCTAGACTTTCTCCACGTCCAGCTAGAGCTTCAGGCTCGTCTTCTCGCCGCACTAGCGTGAGTGAGAGGCCTACGTGGATGACCACACCCCCTACATGGTATGGCATTCCCCCTCCTTGGTCTATAGAGCAGACAACAGCACCAGCACCACCACCAGCACCATCCGACGCTCCAGTATGGTATAGTCAAGCTCCGGGATGGTACGAGCAGATGCCGGATTGGGCTACCGGATTTTCAGAGAGAGTAGGAGCATTGGAGATCCGAGCCGATGCTAGAGATGGACGCCTAGACGACCTCGACCACATGATGAGAGACGTCTACCGCCAGCAGTTTGGGCGGTTCTATGATCCTAGCTTCTCTCCATTCCCGCCTCCACCAGCGCCGCAGTGATGAGAGTTTGATGATTGACCGTTCGCTTTAGACATTCCGCCACCACTTTGTGAGTTTCTTTTTCTTTTCTTCTTTTCTTTCTTTCTTTTGAACATTAGGGACAATGTTCGTCCTAAGTATGGGGTGGGATGTACTAAAAGTTTGTAATAACTCTTACTCACTATGCTTGCTTCTATTAGAGACTATCTTTGCATGTTCATTATATTGTTGCACGTTTCATTATCGCATTGCATGAAAAAAAAAGAACTTGAAAAACCCATAAAAATTGAAAAATTTTAAAAAATTTTGTGCTTCTAATGAATTGAGATGATTTCTATGATAATCACTACTTGTGAATTGAGTTTGATGACAATTGCATGCTTAAAAGAATAGTGAATTGAAAAGAATTTGAATGAATGAATTTTACCTCTTTTGCAAGTCTCATAATGTGATGAATATTGTCTAAATCATGTTGAGAAATTGAAGTTGAAATCACACTATAAGTTCTTATACTTCTTGTTGAGATGATTAAGGCAATTCGATTTTTCTTTCTTCTTTCTTTGATCATTCTAGCTCCTCATTGAAATATTGACCTCTTTTACCTATCCGGGAATTTGGAGAAGTGAATGAAAAAGGCATGTTTGATGTGGGAGGGCCATGAGAGCAAATTTTTGCAATCAAAAGAATAGAAAGAAATTCTAGGTTTGGGGAAGTCAATCATGATGATGAGTAACTCGGTACCATTCACATAGCCGGGTGTTTGTGTCTTGCCAAAGTCGGATTGAGCGATATTCCTAGCGGATTATGGTATGTGCGCTAAGGGTTTGAGGCATCTCATAAAAATTGAGAAACGCCAATCTCCTAGGCTTCGGTTTTTGTGCACCTCTATCCATAACTCCAAAAGTAAAGTCGAAAAATGAAAAGAAGAGAGCGAAGCTCTAAGTTGAAGTGTTGCGGAAACCGCAAAAGAAGAAGAAGGGTAGTTGTCCACTTTCCCGGATTCATGCACCACATTCCTTAAAAGTCTCCTTCCCTTTCCACATTCTAGACCTTTTCTTTGAAAGTCCTTAAGATCAAAAGAATGTTATATGACTTGGTGATCTAAATTGAAGTTTCTTATGATTGATTTTGATAATGTTTGAAGGTTATGATGCTTGTTTAGAAGTTTAATTAATTCATGAATTTTCTTTACTTTTTACTCATTGATTAAGTGTATGAAAGTCTTATAAACGATTGAAGCAAGATTTGAGAATGATCTATTCTTTAGAAGGCACATTCCTCCAAAAGAAGTATTGCTTTAAGAAGGTACACATATTTCATCCTAACTTTTGTTTAAAGCTTTTTGAGAGACCTTGCTTAGGGACAAGCAAGCGTTAAGTATGGGGTTATTTGTTAGCATGAAATATTGTGATATTTTAGGCACGTTTTCTAAGTGTATTTGATTCATATTGATAGTCTTTGATTTAGCATTGTTGCATTTGTGAGCTAGTTTGCCTATATTGTCGATATGGATATCTACACTAGCTTTATGTTGATTATAGGTGATTGAGAGTCATTTCCGAACGGAATCGAGCAAAGAAGAGTTGATTGAGTATGTCCATGAATTGAGGGCATTCTTAGGAGCAAAATAGAGTTCAACTTGAGGAGTGCACGAGATTAGGGAAGAATCACGTTCTTGCCCTAAACCACGCTCTAAAATACGGCCGTACTACAAACCACGTTTAGTTCCACGGCCGTGGAACCTTGCAAAGAGAGGCGTGATGCATTCCAATAACTATTACGGTCGTGGAATCCATGGTTCAAACCGTGACACTTTCCACGCTCTAAATTACGGTCGTGGAACCTTCCATGACCGTGATCTTGGCGATCTTTTTCGCCACATTTTGAAGCCACGATCTTTTGAAGATTGGGCCGGGCCGATGTTTTATCTTGCCCTATAAAAAGACGGACGAAGCAAGATTCCGTCATCCCCGCTTAGACGCACTTTTGCGACCTCGCTTTAGACCTTGGCTTATGCCTTTGCTTAGCGGCACTTACCCTCGTTCAACCCTCGCTTAGAGGCATTTACATCTCGTTGGAGATCGAAGTTCGTGTTGGGATTTGCCCTAATCTCGAACTTTTGGTGGAGATTGCTGTTGAGATTTCCGGATTGGCGGAAGATTGAAGTTTTTGGAAGATTGTTGCAAGAAGATTTCTCTTCTTGTTTAGGTTTGATTTGGAAGACGGATTGACATCCCGTTCTTCCTTCTTTCCTAAGATTGTGATTGTTTGCTTTATTCTGAATCTATTGACAATATTTGTTCTTGGTTGTGACTTTAAGATTGGTTTGAAGTTTATTGAAAGTTTTCGGAAGTTTTCATCTTTCAATCTTTTTATCTTGAATTTGATATCAACATGACTGTTATTGGCTAAAAACCCTTAACAATTCTAAGGTGAAGGGTTGATAGTTGTGGCTTAGATGATGATAGATCGATCGTAAACAGATTAGACCTTGAGAGTTAGAGAGAATCGTCGACGAACCCTAAATCACGGTTTGATCTTGAGTTCCACGGCCGTGGAGTCTCAAGATCTACCCGTAATTTCCCTTAAGTTTACGAACCTGCTTTTACTTTAATCCAAAGTTAAAGATTTGCTTTAACTTAGTTTAGGCTTGCCTTTTCTAGGTGGTAGTGAAGCCTCAACAACCTCTACCTCGATTGTGAGTGTCACAACCGTAATCGGTTAAGTTAGTCTTGATCCTTGGATTCCAAGTTTGGGTATTTGCCATTAATTCTTGCCTCTAGAACCTTTCTATATTGAAGCCTCAACAACCTGTATAGAGAGTGTCTTGTAGGTGAGCCATATAAGGTTTTTGGAACTTCACCGTACGATTACCTTACATTAGCATACCTTTCCATATCTCAACTCTGTCGTTATATCATTAGTATATCTTGAATCGATTGCCACAACTGGATGTTTGGATCTTTAGGATTGTTGTTTTCCCAATATTTGCAAAGACTCTCATATTTACTTGCTTGATAATCTGCAATTGAATTTATTCCCACCCAAATCCTTGTGTTCGATACTCTGGAATTCTTGCTTAACTACGTCGATCCGTACACTGCGGGTTCGCTTGCTTGATTCTAGTTTTATAAATTTAAAGCTTATTTGCACACACCTTTATGGGAGAACATTAGACCTGAAAAGGGTAAAGGTAATGATTCCTTACTTGAGGAATAAGATGACTGAGTAATATTAAAAGACAAGACCAAGTGGGTCGTGATACGAAGAGCATTGGGCACTTGGAAAGTGTGGCGGATGTTCAAGACCTTTGGCCTGAGTGTGTAGTCAGAACCTTTTTAGAAGGCCGGAAGCAAGTGGTCATAACGAAGGGAAGGAAGTTGAATAGATTATTTTCCGTAGGGTCATCAAAGGATCTGGAAGTAAGTTGTGTAAGGCAACCAGTGGAAGTTTTAAAGCGGTAAAAGTGACTAATGGACTAGTATTCCTCACCTTATTGGAGAGTGTAGCTTCAGTTCTTCACGGAGACTAAGTTTGGGAACTGAGTTGGAGAATTTTGGTGGAGAGATACCTACCAGACACGAGTTAGGTCATCAAGATTAGAGGATCAGACAGTTGAGCCGGATGATACCGGTGAGATACCCGGTAACCACTCTAGAACGTAGTAGCAGGCGGTTGTGATCTAAGTACTTGAAAAGATTTAAGATTAAGTGGTTTTAAGAAAAGCCGATAAGGCTATCTAAGATATTGGGGTTAGTAAGAGACGTAACATTTCAAAGACCTATGTAGCGATAGTTGTAACCTCGGGAGTGAAGAGTTAGGGCTTGACCTTGTATGTGTGATATTGTTTGACTGCTTGTTTATTTCACGATTGAGTGTTTGGTCAGTGATGTGTGTTTTTGGTAATCTTGATGTGCGGGAAACTTAGATGGGAAACGACGAAACTTTTGTGTAGTGATCAAACACACCCATATGGTCCCTTAAAGGCCGATCAGGATTGTCTTACCCTAAGTTTCGGGACGAAACTTATTTTGAGGGGGATCTGATGTTACGACCAGTTTTTTTTCGTTACGCTTTGATACGGTTAGAGAAGTTTAGGAAACGAATAAAAATTTATTCAGACTAGGACATACCAGTTTATTTACGGAAGTCGTTAATTAAGTACCTTGTTCTAAGTTTCGGGATGAAACATATTTTAAGGGGGTACTGATGTAATATCCAAAATTTTTATTCTGTTTAATTCGGAATCAATTCGACTTCGAGCCGTTGACGGTTCCCATTCTATCTAGTATTTCTTTCGTCACAAATTTTATCATTTTATGTAGAATTTAATTCACATAAAATGATAAAATTATAACAAACCCTAATTCTTATAATTAATCCTTAACGACGACTTTAGACAAGATCATGACAAGGCTGAGACAAGACTGTGACAAAGCTGTGACGAGACCATGACAGAGCTGAGACGAGGTCATGACGAAGCCCGACAACTCTGTGACGAAGTCATGCATGGGCCTGACAAAGCCATGACGAGGTTTTGACAAGGCTTGACAACCTCAGCCCATTCTTTCCTACCTTGCTTCAGCCCAACCTTTTGCCTATGTTTTCAGCCCACTCCCTTCCTCTTTTATTTCATCTCACCTTTGCCTCCTTGTTCCAGCCCATGCCCTGAAGAATAACAAACCAGACAGCCTCGAGCAGCTCTCGTGTAGGAAGCCCAGCAGGCTTGCTTGCCCAGGCATCTCGGGAATGACGAGCCCAAGACGCTAGTGATGCCTGCGCAGCCGGGCCTCTCCCTTGCATCTCCTTGCTCCAGCCCACCTACGTGCTTTTGCCCGGCCCACCTGTGAGGGACGTGAATTGCCCTAGCTCACTTGTAAACTCCTTCACCCCAAAGAACACCAGTGGGCACCAATGCTCCACAGCCACAACCGCCGTGCAACCTCCTACCCTCTCGCATACCTCCAGCATTTACCCCTCGCTCACGTACGTGACGGTCGCTGCCAACATCTCCTTCGTTTTGTCGCCCTCCTACCGCCTTTATCTCCTAGTGTTGCAAGTTGCAATTGATTCCTTGTCTTTGCAGGATGGAAACAATCTGGCCTCCCTCATCTCCTCTCTAGCACCCAAGCAGCAACCTTGGACATCGTCTTCTCCGTCCGGGGTCGGTCTTCCCTCGTCGACACACCTTCGACAACGACCCTGGAGCCACAGTCGGCCCTCTCTCTCCCTCCGGATGCACTGGGTCGACAAGCCGAGGCTCCCCTGACACCTTCCTCTGTCGTCTCCTCCCCAATCTCAGCAACGCCTCTCTTCCTGTTGACGTGCACGCAACAACAGCGCATGGAGTCGCCTTCTGTCTTCTTCCTTGTACTAGTTTGCTTGTCGAGTCACTCTTGTCTGGTAAATACCGCACCTCCCTTCACTACATTACCTTGTATCTATATGTGCTGATTACAACCCCTGTTTTTGTGTGGAAACCTGCTAGAACTGCCTCGGAAGATAGCAAGAAGAGCTGAGGTTTTTCTGAGAGTTCGGAATTGAGGAACATCCAACATCGAGTTTAGATTTGAGTAAGTATACTCCTCTTTTGCTGCTGATTTTTGGATATATTGTGGACAAGATTTTAGAGTAGAACATATCAACATTTGGGATAAATCCATCGAGTGGTTTAGGATTTATGAATTTTCAAAGATTGGGTCGTAAGTAGTTTTTTTTCTGTTGTGCTGAAATTTCTTAAGTGTTGGAAAAACTGCTAGTTTTGTGATCCAGATTTGGGTAAGTTAGACGCCTCCTTTATTGCTGATTTTCGGATATGTTATAGTTGGTATTTCATAGTAGAACATACTGAAATTTTAGAGGCATCCGAGTTGCAGTTTAAGAGTTATGGCGTCCCAAAGTGGAGACCTTGAGCAGTTTATAGGTTATGCTGAATGTTGTCTAAAACTGCTTGTGACCCAGTTTTGTGATATAGATTTGATTGGGTTATATTTCTCGGTTAGACTTGAATTTTTGATATGTCGTAGTTAAGACTTCATAGTGAAATATATAAAACTTTGAGAGGATTCCATCGAGAGGTTTAGGAGTTATGATTTTTCAAAGTCAAGGCTGTAAGCAGTTTTCCGGATAGTTGCTGAAATATTCTAAGTGTTAGAAAAAAAAAACTGCTTGTGATGCAGTTTTGCGAGGTAGATTTGGAGGGGTTATTAACCTCTGTTTGACTTGATTTTTGGATATGTTGTTGATGGATACTTATAGGAGCATGTGGTAAAAGTGGAGAGCGGTCCGTTGGGTTAATCCAGATTTAGGATATTCCGAAGTTGCGTATAAGTATAGTTTTGTTTAGAAGAGTTGTGTTTGGTTTTAAGTGTCGATCAATCTTATGCGTTTATGTTCTTGTGAGGATGTTGAGCCTAGAAGTCTAAGGACTTCTAGTTGACTAGAGTGTTGTTTGATTCGTGTGCCTTGTCTTTAACAGGCGTTGTGCGTTTTCCCGAGGGGAACTTGAGAGTGTGCTAATCCGTTGCGCTTGGAGACTGGTAAGTCCACGGACTTACTTAGCGGGCTTCTTGCATGTGTGTGATGTGTATGAGTGGTGATTTTTAGTTAAGATAAATAACGAAACCGGATTAGGCTGACTTTATTATTTACGTAATTGACCCAAGTGTATGATAACGGGTCATGACATCATCTACCTAGCTCTTGCGAGAGTCTAGGAGGTTCCCTGCGACCAGCCCAGTCAGGTAGACGGTTAGATGCATTAGTATCATTCCTCGTATGTAAACGGGGAAAGGGGCGAGGTTTGGAAATCCCTCGTGTCACAAAATAAGTATCATTAGTAATGACATATCACCTAATTAAAGATAATAAAAGGATTGAGTGTTGTATGTTGATTGTGTATGTTGTGTGTTTGTGCTTTTACATTTATACTTATGCATAGAATGTTAGCTAACGGTTTTATACCGCTTGTAGATGCCTTGCAAGTTAAGATAGTTGTAGAGAGATCCGGAGGAAATGGTCAGCCGGGTCCACATACTCTTTTTGTTGGGGACGAGGTTGTCTTTTGTTCTTCACTTCCGTTGTTTTAGTACCGTTGCTTTGTAAGGCTGATACATATCCTTCATGTATATATTGTTTAAAGTTTTCAAATGTTTTTAATACTTTTGTGCCTTGTTGTAAGATCCTAGTAAAATTGTTGTCAAACTAAGGTCGGGACCCATTGTGAGGTCCTAACCAGTAGCTCCCCGAGTTCTCAGAATTTAGGGTGTTACAATATGTTATCAGAGCCAGGTTGGCAACAATGGCTCTTGAAATCTTCTGAAAGACCGAATTTATAAAATAACTAGAACCCGAAAGGGGTCTAAGATTTTCAAAATGAATTTCTGTTTTTCCACATTCGCATAGTCGGGTTGTTGGGTTAGTAGTACGTCGGACCACCATCGCTCTCCGAGGATCTCTGCAACTTTGATTGATAGGAGTTAGCTTATAGACTTTTTATGATGGTTATTATAATATTGTATATACATGTGTATGCTTAGCTTGTTAGTATCCTAAAGGATATTTTATATCCTTTTGTCGTGATATCACGAAGCGATTATCGCTTCATGATAAATCAACTGCGGATTTGAAGAATTTCCAACACGAGGCAATGAAATCGGACCTTGAATTGAGTATTATACTCGGGTAGGCTGCTTGGTGATCCTTACAAATTAACAAAAGAACAAGTGAACAAGGAAGTAAAGTTGTGAAGATAATTTTTACCACATGCACAATCAGATGTGGATGAAATCCCTGAGGTAGTTCAGTTAGAAGGAATAGAAGGTCGTACAAGAAACTCGGGCATACGAGGCCGAGAGACGGAATTGGAAGAACCATGCAAAAGACTACAAGAGTGCGGAGTAGATATAACAATATTGGAACAGGACAAGTAGAATTGAGTACAACCAAGATTGTGGAATCAAGGACATTATAATCGAGGCGGATGCCCCATAATAGACCATTAGAGGCATGAGAAACCAGAAGAGACAAAGTGTCAATCCGGGTGTGAGAATCTAAGGTGCACGGAATGAAGACCTACAATTGAGTGTAAAAGTGAAAAGGCAGACCCCACAAGCGTGGGGAGGTTTTGACCTCCTCAGAGATATAAGAAGTTTGAAAGAAACCGCGACGCCAATATCCAAAGAATAGAAGCCTGTAGTAGGGTCAACGGAGGTTCAGGAACGCGATATTACCACCAACATCAATGAAGAAATCTGTATGGGAGAACGACCTTGCTAGACTCGAGAGTCCAGGGTAACCCGAATTCTCATGGGACCTAAGCCACCAACACAGATGGTCCATGCAAAATGAACTACAAGTGGATGATCATTACAGCCATAAGAATTTCAAAGACGCTTGCAAGCTATCGTGGAAACTTGAAACGACTATTTATGCCAAATGAATGACACAGTCGGACTAGAGAAATGAAGTTAGCCCATAAGAAGCGGAAGGGTGAAAGGTCGAACGAACTAAAGAAGTATAATGGAGTTATGCCAGATGATCATTACAACCTTGTTGTAAGATCCTAGTAAAAGTTTTGTCAAACTATGGTCGGGACCCATTATGAGGTCCTAACCAGTAGCTCCCCGAGTTCTCAGACTTTGGGGTGTTACAATATCTTGGTCGGGGCAACATGGACTGGGTCTTGCCTCGGTCGAGGATCTGGGATCGGTCGAGGCAGAAACTGGGCCCTTAGTGCGGCCATATCTGCTTCGATCTCTTCAGTTCTTGCGTGAGTGTGCTCTATCTCTCGCTATAGTTCTTCTTGGTAAAGGCGTAGCTGTTCCAACGCCTCCTTCAATTTGGCTTCAAGATCGCGATTGTCTTGATTGGCCATCTTAGTTTCTTTCAATCGCCGTTTGTAGGTCTGTTCTGGTTCGGGATCGTAAGGAACGATTTCCTTCCCAGCACGGGTTCTTCGCATAAACCTAAGAAAAAGATCCTGCGAAAACATTCAAGTAGAGTGGTTAATAGTAACAAGGGCAATTGCCCCAAAAGACAACAACAACCGGCTCGGTCTAGACCAAGTCCCCGGCAACGACGCCAAAAACTTGTTCGCTCTAAACGGTGTGTGCAAGATTTAAATTTATAACCCAAGAAGTATGCTTTAACAAATATGCGAACCCGCAATGTACGGGTCAATTGTAATAAAAAGCAAGAATTCCAGGGGTCGATCACAGGGACTTTGGTGAAACAAAGCACATAATAGGTTGTCAAATATTGCACATAACCAAAAGCAATTAAAGTAATCAAAGATGATGTAAAATTCAAGTAAGGGGAAATGCGGATTCTAGGGATTAAAGCATCTAGTTGTGGTTTCGACTCAAGATCTCAATGGATAACGCGGACAAAGCTGAGGTTTGCGAGGGGAAGGTATTTCTAAGGTGGGAATAGATCACCGGGTAAGTCTCACTACTCACTATCCCAAACCAAAGCTCCTATTACCGGGTAAGTCTCAGGGTACTAAGGAAATGAACTATAATCTCAAACCAACACACTACCTAAGGGAATAGAATCAACCTTTACCGGGTAAGTCTCAGGCTAACTCACAAAGATGGGATGAAGGCACACTCAAACACCAATAAAAGATAAACCTTTATTACCTACTCTCATGATCTTGGGTAAACAAACAAAGGAATCACCGGGTAAGTCTCATCTTAGGCTTGCATTGAACCAGGAAAGGTGTAATACGGATAGGATTTGACAAATTTAAACTCTTAACTCAGATATAGGTTCAGGAAAAGGATCACCTCGTTCAGTCAAGTCCCATCCGGCCGAGATGTTCTTCGACTGAGCGAGGTGTTCTAGGGTTAAGGTTAAAGAGTCGAGCATTCAGGGTCCTGTTGGGATTAAGATCATTCTATCATCGTCTTTCCCACAACTTTCTGTCAATCACCCTAGAATCGCATAAGAAACTTAGCCAACAATCATCATGATAACAATAATCAAATATATGGAAAAGGAAATCAATATTCGAAAAAGAAAACCCTAAGAAAAAAGTCTCAATAACTGAATCAAATATCAAACAACAAGCGTTCCTCAAATCACAAATCAACCAAGACAACAAACCAAAAGGGAATCTAAGAAAGTCTTTCAAACTCCCTCAAAAGCTAATTCCAAACTATGAATCCTTCCTTCCTTCAACTTCAATCCTTTCAATGCTTCCTTCAAAACTTTCAGAAAATACATTTGAAATCTCTTGATCCGAAGATTATTGAATGGTTGAATTGTGGAAACTCCAACCCTTTATATAGGATAAGTATCTTCCAATAATATCTTAAAAAGATAATTTTCTAGAAAATATATCCATATCTCTAAAATAGATCTTCCAAAAATAATATCTTCCTTCCAGAAATCCAGCCCAAAAATAAAAGATATCTTCTTTCCAAAAAGATCTCAGCCAAAAATACGGATCTCGCCGGTGGCAGGGTGTTCGCCTCGGTCGGGACGCTCCTCAAGATCACCTCGTTTGAGGTGACACTATAGCTGACCGAGGTGAATCTCAACTGAATGTGAAATCTCTCAAATCTGGTCCAAAATCAATCTTTTTCATCATTTCCATGCTTCCTGAGTTCTTCCTTGAGCTCCAAAATGTAGCTCCAATGACTCCTTAGTTCGTTAGCTCCATTTTGATGCAAAACGTGTCATTTTACCTACAATTACAACGCACTATTACAAATACCCCCCTAGACCACGGTTATTTTGTACATAGGAACCCGGTTAAGGAAGTGTGGTTAACGGGAGCGTGGTCCGGGCGTTCGCACCACGGAAAATGTCACCGGGTTAATTTTTTCGGACCCCGGTTTTTTAATAACCGGGGTAATTTTCGGACCTCAATTATTATAAAAAAAATGGGGTCCAAAAATTACCCCGGTCATTATAAAATAACCGGGGTCCCAGTTCAAAAATTTTTTTTAAAAAAACACCACGGTTCTCAAGGAACCGTGGCTGCAAGGTTTGAATAACAAAAAACTCCACGCTCGAGATAAATTCAATAGAACAATACCTGTAATAAACCCAACAAGTGAAGAGCATCAGCTGAAGATCCAAGTTTACATACCAAACAAGTCGACCAATTGGTAGCAAACTGCATATATGTATATAAAATACCTCCCAAAATAGTTAAGTCTTGGATTATGAAGTCATTCTTGATTAATCTGAACATACAATTACATTTGAGTACATGTAAAACATAAATTCAAAACATCATCAAAATAATTAATATTCACAGTGGTAGGCGTGTGCTGGATTGTAGACATTCTGTATATGATTCAGTTGCAATTCGTGGGTCTGGGTGAGCCAATAGCAACAACCAAGCATTGTTGAATGTTCAGCCTTTTTTCTCTAACCAAGACAACACTTGGAAATCATTATTGTCAATTTCCAGCCATGTTTTCAATTGGAAATCACATGCAGGCTGCAACCCAAAGTGAAAAAAATCAGCAACCATCACAATGTGGAAAAAAACAGCATCACATTGCAGTTTGGTGTTTGAAGGTGAGCAAGTTTGGTGTTTGAAGCACTCACAAAAGTTCACATACTAGTAAAAACAATATTGGCTCTTATGTAATAATTAAGCACATATATCTTTACACTATACTCGGTATCGAAATAGAGACAACAACAGTCATCAATCACATAAAGTTGCAGCAAAATAATGGAACAAAGCTCTTCTTTGCAAAACTGGCTACGTGTACAAAATTTGAAAAACTCAAGGTTGATATTCCTTATAAATATTATAAACTGAATTACCTCATATATGGATCGCATGGGTTCGTTGTTTTTCGGTGCTTGATCGAGGGAGAGCCAATATGGCCATCAACCCACTAGTAAAGGCAGTAGTTGTTACTACTACGATGGATGGTGAGTTTCCACCCCAAAAGAGTTGATGCCATGTCCCACTTTCCAATGATACCACCACCTATAATATAAAAATTACATTATTTGAACATGTTACACAAATTTAATCTCAACCTGCCTACGAATTAATCAAAAGAGATCAGTAAGTAGTTTTTCAAGTATAAGACTATTTATAAGCAAAATAATTTGCACTAGTTAGAGTGCAATATTTATTTCTTCCCGTAAAGCATGTTTGAGCTCCTTTCAAATATTGGGTTGTGCACTTGTGCAAAGGTTATCAACAATGATTGTAAAGCCTTACCTGTGGAATCACAATGGCCAGATTCAAGATAACCATAGATAAGCCTGCAATGCAGTTCATTGCTCCATCAGCTGAATAAGTAATCCAAAAGCATGATGAGAAACCCTCGCAACTGCATGTAATCCTTTTTCAGTTTCACCCAGTTATTGGACCGCTTTGAAGGCTCATAGGTAGCATCTTTGTTCAGAGTTTTAAACATCAAACCCTCACAACTGCAAAAGAAATAATAACCTCACAGTCATTTGAAAAAAAACTAAGGGAATAGGTTCGAAATCAATCTCAAACCACCTAACTAGCAAAATAATGATTACAGAAGACACCAAAAACAATAACAGTGAAAAAAAATTGAAGGAAAAAGTAAAGCAGAATAGGAATAGAAGTTGCTTGCACTTTTTATGTATGAATGTATTCCCTTATATATCAGAGCCTAATATAAATTGGTGAACATAAAGCTTGATAAACATAATTTGCATGCTAGTTTTTCTCATAAGTTTTAACTTTAGAACCAAGTGACAGGAAGTATACCCGTCATCAACAGATGCTTGAAGGAACTTCTCTATATCGGTAACATCACTAAATTGAAAGCTTTTGCAAATTTAAAAAATCCAGGGTCTTCCACGAAAGATTCAAACAAATGCTGCATCATATCACAGGCACTTCAAATTAATGATAATACTTGAGTGGTGCAACGAAAATGTTTCTATCAAATACTAGAGCCTCAAAACATCTTGACTTGAGAATAATGAACCAAACATACCCATCCAATTACCTCATCACACCTGTCACCAATAAGGGCAATCTTCAACAACCGAGATTGGCTTCTTCTCAGTATAGATCTAATTGTGTGAGCAGAGGAGAAAACACAATTTTGAAAAGGAACAAGTAAGCGAAAACTCACAACCCAATAAAAAATAAAAGTACATATACATATATATATGTATATATATATATATATATATATATATATATATATATATATATATATATATATACATATATATATATATATAGTTTTGTACCTCGATCCTAAAATCTTGTTCTGTCAAAAGATTGATCCAACGGGTACCAAATAAGTGTTTAGTTGTAACTATTATGTATTTTCCACTCGGATTGAATACCTATGTAGAAATGGGTTTCACCATTACAGCTTCTTGCAAGGTCTAGTGAAACTCGGGAGTGTGAGTGGCACGAAAATGTCATCTTCTTCTTATTATTTGACTTTGTCACACTTTTTGACACACCTATTTGCTAGAGTACCTCGACCCTACAATCTTGTTCTGTCAAATGCACAGCAAAATTAAACATTACTACAACACCCCCCATAAATATATATGCAATTCAAGATTAGAAACATGGAAATTCAACTACGTTATCTATTTGATTTGAGCATTGTTCGCCCGAAAACGTGTGTGCAAATAAGCTTTATATTTATAAAACTAGAATAAAAGCAAGCGAACCCGCAGTGTACGGATCGGCGTAGATTAGCAAGTATTCCAAAGTATCGAACACAGGGATTTGGTGAAACAAAATCCAATTTCAGATTGTCAAGCAAATAAGATGTAAAGCTTCGCAAATATTAGGAAAACAACAATCCTAAAGATCCGGATATCAAATTGTGGCAATTGATTCAAGATATACTAAAGAATTAAGGACTGAGTCAAGAATTGCAAAGGTATGCTAAGGTAAAGTAATGTACGGTGAAGTTCCACAACCTTATATGACTTACCCAAAGACACTCTCTATAAAGTTTGTTGAGGCTGCAGTATAGAAAGGATCTAAGGACAAGAATTAATCTCAAATACCCAAACTTGTAACCCAAGGATGAAGATAAACTCAAACGGTTAAGGTTGTGACACTCGAAACCGAAATAGAGGATGTTGAGTCTCACTACTACCTAGAAAAGGCAAACCAAGACTAGGTTAAAGCTAATCTTTAACTTTTGATTAAAGTAAAAGAATAGTTCGTAAACTGAAGTAAATCACGGTTGGATCTTGAGAACCACGGCCGTGGAAACCTAAGAACAGGCCGTGATTTAGGGTGTCGACGATATTTCTCTAACTCTCAGGGTGATAGGTGATGGAATCACTATCATTTAGGATATTTTTTATAGTCTTTTGAGTGCATTTGTGTCGGTTTATGCTACTAACTCCTTGGTCCAGAAGAAGAAGACTTAAAGAAGCTAAGGAAGGAGTTATAAGCACTTAGGAGTGAAGATCGTTCACGAAGCAAAGCTTCTGTTGCCTCACCGCCCCTGTGGAGCCCTGCCACCGCCCCTGCGGGTGACGCCTTACATCGGAGCTCTCCCTGCGCCTTCACCAGCGCCAGCCATGAAGTGTGTCACCGCCCCTGCGCCACTCCTTGGCGCCCCTGCGGTGACTTGCCCTGAAGAAATGAAGACCAACTCCCCCGCGTCTCCCACTGTGCCCCTGCCCGCGTCTCAACCTGGGAGCTGGAAGGCGAAGAGCTTGTGTCACCGCCCTTGCGTCGACATAGGGATGCCCCGGCGGCTTGGCATCAAAAACGTCAGGAAGTCAAAGGGTCAGACGTTTGAAGAGCATTGAAGATCCGCCCCAGTGGAATTACCTAGCCGCCCCTGCGGCCTTGAAGAAGATCAAGCGTTTTTGCCTTTACCGCCCCTGCGGAGCTGAAGGGCGCCCCTACGGCTTAACGTCAGAAGCTTTACTCCGGCTGTTTACACCACCTTTATGGCATTAAAGGTGGCTGTTTTGGGCCGGCCATTTACTCCTATTTAGTGCCTTTTGTAGTATAAATAGTCCTTGGTTGATTGCTAGAATCATCCATCTTATCATCTTGTTAGCCAATAAATTATCCACTTAGATTGTCTTGCTACCTTGTAATGAGTTGCTAACTCCCTTGCTACATTGGGTTGGTTTGAAGCTGCATTGTTACTTTTGTTGTAAGTTCTTTATAATATAAGTTTTCATTCAGTAATACTTTGTGTTTCCTTGATCTCCATTGTCTAATTGCATGTTTACTATTGCTTGAGATTGATCACCTTAGGTTCTAAAGTGCATGTAAACAACTAGGATTAATAGGTTCCGGGTTCAGGTCTTTAATCTAGTAGCAACTTTAAGTAATAACGGGTTGTGATTACTTAAATAAAATGAACACCAATATAAAGATAAGTTTAACGGTTTTTATCTTCTCTTTATATCCCTTAGTCTTTGTTTGAAAGCTCACTTGTTATTTGTTCTTTTAGGTTTACGGAACTCTAACCTATTAAGTTGTGTTGATGCCGGTTGGCTCAACACATATATATGATCGAGACGGGAGATTACTTGAAAACTTGTAAAAGGAACTCACCAAAGTAGCAATTGCATGCTTAGAATCAACCTAGTGTAGATTCATCCATTATTGTCTTACTTGTCGCATTAATAGTATTCATAAGTTTTTGTGCATCAATTCAACCAAACCCCCCTTGTCTTACTTGTCACTATAATCGATAATCGCATCTAAAACACCTTAACTCTCTTGGGTTCGACCCTTACTTAATCAATATACTTGTTCTTAGTGCTAAGTCGGTATTTACTATTGATTGGATATAGACGACCATAGAAATACCGTCGATCAAATTTTGGCGTCGTTTCCGGGGAGTTTTAGTGTTTTATTGTTATTAGTGATTATTGGTTTGAACCATTTTTATGGTTCAAACCCGTGCTACTAACTCCGGCTTTGCTTCTTTTGATTCAGAAATTGAATTATAGTCTATATTTTGGGACCTGTTTAGACGTTTTATCTTCAATAATATGCATGTTTGAATGTATATTATGCGATTATTTTGTTGTTTCATCTACAATTTACGGGAATCGAGGTCTACACCAAGTTTCGTTGTAATCGTAGGTAAAATGGCACATTTTGGACTAAAATGGATCTAAAGGAGCTAAGGAGTAATTGGAGCTACATTCAGGAGTTTAAGGAAGAATCTAGGAAGCATGGAAATGGATTAGAGATTCACTTTGGATCAGATTTAAGAGATTTCACATTCAATTTAGAGTCACCTCGGTTGGCTACAGTACCATCTCGACCGAGGTGATCTTGAGGAGCGTCTCGACCGAGGCGAATACCCTGACGCGGCGAGATCGTTTATTCTTGGCTGAGATCTTTTATTTTTGGAAGGAGAGATCTTATATATTTGGGCTGGATTTCTGGAAGGAAGATTATATATTTTAGAGATCTATTTATGAGATATGGATATATTTTATTAGGATAATATCTTTTCAAGATATTTTATCTTTGGAAGATAGTTTTCCTATATAAAGGGTTGGATTTTCCACAAGTTCAACCATGCTTAGACAAGCCTAGAGGGTTGATAGCATCCAGCAATTAAGGGATTTTCTCCAGGGTTTTGAAGGAAGGAAGAATGAAGGAAGGATTCATAGCTTTTTATAGCTTTTGTGAAGGGTTTTGTAAGATTTTCTTAGATTCCCTTCTTGTTGATTTGTCTTGTTGGATTTGTAATCCGAGGAACGCTTATTTGTGATATTTGATTGAGTTATTGAAGCTTTGTTCTTAAGGTTCTTGTGTTCAAATATTCACTTCCTTCCCGTATATTTGATTATTGCTTTCATGATGATGAGTGGCTAATTTCTTTGTGTGATTCTAGGGTGATTGGCTGAAGGTTGTGGGAAAAAAAATGATAGAATAATCTTAAATTCCAGTAGGACCCTGAAAGCTCGAGTCTTTATCCTTAACCTTAGAACATCTCGCTCAGTCGATGAACATCTTGGCTGGGGTGGAATTCGTCTGACCAAGGTGACTTATCTGATCCGACACTGAGAGTTAAGTGTTAGAGATTGCCAAATCCTATTCTTATTACACCTTTCCTGGTTCAATGCAAGCTTAGGATGAGACTTACCCGGTAATTCCTTTGTTTGTTTACCCAAGATCATAAGTGTAGGTAATAAAGGTTTATCCTTTATTGGGGTTTGAGTTTGCCTTCATCCCATCTTTGTGAGTTAGCCTGAGACTTACCCGGTAAAGGTTGATTCTATTCCCTTAGTTGGTGTGTTGGTTTGAGATTATAATTCCTTTCCTTAGTACCTTGAGACTTACCCGGTGATAGGTTCTTTGTCTTGGGATTGTGAGTCGTGAGACTTACCCGGTGATCTATTCCATCTTAGTAACACCTTCCCTTTGCAAAACCTCAGCTTTGTCCGCTTATCTTTAGATCTTGAGTTGGAACCACAACTAGATGCTTTAATCCCTAGAATTTCATGTTCCCTTTAATTGACTTTTTATCATATTTTATTGCTTTAATTACTTTTGTGGTTAGTTGCAATATTGACAACCTATATTGGTTTTGTTTAACCTAAGTGCCTGAGATCGACACCCCGGAATTCTTGCTTTTACTACGATTGACCCGTACACTGCGGGTTCGCATCCTTGTTTTAGGCGTACATCTAGGGTTATAAATTTAAAGCTTGCACACACCATTTGGTGCTAACAAGTTTTTGGCGCCGTTGTCGGGGACTTGGTCTAGACCGAGCCGGTTGCGGTAGTTTTTCGGGGCACTTGCCCCTGTTTCTACTAACCACTCTACCTTAGTGACTTTCGTAGGTTCTTTCTCGTAGGTTTATGCGAAGAACCCGCGCTGGGAAGGAAATCGTTCTTTATGATCCCGAACCAGAAAAGACATACAAAAGACGCTTGAAAGAAGCTAAGATGGCCAATCAATAGAATCGCGATCTTTAGGCCGAATTGAAGGAGGCGTTGGAACAACTACACCTTAGTAAAGAAGAACTACGACTCGAAAAGGAAGAAACTCGTGCAAGGACGGAAGCGATCGAAGCAGATATGGCGACTTTAGGGGACCAATATCTACCTCGACTAGTTCCAGATCCTCGACCGAGGTAGGACCCAGCTCCAGTTGCCCCGGCCGAGATAGTTCCACCTCGGATGCCAGTCCGAGATGTTCTTTTTGCAGGTATTCCACAGACCCTAGGGCAGAGGATGGACCCCAACCAGTAACTAAGGCGTCCAGGAGTCAACCTAGGTGATCCAGCGGATCATGACTATGATCTTCGACAGCAAGTTCTTTCCATGATTCGCCAATGACAGTTTGGAGGGCTAGAGAGGGAGTCTCCGCATCAACATCTGCAAAACTATGAGATCTTGATAGAGACCTTGAGACCTTCAAGGGTGGAAAAAAACAATTACAAGCTAAGGCCTTTCTACTTCTCTATGAAAGATAGGGCACTTACTTGGTATCAATCTCTCCCTCCAGGAAAAATCAATACATGGGAAAAGATGACGACAGAGTTCTTAACTAAATTCTTCCCCCCTCCAAGACCGCTGAAATGAGAGGGAAGATCAATGCATTCACCATGAAGGACAAGGAGAGTTTGTCCAAGTCATGGGAAAGATTTAAAGACATCCTTTTGGATTGCCCACATCATGGGATTCCAAAGATAGAGTTGTTGGAGATATACTTCAAGGGACTGAACGGAAACACCCAGTTCAACCTTCAACTACTATCCGCCGGCACGTTCATGGATATGCCTATTGACGGAGCTTGGGAGTTTATAGAGAAGCAAGCTTTTCACATGGAGAAATACTCCCACCAAGGAGCTGAAGGTGGAGTTAAAAGAGTCAACTTCCAAGAAGCTCCATCAAACAATGATCAATTCACCTCTTTGAAGAATGATGTGAAGCAATTGAAGGAACTTTTGGTTACTCAAACCAAGAAAGAAGATGAAGGATATCAAAGCTCAAGGAACAACAATGGCTACCGGAACAACAACAACTAAAACAACAACTACAACAACAATAGAGGATCCAACAACTATAATTGGAGGACAAACAATCAAAATTCGGGTAACTCTTACTCTAACAACAATTCAAACAACTCTTCTAATCCTTTCCTCTCTTCTTCTTCTTCTTCTACTCCATTGAAGAGCCAAGAACAAGGATCAAGTTCGTCCCAGCCGGAAAAGAAAGATGCGGTGCTCGAGGCCATCTTGATCAAGCTAAACTCTATGGAAACGTCCATGACTTCATTTTCGAAGGAACAAAAAGCCTTAGAACAACAATTCTTTAATAAGGCGAATGAAGCGCCAAGAGATCCAGGGAAGCTTCAAGCAAGGACGGAAAGCAACCCCAAAAGACAAATCATGGCAATAACGATGAGAAGTGGACTGAAGACTGCAGATCCAGTGCCTCGGTCGATGCCAGTACAGGCGAAGAAGATCTCGGTCCATGCATAGTCGAAGAACACATCGGCCGAGGTGCCAACCGAGGTTGAGCCTCAAAGAGCGTCAGACCAAACTGAAGTTTATGTCCCACCTCCTGCATATAAACCACCACTTTCATTCCCCCAGTCAAGAGCTATAGCACATCTAGACAAGCATTTTGGTAAGTTCCTTGACTTGATGAATAAACTACATATTAACATCCCTTTCCTTGATGTCATTCGAGGGATGCGAGCCAATGGGAAGTTCTTAAAAGAAATTCTATCAAGGAAGAGGAAGTTGGAAGACTTTGGTGAAGTAAGGATGACATCTAAATCCTCGGAGCTTATTCAAATCATGAAGGAGAAGATGCCACCCAAGTTGAGAGATCCCGGCTCATTTTGCATTCCCATTCAAGTTGGGGATGTTACTTGTGAGGCATTGTGTGATCTAGGAGCCAGCATGAGCATCATCCCGCTGGAGCTATGTGTGAGGATCGGACTTGGAGAACCCAAGCCGGTGAAGATATGGTTGTACATGGCGGATTGCTACATTATCCATCCCGTGGGCATTTTGGAAGACGTTCCGGTTAAGTTAGGTAACTTCTATTTACCTATAGACTTTGTTGTGCATGACATTCCCGCAGATTACCCGGTGATAGGTTCTTTGTCTTGGGATTGTGAGTCGTGAGACTTACCCGGTGATCTATTCCATCTTAGTAACACCTTCCCTTTGCAAAACCTCAGCTTTGTCCGCTTATCTTTAGATCTTGAGTTGGAACCACAACTAGATGCTTTAATCCCTAGAATTTCATGTTCCCTTTAATTGACTTTTTATCATATTTTATTGCTTTAATTACTTTTGTGGTTAGTTGCAATATTGACAACCTATATTGGTTTTGTTTAACCTAAGTCCCTGAGATCGACACCCCGGAATTCTTGCTTTTACTACGATTGACCCGTACACTGCGGGTTCGCATCCTTGTTTTAGGCGTACATCTAGGGTTATAAATTTAAAGCTTGCACACACCATTTGGTGCTAACAAGTTTTTGGCGCCGTTGTCGGGGACTTGGTCTAGACCGAGCCGGTTGCGGTAGTTTTTCGGGGCACTTGCCCCTGTTTCTACTAACCACTCTACCTTAGTGACTTTCGTAGGTTCTTTCTCGTAGGTTTATGCGAAGAACCCGCGCTGGGAAGGAAATCGTTCTTTATGATCCCGAACCAGAAAAGACATACAAAAGACGCTTGAAAGAAGCTAAGATGGCCAATCAATAGAATCGCGATCTTTAGGCCGAATTGAAGGAGGCGTTGGAACAACTACACCTTAGTAAAGAAGAACTACGACTCGAAAAGGAAGAAACTCGTGCAAGGACGGAAGCGATCGAAGCAGATATGGCGACTGTAGGGGACCAATATCTACCTCGACTAGTTCCAGATCCTCGACCGAGGTAGGACCCAGCTCCAGTTGCCCCGGCCGAGATAGTTCCACCTCGGATGCCAGTCCGAGATGTTCTTTTTGCAGGTATTCCACAGACCCTAGGGCAGAGGATGGACCCCAACCAGTAACTAAGGCGTCCAGGAGTCAACCTAGGTGATCCAGCGGATCATGACTATGATCTTCGACAGCAAGTTCTTTCCATGATTCGCCAATGACAGTTTGGAGGGCTAGAGAGGGAGTCTCCGCATCAACATCTGCAAAACTATGAGATCTTGATAGAGACCTTGAGACCTTCAAGGGTGGAAAAAAACAATTACAAGCTAAGGCCTTTCTACTTCTCTATGAAAGATAGGGCACTTACTTGGTATCAATCTCTCCCTCCAGGAAAAATCAATACATGGGAAAAGATGACGACAGAGTTCTTAACTAAATTCTTCCCCCCTCCAAGACCGCTGAAATGAGAGGGAAGATCAATGCATTCACCATGAAGGACAAGGAGAGTTTGTCCAAGTCATGGGAAAGATTTAAAGACATCGTTTTGGATTGCCCACATCATGGGATTCCAAAGATAGAGTTGTTGGAGATATACTTCAAGGGACTGGACGGAAACACCCAGTTCAACCTTCAACTACTATCCGCCGGCACGTTCATGGATATGCCTATTGACGGAGCTTGGGAGTTTATAGAGAAGCAAGCTTTTCACATGGAGAAATACTCCCACCAAGGAGCTGAAGGTGGAGTTAAAAGAGTCAACTTCCAAGAAGCTCCATCAAACAATGATCAATTCACCTCTTTGAAGAATGATGTGAAGCAATTGAAGGAACTTTTGGTTACTCAAACCAAGAAAGAAGATGAAGGATATCAAAGCTCAAGGAACAACAATGGCTACCGGAACAACAACAACTAAAACAACAACTACAACAACAATAGAGGATCCAACAACTATAATTGGAGGACAAACAATCAAAATTCGGGTAACTCTTACTCTAACTCCAATTCAAACAACTCTTCTAATCCTTTCCTCTCTTCTTCTTCTTCTTCTACTCCATTGAAGAGCCAAGAACAAGGATCAAGTTCGTCCCAGCCGGAAAAGAAAGATGCGGTGCTCGAGGCCATCTTGATCAAGCTAAACTCTATGGAAACGTCCATGACTTCATTTTCGAAGGAACAAAAAGCCTTAGAACAACAATTCTTTAATAAGGCGAATGAAGCGCCAAGAGATCCAGGGAAGCTTCAAGCAAGGACGGAAAGCAACCCCAAAAGACAAATCATGGCAATAACGATGAGAAGTGGACTGAAGACTGCAGATCCAGTGCCTCGGTCGATGCCAGTACAGGCGAAGAAGATCTCGGTCCATGCATAGTCGAAGAACACATCGGCCGAGGTGCCAACCGAGGTTGAGCCTCAAAGAGCATCAGACCAAACTGAAGTTTATGTCCCACCTCCTGCATATAAACCACCACTTTCATTCCCCCAATCAAGAGCTATAGCACATCTAGACAAGCATTTTGGTAAGTTCCTTGACTTGATGAATAAACTACATATTAACATCCCTTTCCTTGATGTCATTCGAGGGATGCCAGCCAATGGGAAGTTCTTAAAAGAAATTCTATCAAGGAAGAGGAAGTTGGAAGACTTTGGTGAAGTAAGGATGACATCTAAATCCTCGGAGCTTATTCAAATCATGAAGGAGAAGATGCCACCCAAGTTGAGAGATCCCGGCTCATTTTGCATTCCCATTCAAGTTGGGGATGTTACTTGTGAGGCATTGTGTGATCTAGGAGCCAGCATGAGCATCATCCCGCTGGAGCTATGTGTGAGGATCGGACTTGGAGAACCCAAGCCGGTGAAGATATGGTTGTACATGGCGGATTGCTACATTATCCATCCCGTGGGCATTTTGGAAGACGTTCCGGTTAAGTTAGGTAACTTCTATTTACCTATAGACTTTGTTGTGCATGACATTCCCGCAGATTACCCGGTGATAGGTTCTTTGTCTTGGGATTGTGAGTCGTGAGACTTACCCGGTGATCTATTCCATCTTAGTAACACCTTCCCTTTGCAAAACCTCAGCTTTGTCCGCTTATCTTTAGATCTTGAGTTGGAACCACAACTAGATGCTTTAATCCCTAGAATTTCATGTTCCCTTTAATTGACTTTTTATCATATTTTATTGCTTTAATTACTTTTGTGGTTAGTTGCAATATTGACAACCTATATTGGTTTTGTTTAACCTAAGTCCCTGAGATCGACACCCCGGAATTCTTGCTTTTACTACGATTGACCCGTACACTGCGGGTTCGCATCCTTGTTTTAGGCGTACATCTAGGGTTATAAATTTAAAGCTTGCACACACCATTTGGTGCTAACAAGTTTTTGGCGCCGTTGTCGGGGACTTGGTCTAGACCGAGCCGGTTGCGGTAGTTTTTCGGGGCACTTGCCCCTGTTTCTACTAACCACTCTACCTTAGTGACTTTCGTAGGTTCTTTCTCGTAGGTTTATGCGAAGAACCCGCGCTGGGAAGGAAATCGTTCTTTACGATCCCGAACCAGAAAAGACATACAAAAGACGCTTGAAAGAAGCTAAGATGGCCAATCAATAGAATCGCGATCTTTAGGCCGAATTGAAGGAGGCGTTGGAACAACTACACCTTAGTAAAGAAGAACTACGACTCGAAAAGGAAGAAACTCGTGCAAGGACGGAAGCGATCGAAGCAGATATGGCGACTTTAGGGGACCAATATCTACCTCGACTAGTTCCAGATCCTCGACCGAGGTAGGACCCAGCTCCAGTTTCCCCGGCCGAGATAGTTCCACCTCGGATGCCAGTCCGAGATGTTCTTTTTGCAGGTATTCCACAGACCCTAGGGCAGAGGATGGACCCCAACCAGTAACTAAGGCGTCCAGGAGTCAACCTAGGTGATCCAGCGGATCATGACTATGATCTTCGACAGCAAGTTCTTTCCATGATTCGCCAATGACAGTTTGGAGGGCTAGAGAGGGAGTCTCCGCATCAACATCTGCAAAACTATGAGATCTTGATAGAGACCTTGAGACCTTCAAGGGTGGAAAACAACAATTACAAGCTAAGGCCTTTCTACTTCTCTATGAAAGATAGGGCACTTACTTGGTATCAATCTCTCCCTCCAGGAAAAATCAATACATGGGAAAAGATGACGACAGAGTTCTTAACTAAATTCTTCCCCCCTCCAAGACCGCTGAAATGAGAGGGAAGATCAATGCATTCACCATGAAGGACAAGGAGAGTTTGTCCAAGTCATGGGAAAGATTTAAAGACATCCTTTTGGATTGCCCACATCATGGGATTCCAAAGATAGAGTTGTTGGAGATATACTTCAAGGGACTGGACGGAAACACCCAGTTCAACCTTCAACTACTATCCGCCGGCACGTTCATGGATATGCCTATTGACGGAGCTTGGGAGTTTATAGAGAAGCAAGCTTTTCACATGGAGAAATACTCCCACCAAGGAGCTGAAGGTGGAGTTAAAAGAGTCAACTTCCAAGAAGCTCCATCAAACAATGATCAATTCACCTCTTTGAAGAATGATGTGAAGCAATTGAAGGAACTTTTCGTTACTCAAACCAAGAAAGAAGATGAAGGATATCAAAGCTCAAGGAACAACAATGGCTACCGGAACAACAACAACTAAAACAACAACTACAACAACAATAGAGGATCCAACAACTATAATTGGAGGACAAACAATCAAAATTCGGGTAACTCTTACTCTAACTCCAATTCAAACAACTCTTCTAATCCTTTCCTCTCTTCTTCTTCTTCTTCTACTCCATTGAAGAGCCAAGAACAAGGATCAAGTTCGTCCCAGCCGGAAAAGAAAGATGCGGTGCTCGAGGCCATCTTGATCAAGCTAAACTCTATGGAAACGTCCATGACTTCATTTTCGAAGGAACAAAAAGCCTTAGAACAACAATTCTTTAATAAGGCGAATGAAGCGCCAAGAGATCCAGGGAAGCTTCAAGCAAGGACGGAAAGCAACCCCAAAAGACAAATCATGGCAATAACGATGAGAAGTGGACTGAAGACTGCAGATCCAGTGCTTCGGTCGATGCCAGTACAGGCGAAGAAGATCTCGGTCCATGCATAGTCGAAGAACACATCGGCCGAGGTGCCAACCGAGGTTGAGCCTCAAAGAGCGTCGGACCAAACTGAAGTTTATGTCCCACCTCCTGCATATAAACCACCACTTTCATTCCCCCAGTCAAGAGCTATAGCACATCTAGACAAGCATTTTGGTAAGTTCCTTGACTTGATGAATAAACTACATATTAACATCCCTTTCCTTGATGTCATTCGAGGGATGCCAGCCAATGGGAAGTTCTTAAAAGAAATTCTATCAAGGAAGAGGAAGTTGGAAGACTTTGGTGAAGTAAGGATGACATCTAAATCCTCGGAGCTTATTCAAATCATGAAGGAGAAGATGCCACCCAAGTTGAGAGATCCCGGCTCATTTTGCATTCCCATTCAAGTTGGGGATGTCACTTGTGAGGCATTGTGTGATCTAGGAGCCAGCATGAGCATCATCCCGCTGGAGCTATGTGTGAGGATCGGACTTGGAGAGCCCAAGCCGGTGAAGATACGGTTGTACATGGCGGATTGCTACATTATCCATCCCGTGGGCATTTTGGAAGACGTTCCGGTTAAGTTAGGTAACTTCTATTTACCTATAGACTTTGTTGTGCATGACATTCCCGCAGATTACCCCGTTCCTATCATTCTCGGGAGACCATTTCTAGCCACTTCGGGCTGCAATGTGGATTGTAAGAACGCCAAGATGCAATTTAACATTGGCGGTGATCAAGTTGAGTTTGCATTGCTTGCGGCAATGAAAGGAGAGCCGCTAGGAGATGATATCTTCAACATCTACAATGAAGAAGAATCAAGAGAATTGGTGAGCTCTATCCTTATTAACGATCCACTTGAAAAAGTTATTAGCTTTAGCTTAATGGAGGAAGGTATAGATGCTTCTTTTGATGCAGATATATGGAGCTTAAAGGCGCTGGAAGAAGATCCTGGAGCTAAAATTGAAAAATTAATCCAGGAGAAGAAGATCTCCAGTTTCGGTCCCATTTGTAGTACCTCGACCGAGATACATCTCGGTTGCTGTCACAGCACCTCGACCGAGATGATTCTTGAGCAACCGAGGCGACTAGGGTTACTGAAGATCCACCTCGGTCCGTATCACATCAGTCCGGTCGACACCATCTCGACCGAGGTAACAACAGTTCCAGAAAAGGGTATAAAAGGGGTTCGAATTCTCTCTCTTCCCTCTCTCACCTTCCCGACCGCGGTGCAAGGATTCGTCTCGTTCCCCATTTCTCGATCGTTTCTACGATTCTTTTCTTCACTGTTTCGGTCAAATTGGGCTTTGGTTGCCCCTGCATTGTGTTGAAAAAGACTTAAGTACCCCATAGCAACAATTGGTAGTGATATTGGGGGAAAATAAATGGATTTCTTAGAGTTACGATCGAATTTCCATCTACCTCGGTCCAGTCGACCTGCGTCTCGACCGAGGTGTTCTTGAGATTTGACATCCGAACGAGGTGGTCTGACAGTGAGTGGAAAATGAGTTCTGACAGGCAGATTGTTATGAGGTATAGGTCCTCCCCTTCTCCTTCTTCTTCTTCTTCTTCTCGCCGCTCCATACCGGTGATCCATGAGCGTCACCAGGTAGATTATGACCGCATTGATGCGCGTCCAGTGGTTGCACCGCGATTCCTTGATATCGGTGCTTTTGATTGGCTCTACGTAGATGATGATTTGAGGTTGATGATAGCTATGGTAGGGTTGGAGCAGTTTACTGAAATTAGAGCTCCAACCTACCTTGAGCCGACTTTGGAGTTTGTTAGCTCCGTGACTTACTTGCCTACAAAGCGTGCCATCAAGTACCGGTTGCTGAACCGGAACTACTTAGTTCCGTTGGACCATTAGAGGGATATCTTCAGCTTTCCGACCCCCACAGTTGCTGATTTTCCTTCTCGAGCCGTGGCTCGAGAATTCTAGGGCCAGATAGCTCACGTAGTTGAGCATGTTGATAGGTGGAGAACTGGAGACTCCAGGGAGCGTATTATCTTCCACCTCCCGAATCCTAGAGGACTCGAAATGCTACGAGCTGGGACCTCACAATGGGTCCCGGCCCTTAGCCTGGCAACAACTTCATCGGACCTTACAACACGGCACAAATAAAAAGGCAAAACAAAGAGTTTTATAACATGAGCGAAATAAAAAGAATCCAAATTCTGAAAACAATACAGCCAAGTCTCAAAACCGGAAATAGCAACATCAGTCTCAATAGTCATAAAATAAAATATAACAGTCCCGTCCTATAATGCACGGAACCCCGGCTGCCCACTACCGCCGGATCACTCGATCGCCTCCCTAACCTGCAAGGCATCTACAAGCGGTATAAAACCGTTAGCTAACATTCTGTGCATAAGTATAAAGGTAAAAGGACAAACACACAACATACGCAATCAACATGCAACACTCATTCCTTTTTATTATCGTTAAATTAAGTGATACGTCATTACTAATGATACTTATTTTGTGACACGAGGGATTCCCAAACCTCGCCCCTATCCCCGTTTACCAACGCGGAATGATACTAATGCATGTGACCGCCCACCGGACTGGGCTGGTCGCAGGGAACCTCCTAGACTCTCGCAAGAGCTAGGCAAATGATGTCACGACCCGTTATCACACACTTGGGTCAGTTATATAATATACTACAGTCGGCCTATTCCGGTTTTGTTATTTATCTTAACTATCACACACCACTCATACACATCACACACATGCCAGAAGCTAGCTAAGTAAGTCAGTGGACTTACAGAATTAAATCTCATCTCTCTTAACAACACTAAATCAATAGCTGCAGGAACTCAGTTGCCTGTAAAGGAGTCACGTGGGTCAACACTTTTCCTTGGATACTTAGAAGTCTAAAACTCCTAAGATGTACGATTCTATGTGCAGAAGTTATTACAGTGTTTATTTAAGGTAAATTGACTATTTTACCCTTGGTTCCGAGACTTCCAAAAACCCGTAAAATGTACTTAAATTCTTACTTCAGGCTAACTTATCATATTCTACTCCCTAGGATGATTTTAGGTAACAACTAGAAAAATTACCCATTTTCTATTTTTCGAAAAGTCACTAAGGTCCAACTATAGTTCCCACATATGAAATTAAAATAAACTTATAAAAATTCTAAAATAAATTTCTAAATTATCTATGATATCTAAACTACTCATAGGAGAAAGAATTTCTTAAAACTGTTCAATCGTTATTCCTACAAAATCTTTAAAGTTGTCTACTACACTACAAATGTTCCCATACTTAGTCAAAATTTTCTGCTGGAAAAACAACTCAACTACTCCACTTTGAGACCCTATAACTTTCAATCCGACCGTTCATTTCTTCTCAAATTTTACCATTGTAAATTACTTATATCTACCTATTATCTATTAAAATTTCAACGGTGGATCTTCTACGAAACTCTTTAACATTGATTCACAACAGTGGGTAGTCTTCAACTTCAAAACTGAAAGAAATAATTAAAATAAATCCTTTACAGCAGTCCCTTATTCTCTCCTATCTATCCTAACGGGTCTTATAATAGAAGACATCACTGTTAAAAAGAAAGAACGGAAGTGCTTACTCACTACTTGCAAGTTGTTGAAGAAACCGTACACCAACGATCTCTACCTGACCTTGGCTTCGGAATCCTCTGATGACAGGGCCAAGACGAAGCTGGTTGCTGTACGCTTGATCAAGAAGACTCGAGTCTTCAGCATAGAGAAGACACGATTAGTAGCCAATCCTAGCGCACATAGGGTAAGGAGAATTGTTATTAGACTCACCTATGCAGAGAGAAGCTTCCAAATGAACGTGAATGTCGATCTTGCTGTTGGGACCTTGGTGGTTTTGCTCTTCTCTGAACGTGAATGTTGATCTTCTGTACGCAGCAGTGAAGAAGGCAAGAGGGAGGATTTTTCAGACGTGAATGGTAAGCGGTTTCTCCTACTCCCTTAGCTGTTACGTGAATGAAGGGCATCAAAGGAGAGCATTGATTTCAGCCGTTACATTCAGCATTCACAAGGGCAGAAGAGCGGCTTAATCGTGCGTTTGTACTCCTGGGCTGCGAGAATTGAAAGCAGCAGGCCCATCACCTTCCTGGTTGGCGCTGGCATTGGCTGTTGTAGGCTGTTGTGGGCTACGAAGGATGCTAGGCTGTTGTGGGTTGCAAAGGATGTTGGGCTGCTGTGGTTTGCAAAGGCTAGCTGAGGCTATTGTGGGCTGAGAGTGTTGTCTTGGCTTTGTCACAGTCTTGTCAAAACTCGTCATGGCCTTGTCAGGCCCATGAATGAGTTTGTCACAGTTGGTCGGGCTTTGTCATGGCCTCGTCTCAGCTTAGTCCTGAACTCGTCACAGCTTGTCATGATCTCGTCTAAAGTCATCGGTAAGAATGAATTATAATAACTAGGGTTTGATATAAATCTATCATTTTATGTGAATTAAATTCTACATAAAATAATAGATAATTATAAGGATTAGAGTTTGATATAATTTTATCATTTTATGTGAATTAAATTCTACATAAAATAATAGATAATTCTAAGGATTAGAGTTTGATATAATTTTATCATTTTATATGATTTAAATTCTACATAAAATAATCAAAATTTGTGAAGGAAGAGATACTAGATAGAATGGGAAACCGTCAACGGTTCGAAGTCCGATTTGATTCGGAATTAAACGGAATAAAAATTCCGGGTATTACATCAGTTCCCCCTTAAAATAAGCTTTGTCCCGAAACTTAGGACAAGGTACCTAATTAAATGACTTCCATAATTAAACTGGTATGTCCTAGTCTCACTAAAATTTAATTTCCTTTTCTAAACTTCTCTAACCTTATCAAAGCGTAACGAAAAAATGGTCGTTACATCAGATCCCCCTCAAAATAAGTTTCATCCCGAAACTTAGGGTAGTTCCCAAGATCATAAACGTAAGTGAGCCCTATGACTAAGAAGTTACTACATCAAGACACATATGGTTCACACACAAGCACATCAAACCTATCACACATACAATCACTAAAACTAACCAAACAAGGATGTAGAACTACCTGACGGTCCTATAGACGTCTCTAGATCCGCATAAAACTCGGGATAGTTCCGCCGGATACTATCCTCCGTCTTCCAAGTGGCCTCGTCAATCCCTTGTCTCGACCACTGTACTCTCAACATGGGTATTACTTTCGATCGAAGGCGTCTCATACTTCTCTCCAAAACTGCGATCGGGTGCTCAGGAAATGTATGATCCGGCTCGACCACTAGGTCGTCATGGCTCACTATGTGTCTCGGGTCGTGCACATACTCTCTCAACTGAGACACATGGAACACTGGATGGACTCCCTCCAATCAGGGTGGTAGTGCCAATCTATAGGCCACTTCTCCTATCCGCTCTAGGATCTCAAAGGGCCCGACATATCGGGGACTCAACTTCCCTTTAATGCTGAAGTATCGCACACCCCTCGTCGGTGACACCTTCAACCATACCTGGGCGCCAACCCTGAACTCCAGAGGCCTGCGCCTCTTAACAGTATAAGATCTCTGACGGCTTTGTGCGGTCAACATCCGCTCTCGGATCAATGCTACCCGAGCCATCTCATCTTGTACCTGCTCGGGCGCTACCCCATTCATCCTCCCAGGCTCATCCCAACACAAAGGTGTACGACACCTCCGCCCATATAGTGCCTCGTAAGGAGCCATCCCAATAGTCGCGTGCCAACTATTGTTATAAGAAAACTCCACCAAAGGAAGGTGGTCGGGCCATACCTGACCCCAATCAAGCACACATGCCCTCAACATGTCCTCCAAGGTCTGAATAGTCCTCTCAGACTGCCCGTCCGTCTGAGGATGGTATGCCGTGGTGAACTGTAAGCTCGTCCCTAAGGCGGCGTGTACCTGTTGCCAGAACCTCGAGGTAAAACGCCCATCCCTATCTGAAATGATCGTCCTCGGCACTCCATGGAACCTCACAATCTGTCGGGTAAACTCCTCGGCTAAACGAGACACCGGCCACGTTTCTTTAATAGGAATGAATCGTGCCGTCTTCGTCAACCGATCCACTACAACCCATATCGCATCAAAGCCTCTACTCAACCGCAGGCCAGTAACGAAGTCCATGGAAATGTCCTCCCACTTCCACTGTGGAACCGGAAGTGGTTGGAGCTCTCCTCCGGGCCTGTGATGCTCAATCTTGACCTGCTGACAGGTCGCACACTGGGCTACATATCTAGCCACGTTGGGCTTGAGCCCGCCCCACCAATAAGATCGTCGTATATCCTGATACATCTTACTCGCGCCGGGGTGGATGAAGTAAGGTGTAGAATGGGCCTCCTGCAGTATACGCTGCCTTAACTCTTTGTCAGAGGGTACACATATGCGCTCCTGGCACCTCAAAATCCCATCTGCACCCACCACAAACTGTGGTGCCTCCCCTCTGGACATTCTCTCCTTGATCCTCGTCAGTGCTGGACAACCCTCCTGTTTCTGCCGAATCTCTTCCGTCAGATCTGGTGAAACCTTTAATGGTGACAAATGCCCGTCAGTATCGGGAAACCGGATGTCTACCTCCAACCAAATCAAATCTCTCTGCAACTGGGTCTGAACAGTCAATCTAGCAATCGCAGCCTCGCGAGGTGTCCTCCTACTAAGGGCATCAGCGACCACATTCGCCTTCCCCGGATGATAAAGGATCTCTAAGTCAAAGTCCTTAATCAGCTCTAGCCATCTCCTCTGGCGGTTATTCAACTCCCGTTGAGTGAATATGTACTTCAGACTCTTGTGGTCTGTGAAGATCTGACAGGTGGCCCCGTAGAGGTAATGACGCCAGATCTTCAAGGCATGAATAACTGCAGCTAGCTCAAGGTCGTGAGTAGGGTAATTCTCCTCATACGTCTTCAGCTGTCGAGACGCATACGCAATGACCCTACCCCTCTGCATCAGGACGCATCCCAAGCCTAGCTTGGATGCATCGCTGTAAACGACGAAGTCCTCAACGCCCTCTGGCTGTGCTAGCACCGGAGCAGAAGTCAATCTCTCCTTTAGCTCCTCAAAGCTCCGCTGACAGGGCTCGGTCCATGCAAATCTGATGGAATTCCTTAAGAAGGAAGTATGTGGTCTGGCAATCACAGAAAAACCCTTCACAAACCTACGGTAGTATCCGGGCAGACCTAGAAAACTGCGTACCTCCTTGACCGTCTTAGGGGGCGGCCATGATGCAACTGACTCTATCTTTGCCGGGTCCACCTTGACTCCTTCGGCGGAGACAATGTGGCCAAGGAAGGCAACCTCAGGCATCCAGAACTCACACTTAGAGAGCTTAGTATAAAGCTCTCTATCCTGTAAAACCCGCAACACCGTCCTCAGGTGTCCGGCGTTCTCCTCCCTACTCTAGGAGTACACTAAGATGTCGGCGATAAAAACTACCACAAACTGATCCAAGAAGTCAATGAAGATGCCATTCATTAACTCCATAAAAACAGCAGGAGCATTGGTGAGCCCGAAAGACATCACCACGAACTCATAATGACCGTATCTGGTCCGAAATGCTGTCTTCGATATGTCCTCTTCCCGTACTCTCAGCTGGTGATATCCTGACCTCAAGTCGATAGGTGAAAACACCGTAGCTCCCTGTAACTAATCCAACAAATCATCAATACGCGGCAGCGGGTACTTATTCTTGACGGTGACTTTGTTCAACTCTCGATAGTCGATACAAAGCCTCATGGATCCGTCCTTCTTCCTGACGAAGAGGACTGGTGCACCCTAGGGAGACACACTAGGTCGGATGAAGCATCTCGACTTGTGCCATGCGGTATGGGGCCTTGGAGATCGGCCTCGTGTCGGGCTCCAACTCAATCCAAAAATCTACGCTCCTCTGTGGTGGTAAGCCATGCGGCTCGCCAAAGACATCCTCGAACTCACAAGCTACCGGGGTCTCTGCTAATGATGAACTGTTCTCCTCCTTCATGGCGTAACACCAGAAGGCCTCACATCCCTGACCTATGAGCTTTGCGGCTCGGACCGCACTAATGACTGTCCGTATCTTTCCGAGGTCCCACCCTCGAAAGACTTCCTCCTGCCCAGACTCCGTAGTGACCGTCACTGTCTTCCTCCTGACGTCCAAAACAGCTCTGTGACGGTTTATCCAGTCCATCCCGAGTATGACTTCCTCATGCACTAAGTGCATAACGTGAAAGTCGGCTAGCCAGTCACGACTTCCCAAGTGGATAGGACAATCGTGAATCTCCCGAGTAACACGAACCCTACTCCCATCGGGTAACCTTATAAGGAAAGGTTCCCCCTCTACTGTATCTAAGGTCATCCTATCTATGCAATCATAAGATATGAAAGAGTGCGTCGCACCCATATCAAAAAGTACTCGGACCAGAAAGCCATGAATCGTGAAAATACCTGTAGCTGCGGGCGCTGCTGGCTCTACGGCACTCCTCAACTCAAAGACTCGAGCCTGAGTACCCCTAGTCTCTGAAGTGCCTCCACCACGCCCTCTACCTCTAGTTGGAATCTGAGTAGAACTTTGTGAATATGCCTGTCCCGGAGCCCGCTGCTGCTGACCGCGCGCCTGATACTGAGACTGCCTCTGTCCTCCTCCTGGGGTACCAGCAAGTGAGGACCCCTGTTGTGATGTTACCTTTCCCTGTCGGCAGAAGGTAGCCCTGTGGCTCAGCTGGCCGCAAGTAAAACATGTAACTGGTGGCCTTCTACACTCCGGCTTAATGTGTCCCTACTCCCCACAGTTGTAGCACTGACGTACTCTAGATCCCATCGGCGGTGCCACCTGGTGACTAGAACGGCCCTAGGATTGACCACGCCTATAACCTAACCCTCCTACTCTAGTGTTGACTGGTCTGGTCCTCTGTTTCTTGTCTTACCCTCCAGACTGCATAGCTCTCCGGTGACTCAGTCGGGCCCTCTCATATGCTGAAGCCCGATCCTAATAATCACCTAAGGAATCACAGCGGAACCCTGCTAGATAGGATCGGGTAGTCTCTCTCAGTCTCCGGGAAAACATATACACGTGCTGGTCCACTAGTGGTGTAGCAGGACCCAACAGTGACAGCTCCTCCCGGAACCTCCAAATAGCCTCAGCTATCGGAACATCCTCGAAACCTGCCTCCAAGAAGTCCTGCACTCGGTCCCTTCTCAGTGAGGTAGGACAAAAGGTCTCTCTCACGAGACTCAGCAACTGCTCAAATCGGGACACTCCGCCCCTCACTGTCCTCCACCAGTACTGCGCCTGGTCCTTAAACAATGTCTGAACCAGCTCCACCTTACGACTCTGAGGGCAGCGAATCGCCTCTAGTGCGGACTCCACATGACTGATCCAATATTCCACCTCAAGTCCAACGTTCCCGTCGAAGGTGGGAACTCGCTGATGGTTGAATGTCTTCAACCATTCATCTGGTCTCCGTACCCTCAACTCGTCTCTCACTCGGTCATCCTCGACAACTCTCAGTGGTGCAGCTACCACCGGTGGGACTACCACCTGAGTCACCCTCTGAGAGACCTCTGCTGACCTAGATGGCACTAGTGGTGCTGGAGGTGGTGCTCCGGCCCTGTATGCCTCTTGCACCTGCTGGACATAAGCTCGATACTCCGATGCTCCAATCGATACGCGGCCAGAATCAGCAGGCGCTGCACTCCGTACTCCGGACCTAGTAGCAGTCTCATCCCTAACCTCTAGAAAAATACTCTCGGCCACATCCTCAGCATGTACATCCGCAGCTGGCGGATCTACAACGGGGACACGTCCTCGACCTCGGCCCCTCTGAGGCCTGCCCATACGTCCCTGTCTTAGAGCTCCAGGAGGAAGTGGAGGTCGGCCCTCTCCTCGTCCAACGTAAGTTGTCGCTCTCGTACGTGTCATCTGGTAATGACGTGATCAATATAAGACTACTTTAGTTCCTTGTAAGGACATAACTATTTTATTACTTTAGGTCACTTCTAAAGGTCACAATGTTACTAAAATTACAAGTTATAACAAAAGTCCAATAAACTATGCTATCGAGTTTAGCGGAGGTAGTGGCGGTCGGTGCATTCTATCCCAGCCCGTTTATGCTCATGGTTTGGAAAACTAAAGTTCATTTTAAAAGTTCGGAACCCTTGCGGTTTCCGTTTATTTGTTCATTCGGACTTTTTGAAGATGGCGAGTACCGTTGTTGCCAACCTAGGGCTCTGATACCATATTGTAACACCCCGAATCCTAGAGGACCCGAAATGCTACGAGCTGGGACCTCACAATGGGTCCCGGCCCTTAGCCTGGCAACAACTTCATCGGACCTTACAACACGGCACAAATAAAAACGCAAAACAAAGAGTTTTATAACATGAGCGAAATAAAAAGAATCCATATTCTGAAAACCATACAACCAAGTGTCAAAACCTGAAATACCAACATCAGTCTCAATAGTCATAAAATAAAATATAACAGTCCCATCCTATAATGCACGGAACCCCGGCTGCCCACTACCGCCGGATCACTCGATCGCCTCCCTAACCTGCAAGGCATCTACAAGCGGTATAAAACCGTTAGCTAACATTCTATGCATAAGTATAAAGGTAAAAGTACAAACACACAACATACGCAATCAGCATGCAACACTCATTCCTTTTTATTATCTTTAAATTAAGTGATACGTCATTACTAATGATACTTGTTTTGTGACACGAGGGATTCCCAAACCTCGCCCCTGTCTACGTTTACCAACGCGGAATGGTACTAATCCATGTGATCGTCTACCGGACTGGGCTGGTCGCAGGGAACCTCCTACACTCTGGCAAGAGCTAGCCAGATGATGTCACGACCCGTTATCATACACTTGGGTCAGTTATATAATATACTACAGTCGGCCTATTCCGGTTTCGTTATTTATCTTAACTATCACACACCACTCATACACATCACACACATGCCAAAAGCTAGCTAAGTAAGTCAGTGGACTTACAAAATTAAATCTCGTCTCTCTTAACAACACTAAATCAGTAGCTGCAGGAACTCAGTTGCCTGTCAAAGGAGGCACGTGGGTCAACACTTTTCCTTGGATACTTAGAAGTCTAAAACTCCTAAGATATACGATTCAATGTGGAGAAGTTACTACAGTGTTTATTTAAGGTAAATTGACTATTTTACCCTTGGTTCCGAGACTTCCAAAAACCCGTAAAATGTACTTAAATTCTTACTTAAGGCTAACTAATCATATTCTACTCCCTAGGATGATTTTAGGTAACAACTACAGTTGCAAATATGAAATTAAAATAAACTTATAAAAATTCTAAAATAAATTTCTAAATTATCTATGATATCTAATCTACTCATAGGAGTAAGAATTTCTTAAAACTGTTCAATCGTTAGTCCTACAAAAATCTTTAAAGTTGTCTACTACACTACAAATGTTCCCATACTTAGTCAAAATTTTCTGCTGGAAAAACAGCTCAACTACTCCACTTTGAGACCCTATAACTTTCAATCCGACCGTTCATTTCTTATCAAATTTTACCACTGTAAACTACTTATATCTACCTATTATCTATTAAAATTTCAACGGTGGATCTTCTACGAAACCCTTTAACATTAATTCACAACAGTGGGTAGTCTTCAACTTCAAAACTGAAAGAAATAATTAAAATAAATCCTTTACAGCAGTCCCCTATTCTCTCCTATCCAGAACACTCACTCCAATCTATCCTAACGGGTCTTATAATAGAAGACATCATTGTCAAAAGGAAAGAACGGAAGTGCTTACTCACTACTTGCAAGTTGTTGAAGAAACCGTACACCAACGATCTCTACCTGACCTTGGCTTCGGAATCCTCCGACGACAGGGCCAAGACGAAGCTGGTTGCTGTATGCTTGATCAAGAAGACTCGAGTATTCAGCATAGAGAAGACACGATTAGTAGCCAATCCTAGCGCACATAGGGTAAGGAGAATTGTTATTAGACTCACCTATGTAGAGAGAAGCTTCCAAACGAACGTGAATGTCAATCTTGCTGTTGGGACCTTGGTGGTATTGCTCCTCTCTGAACGTGAATGTCGATCTTCTGTACGCAACAGTGAAGAAGGCAAGAGGGAGGATTTTTCAGACGTAAATGGTAAGCGGTTTCTCCTACTCCCTTAGCTGTTACGTGAATGAAGGACATCAAGGGAGAGCATTGATTTCAGCCGTTACATTCAGTGTTCACAAGGGCAGAAGAGCGGCTGAATTGTGCGTTTGTACTCCTGGGCTGCGAGAATTGAAAGCAACAGGCCCATCACCTTCTTGGGTTGGCGCTGGCATTGGCTGTTGTAGGCTGCTGTGGGCTACGCAGATGCTGGGCTGCTGTGGGCTACGAAGGCCAGCTGAGCTGTTTTGGGCTACGTACGAAGGATGTTGGGCTACTGTGGGTTGCAAAGGATGCTGGGCTGCTGTGGTTTGCAAAGGCCAGCTGAGGCTATTGTGGGCTGAGAGTGTTGTCTTGGCTTTGTCACAGCCTTGTCAAAACTCGTCATGGCCTTGTCCAGCCCATGAATAAGTTTGTCACAGTTTGTCGGGCTTTGTCATGGCCTCGTCTCAGCTTAGTCCTGAACTCGTCACAGCTTGTCATGATCTCGTCTAAAGTCATCGGTAAGAATGAATTATAATAACTAGGGTTTGATATAAATCTATCATTTTATGTGAATTAAATTCTACATAAAATAATAGATAATTATAAGGATTAGAGTTTGATATAATTTTATCATTTTATATGAATTAAATTTTACATAAAATAATAGATAATTCTAAAGATTAGAGTTTGATATAATTTTATCATTTTATGTGAATTAAATTCTACATAAAATAATGAAATTTGTGAAGGAAGAGATACTAGATAGAATGGGAAACCGTCAACGGTTCGAAGTCCGATTTGATTCGGAATTAAACGGAATAAAAATTCCGGGTATTACAGATTAGCCCACCGGATCTTTAGCGAGACACTTCTGGCGCGTACTGAGATGCCCAGAAGATTAGACAGGGGGAGCTTCTGAGCTTGTACTGTATGGTTACCGGAGGAGTTCCTGACTTTGGAGTGATGTTGGCTGAGGATCTCCATAGGATCAAGGCAAAGGCGAAGGGAGATATTTGTTGCGGCGGTCTAGTGACTCACATCGCGAGTTACATGGACTTATATTTGAGTGCTTGTACTATGGTGGCGGCTGCCAATCCGCTTGGTCTGCAGGAGATGATCACGAGGAGGATTTTGGTTCCTCGTGGACTTACTATGCCGTATGTGCCGATGCCCTAGGAGCATACTGCACCTCAGGGTATTAGATGGTCATCTCAGTTCTTAGTATTTGACCCGCAGTACTGGTACACGGCGTGGATTCCTCTTATTGAGGACGCTCGAGATGCAGCAGAAGCAGCCCGGGAGCAGGATGAGGAGGCTGATGAGGATGAGGATGGCGGTGCTGCCATGGATACAAGGACCGATACAACTGGGACCAGTATACCAGTCGTCGATTTGGACGACGAGGAGACTGAGGACGAGCCAACTGCAGCACCAGCACGACCTGCAAGACGTAGAGTTCGGAGGCAGAGGGATCCCATAGCTCACCGCCGGATCGACGATCTGATAGATCAGATGATTGACTCCTACGCAGCCATGACCGTCGATCTAGGAGGACGTTTGGATGACCTTCACAGAGAGTTGGACAGCCGGACTCATCATATACTAGAGAGCCAGAACTATCAGCGCCGGATGATGGAGATCCAGTTCCAGCATATAATGGGACATCCATTCGACCCGTCTCAATATCCGTACATAACATATCCTCCACCACCGTAGCAGATCAGGACTAGAGCTTGCATGATTTCTTTTCTTTATTTATTATGCAGCTCAGCTTTGTCCGGTGAGTATTCTGTTCTTATGACTTATTTGAACCATTGGGTCAATGTGTCCCAAGTATGGGGTATGCGGATATGTATTATTTGACTTATGTGGATGATTGTATGACTCCTGATGGATATTTATGATTTTATCCTGCTCTATATGCTTATCTGAGACTACATGCATGCATACAGGTTATTTGATTGAGAAAAACGTCAAAAACTGGTTTAAGAAAAAAATTTGACCTCGACCAAAGTGACTCTGACCAATCAAGGTGCAGTACCTCGGTTGACTTAGAATATCTCGACCGAGGTGGTACAACTGAGAAAGTTTTCGAAACGATTTTTGTGCTTCTTATCTGGATATGACCTCAGTGATGATTTTGTTTGTTGATTGGTTTTGAAATCTTTTTATGTTTGAAAGGTTTTATAATATGTTTAAGTTGCTAAATGCTTTGTTTGAAATTTGTGGCATGTTTAATACTTTGTTTTTATCAAAATTATGTTGAATTTGAAGGTTGACACCACATGATGAGTTCTCTCACTTTCTTCCTGGGATGATTAAGGCAATTCATTCTTTTCTCTTCTTCTTCTTGATCATGCGTAGCCCCTCATATACATATTTGCCTTTCTTTACCTATCCGGGAATTTGGAAGCAAGCAAGTGAAAAGCAAGTGAAAGAAATGTTGAGATGTTGGCTGAAAGTTAGAAAGAAAAAAATATGTTTGGGGAAGTCAATCATGATGATGAGTAACTCGGCACCATTCACATAGCCGGGTGTTTGTGTCTTGCCAAAGTCGGATTGAGCGATATTCCTAACGGGTCATTGTATGTGCATCAAGGGTTTGAGGCATCTCGAAAAATTGATGATTGCTGATCTCCTAGGCTTCGGTTATTGTGCACCTCTGTCCATGCATCCAAAAAGTAAAAAGTAAAATAAGCAAAGCTTATTGGTGGAAGATGTTGAAATTCAAAGCAAGTAAAGTAAAGATCATTTTCCCGTATTCTAGCACCACATTCCCTATATACATCCCACCCTCGCATGTTTCTTGACCTTCTTTTGAAAAGCTCTTGAGACCTCGAGCTTGTTGATTGACTTAGTGGTATAAACTGGATTATACATGATTAATTTCGATAATTATGATTTATTATGCATTCTATGATTTTATGCAAAGATGAACGACTTTCTTATATTTATAAAATGTTTTGAGCATGTTTTGATTTTAAATTCCATGAAGCATTCTCTTAGAGTGATCTATGATTCGAGCACACCACTAAAATATTTTGAAATACTTTTCATTGATCTTTATGACTTATAATCCATTCTATCTTGTATTTAAGATTTGGAACTTTCTTGGGGACAAGCAAGGGATAAGTATGGGGTATTTTGATAGCGTGAATTATAGTCTATATTTTGGGACTTGTTTAGACGTTTTATCTTCAATAATCTGCATGTTTGAATGTATATTATGTGATTATTTTGTTGTTTCATCTACCTTTGCGGGAATCGAGGTCTACAGCAAGTTTCGTTGTAATCGTAGGTAAAATGGCACATTTTGCACTAAAATGAAGCTATAGGAGCGAAGGAGTCATTGGAGCTACATTCAGGAGCTTAAGGAAGAATCCAGGAAGCATAGAAATGGATTAGAGATTCACTTTGAACCAGAATTAAGAGATTTCACATTCAGTTTAGAGTCACCTCGGTTGGCTACAGTACCATCTCGACTGAGGTGATCTTGAGGAGCGTCTCGACTGAGGCAAATACCCTGACGCGGCGAGATCGTTTATTCTTGGCTGAGATCTTTTATTTTTGGAAGGAGATATCTTATATATTTGGGCTGGATTTCTGGAAGGAAGATTATATATTTTGGAGATCTATTTATGAGATATGGATATATTTTATTAGGATAATATCTTTTCAAGATATTTTATCTTTGGAAGATAGTTTTCCTATATAAAGGGTTGGATTTTCCACAAGTTCAACCATGCATAGACAAGCCTAGAGGTCTGATAGCATCCAGCAATCAAGGGATTTTCTCCAGGGTTTTGAAGGAAGGAAGATTAAAGGAAGGATTCATAGCTTTTTATAGCTTTTGTGAAGGGTTTTGTAAGATTTTCTTAGATTCCCTTCTTGTTGATTTGTCTTGTTGGATTTGTAATCCAAGGAACGCTTATTTATGATATTTGATTGAGTTATTGAAGCCTTGTTCTTAAGGTTCTTGTGTTCAAATATTCACTTCCTTCCCGTATATTTGATTATTGCTTTCATGATGATGAGTGGCTAATTTCTTTGTGTGATTCTAGGGTGATTGGCTGAAGGTTGTGGGAAAAACAATAATAGAATAATCTTAAATTGGAGTAGGACCCTGAAAGCTCGAGTTTTTATCCTTAACGTTAGAACATCTCACTGAGTCGATGAACATCTCGGCCGGGGTGGAATTCGTCTGACCGAGGTGACTTATCTAATCCGAAACTGAGAGTTAAGTGTTAGAGTTTGCCAAATCCTATTCTTATTACACCTTTCCTGGTTCAATGCAAGCTTAGGATGAGACTTACCCGGTAATTCCTTTGTTTGTTTACCCAAGATCATAAGTGTAGGTAATAAAGGTTTATCCTTTATTGGGGTTTGAGTGTGTCTTCATCCCATCTTTGTGAGTTAGCCTGAGACTTACCCGATAAAGGTTGATTCTATTCCCTTAATGGTGTGTCGGTTTGAGATTATAATTCCTTTCCTTAGTACCTTGAGACTTACCCGGTGATAGATTCTTTGGCTTGGGATTGTGAGTAGTGAGACTTACCCGGTGATCTATTCCACCTTAGTAACACCTTCCCTTTGCAAAACCTCAGCTTTGTCCGCTTATCTTTAGATCTTGAGTTGGAACCACAACTAGATGCTTTAATCCCTAGAATTGCATGTTCCATTTAATTGACTTTTTATCATCTTTGATTGCTTTAATTTCTTTTGTGGTTAGTTGCAATATTGACTACCTATATTGGTTTTGTTTCACCTAAGTCCCTGAGATCGACACCCCGGAATTCTTGCTTTTACTACGATTGACCCGTACACTGCGGGTTCGCATCCTTGTTTTAGGCATACATCTAGTGTTATAAATTTAAAGCTTGCACACAACATTTGGAGCGAACACTTACGCAGCCCACCTTGGCTCAAAACCCTCATGCGGTCACTATACCGGCACTAGGGGAAGGAGTCAACTTTGAGCTCAAGCTGGGCCTCATTCACTTGCTCCCATCCTTCCATGGGCTAAGTGGTGAAGACCCCATCAAGTACCTTGGGAAGTTCCATACCCAGGATTCTATCAGAGGTTCATCAAGGACTTCTCTAAAATATCGAAACCATTGATTAACCTACTAAATAAGGACGTGGTTTTTAAGTTTCGCAGGATTGTCTAGATGTGTTTTACAGTTTGAAGCAAGCATTGATATTCGATCCCATCATTCAACCTCCTGATTGGAATTTTCCCTTTGAAGTCATGTGTGACGGTAGTGATGTGGCCGTAGGAGCCGTTCTTGGGCAGAAGAAAGATGGACACACTCATGCCATCTATTATGCTAGCAAGACATATGAAGCTCAACTAAATTACGCCACAATTGAGAAGGAGCTTTTGGTGGTGGTTAATGCTTTCGAGAAGTTTTGTTCCTACCTTGTAAGGACGAAAGTTATTGTCTACACCGACCATGGTGTTATCCGGAATTTTGTCACTAAAAAGGATTCAAACCGCAACGAATACGATGGGTTCTCCTCCTTGAATAATTTGACTTGGAGATCCGCGATAAGAAGGGATCCGAGGATTCGATGGCGGATCACCTTAGCCGTTTACCTCCAACTGATTTGGAGAAGGATAACTATCTCGTTTTCCAGGAAATACCTCTAGGATCGTCATACGCACAAAGGAAGAAATTCCTTAAGGATGTACGTCACTACTATTGGAATGAAACTCTTCTCTTTAAAAGAGGTCCGAATGGGATGCTAAGGAGATGCATACCGTAGAATGAGGCAGAAAGTTTTATTAGGCATTGTCACTTGCTGCCTTGTGGAAGACATGCTAGTGCCCACAAAACATGCACTATGTTACTTTGTTCCGGTTTCTTTTGGCCTACATTATTTAAGGATGTGCAAACGTTTGTTGTTTCTTGTGATGCATGCCAAAGAACAAGGAATTTATCTAGAAGGAACGAGATGCCCCTCAATAAAATTCAGGAGGTCGAGTTTTTTTATGTATAGGGAGTTGACTCCGTGGGACCATTCCCATCATCTATAGGGAATCTATATATACTTTTGGTGGTTGACTACGTTTTGACATTGGTGGAATCCATTGCTTCTCCTACCAATGACGCCACGGTGGTAGTGAAGTTCATCAACCGGACTATTTCCCAAGATTTGGGACACCTCGAGTCATCATTAGTGACGGAGGGACACACTTCACCGCTTGAAAGTTTGAAGCACTTCTATTGAAGTATGGGGTCACCCATAAGGTAGCAACTCCTTACCATCCTCAAACTAGTGGACAAGTTGAAATATCAAATAGAGAACTTAGAGGAATTTTTGAGAAAACTTTGTTTAGAACAAGGAAGGATTGGTCAATGAAGCTGGATGACGCTCTTTGGGCGTATAGGACCACTTTCAAGACTCCTATATGAACTACTCCGTACAACTTGGTTTATGGGAAGTCTTGTCATTTCCGGTCGAGCTTGAACATAAAGCTTATTGGGCGATCAAGTGGCTGAAGTTTGATATCAAGGAAGCTGGAGAGAAAAGTATCTTAGACATCAATGAATTGGAGGAAAGTCACTTGAATGCTTATCAGAATGCAAAGATATACAAGGAAAGAACAAAAAGATGGCATGGCAAGCATATGATTCCAAAGAGCTCAAAGAAGTAGATATTGAAATTCTCTTCAATTCCAGCCTTCGCCTCTTTCCCGGTAGGTTGAAATCTAGATGGACGGGACCTTATACCGTAAAACATGTTTTTCCTCATCATCCAGTTGAAGTATGGGGTGAACATTGCGGAAATTTGAAGGTGAAAGAACATCGGCTGAAGAAGTACACACCGGAAGTTCCGGTAGAGAGGATTGGTCTTCTGCACCTCACTTAATCGTTATGGAGTACGGTCCAACTAGCGACCTTGAAACAAGCGCTTCTTGGGAGGCAACCCAAGGTATTTCTTTCTTTTTTTCTTTCTAGATTAGATTAGATAGGTTTTTGCATTTTTGAGTCTATGATGATAGGATCTAGGTACAATTCGAAGAGAATAACTCAAAGAAATATATGGAGACAACTGAAGGGTCGAGAATTTGAGAAATGATCGGAAACTGGAGAAATCTCGGTTGCGCACAGTGATCTCGGCCGAGATTGATCTCCCCCAACTGAGATGAACACAATAGGGAGTGACCTCAGTTGACCAACTCGGTTTCCAAAAAACCTCGGCTGAGATTTGGTTTGAAATTCTGCGGGTTATAAAAAAGAAAGAGCTTCTCTCTCCTCACAAACCTTGACTCCTTCTCTCTCGACCGAACTCGCCTTCATTCCCCAAATTTTCGTTCCTTGCTCGTTTTTGCTCGTTCTTGGACCGAAATTGACGAGGAAGATGTAACATACTCTTCTCCTACAACAATCAGAATTTCAATCCACCAGAATCGACAAAAATCGGGTAATTTCGCTCAAAAGCCCTAATACCGTCTCTGCTTCGTTTTTAGTTGATTTTGGGAGAGATAGATGTGTTGCAGTACTGAAAACTGGCCGAATTACCTGTTAGAATATGTTTGGAGTGTTGTTTCGACGAGATCTTTACAGATTCGTCACTTAGATCGGCCACACAACAATCTCGGTCACTTCGAGTAATCCCGGCCGAGCAATCGTGTTACGTAGTAGAGTTGGAACACAGAAAGCTAGTCCTTCACCCCCTACACCTCCACAGCTACCAATTATCTTTGAACGTCACCGAATGAGGTACGGTCGTATTTGTGCTCGCCCTATTATCACTCCTAGATATTTAGTTGTTGAGGATTTTGCTTGTGTACTGATAGCTTGAATTATGACCTTATTTTACGCGCTTGTTTTGCTTGTTTTTCCCCTTCTTTTGTGTATATGGTTATGAGTTTGAAGCATTTATGAGCACATTCACCTGTTATGTTGGTATAGAGATCTACACAAGCTTTGTTGTGTTTTTGGTAAATAAAGGCTTGGATTGGAGCATATATGGAGTAAGTAGGAGTATTTGATCATACTAGGCATCAAGAAGATGCATTGGAGAAGCTAAGAAAGGATCATGATTAGAGCACTTTACGAAACAAAGGCTTTTACAAAGAAGTTGGAGTTTCCACGGCCAAACATGAAGAATCACGGTCGTGGTTTATCTATTGAGGTCGTGGAAAACAAGGTCAAGAGCAACAGAAAGGTTCCACGACCCATTACACGGGTGTGGAAATTTGTACTTGGCCGTGATTTCTATAACGGTAGCCACGTGTCATATTCGCTACATCAGCAGCGGTTATTGGGCTTCCGTAACCCTATTTTTCCCTATAAGAAGGCTAAAGAAAGGAGAAAGACGAACATCTTGCATCGAGCCGCATTTCGAGGTATTATTTGCAGAGATTTCGGAAGATCTTATTGCGTACAGGGAAGATTCGGAGAAGGATGTACTTTGAGATTGCGTACTTGGAGAAGATCTTAAGATTCCTTTTGAAGACGGATTGACATCCCGTTCTTTATTGTTCCTAGAGATTTTTGTGAGGTTTTCTGTTCTTTGATTCTACTTTCATTAGAACACAAACACCTTTGATTTATTTTAAGATTGATTGTTTGTTATTATTGAGTTTTTGAAGTTTGATTATTGATTTGATGATGATGATTGTTTGCTAAAAACCTTAAGCGATTCTAAGGTGAAGGGTTGCTAGTTGTGGCATAGATGATGATAGATTGAACCAAAACAGATTGGACCCTAGAGTTGCGAGAAACCTCGTCGTCGAGGCTTTCCACAGCCTGTTCTTGAGTTCCATGGCCGTGGTTCTTAAAGATCCGACCGTGGTTTCCTCTGTTGTACGTCCTTTTCTTTTGCTTTGATCCAATGTTAAAGATTTGCTTTAACCTAGCCTTGGCTTACCTTTTCTAGGTAGTAGTGAGACTCAACATCATCTACTTTGGTTTCGAGTGTCACAACCTTAACCATTTTGGCTTATCTTTGATTCCCTTGGGTTTGGGCATGGGTATTAGAGATTACTCCTTATCCTTTGATCCTTTCTATACTGCAGCCTCAACAACCTTTATAGAGAGAGCCTTTGGGTGAGACATATGTGTTTTGGAACTTCAGCATATAATTCCCTACCTTAGATATACCTTTGCAATCCCGACTTTGTCCGTATATCCTTAGAATATTTTGAATCAATTGCCACAATTGAATAGCTGGATCTTTAGAATCGTTGTTTTCCCAATTAATCTTTACAAAAGCTTTTTATTGCTTGACAACTTAGCGAACTGAATTTGTTCCCCCCAAATCCCTGAGTTCAATACTCTGGAATTCTTTCTTTACTACGCCGATACGTACATTGCGGGTTCGCTTTGCTTTGATTTCAGTTTTATAAATTTTAAGACTTAGTGACGCACACTTTCGAGCGAACAAGTTTTTGGCGCTATTGCCGGGGATTTGGTTTAGGCCAAATTCGGTTTTCGGTTGTCGGGCTTGGGAGCTTTTGCTCTTGTGATTTGACATATTTACTTGAGTGATTTTGCGGAATTTTTAGGTGTATGCGAAGGTCTAGATCCACCATGACCCCATTCCTTTTGATCCTGAATTAGAAAAAACTTTGAAAAGAAAGTTAAGAGAGAAAAAAGATGGCCGAACATAAGGAGAAGAACATCCAAGAGGAGTTGGATGAAACTCGAGCTCAACTCAAATTAAGTGAGAGATCACGTATGGAAGAACAAGAGCATAATCAGTTTCCAATAGATGAGCTTAAGGCAATGATTCTAAACATGAAATTGGAGAGAAATGGCACCAAGAAAAAGAAAGCTAAAGTATCTAGAGCTGAATCTTCCGATGATGATGACATGCCGGAATTGGAGGAGATACCACCGGTAAATCCTCGAGCCTATGTTTATCCTCGCCCTTATGCTAGAGAGGCGAGAGCTGCGAATGTCATGGTTGAACCACACACCCTTAGGTAATGAATGGACCCAATTCAGCAACCACGCCATTTAGGTGTGGATCTTGGAGAGCAAGATAATAATGACTTTGGACTTCGCCCACAAGTCATCACTATGATCCGCTAAAGCCAGTTTGGTGGAACGGATGCTAAATCTCCACATCAACACTTGATTAACTATGAGATGCTTATGGAGAGTATGAAGCCTCAAAGAACTGTCAACAACAATTATATATTGAAACCGTTCTTCTTCTCTTTGGAGGACAAGGCATTGGCTTGGTATCAAGCTCTTCCAACTGAAAGACTCAATACATGGGAAAATTTGACTTCGGAATTCCTTACAACATTCTTTCCACAATCCAAAACAGCGGAGTTGAGAGGAAAACAAATGTTTTTTCTATGAAACCTAACGAAAGTTTGTTTATATCTTGGGGAAGGTTTCAACATCTTCTACTGGATTGCCCACACCATGGCTCCAGTTAAATTTTCTTCCTGAAGCTTTCATGGATATGAGAGAGGATAACGCTTGGGATTTTATTGAGAAGCAAGCTAAAGTGATTGAGAAGTATTCCCATAGGAAAGATGATGATGATGGGAATCCAACATCTCAAGCTTAAATTTTCTTCCTGAACAATTAAATCAAGGAGTTGAAGGAAGTCATAAAATACAACCTTCAGAAGACGAAGGATCAGGACGTTGGCTATTTAGGAAGGGAGAACAACAATCAAGGAAATAGGAACAATTACCGGAATAATAATTTGAACAACAACAACAACAACAACAACAGGAACCCCAACAACAATTGGAGATCTAACCAACAAAATTCTGATAATCCCTATTCACATGCTGGAAATTCACTAACACCTTCTTCTTCTTCTTCTACCCCTTTGAAAAGTCAGGGTCAAACATCAAATAGTTCAAGCAAACCGGAGAAGGATAGACCCGACCCTATGTTGGAAACGATCTTGGGAAAGCTCCAAGGATTGGAGAATTACATTACTTCGGTTGATAAAGTACAAAAAGCTTTAGAGAACCAAATATTCAGCAAGGCTGGAGAAGTTCCAAGAGATCAAGGGAAACTGCCTGGAAAGACAGAAGATAATCCGAAAGGAAGGGTGATGGTAGTTACAACAAGAAGTGGTGCCATAACCACCGACCCACAACCCCAATTCGTTGAAGTTCCCATTGAAAAAGAGAAAGAGAAAGATAAGGGAACGGAGAAGGAATATGTCTATGTTCCTTCTGATGTGATCGAACTCGATTCGAACACGAGGATCCACCGGCACAAGTTCACACTCGGATTGGAATCGGTGAAATGGCACTCCTTTTTTTGGATTTTGTGTTTTTGGATATGAAGAGCAAATTCCCTCGGCCTCTCACTTTGGGAATCTCTCAACTCGAACGAACTACCCTCAGAATGTCACTTTGGGGTTCGAACCTTCGTTCCTAGGCCTCTCACCTTAGAACCACCTAAGCATCTCACCTAGATGTTTGAAAACTAAGCATCTCACCTAGAATTCGGGTTTTGTTTTAAAGCAAACAACAACTTCGAAAGCACAAAGGCTAACTTACTTCATTTAACTTGACTTTCCTTACAATGGGAGGATACAAGACTTTATATAGCCAGAAAACTCAGCCTAGAAACTCCCTAATTAAGTGCTAGAAATATCAAAGGTTTATCAAAAGGAAATGCAAGAAATTCAAGAGTTTTTCTAGGAAATTCAAACACATAAATGGCCACATTTGGCCTTTAATCAAAGATGACTCTTGGATCCTATTCTCTTCACTTGGACAACACATCAAGGATGGTCTAATCAAGTCTTGGACGTCCATATTGAAGGAGAAGAAGACCATTGAACTACCTTGGCCTCCATTCAATGTATGTGTGTGAAGATTCTTTCAATGTTTGATTGAATGTTGACATGTTGACCTTCACATGATCAATACATAAATTCATGCATAATATATGAATAATATGAGCATGATATGCTGCATGAAATATGTATGGTAGGACGTGCATATGTTTTGTATAACCATCTTTCATGCCTCCATGCATGATCTTGTCCAACAATCCATACAAGTACCGTACTTGCTGCAATGTAGGGTCATTTTCACCCTCTTCCTCTTGCAATATCGACTTTGAGTAAACTAGAAAGTTGTAGATATTGAAAATACCTTTCAAAGTAGTACTCATGGGTATTTTAATTCCAAGTATTGCCTCAGTTATAGTCGTTTTACTGAGAGTGCGCAAACCTGACAGCTTAGCCGGAGAGAGTGAAAATTGGCTTGCATTGGGCATGCTCGGAGCAAGCTTTTTCGGTTTGATTTCAATAGGTTTTGGCTCAGTTTTAGGCATGACCTCCAACACATAACTATTGATTTTGATAAGTTCCGGCTGACTTTTGACTTGGACGGTTGGTGGCAAAACGATTGGTTCCGACTTGATGACGATGATTTCTTCCCCGGTGGGGATCACATCATCCCCTTTCCCTTGAAAAGGATTCGTCCTCGAATCGGTCATGCCATCATTGGGAAAGTGATTGTGGGATGTATTACCATGGTAACTACTTCTTTCGACTTCGTCGCCATCATGTCGAGATGCTTGAATACAATCCGGGTTCCCATGGGCACGACTATCAACATTTCGTTCTCGACGGTGGTTGATTTGTCCATTCCGGTTGGCATGGTTGCTACCTCCTTGTATTTTGTCATGAGGGTTCAAGGTAAGGAGAGGAAACCTTCTCAATATCTCAGCTAGTTGGGCTTCAAGCCTATCCAAACATTGGTTGTTTCGATTACCACCGTTTGCATTGTCGTTGATGATCGTCATCCCCGAAAGCTTGAGGAACTCGCACCGTTGATGTGCTCGAACTTGCACCGTTGGGCTCTGATACCACTTGATGTGCTCGAACTTGCACCGTTGGGCTCTGATACCACTTGATGTGCTCGAACTTGCACCGTTGGGCTCTGATACCACTTGATGTGATCGAACTCGATTCGAACACGAGGATCCACCGGCACAAGTTCACACTCGGATTGGAATCGGTGAAATGGCACTCCTTTTTTTGGATTTTGTGTTTTTGGATATGAAGAGCAAATTCCCTCGGCCTCTCACTTTGGGAATCTCTCAACTCGAACTAACTACCCTCAGAATCTCACTTTGGGGTTCGAACCTTCGTTCCTAGGCCTCTCACCTTAGAACCACCTAAGCATCTCACCTAGATGTTTGAAAACTAAGCATCTCACCTAGAATTCGGGTTTTGTTTTAAAGCAAACAACAACTTTGAAAGCACAAAGGCTAACTTACTTCATTTAACTTGACTTTCCTTACAATGGGAGGATACAAGGCTTTATATAGCCACAAAACTCAGCCTAGAAACTCCCTAATTAAGTGCTAGAAATATCAAAGGTTTATCAAAAGGAAATGCAAGAAATTCAAGAGTTTTTCTAGGAAATTCAAACACATAAATGGCCACATTTGGCCTTTAATCAAAGATGACTCTTGGATCCTATTCTCTTCACTTGGACAACACATCAAGGATGGTCTAATCAAGTCTTGGACGTTCATATTGAAGGAGAAGAAGACCATTGAACTACCTTGGCCTCCATTCAATGTATGTGTGTGAAGATGCTTTCAATGTTTGATTGAATGTTGACATGTTGACCTTCACATGATCAATACATAAATTCATGCATAATATATGAATAATATGAGCATGATATGCTGCATGAAAAATGTATGGTAGGACGTGCATATGTTTTGTATAACCATCTTTCATGCCTCCATGCATGATCTTGTCCAACAATCCATACAAGTACCGTACTTGCTGCAATGTAGGGTCATTTTCACCCTCTTCCTCTTGCAATATCGACTTTGAGTAAACTAGAAAGTTGTAGATATTGAAAATACCTTTCAAAGTAGTACTCATGGGTATTTTAATTCCAAGTATTGCCTCAGTTATAGTCGTTTTACTGAGAGTGCGCAGACCTGACAGCTTAGCCGGAGAGAGTGAAAATTGGCTTGCATTGGGCATGCTCGGAGCAAGCTTTTTCGGTTTGATTTCAATAGGTTTTGGCTCAGTTTTAGGCATGACCTCCAACACATAACTATTGATTTTGATAAGTTCCGGCTGACTTTTGACTTGGACGGTTGGTGGCAAAACGATTGGTTCCGGCTTGATGACGATGATTTCTTCCCCGGTGGGGATCACATCACCTTCTCTACCTTATAAACCTACCTTACCATTCCCGCAATCTAGAGCAAGAACGCGTCTAGACAAGCAATCATGCATGCTCCACCTGGCTCGGGGGAAGAGATCCTCTCTAACAAGTGAAAGTGCGAAAACTTTGGAGAAGTCAAGATGAGTTCGGAATCTCCGGAGCTAATCAAAACAATGACAGAAAAGATGCCCCCAAAGCTGAGAGATCCGGGGTCATTTTGCATACCAATAGGAGTAGGAGAAGTCACATATGATGCACTTTGTGACTTGGGAGCAAGTGTGAGCATTTTTCCACTTGCCTTCTGTAGGAAGGTCGGTTTAGGTGAACCTAAACCGGTGAAGATGATGTTGTATATGGCGGATCGATCCATTACTCGACCCGTAGGAATCGTTGAAGACGTCCCGGTTAAGCTCGGTAGATTTTATATCCCTATAGACTTTGTTGTGCTTAATATTCCTGCAGATTGTCCGGTCCCGATCATACTCGGGAGACCTTTTCTTGCAACTTCCGGTTGTATGGTTTATTGCAAGAATGCTAGATTGGCCTTCGATATTAGAGAAGAGAAGGTTGAGTTTGTCCTCTCAACTTTAACAAAAGAACCAGCACTTGGAGAGGACATGTTCAACATCAATGATGAAGAGGCATCTAGAGAGGAAGTAAGTTCGATCTTATTCAAAGATTCGTTGCAAAAGGTCATGACTATGAGGATAGTGGAAAGAGGAGAAGAAGAGGATTGCAATGCTGAGGTTGATGCTTTGGAAGAGCTAAAATAAGTGCAAGTTTAAGAATTCGAAAAATTGTACGATGGCTCCGAAAACGTCATAAACCACGGCCAGGCGTGGTTTCACCTATTCCACCCGTAGAAAGTTATGTCGAGAGCAAATATTTAATTCACACCACTTTCCATGGACCCCAAGACACTTATCACGGCCGTGGAAGTAACAGTGATGCCGTGGTTCTAGAAAATGCTGAAGATAACTCCGTTCTTTCTACAAACATTCATTATTCTTCCTCCAACACTTCCACACCCTTGGAGACTTCCACGAAGACGTCGGACAGCCCTCATGACAACCCAAAGGCATCAACAACTTTGGAGTTGAAGCCACTTCCCACACATCTTAGGTATGCATTTCCTGGAACTAATTCTACGTTTCCCATTATTGTTACTTCCGATTTGAGTGAAGAGGAACATGAAAAGCTTATGATTGTTATTAGGAAACATAGGAAAGCTCTAGGTTACACCATTGAGGATCATGTAGGAATTAAATCATCTTTATGTATGCACAAGATTCTAATGGAAGAGGATTATAAGCCTTCATGCCAACATCAAAGACGGTTAAATCCGATCATGAAAGAGGTCGTGAAGAAAGAGATCCTTAAATTACTTGATTCAAGTATCATTTACCCTATCTCCGATAGCAAGTGGGTGAGCCCCGTTCAAGTTGTTCCGAAGATGGGAGGAATGACCGTTGTAGCAACAAGAACCGTTACAGGATGGAAGATGTGCATTGACTATCGCAAGCTCAACAATGCGACTAGGAAGGATCACTTCCCGCTTCCATTCATTGACCAAATGCTTGAAAGGTTAGCACAACACTCCTATTTTTTCCATCTTGACGGTTATAGTGTTTTCTTTCAGATTCCGATCCATCCGGACGATCAAGAGAAGACCACACTCACGTGCCCATGGGGTACGTTTGCATATAGGAGGATGCCATTCGGACTTTGCAATGCTTCAGCCACCATTCAAAGGTTTATGATGGCCATCTTCTCGGAATACATTGAGGAAATCATGGAGGTTTTTATGGATGATTTTTTTGTTTATGATTCCTCAATTGATAATTGTCTTGCTAACCTTTCTCTTGTTTTGCCAAGTTGTGAAGACACGAACCTAGTTCTAAACTGGGAAAAGTGTCACTTTATGGTTAAGGAAGGAATTGTTTTAGGACACTTGATCTCTAATAGAGGGATTGAGGTTGATAAGAGTAAAATTGAAACAATAGAGAAACTTCCTCCTCCATCTTCGCTGAAGGGGATTAGAAGTTTTCTAGGACATGTTGGATTGTATAGGAGATTCATTAAAGACTTTACGAAAATCTCTAAACCGCTAACTAATCTATTGATGAAGGATGTTGTTTTTGAATTTTTGAAAGAATGTTTGGATGTTTTTTACAGAATTCGGGAAGCTTCAAATCTCAGCCCCAATTATTCAACCTCCGGATTGGAATCTTCCCTTTGAGGTCATGTGCGATGCAAGTGACGTAGGTGTAGGAGCGGTGCTTGAACAAAAGACGGATGGACACACTCATGCCATCTATTATGCTAGCAAGACGCTAGATGAAGCACAACTCAATTATGCTACAACGGAACAAAAATTTCTTGTTGTTGTTTATGCTTTTGAAAAATTTCGTTCTTATCTTGTAAGAGAGAAAGTGATAGTATACACGGATCATTCAACAATTAGGTATTTTCTTGCCAAGAAAGATGCAAAACCAAGGCTAATTAGGTGGATTCTCTTCCTTCAAGAGTTCGATCTTGAGATCCGTGACAAGAAGGGATCCGAGAATTTTGTTGCGGATCATTTGAGTCATCTACCACATGCTACTAGTGACGACTTGCCTGTTGATGACTCTTTCCCGGACGAGCAATTGCATATAATGGAAGAGTGCATCGATCTTATTTCTAGAGGTAACGAACCTAGGCTTGTTGATTTTGTGAATTATTTGGTTTGTCGGGAAATACCACCCGGACTATCCTACGCACAAAGAAAGAAGTTCTTTAGGGATGTCCGTCAATACTATTGGAATGAACCTCTACTCTTCAAAAGAGGTCCTGATGGCATCATTAGAAGATGTGTTCCAAAAGACGAAATGCAAAGTGTCATTCGTCATTGTAATTCACTTCCTTGTCGAGGATCTGATAGGTGATGGAATCACTATCATTTAGGATAGTTTTTAGAGTCTTTTTATTGCATTTGTGTCGGTTTATGCTACTAACTCCTTGGTCCAAAAGAAGAAGACTAAAAGAAGCTAAGGAAGGAGTTATGAGCACTTAGGAGTAAAGATCGTTCACGACGCAAAGCTTATGTTGCCCCACCGCCCTAGCGGAACCTTGTCACCACCCCGCGGGTGACGCCTTACACCGGAGTGCCCCCTGCGCCTTCGCCAGCGCCGGCCATGAAGTGTGTCACCGCCTCTGCGCCACTCCCTGGCGCCCCTGCAGTGATTTGCCTTGAAGAAACGAAGACCAGCTCCCCTGCGCCTTCCACTACGCCCCTGCCTGCGCCTCAACCTGGGAGCTGGAAGACAAAGAGGTTGTGTCACCGCCCCTGCGTTGACATAGGGACGCCCCGACGGCTTGGCATCAGAAACGTTAGGAAGTCGAAGGGTCATACGTTTGAAGAGCATTGAAGATCCGCCCCAACGGAATTGCCTAGTCGCCCCTGCGGCCATGGAGAAGATCAAGCGTTTTTGCCTTCACCGCCCCTGCGGAGCTGAAGGCCGTCCATGCGGTTTAACGTCAGAAGCTTTACTCCGACTGTTTACACCACCTTTATGGCATTAAAGGTGGCTGTTTTAGGCCGGCCATTTACTCCCATTTAGTGTCTTTTGTAGTATAAATAGTCCTTGGTTGATTGCTAGAATGATCCATCTTGTTATCCAATAAACTATCCACTTAGATTATCTTGTTACCTTTGTAATGAGTTGCTAACTCCCTTGCTACATTGGGTTGGTTTGAAGCTGCGTAGTTACTTTGGTTGTAAGTTCTTTTTAATATAAGTTTTCATTCAATAATGCTTTGTGTTTCCTTGATCTCCATTATCTAATTGCATGTTTACTATTGCTTGAGATTGATCACCTTAGGTTCTAAAGTGCATGCGAATAACTAGGATTAATAGGTTTCGGGTTCGGGTCTTTATTCTAGTAGCAACTTTAAGTAATAACGGGTTGTAATTACTTAAAGAAAAGGAAAACAAATATAAGGAAACGTTTAACAGTTTTAATCTTCTCTTTATATCCGTTAGTCTTTGTTTGAAAGCTAACTTGTTATTTTTTCTTGTAGGTTTACGGAACACTAACCTGTTAAGTTGTGTTGATGCCGGTCAGTTCAACACATATATATGATCAAGATGGGAGATTAGTTGAAAACTTGTAAAAGGAACTCACCAAAGTAGCAATTGCATGCTTAGAATCAACCTAGTGTAGATTCACCCATCATTTGTTTTACTTGTCGCATTAATCGCTTTCATAAGTTTTTGTGTGCATCAATTCAACCAACCCCCCCCCCCCTGTTACTTTTTACTATAATCGATAATTGAATCTAAAACACCTTAACTCTCTTGAGTTCGACCCTTATTTAACAACTATACTTGTCTTTAGTGCTAAGTCGGTATTTACTTTTGATTGGGTATAGACGAACATAGAAATACCTCCAGCCAAATTTTGGCGCCGTTGCCGGGGAGTTTTAGTGTTTTATTGTTATTATCGATTATTGGTTTGAACCATTTTTATGGTTCAAACCCGTGCTACTAACTCCGGCTTTGCTTCTTTTGATCCAGAAATTAAGAGGACAAGCATCCGGCAACGAAGACAACAACAACTTCAACAAGAGATGGCTGACCGTACTCTTCGTCAACTTACGCAGCCCACCTTGGCTCAAAACCATCTTGCAGTCACTATACCGGCATTAGGGGAAGGAGTCAGCTTTGAGCTCAAGCCGGGCCTCATTCACTTGCTTCCATCCTTCCATGGGCTAAGTGGTGAAGACCCCATCAAGCACCTTGGGGAGTTACATACCGTGTGTATGAGCATGAAGCCGGCAAACATTACCGTAGAAAAAATCAGGATGAGGGCATTCGGCTTCACACTCAAAGATTCCGCGGATGATTGGTATTACCACCTTCCATCTGGGAGCATCGACACTTGGGAGAACCTTCACAAGGCGTTTTTGGAGAAATACTTTCCAGCCAAGAAAGCCAATAGCTTGAAGAAAGATATAAGCAACATCGAGCAAGAGGCGAATGAAACTCTCTACGAGTACTTCGAGAGGTTTGCACGCCTCCGATCCAGCTGTCCTTTTCACGGATATTCAACTCAAGATCTAGTCTTGTACTTGTACAATGGCTTGCTAGACAATGAAAGGAGGATCGTCGATGCGGGTTGCGGAGGTAATATTCTTAACTCTACTCCTGACCTTGCTTTGGAAAAGATACAGGAACTAGCGGAAGGTACTCGGAACTTTGGAAGGACCCCGGCTAAGAAAGGAGTTCATGTTGTGAGTTCCGGGAAGAGCGAGATTTCCACCGTGCTCGCGGAGTTGAAGGAAATGGTAAAGAGACTAACACTTATGGGAACCCCACAGCAGCTTAAAGCTTGTGGAGTTTGCGCTGACCCATATCATCCAACGGACATGTGTCCACAAGTCTAGGATGACGATGCTGAGGTGAACGCAATGGGTTATGGACAACCACAATCTCAAAGGCCTGGGAACGATCCGTATGCACAAAATTTCATGTCAAACTGGCATGACCAACATAACTTTCTTTGGAGGGATCAACAAAACCAACTACAGTAGCCCCATCAAGATAAGTATCAATCAACTGAAGATATGTTGCAGGTTTTGACTAAACACTTTGCTACTCATGTCCAAACAACAAAATCTAGCATCTAGAACCTTGAAAAACAGGTTGGTCAAACGGCAGAAGGCATTTCAAGGACCGAATCAAAACTTTCCGGAGGATTGCCTTCCCACACATTTATAAGCCCCAAGGAGAATATTAGTGCCCTAACATTAAGGAGTAGGAAGCAAAACCAACAAAAGAATCACAAAGTAAACCTTTTGTCGATTTTACCGCACCCACAGCCGCCCCTGCGGCTGCAATTGCGCCCAACACACAGCAGGTGACGCCCCTGCGGCTGGATGTCCTTGCCCCTGCAGTGACAACCCCTTAGCCGCACCTGCGTATACAAGCTGAAGCCCCTGCGGAAAACACAACAGAAGGGTTTGCTGAGAGGGATACTTACGTCCGGCCTAACTTCCCGCCACTATACTTTGAGAAACCACCAGCTCCTTTTCTTGAGGCTCTAAAGGAGAGAAGAATCATTGAGGACAAGGACCTCTTTCAGACTTTCTCCAAATGCGAGGTAAACATTCCCCTCCTTAATTTGGCAAAAAGTATTCCTAAGTATGCTCGTTTTTTGAAGAAACTTTGCACTATCAAGAGGAATCAGAAGCTGAAGGGGAAACAAGAAGTGCAAGTATGTGAGCATGTGTCGGCAGTTTTCCAACGGAGAATGCCCAAGAAGTGCAGCGATCCGGGCATGGTAAGCATTCCTTGTGTTATAGGGGAAACCCGCTTTGACAAAGCAATGCTTGATCTTGGTGCTTCTATCAATGTTTTACCATATTCGATTTACAAATCACTTGGCCTTGGGCCATTATTGGAAACTAGGATTGTAGTACAGCTTGCTGATAGATCTAATGTGTACCCGAAAGGGATCATTGAAGATGTGTTAGTAATGGTAGACACCCTAATATTTCCTGCTGATTTCTTTGTAATGGATATGGAAACTGATTCACATGGTGTACCCATTCTGTTAGGTAGGCCATTTCTGAAAATTGCTAGGACTAAAATTGATTATGTTAATGCAAATTAACCATGGAGTTTGAGGGAGAAGTAGTGGAATTTGACATCTGTGATGCAATGAGATTTCCTAGTGATGATCATTCTTTATGTGCTATTGACATTGTTGAAACTTTTGTGCAAGATGTTTTTGATAACTCTGATGTTGATGAATTGAAAAATGTGATTGAGCATGACATTGATGGTTTCAAATCGGATTATGTATTAACATCCAGCATGAAAGAGGTCCTAGCCCAATTAGATGGGCATAAAAGACTACCTATCTCCAATTTGGCCATTGGGCCCACTTTACTAACCCCAAGCGAGAAGCTTGTTCCGTCTATAGTGCAGGCACCTGAAATAGAATTGAAGGACCTTCCGTCACACCTCAAGTACGTTTTCCTTGGAAAACACAATACCTTATCGGTGATCATCTCCAACAAGTTGACTACCGGTCAGAAAGACAAGTTGGTAAAGGTACTAAAAGAGCACATGATGGCCCTTGGATGGACCATTGCGGACATCAAAGGGATAAGCCCTTCAACTTGCATGCATAGGATTTTACTTGAGGACGAAGCCAAACCCTCTAGGCAACCTCAAAGGAGGTTGAATCCGCCGATGATGGATATGGTCAAAAAGGAAGTGTTGAAGCTCCTCCAAGCAGATATGATCTTTCCTATCTTGGATAGCACTTGGGTTAGGCCAACCCAAGTAGTTCCAAAGAAGGGAGGCATTACCATGGTGGGAAATAAACATGGAGAGATGGTCCCGAGCAAAACACAAACCGGATTGAGAGTTTGCATTGACTACCGCAAGCTCAATAAGGTAACACGAAAAGACCATTTCCCATTACCTTTTATTCATCAAATGTTGGAATGTCATGCAGGTCATCAGTACTACTGTTTCCTGGATGGATATTCGGGCTATTTCCAAATAGTCATCGCACCAGAAGATCAAGAAAAGACGACGTTCACTTGCCCGTTTGGAACTTTTACATACCGTAGAATGCCATTTGGACTTTGCAATGCACCCGGCACCTTCCAACGGTGCATGATAAGTATTTTCTCCGAATACATAGAAAATTTCATTGAAGTCTTTATGGATGATTTTACCGTCCATGGAGATAGTTTTGACGCATGTTTAGGACATTTGAAACTTGTTCTTGAAAAATGTGTTGAGACCAATTTGGTTCTTAATTCGGAAAAATGTCATTTCATGGTCGAACAAGGAATTGTGCTAGGACATGTAATATTCTCAAAAGGGATAGAAGTAGATAGGGCAAAGGATGATGTAATTCAAAAATTACTTTATCCTACTAATGTTCCGGAAATCCGATCTTTTCTTGGTCATGCAGGTTTCTATCGACGTTTCATCAAAGATTTTTCAAAGATCTCGTTGCCCCTATGTGAATTGCTCAAGAAAGACGTCACCTTCATAGTGGATGAGGATTGCAAGAAAGCTTTCTACACTTTGAAGGCATGTCTTACCACCACACCAATCATCTGTTCCCCGGATTGGGAGAAACCTTTTGAAATCATGTGTGACGCCAGTGACTAGGCCGTTGGAGCTGTATTAGGACAAAAAGACGGACGGGCTTCCCATGTGATCGATTATGCGTCTATGACACTCAATGGAGCGCAAAGGAATTACTCTACCACCGAGAAGGAAATGTTGGCGGTGGTTTTTGCCCTTGAGAAATTCAAGCAGTACCTACTTGGGGTAAAGATAATTATCTTAACTGACCATGCAGCTCTTAGGTACCTCATTGCAAAAAAAGAAGCAAAGCCACGTTTGATCCGATGGGTGCTCCTTCTATGTGAATTTAACCTAGAGATAAGGGACAAGAAGGGGGGTGAGAACCTGGTGGCCGCTCATTTGAGCAGACTAGTGCAAGAGGAGGAAGATCCAGGAAAAGGGAGAGGGATAGCTGGAAATTTTCCAGACGATACATTTTACACAACTCTCTGTTGTGTAACCGCCCCCGCGCCTCACACCAGCCGTCCCTGCGGCTCAGTCTAGGCGCCCCTGCGGAATTGTCGACAGAGGTTTGTCTTAAGCTCCAATCTTTTAAGCCTTGGTTTGCTGACATTGTGAACTTCATTGTCAAGAAGGAGTATCCTCCGGACTTCACAAAGGCACAACGAGAGAAGGTAAAGGCTGAAGCTCGACACTACATTTGGGACGATCCTTACCTTTGGAAGTATTGTAGTGACCAAGTGATCTGACGTTGCATTCCGGATAATGAAGTACAATCCGTCCTAACTTTCTGTCATTCTAAAGCATGTGGAGGGCACTTTGGGGCAAACAAAACTGCTAGAAAAGTTTTGGATGCCGGTTTTTTATTGCCACACATTTTTGGAGACACTTTTGCGTTTTGCAAAGTGTGTTATAAATGCCAAAGAATAGGAAATCTTTCAAGGAGACATGAAATGCCGCAATCCTCTCTTATATTTTGTGAAATATTTGACGTTTGGGGAATTGGTTTCATGGGGCCGTTTCCTACTTCATTCGGGAACACATATATTTTGCTTGCGGTGGACTATGTTTCCAAGTGGGTGGAAACAAAGGCCACCAAAACTGATGATTCAAAAGTAGTTGCAGCTTTTCTTAAGGAAAATATCTAAACAAGATTTGGAATTCCAAAAGCCTTAATCAGTGATAGGGTACCCTTTTCTGCAACAAGAAGATCACGGCTATCCTTAAGAAGTACCATGTCCATCAAAGAGTATCAACTGCTTATCATCCACAAACAAACGGCCAAGTGGAGGTATCCAACGAGGAAATAAAGACCATCCTAGAAAAGACAGTTTCTTCCGGACGGAAGGATTGGTGTGCAAGGCTAAATGACGCCCTATGGGAATATCGGACAGCCTACAAAACTCGTATCAGGATGTCTCCTTTTAGGCTAGTGTTTGGGAAAGCTTGTCACCTACCGGTGGAGCTAGAGCACAAGGCTTGGTGGACAGTAAAGAAGTGCAACATGAACATAGAGGAAGTAGGAGAATTCCGGAAGCTCCAATTACAAGAGTTGGAAGAACTGAGGCTCGATGCATATGACCATGCTACCACATACAAAGAAAACACCAAAGCATGGCATGACACGAACATCCTCCGGAAGGACTTCAAGGTAGGTAATAAAGTAATTCTCTTTCAGTCACGTTTGAAACTCTTTGCAGGTAAGCTGCGTTCGAGTTGGACAGGGCCGTTCATAGTAGCCGAAGTATGCCCTCACGGAGATGTTGATCTCTATGATCCTCAAACGCACAAGGTGTTCAAGGTAAATGGACAAAGGCTAAAGCTTTACCTTGAAGGAGTCAAGAACGATCCGATTGACGAGATGGTACTGGAGGAACCACATTCAGAGAAGTAGAAATCTTACATCGAGCCAACGACGTAAAACAAAGGCGCTTCTCGGGAGCCAACCCGAAGGAATAAGAAGAGGAGCCTCTGTCAAGAAACCGCCCTTGCGGCTCAGTGTCCCCGCCCCTGCGGTGACACTCATGCCCAGTGCTGCCCCCGGCGCTGGGCCTGTGCCTGCGACCTGCTTGTCACCGCCCCCGCGGTGACATCCCTACGCCCCTACGGCGGCCATCCTTGACACGCATCCTCGGCGCCGCCCCCGGTGCTGAGCCTGCGTGACCCCTCTCCCTTGTCACCGCCCCCGTGGCGACAATCTCCCGCCCCTACGGGTTTACCCAGAAAAGAAAAAAAAAAGTGGATCTCGAAAATGCCTACACCTACCACACACCACCTACCAACCTTCTTCACCAAACACACGAACCCTCCAAACCCTACTCCCTCACAACACACTCACACTCTTGTGCCCCCTTTGCTCACCAACCACCTCGTCGACGCCCCTGCACCTCCTCCGACAACCAGCCACCAGACGCGACGCCCTTGCGCCACCATCTCCTACTCCCTCCTTACTCTCTCACATTCCTACAACCTTCATCCTCACTCACTTCAAATATTCCACTCCAGCTACACCGTCGGCGACGACTAAACCACCAAGGAAGTCACCGGAGCGGCCCCGACAACACCACTTCCATCGCAACCCAGAAATCACCTCTGCTCTTCTCCCGCCCCCGCGCCTGCAAGCACCCGCACCTGCGCCTTACCGCCCTTGCGCCTGCACAGCCGCCCCTACGGAAATCACATCAGAAAGGTCGATTACTTCAATCATCTTCAAGAATGGAAGCAACTAGGAAATACAAGATGACCGAAGCAAAGAAGGAGCGTTACAGGATTGTGCAGGATTGAGTTGTGTATGCAACTCGATTTTTGCATATTCCTACTTTGGAGAAACTAGGCATGTTGGGAGCATGCAAGCTTTTTTGGCAAAAGCTAGGCTCGGAGACTTCCTGCAGAAGAGTGCTCCAACATATCCCGAGTTCAGCAGACAGTTCATCTCCACTTTCATTATGCGAATAACTAGGATTAATAGGTTTCGGTTCGGGTCTTTATTCTAGTAGCAACTTTAAGTAATAACGGGTTGTAATTACTTAAAGAAAAGGAAAACAAATATAAGGAAAAGTTTAACGGTTTTAATCTTCTCTTTATATCCCTTAGTCTTTGTTTCAAAGCTAACTTGTTATTTTTTCTTGTAGGTTTACGGAACAGTAACCTGTTAAGTTGTGTTGATGCCGGTCAGTTCAACACATATATATGATCAAGATGGGAGATTACTTGAAAACTTGTAAAAGGAACTCACCAAAGTAGCAATTGCATGCTTAGAATCAACCTAGTGTAGATTCACCCATCATTTGTCTTACTTGTCGCATTAATCGCTTTCATAAGTTTTTGTGTGCATCAATTCAACCAACCCCCCCCCCCCTTGTTACTTGTTACTATAATCGATAATTGCATCTAAAACACCTTAACTCTCTTGGGTTCGACCCTTATTTAACCACTATACTTGTCTTTAGTGCTAAGTCGGGATTTACTTTTGATTGGGTATAGACGACGATAGAAATACCTCCAGCCAAATTTTGGCGCCGTTGCCGGGGAATTTTAGTGTTTTATTGTTATTATCGATTATTGGTTTGAACCATTTTTATGGTTCAAACCCGTGCTACTAACTCCGGCTTTGCTTCTTTTGATCCAGAAATTAAGAGGACGCGCATCCGGCAACGAAGACAACAACAACTTCAACAAGAGATGGCTGACCGTACTCTTCGTCGACTTACGCAGCCCACCTTGGCTCAAAACCCTCTTGCGGTCACTATACCGGCATTAGGGGAAGGAGTCAGCTTTGAGCTCAAGCCGGGCCTCATTCACTTGCTTCTATCCTTCCATGGGCTAAGTGGTGAAGACCCCATCAAGCACCTTGGGAAGTTCCATACTGTGTGTATGAGCATGAAGCCGGCAAACATTACCGTAGAACAAATCAAGATGAGGGCATTCGGCTTCACACTCAAAGATTCCGCGGATGATTGGTATTACCACCTTCCATCCGGGAGCATCGACACTTGGGAGAACCTTCACAAGGTGTTTTTGGAGAAATACTTTCCAGCCAAGAAAGCCAATAGCTTGAAGAAAGCTATAAGCAACATCGAGCAAGAGGCGAATGAAACTCTCTACGAGTACTTCGAGAGGTTTGCACGCCTCCGATCCAGCTGTCCTTTTTACGGATATTCAACTCAAGATCTAGTCTTGTACTTGTACAATGGCTTGCTAGACAAAGAAAGGACGATCGTCGATGCGGCTTGCGGAGGTAATATTCTTAACTCTACTCCTGACCTTGCTTTGGAAAAGATACAGGAACTAGCAGAAGGTACTCGGAACTTTGGAAGGACCCCGGCTGAGAAAGGAGTTCATGCTGTGAGTTCCGGGAAGAGCGAGATTTCCACCGAGCTCGCGGAGTTGAAGGAAATGGTAAAGAGACTAACACTTATGGGAACCCCACAGCAGCTTAAAGCTTGTGGAGTTTGCGCTGACCCATATCATCCAACGGACATGTGTCCACAAGTCCAAGATGACGATGCTGAGGTGAACGCAATGGGTTATGGACAACCACAATAGCAAAGGCCTAGGAACGATCCCTATTTACAAAATTTCATGTCAAACTGCCGTGACCAATAGAACTTTCGTTGGAGGGATCAACAAAACCAACAACATTAGCCCCGTCAAGGTAAGTATCAATCAACTGAAGATATGTTGCTGGTTTTGACTAAACACTTTGCTACTCATGTCCAAACAATAGAATCTAGCATCAAGAACCTTGAAAAACAGGTTGGTCAAACGGCAGAAGCCATTTCAAGGACCGAATCAAAACTTTCCGGAGGATTGCCTTCCCACACATTTATAAGCCCCAAGGAGAATGTTAGTGCCCTAACATTAAGGAGTAGGAAGCAAATCCAACAAAAACCAACAAAAGAATCACAAAGTAAACCTTTTGTCGATTTTACCGCACCCACAGCCGCCCTGCGGCTGCAACTGCGCCCACCACAGAGCAGGCGACGCCCCTGAGGCTGGATGTCCTTGCCCCTGCGGTGACAACCCCTGAGCCGCCCCTGCACATACAAGCTGAAGCCCCTGCGGAAAACACAACAGAAGGGTTTGCTGACAGGGATACTTACGTCCGGCCTAACTTCCCGCCACTATACTTTGAGAAACCACCAGCTCCTTTTCCTGAGGCTCTAAAGGAGAGAAGAATCATTGAGGACAAGGACCTCTTTCAGACTTTCTCCAAATGCGAGGTAAACATTCCCCTCCTTAATTTGGTGAAAAGTATTCCTAAGTATGCTCGTTTTTTGAAGAAACTTTGCACTATCAAGAGGAATCAGAAGCTGAAGGGGAAACAAGAAGTGCAAGTATGTGATCATGTGTCGGCAATTTTCCAACGGAGAATGCCCAAGAAGTGCATCGATCCGGGCATGGTAAGCATTCCTTGTGTTATAGGGGAAACCCGCTTTGACAAAGCAATGCTTGATCTTGGTGCTTCTATCAATGTTTTACCATATTCGATTCACAAATCACTTGGCCTTGGACCATTAATGGAAACTAGGATTGTAGTACAGCTTGTTGATCGATCTAATGTGTACCCGAAAGGGATCATTGAAGATGTGTTAGTAATGGTAGACAACCTAATATTTCCTGCTGATTTCTTTATAATGGATATGGAAAATGATTCACATGCTGCACCCATTCTGTTAGGTAGGCCATTTCTGAAAATTGCTAGGACTAAAATTGATTATGTTAGTGGCAAATTAACCATGGAGTTTGAGGGAGAAGTAGTGGAATTTGACATCTGTGATGCAATGAGATTTCCTAGTGATGATCATTCTTTATGTGCTATTGATATTGTTGAACCTTTTGTGCAAGATGTTTTTGATAACTCTGATGTTGATGAATTGAAAAATGTGATTAAGCATGACATTGATGGTTTCAAATCGGATTATGTATTAACATCCAGCATGAAAGAGGTCCTAGCCCAATTAGATGGGAATAAAATACTACCTATCTCCAATTTGGCCATTGGGCCCACTTTACTAACCCCAAGCGAGAAGCTTGTTCCGTCTATAGTGCAGGCACCCGAAATAGAATTAAAGGACCTTCTGTCACACCTCAAGTACATTTTCCTTGGAAAACACAATACCTTACCGGTGATCATCTCCAACAAGTTGACAACCGGTCAAGAAGACAAGTTGGTAAAGGTACTAAAATAGCACATGACGGCCCTTGGATGGACCATTGCGGACATCAAAGGGATAAGCCCTTCAACTTGCATGCATAGGATTTTACTTGAGGACGAAGCCAAACCCTCTAGGCAACCTCGAAGGAGGTTGAATCCGCCGATGATGGATGTGGTCAAAAAGGAAGTGTTGAAGCTCCTCCAAGCGGATATGATCTTTCCTATCTCGGATAGCACTTGGGTTAGCCCAACCCAAGTAGTTCCAAAGAAGGGAGGCATTACCATGGTGGGAAATAAACATGGAGAGATGGTCCCGAGCAAAACACAAACCGGATGGAGAGTTTTCATTGACTACCGCAAGCTCAATAAGGTAACACGAAAAGACCATTTCCCATTACCTTTTATTCATCAAATGTTGGAATGTCTTGCAGGTCATCAGTACTACTGTTTCCTGGATGGATATTCGGGCTATTTCCAAATAGCTATCGCACCAGAAGATCAAGAAAAGACGACGTTCACTTGCCCGTTTGGAACTTTTACATACCGTAGAATGCCATTTGGACTTTGTAATGCACCCGGCACCTTCCAACGTTGCATGATAAGTATTTTCTCCGAATACATGGAAAATTTCATTGAAGTCTTTATGGATGATTTTACCGTCCATGGAGATAGTTTTGACGCATGTTTAGGACATTTAAAACTTGTTCTTGAAAAATGTGTTGATACCAATTTGGTTCTTAATTCGGAAAAATGTCATTTCATGGTCGAACAAGGAATTGTGCTAGGACATGTAATATTCTCAAAAGAGATAGAAGTAGATAGGGCAAAGGTTGATATAATTCAAAAATTACTTTATCCTACTAATGTTCGGGAAATCCGATCTTTTCTTGGTCATGTAGGTTTCTATCGACGTTTCATCAAAGATTTTTCAAAGATCTCGTCGCCCCTATGTGAATTGCTCAAGAAAGACGTCACCTTCATAGTGGATGAGGATTGCAAGAAAGCTTTCTACACTTTGAAGGCATGTCTTACCACCGCACCAATCATCCGTTCCCCGGATTGGGAGAAACCTTTTGAAATCATGTGTGACGCCAGTGACTATGCCGTTGGAGCTGTCTTAGGACAAAAAGACGGACGGGCTTCCCCTGTGATCCATTATGCGTTTATGACACTCAATGGAGCGCAAAGGAATTACTCTACCACCGAGAAGGAAATGTTGGCGGTGGCTTTTGCCCTTGAGAAATTCAAGCAGTACCTACTTGGGGTAAAGATAATTATCTTAACTGACCATGCAGCTCTTAGGTACCTCATTGCAAAAAAGGAAGCAAAGCCACGATTGATCCGATGGGTGCTCCTTCTATGTGAATTTAACCTAGAGATAAGGGACAAGAAGGGGGGTGAGAACCTGGTGGCCGATCATTTGAGCAGACTAGTGCAAGAGGAGGAAGATCCAGGAAAAGGGAGAGGGATAGCTGGAAATTTTCCAAACGATACATTTTACACAACTCTCTGTTGTGTAACCGCCCCCGCGCCTCAAACCAGCCATCCCTGCAACAAGACGATCACGGCTATCCTTAAGAAGTATCATGTCCATCAAAGAGTATCAACTGCTTATCATCCACAAACAAACGGCCAAGCGGAGGTATCCAACCAGGAAATAAAGACCATCCTAGAAAAGACAGTTTCTCCCGGATGGAAGGATTGGAGTGCAAGGCTAAATGACGCCCTATGGGCATATCGGAAAGCCTACAAAACTCCTATCGGGATGTCTCCTTTTAGGCTAGTGTTGGGGAAAGCTTGTCACCTACCGGTGGAGCTAGAGCAGAAGGCTTGGTGGACGGTAAAGAAGTGCAACATGAAAATAGAGGAAGTAGGAGAATTCCGGAAGATCCAATTGCAAGAGTTGGAAGAACTGAGGCTCGATGCATATGACCATGCTACCACATACAAAGAAAACACCAAAGCATGGCATGACACGAACATCCTCCGGAAGGACTTCAAGGTAGGTAATAAAGTAATTCTCTTTCAGTCACGTTTGAAACTCTTTGCAGGTGAGCTACATTCGAGGTGGACAGGGCCGTTCATAGTAGCCGAATTATGCCCTCACGGAGATGTTGATCTCTATGATCCTCAAAAGCACAAGGTGCTCAAGGTAAATGGACAAAGGCTAAAGCTTTACCTTGAAGGAGTCAAGAACGATCCGATTGACGAGATGGTACTGGAGGAACCACAGTCAGAGAAGTAGAAATCTTACATTGAGCCAACGACGTAAAACAAAGGCGCTTCTTGGGAGGCAACCCGAAGGAATAAGAAGAGGAGCCTTTGTCAAGAAACCGCCCCTGCGGCTCAGTGTCCCCGCCCCTGTGGTGACACTCATGCCCAGTGCCGCCCCCGGCACTGAGCCTGCGTGACCCCTCTCCCTTGTCACCGCCCCCGTGGCGACAATCTCCCGCCCCTGCGGGTTTACCCAGAAAAGAAAAAAAAAAAGTAGATCTCGAAAATGCCTACACCTACCACACACCACCTACCAACCTTCTTCACCAAACACACGAACCCTCCAAACCCTACTCCCTCACAACACACTCACACTCTTGTGCCCTCTTTGCTCACCAACCACCTCGTCGACGCCCCTGCGCCTCCTCCGACAACCAGCCACCAGACGCGACGCCCTTGCGCCACCCTCTCCTACTACCTCCTTACTCTCTCACATTCCTACAACCTTCATCCTCACTCACTTCAAATATTCCACTCTAGCTACACCGTCGGCGACGACTAAACCACCAAGGAAGTCACCGGAGCGGCCCCGGCAACACCACTTCCATCGCAACCCAGAAATCACCTTTGCACTTCTCCCGCCCCCGCGCCTGCAAGCACCTGCGCCTTACCGCCCTTGCGCCTGCACAGCCGCCCCTACGGAAATCACATCAAAAAGGTCGATTTCTTTTCCCTGTTTGATCAATTACTAATCTTTTACTTCAATCATCTTCAAGAATGGAAGCACCAAGGAAATACAAGATGACCGAAGCAGAGAAGGAGCATTACAGGATTGTGCAGGATTGAGTTGTGTATGCAAATCGATTTTTGCATATACCTACTTTGGAGAAACTAGGCATGTTGGGAGCATGCAAGCTTTTTTGGCAAATGCTGGGCTCGGAGATTTCCTACAGAAGAATGCTCCAACATATCCCGAGTTCAGTAGACAGTTCATCTCTACTTTCATTATGGAGAAGGAAGATCATGTGTGTATCGGCCTCACCTTCAAGTTCAACAAGGTGAAATACACACTTGATTTCGCCGATCTACAAGAGGCCTTTGGGGTAACTCTCAACCCCTCTACAAACTGGTGGGATCCAGTCCCGACCCCGGACCTGTGTGAGTTTTGGCAGGCAGCTACCGGGTCAGAATTCCATGCTGGGGGTGAGTACTCTAACAAAATCACTCACCCCAGCTTGAGGCTCATCTCCAAGATCCTCATGAGTGTCTTCTGTGGACACAAAGTGGAAAACAAGGTCGCCCTCAAGGACCTCTCACTGCTCTACTCCTGCCTTCCATAGGGCGAGAAGGTGATGGATTGGCCGTCCCTTTTCCTTGCCGCTTTGAAGTGGATTAGGAGGGACGAGCCGAGGGACATTGTCGGCGGTGGGGTGATCTCCTTGATCCCCTCACAGGTGATGGACCTATCCGAGCTAGAGAACGGGCTGGAGGCTCCTCTTTACACTGAGGGGATGCTAAGGAGGTGCAAGCTCCTCGGGCGGGACGAGGAGAACCTATTTTGGATCTCCCTTTCAGATGGGAGTCACCTCACCTATCTCCCTCGTCCTCTACCACTAGGAGATGAGCTCTCCGAGCTCTACATTCCGGCAGACCCCTTCGTGCCGAGATGGCCACTAGTGGCCATTGTGGAGAGGCATGCCGCTAGCTCCAGCCGGGCTCATCAGGAGGAGCACCTGCCCATCCCAAATGACGAGGAGATGCCCACTGCGGCACTAGAGGAGGATCCGGCCCTTGCGAGCCTTCAGTTTCAGATGGCGGCTATGACGACCCAGCACTGGACATGGCAGTCCGATTACCATAGGACTATGCTGGAGCAATAGTAAAGCTGGCAAACCAGCTTTTCCACCTCCATGACCTCCCATTTCGACCAGGGGCAGGAGGCTTGGCAGCCGGCCCAACAGCAGCAAATGGAGGCTCAGCAGCTAGCTTGGCAAGCCAGCTTTGAGACCTCTTTTGGTCGTCGGATGACCGCTCAGCAGGACCGCATAGATGACATCTACCGCCGGCAGGAGCACTTCTTTCGCCATTTTCCTTACCCACCGGAGGAGGGTCCTGGTGGTCCATCCGGACCATCCCACTGAGGGGTACATTTCTCTTCCTTTCTCCCACATTTATCTTTGCCTCATTTCCACTTTGAGGACAAAGTGTACTTCAAGTATGGGGGATGACATTATCAGTGCTTGTACAGTTCATTAGAGTGTTTGATTTGTTTTGTTTTTCATTTTGAATTCAGATTGAAATTCACAAAAAAAAAAAGAAGAAAAGAAAAAGCCAAAGAAAATGAAAAAAAGGCATGAAAATCCTTGGATAAACCGAAAACCCGAAAGGGCGATTTAGACAAAAAGAAGGTAGTCCGACCAACCTTAGGTTGGTACAAAATTGGACTTGAGGGATGTGAGTTAAAGTGAGATCATCAAAAGAAGAAGAGTGGCAAGGTGAAAACCCGAAAGGGCGCCTTGGCAAAATGAGCGACACCGAGTGTAGGTTTTCCTTCCGGCGTTTGGCGACATAAGAAGGGGAGTCATAAGGAGGATGTCCGGGTAGGCCACTCTTGGAGCAATAAGGATGGTAGTTTCTCCCTTTTTCTCACATTTCCTCTCTTTTCCTTCTTTCTTTCTTGGCTTTTCTCTTGTTTTCATTGTCTTTCTTGCTTACCCATGCTTCTTGAGGCCTTTGAGCCTAGTTGTTGTCATTTATTTTACTCGGGACGAGTAAAAGGTCTAAGTATGGGGGAGTTTGATAGGTGATGGAATCACTATCATTTAGGATAGTTTTTAGAGTCTTTTTATTGCATTTGTGTCGGTTTATGCTACTAACTCCTTGGTCCAGAAGAAGAAGACTAAAAGAAACTAAGGAAGGAGTTATAAGCACTTGGGAGTAAAGATCGTTCACGAAGCAAAGCTGCAGTTGCCACACCGCCCCAGCGGAGCCTTGTCACCGCCCCTGCGGGTGACGCCTTACACCGGAGCGCCCCCTGTGCCTTCGCCAGCGCCACTCTCTGGCGCCCCTGCGTTGACTTGCCTTGAAGAAACGAAGACCAGCTCCCTTGTGCCTTCCACTGCGCCCCTGCCTGCGCCTCAACCTGGGAGCTAGAAGACGAAGAGGCTGTGTCACCGCCCCTGCGTTGACATAGGGACGCCCCGGCGGCTTGGCATCAGAAACGTCAGGAAGTCGAAGGGTCAGACGTTTGAAGAGCATTGAAGATATACCCCAACGGAATTGCCTAGCCGCCCCTGCGGCCATGAAGAAGATCAAGCGTTTTGGCCTTCACCGCCCCTGCGGAGCTGAAGGCCGCCCATGCGGTTTAACGTCAGAAGCTTTACTCCGACTGTTTACACCACCTTTATGGCATTAAAAGTGGTTGTTTTAGGCCGGCCATTTACTCCCATTTAGTGACTTTTGTAGTATAAATAGTCCTTGGTTAATTGCTAGAATGATCCATCTTGTTATCCAATAAATTATCCACTTAGATTATCTTGTTACCTTTGTAATGAGTTGCTAACTCCCTTGCTACATTGGATTGGTTTGAAGCTGCGTTGTTACTTTGGTTGTAAGTTCTTTTTAATATAAGTTTTCATTTAGTAATGCTTTGTGTTTCCTTGATCTCAATTGTCTAATTGCATGTTTACTATTGCTTGAGATTTATCACCTTAGGTTCTAAAGTGCATGCGAATAACTAGGATTAATAGGTTCCTGGTTCGGGTCTTTAATCTAGTAGCAACTTTAAGTAATAACGGGTTGTAATTACTTAAAGAAAAGGAACACAAATATAAGGAAGAGTTTAACGGCTTTAATCTTCTCTTTATATTCCTTAGTCTTTGTTTGAAAGCTAACTTGTTATTTGTTCTTGTAAGTTTACGGAACACTAACCTGTTAAGTTGTGTTGATGCCGGTCGGCTCAACACATATATATGATCGAGACGGGAGATTACTTAGAAAATTGTAAAAGGAACTCACCAAAGTAGCAATTACATGCTTAGAATTAACCTAGTGTAGATTCACCCATCATTTGTCTTACTTGTCGCATTAATCGTTTTCATAAGTTTTTGTGTGCATCAATTCAACCAAACCCCCCCTTTTACTTGTTACATAATCGATAATTGCATCTAAAACGCCTTAACTCTCTTGGGTTCAACCCTTACTTAACCACTATACTTGTCTTTAGTGCTAAGTCGGGATTTACTTTTGATTGGGTATAGACGACCATATAAATACCTCTAGTCAAGATCCGTTATCTCTCACAAGACTAGCGCTAAGTAGAGCTGATACAACCTAGGGCGTCCTGACCGGCCCGGCCCGTCCGCCCGCAAAAACGGGCGGGTTTGGACAAGATGAAAAGCCCGACCTGGCCTAAAAGCCCGGCCCGGCCGGATCCGGACATGCTAAAAAGCCTGTCGGGCTGCTTGTCCGGCCCGAATTAGTTTTTTTAATATATATATATATACTCTTAGAAAATAGAAACCCTAAGTCTCTAAACGAACAAACGCCGCCTCTCCAAGCTGCTTGCCCCATACCACACTCTCACTCTCTCAAACTTCTCAGTAATGAAGTTGATTCGGGATCGGAAGCACTGAATAGTGAATCCCAATAGCCCTCACTCGCTGCTTGTCGGATAACCTCTCCCTGCTGCTTGGCCGATAGCCCTCACTCGTCTGTCACACCTCACCTCGAGTCCGAGTCCTTGTATCGGTAGTGAAGGATGATTCGGGATCGGAACTTGGAAGCCTCAAACTCTCCAGACTCGCCTCTCCTCTATTCCTTGTTGATTCTCCTTTAATATGAAGATTCCGAAGCAATGAAGTGTTATTCGGGATTTGAACATCGAAGTCTAAAAATCTCATTTGCACTATTCTTATTCTTTGAATCGCGATCTATGCTGCTTGTCTTTGGAATCATCTCTAATTAGATTGGAACTTTGTAAAAGTTCAATTCATAATTTCGTTTTTTATAATATGGAAGAAAGGAATCTGGGTACCCGGCCGGGCGGCCAGGCCCGGGTTAACGGACGGGTACGGACAGACCTTGAAGCCCGGAACCCGGGCTTAGCCCGGATCCGGCCCGGACAAACGGGCAAAAAACTAGAAGAAGCCCGGTCCGGATCCGGCCCGAACCCGAATTGTATCAGCTCTAGCGTTAAGGTATTGCAATCCGGATTCTGTTTTATTTAAGGATGTGCAAACCTTTGTGGCTTGTTGCGATGCTTGTCAAAGAACAGGGAACATATCTAGGAGGAATGAGATGCCTCTAAACAACATTCAAGAGGTGGAAGTCTTTGACGTTTGGGGAGTTGATTTCATGGGACCGTTCCCATCATCTTGTGGTAACCAATATACACTTCTAGGTGTAGACTATGTTTCAAGATGGGTTAAAGCGGTTGCCTCTCCAACTAACGATGCGATGGTGGCTGTTAAGTTCTTTAGTAGAACTATTTTCCCAAGCTTTGGGACACCACGAACCATCATTAGTGGCGGAGGTTCACACTTCATTGCCCGACGATTTGAAGCTCTACTAGCTAAGTATGGGGTCACTCACAAGATCGCCACACCCTATCATCTGCAAACAAGTGGACAAGTGGAGATTTCAAGGAAATCAAAGGAATCCTTGAGAAGACGGTGTCAAAGACGAGAAAAGATTGGTCATTGAAGTTGGATGATGAATTGTGGGCCTATAGAACGGCATACAAGACTCCCATCAGCACAACACCATACAATCTTGTGTATGGGAAGTCTTGTCATCTTCCGGTGGAGCTGAAACATAAGGCGTATTGGGTTGTAAAGTGGTTGAACTTCAGCATGAAGGAAGCGGGAGAGAAGCGTCTTTTAGACCTGAACAAGCTAGAGGAACTCCGCTTGAACGCCTATGAGAACGCCAAGATCTACAGAGAAATAGCGAAGCGTTGGCATGATAAGCATATCATTCTAAAGGATCTCAAAGAAGGAGACCTTGGTTTTCTCTTCAATTCTAGACTTCGACTCTTTCCCAGTAAGCTTAAATCTCGTTAAACAGGACCTTATGTAATTAAACACGTTTTTCCCCATGGTGCAGTTGAAGTATGGGGTGAGAAGTGTGGAAGTTTCAAGGTGATTGGTCAACGACTCAAGAAGTACTCACCGGAGCTCCAAACTGAGGAAATTACTCCGATTACCCTCATTTAAACTCTAAGGAACGGTATAGCTAAGGGCCTAAAACAAAGCGCTTCTTGGGAGGCAACCCAAGGTATTGCATTCTCGCTTTTGTTTTCATTTTCTTTCTTAGATTAGTTTAGTTTAGTTGTTTTTGTTTGTTTTTCGTCGATATCTTCCGGTATGTTTGTGTCTTTGGATGTCAGGGATAATAAACGAGCAAAAGAAGTGAAGAAAGCCAAAAGAACGACGAAACTTGGATTTTTGGCGAGAACAGAGGATTCCACGGTCAAAAGGACAAAACCACGGTTGTGGTTTGCTAAAATAGGCCGTCGAAAAGCAGGTCGTAGCTAATTAAAATAAAAGAACCAGAAACCACGGGTGTCCGTACTTTTCCACGGCCGTGGAACACCCCGATAGGCCGTGGTTTTCAAAAATTTTACGGCCCTATATAAGTTCTTCTTCTTCATAAACTTCTCACAAAACCTACTCCATCCACGCCTAAAACCACGCCGGAACACCCATCACTCCCGTGCTTCTTCATTCGGTAATCGTTTTGAGCGATTCTTCGGCCTAAATTGAAGCAAATTAGATTCTACAACAGATAATAGCAACAAACTGCACGAACAATCATTGATCGGAAGTGAATTTTTGATTTTCTCAAATCTAAACCCTAGGTTTTCTCTCTATCTTCTCCTTGGTTGATTTCATTCGTTTTTCTCTAAGATTTTTAGGAGAATTGAACAAAATTGAACTTAGAAGTAGTATAGGATTGTTGTTGTTGTTGTGTTTGTTGTTGATTTGCTGAGTTTTTTGGTGAAATCGAGTGATTCCACGGGCTGCCGTACAGTTCCACGGCCGTGGAACCTGAAGAACAGGCCATGGTTTTTGTAATTTTGTGAGAAAATGTTCGGAACTAGGAAATCAAGCAGGAATAAGAAGCAAAAGGGAGTTGGATCCTCTTTCCAACCCCCACCTATAGTTCCACCAACCCCTAGGGTCCCTACAATCCATAAGGATTATATTAGAGCTATAAAGAAAATCCACAAACGCAAGGTGATAGCTCCTAGGTACATTGTTCTTGAGGAACTCGAGGAGGTGAAAGTTATTGAGGATTTGACATGGTTGTTGGATAGGGCTGGTTTGATTGTGTTTGCTAGCATTAGGGAAGATTCTTATGAGGAGATTACGAGGGAATTCATCACTTCCTTCGAGCATAGCGATGTTAACCGAATGGTGTCTTTCCGATTAATGGAGCGCAATTATAACTTCTCCATTGCTCAGTTTGGAGCGTTGTTTGGTTTTGTTGAAACGTTCAATGGAACATTCCCTAGAGGTGTCAAGGCTAAGGCGTTTTGGGGGGAGATCGCTATGATTGTAGGTTATGAGGACCGTTGGTAACCGGCCGACTGAAAGGCCAAGCTCATCTACCACCTTACCCTTAAGATAGCCCATAGGATCCTCTCCGAATGCCTATTTCCGAGGACCGAGACTCCCAAGAAGCTCCATGCTGATGAGCTTTTCATTTTTTATTGCATGATTGCCGGTCATTCTCCGGATTGTGCTACTATGCTCGCCTCCACTCTTAGTAAGGTTAAGAAAAAATCAGCAGGAAACATTGGCTATGGAGGGATGGTAACGTACAATGCAAAACAGATAGGGATTGATTATTTAGCATGTGAGAGGGCAACTGTTGCGAGGCCTTTAGGTCTAAATGGTTTCATGACTAGGGGCTCTTAATTCCCCGCCACCGAGGTCCACCTACTGCATCTATGCCTTAGGAGGACAAGGGAGGTAGGGGTATTCTATGGATCATTGACTATTCTCTTAAACTTGGCCAGAAAAATTAGAAGGTTACGTTTGTCCCTATGCATGCAAACCTTCTAGTAGCTCCACCTTACATTCCCGATGAGATACCCTTTGTAGATGATGATGATGGTGACGAGGAGATGGGTGAAGACGAGTTCCTAGATGTTGGAGGTGGTGAGCAGGACTTTGGAGCGTTTTCGGAGCAGCCAACTAACTTTCAGGAGCTAGCTAGAAGGTCCACATACCATCAGCGGCCTTCCGCTTCTTCTTCCTCACACCGTGCTAGTGTGAGTGAGCGTCCTTCGTGGATGGATGGTCCGCCGGAGTGGATACAGCTGCCGGCTTGGATGGGTGTTCCTCCAGCTTGGACACAACAACGGCCTACTTGGACGGACCAGCAGCCAGAGTGGGTGACCTGATCTTACGCAGAGGATGGACGCTCTTAAGGCCCGTTTTGACAACCAAGATGAAGAGCGCAAGGAGAATGCTAGGATCCTCCGTGACGTCTACCGCCAGCAGTTTGGAAGTCCATTCGACTCCAACTTCTACCCTTACCCACCACCGCCTCCTATGTGATGAGATGACCGTTTGGTTCGAGCTACTCCACCGCCTTAGTGAGTTTTCTTTTTCTTTTCTTTTCTTTATTTTTCTTACATTGAGGACAATGTCTATGCTAAGTATGGGGTGGGATGTGACTCTCGTTTGATGTAATAACTCGATGCACTTACTTCGCTTTATTCCATGAACACTTGCATCTTTCTTTTTGTTGTCACACGTTTCTTTATTGCATTGCATTAAAAAGCTTTGAAAAACCCATAAAAATTTGAAAATTTTGAAAACATTATTGTGCTTCTAGGATTGGAAATGACCTCTATGATAAATCTACTTGTGGAATGAATTTTTTATGACTTTTATATGCTTAAATTAAATTATGAATTGTGAAGAAATTGAATACATTGTTTGATCTTTCTTGCAAGTTTCGTAATGTGAAAGTTTTATCTAAATCATGTTGAGGAATGAAGGTTGAAATCACAATATAAGTTCTTACACTTCTTTATGAAATGATTAAGGCACCTCATTTTTCTTGCTTCTTCTTTATTCATTTAGCCCCTCAATGAAAATGTTTGCGTTCTTTACCTATCTGGGAATAAGGAAGACTTGATTTTGACATGTTTGATGTGGGAGGGCCATGAAAGAAAATTTGTGCATTCAAAGTATAGAAAAATAAGTTTGGGGAAGTCAATCTTGATGATGAGTAACTCAGCACCATTCACATAGCCGGGTATTTGTGTCTTGTCAAAGTCGGATTGAGCGATATTCCTAACGGATTATGGTATGTGCATCAAGGGTTTGAGGCATCTCGAAATTGAGAATCGCCAATCTCCTAGGCTTCGGTTTTTGTGTTGAAAAAGAGAGAGCAAAGCTCTCAAATGGTGGTAGGTTTGATATATAAAAGAAAAGTGTTTGTGGTCTTCCTTTTTCCCGGATTTATGCACCACATTCCATTATATGTTTCCCACCTATTCACGTTTCTTGACCTTTGCTTGAAAGCCCTTAAGATCTATGGAAAGTTGTTTCACTTGTGTTCGCTCCAAACGGTGTGTGCAAGCTTTAAATTTATATCCCAAGAAATATGCTTAAAACAAGGATGCGAACCTGCAGTGTACGGATCAATTATAGTAAAAGCAAGAATGCCGGGGTGTCGATCTCAGGGACTTAGGTTAAACCTAAGTAAGTATAGGTAGTCAATGTAACTAATAACCACAAAAGCGATTAAAGCAATCAAAAGATGATAATAAGGTCAATTAAAGGATATATGCAAATTCTATGGATTAAAGCATCTAGTTGTGGTTCCAACTCAAGATCTCAAGATAAGCGGACAAAGCTGAGATTTTTGCAAGGGAAGGTGTTACTAAAGTGCGAATAGATCACCGGGTAAGTCTCACTACTAACTAATTCCAAACCAAAAGCTCCTATTACCGGGTATGTCTCAAGGTACTAAGGAAAGGAATTATAATCTCAAACCAACACTCCAACTAAGGGAATAGAATCAAACTTTACCGGGTAATTCTCAAGCTAACTCGCAAAGATGGAATGAAGGTACACTCAAACCCCAATAAAGGATAAACCTGTATTACCTACACTTATGATCTTGGATAAACAAACTAAGGAATCACCGGGTAAGTCTCATCCTTGGCTTGCATTGAACCAGGAAAGGTGTAATAAGAATAGGATTTGACAAACTCTAACACTTAACTCTCAATTACGGATCAAAAAAGGTCACCTCGGACAGTCAAGTTCCACCCCGGCCGAGATGTTCGTCGACTGAACGAGCTGTTCTAGGGTTAAGGATAAAGACTCGAGCTTTCAGGGTCCTACTGGGATTAAGATTATTCTTTCATTGTTTTTACCACAACTTTCAGCCAATCACCCTAGAATCGCACAAAGAAATTAGCCACTCATCATCATCAAAGCAATAATCAAATATATGGGAAGAGAATGAATATTTGAACACAAAAATCTTAAGAACAAGGCTTCAATAACTGAATCAAATATCAAACAAATCAGCGTTCCTTGGATCACAAATCCAACAAGACAAAAAAAGGGAATATAAGAAACTCTTACAAATCCTCTCAAAAGCTATAACAAGCTATGAACTTCCTTCCTTCGATCTTCCTTCAAAACTTCCAAAAATCCTTCCTAACTGCAGCTTTTTCGATCTCCAAGTATGCGACGATGCTGAAATATGGAAAATCCAGCCCTTTTTATAGGAGAATTATCTTCCAAAGATAATAATATCTTAAAAAGATAATTTCCTAATAAAATATATCCATATCTCTAAAATAGATCTCCTAAATATATGATCTTCCTTTCAGAAATCCAGCCCAAAAATATAAGATCTCTCCTTCCAAAAATAAAAGATCTCAACCAAATAAAATATATCTCGCCGTGTCAGGGTATTCTCCTCGGTCGGGGCGCTCCTCTAGATCACCTCGGTCGAGGTGCCATTGTAGCTGATCGAGGTGAATCTCAGCTGAATGTGAAATCTCTTCAATCTGGTCCAAAGTAAATCTTCTTTGTTAATTTCATGCTTCCTGGGTTCTCTTTTAAGCTCGTGAATGTACCTCCAATGACTCCTTTGCTCCTTAGCTCCATTTCGATCCAAAATGTGCCATTTTACCTAGGATTACAACGAAACTTGGTGTAGACCTCGATTCCCGTAAAGGTAGATGAAACGACAATATATTCACATAATATACATCCAAACATGCAGATTATTGAAGATAAAACGTCTAAAAAAGTCCCAAAATATAGACTATAATACATGCTATCAACTTGGTGATCTAAATTGGAGTTTCACATGATTGATTTTAACATTGCTTTAGGTTATGATGTTTATCTTGAAGCTTTTGCAAAATAATATATTTCCTTTTCTTGACATGATTTGGTTTATGTATATAGAAGTTCTCAGGGAAACATGATGCAAGGCTTGAGGGTGATCTATTGGTTAGAAGCACAATACCAAAAAGATAGTTTTTACCTTGTTTTGTATTCTTATTTCATTCTACCTTATGTTCTAAGCTTTTGAAAACCTTGCTTGGGAAAAAGCAAGAGACAAGTATGGGGTATTTTGATAGCATTAAATATGACCTTATTTTAGGCGCTTGTTTTGGTTGTTTTTCCCCTTCTTTTATGTATATGGTTATGAGTTTGAAGCATTTATAAGCACATTCACCTATTATGTTGGTATAGAGATCTACACAAGTTTTGTTGTGTTTTTAGGTGAATAAAGGCTTGGATTGGAGCATATATGGAGTAAGTAGGAGTATTTGATCATGCTAGACATCAAGAAGATGCATTGGAGAATCTAAGGAAGGAGCATGATTATAGAACTATACGAAACAAAAGCTTTTACAAAGAAATTGGAGTTTCCACGGCCAAACATGAAGAATCACGGCCGGGTTTTATGTATTGAGCTCATGGAAAACAAGGTCGAGAGCAACAGAAAGGTTCCATGAACCATTCCACTGGCGTGGAAATTTGAACTTGGCCATGATTTCAATAATGGTTGCCACGTGTCATATTTGCCACATCAACCGCAGTTATTGGGCTTTCGTAACCCTATTTTTCCTTATAAGAAGGCTGAAGAAAGGAGGAAAACGAACATCTTGCATCCAACTGCATTTTGTGGCATTATTTGGAGAGATTTCGGAAGATCTTATTGCGTACAGGGAAGATTCGGAGAAGGACGCACTTTGAGATTGCGTACTTGGAGAAGATCTTAGGATTCCTTTTGAAGACGGATTGACATCCCGTTCTTCATTGTTCCTAGAGATTTTTGTGAGCTTTTCTGTTCTTTGGTTCTACTTTCATTAGAACTCAAACACCTTTGGTTTATTTTGAGATTGATTGTTTGGTTATTATTAAGTTTTTGATGTTTTACCCTTTTTCTCTTTTGAATTTGATTATTGATTTGATGATGATGATTGTTGGCTAAAAACCTTAAGCGATTCTAAGGTGAAGGGTTGATAGTTGTGGCATAGATGATAATAGATTGAAACAAAATAGATTGGACCTTGAGAGTTGCGAGAAACCTCGTCGTTGAGGCTTTCCACGGCCAGTTCTTGAGTTCCACGGCCGTGGTTCTTCAAGATCCAACCGTGGTTTCCCCTGTCTTACGTCCTTTTCTTTTTCTTTGATCCAAAGTTAAAGATTTTCTATAATCTAGCCTTGACTTACCTTTTCTAGGTAGTAGTGATACTCAACATCCTCTACTTCGGTCTCGAGTGTCACAACCTTAACCGTTTTGGCTTATCTTTGATTCCCTTGGGTTTGGGCATGGGTATTTGATAGTAATCCTTATCCTTCGATCCTTTCTATACTGCAGCCTCAACAACCTTTATAGAGAGAGCCTTTGGGTGAGACATATGGGTTTTGAAATTTCACCGTATAATTCCCTACCTTAGATATACCTTTGTTATCCCCACTCTACCCTTATATCCTTAGAATATCATTAATCAATATCCACAATTGGTTACATAGATCTTTAGAATCGTTGTTTTTGCAATTATTTTTTCCAAAAGCTTTTTATTGCTTGACAACTTTGGGAAATGAATTTGTTCCCCCCAAATCCTTGAGTTCGATACTCTGGAATTCTTGCTTTACTACGCCGATCCGTACACTGCTGGTTTGCTTTGCTTTGATTTCAGTTTTATAAATTTTAAGACTTAGTGACGCATACTTTCGAGCGAACATCTGCATGTTGTTGATGATATGCGTAGCATTATTGCTACTGTTAGACATGAGGGATTGGTTTCCATTAGGGAACCGGCATATGTGGAGATAACTTTCGAGTTTTTGAGCTCGTTTACTTATGTACCGGAGGCTAGGGGATTGAAGTTCCGAATCATGAATAAGAATTACTCAGTCACTTGAGACAACTTTGGAGTTGTGTTTGACTTCTCACCTCCTACCTCTACTCATTTCCCCACTAAGTTCCAAACTCACGTATTTTTGGAAAGCATTGCATCGACTGAGACAAGTACCGACAATTGGCAACCCGGAGACTCTAAGGAGAGGAATATCTGCCAATTGGCTTTTAAGATTGCACACCGCATAAGACATTATTTGCCCGCACCGAGACGTCTCAGAAAATCAAGGCGGGAGAACTATTTACTCTGTAGTGTATGACCTCCGGTGAGGTGCCCGACTTCCCCGCAATGTTGGCATATATGCTGCATAAAATCTCCAACACGAGTAAGGGCGACATATGTGTGGGCGGTATGGTGACTCACATTGCTTGGATTATAGAGATTGATATTTCTGCTTGTACCTTAGTCACTGAGGCTAAGACATTAGGACTCCATGATTTCATTACTCGCAAGATCCTCGTCCCTCGAGGTCGTTGCACACCTTATGTTGCCATGGCTTAGGAGAATAGGACTCCTAAGGGCATTCCTTGCTCATCAGAGTACACGATTTCCGATATGCGTCATTGGAGAGAGTTGTTCGAACCACTACAGAGACAAGCCGACATTGATGCTAAGTTTGGCACTGATAGTGATGAGGAGGTTGATGAGGTAGCTATTATGGGAACCGGGACCGACATTGTTGGTCCTAGTGTTATAGTTTTGGATGTTGATGACAAGGATACAGATGATGATCCGGCGGTGAAGATTGGAAGCTAGGAGGTTCCACCTAGGAGGGTGCGACCTCAACGCGGTTCTCTCAACCATCCAGGTTCCTCCGACATTCATGGAATGGCCCGGGATTTAGGAGAGTAGATGGGGCCCATTGAGACATCCTTTCGTACTATGAAGTTGACTATGGATGAGCGCCACACTGCTCAGACTCAGCTGCTAGGTGACATGAGGCGTGATATGGATGATCGCCACGCCATTCACCACAGGATGATGACAAACATGTACTTCCAGCAGTTTGGGCGCTCTTTCAATCCCGCCTACTACCCGTATCCTCCACCTCCGGACGCTTGATTCTACTTGTTATTGCTTCTTATTCTTATTATTATGTTATTCTGACTATGAGACAATGTAAGTACTTCTTCCTCTCTTTTGTCCACATAGGGACAATGTGTATTTTAAGTATGGGTTATTTTGGTACTTGGGTTTGTAATAACTACTTATGCTTGTATACTCCTATGACTCTTATTTGATATTTGAGCTTTATGTCTTTATATCTTCATATTCCATGCATTGCATCATAATTTTTTAGAAGAACACTGAAAAAAAAACTAGTTTTCAAAATTTTTTTGCCTTGACCAAAATTCATTTAGTCAAACGAGATAAAACAATAGGGGGTAACCTCGGTCTAAAATCTCGGTTGCCTACATGAAACTCGGCCAAGGTTCATTTGTGAAAAGAAAATTTTTGAAAAAATTTTGTGCTTCTAGGAAGAATGTGATCCCCATGATGACATATGTTTGTGGAATAACTTTAATGATCTTTATTTGTTTGAAATGATTAAGATATGATTAAGGTTTGATGCTTTGTTTGAAATTTTAGCATGTTAAGTAAGTTGATTTTATCTAAATCATGTTGAATTTGAAAGTTAAAACTGTGCTATAAGTTCTTAAACATTCTTTTTGGGATAATTAAGGCAATTCGATTCTCTTTTCTTCTTCTTCTTGATCATGCTTTTAGCCCTCATATATATTATCCTCCCTTTACCTATCCGGAAATTTGGAAGCATGTATGTGAAAAGTGTTGTGAAACTTGAAGTTGAAAGCGGAGTATGTGTTAGAAAAAAAAAGCTTTGGGGACGTTAATCATGGTGATGAGTAACTCGGCACCATTCACATAGCTAGGTGTTTGTGTCCTGCAAAAGTCGGATTGATTGATAGTACTAACAAGTCATGGTATGTGCATCACGGTTTGAGGCAAATCGTAAAATTGAGGTTAGTGGATGTAAGAGCCTTAGTCCTTAGGAGATCCCTCGCCTGCACCTTAGCTGAGACGCAAGTGCTGAGTGGGTTGACTTGTGCCTGAGCCGCCCCTGCGGCCAGACCAGGCGCCCCTGCGGGTTGTCTGATCCACCCCTGCGCCTCCATTAGCCACCCTTGTGGTTTGTTGTGTGCTGCAGCCGGCGTTGTTGACCCTTGACCCGTGCTTTACCTTTCTTACCTTATAAGTATCCTCTCTTACCTCCTGATGAGGGTTTCACTTCCTAACAGGTTAATCTTCTCTCCCTTATGTTCTTCATCCTCCTTCTACTCCTTTGAATCTTCTTCTTATTTTCCTTGGTCTTGCAAGAGTTTTGGAGTGGTTTGTGCCTTGTGGGTGATGTGGTGATGTTGATGGATGTTGCAGTGCTATTTAGAGAGCCAACCGTGGTTATCGTGTGAAGTTCTTCCTCTGTTAGCAATCACCTTGGTAAGATCTTTCTCTTCCTCTCCTTTCTTTTTTCCTATCTTCTTTTCTTCCTTCTTAGCTTAGGATTCCACTAGTTGAGTCTTGTGATAAGCTTCCTAGGTATATGTTGATGTATATATGTGTATGTATGTATGTTTGGGTTGCTGGATGCTGAAGAAGTCAAGAGAGGCGAGTGAAGGATTGAAGAAAAGTCGAAGACGAGCCCCTGCTGTTCAGCCGCACCTGTGCCACCTCAACGTCGCCCTTGCGCCTGGTGTGTGTAAGAGCCTAGTTGCTGAGTTGCTGAGTGTGTGAGCTGAGGACCTAGATTCGGCATGAATCGCCCCTGCGTGACCCAATGGATGTCCCTGCGGTTTGCATGGGCCGCACCTGCGGCTCACAGAGTCTACCCCTGTGGCTCTGTGTGGCTGCAACCGTCTTCTTTGACACTTTGACCCGTGCTTTACCCTTTTCAACCCTTTATAAGCTTCTTCTTATTCCTTCTGATGAGGGATATCTCTCTCCACAGCTTCATCTCTCTCCCTACGGTCTTCTTCTCCTCTTACCTCTCTTTGGATCATCTTTGATCTTCTCTTGAAGTTTTGTTGGATTTGAGAGCTTTTATGCTTGGCTTGTTGTTGGTTGTTGTTGTTGAGCCTTGTGAGCCGCCTTGAGGTTGTGATGGTGTTGTGTTGATCTTCTGGAGGTTCAGCTTGGTAAGCTTTCATGGTTTTTATCCTTTCTTTCTTCATTCTTTCATCTTCTTACCTATTTTCCTATCTTTCCTTAGTCTAGCTTAGATTCCTTAGGTTTGGATCTTTCTTCAGCCATGTTTGGCTATTGTTGATGTATATATATGCATGTTTCTGTATATTTGGTGTTGGAGTGAAGAAGGAGCAAAGGAATCGAAGGAAGAAGTGAAGAAAGGGCTGAAGTGGTGCCCTCTGCTGTCCAGCCGCCCCTGTGCCCCTTGCAGCCGCCCCAGCGGTGGCCAAAGCCGCCCCTGCGCCACTTGGGATCCGCCCGTGCGGCCACCTGCATCAGCTAGGTTTTGCACTTGGTTCTACAGGTGTGTGTTGCTTCTAGGCTTGCCTTAGGATGTCTTTGTTCCCTCCTTTCCTAGTGTGAGTGTATAGGATCATGCTAGATGTGTGAGGATGTTTTTTGATGAGCTTATGATTGGTATATGCCTTGTATGGCTTTAAGGACTTAGGTTGATCTTGGTTGAGGTTTTGAGATTGAGTATGATCCCTATGGATCCCTTGGGGTCTAGGTGTGACACCTTTAATGAATAGAGGTTGATATCTTTCTATGCCTTGTTATTAGGCAGTGCCCCTCTCTCAGGAGTGGAGGTTGATTGTGGTTGAGCTATATACGAGGTTGAGGAAAGTCTGTAGGACTTACTTAGCTACCATCCTTATATTGGGTGTTTGCATGAGTGGTGTGTGTGTTATATGTTGCTATGATAGCATAAGACACCGTTTATACCAACCTATATTTTATTGACTGCCCCATTGTGTGGATGTGATACCTTTTCCCTTTCATCCCGCCATGGAGTCTGGGAAGTTCTCTGATGTCAGGCCAGACTGGTTTACAAGAAGGGCGTAATCCACTCCCATAGGGTACACGGATTGTGTGACCGGTACTCGTACAACTGGCTATCAGGCTCAGAGGTGAGGATGTATCGATCCTCGTGTCACTTGCTTTCATTTATCTATATATATACGACTTGAGTGAATGGCTAATATAAAGATGATAAAATGGGTAAATGTGTGATATCATGTTGATGTGTTTATCTTTACATTATTGTGATTGTGTTTATGTATTACTCTATATATGCATGGTTAGCTAATGGTTTCTTACCATGTTGTAGATGCCCACAGGATAGGCGTGCTGCTGGGTGATCTAGCAGAGTGGAAGGACGAGGACCTCTCGTACATAGGATGGTTGTGTCTTTTGGGGTTGTTTACTTTTCCCTCCTACGTGAGGATGATCTTTTGTTACCACTTGTGTGAGGATTTTGTTGTTTATACTCGGCTATATTATTGTTACCTTTTGGTTATACAATTTATACAGTTTAATGCATTTATTTTATATCTGCCAGTGCCATGTTGTAAGGTCTAGTGAACTTGTTGTCAGGCTAGGGTCAGGATCCATTGTGAGATCCTAGCCCAATGTGCCATCTCGAGTCCCGCGGATTCGGGTTGTTACAGAGTTGGTATCAGAGCCTTAGGTTGACAATAACTCCACTTGCTACCTGCAATGAGGTTTGATAGGTAAAATACACATAACCCGAAAGGGGTCTCACATTTTCAAAGTGTTTTTGGTTTTAAGTGTGGTTTTGGGTTAGAATGTACGAGAAGTCGCCACCTCTGGTATGGATCTCTGCAGTATAGATATGTATATATGTATTGTGGATTATGTTTGTATATGTGTTAAGTATATATATCTATACATATGGCCTATATAGAGCCTTATAAGTTAGGTGTGCATACCCCGTAGATGGCTCGGACTAGAGCTACTGTTGCTGTGGGCCGAGGTAGAGGTAGACCACCCCTTCCTCCGGGTGTGGTAGGTGAGGGACCAGTTTCCACTGCTGATCCACCAGTGGTGGAGGAGGTACATGAGGAGGTCATAGAGAGTGTCGTCCCGAAGACGAGGTGTGGTGGATCGAGGAGATATCATTCACATCGAGTCTAGTCTGATGACTCAGATCGTGTCTCCATGAGGGGGCCAGAGTTTAGAGAGTATATTAGACGCGTTGAGGAGGCTGTCAGAGCTGGCAGACGAGCACCAGATCAACCAGGGCATGAGGGACCATGTGAGATGTCTCAAGGAGCCACACAAGTGCCAGCTACGCCGGCAAGTGCAGTTGAGACTGCTTGAGCTATAGAGGAGATCAAAGGGCCTTGACCAGATACCTGGTTGAAGGCATTTCATCAATAGGGAGTACCACCCTTCTAAGGGTAGATTGGTTTAGAGACCGAGGTATAGAGAGGACATGTAGACTCAGTTTTAGAGTCTATCAGATGTCCTGAGGATAGACAAATAGAGCTAGTTCAGTCTCTATTTCGTTACCTTGCACAACAGTGGTGGAGGACTGTACGAGCCAAAGCCACCAGCTATGACCGTATAGGGAGCATGATCCGAGAGTAGTTTTGCCTTGCCTCACTGAGGATGGAGAAGCTGTAGGATTTTGTGGAGGCCGGCTTTGAGGACATGCCTATTACTAACGCCATCCGCCGCTTCCAAACTGAGTTAGCTTTGCCGGGTCCAGCTGCACAATCTGAGGACCAGAATGTATACCTGTTCTCCCATCGTCTGAGGGAGAGCACACGTTCTTATATGGAGGGATGCCATTGCGAGTCCTTAGTAGATTACCAGGACCGGGCTTCTACTTATGAGAGGGAGCGAGCCAGTAAGAGGAGAGGTTCTTAGACGAGACGGTCTGAGAAAAGGCAGCACACTAGGTCGACTAGTGGAGTTGGAGGAGTATTTGGTTGTAGAGAAGACCAGAGACGTCAGAGTTACCCCTCGTCTGCACTGACTGCAGATAAGGGACGATAGTGTTACAACTGTGGTGATCCTGGCCATTTAAAGCCAGATTGTACCACGCCAGTTGTGACTTGCTTCACCTACGGTAGACCAAGACATCGAGCTGCCTTCTGTAGGCAGGGTGGAGTTGCATCTCAGCAGGGTTCTTCCCCTGCCATTGTAGCAGGAGGTGGTCAGAGGACACCTCAATAGCAGACATAGGGACAACAAAGAGTCCTAGATTGTCCTTCTACTTAGGGATATGCACCCGGGCCGAGTAGAGGTAGAGGTCGTGGTAGAGTACTACGGATACCAAAGGAGCTCAGGGTAGAGCTTTTGAGTTAAGGAGTGCAGAGGATCCACCTGCACCGGCTGCTACAGGCACCATTCTACTTCATGGTTTACATGTTAGTGTCTTGTTTGATAGTGGTGCTACGCATTCATTTATTTCTGATACATGTGTTGAGCGTTTGAGTTTAGCTACCATAGAGGGGATACCATTTACTATAAGGTTACCTAATGGTATTCGGGTCAGAGGTACTTGTGAGATACGAAGTCGTCCCCTTCGTTTAGGGACTCGTGTTTTGCTTGTTGACTTCTTAGTCATGCCATTGATACATGAAGAAGTCATATTAGGTATGGATTGGATGCGTAGACACCGTTTTGTTTTAGATGTTAGTAGACGGACTTTTACAATCTCTACCGAGGTTGGTCAGATTGAGGTCTTCAGAGGTTAGGACCTTTGGAATACAGGTTCTGTCATCAGTGCCGTACGAGCAGCTAGACTGATAGCACAAGGATGTGATGCCTTTTGGTGCTATGTCATGAAGGATGGAGAGAGTCCAGCTTTGGAGGACATACGAGTGGTCTACGAGTTTGTAGACGTGATTGCTGAGCCGTCGAGGTTGCCGCCTCAAAGGAGTGTGGATTTCAGTATTGAGTTGGAGCCTAGTACAAGACCCATCTCGAAGGCCCCATATCGTACGGCGCCTGTCGAGATGTTGGAGCTGAAGAAGCAACTCGAGGAGTTGGCTGAGAAGGGCTTCATACGCCCTAGTGTTTCACCATGGGGTGCACCTGTCCTCTTCGTGCGGTAGAAGGACGGATCGTTGAGATTGTGCATTGATTACAAAGAGCTGAACAGGTATCCACTGCCTCGTATTGATGATCTACTTGATCAGCTTCAGGGAGCAACAATATTCTCCCGGATTAACTTGCGCTCAGGTATCACCAACTGAGGGTCATAGAGCAGGATGTGCACAAGACGGCATTTCGTACCCGTTATGGACACTACGAGTTTGTAGTGATGCCATTCGGGATGACGAGTGGCCCAACTGTCTTCATGGAGTTGATGAATAGTATCTTCATCGACTTCCTTGATCAGTTTGTAGTGGTCTTCATTGATGAAATTTTGATATACTCTTGTAGCAGAGAGGAGCATACTAGTCATTTGAGGACGGTTTTGCAGATTTTGAGGGATAGAGAGTTGTATGCCAAGCTCTCTAAGTGCGAGTTCTGGATGTATGAGGTTGCTTTTCTTGGATACATCATCTCCGCCGATGGGATTATGGTTGATCCGGCGAAGATCGAGTTTGTTGCTGCATGGACGACACCGACGAACGTCAAGAAAGTGCTTAGTTTGCCTAGCCAGCTATTACAGACGCTTTGTGGCTGGATTTTCTGTGATTGCCGGTCCACTGACGAGTCTTCTGAGGAAGACTACCAGATTTGTATGGACTGATCAGTGTGCCCAAAGTTTTGAGGAGTTGAAGAGGCGTTTGACTTCTGCTCCTGTCTTGGCACAACTAGAGGGTTTCGATGATTTTGTGGTTTACAGTGATGCATCCAAGCTAAGCTAGGCTTGGGATGTGTATGGATGTAGAGAGGCCGAGTGATTGCTTATGCGTCTAGACAACTGAAGAGGTATAAGGAGAACTACCCGAATCATGATCTAGAGTTGGCAGCGGTAGTTCATGCTTTGAAGATCTGGAGACATTACCTGTATGGTGCCACATGTCAGATCTTCACATACCATAAGAGTCTCTAGTACATTTTTACGCAGCGGGAGTTGAATAACCGCCAGCGTCGATGGCTTGAGTTGATCAAGGACTTTGACCTTGAGATTTTGTATCATCTTGAAAAGGCGAATGTTGTAGCTGACGCCTTGAGCAGGAAGACGCCTTGAGAGAAGGCGATTGCCAGACTGAGAGTACAGTCTCAGCTTCAGAGAGATCTAGCTTGGCTAGAGTTGGACATCTAGTTTCCTGATGAGGATGCCTAGTTATATGCTTTAGAGGTTTTACCTGGTCTGTTGGATGAGATCCAACAGAAGCAAGGGACCTGCCCGATCATGACGAGGATTAGAGAGACGATGTCTCGTGGAGAGGCACCACAATTCTCTGTTGGAGCAGATGGAGTGATGAGGCGTCATTGATGACATGTTTTATGATGTTAGTTTAGACATTCATTTAGATAGTTTTTCCCGTTATTCATGCATGGTTTGGCATTAGTTCATGACGTTTACGCTTAATTCATCCATATTGTCGAAATAGACGTCTACACGAGCTTTTGTTGGTGTTGTAGGTATTTTGGGGAGCTTTAGGACTTAATCGATACATTCAAGGACCATTCCTCATGATGGCACTCTCCCGGACCCTTTAAGGAGCAAGCTAGGAGCAAAGGAGAACACAAAAGACCTTATTGGTGCATTCCTTGTACCAATTCGTGACTAGGTGATCCAAGGAGATCTTTTTGATGGAAACCACGGCCTAGAGGCAATTTCCACGCCCGTGGTTTTGCCCGTGGTTTCTTCTGCACAGCTTTGACACTTGTCACACGATTTCTTTGCCCGACCTTTGCTTTTCTTGGTTGAGTGTGGACTTGGTTGAGCCTGCAAGCTGGCTTTTTGAGATTCTCTCATCATCCATTGTGGGGAAAGAAAAGAACAACAAAAACACTCTCATTTTGGAGAGAAGAAGCACATCACAAACATAGATCTAGAGTTAGACTTTGAAGGGTTTTTAGAGACTTTTGTTGAGGAGCTATTTGGAAGCATTGTAAGGAACGTTTTGGAGCTACTTTTGAAGGGTTGTAAGTCTTATTTAAACTCATATTCAGCTAAGATTACTTGATTCTTTTCACATCTTATTTCACTTTCTTGCTATGGAAACCATGAATGCTTGCATGATGAGCTTGAATCTTAGAATGCATGTTATTGGCTAAGTAGTTGTGATTCTAGGGTGAAGGAATGATGGTTATGGCTTGGACTGTGATAGAATAGAATTGAATCTACCTTTGGATGACTTGCATGCTCGAAACCTAACCCCCGACTAAAACCACGGTTTGTTCATCCCAAACCACGGCCGTGGTTACTATGTGATCCGCCCGTGGTTTGTTCTGTTATGCTTGTATTGATGAATCTGAATGTTAGGATGTTAGATTGTTGAAATCCTAGTGTTTCTTAAGCATAATTTAGCTTAGGGTAATCTAATGCTAGCAAGCTAAGAGAGGGAAGAGACTTACCCGGTAATTCCCGACCTTAGACACCAAAGATGATGAACTCTAGGTAATAGTGATCCTCACAAGCCGTTATTGGGCTGAGTGTGCTAGGATTGTTGCTTAGGACTTGCCTAACCGAGACTTACCCGGTAAGGAGAGGTTTGACCCCTAGATAGCAATCCGGTTTGTGTAGAATTCCCAACCTTAGGTTCTTAGAGACTTACCCGGTAACAGGACCTTAGGTGCGGGATTAGTGGACCATGAGACCTACCTGGTGATTGATCCCATTGGAGAAACACCGTTTCTCAACATACCGCAGCTTGTCCAAGGTTGATTAGAAGCTTGAGTCCAATGCCATAACCGGAAGTCCCAATCCCTAGAATCCTCTTTTCTTAATTTGATCTCATATCTTGTTTGTGTTGCTAGTTTTAGTTGTTTGTTTGATATATAATCTTGCATGAATTGTGATCTTTGCTTGATCACCACAAAAACCCAAACAAAAATATCATGATTTTCATTTCTTTATTTCTTTCTCTTTTCTTAGACTAGAGCCTCCACCCGGTTTTGCTCAACCTCCAAAGGATAGGACCGAAATCATGTTTGAACAATTGCTTGGAAGGTTGAGTGGACTTGAGAGCACGGTGACGTCCATTTCTAAAGCTCAAAAGGTGCTAGAAGCACAAGTGTTCCAAAAGGAGGGTGAAGCAATACGGAATCCGGGAAAGCTTCCCGGAAGGACCGAGGAAAATCCGAGAGGTCAAGTGTTGGTCATTACAACAAGGAGTGGGCTGAGCATGAAAGATCCCTCACCAAGGGAGAATGCTAAGGGAAAGCAAGTAGTAGTGGAAGAAGAACCCTTGCAAGAAGAAGGAGGCAAGAGCAAAGATGTTGAGCCAACATATGTGGCACCACCTCCATACAAGCCACCACTACCATTCCCACAATCACGACTAAGAGCTCATTTGGATAAGCATTTCGGTAAATTCCTTGAACTCATGTCTAAATTGCATATTAACATTCCGTTCATGGATGCTATTCTAGGTATGCCGGCCTATGGAAAGTTTTTTAAGGAGATACTCTCCAACAAGAGGATGTTGGAGGAGTATGGAGAAGTGAGAATGGCAAAAAGATCTTCCGAGTTGATACAAACTATGAGGAAGGAGATGCCTCCTAAGCTGCGAGATCCGGGATCTTTTTGTGTGCCGATTGGAGTTGGAGAAGTGCAATATGAAGCCCTATGTGATCTTGGAGCTAGTGTAAGCATTATCCCTCTTGCACTTTGCAAAAAGGTTGGGCTAGGAGAACCGAAGCCGGTCAAGATGACCCTCTACATGACAGACCGATCCATCACTCACCCCGTGGGAATCCAAGAGGACATACCGGTTCAGCTTGAGAAGTTCTATGTGCCAATGGACTTTGTTGTTTTGGACATCCCGGCGGACTACCCGGTTCCTATCATCTTAGGGAGGCCATTCTTAGCCACATCCGGGTGCTTAGTGTATTGCAAAAATGAGATCCTCTCCTTCAACAGAGGAGAAGAGAATATCAAGTTCAAGCTATCCACAATGATGAAGGGGCCAACCCTTGGTGAAGATGTCGTCAACATTGTTGAGGAAGAGGAGTCTAGAGAAGTTGTGAGCTCAATATTGATAAAGGATCCACTTGAGAAGGTTCTTACCTTGAGTATCATGGAGGAAGAAGTTGAGGAAGTTTGCAATGAAGAAATCCGAGCTTTGGATGCATTAGAAAAGGAGACAAGTGCTGAATTTGAAGTGCACGAAGAAGTGCTGAATCACTGTAGGAACCACGGCCAAGGGGCAAGAACCACGCCCGTGGTTTCACCCGTGGAACTCTCTGTAATGTCCAAAAGTGCCAGCTCTTTCAATTCCACGCCTGTGGTTGTGCCAGAGGTCATGGTTTTGCCCGTGGTTTCTCCAGAAAGTGTCTTAGTTGTTGATCAAGCTTCAAGGAGTCTTAGAGAGTCTTCCATGGCTTTGGAATCATCTCAACCTACACTATATGGATCACATCCAACCGATAAAGGTCCCCCTAAACTTGATCTCAAACCTCTCCCTTCTCATTTAAAGTATGCTTTTCTTGGTTCAAATTCTACTTATCCCATGATTGTGAATGCATCTTTGAATGATGATGAGCTTGATAGATTGTTGAATGAATTTAAATTGCATAGGAGAGCTATTGGATACACCATTGATGACTTAGTTGACATTAAATTTTCCTTGTGCATGCATAAAATCTTGATGGAAGACAACCATAAACCGTCAATTGAACCTCAAAGAAGATTGAACCCTAATATGAAAGAGGTAGTCAAGAAAGAGATCTTAAAATTGCTAGATGCGGGAATCATTTTCCCGATTTCGGATAGTAAATGGGTTAGTCCCGTACATGTTATTCCTAAAAAGGGTGGTATGACCGTAGTAACTAATGAGAACAATGAACAAATCCCAACTAGGACGGTTACGGGGTGGAGAATGTGTATTGACTATAGGAAATTAATGTGGCCTCCAGGAAAGATCACTTCCCTCTTCCCTTTATTGACCAAATGCTTGAGAGGTTAGCTCAACATTCACATTTTTGTTACCTTGATGGTTATAGTGGATTTTTCCAAATCCCGATTCACCCGGATGACCAAGAGAAAACAACATTTACTTGTCCTTGGGGAACATTTGCATATAGGAGGATGCCATTTGGGTTGTGTAATACACCCGCCACCTTTCAAAGGTGTATGATGGCTATTTTTTCTGAATATATTGAGAATATTATGGAAGTGTTTATGGATGATTTCTCGGTGTATGGCTCTTCATTTGATAATTGCTTGGCTAACTTGTCTTTGGTGTTGAAGAGATGTGAGGAAACTAATCTTGTGTTGAATTGGGAGAAATGCCACTTCATGGTGAGTGAAGACATAGTATTAGGACACTTGGTTTCCCACCGAGGCATTGAGGTTGATAGAACCAAGATAGAAACGATAGAGAAGTTGCCACCACCTACCTCGGTGAAAGGGGTAAGGAGTTTCTTAGGGAATGCCGGTTTTTACCGGAGGTTTATAAAAGATTTCTCTAAAATTTCTAAGCCTCTCACTAACCTACTAATGAAGGATGTTGAGTTTGTTTTCTCCAAGGATTGTCTTGAAGCATTTTGTAGGTTGAAGGACGCCTTGATCTCCGCCCCTATCATGCAACCTCCGGATTGGAGCTTACCATTTGAAATAATGTGAGATGCGAGTGACGTGGCCGTTGGGCTGTTTTAGGACAAAAGAAAAATGGGCTTACACATGCCATCTACTACGCTAGCCAGAAGCTAGATGATGTCCAACTCAACTATGCCACAACCGAGAAGGAGTTGCTAGCGGTAGTGTACCCATTTGAGAAGTTCCGGTCATATCTTGTTAGAGCAAAGGTTATTGTGTACACGGATCATGCTGTGATCCGTTATCTCTTCACAAAGAAGGATGTCAAGCCTCGCTTGATTTGTTGGATCCTTCTCCTCCAAGAATTTGACTTGGAGATTCAAGACAAGAAGGGTTCCGAAAATTCAGTAGTGGACCACCTTAGTTGGCTACCACCATTGGAGATTGAGAGAGATGACATCCCGATTGATGAATCGTTCCGGGATGAGCAATTGCAAATGATAGAGGAGTGCTTACTTCAAGTGTCTAGAGGGAGTGAGCCATGGTATGCGGATATAGTGAATTACCTTGTGTGTGAAGAGGTGTCACCCGGTTTGTCATATGCCCAAAGGAAAAAGTTTTTCAAGGATGTGAGGCATTACTATTGGAGCGAGCCTCTCTTGTTCAAGAGAGGACCGGATGGAGTCTTTAGGAGGTGCATTCCGGAGGATGAGGTGGAGAGTGTGATCCGCCATTGCCACTCCTTGCCATGTGGAGGCCATGTTAGCTCACACAAAATGTGTGCAAAGGTATTGCAATCCGGTTTTTATTGGCCTAACTTGTTTAAGGATGTGCAGAATTTTGTAGTAGCTTGTGACGCTTGGCAAAGGACGGGAAACATCTCAAGAAGGAATGAGATGCCCTTGAACAACATACAAGAGGTTGAGATCTTTAATGTTTGGGGTGTGGACTTCATGGGGCCATTCCCCTCTTTATATGGCAACCTCTACATTCTATTGGCGGTGGATTATGTGTCAAGGTGGGTGGAGGCAATCGCCTCTCCCACAAATGATGCCAAAGTAGTGGTGCAGTTCTTCAACCGAGTAATGTTCCCTAGGTTTGGAACACCAAGAGTGATCATAAGTGATGGAGGGAAGCATTTCACCAATAGGAACTTTGGGACACTTTTGGCTAAGTATGGGTTGACTCATAAGGTGGCCACATGGAGATCTCCAACCGGGAGATCAAGGGGATACTTGAGAAGACGGTTTCGAGGACAAGAAAAGATTGGGCTATGAAGCTTGATGATGCCTTATGGGCTTATAGAACCGCCTTCAAGACACCAATTGGCACCACTCCCTACAAGCTAGTTTATGGCAAGCCTTGCCACTTTCCGGTGGAAATGCAACATAGGGCATATTGGGCCATAAGGTGGCTGAATTTTGACCTCAAGGAAGCCAGTGAGAAGAGGTTGTTAGACATTAATGCTCTTGAGGAGATCCGGTTGGATGCTTATGAAAATGCCCGGAATTACAAGGAAAGGACCAAGCGTTGGCATGACAAACGTCTAATCTCAAAGGAATTGAGTGAAGGTGACTTATTCCTTCTCTTTAATTCAAGGCTGCGGCTCTTCCCCGGAAAGCTCAAGTCAAGATGGACGGGTCCTTATGTGGTGAGGAAGGTTTTCCCCCATGAAGCGGTTGAGATAGGTGGGGAGCATTGTGGGGATTTCAAGGTGAATGGGCACCGTTTGAAGTAGTACATCCCGGAAGTTCCGGTGGATATGATTGCCCCACTTCACCTTGAGTGAAACGCTCCCGGATTTGGTCAAGCTAATGACCTTAAAGAAGCGCTTATTGAGAGGCAACCCATTGGTACATATCTTTCCCTTTTTGTTTTTTGTTTTTTTTTTCGTTTTTTAGTTTTTCTTTTTGTTTTGGTGTGTTTGTGTGTATTTTGTGTCTTGTGTTTGTGTCCTAGAGTTTAGGTAACAAATAAGTCTTGCAAGGCATGGAGGTGATGATGATGATCCCGCATCGAACGTGGGTGGAGCGGACGTGGGACTTGGACGGCTTCCGGTGCTTAGCGCGGGTCCCAACGCCGTAATGAACATCAAGAGCTCTCTACCATCTTTGAATGATCATCACCATCACTCCACATGAGTAAACCAAAATACCGAAAACACCATTTTTACATTGTGAGCATCTTCTTTCACTTCCTTATTTAATTTGCACATTGGGGACAATGTGGTTTTAAGTATGGGGTGGGGTACTCACAATATCCTTGCATGATTTCATCTAGGATAGTTTCATATCATTGTCACATGTTTCATTAGTTTTTGCATTGTACATATTTATTTCAAAAATTCCAAAAAATCAAAAATTAAAAAAAAAAAAATTTGTGCTTCCTTGTTTGGATATGACCCTTATGATGAGTTTGTTTTGTGAATTGGCTATGGATGGCCTTGTGTGTTGAATGAATTTATGCATTGTGGACTTGAATACTTCTCTTGAATTCCATGTATGATTTGTGATGAAGATTGTTGTCTCGGTAGGATTGAGAATTGATTATCGAAATCGCATGCTAAGTTCTTACACATTATCTAGGAATGATTAAGGCATTCATTTCTCCCTTCTTCTCATCTTGATCATGTTGTTTGAAGCACCTCAATTGATATGAAATTTGGCCACTTTTGACCCATCCGGGAATAGGAGCATGCTAGTGTGTTGAGTTTATGAAAAGACAAGCGTGGGGTGAAGTTGTTGATGAATGAATGTTATGATTGAAGTGTTGAATGTGTTGTGAAAGTGTAAAAAAAATATAGGTTTGGGAACGTTGGTTTTGATGACGAGTAACTCGGCACCATTCACATAATCGGGTGTTTGTGTCTTGCCAAAGTCGGATTAACCGATAGTCCTAACGAGCCTTGGTATGTGTGCCCGGTTTGAGGCACCTCGGAAAAATCCTGATGACCGCTAATCACCAAGGTTTTTGCATTTGTACACCAATGGCATTGTCTCAAAAATAAATGAAAGGAAAAAAAAGAAGTAAAAGAAAAGAAAAATACTGAGAAAAAAAATATACACTTGTGGTGAAGTTGAACAAAAATGAATTTGTGGAGTTAGTTCCTTTCCCGGATTAGCATCACATGACCTAAAATTCCCACCTTTAACAACATTTCTTGGCCTCTTCTTTCCTATGTCCTTAAGACCTCTATGCACATGTGGTTTGACTTAATTGATTTAGATTTAATATTTTCATGATCATTTAGACATTCTCGATTCACTTTGCATATATGATTTCAAGCTAAGTGTGATTGTCTTTCCATGCATTTATTCTCTTGATACACATTTCTTCATCCTTTGCCATGAACATCACTATGAAGGTGATCTATGACTAGAAGCACAATTGCAAAATATTTTCCGTTTTTCCGCATTCATAACTCATGCCATCTTGTAGCTTAGGTTTTAACCTTGCTTGGGGACAAGCAAGTGACAAGTATGGGGTATTTTGATTACATGAGTTATGAGGTTAGTTTAGACATTCATTTAGATAGTTTTTCCCGTTATTCATGCATGGTTTGGCATTAGTTCGTGACGTTTACGCTTAATTCATCCATATTGTGGAAATAGACGTCTACACGAGCTTTTGTTGGTGTTGTAGGTATTTTGGGGAGCTTTAGGACTTAATCGATACATTCGAGGATCATTCCTCGTGATGGCACAATCCCGGACCCTTTAAGGAGCAAGCTAGGAGCAAAGGAGAACACAAAAGACCTTATTGGTGCATGCCTTGCACCAATTCGTGACTAGGTGATCCAAGGAGAGCTTTTTAATGGAAACCACGGCCCGGAGGGAATTTCCACGCCCGTGGTTTTGCCCGTGGTTTCTTCTGGACAGCTTTGACACTTGTCACACGATTTCTTTGCCCGGCCTTTGCTTTTCTTGGTTGAGTGTGGACTTGGTTGAGCCTGCAGACTCTCTCATCATCCATTGTGGGGAAATAAAATAACAACAAAAACACTCTCATTTTGGAGAGAAGAAGCACATCACAAACATAGATCTAGAGTTAGACTTTGAAGGGTTTTTAGAGACTTTTGTTCAGGAGCTATTTGGAAGCATTGTAAGGATCGTTTTGGAGCTACTTTTGAAGGGTTGTAAGTCTTATTTAAAATCATATTCATCTAAGATTACTTGCTTCTTTTCACATCTCATTTCACTTTCTTGCTATGGAAACCATGAATGCTTGCATGATGAGCTTGAATCTTAAAATGCATGTTATTGGCTAAGTAGTTGTGATTCTAGGGTGAAGGAATGATGGTTATGGCTTGGACTATGATAAAATACACTTGAATCTACCTTTGGATGACTTGCATGCTCGAAACCTAACCCCCGACTAAAACCACGGTTTGTTCATCCCAAACCACCGCCGTGGTTACTATGATCAGCCCGTGGTTTGCTCTGTTGTGCTTATATTGATGAATCTGAATGTTAGGATGTTAGATTGTTGAAATCCTAGTGTTTATTAAGCATAATTTAGCTTAGGCTGATCTAATGCTAGCAAGCTAAGTGAGGGAAGAGACTTACCCGGTATTTCCCGACCTTAGATACCAAAGATGACGAACTCTAGGTAGTAGTGATCCTCACAAGCCGCTATTGGGCTGAGTGTGCTAGGATTGTTGCTTAGGACTTGCCTTACCGAGACTTACCCGGTAAGGAGAGGTTTGACCCCTAGATAGCAATACGGTTTGTGTAGAATTCCCAACCTTAGGTTCTTAGAGACTTACCCGGTAATAGGACCTTAGGTGCGGGATTAGTGGACCATTAGACCTACCCGGTGATTGATCCCATTGGAGAAACACCGTTTCCCAACATACCGCAGCTTGTCCAAGGTTGATTGGAAGCTTGAGTCCAATGCCATAACCGGAAGTCCCAATCCCTAGAATCCTATTTTCTTAATTTGATCTCATATCTTGTTTGTGTTGCTAGTTTTAGTTGTTTGTTTGATTTATAATCTTGCATGAATTGTGATCTTTGATTGATCACCACAAAAACCCAACCAAAAATATCATGATTTTCATTTCTTTATTTCTTTTTCTCTTCTTAGACTAGATTTGCACTATCCATGATCACTTGTTTGATTTGATTTCACCTTAGTCCTTGTGTTCGACCTCGGAATTCTATCCTTGCTACAAAATGACCCATACATTGTGGGTTCGCTAGGAGTTAGGAAATTATATCGAGTTATAAATTGTAAGACTTTTGTGCTATACGTTTCTAGCGCGAACAGTCATGACCGTATTTTTGTACCTGCAGATGTAGAGTTGAGACAGAGGATCTTACAGGAGGTTCACTGTACATCTTACTCTGTACATCTAGGTACGAGTAAGATGTACCATGATGTGTGTTACACTAAGAACGTGACACGCAAAAGTCTTAAATTTATACTCGATATATTTCTCCTAACTCCTACCGAACCCGCAGTGTACGGGACGTTTTGTTGTAGGGATATTATTTCGAGGCCGAACACAAAGACTGAGGTGAAATTGAATCGATTAGTGACTAAGGATAGTGTTCATCTAGGCTAAGAAAAGAGAAAGAAACAAATAAATGAAAATCTCAATGTTTTTGGATTGGTTTTGTGTGGTGATCAATCAAGGATCACAATGATATAATATGGCAAAACAAACTAACAATCTATCAAATAAACACAAACAAGCAAGACAAACACGAGATATGAGATCAAAGAGAGAAAAGCGGATTCTAGGGGTTAAAAATTCCGATTATGGCATTGGACTCAAGCTTCTAATCATCCTTGGACAAACTATGGCATGTTGGGAAGGAATGTTTCTCAAGCGGGGTCAATTACCGGGTAGGTCTCATGATCCACTAAACCCGCACCTAAGGTCCTATCACCGGGTAAGTCTCTAGGAGCCTAAGGTAGGGATATCTACACAAACCGGATGACTATCTAGGGATCTAACCTCTCCTTACCGGGTAAGTCTCGGGAAGGCAAGTCCTAAACACTTATCCTAGCACATTAAGTCCAATAGCGGCTTGTGAGGCTCACTACTACCTAGAATACGTCATCTTTAGTATCTAAGAGCAAGAATCACCGGGTAAGTCTCTTCTAACTCTTAGTTGCTAACACTAGGTCACCCTAGGATAGGTTTAGCTCAACAAATACTAGGATTTCAACAATCTAACATCCTAGCACTTAGATTCATCAAAACAAGCAAGTCAGTCAAAATCACGGGTAGTTCATCAAGAACCACGGCCGTGGAATGTATAGAACAACCCGTGGTTTACAACAGAGGCTAGGTTGGAGCAAACAATTCATCCAAAGGTACACCCTAGTCCATTCTATCACAGTCCAAGCCATAACCATCATTTCCTTACCCTAGAATCACATCTATCTAGCCAACAACATGCATTTTAACAATCAAACTCAACAAGCATACATTCATGGCTTCCATAGCAAGTAGATGAAGTGAAATAGAGATGAACAAGTAGAACAAAGAATACCAAGCTGAATGTATGATAAGAAAGACTTACAACCCTTCAAAAGAAGGTTCAATCTCGTTCCTTACAAAACCGAGCAAATCGTCTTCACAAAAATCACTCAAAACTATCAAAAACTAAGAATGGTGTGTTCTTCTCTTCTTCTCCAATGGAATCCTTTCTTCTCCTCCAAGTGAAGCTCCAATCCAATCTTCCAATGAGAGAATATGTGTTGTTGAGAGTGTGGGAGAGAATGGAGTGATGGGGTCCGTCATAACAACCTGCAGGACCACCTTATATCCTCAACAAATTGCAAGAGTCGGCCATGAAGATCGTGGGACAGCTGGCATAGCTGTCTCGGGAAAACCACGGCCCATTTCCACGCCCGTGGAAGTCCTAGTGGCCGTGGTTTTGGTGCCTCATCTTGTTTTGGATCATTAAGCCACGATTTGGTGCATGGCATGCACCAACAAAGTCCCATGTGTCCTCCTTAGCTCCTAACTTGCTTCCCAATGAGTCCGAAGGTGTGTCACCTCGAGGAACGATCCTCAAATGTATCGATTAAGCTCCTAAAGCTCCCAAAATACCTTCAAAACATACAAGAGTCCGTGTAGACGTCTATCTTGACAAGTATACAAGAATTGAATGCTAACGTCATGAACTAGTGCTAAACCATGCATGAATGAGCAGAAAAACTATCTAAATGAGTGCCTAAACCTAAGTCATAAATCGTGTTATCAAAAATACCTCATACTTAAGGTTTGCTCGTCCCCGAGCAAGTCCCAACTATAGACTAAGAGATGACATGATTTATGCATGCAAAAAAACAACAAAATCTTTTTGGAGTTGTGCTTCTAATATTGGATCACCTTCATAGTCATGTTTCATGGCAATGGACAATTAATCATGCATCAAATAAATGAAGGCACGGAAAGACAATTGTACTTAACTCGAAGGCATGCATGAAATGTAAAAACGAAGATGTCAAGATGATCATGAGCATATCCAATCTAGATCACTAAGTCTTACACACATGCAAATAGGTCACAAGGGCTTGTGAAATAAAAGGCCAAGAAACGTTGTGATTAGGTGGGAATTTTTAAGGTCATCTGATGCTAATCCGGGAAAGGAACTAAACAACCACAACTTCACATTTTCTATCAACTTCCCACAAGTGTATATTTTTCTCCATTTTTCCTTTCTTTTCTTTTCTTTTTCTTTCACTTATTTTTGAGACAATGGCATTGGTGTACAAAAGCCGAAACCTTGGTGATTAGCCTTCCTCGGGCTTTTTTATTTTTCGAAGGTGCATGCACACCGGGCACCATACCAAAGCTCGTTAGGACTATCGGTTTATTTGACTTTGGCAAGGCACAAACACCCGATTATGTGAATGGTGCCGAGTTACTCGTCATTTAAACCAACGTCCCCAAACCTATATTTTTTCTACACTTCTCACAACAAAAGGTTGGGCTAGGAGAACCGAAGCCGGTCAAGATGACCCTCTACATGACAGACCGATCCATCACTCACCCCGTGGGAATCCAAGAGGACATACCGGTTCAGCTTGAGAAGTTCTATGTGCCAATCAACTTTGTTGTTTTGGACATCCCGGCGGACTACCCGGTTCCTATCATCTTAGGGAGGCCATTCTTAGCCACATCCGGGTGCTTAGTGTATTACAAAAATGAGATCCTCTCCTTCAATAGAGGAGAAGAGAATATCAAGTTCAAGCTATCCACAATGATGAAGGGGCCAACCCTTGGTGAAGATGTCGTCAACATTGTTGAGGAAGAGGAGTCTAGAGAAGTTGTGAGCTCAATATTGATAAAGGATCCACTTGAGAAGGTTCTTAGCTTGAGTATCATGGAGGAAGAAGTTGAGGAAGTTTGCAATGAAGAAATCCGAGCTTTGGATGCATTAGAAAAGGAGACAAGTGCTGAATTTAAAGTGCACGAAGAAGTGCTGAATCAATGTAGGAACCACGGCCAAGGGGCAAGAACCACGCCCGTGGTTTCACCCGTGGAACTCTCTGTAATGTCCAAAAGTGCCAGCTCTTTCAATTCCACGCCTGTGGTTGTGCCAGAGGTCATGGTTTTGCCCATGGTTTCTCCAGAAAGTGTCTTAGTTGTTGATCAAGCTTCAAGGAGTCTTAGAGAGTCTTCCATGGCTTTGGAATCATCTCAACCTACACTATATGGATCACATCCAACCGATAAAGGTCCCCCTAAACTTGATCTCAAACCTCTTCCTTCTCATTTAAAGTATGCTTTTCTTGGTTCAAATTCTACTTATCCCATGATTGTGAATGCATCTTTGAATGATGATGAGCTTGATAGATTGTTGAATGAATTTAAATTGCATAGGAGAGCTATTGGATACACCATTGATGACTTAGTTGACATTAAACTTTCCTTGTGCATGCATAAAATCTTGATGGAAGACAACCATAAACCGTCAATTGAACCTCAAAGAAGATTGAACCCTATTATGAAAGAGGTAGTCAAGAAAGAGATCTTAAAATTGCTAGATGCGGGAATCATTTTCCCGATTTCGGATAGTAAATGGGTTAGTCCCGTACATGTTATTCCTAAAAAGGGTGGTATGACCGTAGTAACTAATGAGAACAATGAACAAATCCCAACTAGGACGGTTACGGGGTGGAGAATGTGTATTGACTATAGGAAACTTAATGTGGCCTCCAGGAAAGATCACTTCCCTCTTCCCTTTATTGACCAAATGCTTGAGAGGTTAGCTCAACATTCACATTTTTGTTACCTTGATGGTTATAGTGGATTTTTTCAAATCCCGATTCACCCGGATGACCAAGAGAAAACAACATTTACTTGTCCTTGGGGAACATTTGCATATAGGAGGATGCCATTTGGGTTGTGTAATACACCCGCCACCTTTCAAAGGTGTATGATGGCTATTTATTCTGAATATATTGAGAATATTATGGAAGTGTTTATGGATGATTTCTCGGTGTATGGCTCTTCATTTGATAATTGCTTGGCTAACTTGTCTTTGGTGTTGAAGAGATGTGAGGAAACTAATCTTGTGTTGAATTGGGAGAAATGCCACTTCATGGTGAGTGAAGACATAGTATTGGGACACTTGGTTTCCCACCGAGGCATTGAGGTTGATAGAACCAAGATAGAAACGATAGAGAAGTTGCCACCACCTACCTCGGTGAAAGGGGTAAGGAGTTTCTTAGGGAATGCCGGTTTTTACCGGATGTTTATAAAAGATTTCTCTAAAATTTCTAAGCCTCTCACTAACCTACAAATGAAGGATGTTGAGTTTGTTTTCTCCAAGGATTGTCTTGAAGCATTTTGTAGGTTGAAGGACGCCTTGATCTCCGCCCCTATCATGCAACCTCCGGATTGGAGCTTACCATTTGAAATAATGTGAGATGCGAGTGACGTGGCCGTTGGGCTGTTTTAGGACAAAAGAAAGATGGGCTTACACATGCCATCTACTACGCTAGCAAGACGCTAGATGATGTCCAACTCCACTATGCCACAACCGAGAAGGAGTTGTTAGCGGTAGTGTACCCATTTGAGAAGTTCCGGTCATATCTTGTTAGAGCAAAGGTTATTGTGTACACGGATCATGCTGTGATCCGTTATCTCTTCACAAAGAAGGATGTCAAGCCTCGCTTGATTTGGTGGATCCTTCTCCTCCAAGAATTTGACTTGGAGATTCGGGACAAGAAGGGTTCCGAAAATTCAGTAGTGGACCACCTTAGTTGGCTACCACCATTGGAGATTGAGAGAGATGACATCCCGATTGATGAATCGTTCCGGGATGAGCAATTGCAAATGATAGAGGAGTGCTTACTTCAAGTGTCTAGAGGGAGTGAGCCATGGTATGCGGATAGAGTGAACTACCTTGTGTGTGAAGAGGTGTCACCCAGTTTGTCATATGCCCAAAGGAAAAAGTTTTTCAAGGATGTGAGGCATTACTATTGGAGCGAGCCTCTCTTGTTCAAGAGAGGACCGGATGGAGTCTTTAGGAGGTGCATTCCGGAGGATGAGGTGGAGAGTGTGATCCGCCATTGCCACTCGTTGCCATGTGGAGGCCATGCTAGCTCACACAAAATGTGTGCAAAGGTATTGCAATCCGGTTTTTATTGGCCTAACTTGTTTAAGGATGTGCAGAATTTGGTAGTAGCTTGTGACGCTTGGCAAAGGACGGGAAACATCTCAAGAAAGAACGAGATGCCCTTGAACAACATACAAGAGGTTGAGATCTTTAATGTTTGGGGTGTGGACTTCATGGGGCCATTCCCCTCTTTATGTGGCAACCTCTACATTCTATTGGCGGTAGATTATGTGTCAAGGTGGGTGGAGGCAATCGCCTCTCCCACAAATGATGCCAAAGTAGTGGTGCAGTTCTTCAACCGAGTCATGTTCCCTAGGTTTGGAACACCAAGAGTGATCATAAGTGATGGAGGGAAGCAATTCACCAATTGGAACTTTGGGACACTTTTGGCTAAGTATGGGTTGACTCATAAGGTGGCCACATGGAGATCTCCAACCGGGAGATCAAGGGGATACTTGAGAAGACGGTTTCGAGGACAAGAAAAGATTGGGCTATGAAGCTTGATGATGTCTTATGGGCTTATAGAACCGCCTTCAAGACACCAATTGGCACCACTCCCTACAAGCTAGTTTATGGCAAGCCTTGCCACTTTCCGGTGGAAATGCAGCATAGGGCATATTGGGCCATAAGGTGGCTGAATTTTGACCTCAAGGAAGCCAGTGAGAAGAGGTTGTTAGACATTAATGCTCTTGAGGAGATCCGGTTGGATGCTTATGAAAATGCCCGGAATTACAAGGAAAGGACCAAGCGTTGGCATGACAAACGTCTAATCTCAAAGGAATTGAGTGAAGGTGACTTATTCCTTCTCTTTAATTCAAGGCTGCGGCTCTTCCCCGGAAAGCTCAAGTCAAGATGGACGGGTCCTTATGTGGTGAGGAAGGTTTTCCCCCATGGAGCGGTTGAGATAGGTGGGGAGCATTGTGGGGATTTCAAGGTGAATGGGCACCGTTTGAAGTAGTACATCCCGGAAGTTCCGGTGGATATGATTGCCCCACTTCACCTTGAGTGAAACGCTCCCGGATTTGGTCAAGCTAATGACCTTAAAGAAGCGCTTATTGGGAGGCAACCCATTGGTACATATCTTTCCCTTTTTGTTTTTTGTTTTTTTTTTTTCGTTGTTTAGTTTTTCTTTTTGTTTTGGTGTGTTTGTGTGTATTTTGTGTTTTGTGTCTTGTGTTTGTGTCCTAGAGTTTAGGTAACAAAGAAGTCTTGCAAGGCATGGAGGTGATGATGATGATCCCGCATCGAACGTGGGTGGAGCGGACGTGGGACTTGGACGGCTTCCGGTGCTTAGCGCGGGTCCCAACGCCGTAATGAACATCAAGAGCTCTCTACCATCTTTGAATGATCATCACCATCACTCCACATGAGTAAACCAAAATACTGAAAACACCATTTTTACATTGTGAGCATCTTCTTTCACTTCCTTATTTAATTTGCACATTGGGGACAATGTGGTTTTAAGTATGGGGTGGGGTACTCACAATATCCTTGCATGATTTCATCTAGGATAGTTTCATATCATTGTCACATGTTTCATTAGTTTTTGCATTGTACATATTTATTTCAAAAATTCCAAAAAATCAAAAATTAAAAAAAAAAAAATTTGTGCTTCCTTGTTTGGATATGACCCTTATGATGAGTTTGTTTTGTGAATTGGATATGGATGGCCTTGTGTGTTGAATGAATTTATGCATTGTGGACTTGAATACTTCTCTTGAGATTGTGCATTGATTACAAAGAGCTGAACAGGTATCCACTGCCTCGTATTGATGATCTACTTGATCAGCTTCAGGGAGCAACAATATTCTCCCGGATTAACTTGCGCTCAGGTATCACCAACTGAGGGTCATAGAGCAGGATGTGCACAAGACGGCATTTCGTACCCGTTATGGACACTACGAGTTTGTAGTGATGCCATTCGGGATGACGAGTGGCCCAACTGTCTTCATGGAGTTGATGAATAGTATCTTCATCGACTTCCTTGATCAGTTTGTAGTGGTCTTCATTGATGAAATTTTGATATACTCTTGTAGCAGAGAGGAGCATACTAGTCATTTGAGGACGGTTTTGCAGATTTTGAGGGATAGAGAGTTGTATGCCAAGCTCTCTAAGTGCGAGTTCTGGATGTATGAGGTTGCTTTTCTTGGATACATCATCTCCGCCGATGGGATTATGGTTGATCCGGCGAAGATCGAGTTTGTTGCTGCATGGACGACACCGACGAACGTCAAGAAAGTGCTTAGTTTGCCTAGCCGGCTATTACAGACGCTTTGTGGCTGGATTTTCTGTGATTGCCGGTCCACTGACGAGTCTTCTGAGGAAGACTACCAGATTTGTATGGACTGATCAGTGTGCCCAAAGTTTTGAGGAGTTGAAGAGGCGTTTGACTTCTGCTCCTGTCTTGGCACAACTAGAGGGTTTCGATGATTTTGTGGTTTACAGTGATGCATCCAAGCTAAGCTAGGCTTGGGATGTGTATGGATGTAGAGAGGCCGAGTGATTGCTTATGCGTCTAGACAGCTGAAGACGTATAAGGAGAACTACCCGAATCATGATCTAGAGTTGGCAGCGGTAGTTCATGCTTTGAAGATCTGGAGACATTACCTGTATGGTGCCACATGTCAGATCTTCACATACCATAAGAGTCTCTAGTACATTTTTACGCAGCGGGAGTTGAATAACCGCCAGCGTCGATGGCTTGAGTTGATCAAGGACTTTGACCTTGAGATTTTGTATCATCTTGAAAAGGTGAATGTTGTAGCTGACGCCTTGAGCAGGAAGACGCCTTGAGAGAAGGCGATTGCCAGACTGAGAGTACAGTCTCAGCTTCAGAGAGATCTAGCTTGGCTAGAGTTGGACATCTAGTTTCCTGATGAGGATGCCTAGTTATATGCTTTAGAGGTTTTACCTGGTCTGTTGGATGAGATCCAACAGAAGCAAGGGACCTGCCCGATCATGACGAGGATTAGAGAGACGATGTCTCGTGGAGAGGCACCACAATTCTCTGTTGGAGCAGATGGAGTGATGAGGCGTCATTGATGACATGTTTTATGATGTTAGTTTAGACATTCATTTAGATAGTTTTTCCCGTTATTCATGCATGGTTTGGCATTAGTTCATGACGTTTACGCTTAATTCATCCATATTGTCGAAATAGACGTCTACACGAGCTTTTGTTGGTGTTGTAGGTATTTTGGGGAGCTTTAGGACTTAATCGATACATTCAAGGACCATTCCTCATGATGGCACTCTCCCGGACCCTTTAAGGAGCAAGCTAGGAGCAAAGGAGAACACAAAAGACCTTATTGGTGCATTCCTTGTACCAATTCGTGACTAGGTGATCCAAGGAGATCTTTTTGATGGAAACCACGGCCCAGAGGCAATTTCCACGCCCGTGGTTTTGCCCGTGGTTTCTTCTGCACAGCTTTGACACTTGTCACACGATTTCTTTGCCCGACCTTTGCTTTTCTTGGTTGAGTGTGGACTTGGTTGAGCCTGCAGGCTGGCTTTTTGAGATTCTCTCATCATCCATTGTGGGGAAAGAAAAGAACAACAAAAACACTCTCATTTTGGAGAGAAGAAGCACATCACAAACATAGATCTAGAGTTAGACTTTGAAGGGTTTTTAGAGACTTTTGTTGAGGAGCTATTTGGAAGCATTGTAAGGAACGTTTTGGAGCTACTTTTGAAGGGTTGTAAGTCTTATTTAAACTCATATTCAGCTAAGATTACTTGATTCTTTTCACATCTTATTTCACTTTCTTGCTATGGAAACCATGAATGCTTGCATGATGAGCTTGAATCTTAGAATGCATGTTATTGGCTAAGTAGTTGTGATTCTAGGGTGAAGGAATGATGGTTATGGCTTGGACTGTGATAGAATAAAATTGAATCTACCTTTGGATGACTTGCATGCTCGAAACCTAACCCCCGACTAAAACCACGGTTTGTTCATCCCAAACCACGGCCGTGGTTACTATGTGATCCGCCCGTGGTTTGTTCTGTTATGCTTGTATTGATGAATCTGAATGTTAGGATGTTAGATTGTTGAAATCCTAGTGTTTCTTAAGCATAATTTAGCTTAGGGTAATCTAATGCTAGCAAGCTAAGAGAGGGAAGAGACTTACCCGGTAATTCCCGACCTTAGACACCAAAGATGATGAACTCTAGGTAGTAGTGATCCTCACAAGCCGTTATTAGGCTGAGTGTGCTAGGATTGTTGCTTAGGACTTGCCTAACCGAGACTTACCCGGTAAGGAGAGGTTTGACCCCTAGATAGCAATCCGGTTTGTGTAGAATTCCCAACCTTAGGTTCTTAGAGACTTACCCGGTAATAGGACCTTAGGTGCGGGATTAGTGGACCATGAGACCTACCTGGTGATTGATCCCATTGGAGAAACACCATTTCTCAACATACCGCAGCTTGTCCAAGGTTGATTAGAAGCTTGAGTCCAATGTCATAACCGGAAGTCCCAATTCCTAGAATCCTCTTTTCTTAATTTGATCTCATATCTTGTTTGTGTTGCTAGTTTTAGTTGTTTGTTTGATATATAATCTTGCATGAATTGTGATCTTTGCTTGATCACCACAAAAACCCAAACAAAAATATCATGATTTTCATTTCTTTATTTCTTTCTCTTTTCTTAGACTAGAGCCTCCACCCGGTTTTGCTCAACCTCCAAAGGATAGGACCGAAATCATGTTTGAACAATTGCTTGGAAGGTTGAGTGGACTTGAGAGCACGGTGACGTCCATTTCTAAAGCTCAAAAGGTGCTAGAAGCACAAGTGTTCCAAAAGGAGGGTGAAGCAATACGGAATCCGGGAAAGCTTCCCGGAAGGACCGAGGAAAATCCGAGAGGTCAAGTGTTGGTCATTACAACAAGGAGTGGGCTGAGCATGAAGGACGCCTTGATCTCCGCCCCTATCATGCAACCTCTGGATTGGAGCTTACCATTTGAAATAATGTGAGATGCGAGTGACGTGGCCGTTGGGCTGTTTTAGGACAAAAGAAAGATGGGCTTACACATGCCATCTACTACGCTAGCCAGACGCTAGATGATGTCCAACTCAACTAAGCCACAACCGAGAAGGAGTTGCTAGCGGTAGTGTACCCATTTGAGAAGTTCCGGTCATATCTTGTTAGAGCAAAGGTTATTGTGTACACGGATCATGCTGTGATCCGTTATCTCTTCACAAAGAAGGATGTCAAGCCTCGCTTGATTTGGTGGATCCTTCTCCTCCAAGAATTTGACTTGGAGATTCGGGACAAGAAGGGTTCCGAAAATTCAGTAGTGGACCACCTTAGTTGGCTACCACCATTGGAGATTGAGAGAGATGACATCCCGATTGATGAATCGTTCCGGGATGAGCAATTGCAATTGATAGAGGAGTGCTTACTTCAAGTGTCTAGAGGGAGTGAGCCATGGTATGCGGATATAGTGAACTACCTTGTGTGTGAAGAGGTGTCACCCGGTTTGTCATATGCCCAAAGGAAAAAGTTTTTCAAGGATGTGAGGCATTACTATTGGAGCGAGCTTCTCTTGTTCAAGAGAGGACCGGATGGAGTCTTTAGGAGGTGCATTCCGGAGGATGAGGTGGAGAGTGTGATCCGCCATTGCCACTCCTTGCCATGTGGAGGCCATGCTAGCTCACACAAAATGTGTGCAAAGGTATTGCAATCCGGTTTTTATTGGCCTAACTTGTTTAAGGATGTGCAGAATTTTGTAGTAGCTTGTGACGCTTGGCAAAGGACGGGAAATATCTCAAGAAGGAACGAGATGCCCTTGAACAACATACAAGAGGTTGAGATCTTTAATGTTTGGGGTGTGGACTTCATGGGGCCATTCCCCTCTTTATATGGCAACCTCTACATTCTATTGGCGGTGGATTATGTGTCAAGGTGGGTGGAGGCAATCGCCTCTCCCACAAATGATGCCAAAGTAGTGGTGCAGTTCTTCAACCGAGTCATGTTCCCTAGGTTTGGAACACCAAGAGTGATCATAAGTGATGGAGGGAAGCATTTCACCAATACGAACTTTGGGACACTTTTGGCTAAGTATGGGTTGACTCATAAGGTGGCCACATGGAGATCTCCAACCGGGAGATCAAGGGGATACTTGAGAAGACGGTTTCGAGGACAAGAAAAGATTGGGCTATGAAGCTTGATGATGCCTTATGGGCTTATAGAACCGCCTTCAAGACACCAATTGGCACCACTCCCTACAAGCTAGTTTATGGCAAGCCTTGCCACTTTCCGGTGGAAATGCAGCATAGGGCATATTGGGCCATAAGGTGGCTGAATTTTGACCTCAAGGAAGCCAGTGAGAAGAGGTTGTTAGACATTAATGCTCTTGAGGAGATCCGGTTGGATGCTTATGAAAATGCCCGGAATTACAAGGAAAGGACCAAGCGTTGGCATGACAAACGTCTAATCTTAAAGGAATTGAGTGAAGGTGACTTATTCCTTCTCTTTAATTCAAGGCTGCGGCTCTTCCCCGGAAAGCTCAAGTCAAGATGGACGGGTCCTTATGTGGTGAGGAAGGTTTTCCCCCATGGAGCGGTTGAGATAGGTGGGGAGCATTGTGGGGATTTCAAGGTGAATGGGCACCGTTTGAAGTAGTACATCCTGGAAGTTCCGGTGGATATGATTGCCCCACTTCACCTTGAGTGAAACGCTCCCGGATTTGGTCAAGCTAATGACCTTAAAGAAGCGCTTATTGGGAGGCAACCCATTGGTACATATCTTTCCCTTTTTGTTTTTTGTTTTTTTTTTTCGTTTTTTAGTTTTTCTTTTTGTTTTGGTGTGTTTGTGTGTATTTTGTGTTTTGTGTCTTGTGTTTGTGTCCTAGAGTTTAGGTAACAAATAAGTCTTGCAAGGCATGGAGGTGATGATGATGATCCCGCATCGAACGTGGGTGGAGCGGACGTGGGACTTGGACGGCTTCCGGTGCTTAGCGCGGGTCCCAACGCCGTAATGAACATCAAGAGCTCTCTACCATCTTTGAATGATCATCACCATCACTCCACATGAGTAAACCAAAATACCGAAAACACCATTTTTACATTGTGAGCATCTTCTTCCACTTCCTTATTTAATTTGCACATTGGGGACAATGTGGTTTTAAGTATGGGGTGGGGTACTCACAATATCCTTGCATGATTTCATCTAGGATAGTTTCATATCATTGTCACATGTTTCATTAGTTTTTGCATTGTACATATTTATTTCAAAAATTCCAAAAAATCAAAAATTAAAAAAAAAAAATTTGTGCTTCCTTGTTTGGATATGACCCTTATGATGAGTTTGTTTTGTGAATTGGCTATGGATGGCCTTGTGTGTTGAATGAATTTATGCATTGTGGACTTGAATACTTCTCTTGAATTCCATGTATGATTTGTGATGAAGATTGTTGTCTCGGTAGGATTGAGAATTGATTATCAAAATCGCATGCTAAGTTCTTACACATTATCTAGGAATGATTAAGGCATTCATTTCTCCCTTCTTCTCATCTTGATCATGTTGTTTGAAGCACCTCAATTGATATGAAATTTGGCCACTTTTGACCCATCCGGGAATAGGAGCATGCTAGTGTGTTGAGTTTATGAAAAGACAAGTGTGGGGTGAAGTTGTTGATGAATGAATGTTATGATTGAAGTGTTGAATGTGTTGTGAAAGTGTAAAAAAATATAGGTTTGGGAACGTTGGTTTTGATGACGAGTAACTCGGCACCATTCACATAATCGGGTGTTTGTGTCTTGCCAAAGTCGGATTAACCGATAGTCCTAACGAGCCTTGGTATGTGTGCCCGGTTTGAGGCACCTCGGAAAAATCCTGATGACCCCTAATCACCAAGGTTTTTGCATTTGTACACCAATGGCATTGTCTCAAAAATAAATGAAAGGAAAAAAAAGAAGTAAAAGAAAAGAAAAAGATTGAGAAAAAAAATATACACTTGTTGTGAAGTTGAACAAAAATGAATTTGTGGAGTTAGTTCCTTTCCCGGATTAGCATCACATGACCTAAAATTCCCACCTTTAACAACGTTTCTTGGCCTCTTCTTTCCTATGTCCTTAAGACCTCTATGCACATGTGGTTTGACTTAATTGATTTAGATTTAATATTTTCATGATCATTTAGACATTCTCGATTCACTTTGCATATATGATTTCAAGCTAAGTGTGATTGTCTTTCCATGCATCTATTCTCTTGATACACATTTCTTCATCCTTTGCCATGAACATCACTATGAAGGTGATCTATGACTAGAAGCACAATTGCAAAATATTTTCCGTTTTTCCGCATTCATAACTCATGCCATCTTGTAGCTTAGGTTTTAACCTTGCTTGGGGACAAGCAAGTGACAAGTATGGGGTATTTTGATTACATGAGTTATGAGGTTAGTTTAGACATTCATTTAGATAGTTTTTCCCGTTATTCATGCATGGTTTGGCATTAGTTCGTGACGTTTACGCTTAATTCATCCATATTGTGGAAATAGACGTCTACACGAGCTTTTGTTGGTGTTGTAGGTATTTTGGGGAGCTTTAGGACTTAATCGATACATTCGAGGATCATTCCTTGTGATGGCACAATCCCGGACCCTTTAAGGAGCAAGCTAGGAGCAAAGGAGAACACAAAAGACCTTATTGGTGCATGCCTTGCACCAATTCGTGACTAGGTGATCCAAGGAGAGCTTTTTAATGGAAACCACGGCCCGGAGGGAATTTCCACGCCCGTGGTTTTGCCCGTGGTTTCTTCTGGACAGCTTTGACACTTGTCACAGGATTTCTTTGCCCGGCCTTTGCTTTTCTTGGTTGAGTGTGGACTTGGTTGAGCCTGCAGACTCTCTCATCATCCATTGTGGGGAAAGAAAAGAACAACAAAAACACTCTCATTTTGGAGAGAAGAAGCACATCACAAACATAGATCTAGAGTTAGACTTTGAAGGGTTTTTAGAGACTTTTGTTGAGGAGCTATTTGGAAGCATTGTAAGGATCGTTTTGGAGCTACTTTTGAAGGGTTGTAAGTCTTATTTAAAATCATATTCATCTAAGATTACTTGCTTCTTTTCACATCTCATTTCACTTTCTTGCTATGGAAACCATGAATGCTTGCATGATGAGCTTGAATCTTAAAATGCATGTTATTTGCTAAGTAGTTGTGATTCTAGGGTGAAGGAATGATGGTTATGGCTTGGACTATGATAGAATACACTTGAATCTACCTTTGGATGACTTGCATGCTCGAAACCTAACCCCCGACTAAAACCACGGTTTGTTCATCCCAAACCACCGCCGTGGTTACTATGATCAGCCCGTGGTTTGCTCTGTTGTGCTTATATTGATGAATCTGAATGTTAGGATGTTAGATTGTTGAAATCCTAGTGTTTATTAAGCATAATTTAGCTTAGGTTGATCTAATGCTAGCAAGCTAAGTGAGGGAAGAGACTTACCCGGTAATTCCCGACCTTAGATACCAAAGATGACGAACTCTAGGTAGTAGTGATCCTCACAAGCCGCTATTGGGCTGAGTGTGCTAGGATTGTTGCTTAGGACTTGCCTTACCGAGACTTACCCGGTAAGGAGAGGTTTGACCCCTAGATAGCAATACGGTTTGTGTAGAATTCCCAACCTTAGGTTCTTAGAGACTTACCCGGTAATAGGACCTTAGGTGCGGGATTAGTGGACCATGAGACCTACCCGGTGATTGATCCCATTGGAGAAACACCATTTCCCAACATACCGCAGCTTGTCCAAGGTTGATTGGAAGCTTGAGTCCAATGCCATAACCGGAAGTCCCAATCCCTAGAATCCTATTTTCTTAATTTGATCTCATATCTTGTTTGTGTTGCTAGTTTTAGTTGTTTGTTTGATTTATAATCTTGCATGAATTGTGATCTTTGCTTGATCACCACAAAAACCCAACCAAAAATATTATGATTCTCATTTCTTTATTTCTTTTTCTCTTCTTAGACTAGATTTGCACTATCCATGATCACTTGTTTGATTTGATTTCACCTTAGTCCTTGTGTTCGACCTCGGAATTCTATCCTTGCTACAAAATGACCCATACATTGTGGGTTCGCTAGGAGTTAGGAAATTATATCGAGTTATAAATTGTAAGACTTTTGTGCTATACGTTTCTAGCGCGAACAGTCATGACTGTATTTGTGTACCTGCAGATGTAGAGTTGAGACAGAGGATCTTACAGGAGGTTCACTGTACATCTTACTCTGTACATCTAGGTACGAGTAAGATGTACCATGATGTGTGTTACACTAAGAACGTGACACGCAAAAGTCTAAAATTTATACTCGATATATTTCTCCTAACTCCTACCGAACCCGCAGTGTACGGGACGTTTTGTTGTAGGGATAGTATTTCGAGGCCGAACACAAAGACTGAGGTGAAATTGAATCGATTAGTGACTAAGGATAGTGTTCATCTAGGCTAAGAAAAGAGAAAGAAACAAATAAATGAAAATCTCAATGTTTTTGGATTGGTTTTGTGTGGTGATCAATCAAGGATCACAATGATATAATATGGCAAAACAAACTAACAATCTATCAAATAAACACAAACAAGCAAGACAAACACGAGATATGAGATCAAAGAGAGAAAAGCGGATTCTAGGGGTTAAAAATTCCGATTATGGCATTGGACTCAAGCTTCTAATCATCCTTGGACAAACTATGGCATGTTGGGAAGGAATGTTTCTCAAGCGGGGTCAATTACCGGGTAGGTCTCATGATCCACTAAACCCGCACCTAAGGTCCTATCACCGGGTAAGTCTCTAGGAGCCTAAGGTAGGGATATCTACACAAACCGGATGACTATCTAGGGATCTAACCTCTCCTTACCGGGTAAGTCTCGGGAAGGCAAGTCCTAAACACTTATCCTAGCACATTAAGTCCAATAGCGGCTTGTGAGGCTCACTACTACCTAGAATACGTCATCTTCAGTATCTAAGAGCAAGAATCACCGGGTAAGTCTCTTCTAACTCTTAGTTGCTAACACTTGGTCACCCTAGGATAGGTTTAGCTCAACAAATACTAGGATTTCAACAATTTAACATCCTAGCACTTAGATTCATCAAAACAAGCAAGTCAGTCAAAATCACGGGTAGTTCATCAAGAACCACGGCCGTGGAATGTATAGAACAACCCGTGGTTTACAACAGAGGCTAGGTTGGAGCAAACAATTCATCCAAAGGTACACCCTAGTCCATTCTATCACAGTCCAAGCCATAACCATCATTTCCTTACCCTAGAATCACATCTATCTAGCCAACAACATGCATTTTAACAATCAAACTCAACAAGCATACATTCATGGCTTCCATAGCAAGTAGATGAAGTGAAATAGAGATGAACAAGTATAACAAAGAATACCAAGCTGAATGTATGATAAGAAAGACTTACAACCCTTCAAAAGAAGGTTCAATCTCGTTCCTTACAAAACCGAGCAAATCGTCTTCACAAAAATCACTCAAAACTATCAAAAACTAAGAATGGTGTGTTCTTCTCTTCTTCTCCAATGGAATCCTTTCTTCTCCTCCAAGTGAAGCTCCAATCCAATCTTCCAATGAGAGAATATATGTTGTTGAGAGTGTGGGAGAGAATGGAGTGATGGGGTCCGTCATAACAACCTGCAGGACCACCTTATATCCTCAACAAAATGCAAGAGTCAGCCATGAAGATCGTGGGACAGCTGGCATAGCTGTCTCGGGAAAACCACGGCCCATTTCCACGCCCGTGGAAGTCCCAGTGGCCGTGGTTTTGGTGCCTCATCTTGTTTTGGATCATTAAGCCACGATTTGGTGCATGGCATGCACCAACAAAGTCCCATGTGTCCTCCTTAGCTCCTAACTTTCTTCCCAATGAGTCCGAAGGTGTGTCACCTCGAGGAACGATCCTCAAATGTATCGATTAAGATCCTAAAGCTCCCAAAATACCATCAAAACATGCAAGAGTCCGTGTAGACGTCTATCTCGACAAGTATACAAGAATTGAATGCTAACGTCATGAACTAGTGCTAAACCATGCATGAATGAGCAAAAAAACTATCTAAATGAGTGCCTAAACCTAAGTCATAAATCGTGTTATCAAAAATACCTCATACTTAAGGTTTGCTCGTCCCCGAGCAAGTCCCAACTATAGACTAAGAGATGACATGATTTATGCATGCAAAAAAACAACAAAATCTTTTTGGAGTTGTGCTTCTAATATTGGATCACCTTCATAGTCATGTTTCATGGCAATGGACAAGTAATCATGCATCAAATAAATGAAGGCACGGAAAGACAATTGTACTTAACTCGAAGGCATGCATGAAATGTAAAAACGAAGAAGTCAAGATGATCATGAGCATATCCAATCTAGATCACTAAGTCTTACACACATGCAAATAGGTCACAAGGGCTTGTGAAATAAAAGGCCAAGAAACGTTGTGATTAGGTGGGAATTTTTAAGGTCATCTGATGCTAATCCGGGAAAGGAACTAAACAACCACAACTTCACATTTTCTATCAACTTCCCACAAGTGTATATTTTTCTCCATTTTTCCTTTCTTTTCTTTTCTTTTTCTTTCACTTATTTTTGAGACAATGGCATTGGTGTACAAAAGCCGAAACCTTGGTGATTAGCCTTCCTCGGGCTTTTTTATTTTTCGAGGTGCATGCACACCGGGCACCATACCAAAGCTCGTTAGGACTATCGGTTTATTTGACTTTGGCAAGGCACAAACACCCGATTATGTGAATGGTGCCGAGTTACTCGTTATTTAAACCAACGTCCCCAAACCTATATTTTTTCTACACTTCTCACAACAAAAGGTTGGGCTAGGAGAACCGAAGCCGGTCTAGATGACCCTCTACATGACAGACCGATCCATCACTCACCCCGTGGGAATCCAAGAGGACATACCGGTTCAGCTTGAGAAGTTCTATGTGCCAATCAACTTTGTTGTTTTGGACATCCCGGCGGACTACCCGGTTCCTATCATCTTAGGGAGGCCATTCTTAGCCACATCCGGGTGCTTAGTGTATTACAAAAATGAGATCCTCTCCTTCAATAGAGGAGAAGAGAATATCAAGTTCAAGCTATCCACAACGATGAAGGGGCCAACCCTTGGTGAAGATGTCGTCAACATTGTTGAGGAAGAGGAGTCTAGAGAAGTTGTGAGCTCAATATTGATAAAGGATCCACTTGAGAAGGTTCTTAGCTTGAGTATCATGGAGGAAGAAGTTGAGGAAGTTCTCAATGAAGAAATCCGAGCTTTGGATGCATTAGAAAAGGAGACAAGTGCTGAATTTGAAGTGCACGAAGAAGTGCTGAATCAATGTAGGAACCACGGACAAGGGGCAAGAACCACGCCCGTGGTTTCACCCGTGGAACTCTTTGTAATGTCCAAAAGTGCCAGCTCTTTCAATTCCACGCCTGTGGTTGTGCCAGAGGTCATGGTTTTGCCCATGGTTTCTCCAGAAAGTGTCTTAGTTGTTGATCAAGCTTCAAGGAGTCTTAGAGAGTCTTCCATGGCTTTGGAATCATCTCAACCTACACTATATGGATCACATCCAACCGATAAAGGTCCCCCTAAACTTGATCTCAACCCTCTCCCTTCTCATTTAAAGTATGCTTTTCTTGGTTCAAATTCTACTTATCCCATGATTGTGAATGCATCTTTGAATGATGATGAGCTTGATAGATTGTTGAATGAATTTAAATTGCATAGGAGAGCTATTGGATACACCATTGATGACTTAGTTGACATTAAATTTTCCTTGTGCATGCATAAAATCTTGATGGAAGACAACCATAAACCGTCAATTGAACCTCAAAGAAGATTGAACCCTATTATGAAAGAGGTAGTCAAGAAAGAGATCTTAAAATTGCTAGATGCGGGAATCATTTTCCCGATTTCGGATAGTAAATGGGTTAGTCCCGTACATGTTATTCCTAAAAAGGGTGGTATGACCGTAGTAACTAATGAGAACAATGAACAAATCCCAACTAGGACGGTTACGGGGTGGAGAATGTGTATTGACTATAGGAAACTTAATGTGGCCTCCAGGAAAGATCACTTCCCTCTTCCCTTTATTGACCAAATGCTTGAGAGGTTAGCTCAACATTCACATTTTTGTTACCTTGATGGTTATAGTGGATTTTTTCAAATCCCGATTCACCCGGATGACCAAGAGAAAACAACATTTACTTGTCCTTGGGGAACATTTGCATATAGGAGGATGCCATTTGGGTTGTGTAATACACCCGCCACCTTTCAAAGGTGTATGATGGCTATTTATTCTGAATATATTGAGAATATTATGGAAGTGTTTATGGATGATTTCTCGGTGTATGGCTCTTCATTTGATAATTGCTTGGCTAACTTGTCTTTGGTGTTGAAGAGATGTGAGGAAACTAATCTTGTGTTGAATTGGGAGAAATGCCACTTCATGGTGAGTGAAGACATAGTATTGGGACACTTGGTTTCCCACCGAGGCATTGAGGTTGATAGAACCAAGATAGAAACGATAGAGAAGTTGCCACCACCTACCTCGGTGAAAGGGGTAAGGAGTTTCTTAGGGAATGCCGGTTTTTACCGGATGTTTATAAAAGATTTCTCTAAAATTTCTAAGCCTCTCACTAACCTACTAATGAAGGATGTTGAGTTTGTTTTCTCCAAGGATTGTCTTGAAGCATTTTGTAGGTTGAAGGACGCCTTGATCTCCGCCCCTATCATGCAACCTCCGGATTGGAGCTTACCATTTGAAATAATGTGAGATGCGAGTGACGTGGCCGTTGGGCTGTTTTAGGACAAAAGAAAGATGGGCTTACACATGCCATCTACTACGCTAGCAAGACGCTAGATGATGTCCAACTCAACTATGCCACAACCGAGAAGGAGTTGCTAGCGGTAGTGTACCCATTTGAGAAGTTCCGGTCATATCTTGTTAGAGCAAAGGTTATTGTGTACACGGATCATGCTGTGATCCGTTATCTCTTCACAAAGAAGGATGTCAAGCCTCGCTTGATTTGGTGGATCCTTCTCCTCCAAGAATTTGACTTGGAGATTCGGGACAAGAAGGGTTCCGAAAATTCAGTAGTGGACCACCTTAGTTGGCTACCACCATTGGAGATTGAGAGAGATGACATCCCGATTGATGAATCGTTCCGGGATGAGCAATTGCAAATGATAGAGGAGTGCTTACTTCAAGTGTCTAGAGGGAGTGAGCCATGGTATGCGGATAGAGTGAACTACCTTGTGTGTGAAGAGGTGTCACCCGGTTTGTCATATGCCCAAAGGAAAAAGTTTTTCAAGGATGTGAGGCATTACTATTGGAGCGAGCCTCTCTTGTTCAAGAGAGGACCGGATGGAGTCTTTAGGAGGTGCATTCCGGAGGATGAGGTGGAGAGTGTGATCCGCCATTGCCACTCCTTGCCATGTGGAGGCCATGCTAGCTCACACAAAATGTGTGCAAAGGTATTGCAATCCGGTTTTTATTGGCCTAACTTGTTTAAGGATGTGCAGAATTTGGTAGTAGCTTGTGACGCTTGGCAAAGGACGGGAAACATCTCAAGAAGGAACGAGATGCCCTTGAACAACATACAAGAGGTTGAGATCTTTAATGTTTGGGGTGTGGACTTCATGGGGCCATTCCCCTCTTTATGTGGCAACCTCTACATTCTATTGGCGGTAGATTATGTGTCAAGGTGGGTGGAGGCAATCGCCTCTCCCACAAATGATGCCAAAGTAGTGGTGCAGTTCTTCAACCGAGTCATGTTCCCTAGGTTTGGAACACCAAGAGTGATCATAAGTGATGGAGGGAAGCAATTCACCAATAGGAACTTTGGGACACTTTTGGCTAAGTATGGGTTGACTCATAAGGTGGCCACATGGAGATCTCCAACCGGGAGATCAAGGGGATACTTGAGAAGACGGTTTCGAGGACAAGAAAAGATTGGGCTATGAAGCTTGATGATGCCTTATGGGCTTATAGAACCGCCTTCAAGACACCAATTGGCACCACTCCCTACAAGCTAGTTTATGGCAAGCCTTGCCACTTTCCGGTGGAAATGCAGCATAGGGCATATTGGGCCATAAGGTGGCTGAATTTTGACCTCAAGGAAGCCAGTGAGAAGAGGTTGTTAGACATTAATGCTCTTGAGGAGATCCGGTTGGATGCTTATGAAAATGCCCGGAATTACAAGGAAAGGACCAAGCGTTGGCATGACAAACGTCTAATCTCAAAGGAATTGAGTGAAGGTGACTTATTCCTTCTCTTTAATTCAAGGCTGCGGCTCTTCCTCGGAAAGCTCAAGTCAAGATGGACGGGTCCTTATGTGGTGAGGAAGGTTTTCCCCCATGGAGCGGTTGAGATAGGTGGGGAGCATTGTGGGGATTTCAAGGTGAATGGGCACCGTTTGAAGTAGTACATCCCGGAAGTTCCGGTGGATATGATTGCCCCACTTCACCTTGAGTGAAACGCTCCCGGATTTGGTCAAGCTAATGACCTTAAAGAAGCGCTTATTAGGAGGCAACCCATTGGTACATATCTTTCCCTTTTTGTTTTTTGTTTTTTTTTTTCGTTTTTTAGTTTTTCTTTTTGTTTTGGTGTGTTTGTGTATTTTGTGTTTTGTGTCTTGTGTTTGTGTCCTAGCGTTTAGGTAACAAAGAAGTCTTGCAAGGCATGGAGGTGATGATGATGATCCCGCATCGAACGTGGGTGGAGCGGACGTGGGACTTGGACGGCTTCCGGTGCTTAGTGCGGGTCCCGACGCCGTAATGAACATCAAGAGCTCTCTACCATCTTTGAATGATCATCACCATCACTCCACATGAGTAAACCAAAATACCGAAAACACCGTTTTTACATTGTGAGCATCTTCTTTCACTTCCTTATTTAATTTGCACATTGGGGACAATGTGGTTTTAAGTATGAGGTGGGGTACTCACAATATCCTTGCCTTATTTCATTTGGGATAGTTTCATATCATTGTCACATGTTTCATTAGTTTTTGCATTGTACATATTTATTTCAAAAATTCCAAAAAATCAAAAATTTTAAAAAAAAAAAATTTGTGCTTCCTTGTTTGGATATGACCCTTATGATGAGTTTGTTTTGTGAATTGGCTATGGATGGTCTTGTGTGTTGAATGAATTTATGCATTGTGGACTTGAATACTTCTCTTGAATTCCATGTATGATTTGTGATGAAGATTGTTGTCTCAGTAGGATTGAGAATTGATTATCGAAATCGCATGCTAAGTTCTTACACATTATCTAGGAATGATTAAGGCATTCATTTCTCCCTTCTTCTCATCTTGATCATGTTGTTTGAAGCACCTCAATTGATATGAAATTTGGCCACTTTTGACCCATCCGGGAATAGGAGCATGCTAGTGTGTTGAGTTTGTGAAAAGACAAGTGTGGGGTGAAGTTGTTGATGAATGAATGTTATGATTGAAGTGTTGAATGTGTTGTGAAAGTGTAAAAAAAATATAGGTTTGGGAACGTTGGTTTTGATGACGAGTAACTCGGCACCATTCACATAATCGGGTGTTTGTGTCTTGCCAAAGTCGGATTAACCGATAGTCCTAACGAGCCTTGGTATGTGTGCCCGGTTTGAGGCACCTCGGAAAAATCCTGATGACCGCTAATCACCAAGGTTTTTGCATTTGTACACCAATGGCATTGTCTCAAAAATAAATGAAAGGAAAAAAAAGAAGTAAAAGAAAAGAAAAAGATTGAGAAAAAAAATATACACTTGTGGTGAAGTTGAACAAAAATGAATTTGTGGAGTTAGTTCCTTTCCCGGATTAGCATCACATGACCTAAAATTCCCACCTTTAACAACGTTTCTTGGCCTCTTCTTTCCTATGTCCTTAAGACCTCTATGCACATGTGGTTTGACTTAAGTGATTTAGATTTAATATTTTCATGATCATTTAGACATTCTCGATTCACTTTGCATATATGATTTCAAGCTAAGTGTGATTGTCTTTCCATGCATCTATTCTCTTGATACACATTTCTTCATCCTTTGCCATGAACATCACTATGAAGGTGATCTATGACTAGAAGCACAATTGCAAAATATTTTCCGTTTTTCCGCATTCATAACTCATGCCATCTTGTAGCTTAGGTTTTAACCTTGCTTGGGGACAAGCAAGTGACAAGTATGGGGTATTTTGATTACATGAGTTATGAGGTTAGTTTAGACATTCATTTAGATAGTTTTTCCCGTTATTCATGCATGGTTTGGCATTAGTTCGTGACGTTTACGCTTAATTCATCCATATTGTGAAAATAGACGTCTACACGAGCTTTTGTTGGTGTTGTAGGTATTTTGGGGAGCTTTAGGACTTAATCGATACATTCGAGGATCATTCCTCGTGATGGCACAATCCCGGACCCTTTAAGGAGCAAGCTAGGAGCAAAGGAGAACACAAAAGACCTTATTGGTGCATGCCTTGCACCAATTCGTGACTAGGTGATCCAAGGAGAGCTTTTTAATGGAAACCACGGCCCGGAGGGAATTTCCACGCCCGTGGTTTTGCCCGTGGTTTCTTCTGGACAGCTTTGACACTTGTCACACGATTTCTTTGCCCGGCCTTTGCTTTTCTTGGTTGAGTGTGGACTTGGTTGAGCCTGCAGACTCTCTCATCATCCATTGTGGGGAAAGAAAAGAACAACAAAAACACTCTCATTTTGGAGAGAAGAAGCACATCACAAACATAGATCTAGAGTTAGACTTTGAAGGGTTTTTAGAGACTTTTGTTGAGGAGCTATTTGGAAGCATTGTAAGGATCGTTTTGGAGCTACTTTTGAAGGGTTGTAAGTCTTATTTAAAATCATATTCATCTAAGATTACTTGCTTCTTTTCACATCTCATTTCACTTTCTTGCTATGGAAACCATGAATGCTTGCATGATGAGCTTGAATCTTAAAATGCATGTTATTGGCTAAGTAGTTGTGATTCTAGGGTGAAGGAATGATGGTTATGGCTTGGACTATGATAGAATACACTTGAATCTACCTTTGGATGACTTGCATGCTCGAAACCTAACCCCCGACTAAAACCACGGTTTGTTCATCCCAAACCCCCGCCGTGGTTACTATGATCAGCCCGTGGTTTGCTCTGTTGTGCTTATATTGATGAATCTGAATGTTAGGATGTTAGATTGTTGAAATCCTAGTGTTTATTAAGCATAATTTAGCTTAGGGTGATCTAATGCTAGCAAGCTAAGAGAGGGAAGAGACTTACCCGGTAATTCCCGACCTTAGATACCAAAGATGACGAACTCTAGGTAGTAGTGATCCTCACAAACCGCTATTGGGCTGAGTGTGCTAGGATTGTTGCTTAGGACTTGCCTTACCGAGACTTACCCGGTAAGGAGAGGTTTGACCCCTAGATAGCAATCCGGTTTGTGTAGAATTCCCAACCTTAGGTTTTTAGAGACTTACCCGGTAATAGGACCTTAGGTGCGGGATTAGTGGACCATGAGACCTACCCGGTGATTGATCCCATTGGAGAAACACCGTTTCCCAACATACCGCAGCTTGTCCAAGGTTGATTGGAAGCTTGAGTCCAATGCCATAACCGGAAGTCCCAATCCCTAGAATCCTCTTTTCTTAATTTGATCTCATATCTTGTTTGTGTTGCTAGTTTTAGTTGTTTGTTTGATTTATAATCTTGCATGAATTGTGATCTTTGCTAGATCACCACAAAAACCCAACCAAAAATATCATGATTTTCATTTCTTTATTTCTTTTTCTCTTCTTAGACTAGATTTGCACTATCCATGATCACTTGTTTGATTTGATTTCACCTTAGTCCTTGTGTTCGACCTCGGAATTCTATCCTTGCTACAAAATTGTAAGACTTTTGTGCTATACGTTTCTAGCGCGAACAGTCATGACCGTATTTGTGTACCTGCAGATGTAGAGTTGAGACAGAGGATCTTACAGGAGGTTCACTTTACATCTTACTCTGTACATCTAGGTACGAGTAAGATGTACCATGATGTGTGTTACACTAAGAACGTGACACGCAAAAGTCTTAAATTTATACTCGATATATTTCTCCTAACTCCTACCGAACCCGCAGTGTACGGGACGTTTTGTAGTAGGGATAGTATTTTGAGGTCGAACACAATGACTGAGGTGAAATTGAATCGATTAGTGACTAAGGATAGTGTTCATCTAGGCTAAGAAAAGAGAAAGAAACAAATAAATGAAAATCTCAATGTTTTTGGATTGGTTTTGTGTGGTGATCAATCAAGGATCACAATGATATAATATGGCAAAACAAACTAACAATCTAGCAAATAAACACAAACAAGCAAGACAAACACGAGATATGAGATCAAAGAGAGAAAAGCGGATTCTAGGGGTTAAAAATTCCGATTATGGCATTGGACTCAAGCTTCTAATCATCCTTGGACAAACTATGGCATGTTGGGAAGGAATGTTTCTCAAGCGGGGTCAATTACCGGGTAGGTCTCATGATCCACTAAACCCGCACCTAAGGTCCTATCACCGGGTAAGTCTCTAGGAGCCTAAGGTAGGGATATCTACACAAACCGGATGACTATCTAGGGATCTAACCTCTCCTTACCGGGTAAGTCTCGGGAAGGCAAGTCCTAAACACTTATTCTAGCACATTAAGTCCAACAGCGGCTTGTGAGGCTCACTACTACCTAGAATTCGTCATCTTCGGTATCTAAGAGCAAGAATCACCGAGTAAGTCTCTTCTAACTCTTAGTTGCTAACACTTGGTCACCCTAGGATAGGTTTAGCTCAACAAATACTAGGATTTCAACAATTTAACATCCTAGCACTTAGATTCATCAAAACAAGCAAGTCAGTCAAAATCACGGGTAGTTCATCAAGAACCACGGCCGTGGAATGTATAGAACAACCCGTGGTTTACAACAGAGGCTAGGTTGGAGCAAACAATTCATCCAAAGGTACACCCTAGTCCATTCTATCACAGTCCAAGCCATAACCATCATTTCCTTACCCTAGAATCACATCTATCTAGCCAACAACATGCATTTTAACAATCAAACTCAACAAGCATACATTCATGGCTTCCATAGCAAGTAGATGAAGTGAAATAGAGATGAACAAGTAGAACAAAGAATACCAAGCTGAATGTATGATAAGAAAGACTTACAACCCTTCAAAAGAAGGTTCAATCTCGTTCCTTACAAAACCGAGCAAATCGTCTTCACAAAAATCACTCAAAACTATCAAAAACTAAGAATGGTGTGTTCTTCTCTTCTTCTCCAATGGAATCCTTTCTTCTCCTCCAAGTGAAGCTCCAATCCAATCTTCCAATGAGAGAATATGTGTTGTTGAGAGTGTGGGAGAGAATGGAGTGATGGGGTCCGTCATAACAACCTGCAGGACCACCTTATATCCTCAACAAATTGCAAGAGTCGGCCATGAAGATCGTGGGACAGCTGGCATAGCTGTCTCGGGAAAACCACGGCCCATTTCCACGCCCGTGGAAGTCCCAGTGGCCGTGGTTTTGGTGCCTCATCTTGTTTTGGATCATTAAGCCACGATTTGGTGCATGGCATGCACCAACAAGGTCCCATGTGTCCTCCTTAGCTCCTAACTTGCTTCCCAATGAGTCTGAAGGTGTGTCACCTCGAGGAACGATCCTCAAATGTATTGATTAAGCTCCTAAAGCTCCCAAAATACCTTCAAAACATGCAAAAGTCCGTGTAGACGTCTATCTCGACAAGTATACAAGAATTGAATGCTAACGTCATGAACTAGTGCTAAACCATGCATGAATGAGCAGAAAAACTATCTAAATGAGTGCCTAACCCTAAGTCATAAATCGTGTTATCAAAAATACCTCATACTTAAGGTTTGCTCGTCCCCGAGCAAGTCCCAACTATAGACTAAGAGATGACATGATTTATGCATGCAAAAAAACAACAAAATCTTTTTGGAGTTGTGCTTCTAATATTGGATCACCTTCATAGTCATGTTTCATGGCAATGGACAAGTAATCATGCATCAAATAAATGAAGGCACGGAAAGACAATTGTACTTAACTCGAAGGCATGCATGAAATGTAAAAACGAAGAAATCAAGATGATCATGAGCATATCCAATCTAGATAACTAAGTCTTACACACATGCAAATAGGTCACAAGGGCTTGTGAAATAAAAGGCCAAGAAACGTTGTGATTAGGTGGGAATTTTTAAGGTGATGTGATGCTAATCCGGGAAAGGAACTAAACAACCACAACTTCACATTTTCTATCAACTTCCCACAAGTGTATATTTTTCTCCATTTTTCCTTTCTTTTCTTTTCTTTTTCTTTCACTTATTTTTGAGACAATGGCATTGGTGTACAAAAGCCGAAACCTTGGTGATTAGCCTTCCTCGGGCTTTTTTATTTTTCGAGGTGCATGCACACCGGGCACACATACCAAAGCTCGTTAGGACTATCGGTTTATTTGACTTTGGCAAGGCACAAACACCCGATTATGTGAATGGTGCCGAGTTACTCGTCATTTAAACCAACGTCCCCAAACCTATATTTTTTCTACACTTCTCACAAAAAAAGGTTGGGCTAGGAGAACCGAAGCCGGTCAAGATGACCCTCTACATGACAGACCGATCCATCACTCACCCCGTGGGAATCCAAGAGGACATACCGGTTCAGCTTGAGAAGTTCTATGTGCCAATCAACTTTGTTGTTTTGGACATCCCGGCGGACTACCCGGTTCCTATCATCTTAGGGAGGCCATTCTTAGCCACATCCGGGTGCTTAGTGTATTGCAAAAATGAGATCCTCTCCTTCAACAGAGGAGAAGAGAATATCAAGTTCAAGCTATCCACAATGATGAAGGGGCCAACCCTTGGTGAAGATGTCGTCAACATTGTTGAGGAAGAGGAGTCTATAGAAGTTGTGAGCTTGTTCGCCCCTAGAGATGTGTGCAAATAAGTTTTAAATTTATAAAACTAGAATCAAGCAGCGAACCCGCAGTGTACGGATCGATATAGTTAAGCAAGAATTCCAGAGTATCGAACACAGGGATTTGGGGGGAACGAACTCGATTGCAGATTATCAAGCAAGTAAATGTGAGAGTTTTGCAAATTATTGGGAAAACAACAATCCTAAAGATCCAGGTATCTAATTGTGGCAATCGATTCAACATATACTAAATGATATAAAGACAGAGTTGAGATATGCAAAGGTATACTAATGTAAGGTAATCGTACGGTGAAGTTCCAAAAACCTTATATAACTCACCTACAAGACACTCTCTATACAAGTTGTTGAGGCTCAATATAGAAGGGTTCTAGAGGCGAGAATTAGTGTCAAATACCCAAACTTATAATCCAAGGATCAAGACTAACTTAACCGATTGAGGTTGTTGAGGCTCACAATCGAGGTAGAGGTTGTTGAGGCTTCACTACCACCTAGAAAAGACAAGTCTAAACTAAGCTAAAGCAAATCTTGAACTTTAGACTAAAGTAAAAGCAGATTCGTAAACTGAAGTAAAATCACGGTTAGTTCTTGAGGTTCCACGGCCGTGGACTCAAGAACAGCCCGTAATTTAGGGTTTGTCGGCGATAATTCTCTAACTCTCAGGGTCTAATCTGTTTACGATCGATCTATCATCATCTAAGCCACAACTATCAACCCTTCACCTTAGAATTGTTAAGGGTTTTTAGCCAATAACAGTCATGTTGATATCAATTCAAGAATTAAAAGATAAAAAGATGAAAACTTTCAAGAACTTTCAATAATCTTCAATTCAATCTCAAAGTCACAAAGAGAATAAGCGATGTCCAAAGATTCACAATAGAACGAATAATCGTAACCCTAGGAAAGAAAAGAAAACGGGATGTCAATCCGTTTTCCAAATCGAACCTAATCAAGAAGAGAGATCTTCTTGCAAAATCTTCCAAGAACTTCAATCTTCCGCAATTCCTGGAAATCTCCACGACAATCTCCACCAAAAGTGCGAGATTCGAGAGGTTCCAAACACGAACTTCGATCTCTTCAAAGAGATGTAGCAAAACGTCTTCGTGTCTAAGCGGCCAAGAATGAGGGTAAACGGGGTGTATGCGGTGATAAATGCCGCTAAGCGAAGATGACGGAAACTTGCTTCGTCCGTCTTTTTATAGTGTAGGGCAAATGTCGGCCCGGCCCAATCTTTAAAAGATCGTGGCTTCAAAGTGTGGCGAAAAGATTCGCCAAGATCACGGTCGTGGAAGTGTTCCACGACCGTAATTTAGGGCGTGGAAACAATTATGGTTTGCAACATATGTTCCACGGCCGTGTAATCCCCTGGAATGAACATGAATTTCTGACTCCAAATCCACGGCCGTAATTCTGAACGTGGTTTGTAATACGGCCGTATTTTAGGGCGTAATTTAGGGCAAGAACGTGATTCTTCCCTAACTCGTGCATTCCTCAATCTAAGACTCGAAATTGCTTCCAAAGAATGTCCTTAATCTATGGACATATCAACTCAACTCTCCTTTTGCTCGATTCCGTTCGGAAATAGCTCCAAATCACCTATAATCAACATAGAACTAGTGTAGACATCCATATCGACAATATAGGTAATACTAGCTCTCATATGCACAAAGTTCAATCAAAGACTATCAATATGAATTAAATACGTTTAGAAAACGTGCCTAAAATATCACAATATTTCATGCTAACAAATAACCCCATACTTAACACTTGCTTGTCCCTAAGCAAGGTCTTTCAAAAAGCTTTAAACAAGAGTTAGGATGAAATATGTGTACCTTCTTTTGGATGAATGTGACTTCTAAAGAATAGATCATTCTCAAACCTTGCTTCAATCGTTTTTCAAACTTTCACACACTTAATCAAAGAGTAAAAAGCAAAGAAAATTCATGAACCAACTTAACTTCTAAACAGGCATTATAACCTTCAAACATTAACAAAATCAATCTCAAGAAACTTTAATTTAGATCACCAAGTCATATAACATTCTTTTGATCTTAAGGACTTCCAAAGAAAAGGTCTAGAATATGGAAGGAAAGGGAAAACTTTAAGGGGAAGTGGTGCATAAATCCGGGAAAGTGGACAACTACCTTCTTCTTCTTATGCGGTTCCCGCAACACTTCAACTTAGAGCTTCGCTCTCTTCTTTTTCGACTTTACTTTTGGAGTTATGGATAGAGGTGCAAAAAAACCGAAGCCTAGGAGATCGGCGTTTCTCAATTTTTTTTTTCAAGAGATGCCTCAAACCCTTAGCGCACATACCATAATCCGCTAGGAATATCGCTCAATCCAACTTTGGCAAGACACAAACACCCGGCTATGTGAATGGTGCCGAGTAACTCATCGTCATGATTGACTTCCCCAAACCTATAATTTCTTTCTATTCAATTGATTGCAAATAATTGCTCTCATGGCCCTCCCACATCAAACATGCCTTTTTCTCATTTACTTCTCCAAATTCCCGGATAGGTAAGGGAGGCTAATATTTCAATGAGGAGCTAGATGATCAAAGAAAGAAGAAAGAAAGTATCGAATTGCCTTAATCATTTCAACAAGAAGTATAGGAACTTATGATGTGATTTCAACTTCAATTTTCTAGCATGATTTAGGTAACATCTTCACATTATAAAACTTGCAAAAGAGGTAAAATTCATTCATTCAAGTTCTTTTCAATTCACAATCCTTTTAAGCATGCAATTGTCATCAAACTCAATTCACAAGTAGTGATTATCATGGAAATCATCTCAATTCATTAGAAGCACAAAATTTTTCAAAATTTTTCAATTTTTATGGTTTTTTCAAGTTCTTTTTCATGCAATGCAATAAGGAAACGTGTAACACATAATGAAGATGCAACGATAGTCTCAAATGAAGCAAACATAGAGAGTAGAGTTATTACAAACATTTAGTACATCCCACCCCATACTTAGGACGAACATTGTCCCTAATGTTCAAAAGAAAGAACAAAAGAAAGAAAAGAAAAAGGAAACTCACAAATGGTGGCGGGAATGTCTAAAACAACGATCATGCATCAATCACTGCGGCGCCGGTGGGGGTGGGAATGGAGAGAAACTCGGATCATAGAACCGCCCAAACTGCTGGCGGTAGACGTCCCTCATCATGTGGTCAAGGTCGTCCAAGCGTCCATCTCTAGCATCCGCCCGGATCTCTAGCGCTCCGACTCTCTCCGAAAGTCCGGTAGCCCAATCCGGCATCTGCTCGTACCATCCCGGGGCGTGACTGTACCATGATGGAGCATCGGATGGTGCTGGTGCTGGTGGCGGTGGTGGTGCTGCTGGCTGCGCCGTGGACCATGGAGGGGGGGTGTCGTACCAAGTGGGAGGTGTAGTCATCCACGTGGGCCTCTCACTCACGCTGGCGCGGCGAGATGACGAGCCTGAAGCTCTAGCTGGACGTGGAGAGCGCCTAGGTACATCCGGGGCCGCCTCCGGCTGATCCGGAAACGTGCCGAACTCCTGCTCCGCTCCTCCACCACTCTCGTACTGATCTCCCATGTCCTCCTCATCCACAACCGGTGGTGGAACGTAAGGGGGAGCCACTAGCCTGTTCGCATGCATCGCAGCGAACGTCTCCTTCCAATTGTGGCGTCCCGCCACAATGGAATACTCCGGCAGCCACTCAATCCCTCTACCCGTCCTAGTCTCCCAAGGCATGCCCGCATAAGGCGGACCTCCATGTGTGGGGAAGATGAGTCCCCTAACCATAAAAGCATGTAGCCCTAAGGGAACCGCCGGTATACGGGTGCAAGTAGAAAAATCAACATCGAACGTCCTAGCAATGTGGGTCACTATCCCACCATATCCAATGTTCCCCTTCTTCTTGTTCTTCAGTTTACTCATCGTAGCCGCCAAAAGAGTGGCACAATCTGCACGGCGACCGTAAAGCATACAATAGAGCAAGAATAGCTCATCCGTCTTGATCTTTTGGGGCGTCTCTGTCCTAGGAAAGAGACACTCCGAAAGAACACGGTGAGCTATCTTCAAGGCTAGATGGTACATCAATCTAGCCTTGGTATCGGCGGGTTGTCAACGGTCCTCGTCGGCGTAAATCATGGCTACTTCCTCCCAAAAATCCTTGGGGTAAACTCCGCTCGGAAATCGACCGTTATAGGTCTCATGGAACCCGAAAATGATCCCAAACTCAACAATGCTCAACTGATAGTCCTGTTCCATGAGACGGAAGGAGACGGTCCTATCAACGTGGATGTGCTCAAAGGATGTCACAACCTGTCGGGTAATCTCCTCATAGGCGTCTTCACGAATGTTCGTGAAGACAAGCAACCCGGCTCTATCCAAGAGCCATGTAAGATCATCCACAATGTTGAGAGGATGTAGATCCTCCAACAACAAGTACCTAGGACCTATCACTGTCCTCTTCTGTATCTTCTCAAATGCAGCAAGGTGGTTTTCGTGTATGGTCGGAATGCTAGGGTGAGGGGGTGAAGATGGCGGTGAAGGAGAGGATGGTAGTGAGGGAGATGAGGGTGGTGGTGCCCTAGAGGTGGAGGGATTTCCTTTCCTTTTCTTACTTTGCTCTCCTTTCTTCTCCTTTATCCTTCCCGACATTCTCCTCACAAAGTCCATTTTTCAGAAAAATTACGGTCTGTTCTTGGGAAATTACGGCCGTGGTTTACCCAGAGACCGAGGTTCGTCTCAGAAACTCGTGAATCTCAGCAAATTCACCAACAATCACCACAACAAGCAGTCCTAATCTAATTCCTTCCGGTTTTTATCAGTTCTTCCTAAAAAACTATAGCAAAAACGAACCAAATCCGCAAAAATCAAGAAGAAAGAAATAACCTCTTTTTCGGATTGAAAAATCCAAAATGCGTGTTTGTTGATCGATTTCCACTCGATTTGTTGCTTGGATTCTGTTCGTGGTTGGATTTGCTGTAGTTTAGGACGAAGAATCGTTGAAAACGATTAGAAAACGAGGAATTGAGAGAGGTGGAGGGTTTTCGGTTTCTAGGTCGTGGAAATGGGGAAAATTTTGGTTAAGTTTGTGAAGAATGTGGGTTTTATAGTGGCCGGCAAAATTTCCAAAAATTACGGTCTGTCGGGGTGTTCCACGGCCGTGGAAGTGTACGGACCCGTGGTTTTGGTGATTTTTCAAAGGCTTTTGAGAATTACGGCCACTATAGCTATGACGACCGTAATTTAGACCGTGGAACCTTCTGTAAAGCTTCAAAGTCCAAATTTCGTCACTTTTCTTCGACATTATCTTCCCTTTCTCCTTTTCCATCGATCCTACAACCAAAAACACGAACATACCGGAAGAAATCAAGGCAAAATAAAGCAAAAACGTCTATTCTAAACTAGTCTATGAATTGAAGACAGAAATAAGAATGCAATACCTTGGGTTGCCTCCCAAGAAGCGCTTTGTTTAAGGTCCGTAGCTAGACCAAACTCGCACTTATTCGAGTGCGGTAGGCGCAAACTCCTCAGCTTGGAGTTCCGGCGTGTACTTCTTGAGTCGTTGGCCGTTCACCTTAAAACTTCCGCTAGCTTCACCCCATACTTCAACTGCACCATGGGGGAAAATACGCTTAATTAGAAAAGGTCCGGCCCAACGGGATTTAAGCTTACCCGGAAAGAGGCGAAGTCTTGAATTGAAGAGGAGAACTTGATCTCCTTCTTTGAAGTCCTTTGGAATGATATGCTTATCATGCCAACGCTTTGCCCTTTCCTTGTAGATCTTAGCGTTCTCATAGGCGTTCAAGCGAAGTTCATCCAGCTTGTTGATGTCTAGGAGACGCTTCTCTCCCGCTTCCTTCATGCCGAAATTCAGCCACTTGATAGCCCAAAACGCTTTGTGCTCCAGCTCTACCGGCAAATGACAAGACTTCCCATACACAAGGTTGTATGGTGTGGTTCCTATGGGAGTCTTGTACGCAGTCCGGTACGCCCATAATGCATCATCTAGCTTCAAGGACCAATCCTTCCTAGTCCTTGAAACCGTCTTCTCTAGAATTCCCTTGATCTCCCTATTTGAGATCTCAACTTGTCCACTCGTTTGTGGATGGTAAGGGGTGGCGATCTTGTGAGTAACCCCATACTTAGCTAGAAGAGCTTCAAAGCGACGGGCTATGAAGTGAGAACCTCCATCACTAATGATTGTCCTTGGTGTTCCAAATCGCGGAAAGATGGTCTTGTTGAAGAACTTAACCACCACCATGGCATCATTTGTGGGAGAGGCAATTGCTTCCACCCATCTAGAAACGTAGTCCACCGCCAATAGTATGTATTGGTTTCCACAAGAAGATGGGAATGGTCCCATGAAATCGACTCCCCAAACGTCGAAAATCTCCACCTCTTGGATGTTGTTGAGGGGCATCTCGTTCCTTCTAGAAATATTGCCTGTTCTTTGACAAGCATCGCAGCAAGAAACAAAGGATTGCACATCTCTAAATAAAGTAGGCCAATAGAATCCAGATTGCAATACCTTTGCGCTAGTCTTGTTCGAACTAGCGTGTCCTCCACAAGGTAGTGAATGACAATGGCGGATGACACTTTGCATCTCATCTTCCGGCACACATCGCCGAATGATGCCATCCGGACCTCTCTTGAAGAGGAGAGGCTCGTTCCAATAGTATTCCCGGACGTCCTTAAAGAACTTCTTCCTTTGTGCGTAGGATAGTCCGGGCGGTATCTCCTGGCAAACCAAATAGTTAACAAAGTCAGCAAACCATGGTTCGTTACCTTTGGAGATCTCGTTGATGCACTCCTCTATGATGTGTAGATGTTCGTCTGGAAAGGAGTCATCAATGGGTAGATGGTCGTCCTCTAGATGTGTGAGGCGACTCAAATGATCCGCAACAGAATTTTCTGAACCTTTCTTGCCGCGGATCTCAAGATCGAATTCTTGTAGGAGAAGAATCCATCTAATTAGCCTTGGCTTCGCGTCTTTCTTTGCAAGGAGGTACCGGATCGCAGCATGATCCGTGTAGACAATCACCTTTGCACCTACAAGATAAGAGCGAAACTTGTCAATAGCGTAGACAATGGCTAGAAACTCTTTTTCTGTAGTGGCGTAGTTGAGCTGAGCTTCGTCTAGCGTCTTGCTAGCGTAGTATATGGCATGGGTTCGCCCTTCCTTTCGTTGCCCAAGAACAGCTCCAATAGCTACGTCACTAGCATCGCACATAATCTCGAAGGGGAGAGTCCAATCCGGGGGTTGGATAATAGGTGCTGAAATTAGAGCTTGCCGAATGGTGTTGAACGCATCTAAACATTCCTGCGAAAACTCAAAAACCGCATCCTTCATCAATAGATTAGTGAGAGGTTTTGATATCTTAGAAAAGTCTTTAATGAAACGTCTATAAAATCCAGCATGTCCTAGGAAACTTCTTATCCCTTTCACCGAAATTGGGGGAGGAAGTTTCTCTATGGTCTCTATCTTAGCTTTGTCTACCTCTATCCCTCTACTAGAGACTAAGTGACCTAATACGATTAATTCCGTAACCATAAATTGACACTTCTCCCAATTAAGAACTAGGTTAGTGTCTTCACAACGTTGTAAAACAAGAGAAAGGTTAGAAAGACAATCGTTAAAAGAGGAACCGTATACGGAGAAGTCGTCCATGAAGACTTCCATAATTTCCTCTACGTACTCGGAGAATATGGCCATCATGCACCGTTGAAAGGTGGCCGCGGCGTTGCAAAGCCCGAACGGCATTCTCCTATAAGCGAACGTACCCCAAGGGCACGTGAACGTGGTCTTCTCCTGATCGTCTGGGTGTATCGGAATCTGAAAGAAACCACTATAACCGTCAAGGTAGCAAAAATGTGAATGTTGTGCTAACCTTTCAAGCATTTGATCGATGAATGGCAATGGAAAGTGGTCCTTCCGCGTCGCGTTGTTGAGCTTGCGGTAGTCTATACACATTCGCCATCCAGTCACGGTTCGGGTAGGAATGAGTTCGTTGTTCTTGTTGGTGATGACCGTCATTCCTCCCTTCTTCGGAAATACTTGAACTGGACTCACCCATTTGCTATCGGAGATAGGATAGATGATACCTGCATCAAGAAGTTTAAGGATTTCCTTCTTGACAACCTCCTTCATGGTCGGATTCAACCGCCTTTGAGGTTGTCTTGAAGTTCTAAAATCCTCCTCCATTAGTATCTTATGCATACATAGGGAGGGTTTAATTCCTACTAAGTCCTCGATAGTGTAACCTATGGCTTTTCTATGTTTCCTAAGGACTGTCATGAGTTGTTCATGTTCATCTATGCTTAGTTTGGAACTAACAATGACCGGAAAGGTAGAATTAGATCCAAGAAAAGCGTACCTTAGATGAGTAGGAAGTGGTTTGAGATCCATCGCTTTCGGAGCTTCCAATGGTCCTTGAGGAGCATCCGACGTTTCCTTAGAAGTTTCTAAGGTTGTGGAGTGGTTTGGAGAAGAATCAGAAGAAGTTGAAGATGTAAGCCGATCACCCTCTTCCACGGTCAGAATTACGGCCTCTCCATGTATTCCACGGCCGTGTAATCCTCTGGAATGGAGGTCGATTTTGGTTGTGAAATCCACGGTCGTGGAATACAGGGTATGACCGTGGATTCTTACATTCTCAGCCTCATCGTGGAGTTTTTCAAATTCCACTTCATGCATCTCTTCTTGTGCTTCTAAGGCTTCAATTTCCTCTTTGCACTCTTCTTCTTCCCCTACATTGGTTAGACTCATAGTGATAACTTTTTGTAAAGGATCGCTGAAGAGAATCGCACTTACCTCCTCCCTAGACAAACCTTCTTCATCTTGGATATCGTAAATATCCTCATCAAAGATTGGCTCCTTTACTAGAGTGGAAAGAACGAACTCTACTTTCTCTTCTCCAATATCAAAAGCGAGTCTCCCATTCTTGCAATCAACCATGCAGCCGGAAGTTGCAAGAAACGGTCTTCCGAGTATGATCGGGACCGGACTATCTGCAGGAATGTCAAGCACGACGAAATCAATAGGGACAAAAAATTTACCTAGCTTGACCGGGACGTCTTCTACAATACCGACGGGGCGAGTATGGATCGATCCGCCATGTATAACGTCATCTTGACCGGTTTAGGATCGCCTAAACCGATCTTCCTACACAATGCAAGCGGTATGATGCTCACACTTGCTCCCAAGTCACATAAAGCGTCATATGTGACTTCTCCCACTCCAATGGGAATGCAAAATGACCCCGGATCTTTCAACTTTGGGGGTATTTTCTCCTTCATAGTCTTGATGAGATCCGAAGAATCCGAACTCATCTTGACCTCACCGAAATCTTCTAGCTTCCTCTTGTTAGAGAGGAGCTCCTTCAAGAACTTGCCATAAGCCGGCATACCTACAATAGCATCAATGAAGGGTATATTAATATGCAGCTTGCTCATGAGTTCTATGAACTTACCGAATTGTTTATCTAGGCGCGCTCGCGCTCTAGATTGAGGAAATGGTAGGGGAGGTTTGTAAGCTGGAGGAGGAACATAGACATCTTCCTTCTCCTTCCCCTTTCCTTTGTCCTTCTCTACGGGGACTTCAACGAACGTAGGCTGCGGATCGGTGGTGGTCACTCCGCTCCTAGTTGTAATCGCCATTACCCTTCCCTTAGGGTTGTCCTCCGTCTTTCCTGGAAGTTTCCCTTGATTTCTATGGACTTCCTCCGTGTGGTTGAACAATTGGTTTTCCAAAACTTTTTGAGCTTTGTCAACCTTAGAGACTTGATCATCAACCTTGATGAGGCGGTTCTCCAACCCTTGAAGCTTTCCCAAGATTGTCTCCAGCATGGGATCGGACTTCTCCTTTCCCGCATTGTTTCCTCCATTTGATGATTGCCCCTGGCTTTTCAAAGGAGTAGAGGAAGAGGAGGGTGGAGTTAGTGAATTAGAATTGGAAGGATAGGAGTTACCGGAATTTTGTTGATTGGAGCGCCAATTGTTGTTGTTTGAACTTCGATTGTTGTTCCAATTGTTGTTGTTCCGGTTGTTGTTGTTTCCATTCCAGTTGTTATTCCGGTTATTGTTCCGGTTATTGTTGTTGCGGTTGGTGTTATCACCGCCATTGTTGTTGCCCAAATAGCCAACATCCTTCTCTTGTTGCTTTGGGAAGTTGGTCTTGATAGTCTCCTTCAACTCTTTGATCTCATTGTTGAGGGAGAAAATCTGATTTTGAGCTTCATGTGTGAGCTTCGCTCCTTGCTCCACACGATTTCCCTCCGCTTTCCGGTGGGAGTACTTCTCTATGACTCTTGCTTGCTTCTCAATGAAGTCCCAAGCGTCATCTTCTCTCATGTCCATGAACGTTCCGCATGAGAGGGATTGGAGGTTGAATTGCGTTCCCGCATCCAGCCCTTTGTAGTAGATTTCCAACAAGGCAAGCTTGGATATGCCATGATGAGGGCAATCCAAGAGTAAATCCTGAAACCTTTCCCAAGATTAAAACAAACTTTCGTTAGGTCTCATGGAAAAAGCATTAATCTTACCTCTAAGTTCCGCCGTTTTGGATGGCGGAAAGAATTTGGTGAGAAACTCCGCGGAAAGGTCTTCCCACGTGTCTAGTTTCCCATTGGGAAGAGCTTGATACCATGACAACGCTTTCCCTTTCAAAGAGAAAAAGAAAGGTTTGAGCTTATAGCTATTGGTATTAGCGTTCTTCGGTCTCATTGTCTCCATCATAGACTCAAAGTTTTGCAAGTGTTGGTGTGGAGATTCAGTGCTTGTACCGCCAAATTGGCTTTGGCGAACAAGAGTGATAACTTGAGGGTTAAAGCTAAACCCTTGCACATCTTCAGCATCAAATTTCACACCCAAGCGGCGTGGTTGTTGTGTTGGATCCATCCGCTGGCCAAGAGTTCTTGGCTCATTATCCACACGTTCGATCCTCGCATTCCTAGGTGGAATGCGGCGATTAGTAGCTCCTTGTGGATGGAAAGGATTCATATTGATCGTGGGATCAATCTCTTCTAACGGAGGCATGGAAGAGTCACTATCATCAGCGGATGAGTGGCTTTTTCTTCTAGACCTTGATCTCCTTTTTGAGGACTTCTTGCCTACCTTATTCTAAAGGTCGCTCATCTTTATCCTCATTTGGAAGATCATGTCTTGTAGACTGTTAACTTGAGATTGATGACGATCCATCTCATCTTGGCGGAGAGTTTCATTCCATCGGAGTTGAGATTCCTTCTCCGCCAACTCCGTTTGAAGATCACGTTCGTGTTCTTCGGCCATCTTCTTTTCCTTGCGCTTTTACCTCAAGGTTTTCTCTAGCTCTTGATCAAGAGGTAAGAGATCTTCGGTGTTCCTAGACCTGCGCATGCACTCAAAGAGATATCAAATAACGAGAGCAAGCTCCCAAGCTTGACAACCGGCTACCGGATTCGGTCTAAACCAAATCCCCGGCAACGGCGCCAAAAACTTGTTCGCCCCTAGAGGTGTGTGCAAATAAGTTTTAAATTTATAAAACTAGAATCAAGCAGAGAACCCGCAGTGTACGGATCGATATAGTTAAGCAAGAATTCCAGAGTATCGAACACAGGGATTTGGGGGGAACGAACTCGATTGCAGATTATCAAGCAAGTAAATGTGAGAGTTTTGCAAATTATTGGGAAAACAACAATCCTAAAGATCCAGGTATCTAATTGTGGCAATCGATTCAAGATATACTAAATGATATAAAGACAGAGTTGAGATATGCAAAGGTATACTAATGTAAGGTAATCGTACGGTGAAGTTCCAAAAACCTTATATAACTCACCTACAAGACACTCTCTATACAAGTTGTTGAGGCTCAATATAGAAGGGTTCTAGAGGCGAGAATTAGTGTCAAATACCCAAACTTATAATCCAAGGATCAAGACTAACTTAACCGATTGAGGTTGTTGAGGCTCACAATCGAGGTAGAGGTTGTTGAGGCTTCACTACCACCTAGAAAAGACAAGTCTAAACTAAGCTAAAGCAAATCTTGAACTTTAGACTAAAGTAAAAGCAGATTCGTAAACTGAAGTAAAATCACGGTTAGTTCTTGAGGTTCTACGGCCGTGGACTCAAGAACAGCCCGTAATTTAGGGTTTGTCGGCGATAATTCTCTAACTCTCAGGGTCTAATCTGTTTACGATCGATCTATCATCATCTAAGTCACAACTATCAACCCTTCACCTTAGAATTGTTAAGGGTTTTTAGCCAATAACAGTCATGTTGATATCAATTCAAGAATTAAAAGATAAAAAGATGAAAACTTTCAAGAACTTTCAATAATCTTCAATTCAATCTCAAAGTCACAAAGAGAATAAGCGATGTCCAAAGATTCACAATAGAACGAATAATCGTAACCCTAGGAAAGAAAAGAAAACGGGATGTCAATCCGTTTTCCAAATCGAACCTAATCAAGAAGAGAGATCTTCTTGCAAAATCTTCCAAGAACTTCAATCTTCCGCAATTCCTGGAAATCTCCACGACAATCTCCACCAAAAGTGCGAGATTCGAGAGGTTCCAAACACGAACTTCGATCTCTTCAAAGAGATGTAGCAAAACGTCTTCGTGTCTAAGCGGCCAAGAATGAGGGTAAACGGGGTGTATGCGGTGATAAATGCCGCTAAGCGAAGATGACGGAAACTTGCTTCGTCCGTCTTTTTATAGTGTAGGGCAAATGTCGGCCCGGCCCAATCTTTAAAAGATCGTGGCTTCAAAGTGTGGCGAAAAGATTCGCCAAGATCACGGTCGTGGAAGTGTTCCACGACCGTAATTTAGGGCGTGGAAATAATTACGGTTTGCAACATATGTTCCACGGCCGTGTAATCCCCTGGAATGAACATGAATTTCTGACTCCAAATCCACGGCCGTAATTTTGAACGTGGTTTGTAATACGGCCGTATTTTAGGGCGTAATTTAGGGCAAGAACGTGATTCTTCCCTAACTCGTGCATTCCTCAATCTAAGACTCCAAATTGCTTCCAAAGAATGTCCTTAATCTATGGACATATCAACTCAACTCTCCTTTTGCTCGATTCCGTTCGGAAATAGCTCCAAATCACCTATAATCAACATAAAACTAGTGTAGACATCCATATCGACAATATAGGTAATACTAGCTCTCATATGCACAAAGTTCAATCAAAGACTATCAATATGAATCAAATACGTTTAGAAAACGTGCCTAAAATATCACAATATTTCATGCTAACAGAGCTCAATATTGATAAAGGATCCACTTGAGAAGGTTCTTAGCTTGAGTATCATGGAGGAAGAAGTTGAGGAAGTTTGCAATGAAGAAATCCGAGCTTTGGATGCATTAGAAAAGGAGACAAGTGCTGAATTTGAAGTGCACGAAGAAGTGCTGAATCACTGTAGGAACCACGGCCAAGGGGCAAGAACCACGCCCGTGGTTTCACCCGTGGAACTCTCTGTAATGTCCAAAAGTGCCAGCTCTTTCAATTCCACGCCTGTGGTTGTGCCAGAGGTCATGGTTTTGCCCGTGGTTTCTCCAGAAAGTGTCTTAGTTGTTGATCAAGCTTCAAGGAGTCTTAGAGAGTCTTCCATGGCTTTGGAATCATCTCAACCTACACTATATGGATCACATCCAACCGATAAAGGTCCCCCTAAACTTGATCTCAAACCTCTCCCTTCTCATTTAAAGTATGCTTTTCTTGGTTCAAATTCTACTTATCCCATGATTGTGAATGCATCTTTGAATGATGATGAGCTTGATAGATTGTTGAATGAATTTAAATTGCATAGGAGAGCTATTGGATACACCATTGATGACTTAGTTGACATTAAACTTTCCTTGTGCATGCATAAAATCTTGATGGAAAACAACCATAAACCGTCAATTGAACCTCAAAGAAGATTGAACCCTTGCATGAAAGAGGTAGTCAAGAAAGAGATCTTAAAATTGCTAGATGCGGGAATCATTTTCCCGATTTCGGATAGTAAATGGGTTAGTCCCGTACATGTTATTCCTAAAAAGGGTGGTATGACCGTAGTAACTAATGAGAACAATGAACAAATCCCAACTAGGACGGTTACGGGGTAGAGAATGTGTATTGACTATAGGAAACTTAATGTGGCCTCCAGTAAAGATCACTTCCCTCTTCCCTTTATTGACCAAATGCTTGAGAGGTTAGCTCAACATTCACATTTTTGTTACCTTGATGGTTATAGTGGATTTTTCCAAATCCCGATTCACCCGGATGACCAAGAGAAAACAACATTTACTTGTCCTTGGGGAACATTTGCATATAGGAGGATGCCATTTGGGTTGTGTAATACACCCGCCACCTTTCAAAGGTGTATGATGGCTATTTTTTCTAAATATATTGAGAATATTATGGAAGTGTTTATGGATGATTTCTGGGTGTATGGCTCTTCATTTGATAATTGCTTGGCTAACTTGTCTTTGGTGTTGAAGAGATGTGAGGAAACTAATCTTGTGTTGAATTGGGAGAAATGCCACTTCATGGTGAGTGAAGACATAGTATTGGGACACTTGGTTTCCCACCGAGGCATTGAGGCTGATAGAACCAAGATAGAAACGATAGAGAAGTTGCCACCACCTACCTCGGTGAAAGGGGTAAGGAGTTTCTTAGGGAATGCCGGTTTTTACCGGAGGTTTATAAAAGATTTCTCTAAAATTTCTAAGCCTCTCACTAACCTACTAATGAAGGATGTTGAGTTAGTTTTCTCCAAGGATTGTCTTGAAGCATTTTGTAGGTTGAAGGACGCCTTGATCTCCGCCCCTATCATGCAACCTCCGGATTGGAGCTTACCATTTGAAATAATGTGAGATGCGAGTGACATGGCCGTTGGGCTGTTTTAGGACAAAAGAAAGATGGGCTTACACATGCCATCTACTACGCTAGCAAGACGCTAGATGATGTCCAACTCAACTATGCCACAACCGAGAAAGAGTTGCTAGCGGTAGTGTACCCATTTGAGAAGTTCCGGTCATATCTTGTTAGAGCAAAGGTTATTATGTACACGGATCATGCTGTGATCCGTTATCTCTTCACAAAGAAGGATGTCAAGCCTCGCTTGATTTGGTGGATCCTTCTCCTCCAAGAATTTGACTTGGAGATTCGGGACAAGAAGGGTTCCGAAAATTCAGTAGTGGACCACCTTAGTTGGCTACCACCATTGGAGATTGAGAGAGATGACATCCCGATTGATGAATCGTTCCGGGATGAGCAATTGCAAATGATAGAGGAGTGCTTACTTCAAGTGTCTAGAGGGAGTGAGGCATGGTATGCGGATATAGTGAACTACCTTGTGTGTGAAGAGGTGTCACCCGGTTTGTCATATGCCCAAAGGAAAAAGTTTTTCAAGGATGTGAGACATTACTATTGGAGCGAGCCTCTCTTGTTCAAGAGATGACCGGATGGAGTCTTTAGGAGGTGCATTCCGGAGGATGAGGTGGAGAGTGTGATCCACCATTGCCACTCCTTGCCATGTGGAGGCCATGCTAGCTCACACAAAACGTGTGCAAAGGTATTGCAATCCGGTTTTTATTGGCCTAACTTGTTTAAGGATGTGCAGAATTTTGTAGTAGCTTGTGACGCTTGGCAAAGGACGGGAAACATCTCAAGAAGGAACGAGATGCCCTTGAACAACATACAAGAGGTTGAGATCTTTAATGTTTGGGGTGTGGACTTTATGGGGCCATTCCCCTCTTCATGTGGCAACCTCTACATTCTATTGGCGGTGGATTATGTGTCAAGGTGGGTGGAGGCAATCGCCTCTCCCACAAATGATGCCAAAGTAGTGGTGTAGTTCTTCAACCGAGTCATGTTCCCTAGGTTTGGAACACCAAGAGTGATCATAAGTGATGGAGGGAAGCATTTCACCAATAGGAACTTTGGGACACTTTTGGCTAAGTATGGGTTGACTCATAAGGTGGCCACATGGAGATCTCCAACCGGGAGATCAAGGGGATACTTGAGAAGACGGTTTCGAGGACAAGAAAAGATTGGGCTATGAAGCTTGATGATGCCTTATGGGCTTATAGAACCGCCTTCAAGACACCAATTGACACCACTCCCTACAAGCTAGTTTTTGGCAAGCCTTGCCACTTTCCGGTGGAAATGGAGCATAGGGCATATTGGGCCATAAGGTGGCTGAATTTTGACCTCAAGGAAGCCAGTGAGAAGAGGTTGTTAGACATTAATGCTCTTGAGGAGATCCGGTTGGATGCTTATGAAAATGCCCGGAATTACAAGGAAAGGACCAAGCGTTGGCATGACAAACGTCTAATCTCAAAGGAATTGAGTGAAGGTGACTTATTCCTTCTCTTTAATTCAAGGTTGTGGCTCTTCCCCGGAAAGCTCAAGTCAAGATGGACGGGTCCTTATGTGGTGAGGAAGGTTTGCCCCATGGAGCGGTTGAGATAGGTGGGGAGCATTGTGGGGATTTCAAGGTGAATGGGCACCGTTTGAAGTAGTACATCCCGGAAGTTCCGGTGGATATGATTGCCCCACTTCACCTTGAGTGAAACGCTCCCGGATTTGGTCACGCTAATGACCTTAAAGAAGCGCTTATTGGGAGGCAACCCATTGGTACATATCTTTCCCTTTTTGTTTTTTGTTTTTTTTTTCGTTTTTTAGTTTTTCTTTTTGTTTTGGTGTGTTTGTGTGTATTTTGTGTTTTGTGTCTTGTGTTTGTGTCCTAGAGTTTAGGTAACAAAGAAGTCTTGCAAGGCATGGAGGTGATGATGATGATCCCGCATCGAACGTGGGTGGAGCGGACGTGGGACTTGGACAGCTTCCGGTGCTTAGCGCGGGTCCCGACGCCGTAATGAACACCAAGAGCTCTCTACCATCTTTGAATGATCATCACCATCACTCCACATGAGTAAACCAAAATACCGAAAACACCATTTTTACATTGTGAGCATCTTCTTTCACTTCCTTATTTAATTTGCACATTGGGGACAATGTGGTTTTAAGTATGGGGTGGGGTACTCACAATATCCTTGCATGATTTCATCTAGGATAGTTTCATATCATTGTCACATGTTTCATTAGTTTTTGCATTGTACATATTTATTTCAAAAATTCCAAAAAATCAAAAATTTAAAAAGAAAAAAATTTGTGCTTCCTTGTTTGGATATGACCCTTATGATGAGTTTGTTTTGTGAATTGGCTATGAATGGCCTTGTGTGTTGAATGAATTTATGCATTGTGGACTTGAATACTTCTCTTGAATTCCATGTATGATTTGTGATGAAGATTGTTGTCTCGGTAGGATTGAGAATTGATTATCGAAATCGCATGCTAAGTTCTTACACATTATCTAGGAATTATTAAGGCATTCATTTCTCCCTTCTTCTCATCTTGATCATGTTGTTTGAAGCACCTCAATTGATATGAAATTTGGCCACTTTTGACCCATCCGGGAATAGGAGCATGCTAGTGTGTTGAGTTTGTGAAAAGACAAGTGTGGGGTGAAGTTGTTGATGAATGAATGTTATGATTGAAGTGTTGAATGTGTTGTGAAAGTGTAAAAAAAATATAGGTTTGGGAACGTTGGTTTTGATGACGAGTAACTCGGCACCATTCACATAATCGGGTGTTTGTGTCTTGCCAAAGTCGGATTAACCGATAGTCCTAACGAGCCTTGGTATGTGTGCCCGGTTTGAGGCACCTCGGAAAAATCCTGATGACCGCTAATCACCAAGGTTTTTGCATTTGTACACCAATGGCATTGTCTCAAAAATAAATGAAAGGAAAAAAAAGAAGTAAAAGAAAAGAAAAATACTGAGAAAAAAAATATACACTTGTGGTGAAGTTGAACAAAAATGAATTTGTGGAGTTAGTTCCTTTCCCGGATTAGCATCACATGACCTAAAATTCCCACCTTTAACAACAATTGCAAAATTCCCGGATTAGCATCACATTTATTCTCTTGATACACATTTCTTCATCCTTTGCCATGAACATCACTATGAAGGTGATCTATGACTAGAAGCACAATTGCAAAATATTTTCCGTTTTTCCGCATTCATAACTCATGCCATCTTGTAGCTTAGGTTTTAACCTTGCTTGGGGACAAGCAAGTGACAAGTATGGGGTATTTTGATTACATGAGTTATGAGGTTAGTTTAGACATTCATTTAGATAGTTTTTCCCGTTATTCATGCATGGTTTGGCATTAGTTCGTGACGTTTACGCTTAATTCATCCATATTGTGGAAATAGACGTCTACACGAGCTTTTGTTGGTGTTGTAGGTATTTTGGGGAGCTTTAGGACTTAATCGATACATTCGAGGATCATTCCTCGTGATGGCACAATCCCGGACCCTTTAAGGAGCAAGCTAGGAGCAAAGGAGAACACAAAAGACCTTATTGGTGCATGCCTTGCACCAATTCGTGACTAGGTGATCCAAGGAGAGCTTTTTAATGGAAACCACGGCCCGGAGGGAATTTCCACGCCCGTGGTTTTGCCCGTGGTTTCTTCTGGACAGCTTTGACACTTGTCACACGATTTCTTTGCCCGGCCTTTGCTTTTCTTGGTTGAGTGTGGACTTGGTTGAGCCTGCAGACTCTCTCATCATCCATTGTGGGGAAATAAAAGAACAACAAAAACACTCTCATTTTGGAGAGAAGAAGCACATCACAAACATAGATCTAGAGTTAGACTTTGAAGGGTTTTTAGAGACTTTTGTTGAGGACCTATTTGGAAGCATTGTAAGGATCGTTTTGGAGCTACTTTTGAAGGGTTGTAAGTCTTATTTAAAATCATATTCATCTAAGATTACTTGCTTCTTTTCACATCTCATTTCACTTTCTTGCTATCGAAACCATGAATGCTTGCATGATGAGCTTGAATCTTAAAATGCATGTTATTGGCTAAGTAGTTGTGATTCTAGGGTGAAGGAATGATGGTTATGGCTTGGACTATGATAGAATAGACTTGAATCTACCTTTGGATGACTTGCATGCTCGAAACCTAACCCCCGACTAAAACCACGGTTTGTTCATCCCAAACCACCGCCGTGGTTACTATGATCAGCCCGTGGTTTGCTCTGTTGTGCTTATATTGATGAATCTGAATGTTAGGATGTTAGATTGTTGAAATCCTAGTGTTTATTAAGCATAATTTAGCTTAGGGTGATCTAATGCTAGCAAGCTAGGAGAGGGAAGAGACTTACCCGGTAATTCCCGACCTTAGATACCAAAGATGACGAACTCTAGGTAGTAGTGATCCTCACAAGCCGCTATTGGGCTGAGTGTGCTAGGATTGTTGCTTAGGACGTGCCTTACCGAGACTTACCCGGTAAGGAGAGGTTTGACCCCTAGATAGCAATCCGGTTTGTGTAGAATTTCCAACCTTAGGTTCTTAGAGACTTACCCGGTAATAGGACCTTAGGTGCGGGATTAGTGGACCATGAGACCTACCCGGTGATTGATCCCATTGGAGAAACACCGTTTCCCAACATACCGCAGCTTGTCCAAGGTTGATTGGAAGCTTGAGTCCAATACCATAACCGGAAGTCCCAATCCCTAGAATCCTCTTTTCTTAATTTGATCTCATATCTTGTTTGTGTTTCTAGTTTTAGTTGTTTGTTTGATTTATAATCTTGCATGAATTGTGATCTTTGCTTGATCACCACAAAAACCCAACCAAAAATATCATGATTTTCATTTCTTTATTTCTTTTTCTCTTCTTAGACTAGATTTGCACTATCCATGATCACTTGTTTGATTTGATTTCACCTTAGTCCTTGTGTTCGACCTCGGAATTCTATCCTTGCTACAAAATTGTAAGACTTTTGTGCTATACGTTTCTAGCGCGAACAGTCATGACCGTATTTGTGTACCTGCAGATGTAGAGTTGAGACAGAGGATCTTACAGGAGGTTCACTTTACATCTTACTCTGTACATCTAGGTACGAGTAAGATGTACCATGATGTGTGTTACACTAAGAACGTGACACGCAAAAGTCTTAAATTTATACTCGATATATTTCTCCTAACTCCTACCGAACCCGCAGTGTACGGGACGTTTTGTAGTAGGGATAGTATTTCGAGGTCGAACACAAAGACTGAGGTGAAATTGAATCGATTAGTGACTAAGGATAGTGTTCATCTAGACTAAGAAAAGAGAAAGAAACAAATAAATGAAAATCTCAATGTTTTTGGATTGGTTTTGTGTGGTGATCAATCAAGGATCACAATGATATAATATGGCAAAACAAACTAACAATCTAGCAAATAAACACAAACAAGCAAGACAAACACGAGATATGAGATCAAAGAGAGAAAAGCGGATTCTAGGGGTTGAAAATTCCGATTATGGTATTGGACTCAAGCTTCTAATCATCCTAGGAAAAACTATGGCATGTTGGGAAGGAATGTTTCTCAAGCGGGGTCAATTACCGGGTAGGTCTCATGATCCACTAAACCCGCACCTAAGGTCCTATCACCGGGTAAGTCTCTAGGAGCCTAAGGTAGGGATATCTACACAAACCGGATGACTATCTAGGGATCTAACCTATCCTTACCGGGTAAGTCTCGGGAAAGCAAGTCCTAAACACTTATCCTAGCACATTCAGTCCAATAGCGGCTTGTGAGGCTCACTACTACCTAGAACTCGTCATCTTCGGTATCTAAGAGCAAGAATCACCGGGTAAGTCTCTTCTAACTCTTAGTTGCTAACACTAGGTCACCCTAGGATAGGTTTAGCTCAACAAATACTAGGATTTCAACAATTTAACATCCTAGCACTTAGATTCATCAAAACAAGCAAGTCAGTCAAAAACACGGGTAGTTCATCAAGAACCACGGCCGTGGAATGTATAGAACAACCCGTGGTTTACAACAGAGGCTAGGTTCGAGCAAACAATTCATCCAAAGGTACACCCTAGTCCATTCTATCATAGTCCAAGACATAACCATCATTTCCTTACCCTAGAATCACATCTATCTAGCCAACAACATGCATTTCAACAATCAAACTCAACAAGCATACATTCATGGCTTCCATAGCAAGTAGATGAAGTGAAATAGAGATGAACAAGTAGAACAAAGAATACCAAGCTGAATGTATGATAAGAAAGACTTACAACCCTTCAAAAGAAGGTTCAATCTCGTTCCTTACAAAACCGAGCAAATCGTCTTCACAAAAATCACTCAAAACTATCAAAAACTAAGAATGGTGTGTTCTTCTCTTCTTCTCCAATGGAATCCTTTCTTCTCCTCCAAGTGAAGCTCCAATCCAATCTTCCAATGAGAGAATATGTGTTGTTGAGAGTGTGGGAGAGAATGGAGTGATGGGGTCCGTCATAACAACCTACAGGACCACCTTATATCCTCAACAAATTGCAAGAGTCGGCCATGAAGATCGTGGGACAGCTGGCATAGCTGTCTCGGGAAAACCACGGCCCATTTCCACGCCCGTGGAAGTCCCAGTGGCCGTGGTTTTGGTGCCTCATCTTGTTTTGGATCATTAAGCCACGATTTGGTGCATGGTATGTACCAACAAGGTCCCATGTGTCCTCCTTAGCTCCTAACTTGCTTCCCAATGAGTCCGAAGGTGTGTCACCTGGAGGAACGATCCTCAAATGTATCGATTAAGCTCCTAAAGCTCCCAAAATACCTACAAAACATGCAAAAGTCCGTGTAGACGTCTATCTCGACAAGTATACATGAATTGAATGCTAACGTCATGAACTAGTGCTAAACCATGCATGAATGAGCGGAAAAACTATCTAAATAAGTGCCTAAACCTAAGTCATAAATCGTGTTATCAAAAATACCTCATACTTAAGGTTTGCTCGTCCCCGAGCAAGTCCCAACTATAGACTAAGAGATGACATGATTTATGCATGCAAAAAAACAACAAAATCTTTTTGGAGTTGTGCTTCTAATATTGGATCACCTTCATAGTCATGTTTCATGGCAATGGACAATTAATCATGCATCAAATAAATGAAGGCACGGAAAGACAATTGTACTTAACTCGAAGGCATGCATGAAATGTAAAAACGAAGAAGTCAAGATGATCATGAGCATATCCAATCTAGATCACTAAGTCTTACACACATGCAAATAGGTCACAAGGGCTTGTGAAATAAAAGGCCAAGAAACGTTGTGATTAGGTGGGAATTTTTAAGGTCATGTGATGCTAATCCGGGAAAGGAACTAAACAACCACAACTTCACATTTTCTATCAACTTCCCACAAGTGTATATTTTTCTCCATTTTTCCTTTCTTTTCTTTTCTTTTTCTTTCACTTATTTTTGAGACAATGGCATTGGTGTACAAAAGCCGAAACCTTGGTGATTAGCCTTCCTCGGGCTTTTTTATTTTTCGAGGTGCATGCACACCGGCCACACATACCAAAGCTCGTTAGGACTATCAGTTTATTTGACTTTGGCAAGGCACAAACACCCGATTATGTGAATGGTGCCGAGTTACTCGTCAATTAAACCAACGTCCCCAAACCTATATTTTTTCTACACTTCTCACGACAAATTCAGCACTTCATTCATAACATTCATCCATCAACAACTTCACCCCACACTTGGTTTTCACACACTCAACACACTAACATGCTCCTATTCCCGGATGGTTCAAAAGAGGTCAAATTTATATCAATTGAGGTGCTCAAACAACATGATTAAGATGAGAAGTAGAGAAAGATGAATTGCCTTAATCACTCCTAGATGATGTGCAAGAACTAGCATGTAATTTCGACTTTCAATCCCCAATCCAATCAAGGCAAGCATCATGATCACAATCCATTCATGGAATTCAAGATAAGTACTTCAAGTCCACATATGCATACATCAATTCAACACATAAGGCCATCCATAGCCAAATCACAAGACAATTTCATTATAAGGGTCATTCCCAAGCTTAGAAGCACTAAAAATTTTTAAAATTTTCTGATTTTTTTTGGAATTTTCGAAATATGTATGTACAATGCAAGACATAATGAAACATGTGACTAAAAGAAACTATCCTAGATGCTAATCATGCAAGCGATCATGAAAACCCCACCCCATACTTAGAAACACATTGTCCCCAATGTAGTATTCAAGTAAAGAAGAGTGAAAGAGGGTTCTCACAATGTAAAAAAAATGGTTTGCTTTGGTATTTGGGATTACTCAAATGGAGTGATGTCGGATGATCCTATCAACGATGGTAGAGAGCTCAAAGTGTTCGTTATGGCGTCGGGATCCGCGCTAGGCGCCGCTAGCCGTCCAAGTCCCGCGTCCGCTCCACCCACAATTGATGAGGGACTCATCATCATCATCCACATGCCATACAAGGCTTCCATGCCACCAAGACTCTAACACACAAACTCCAAACACACAAAAACACACAAAAACAGAAAAATCAAAAACAAAACAAAAACGAAAAGGGAAAGATGTTTACCAATGGGTTGCCTCCCACCAAACGCTTCTTTAAGGTCATTAGCTTGACCAAATTCAGGGGCGTCTCACAAGAGGGGAAGTGGGGCAATCATATCCACCGGTGCTCCTGGGATATACTTCTTCAACCGGTGCCCATTCACCTTAAAATCTCCATAATGCTCCCCTCCTATCTCAACCGCTCCATGGGGAATGATCTTCTTCACCACATAAAGACCCGTCCATCTTGACTTAAGCTTTCCGGGGAAGAGCCACAGCCTTGAGTTGAAGAGAAGGACAAGGTCGCCTTCACTCAACTCCTTTGGGATAAGACGTTTGTCATGCCATCGTTTGGTCCTTTCTTTGTAGATCCGGGCGTTTTCCTAGGCATCCAACCGGATCTCCTCAAGAGCATTCATGTCTAGCAATATCTTCTCACCGGCCTCCTTGAGGTCAAAATTCAGCCACCTAATGGCCCAATATGCTCTATGCTCCATCTCCACCGGAAGGTGGCAAGACTTTCCATAGACTAGCTTGTAGGGAGTGGTGCCAATTGGTGTCTTGAAAGTGGTTCTATATGCCCACAAGGCATCATCGAGCTTCATAGCCCAATCCTTTCTCGTCCTAGAAACCGTCTTCTCAAGGATCCCTTTTATCTCCCGGTTGGAGATCTCCACTTGGCCACTAGTTTGGGGATGGTAAGGTGTTGCCACCTTATGAGTCACCCCATAGTTAGCCAAAAGTGTCCCGAAGTTCCTATTGGTGAAGTGCTTCCCTCCATCACTTATGATCACCCTTGGTGTTCCAAACGTAGGGAAGATCACTCGATTGAAGAACCGCACCACAACCTTGGCATCATTTGTGGGAGAGGCGGTTGCCTCCACCCATCTCGAAACATAGTCTGCGGCCAATAGGATGTAGAGGTTGCCACATGAAGAAGGGAATGGTCCCATTAAGTCCACAGCCCACACATCGAATATCTCCACTTCTTGTATGTTGTTCAAGGGCATATCATTCCTCCTTGAGATGTTTCCCGTCCTTTGGCAAGCATCACATGCTACCACAAAATTCTGCACATCCTTGAACAAACTTGGCCAATAGAACCCGGATTGCAACACTTTTGCACATGTCTTGTGTGAGCTAGCATGCCCTCCACAAGGCAAGGAATGACAATGGCGGATGACACTCTCCACCTCATCCTCCGGTATGCATCTCCTAAAGACTCCATCCGGCCCCCTCTTGAACAAAAGCGGTTCACTCCAATAGTAATGCCTCACATCCTTGAAGAATTTCTTCCTTGGGGCATAGGATAAACCGGGTGGCACCTCCTCACACACAAGGTAGTTCACAATGTCTGCATACCATGGCTCATTACCCCTTGACACTTGAGACAAGTACTCCTCCACCATTTGCAATTGCTCATCCCGGAATGAGTCATCAATCGGGATGTCATCTCTCTCAATCTCCAACGGTGGGAGTCTTCTAAGGTGATCCGCCACAGAATTTTCGGACCCCTTCTTATCCCGGATTTTCAAGTCAAACTCTTAAAGAAGAAGGATCCACCGAATCAAACGAGGCTTGACATCCTTCTTTGTAAGGAGATAACGGATCACAGCATGATCCGTATACACAATGACCTTCGCTCCAACAAGATACGAGCGGAACTTCTTAAATGCATACACAACCGCTAGCAACTCCTTCTCGGTGGTAGCATAATTGAGTTGGGCATCATCTAGCGTCTTGCTAGCATAATAGATGGCATGTTTAAGCCCATCTTTCCTTTGCCCCAAAACAGCCCCGACGGCTACATCACTTGCGTCACACATGATCTCAAATGGTAGACTCCAATCCGGAGGTTGCATGATAGGTGCAGAGATCAAAGCATTCTTCAACCTACAAAAAGTTTCAAGGCAATCCTTGGAGAAAACAAACTCAACATCTTTCATTAGTAGGTTAGTAAGAGGCTTAGAAATCTTAGAGAAATCTTTAATAAATCTCCGGTAAAAACCGGCATGCCCTAAAAAACTCCTTACCCCCTTCACCGAGGTAGGTGGTGGCAACTTCTCTATGGTTTCTATCTTAGCCCTATCAACCTCAATGCCTCGGTTGGACACTAAGTGACCCAACACAATACCTTCACTTACCATGAAGTGGCATTTTTCCCAATTTAAAACTAGATTAGTCTCCTCACATCTTTTTAGGACTAGAGACAAGTTAGCTAAGCAATCATCAAATGAAGATCCATAAAGAGAAAAGTCATCCATAAACACTTCCATGATGTTTTCAATATACTCAGAAAAGATAACCATCATACACCTTTGAAAGGTGACGGGTGCATTACACAACCCAAATGGCATTCTCCTATATGCAAATGTACCCCAAGGACATGTGAATGTAGTTTTCTCTTGGTCATCGGGGTAGATAGGGATTTGGAAGAATCCACTATAACCATCTAAGTAGCAAAAGTGAGAATATTGAGCTAATCTCTCTAGCATTTGGTCAATGAAAGGAAGAGGGAAGTGATCTTTCCTAGAGGCCACATTTAGTTTCCTAGAGGCCACATCGAGTGGAGACGATCCATATAATGTAGGTTGAGATGAATCCAAAGCTTTGGATGACTCCTCAAGACTCCTTGAAGCTTGATCAACATCTAAGGCAGTTTCTGGAGAAACCACGGGCAAAATTACGGGCTCTGGCATAACCACGGCTGTGGAACTTGCAAATCTAGCACTTCGGAGCACTCCAGTAGGTTCCACGGGTAAAACCACGGTCGTGGTTCTTCCCCCCAGGCCATGGTTCCTACAGTAATTCAGCACACCTTCGTGTGCTTCAAATTCAGCTCTTGTCTTCTTTTCCAATGCTTCCAAAGCCTTGATTTCTTCATTGCAAGCCTCTCAACTCCTTCCTCCATCAAACTTAAGCTAAGAACCTTCTCCAAGGGGTCCTTGATCAAGATCGAGCTCACAACTTCTCTAGAATCCTCTTGCTCGACAATGTTAAACACATCCTCATCAAGGGCTGGCCCCTTCATCATTGTGGATAATTTGAACTTGATATTCTCTTCTCCAATGTTGAAGGAGAGAATTCCATTTTTGCAATCCACCAAACATCTAGAAGTGGCTAGGAAAGGTCTTCCCAAAATGATAGGAACCGGATAGTCCGCCGGGATGTCCAAATTAACGAAGTCTATGGGCCCATAGAACTTTCCTAGTTGCACCGGTATGTCTTCCAATATTCCAACCGGGTGAGTGATCGAACGATCCGCCATGTAAAGGGTCATCTTGACCGGATTTGGCTCTCCTAGCCCAACCTTGTTGCAAAGTGCAAGCGGTATGATGCTTACACTTGCCCTAAGATCACATAGGGCTACATACTTCACTTCTCCTACTCCAATTGGCACACAAAAAGATCCTGGATCTCTTAGCTTAGGAGGCATCTCCTCCTTCATAGTTTGGATCAATTCCGAGGACCTCTTTGTCATCCTCACTTCTCCATACTCCTCCAACTTCCTTTCGTTGGAGAGTATCTTCTTCAAAAACTTGCCATATGCCGGCATACCTAGAACAGCATCCATGAACGGAATGTTAATATGCAATTTAGACATAAGTTCAAGGAATTTACCAAAGTGTTTGTCCAAGCGGGCTCTTGCTCATGATTGTGGGAACGGTAGCGGTTGTTTGTATGGAGGTGGTGCCACATATGTTGGCTCATCATCCTTGTTCTTTCCTCCTTCTTCTTGCAAGGTCTCTTCCTCTACCACTACTTGCTTCCCTTTAGCATTCTCCTTGGGCAAAGGATCCTTCATGCTCAGCCCACTCCTTGTTGTAATAGCCAACACTTGGCCTCTCGGGTTATCTTCGGTTCTTTCGGGAAGCTTTCCCGGATCTTTATGAGCTTCACCCGCCTTTTGGAACACTTGTGCTTCCAACACCTTTTGAGCCTTAGAAATGGAAGTCACCGTCCTCTCAAGACCACTCAACCTTCCAAGAAATTGCTCAAACATCATCTCGGTTCTATCCTTTGGAGGTTGAGTAAATCCGGGTGGAGGTTCTTATGAAGCCTTTGGTGGTGGAGCTGCGCTTGTTGAAGCGGGAGGGTTCAAGGCACCATCCGGGTTAGAGTAGGAAAACCCGGGATGGTTGTGGTTAGGCCGGTAATTGTTGAATTGCCGGTTGTTGTTGAAGTTCCTTGGGCCTTGATAATTGTTATAATTGCCCCTTCCCATGTAGTTCACATCTTTCTCCTTGGAAGACAAGTTTGCTTGCACTTGCACTTGAGGGCTTGCTTGACTCTTCAAAGTTGTAGCACACAACTCCCTCAAAGATTTCAGCTCATTATTGATTGCATCAAGCTTGAAGTTACTCATGGTGACTTCACCCACCTCATATGCTCCCGCTTTCCTCCCATCACTCTTCCTATGGGAGTACTTCTCAATCACCAAAGCTTTTTTCTCTACAAACTCCCAAGCTTCATCCACATTCTTTTCCATGAAAGTCCCACCGGAAAGAGATTGAAGCTTGAATTGGCTATCTTCATCAAGTCCCTTGAAGTAGATTTCCAAAAGCTCTATTTTCGGTATACCATGGTGCGGACAATCTAGGAGAAGGTCTTTGAACCTCTCCCAAGACTTGAATAAGCTTTCTCTATCCTTCATTACAAAGGCATTGATCTTCCCTCTTAACTCGGTAGTCTTGGAAGGTGGGAAGAACTTTGTCAAAAACTCGCTTGTCATCTCCTCCCAAGTACTCACTCGCCCTTGTAGAATAGATTGATACCAAGCCAAGGCTTTATCCTTAAGTGAGAAGGAGAAAGCCCTAAGCTTATGGTTGTTGCTCTCCAATCTAGGCGGTCTTAGAGTCTCCATCAAGATCTCATAGTTCATCAAGTGTTGATGAGGAGACTCTCCTTCCATCCCTCCAAAGTGATTATGCCGGATCATTTGTAGAACTTGAGGGCGGAGCTCGTAATCATGGGCTGTGGGATCTCCTAAGTTCACACCCGGATGGTGTGCTCTTTGTGCCGGATCCATACGTTGCCCTAACGTTTGTGGCTCTTCAATAGCAATGGGCAAAACCCGAATATTAACCGCCGGTTGCGGTTGTGGTGGTGGTGGAGGAGGTTGTTGACGATTAAGCTCCCTTTACACAAGAGCTTGCCTAATCTCTTCAATCTCCCTCCTAGTTACTTCTTGCCTCTTGATAACACGATTTATAACATAGTTTTAGGTGTACATTTAGATAGAATTCTCGCTCATTCATGCATGATCTAGCATTAGTTCAAGACGTTTTGCACCCAATTCACATATTTTGTCGAGATAGACGTCTACACGGACTTGTGCGCATTTTGTAGGTGTTACGGGAAGTTTAGGAGCTTAAACGATGCGTTTGAGGATCGTTCATTTAGATGACACACCCTCGGACTCATTAGGACACAAGCCAAGGGCTGAGGAGGACTCATGGAACCTTGCCAACACAAGCCATGCACCAAATCACAGCTTAATGATCCAAGGCGAAGTTTCTGCATAGAATCACGGTTCTCTGACGAACCACGGCCGTGGAAATGACCGTGGATTTTGCCAGATTCTCGTGACAGCTGTGCCACGACTCTCATAGCTAGCTCATGCAAGATTGGTTATAAAAGTGGTCCTTCATGGGTTGTTTGAGGCAGCTGGGGTAGTTTGGGAGCAGCTCATCCATTATCCATTTCTCTCTAACAAATAAATTCTCAAAAACAAGAAGATTTTCTAGGAAGGAAAGTGTCAAAGAGAAGAAGGAGAGTTCCATTGAAGAGGAGGAGAAGAACACACACCATAGCTTTCTTGTATTTCGGATTTCGTTTTCTAGAGATTGTATGAACCTTTGAACCTTCTTTTGGAAGGGTTGTAAGTGGCTCTATTCTAATCTTCAGCTTAGTTTTGAATTAAGTTCACTTGTTCACCTCTCTTCTTTCATTATCTTGCAATGGATGTTTTGATTTTAGGTTTGTTTGCTTCGATTTCCATTATGAATGTTGTAGGCTAAATTGATGAAGTTCTAGGGTAAGGAAAGGATGGGTATGGCTAGAACTATGATAGGATGGACTTAGATTTACCTTTGGATGACTTTTGCTTATGAACGTAGTTGCTGTTAGAAATCACGGGTAGTTCTTGAAGAACCACGGCCGTGGCTTAGGAAGAACAACCCGTGATTTTCCCTGGTTTGAAGGATCTTGCCTTAGACCTATAAAATGTTGAAACCCTAAGTGTTTGCTGAGTTTAACCTACCTAGTGTAGTGACTAAGTGTTAGGAGAGACTTACCCGGTAATCCTTGCCCTTAGAATCTAAAATAGCAAACCTTAGGTAGTGGTGAGCCTAATAAGCCGCCATTGGATTAGATGTGCTAGGATAGTTGCTTAGGACTTCCCTTTCCAAGACTTACCCGGTAAGGATAGGTTAGACCCCTAATTTACAATCCGGTTTGTGTAGAATTCCTATCCTTAGGCTCTTAGAGACTTACCCGGTAATAAGACCTTAGGTGTGGACTAGTTGGACCATGAGACCTACCCGGTAATTGATCCCAAATTAGATACACTTAATCCCAACATATCATAGTAATCTAAAGAATGAATAGATAACTTGAGTTCTATGCCATAACCGGAACTTCCGACCCCTAGAATCCGTCTTTTCTTTCCTTGATCATTATCTTGTTTGGTTTGTTCATTTGTGCTGATTTTTAGTCTAGTTTGATTGTTTACTTTGCATGAATTGTGATCTTTGATTGATCACCAAAAACCGACAAAAAACAATTTAGATTTTCATTTCTTTGTTTCCCTCTTTTCTAACCTTAGACCTTCACTAAACTTAATCACAAAACCGAATCAATTTCACCTTAGTCTTTGTGTTCGACCTCGGAATACTATCCATACTACAAACGTCCCGTACACTGCGGGTGCGCTAGAAGTTAGGATAATTATAACGAGTATAAATTTAAGGCTTTTTGTGCTACTTTTTAGCGTAACAAGTTTTTGGCGCCGTTGCCGGGGACGAGCAAACCTTTAGTCTATAGTTGAGCATTTGCTCGGGGACGAGCAAACCTTAAGTATAGGGTATTTTGATAACACGATTTATGACTTAGTTTTAGACACTCATTTAGATAGATTTTCCGCTCATTCATGCATGGTTTAGCATTAGTTCACGGCGTTTGCACTCAAATCACGTATTTTGTCGAGATAGACGTCTACTCGGACTTTTGCTTGCTTTGTAGGTATTTTGGGAGATTTAAGAACCTAATCGATACATCCGAGGATCATTCCTCGAGATGACACACTTCCGGACTCATTGGAATGCAAGCTAAGGGCTAAGGAGGACTCATGGAACCTTGCCAACATAAGCCATGCACCAAATCATGGCTTAACGAGCCTAGAAGCAATCTCTGGACCAAACCACGGTCTGGACCAAGACCACGGCCGTGGACCTGCCCGTGATTCTTGCCAGGACCACATCGATAGCTGGCCACGATCTCTTCCATTGCTCTTGCATCCTAGTGGGTATTTAAAGGATTTTGCAGGCTGTAATTGGAGAGCCTTCTCCTCTCTTTTGACCTACCTTTCTTCCCCAAAACATTTGGCCATTGTTGCCTCTCTTCCAAGCACCCATTAGGGGTGTTCTTGGAGGAGATTAGTATAGATTCTCGTTTTAGAGTGAGATTAGAGTGGATTCGAGTGAAGCTTTCATTGTTGTCAAGTTGGATTTGCTCTTGGAGCCTTGTAAGAATTTGGTAATTTCTATTCTATGCTTTTAATGTCTTTTCTTTGGATTGTTCTTCATCATTTGACCATGACTTGCAAGCATGCTTTATTTGTGGAGATTGATCTTGAAATGAATGTTGTTGGCTAGATAGATTGCGATTCTAGAGTAAGGAAAGAAGGGTTATGGCTAGAAGCATGATAGGATGAACCTAGATTTTTACCCTTGGATGACTTGTGTTGTTGAAATCCTAGTGTTTGTTGAGCTTAATTTAGCTTAGGATCACCTAATGCTATCAACCTAAGTGAGGGAAGAGATCTACCCGATGATTTCCGATCTTAGATACCTAAGATGACAAACCCTAGGTAGTGGTGAGCCTCACAAGCCGCCATTGGACTAAGTGTGCTAGGATAGTTGATTAGGACTTCCCTTTCCGAGACTTACCCGGTAAGGATAGGTTAGACCCCTAGGTAACAATCCGGTTTGTGTAGAATTCCTATCCTTAGGTTCTTAGAGACTTACCCGGTGATGAGACCTTAGGAATGGACTAGTGGACCATGAGACCTACCCGGTAATTGATCCCAATCTAGAAACGCTAATTCCCGACATATCATAGTTAATCCGAGGAATGAATAGTTAGCTTGAGTCTATGCCATAGCCGGGACTTCCAAACTCTAGAATCCGCTTTGTTATTTCCATTCTCCTATCTTTAGTGTTAGTTTGTGTTTGTGTTGCTTGATTGTGTTCACATATTTGTGATCTTTGTTTGATCACACAAAACCCTCCAAAAACATTGTGTTTTCCATTTTCTTTATTCCTCATCTCATCTTAGTCTAGATTCACACTATTTTTGATCATTGAATGACTTAGTTTCACCTCAGTCCTTGAGTTCGACCTCGGAACACTACTACAAAAATGTGTTTATAACCCTTAAAATATATCCCGGGCTTATAAATCATGAGGTATAAAATCGGATTTTTAAAAAATTTAATTTGGAAACCTATAATAACACGGATGTTGTAATACTCGGGTTATAAAGTTATGTAAAATTAGGCAAGAGGTATGTAAATAACTCGAACATTGCTATATCCGGGTTATATAAAACATATATAACACGGTTGCTTTGACCACCGAGTTATATATTAGGTTAAATTTGTAAATTCAGCAAAACGCCCGGAATATTTGGCTTGCTTCACTATTATTATTTTTTTTCTAATTAAACAATAAAAATTATCGCATATTCAGCAACAAAGGAAAGTCAAAATTATTCCCCTCTTCCCTTATCTCACACAAGGTCGTTCTTCGTGTGTACTGGCGGAGAACATCTCTAGGGCTACAATTACTTTCTTCAAGATCTGTTAATTGGCAAGGGCTCCAACTATCACTATCATCGAATGGTTTCCCCTCTCCCCTTCAACTGAATAACAAGTCTTATTCTTTTATCCTTTGTGTTGGAGAACGCTATGGTTTCTTCCTCCAATATTCGCTTCGAATTTCAGGGAAACCGTAGATTTGATTCGCTCTTGTGTTTCATATAGGGTTTCATATTAGGGTTGCTGCCACCGAAGGCTAGGAAATCAGTTATTCCCAAATTGTGAGTCTTTTGTCTGTCATTCATCTCTCCGATCATCCGCCTAAAGTTCTCCTACCAGGTATTCTCTACTTGCTATCACTTCAATTCAGTATAGCATATATTGATATTGAAATTGCTGCATTTTTGCAATGCGATTTATCTACTATTTGAAATTACTATAAACATATACAATCTCTGTGAAAAATGTTTTAAACCTGCCATAATCAACTATATAGATCTTGAAAAATGTTTTATACCTGCCATAATATGATAGATGATTGATATTGAAGTTGTTGAATATCTACAATGTTATTTATGTAATGCTTGAAAATTTTTTTTATACCTTCCATAATTTAATCACTATATTTATATTGAAATTGCTTTAAACATGCTCTTATTCAGTAAGTGTGAAAATGTTTCAGTGTTGTTGCAATTGCCTAATACCATGTTATCAACGGATGTTCTTTAGTATTGCAAGAATAGTATTAAGAAGCATAAGATCTCCCCTTAAAGTCACCTTTGCTTATATTTATGTAACACTCAACAAAACTTGAGGTATGATTTATTATTATTTTAACAAGAAGCACTAAAGTCTCCTTGTCACAACAAGTTGAACCAACTCCCTTGCATCATGGTGTGGCTTGATAATTTGTTGATCTTTCACCATAGAGTTTCTTAGATTTATGGTACTTTGCTTCTATAATAGGAAGTCGCAAACTATAGGATACTTATAGACCATGAATAATTTTTAAGTTCATTAGAGTTGTCCAACTCCCCTGCACCAGTTTCAGATTTGTTTTGTGGAATACATTTGCCATACATTTTAACCTCAGTGCGTCTTAGGTTTTATTTGTAAGGTGATCATTTTCATTGTTTGCAGGGAAAGGTTTTCCCTATCCCGTTCATGCATTTTGATTTTACCTATATTTTCTATTTTGTGTTCTATTTATGATTTAAGTTTTCTCAATATTTTGATTTGAGTGTTTTAAGTTCATTCGTTGGGTTTTCTTTGTATGATGATCATTTTGCAGTTTTGTAAAGAAGTGTTTCTCCTCTGCCTTCACCTCCTTTGTTGATGTATATAAAGAGAGTATGCTACTGAAAGGTATGCTATAACGCCCTTGATGCTTGTTTTGTATATGAGAATCATGTGGAGGTGGTTGCTAATGTTCTTCAGAATCTTTTTCCTACTAAATTTGGAACAGTTAGCCAAGTACAACTGGACCGCGCAAAGGCATCAACCAAGTCAACAATTTTGATGAACTTAGAATCAAGAGTATGCTCCAACATCTGTTGACACTATAGCCGTATCTTGAAGTTCACCTTGCTATGAACCCTATATGCTGACGCTCACTCTTCTATTTAGCCTATTTCTAAACTCTTACACTTATTTTGCAGATGGTGGCCTCCGAAGATATTGGCACCCAACTTTTGACTTATGGAGAGGTGAAAATGAACATTTTTTTGGAAACTTTGCTGGTTTTATAATATTTATTTGGACGACTCTTCCTCGTTTTATATATAATTTTGAAGAATGGACTGTCAGCGCATGGTGTTCCCCTCTTTAGTGTACATGTGAGGCTTAAACCATGTTCACAAGGAAAATTTTATCTTGTACATAATTAACCCTTTCAATAGGTCCACATTCAGGGTTCTAGTTTTATTTACACCGTGTAATCTAGTATCCTAAAGGTTCTTGTTTCGTGTCTTTAGAGCTGCAGGTAGTTTTTGATGAGCCAAGTGCCATTAAGCTCTATTTTTGGCATGTCTAAAGCGTATCTTTGTTGGTAAAAAAAATAATGAGTGCGTGATGTTGCTCTTTGCAGGAAACCCGTGGAGCACTTCCTAAAACCGTTGATGAAGTTTCAGTCAAGGATATCGCTTCCCTGGCTGGAAAATTGATCTCTTCTCCCCTTACAATGGCTTCATACGGAGATGGTATATTACATATTTTGAACTACTCATCAGTTTATTCTCTTTATGATGAAATATGTCGCTCACAATTGGTTCCCTCAATGGATGCAGTTCTGTATGTACCGAGCTATGAGCAATTCTCCAGCAAATTTAAGTCTAAGTGAAATTACTTTGGGATAATATGAATGCCCAGGGTTTTAAACCAGCAAGGTGCTCGTACAATAGCGGACCCATCAAGGACTTTTTTTTTCTTGGACTTGGTGATATTGTTATCCATGGTGAGATACTAGATAAAAGGTAGTAACCTATTAGGATTGTCATTTATGAATGCATTTGTCACGTGATATTAGCTATTTGCATACCCCCTGTCTTATTCATATTGAAACTTTTTTGGTCCTTGTAATATAGGTTTTAAAATACTTGATCAGATTATGAGTTAACTAGATATGGTTGTTAATTGTGTTGATAATATGACGAGGCACCTGATAATAGAACCTGCAACTAAAAAGAGTTATCATCTGGTTGGAGTGTGTTTTGTTGTATAGACATTACTATCTTAGGGCCCGTTCATTTTCCATATCCCATATCAGGATATGGGTATGGATATCACATATCTGATATCCATGTTTCGTAATTGAGTATATGGATATCAAAGTGATATCCTAGATATCAATACTTTACTTTTTTATCATTTCTGATATTTTAAAAAATTGAGAGATATCACATTCATTTTCTTTCACGTTTCACTCAAACCTCTCCCTTCCCAGTCTTTCTCTTTTGATATACTTCACCATCTTGCCAAACACAAGTATCAGATATGAGATATCAATCTCATATCCATATCTATGATATCTATACCGATACCGATATCTCATATACTCATATTTGGATATGGGAAATGAACAAGCCCTTATATGTATAAGTATACCATCTTTCTCCTGCAACTAAATAGAGTAATTATCTAACCATAATTTTTCTTCTTCTTTTGCAATTGAAGTGGGTATTTCTAGAGAAAGCCTTCCATCCTTTCCTCCTAAAGGCCAGTTGCGCATCAGATACATTGCACTCTTGAATGAGGTTGGAGATATACGCTAACATGAAATGATATTTATATATATTTTGACTACAAATGCTTGTATCTTTTGCTTCTCGGTATTGGAGGTTGATCAGTTTAGCAACCATTCCTGTATAATATTGATTGTAGAAGACCATTGTTTTGGCATTTACTGCAGAGAAGATGCTCTTTGGAGTAGTGATGACAAAGCTTTTGTCCGATATTGCTATATCAAGAAGTGTTGTGGTTCAGTCTTTTCTTGAACTTGAAGATGCTGCGCGATCTTGTAAGTCTCTCTCAACATGATTGTCTCATGGTACTTGCTTTGGATACATATATTAAACAAACTCAATATTCTATCTATTTGTTGTCTTTTTCATGTTGTTTTTTCTTTGAATGTGACGGATTACTTGTAATCTTTATTGTGCCGCTCATACCATAGCTACCAAGCGCTCTTCGATGCTATAAGCTTCCAAATGTCCAATGTTTTTTTTCATTAAAAGCTAGAGAAAATTTCCATAACCGTGGCAATAATTCATGTTTTTTTTATCCCGGTAATCTTCTGATAGACTTACATTCATATTCCATATTTTTCTATAATTCTTGTTTGCTTGTCTATTTGCTGATTTTTAAGTTTGTGTAACTCAGATTGGTAACGGCTTTAAATTAGTAACACATATATGACATCACTGGTTTCCAGTGTAAGATTTTTCTTCTATTCACATTTGTTGAAAGTACTAGACGTCTTGAACGTATGCCATGTGATACTACTCTAAAAATAACTAATATTCTATGCTAATATATCTTGGTCTCATATGCTGAAACCTCTAGAAATTGAACTAATGAAGCTAGTAAAATCATTGATCAGTTGACAACTTATAATTGATAGATAATCACTGTCTTTGTACTAGAGAGCAGGTATGCCAGAAACACTTCAAAAGGCTCCACTTTTTGTAAGTTTTTGTCCTTTTTCCATAAAATAGTCACAAAATCACTTTATAGTTGAAACACTGATGGCTAAGGTTAAAAACATAAAGGTATATCCATGCCATGTTCTTACCAGGTGTAATTTTTGTTTCAGCTTGACTTGTTGTATGTACATACGCTCTTATAAATAATTACTTATTTGTGTAAGTGTAGGAATCATTGGGTGTTGTTGATTTTACACCCTCACAAAGGGTTTGCATATTGGATTGACCCGTTGCATGGACAACAAAATGATGATGCAGAGCAATTAGTTGATTTGTAAGTTTTTCCTACTATTATCTACAGATAAGTAATTTCGTATATAGTACTAAAACCATTTCTTTTTATCTTATTGTGTAGGGTTTATACTTTAAAATACACTAGTTTGGGACTAAAAAAACCTCGAAAAAATACTCTATGGCAGGCCATAAAGGTTAATCATCATATCTTCACATTTTTTTATCAGTTATAAGGCACAAACATTTACATTTGACGTAATATGTATATCACTAGTTTAATATATGTTTTTTCATGAGTTGCGGTGTCCGCATAATCCAAACTTGAATGATTGTGGATATTATGTGTTGAGATTTATGCGCGAGATCATATTAAGAAGAAGTCACAGTGTCCCAAAGATTGTATATTTCGACAAATTTTAAATTTATTTTTTCTTTTCATTAAAATATTATAATCATGAGCTTATCTAAGTTAATTTCTGATATCTTTACATTGGTATGGGAAAAAAGATACTTACTCGTATCATGAAATTGAAGAAGTTCGTAAGGAGTGGCTGAAATATTTGTTTCAACTAATCTTTTAGGTATGAAATTCGAAACTTTGATTGCAATTATATGATTTGGATTTGGATTTGGATTTGGATTGTGTGTTCCGACCTCGAAAAGATTTTTTGGACAGATCGAAATTAAGCCTAGAGTGTTGTTCTTTAGTTTTCATGAACAAATGTTTGACATGTCCATATGCTGCATTGAATGTCCTTTTCTTCTAGTATATATTTTGTATTTGAGACTTTTGCATAGGGCTCCATATGCCTTTCACTTTGTAACTTTCCCAAACTTGGTATTATTGTGCTCTCCAGGATGTTTCAAAGCAGTGAAGGTGACGACCCTGAAAACTTGATCTATTGTAAGGCTTCATGACCTCTCCGGCAAAAACAGTGCATATTTCATCACCGGTTATCTTCTAGTTGATGTACATTGCTAGCACGATGAATATATCTTTTGAAGATTGTGAACATTTGAATCTTTATATACTTGGTGACATTTAGTTTAAGAACATGTCCCATTTTCAATTCGGATGTGATATTGGTAATCACAAAACGATGATGTTTTGAGTTAAGTACATGACTTTGAATCATGTTTGTGAAAGGAAAATGGTTGCTTCAATTTTCTTTTGCATTTGGGACAAGAACAATTTGTGAAAGCCATGAAATACGTATAGAATCCGGACATTAAATTCGGGTTAAATTCTTTACAATGGTCTCGTAATAAATTTTATACCTAATAACACGGATCTTCATTGTCCGGATTATTAGGTCGTCACATAGTCGAATAACTCGGATTCTACCCTCCGGGTTATTTGTTGGTTTCAAATAACCCGCTTCCCAATATCCGGTTATTTATTATTAAAATAAACGGCTTTAAATAACTCGGTGCTTATCCGGTTATGTGACATTATAAAATACCCCGGGTACAAGTTTGCCGGGTTATTTGATAGAATATATCCCGGTTGGCATCGTTTGTACCGAAATCAAAGGAGAAAAAATAAACCGGATTTGTTTTAACAAACGCCCGGGGTATAAAGTTGGTGGACCAAATATCGCCCTAACCTTTAACCCGGTCGGCGTCCGGAGTATATTCTTTCAAACGCCCGGGTTATAATCCACTTTTTGTAGTAGTGGAATACTTTCCTTTCTACAAAACGACCCGTACACTGCGGGTTTCGCTAGGTAGTTTAGGATTTAGTTCGAGTTTATAAATGTAAAGCTTTTTGTGCTACTTTTTAGCGTAACACCTCTCATTGTCAAGCCTCCTTCCATTCTCCAAGAGCTCATCTCTCAATCTAATTTGCTCTAAAGTCTCATCCAACTCAACTTGAAGATCTCTTACGGCCATCTCTATCTTCTTCTTAATGCTCTTAGATCTAGCTTTAAGGGTTTTCTCCGGTTCGGGATCGAATGGAGCTAAATCCTTGCCACGAGATCTTCGCATGCACCTAAAGAATGAGAGATGTCCTAAAATGCAAAGACACAAACCAAACAAGATCTAAAGCAACAAGAAAGACCTACACTATAAACAATCACAAAAAGACTCAATCTAGACCTAGTCCCCGGCAACGGCGCCAAAAACTTGTTACGCTAAGAACGTGACACGCAAAAGTCTTAAATTTATACTCGATATATTTCTCCTAACTCCTAGAAAACCCGCAGTGTACGGGACGTTTTGTAGTAGGGATAGTATTCCGAGGTCGAACACAAAGACTGAGGTGAAATTGAATCGATTAGTGACTAAGGATAGTGTTGATCTAGGCTAAGAAAAGAGAAAGAAACAAATAAATGAAAATCTCAATGTGTTTGGATTGGTTTTGTGTGGTGATCAATCAAGGATCACAATGATATAATATGGCAAAACAAACTAACAATCTAGCAAATAAACACAAACAAGCGAGACAAACACGAGATATGAGATCAAAGAGAGAAAAGCGGATTCTAGGGGTTGAAAATTCCGATTATGGCATTGGACTCAAGCTTCTAATCATCCTTGGACAAACTATGGTATGTTGGGAAGGAATGTTTCTCAAGCGGGGTCAATTACCGGATAGGTCTCATGATCCACTAAACCCGCACCTAAGGTCCCATCACCGGGTAAGCCTCTTGGAGCCTAAGGTAGGGATATCTACACAAACCGGATGACTATCTAGGGATCTAACCTCTCCTTACCGGGTAAGTCTCGGGAAGGCAAGTCCTAAACACTTATCCTAGCACATTCAGTCCAATAGCGGCTTCTGAGGCTCACTACTACCTAGAATTCGTCATCTTCGGTATCTAAGAGCAAGAATCACCGGGCAAGTCTCTTCTAACTCTTACTTGCTAACACTAGGTCACCCTAGGATAGGTTTAGCTCAACAAATACTAGGATTTCAACAATCCAACATCCTAGCACTTAGATTCATCAAAACAAGCAAGTCAGTCAAAATCACGGGTAGTTCATCAAGAACCACGGCCGTGGAATGTATAGAACAACCCGTGGTTTATAACAGAGGCTAGGTTCGAGCAAACAATTCATCCAAAGGTATAACCTAGTCCATTATATCATAGTCCAAGCCATAACCATCATTTCCTTACCCTAGAATCACATCTATCTAGCCAACAACATGCATTTCAACAATCAAACTCAACAAGCATACATTCATGGCTTCCATAGCAAGTAGATGAAGTGAAATAGAGATGAACAAGTAGAACAAAGAATACCAAGCTGAATGTATGATAAGAAAGACTTACAATCCTTCAAAAGAAGGTTCAATCTCGTTCCTTACAAAACCGAGCAAATCGTCTTCACAAAAATCACTCAAAACTATCAAAAACTAAGAATGGTGTGTTCTTCTCTTCTTCTCCAATGGAATCCTTTCTTCTCCTCCAAGTGAAGCTCCAATCCAATCTTCCAATGAAAGAATATGTGTTGTTGAGAGTGTGGGAGAGAATGGAGTGATGGGGTCCGTCACAACAACCTGCAGGACCACCTTATATCCTCAACAAATTGCAAGAGTCGGCCATGAAGATCGTGGGACAGCTGGCATAGCTGTCTCGGGAAAACCACGGCCCATTTCCACACCCGTGGAAGTCCCAGTGGCCGTGGTTTTGGTGCCTCATCTTGTTTTGGATCATTAAGCCACGATTTGGTGCATGTCATGCACCAACAAGGTCCCATGTGTCCTCCTTAGCTCCTAACTTGCTTCCCAATGAGTCCGAAGGTGAGTCCGAAGGTGTGTCGCCAAATTTGTGGCTCAGTATGCGACTTGTCAGCAGGTCAAGATAGAGCATTGCAGACCTGGAGGTGAGCTCCATCTACTACAGTACTACAGTGGAAGTGGGAGGACGTCTGCATGGACTTTGTGACCGGTTTGAGGCCTAGTTGGAGTTTTGATGCTATTTGGTTTATGGTTGACAAATTGACGAAGATGGCACGTTTTATTCTTATTAGAGAGACGTGGCCAGTGAGCAGATTAGGTGAGGAGTACACTAGACAGACAGTGACACTCCATGGTATACCGAGGACGATCGTCTCTGATCGAGATAGATGGTTTACCTCGAGGTTTTTGCAACAAATTCATACTATTTGGGGACGAGTCTACACTTCACGACAATGTTTCACCCCTAGACAGATGGTCAGTCTGAGAGGACCATCCAGACCCTAGAGGATAAGTTGCGAGCTTGTGTGTTGGATTGGGGACAGGGATGGTCTAATTACCTCCCACTCGTTGAGTTCTCATACAACAACAGCGGGAACACAGTCTCCAGAAGTCGTATACAGACAGGAGGCGTCGATCTCTAGAGTTCAGGGTAGGAGCTTATGTCTGGTTAAGAGTATCTCCGACGCGAGGCGTCACACGTTTTGGCATAAAGGGGAAGCTGAGTTCCCGATATGTCGGTCCTTTCGAGATACTGGATAGAGTTGGGAGGGCAGCCTACAGATTAACTTTGCCTCCGAGATTAGAGGGTGTTTACCATGTATTCCATGTGTCTCAGTTGAGGGAGTACATACCAGATCCGAGGCACATTGTGAGTTATGATGATTTGGTGGTGGAGCCACACCACACCTTTGTTGAGCATCCGATTGTAGTCTTAGAACGAGGTGTGAGACGCCTGCGTTCGAAGGACATTCCTATGCTGAGGATATAGTGGTCTAGACGTGGACCTGAGGAGGCTACATGGAAGACTGAGGATAGTATCCAGAGGAACTATTCAGAGTTCTATGCTAAGATAGATGCACCTAGGGTCGATGAGTAGATCTTAGTGCTATCTTGATAAGTATATGATTATGTGCTTATGTGCTTATATGTCTTGATGTGTTTATTCCATGCTAGCTATGATGTGATTTATGATCTTATTAGATCTTGATATGCTAGCGTGATGTATGTTTATAGCTAGGGATGGTTCTTTCCCTCATGCTATTTGAGTATGATTAGGATTCAGCTTGAGATGGTTCTTTCCTCCATGCTACCTTGATGGATATAGTTTCAGTGGAGATGTTATTCCTTCATGCGTTGTATACGGTTATGGTTGGGCTAGAGAGCTGCTTCCTCTACGCCTTGTGATGTGGTATGGCGAGAGATGTGTTTCCTCTACGCCTTTGGGTAGCGTTATGGCCCTGTTTTCTGAAGTTGATGATTCCTCCATGTTGGTATTTAGGTTATAGATTAGTATAAGTTATGACCTTCTGAACGGAGATGTGATGCCTCCGATAGAATGAGAGAGAGTTATTCCTTAACTTCTAGGTCCGAGAGGATTCGGGATTTTGCAAGTTTTGGGACAAAACATGCTTTTAGGGGGGTGAGATGTAAGAGCCTAGTTGTTGAGTTTCTGAGTCTGTGAGCTGAGGACCTAGATTCAGCCTGGACCGCCCCTGCATGACCAAGTGGCCGCCCCTGCGGTTTACCTGGGCCGCACCTACGGCTCATCGAGTCCACCCCTGCGGCTTTGTGTGGCTGCAGTCGTCTTCTTTGACCCTTTGACCCGTGCTTTACCCTTTTCACCCCTTTATAAGCTTCTTCTTCTTACTTCTGATGAGGGTTATCTCTCTCCACAACTTCATCTCTCTCCATATGTTCTTCTTCTCCTCTTACCTCTCTTTGGATCATCTTTGATCTTCTCTTGAAGTTTTGGTGGATTTGAGAGCTTTCATGCTTGGCTTGTTGCTGGTTGTTGTTGTTGAGCCCTGTGAGCCAGCTTGAAGTTGTGATGGTGTTGTGTTGATCTTCTAGAGGTTCAGCTTGGTAAGCTTTCATGGCTTCCATCCTTTCTTTCTTCATTCTTTTATCTTCTTACCTCTTTTTCTATCTTTCCTTAGTCTAGCTTAGATTCCTTAGGTTTGGATCTTGCTTCAGTCATGGTTGGCTTGTGTTGATGTATATATATATGTATGTTTTGGTATGTTTGGTGTTCGAGTGAAGAAGGAGCAAAGGAATGAAAGGAAGAAGTGAAGAAAAGGCTAAAGTTGTGTCCTCTACTGTCTAGCCGCACCTGTGCCCCCTTGCAGCCGCTCCAGCGCCGGCAGAGCCGCCCCTACGCTACCTGGGATCCGCCCCTGCGGCCACCTTTATCAGCTAGGTTCTGCACTTGGTTCCGCAGGTGTATGTGTGTTCTAGGCTTTCCTTAGGATGTCTTTGTTCCCTCCTTTCCTAATGTGAGTGTATAGGATCATGCTAGATGTGTGAGGATGTGTTTTGATGAGGTTATGATCGGTATATGCCTTATAAGGCTTTAAGGACTTAGGTTGATGTTAGTTGAGGTTTTGAGGTTGAGTATGATCCCTATGGATCCCTTTGGGTCTAGGTGTGATCCCTTTGATGAATAGAGGTTGATATCTTTCTATGCCTTGTTATTAGGCAGTGCCCTTGTCTCAAGAGTGAAGGTTGATTCTGGTTGAGCTGTATATGAGGTTGAGGTAAGTCCGTAGGACTTACTTAGCTACCATCCTTATATTGGGTGTTTGCATGAGTGGTGTGTGTGTTATATGTTGTTATGATAACATGAGATATCGTTTATACCGACCTATGTTTTATTGACTGCCCTATTGCATGGTTGTGATAACCTTTCCCTTTCATCCCGCCATGGAGTCTGGGAAGTTCTCTGATGTCGGGCTAGACTGGTTTATATGAAGGGCGCAATCCACTCCGATAGGGTACACGGATTGTGTGACCGATACTCATACAGTTGACTATCAGGCTTAGAGGCGAGGATGTATCGGTCCTCGTGTCACATACTTTCATTTATCTATATATATACAACTTGAGTAAATGGCTACTATATAAAGATGATAAAATAGGTAAATGTGTGATAGCATGCTGATGTGTTTATCTTTACATGATTGTGATTGTGCTTATGCATTACTCTATATATGTATGGTTAGCTAATGGTTTATTTCCATGTTGTAGATGCCCCACAGGATAGGCGTGCTGTTGGGTGATCTACCAGAGTCGCAGGCCGAGGACCTCTCGTACATAGGATGGTTGTGTATTTTGGGGTTGTTTACTTTTCCCTCCTGCGTGAGGATGATCTTTTATTACCTCTTGTGTGAGGATGTTGTTGTTTATACTCGGCTATGTTGTTGTTACCTTTTGGTTGTATAGTTTATACAGTTTTATGCATTTGGTTTATATCTGTCAGTGTCATGTTGTAAGGTCCAGTGAACTTGTTGTCAGGCTAGGGTAAGGATTCATTGTGAGATCCTAGCCCAATGTGCCATCTCGAGTCCCGCGGATTCGGGGTGTTACAGTTTGCCGCCGCCCCTGCATGTGGTGCCGCTGCCTCTGCGCCTCTTTGTGTCCAGCTCCTGCGTCTTCCTCATTATACAAGTGCATCGTGTTCAGGGCTTGCCTAGGTTGGCATAGACCCTTTCCTTTCCTAGTGCGTGTTTAGCATGCTAGGCATGAGTATGAGGTTAGGATGATGATGATGATTATGATATTGATATATGCCGGTTATGGCTTTGAGGATTAGTAGGTTGTGAGGCTTTTGAGTTGGTTATGATCCTTATGGATCACTTGGATCTAGGTGTGATCCCTATATGTTGATGATGTAAGGATTGATATATGTATATGCCTTGTTATCAGGCAGTGCTTATTCCTACGAGAATTGGAGAGTTGATCGTGGTTGAGACTATCAGAAGTTGAGGTCAGTCCGTAGAACTTACTTAGCTACCATCCTTATATTGGGTGTATGTTTGAGTGGTGTGTATATGCCTTGCTTATGCAGGCGTAGATTGTTTCCCCAAGGGGAAACTGTGACGTGGTAGAGGTTACGAGTATTTCAGGTAAGTCCATAGGACTTACTTAGCGTGCAGTTATGGATTTGAGTGTTTGTAATGGTTGTGTGTATGCATGTGATTGTTGCATTTATAACCTAAACCGGACTAGGATGACCACATATGTATATTTAAAAGGCCCAAGTGTATTATAACAGGTCGTGAGCACTTGCCAAAGCTCGCGGAGTGGAGGAAGTGCTCGGAAGCTCAGCAGTACAAGGGGAAGGTTGTAACTCCATCCCCACACAAAGCTCTGTGCTTTACAAGGGGAAGAGCCGAGGATCTTTAGTTCCTCGTTTCACAAAATAAATTGAATTAGTAATGGAATAACATAATTAAAAATAATAAATGGATGTGTGTGTGTGTGACATTGCATATTGCGATGTGTTTGATGTGTGTATGTGCTATTACTTCATTCTTATTCATTTCTGTTAGCTAACGGTTTATACCGTGTTGTAGATGATCTACAGGTTAGGAAGACTGCAGAGTGACCCAAATGGGTGATCAGTCGAGGGCTCCTGTACACTAGGTTGTTCGTGAGATATGGGATGTTTTGTACCTTAATATTTTGGTTTCCGTTTTGTACTCGGATGTGCTGTTGTAAACCTTTTGATGTATACATTGTACCTTTTTATGTATTTGGTTTTAATCTATTTGTGTCTTGTTGTAAGATCCAGTGAACTTGTTGTCAGGCTAGGATCATGATCCATTGTGAGATCCTAACCCAATAGCGCCCCGAGTTCTGCAGATTTGGGGTGTTACAAAGTTGGTATCAAAGCCTTAGGTTGATTACAATGGCACATGCAATCTGCAATAAATGTGTAGTAGATAAATAAACAAAACCCGAAAGGAGTCTGACTTTTCAAAAGGATTTTGGTTTTGAAAGAGTACATATGTTTTGGGATAGTGTGTACGGGAAGTCATCACCCTTTTGAGGATCTCGATAGTATATATATACCTATTATATGCTTATGTGTTTTGCATGTGATCTTAAGAATAATATTTATATCTATACATAGGGCATATATATAGCCTTATAAGATTAGGTGTGCATACCCAGTAGATGGCTCAGACTAGAGCGACATCTGCAATAGGGCGAGGTAGGGTTATACCCCCTCTTCCTCCAGTAGTGACAGGTCAAGGACCATATTCTGTAGTTGTTTCGCCTATAATAGAGAATAGACCTGAGGAGACTGATTACGTCTCGATGAGTGGACCCGAGTTTCCAGAATATATACGCCAAGTACAAGAGGCTGCAAGAGCAGGTCGACCTACACCGGATTTACCAAAATCTGTGGGACCAGCTGAAGCTTCCGGATCAAAGAAGAAACAACGGACTAAATTACTGAATGATGAAGCGGATCTTTCTGGTGTTAGACAGAGTCTGGTACATGGATGTTCGAGTGATCACCTGTCCACCCGGACTTCTGGTAAGATGAGATCTTATTTCACCTATGAGGAGTTTGGACACCAGCGACCAAAGTGTAAGAGACCTCTAGTAACGTTCTTTACCTGTGGTAAGATAGGACATCGAGCAATTTTCTGCCGGCGAAATAAGATCGCGCATTAGCAAGTTTCCTCCCATGCTAAGGTTACTAAGGGCAAAAGGAGAAGATCGAGTTACCCCTTAGCCGCACAGGCTGCGAAGATGGGACGGTTGTGTTTCAACTTTGGTGATCCAGGCCATTTGCACTCTGAGTGTCTCTTGGAACCGATAGCTTGCTTTACATGTGGCGAGCTAGGCCATTTGGCTCCCTTTTGTCAGCAAGGCAGTCCTGCTTCTCAACAAGACTCTCCTCTTTCCGGTGTAGATGGAGTAGAGGCAAAGACTTTGGCGATGACCCCAGTGATACTTGAGGAACATAGGTTCGAGTTTTGAGTGGTGACATGCAGTGAAGCCGCTGGCATTAGCTGTCACACGTACCATCCTTGTTAATGGTTTACCTATTAGAGTTTTGTTTGATGTGGGTGCTACGCACTCTTTGCTTTCTGATGCATGCAATGATATGTTGACCTTAGATATAGAAGAGGGTAGACCTTCTTGATAGGGTTACCAGGTGGAATCAGGTTTGTGGTACCTGAGAGGTACATGGTTATCCTATACATTTAGGAAACCGTGATTTGGTTATGGACTTCTTTTTCATGCCATATGTGCATAAGGAAGTCATTCTGTGTATGGATTGGATGCATAGGCATTAGGTTGTGTTATATATGAGTAGGAGGACCGTGACGGTGTCTTCTGAGTGGGTCAGATAGTTGTCTTCCGAGGTTAGGACCTTGGGAAGACGGGTATGGTTATTAATGCAGTATAAGTACCAAGGTTGATTGCACAGGGTTGCAATGCCTTTTGGGGTTATGCCATGAAGGAGGGCGAGAGTTCAGCGTTAGAGGAAATCTCAGTGGTCTGTGAGTTTTTGGATGTGTTTGCTGAGCTATCCAATTTGCAGCCTCAGAGGAGCGTAAATGTCGGCATAGAGTTCAAGCCTTGTATGAAACCGATCTCGAAGGCCCTGTACCTATTGGAGCTGTTGAGCTATTAGAGCTGGTGAAGCAACTCGAAGAGTTGGCTGAGAAGGGCTTCATCCTCCCTAGTGTATCCCCGCGAGGAGAACCAGTCTTCCTCGTGCTAAAGAAGAACTAATCGTTGCAGTTGTGCATCGACTACAGGGAGCTGAACAAGGTGACCATCAAGAACAAGTATTCATTGCCTCGCATGGTAGACTTGTTAGACCAGCTTCAGGGAGCGACTGTGTTCTTCCGGATTGATCTGCGTACAGATTATCACTAGTTGAAGGTAAAAGAGCAAGACGTGCACAAGACGGCATTTCAAGCTAGGATGTGTGTTGATGTAGAGGGGCAAAGTGATTGCGTATGCGTCTCGACAGTTAAAGATGTATGAGGAGAACTACCCGACTCATGATTTGGAGTTAGCAGCGCTAATTCATGCTTTGAAGATTTGGAGACATTACGTGTATGGTGTTACATGTCAGATCTTCACAGACCATAACAGTGTGAAGTATATTTTTATGTAGCGGGAGTTGAATAACCGCCAGAGTAAATGGTTTGAGTTGATCAAGGATTTTAACCTTGAGATTTTGTATCATCTAGGGAAGGTGAACGTTGTCGCCGACGCCCTGAGTAGGAAGAGGTCTCGAGAGAAGGCGATTGCAAGACTGACAGTTCAGTCTCAACTGTAGAGAGATCTAGCTTGGCTAGAATTGGACATCCAGTTTCCTGATAAGGATGTCTAGTTGTACACTTTAGAGGTTCTACCTGATCTGTTGGGTGTGATCCAACAAAAGTAGGGGACCTGACCGACACTGATGAGGATACGAGATAGGATGTCTCGTGGTGAGGCACCACATCTTTCCATAAGAGCAGATGGAGTGATGAGACGTCGCGACCGCGTCTGTGTACCCGCTGATGCGGATCTGAGGCAAAGGATTTTTTCAGGAGGCTCACTCCACACCTTACTCAGTACACCCAGGTGCGAGTAAGATGTAACAGGATTTGAGACAATCATATTGGTGGGGAGGGTTGAAGCCAATGTAGCCAGATTTGTGGCCTAGCGTGCGACCTATTAGCAAGTCAAGATAGAGTATTGCAGACAAAGAGGAGAGCTCCATCCACTACCAGTACCGTAGTGGAAGTGGGAGGATGTCTCCAGGGACTTTGTGACTGAGTTGTGATTGACAGACTAACGAAGACTACATGTTTCCTTCCTATCAGGGAAACGTGGCCAGTGAGAAGATTGGCTGAGGAGTGCACTAGGCAGATAGTGACACTCCATGGTGTACCAAGGACGATCGTCTCAAATCGAGATGGGCGATTCACCTCGAGGTTCTGGCAGCAGATTCAGACTGCTCTAGGACGAGTTTGCACTTCACAACTGCGTTCCATCCTTAGACAAATGGTCAATCAAAGGGGACCATTCAGACGCTAGAGGATATGTTGCGAGCTCGTGCGTTGGGTTGAAGACAACAATGGTCAGATTACCTCCCATTTGAGGACTGTATGGGCGTAGATGTCATACACCGTTATGTTGGGATAAGCCTAGCAGTATCATTGATATAGCGTCAAAGCAGATTCAGGATGATATGGCTTGAGTAGTGTTGATCAGAGAGAGGATGGTGGCTGTAAAGAATGCCATAAGTCATGTGTAGACAGGAGGCGTTGACCTCTAAAGATCAGAGTTGGAGTTCATGTCTGGCTAAGAGTATCTACGACACGAGGCGTCAGACTTTTGGCACAAAGGGAAAGCTGAGTCCCCGATATGTCGGTCCTTTTGAGATACTGGACAGAGTTGGGAGGGGAACATATAGATTAGCTTTGCCTCCGAGATTAGAGGGTGTTCATCTTGTTTTTCACGTGTCTCAGTTGAGGGAGTATATACCAAATCCGAGACACATTGTGAGTTATGATGACCTGGTGGTTGAGCCGGACCACACTTTTGTTGAGCATCCGATTACAGTCCTAGAGCGAGGTATGAGACGCCTGTGTTCAAAGGACATTCCCATGTTAAAGATAAAATGGTGGAAACGAGGACCTGAGGAGGCTACATGGGAGACTGAGGATAGTATCCTAAGGAACTATCCAGAGTTTTATGTTGAGATAGATGTGCGTGTAGGTTCCACGAGTAGATCTTAGTGCTATCTTGATGAGTGTATGTTATGTTATGTGTTTATGTGATATATTGTGTTTTCGTGCTAGCTGTGATGTGTGCATACGATCTTTTAGATCTTGTTTGCTAGCGCGAGTTATATGATAGCTGGAGATGATTCTTCCCACCGTGCTATCATGATATGATTAGGTCTAGCTGGAGATGGTTCTTTTCTTTCCTCAATGCTTTTATTGATGGACATAGTGTGAGTGGAGACGGATTTCCTCCACGTGGTTGTATTACAAGTACGATTGGCTAGAGATGTATTTCCTTCATACCTTGTGACGTGGTTATAGTCAGGCTAGAGATGAATTTCCTCTATGCCATATTAAGCGTGTGTGATCTTGTTGCTGGAGTAGTTGATTCCTCCATGCTGTGCTTTGAGGTTATAGAATGTTATAGGTCGTGACCATTTTGAACGGATATGTGAAGCCTCCGATAGAAAGAGTTATACCTCGGCATATGGGTCCGAGAGAATTTGGGATTTTGCAAGTTTCGGGACGAAACTTGTTTTTAGGGGGGTGAGATGTACGAGCCTTAGTCCTTTGGAGATCCCGCTCCTGCGCCTCAGCTGAGACACATGTGCTGAGTGGTCTTAGTTGTGCCTGAGCCGCCCCTGCGACCAGACCAGGCGCCCCTGCGGGCTGTTGACCGGAGGTATTTCTATGGTCGTCTATACCCAATCAAAAGTAAATCCCGACTTAGCACTAAGAACAAGTATAGTTATTAAGTAAGGGTCGAACCCAAGAGAGTTGAGGTGTTTTAGATGCAATTATCGATTATAATGACAAGTGACACAAAAAGGGGGGTTGGTTGAATTGATTCACAAAAACTTATGAAAACGATTAATACGACAAGTAAGACAATAATGGGTGAATCTACACTAGGTTGATTCTAAGCATGCAATTGCTACTTTGGTGTATTCTTTTTTACAAGTTTTTAAGTAATCTCCCGTCTCGATCGTACATATGTGTTGAGCCAACCGGCATCAACACAACTTAACCTATTAAAGTTCCGTAAACCTACAAGAACAAATAATAAGTTAGCATTCAAACAAAGACTAAGGGATATAAAGAGAAGATTAAAACCGTTAAACTTATCTTTATATTTGTGTTCCTTTTCTTTAAGTAATTACAACCCGTTATTACTTAAAGTTGCTACTAGATTAAAGACCCGAACCCGGAACCTATTAATCCTAGTTGTTTACATGCACTTTAGAACCTAAGGTGATCAATCTCAAGTAATATTTAACATGCAATTAAACAATGGAGATCAAGGAAACACAAAGCATTACTGAATAAAAACTTATATTAAAAGAACTTACAACCAAAGCAACAAAGCAGCTTCAAACCAACCCAATGTAGCAAGGGAGCTAGCAACTCATTACAATGGAAAACTCAAGTCTAAAATGGATTATGTGGGGAAAAGCATAGATAATTCTAGCAATCAGCCATGGACTATTTATACTACAAAAGACACTTAATTAGGAGTAAATAGCCGGCCTAAAACAGCCACATTTAATGCCATAAAGGTGGTGTAAACAGCCGGAGTAAAGCTTTTGGCGTTAAACCGTAGGGGCGGCATTCAGGATCCGCAGGGGCGGTTTAGGCAGAATCGGTTGATCTTCTTCATAACCACTAGGGCGGCTACACAGCTCCGCTGGGGCGGATCTTCAATGCACTTGAACGTCTGAACTTTTTCCTTCCTGATATTTCTGATGTCAAGGCGCAGGGGCGCCTCAAGCCCAACGCAGTGGCAGTGACACATATTCTTTGCCTTCCAGCTCCCAAGGCGAGGCGCAAGCAGGGCACAGTGGGAGGCACAGGGGAGCTGGCCTTCGTCTTGTCCAGGCAAGTCACCACAGGGGCGCCGATAGGTGGCGCAGGAGCGGTGATCTGCATCTTGGCCGGCGCTGGTGAAGGTGCTAGGAGCGCTTCAGTGGGAAGTGTCACCCGTTGGGGCGGCTGCAAGGGCCCGCGGGGGCGGTAGAGCAACAAAAACTTTGCTTCTTGATCGATCTTTACTCCTAAGTGCTTATAACTCCTTCCTTAGCTTCTTTTGATCTTCTTCTTCTGGACCAAGGAGTTAGTAGCATAAACCGACATTAATACAATAAAAAGACTCTAAAAACTACCCTAAATGATAGTGATTCCATCACCTATCAGCTGTCTGATCCGCCCCTGCGCCTCCATGAGCCGCCCCTGCGGTTTGTGGTGTGCTGCAGCCGGCATTGTTGACCCTTCACCCGTGCTTTACCTTTCTTACCTTATAAGTATCCTCTTTTACCTCCTGATGAGGGTTTCACTTCCTTACAACTTCATCTTCTCTCCCTTACGTTCTTCATCCTTCTTCTTCTACTTTGAATCTTCTTCTTGTTTTCCTTTGTCTTGCAAGAGTTTTGGAGTGGTTTGTTCCTTGTGGATGATGTTGATGGATGTTGTTGTGCTATTGAGAGATTCAGCCATGGTTGTGGTGTGAAGTTCTTCCTCTGTTAGGTTTCAGCTTGGTAAGATCTTTCTCTTCATCTCCTTTCTTTCTTCCTATCTTCATTTCTTCCTTCTTAGCTTAGAATTCCACAAGTTGAGTCTTGTGATGAGTTTCCTAGGTATATGTTGATGTATATATGTGTATGTATGTATGTATGTATGTTTGGGTTGCTGGATGCTGAAGAAGTGAAGAGAGGCGAGTGAAGGATTAAAGAGAAGTCGAAGATGAGCCCCTGTTGTCCAACCGCCCCTGCGCCGGGTGTGCCGCCGCCCCTGCGTGTGGTGTCACCCCCCCCCCCTGCGCCACTCTGTGTCCAGCTCTTGCGTCTTCCTTGTCACGGAGGTGCATCTTGTTTAGGGCTTTCCTAGGTTGGCATAGACCCTTTCCTTTCCTAGTGTCAGTGTTTAGTAGCATGTTAGGCATGTGTATGAGGTAAGGATGATGATGATTGTAATATCAATATATGCCGGTTATGGCCTTGAGAATTAGTCGGTTGTGAGGCTTTTGATTTGATATGATCCTTATGGATCCCTTGGGTCTAGATGTGATCCTTATATGTTCATGATGTGAGGATTGATATATATGTATATATATATGTATATATATATATATGTATGTATATATATATATATGTATGTATATATATATATATGTATGTATGTATGTATATATATATGTATGTATGTATATATATATATGTGTGTATATATATATATATGTATGTATATATATATGTGTGTATATATATATATATGTGTATATATATATGTATATATATATATGTATATATATATATATATATATATACATACATATATATATATATATGTATATATACATATATGTATATGTATATGTATATATACATGTATATATATGTATATGTATATATACATATATGTATATATCTGTATATGTATATATATATGTATATATCTGTATATGTATATATATATATATATATATATATATATATATATATGTATATATATATATATATATATATATATATATATATATATATATATATATATATATATATATATGCCTTGTTATCAGGGAGTGCTCATTCCTACGAGAATTGGAGAGTTGATTGTGGTTGAGAGTATCAGAAGTTGAGGTAAGTTCATAGGACTTACTTAGCTACCATCCTTATAGTGGGTGTATGTTTGAGTGGTGTGTGTGTGTCTTGCTTATGCAGACGTGGATTGTTTCCCCAAGGGGAAACTGTGACGTAGTAGAGGTTACGAGTATTTCAGGTAAGTCCATAGGACTTACTTAGCGTGCAGTTGTGGATTTGAATGTTTGGAATAGTTGTGTGTGTGCATATGATTGTTGCATTTATAACCTAAACCGGACTAGGATGACCACATATGTATACTTAAAAGGCCCAAGTGTATTATAACGGGTCGTGACCACTTGCGAAAGCTCGCGGAGTGGAGGAGTTGCTCGGAAGCTCAATAGTACAGGGGGCAGGTGGTAACTCCACCCCCACGAAAAACCTTGTGCTTTACGGGGGAAGAGCCGAGGATCTTTAGTTCCTCGTGTTACAAAATAAGTTGAATTAGTAATGGAATAACATAATTAAAGATAATAAATGGATGTGTGTGTGACATTGCATATTGCGATGTGTTGATGTGTGTGTATGCTATTACTTCATCCATATTCATTTTTGTTAGCTAACGGTTTATACCGTGTTGTAGATGATCTGCAGGTTAGGAAGACTACAGAGTGACCCAGATGGGTGATCAGTCGAGGGCTCCTGTACATAGGTTGTTCGTGGGATATGGGATACTTTGTACCTTAATGTTTTGGTTGCCGTTTTGTACTCGGATGTGCTATTGTAGACCTTTTGATGTATATATTGTACCTTTTTATGTATTTGGTTTTAATCTATTTGTGTCCTGTTTTAAGATCCAGTGAACTTGCTGTCAGGCTAGGGTCATGATCAATTGTGAAATCCTAACCCAGTAGCACCCCGAGTCCCGCGGATTTGGAATGTTACAGTTGACTTCCTAGGCTTCGGTTATTGTGCACCTCTGTCCATGTTCTCGAGTGAAAAGTATAGTAAAAATGCAAAAAAAGAAGTGAAAAGAACTTATTGGTGGATGTTGTGTTTTTGTTACAGTTGTGGAGTTTCTATCCACTTTCCCGGATTTGGCACCACATAACCTTTTATACATCCTACCCCTAACACATTTCTTGACCTCTATTTAAAAGCCCTTGAGACCTCGAGCTTGTGGATTGACTTTGTGGTTTAAATTGGATCTTTCAAGATTGATTTTGATAAATCTCATTTGCGACACATTATATGATTTCATGTGAAGTATGATTGTCTTTTTTGTACCTATAACTTGTTTTGACCATGTATTGATTATTATTGGTTATGAAGCATTCTCTAAGGGTGATTTATTAATAGAAGCACACAACCAAACACCTTGAACCTTTCTTGGGGACAAGCAAGAGGAAAGTATGGGTATTGTGATAATATGAACTATAGTCTAAGTAATGACATTTGTTTTGACGGTTTTTCTTCATTACTCTGCATGCATGGACATATATTCATATTGATTATGCTATTATTTTCCTACTTTCCAAGAATTAAGGTCTACACGTAGTTTGGTTGTATTTGTAGGAAATAGGGAACATTTTTTATCGAAAAAGAGCATGGAAGCATAAGGAGTCTAGAGAACGACATTATGGAACACTTTGGACTGCAAGAATGAGAGCAAGGACCATAGAAGATGGATGCAAGAAGGAATCAAGAGAAGAATCGAAGAAAAGTAAGTAACTGAGGAAAAATTGAAGGCAAATACTATCTCGACCGAGATGCTTTACTGGGCTCAATCGAGATCGTTGGCCCATGGCCCATATAATATTTTACCCTAAGTTTTTGTATAAAAATGGAAGGTGAATATTAATCTAGAAAAAAAAAAAAAAAAGAGGATTGACGGTTGGCGGCTGCGAGTTTTGTTCTCTTTTCAACGGCAATTGCGGAAGGAGTGCATCCAAAGGATTGGTTGGTTGAAAGGCTTGTGAAGATCAAGATCAAAAGTGAAGAAGAAGAAGAAGATTGGAAGACACTTGTATGGTTTTCTTGGAATGATATTTAGTTGCTTGTTATCATCTTTTGGAACACAATATTGATACTTTTCTGGATTGTTTTCCCCTTTTGATTATTGAGAACCTTTTGCTAAGTGTTTTATTCTCTTTTATTGATACTTTGATTGAATATTTCTTGATTTCTTTAAACATGATGATTGTTTGCTAAAACCCTTGCAATTCTAGGGTGACTGGTTTAAGGTTGTGGTATAGATGATGAAAGACTAGACATTTATCTCGAGTGGACCCGGAAAGTTGAGTTTAACCTATGTAGTTTTGTGTCTCGGGTTGTTCTTCAGGAATCTCGACCGAGATTGAGCTAGAACATAACGAGATTGGACTTGATCGACCGATTTTGTAGCTTAGGTTATAGTTTGCCAAATCTTATCCTTGTTGTACCTTTCCTGGTTTATATACAAGCCTAGGAAGAGACTTACCCGGTGATTCCTTTGCTTGTTTACCTATGATGATTAGTGTTAGGTAACAAAGGTTTATCCTTTGTTAGGCTTGAGTGTGACTTCACCTTATCTTTGTGAATTAACCTGAGACTTACCATTAAAGGTTAGTTCTATTCCCTTAGGTTGAGTTGTTGGTTTGAGATTATATTTCCTTTCCTTAAATCCTTAAGACTTACCCGAAAATAGGACCTTTGGTTTGGGAGAGCGGATAGTGAGACCTCCCCTGTGATCTATCCCATCTTAGAAACACCTTTCTTTAGTATTCTTAGCTTTGTCCGCGCTTATCCTTATAAGTCTTGAGTCGAAATCACAACCGGATACTTTGATCTCTAGAATCTGCATTCCCTTATCTGATTATCATATATCTTGTTCTTGTTGCTTGAGATTTGCTTATAACCTAAAGTTATATACCGTTGCTTGATTTCGTCAGTGTCCTTGTGTTCGACCCTGATATACTTGCTAGTATTGCGATTGATCCGTACATTGCGGGTTTGCATACAAACACACATTTTGGAGCGAACAATTCTCTACCGGCGTGTGTTACGGTGCACATCTTCAAGGAACGAGTGTTACAAACTTCGAGGGATCCTCTAGGATAGAGTCATCAACGCCGAAGTATTTAACACAAAGACACTTGAGTTCCTATGTGATTAGTGATGAGCATGGTGTGGATTCAAGGACGAATCCTTTTCAAGAAGGTATATGATGAGGAACCAACCCAGACACCAAGTATACAAGAATCAATCACTAAATCAAGAGCAAGAAAAATCCGAGAGGAGAAGCTATTGAAGATGATCAAGGAAGCAAGAAATATGAATCGGTGAAGAAATCTCGGCCTTGAGATAGAAATCACGCCCAAGATTTAGGCCGAAATTTGATATTTGTCGAGATCAATAAGATCTGTCGAAATCGCTTGTGTAATTACTATTTCGAAATTGCTTGTGTAATCTCTTCGGGTAAACGATAATACGTTCTTCCTATGGGTTTTTTTTCGAAATTGCTTGTGTAATTACCATTTGATACGACTTGTGTAAATTCTTTAGGGTTTTCTTGAAACTGCTAGTGTAATATCTATTTCATGTTTATTTGTTGTGTACAAGAAATAATTTTACTGTAGAAGAAGCTGAATCGAAAACCAGACCCCACATCACGATGGTTGTTTTTGGAAGATCTTTTTAGTTGAAAAATAAATAACTAAGGAGAAGAGAGGATAAAATAATTATGGAGGAGAGAAACATTAATTATTTAATTTTAAAAATAGGTTAGTGGTGTGAGGGGCCTAATATGTTTTCAATAAACAAAAAAAAGTCTTATTTCACCAAGTCTCTCAATTATTTTGGGAAAGTCAATTCTCTACACGCATATGACAACTCCAGTCTTATCTTTAGGAGGCTATGGCTTCGTTCGGTGACCAATGAGGATGAACCTGAAAGAATTATAAACCCCACATCATCCCCTTCATTCCGTTAAGCTAAGAATTGAAGGCTGAAATATTTGGGACAAAATTTATTCCCTTCAACCCAGTAAAACCCATTTCATCTCCTTCACTAACATACCCGGCCTATATAAGTTGGGGCTAATGCTAGGATTAGGATTGTTGCTTTACACTTGCAAACATATTTATAAAAAGAGAAGAACTAAAATTTCAAGCTAAAGGAAAAGATGACAAGACGTCCAAAGTAGTTTGAAAAGAGTGCAAAGATTTCCAGGAGTTTACGTATGAGGACAAGAGACTGCAAGTTATATTGATTTAGGTTATCTTAATTCGAAGGATTATAGTGGGAACTACAGTGTAATCAAGATAATCAATAAGTTCACTTTATAAGTCCGACCTAGTGAGACTTGGAAGGAAGTGATTTTATTTCAGTTTACTTGTTATTTACTTTCATATTCTACTAGTTAATATTGATTATGTTGGATAGGGACATCTTACTAGGAGGTACCCATTTTTATTGTTAACACGTGATTCATCAATTGATTTTAGAGCATGATTGCTTGATAACATCCATTTTAACATATTTTTCAAACTCATTCTTATCCATCTCTTGAGAATATACTATAATTTTTACATTGCATTTCCGAAGATCTTCTTCGCTGATATGTTTTGGTGATCTTCTCGTGCGCTCACATTATTGCAGACATTCTACATCTTTTTAGAGCTATAATGGAGTTATTTGTGGAAGAATGTCCTCAACACATTAAGATTCTCCAAGAAATTAAGAAAGTCAAGGTCCATGCCGAATTGCTTGAGATCTGAGAGTAAAGATAACGAAGATTTCTCGAGGCAAAGGGAGTGATCGGCCGATTTACCTACTCTAGTCGGCCAATTTCCAAATAATTTCCAAGCTTATGGTCATTTCTCCAAAATGATGTGCTTCGATACATACCGGTCAACTAATCCCATATGAGCAGTCGATTGGTCCCACTCGCATCGATTTGGATGATCTTTTCTCCTTTTTCTTTTTTTGGACTATCTTTTAATTTCTCGTCTTGGACATTTTTATAGTTTACTTACATATAGGGTTTGATAGATTTAGATGAGAAACTCAAGGAGAACGATGTTAGAATTCCTCCTATAACTAAGACATTTTCTCCATTAGGTTATTTATCCAATTTCCACTTCATAATTTCAATGAATAAGTTATAGTGTAGATTGGGTGACCATTGTGACCTAATGGGACGAGTTTTGAGATTTCATCGATTAATAATATTGAATTTTCGTAAGTTTTGGTTTGCTAAATTCTCTCCTTCTAGATTTTGAAGAGCTCGACTTTCATGGATAATCATTTATATTGAATATGATCATTTTCCTTATGATTATATATATTAATTCATGTGTTATGTTTGTTTAGAGTTGTCTATAAAAGATGCAAGAGGTGCGTATATATCATTTATTTTATCTTATTTGTGCTTTAAGGTATTGATCGCAAGATGCTAGAGTTGCACAATATTGTTGTAACATCCGGAATTTTCATTCCGGTTTGAGAGCGAGTTATCGATGTTCCCGCAGCCGCGGCTCAGTTTTCCCGCAGGCAAGAGGTGTTGAGTGACGGGTTTTATTCCAAAATCCCGTCCCGACCCCTCGTTACCTCGTCGTGTGCTTTCCGATTCCTTGGTTTCTTGAGTGAGGAGACAATGGGTCAGCTGATCCCTTGTTCCCCTCCCACATTTTCAGCCTTGTTCCCTCTCTCCTCTCACTCTTCCTTTCACGCTAGTTGCTCTTCCACTCTTCCTCTTGTGTTTCCTTCTTAATATCTCCTTGGATCTCGTGAGGTGTGGCCAGAAGGGGGATAGTTCCGGATTCAGTGTGGTAAGCTTCTCCTTCTTCCTCCCTTCTTCTTCCTTGTTGCATAGCTTCCTCTTCTCATCTTCTTCTCCATTGCTTTGGAAGTGGATTCTTCTTGATCTTTGCATGCATGTGTTTTAAGCTCAATTAGGTCATGTGGGAGAGCCTTGATACATTGATGATGTTTGGAGAAGACCCAACAAGAGAAGGAGGCCATTGGAGCCCAAGATCCACAATCGAAGATGAAGAAGACGACCCTCTACTGTTCGACCGCGGGGGCAGATCTTCAGAGCCGCGGGGGCGGCCAATGCCCTGAGCCGCAGGGGCGGCCAGCAGGAGCCGCAAGGGCAGCCATCGGGAGCCGCAGGGACGGCCCCTGACTCAGCCAGCACGCCCTTGCGGTCTTGTTCTCCCTTTTGCGGTTTTTCTTCCTTCTTCCGTGGTGAGTGCCCTCCCTTGAGCTTGTGTTCTTTGATGATCCTAGAGAGTGTAAGGATAGTATCATGATAGGTTTTGACCAAGGATGAATGAGAATGTCATGTAGTGGCTTTTGAGACCTTAGGCGAGTATGATGAGTATGTCGGACATCATAGATTTTTACCTTGTTCTTGGCTATTGAGTATGAGCAATGAGAGTTAGTAGGATGTTGAGAGATCTCCTCATGCGTTGAGTGAGATGTCAGTGTGATAGATTCTAGGATGCAGTCCTAGAATGAGAGTCAAATGATCTTGCGTAGATCGTTTGTGTGAGATGCCTTAGACGTTTGTGTTGAGCGAGTTGTTGTTGTATATCCTCTTGTGAGCAGGTTGTGGGCTTCTTCCCGAGGGAACTATGAGTGTTGTGAGTTATGTGTGAAGACGAGGTAAGTCTTCAGACTTACTTAGCTCCTATTTTTTGTATTAGATTTGATGCGTGATTGGTGGTGTGTGTTTTAGTATTGTTTATATTATAACAACGAAACCGGAAATAGGACGACCTTTATATACTGGTATTTGGCCCAAGTGTATGATAACGGGTGGTGACAACATTGCCTAATTCTTGCGGAGAGCTAGGGGGTTCTCGGTAACTAGCCTGGGCATGTAGATGGCCAGATGCATCGGTGCCATTCCTTGACGGTGAGTAGGAACCGAGGCGAGATCATGCGTTGATTCTCGTGTCACAAATAGAAAGTTGAATTAGTAACGGGATATGACTTAATAAGTACAAAGATAATGAACCGGACTCGTTTATTATGCTCATGTTGTGTGTTTGGATCATGTGGTGTGTTTTGTCTATTTACTTGTATTTGTGCCTTTCACCTTGTTTCTAATGATTCGAATATGAGCTAACGGTTTTATACCGATTGTTGTAGATTGCCTTGCAGGGTAGGAATGTGGCCGAGAGATCTAGAAGAGTGGGCAGCCAGGGTCCGTACATTTTAGGAAAGGTTGTTGTTTGGAGTTGTGTTGGAGTTTTGTAGGTTGTATTCTTGTAGGCCACAGTGTATGGCGTTCGGTCTTTGGAGTTGTTTTTCGGCTGTAGTCCGTCGTTTGTTTTCTTTTGGGATTCTTTTCATTGCATAAAAATGTATTTCATTTTGGCCTTTATTTGTGCCTTGTTGTAAGATCCGGTGAAATTGTTGTCAAGCTAAGGGTCGGGACCCATTGTGAGGTCTCCGTCCGTAGCATCCCGAGTCTAGCGGAATCGGGGTGTTAAAAAGTGGTATCAGAGCCTTAGGTTGACAAAAATGGCACTCGCAATCTTCTAAATGCCGAATGAGGAATAAACAAAATCCACACGGGTTTTGACTTTTCGTTTTCAAAATCACATGCATGTGTAACGCCCCAAATTTTGACGCGTTTGCGATACTTATTTTTTTTGGGCTTTTATCGATATATTATTAGCTTGAATAATATTATATAATTTGTAAGCGTATTTGTCACGCTAGGAAATAGCACAAAAAGCTTTACATTTATAAACTCGAACTAAATCCTAAACTACCTAGCGAAACCCGCAGTGTACGGATCGTTATGTAGAAAGGTAAGTATTCCGAGGTCGAACTCAAAGACTAAGGTGAAATCGAGTCAAGCAATGATCAAAAATAGTGTAAATCTAGGCTAAGACAAGATGAGGAACAAAGAAAATGGAAAACTCAATGTTTTTGTTGGTTTTTATGGTCATCGAGCAAGGGTCATAACTCATGCAAAGCAATAAATCAAACCACACCAAAAATCAGCACAAATAAACGAGTCAAATGAGATATTGATCAAGAGAAAGGGAAGACGGATTCTAGGGGTTGGAAATTCTGGTTATGGCATAAAACTCAAGTTATCTATTCATTCTTTGGATTGATTATGATATGTTGGGATTAAGTGTTCCTAAAATGGGATCAATTACCGGGTAAGTCTCATGATCTAACTAATCCACACCTAAGGTCTCATTACCGGTTAAGTCTCTAAGAACCTAAGGGGAGGAATTTAACACAAACCGGATTGTTTAATTAGGGATCTAACCTATCTTCACCGGGTAAGTCTCGGAAAGGGAAGTCCTAATCAACTATCCTAGCACATTTAATCCAATGGCGGCTTATTAGGCTCACCATTACCTAAGGTTTTGCTATTTTAGATTCTAAGGGCAAGGATTACCGGGTAAGTCTCTCCTAACACTTAGTCGCTACACTAGGACACCCTAGGGTAGGTTAAACTCAGCAAAAACTTAGGGTTTCAACAATTTTATGAACCTAAGATAAGATCCTTCGAACCAGGAAGAACCACGGTTTGTTCTACAGAAACCACGACCGTGGTTCTCCAAGAACTACCCGTGATTTCTAACAGTAGCTACGTTCATAACAAAAATCATCCAAAGGTAAATCTAAGTTCGTCCTATCATAGATCTAGCCATAACCTTCCTTTCCTTACCCTAGAATCACATCAATCTAGCCTACAACATTCGTATTAGGAATCAAAACAAGCAAGCATAGATTCATAACCTCCATTGCAAGAAAATGGGAGAAAGAAGATGAACAAATGAACTTCAAACACAATCTAAATCTGAAGATGAAATTAGAACGACTTACAACCCTTCCAAAGGAAGGTTCAAGAGTTCAAAAACTTCTAGAAATAAATCCGAAAATACAAGAGCTAAGTGTGTCTTCTCCTTTCCTCTTCAATGGCAATGGCTCCTTTCTTCTTCTTCTTGCACTTTCCTTCCTAGAAAAAGTTCTTCTTCTTCTTGGAATATATTTTGTCAAAGAAAAATGGAGAATATGTGAGCTGCTCTCAAACTACCCAAATCCCAGCTGCCTCTAACAACTATCAAGGACCACTTTTATAACCAATTCTTCATGAGCTGGCCATGAGAGTCGTGGCACAGCTGTCACGAGAATCTCGCAAAATCCACGGTCATTTCCACGGCCGTGGTTCTTCAGAGAACCGTGATTCTGTGCAGAAACTTCGCCTTGGATCATTAGGCTGTGGTTTGGTGCATGGCCTGTGTTGGCAAGGTTCCTTGAGTCCTTCTCAGCCCTTGCCTTGCGTTCTAATGAGTTTGGAAACGTGTCCTCTAAATGAGCGACCCTCAAACGTGTCGTTTCGGCTCGAAACTTCCCAAAATACCTACAAAACGCACACAAGTCCGTGTAGACGTCTATCTCGACAAAATACATGTTTTGAGTGCAAAACGTATTGGACTAGTGCTAGATAATGCATGATTGAGCGAGATTCTACCTAAATGTGCACCTAAAACTATGCTATAAATCGTGTTATCAAAATACCCCATACTTAAGGTTTGCTCGTCCCCGAGCAAATTCCCAACTATAGACTAAGAGATGACATGATTTATGTATGCAGAAAAATGGCAAAAATCTTTTTGGTTTTGTGCTTCTACTATTGGATCACCTTCATAGTCATGATCAATGGCAATTGAATAAGCAATTATGTATCAAACAATAAAGTCATGGAAAGACAATTGTACTTAACTCAAAAACATGCATGAGTTGGGAGGACGGAGATGTCAAGAAGATCAAGAGTCTATCCAATCTAGATTACTAAGTCTTACAAACATGCAAGTAGGTCATAAGGGCTTGTGACATAAAAGGCTAAGAAACGTTTCAATTGGGGAGGGGAATTTTCTAGGTATGTGATGCTAATCCGGGAATGAAACTAACTTCACTTCCTTGTCCTCGATCAACTTCCCCCAAGTGCATATTTTTCCCTATCTTGCTTTCTTTTCTTTTTCTTTAGCTCATTTTTGAGACAATGGCATTGGTGTACAATAGCCGAAACCTCGGTGATTAGCCATCCTCGGGCTTTTTTTCTTTTTCGAGGTGCATCCACACCGGGCACACATACCAAAGCTCGTTAGGGCTATTGGCTTATTTGACTTTGGCAAGGCACCAACACCCGATTATGTGAAGTGTACCGAGTTACTTGTCTTTTAAACCAACGCCCCCAAACCTATTTTGGCTACACTTCCACAATAATTTCAGCATTCCATTCACGACATTCTTTTCATTACATCTTCACCCCGCACTTGCTTTTTACACATTCAAACACACTAGCATGCTCCTATTCCCGGATGGGTTTAAAAGGAGGTCAAATTTTATATCAATTGAGGTGCTCAAGCAATCATGATCAAGATGAGAATTAGAGAAAGATGAAATGCCTTATTCATTCCTAGATGGTATGCAAGAACTATCATGTAATTCAAGAGAAGTAGTTCAAGTCTACATATGCATTTATCAATTCAACACATAAGGCCATTCATAGCCAATCACAAGACAAGTTTTCATCATTAGGATCATATCCAAGCCTAGAAAGCACAAACAATTTTTAAATTTTCTGATTTTTATGGAATTTTCGATTTAAGTATGTACAATGCAAGATATGTGCAAATATTAACCTATCCTAGATGCTCATCATGCAAAGGATCATGCAAACCCCACCCCATACTTAGAAACACATTGTCCCCAATGTGGTATTCAAGTAAAGAGAGTGAAAGAAGATTCTCACAATGTAAAATGGTTTTCTTCGGTATTTGGGAATTCTCAAGAGGATTGATGTTGGATGATCTTTTCAACCATGGTAGGGAGCTCTAAGCATCCTTCAAGCTTTGAAACCCGCGCTAGGCACCGCTAGCCGTCCAAGTTCCGCGTCCGCTCCACCCATGATTAGTGAGGGTTTCATCATCATCATTTCCAAGAAAGGTTTCCAATGCCACTAATGTTCTAGCACACATAAAATAGACAAAACACACAAAGCACACAAAAACAGAAAAATCTAAGCTAAAATGAAGAAAAAATGTTACCGATGGGATGCCTCCCACCAAGCGCTTCTTTAAGGTCATTAGCTTGACCAAGCTCGGGAGCGTTTATGGAAGGTGAAGCGGGGCGATCATGTCTATTGGGGCTCCCGGAATGTACTTCTTCAAGCGATGCCCATTCACTTTGAAATCTCCACAATGCTCCCCTCCTATCTCAATAGCTCCATGGGAAAAGATCTTCTTTACCACATATGGCCCGGTCCATCTTGATTTGAGCTTTCCGGGGAAAAGCCTTAGCCTCGAGTTGAAGAGAAGGACAAGATCTCCTTCACTCAACTCTTTTGGAATGATCCTCTTGTCATGCCACCTTTTGGTTCTCTCCTTGTAAATCCGGGCATTCTCATAAGCTTCCAACCGGAGTTCCTCAAGGGCATTGATATCAAGCAATCTCTTCTCTCCCGCCTCCTTGAGGTCAAAATTTAGCCACTTAATGGCCCAATAAGCTCTATGCTCCATTTCCACCGGAAGATGGCAAGACTTGCCATAGACCAATTTGTAGGGAGTGGTGCCAATAGGTGTCTTGAAGGCGGTTCTATATGCCCATAGTGCGTCATTGAGCTTCATGGCCCAATCCTTCCTTTTTCTAGACACCGTCTTCTCGAGGATGGCCTTGATTTCTCGGTTGGAGATCTCCACTTGGCCACTAGTTTGGGGGTGGTAGGGTGTGGCCACTTTATGAGTCACCCCATACTTGGCCAAAAGTGCTCCAAAATTCCTATTTGTGAAGTGCTTCCCTCCATCACTAATGATCACCCTTGGTGTTCCAAACCTAGGGAAGATCACTCGGTTGAAGAACCGCACCACCACCTTGGCATCATTCGTAGGAGAGGCGATTGCCTCTACCCATCTTGACACATAGTCCACCGCCAATAGGATGAATAGATTGCCACATGAAGAAGGGAATGGTCCCATGAAGTCTACACCCCACACATCAAAAATCTCAACTTCTTGGATGTTGTTCAAGGGCATTTCATTCCTCCTTGAGATGTTCCCCGTTCTTTGGCAAGCATCACATGCCGCTACAAAACCTTGCACATCTCTAAACAAGTTAGGCCAATAAAAACCGGATTGCAATACCTTGGCACACGTTTTGTGTGAGCTAGCATGGCCTCCACATGGTAGGGAGTGACAATGCCGGATCACACTCTCCATTTCATCTTCCGGTATGCATCTTCTAAGCACCCCATCCGGGCCTCTCTTGAATAGAAGTGGCTCGCTCCAATAGTAATGCCTTACATCGTTGAAGAACTTCTTCCTTTGTGAATATGATAATCCGGGAGGCACTTCCTCACACACCAAGTAATTCACAATGTCGGCATACCATGGCTCACTTCCCCTAGCCACTTGGAATAAGCATTCTTCCACCATTTACAATTGTTCATCCCGGAACGAGTCATCTATCGGGATGTTGTCTTTCCCAAGCTCTAATGGTGGGAGTCTACTAAGGTGATCCGCCACCGAGTTCTCGGATCCCTTCTTATCTCTTATCTCCAAATCAAACTCTTGAAGAAGAAGGATCCACCGAATCAACCTTGGCTTGGCATCCTTCTTTGTAAGTAGGTAACGGATCGCCGCATGATCCGTGTAAACTATGACCTTCGCTCCAACAAGGTACGAGCGGAACTTCTCAAATGCATACACTACCGCTAACAACTCCTTCTCGGTAGTAGCATAATTGAGTTGGGCATCATCTAGCGTCTTGCTAGCATAGTAAATAGCATGAGTGCGCCCTTCTTTCCTTTGCCCCAAAACGGCCCCAACGGCCACATCACTTGCATCGCACATAATCTCAAATGGTAGACTCCAATCCGGAGGTTGCATGATAGGTGCGGAGATCAAGGCGTTCTTCAACCTACAAAACGCTTCAAGACAATCTTTGGAAAACACAAAATCAACATCTTTCATTAGTAGGTTAGTGAGAGGCTTAGAAATTTTAGAGAAATCTTGAATAAACCTCCGGTAAAAACCGGCATGCCCTAAGAAACTCCTTACCCCCTTCACCGAGGTAGGTGGTGGCAACTTCTCTATTGTTTCAATCTTAGCCCTATCAACCTCAATGCCACGGTTAGACACCAAGTGTCCTAACACAATCCCTTCACTTACCATGAAGTGGCATTTTTCCCAATTTAAGACAAGATTTGTTTCCACACATCTTTGCAACACCAATGACAAATTAGCTAAGCAATTATCAAAAGAAGAACCGTAAACAGAGAAATCATCCATGAACACTTCCATGATATTTTCTATGTATTCCGAAAAGATAGTCATCATACACCTTTGAAAGGTGGCGGGTGCATTACACAACCCAAATGGCATTCTCCTATATGCAAATGTACCCCATGGACATGTAAAAGTTGTTTTCTCTTGGTCATCGGGGTGGATAGGGATTTGGAAGAATCCACTATACCCATCTAGATAGCAAAAGTGAGAGTGTTGAGCTAATCTTTCTAGCATTTGGTCAATGAAGGGGAGGGGAAAGTGATCTTTCCTAGAGGCCATGTTCAATTTCCTATAATCTATACACATTCTCCATCCCGTGACCGTCCTAGTTGGTATTAGTTCATTGTTCTCATTAGTTACTACCGTCATTCCACCCTTCTTAGGTACTACATGAACGGGGCTAACCCACTTACTATCCGAGATAGGGTAGATAATTCCCGCATCTAGCAACTTAATGATTTCCTTCTTGACCACCTCTTTCATTATAGGATTCAATCTCCTTTGATGTTCAATAGAGGGTTTGTGCTTATCTTCCATCATTATCTTATGCATGCACAAAGATGGCTTAATGCCAACCAAATCATCAATAGTGTAACCAATGGCTTTCCTATGCAATCTTAGTTCATGCAGCAATTTAGCAAGTTCATCATCACTCAAGCATGCATTAACAATCACCGGATATGTAGAATTATCACCAAGGAATGCATACTTTAAATGAGAGGGGAGGGGTTTGAGTTCAAGTGAGGGAGGACCTTTTTCTGTTGAGGACGATCCAAATAAGATTGGATGAGATGAATCCAAAGCAAATGAAGACTCCCCTTGACTCCTAGAAGCTTGATCATCATTAAGAGCTGATTCAGGGGAAACCACGGTTGGAATCACGAGTTGCTCAACTTCCACGACCGTGGTTCTTGCCAAGCTTGCTTCTCGGAGTTGTCCAGAGAGTTTGACGGCCGTGGTTCCTAAATCTCGACCGTGGAACTTGCAGCTGTTCACAATTTCTTCATGGCTCTCAAATCCAACTCTTGGCTCCTCTTCCAATGCCTTCAAGGCTTTGATCTCTTCATTGCAATTCTCCTCAACGTCTTCCTCCATCATACTCAAGGTAAGAACCTTTTCCAAGGGATCCTTGATCAAAATCGAGCTCACCATTTCTCTAGATTCTTCTTGCTCGACTATGTTGAAGATATCTTCATCAAGGGTTGGCCCTTTCATCATTGTGGACAGCTTGAACTTGATGTTCTCCTCTCCAATGTTGAAGGAGAGAGTCCCGTTCTTGCAATCCACTAAACATCCGGATGTGGCTAGGAAAGGTCTTCCTAGGATGATGGGAACCGGGTAATCCGCCGGAATGTCCAACACTACAAAGTCGATAGGCACATAGAAGCCTCCCAATTGCACCGGAATGTCCTCAAGAATCCCAACTGGATGAGTGATAGAACGGTCCGCCATATAGAGGGTCATCTTGACCGGTTTTGGCTCTCCTAGCCCGACCTTGTTACTAAGTGCAAGCGGTATGATGCTTACACTCGCCCCAAGATCACAAAGGGCTTCGTACTTCACGTCTCCTACTCCAATCGGAACACAAAAAGAGCCCGGATCCCTTAGCTTGGGAGGCATTGCCTCCTTCATTGTTTGGATTAACTCCGAGGATCTCTTGGTCATCCTAATCTCCCCATACTCCTCCAACTTCCTTTTGTTGGAGAGTATTTCTTTCAAGAATTTTCCGTATGCCGGCATTCCTAAGATGGCATCCATGAACGGAATGTTAATATGTAACTTGGACATTAGTTCAAGGAACTTACCAAAGTGATTGTCCAAACGAGCTCTTGCTCTTGATTGTGGGAACGGTAGTGGTGGCTTGTATGGAGGCGGTGCTACATAAGTTGGCTCTACATCCTTGCTCTTGCCTCCATCATCTTGCTTTCTTCCCTCTTCTACCACTACTTGACTCCCCTTAGCTTGGTCCTTGGGCAAAGGATCCTTCATACTCAACCCACTCCTTGTTGTGATAGCCAAAACTTGGCCTCTTGGGTTGTCTTCGGTTCTTCCGGGAAGCTTCCCCGGATCTCTATGTGCCTCACCCGCCTTTTGAAAGACTTGTGCTTCCAAGACCTTTTGAGCCTTAGAAATTGAAGTAACGGTGCTCTCAAGTCCACTCAATCTTCCTAGCAATTGTTCAAACATGACTTCGGTTCTATCCTTTGAAGGTTGAGTAAAACCGGGTGGAGGTTCTTGTGAAGCTCTTTGTGGTGGAGTTGTGCTTGTGGAGGCGGGAGGGTTCAAGGCTCCATCCGGATTAGAGTAAGAAAACCCGGGATGGTTGTGGTTTGGCCGGTAATTGTTGAATTGCCGGTTGTTGTTGAAATTTCTTGGGCCTTGGTAATTGTTGAAGTTGCCCCTTCCCATATAATTCACATCTTCCTCCTTGGAAGACAAGTTGGCTCGTGGAGGTGCTTGAGGAGTTGCTTGGCTCTTCAAGGTGGTAGTGCACAACTCTCTCAAGGACTTTAACTCATTGTTGATGGCGTCAAGCTTGAAATTGCTCATGGTGACTTCGCTCACCTCATATGCTCCCGCCTTTCTCCCTTCACTCTTCCTATGGGAGTACTTCTCAATCACTAGAGCTTGCTTCTCCACAAACTCCCAAGCATCATCTACATGTTTCTCCATAAATGTCCCACCGGAAAGAGATTGGAGCTTGAATTGGCTATCTTCATCAAGCCCCTTGAAGTAGATCTCCAATAGCTCAATCTTCGGTATACCATGGTGTGGGCAATCTAGGAGAAGGTCTTTGAATCTCTCCCAAGACTTGAACAAACTTTCTCTATCCCTCATCACAAAGGCATTGATCTTTCCCCTCAATTCGGTAGTCTTGGAAGGTGGGAAGAACTTGGTCAAGAACTCGGTTGTCATCTCCTCCCAAGTACCAACTCTCCCTTGTGGAATAGATTGATATCAAGCTAAGGCCTTGTCCTTAAGAGAGAAGGAGAAAGCCCTTAGCTTATGGTTGTTGCTCTCCAATCTCGGCGGTCTAAGAGTCTCCATCAAAATCTCATAGTTCATCAAATGTTGGTGAGGAGACTCTCCTTCCATCCCTCCAAATTGGTTATGCCGGATCATTTGTAGAACTTGAGGGCGGAGCTCGTAATCATGGGATGCGAGATCTCCTAGATTCACACCCGGTCGGTGTGCTCTTTGTGCCGGATCCATACGTTGCCCCAATGTTTGTGGCTCATCCATAGCAATGGGCACAACCCTAACGTTCACCGCCGGCTGCGGTTGTGGTGGAGGTGGAGGAGGTTGTTGACGGTTAAGCTCCCTTTGCACAAGTGCTTGCCTAATCTCCTCAATCTCCCTCCTAGTTGCCTCTTGCCTCTCATTGGCAAGTCTCCTTTCTTCCTCCAAGAGCTCATCTCTTAGCCTAATTTGCTCTAAGGCTTCATCCAACTCAGCTTGGAGATTCCTACCGGCCATCTCTTTCTCTTTTCGAATGCTCTTGGATCTAGATCTAAGGGTTTTCTCCGGTTCGGGATCGAATAGAGCTAAATCCTTGCCACGAGATCTTCGCATACACCTAAAGAGTAAGAGATGTCCTGAAAAGCAAAGACACACACCAAAGAGAGATCAAAAGCAACAAGAAAGATCTACACTACCAACAATCACGAAATGACTCAATCTAGACCTAGTCCCCGGCAACGGCGCCAAAAACTTGTCACGCTAGGAAATAGCACAAAAAGCTTTACATTTATAAACTCGAACTAAATCCTAAACTACCTAGCGAAACCCGCAGTGTACGGATCGTTATGTAGAAAGGTAAGTATTCCGAGGTCGAACTCAAAGACTAAGGTGAAATCGAGTCAAGCAATGATAAAAAATAGTGTAAATCTAGGCTAAGACAAGATGAGGAACAAAGAAAATGGAAAACTCAATGTTTTTGTTGGTTTTTATGGTCATCGAGCAAGGGTCATAACTCATGCAAAGCAATAAATCAAACCACACCAAAAATCAGCACAAATAAACGAGTCAAATGAGATATTGATCAAGAGAAAGGGAAGACGGATTCTAGGGGTTGGAAATTCTGGTTATGGCATAAAACTCAAGTTATCTATTCATTCTTTGGATTGATTATGATATGTTGGGATTAAGTGTTCCTAAAATGGGATCAATTACCGGGTAAGTCTCATGATCCAATTAATCCACACCTAAGGTCTCATTACCGGTTAAGTCTCTAAGAACCTAAGGGGAGGAATTTAACACAAACCGGATTGTTTAATTAGGGATCTAACCTATCTTCACCGGGTAAGTCTCGGAAAGGGAAGTCCTAATCAACTATCCTAGCATATTTAATCCAATGGCGGCTTATTAGGCTCACCATTACCTAAGGTTTTGCTATTTTAGATTCTAAGGGCAAGGATTACCGGGTAAGTCTCTCCTAACACTTAGTCGCTACACTAGGACACCCTAGGGTAGGTTAAACTCAGCAAGCATAGAGGCAATGGCATAGCCTACAACATTCCTTACCCGTGATTTATAGCATAGTTTTAGGTGCACATTTAGGTAGAATTCTCGCTCAATCATGCATTATCTAGCACTAGTCCAATACGTTTTTCACTCAAAACATGTATTTTGTCGAGATAGACGTCTACACGGACTTGTGTGCGTTTTGTAGGTATTTCGGGAAGTTTCGAGCCGAAACGACACGTTTGAGGGTCGCTCATTTAGAGGACACGTTTCCAAACTCATTAGAACGCAAGGCAAGGGCTGAGAAGGACTCAAGGAACCTTGCCAACACAGGCCATGCACCAAACCACAGCCTAATGATCCAAGGCGAAGTTTCTGCACAGAATCACGGTTCTCTGAAGAACCACGGCCGTGGAAATGACCGTGGATTTTGCCAGATTCTCGTGACAGCTGTGCCACGACTCTCATGGCCAGCTCATGAAGAATTGGTTATAAAAGTGGTACCTTAGTCTTTGAGTTCGACCTCGGAATACTTACCTTTCTACATAACAATCCGTACACTGCGGGTTTCGCTAGGTAGTTTAGGATTTAGTTCGAGTTTATAAATGTAAAGCTTTTTGTGCTATTTCCTAGCGTGATAAGTTATCGAGCAAGGGTTAAGTCTCTAAGAACCTAACTCATGCAAAGCAATAAATCAAACCACACCAAAAATCAGCACAAATAAACGAGTCAAATGAGATATTGATCAAGAGAAAGGGAAGACGGATTCTAGGGGTTGGAAATTCTGGTTATGGCATAAAACTCAAGTTATCTATTCATTCTTTGGATTGATTATGATATGTTGGGATTAAGTGTTCCTAAAATGGGATCAATTACCGGGTAAGTCTCATGATCCAACTAATCCACACCTAAGGTCTCATTACCGGTTAAGTCTCTAAGAACCTAAGGGGAGGAATTTAACACAAACCGGATTGTTTAATTAGGGATCTAACCTATCTTCACCGGGTAAGTCTCGGAAAGGGAAGTCCTAATCAACTATCCTAGCACATTTAATGCAATGGCGGCTTATTAGGCTCACCATTACCTAAGGTTTTGCTATTTTAGATTCTAAGGGCAAGGATTACCGGGTAAGTCTCTCCTAACACTTAGTCGCTACACTAGGACACCCTAGGGTAGGTTAAACTCAGCAAAAACTTAGGGTTTCAACAATTTTATGAACCTAAGATAAGATCCTTCGAACCAGGAAGAACCACGGTTTGTTCTACAGAAACCACGACCGTGGTTCTCCAAGAACTACCCGTGATTTCTAACAGTAGCTACGTTCATAACAAAAATCATCCAAAGGTAAATCTAAGTTCGTCCTATCATAGATCTAGCCATAACCTTCCTTTCCTTACCCTAGAATCACATCAATCTAGCCTACAACATTCGTATTAGTTATTTTCCATATGTATTTTAATTTATGTTAATTTTTTTTTCTTCTTTCCTTCTACCTTGCTTCTCCCTCCACGCCAGGGATGATAGCGTGTGTTCAGCAGATGAGCCCACTCGACTCCTCGCTTCCCCAAAGCAGCCTGCGCTAGCCGACCCCTCGACTCCCCCCTGTTTGTCCCTCTGCAAAACTCGAACACCTTTTGCCCAACTCTCTTCATTCTCCTCCTTTCCCTCTTCGTTTCACCATCTCGATCTGGTCTCTCTGTCTCTCGGTTTTTCTCTTCTGCAAGCCCAACAGCGACGCCACCGGAGAAGGTTCGCCTTCGCCGGAGAGGTCCCCGCTTTGCACTCGCCCTTGCCCTCTTCTTCACTCTTGTTCCTCACGCCGCCTGTCTGCCCTTGCCTTGGCCACCATTGCCGTCGGGCCTGGAAGGAGCCTCACCTGTCGAGCTGCAAATTGCCTTCGACGTCACCTGAGGGAAAAGAGATTGACGGCTGCCGCATTCCCTAGCAGCGCCGGAAAGGAGCCAAGAACAACCGCCATCTCGTCTTCCTCTTTCCCTCTCTGTTTTCCCCACCACTCGAGCACCCTCTCCGCTCCACTACGCCGGAGAAGCCAGCGTTGCGCTGCCTCGCCTCTCCTGTCCTTCGACGCCGGAGAGGAGCCTGCCTCGCCTTGCTTCCGAAGCTGCCAGCGCCGCCGCCCCTGCCTTCCTTCTTCCTCTGTCGTTGTATCTGTTGAGTTGAGGAAAACTCTTGTTCACATACTAAATCGGGGCCCCTCAATTTGGTATAATGACACCTTGTACCCTTATTTTTGGTATAATTGCAGAATGTACCCTACCTCTATAATTGCAGTTTTGACCCATCATTGGAAGTTGCACTTTATACCCCTGCAGAAATTAATTATAGAAAATGGCCCAAGTTTCGGGAATTTGAATTTATGCCCCTGATGGAATATATATTTTATGTTTTGGCCAAAAGTTATTTTCGGGATAAGGTTTAAGTTCTTGAGTTCCGTATTTACGGCCCGGAGTTTGGATTGCGGGTTTACGACGCATGTTGTGATGTTGTGTACTTTGCCCCGGAAATGGCTTAGCGGTATTGAACCTTGGATTTTGTCTACGGGATCTTCCTATAATTGAAACGCAATATATTATGCCTTGTTGGATTAAATTCGGTTTATGGCTCAAGTTTTAATTACGATTTTATGACCAAGTTTCTAGAATTTCGTATTTTAATCGGAAGGTTTTTGTGGGTTTTGACGTGGCCTTTTGAAACCGGGATATTTTTGTTAAAGTTATATATATTATATATCTTCCGATCAAATTTAGCGTACGAGCTAAATTTGTCTAGTTTTGATGTTAGGTTCGGAAGCATCCCGATCTAGCTATGTTTAGTATTAGTATCATGCTAGGTTGGATCTAGCATAACTTAGAGAGAATGCCAAGTAGTGGCCTTGAACCGTTTGCCGCTGTTGGATGGTTTACGAACTTAGTGGTGATGTTTGTAGTACGATTATAGGATGATCTTCGAGATTAGAAGTTGAACCTAGCATGCTAGGGTTTTGACCTCATATAGGTTCTAATCAATAGCTTGTTGGTTAGTTATTGATTGTATGACTTGTCTGATCAGGCGATGAGTTACATTCCTGCGGAAATTGAGTACGGGATTTAGCGGGTTTATCATAGGGACAGGTAAGTCTCCGGACTTACTTAGCTTGTATTCTCTGTATTAGTTTCAATGCGTGTTAGGTGGTGTGTGTTTGTTGTTTATGTGTTGTGTTTATTGTTTATGATCTAACATCTAAACCGGTAATAGGACCACCGACTTTATATGTTTATATTTGGCCCAAGTGTATGATAACGGGCGGTGACCGCTTGTCTAGTCCAAAATGGGGATGACTGGGAGGTGCCTTACAACCAATCCAACGGGTGATGATGATCCGCATCAAGTACAAACCCGTATGGTGAAAGGGGACAAGGGCGAGATCGTTAAGATTCTCGTGTTACACCATAAATGGAATTAGTAATGAGATGACGTAAATGGAAAGATAATAAACCAGCTTGTGTGTTTTGGAGCATGTTGTGTGTTTATGATGCCGTGTGTGTGTGTGCCAATACCATGATCCTAATGCCTTGAATACTAGCTAACGGTTTTATACCGGTATTGTTGTAGTTACCCTGCAGGTTAGGGATGCGGCGAGAGATCTAGTAGAGTGAGCAGCCGGGGTCCGTACATTGTAGGATAGGTTTGTGAGTGGAGTCTTGTATATATATATATATACATATATATATATATATATATATATATATATATATATATATATAGAGTATAGATCCTATGAGAACACTCTCTAACGTGAGAACATGAGAACAGATTCGTAATTATTATTAGTTTTGTTACGAATGTGCCATATCGTTTAATGTATTATTCGTAGTTATTGTTGGTTGAGTGAATTATTCGTAGTTATTGTTGGATTCCTAATTATTATTATTCGTAGTTATTATTATTTTTAATATTTACTCTAACCCCTCGTTTGGTTGCATGAGAAGGGAATGGAATGGAAACGGAAACGAATCAAGTCCATATTCGTGACATTATACACTATGTACACCTCTAACATCATTGAAAATAATCTCATTTTTTAGTGTAAATGCAAGTGGAGGAAGGAGGAATTGATGCTTTTAATACCCTATAGGGTAATAAAATGGGGGAATGGAAACAAATTTTGTATGGAGGATGAGGGAGACTCCTCAATTGAGACATTTTTTGTGGATGAATAGACACATGAGAATTGACTAAATTCATCCTATCAACGGAATGATTCCGTTTCCATTCCGCTTCTCCAACCAAACGCCCCCTAAATCTCGACCCTTAATACTCACATCCAACGGTGTACAATTGTTCTCATGTTCTCACGTTAGGGGGTGTTCTCATGAGAACCACACCCTATATATATATATATATATGTATTGTATATAGTATGTTTTCTACGTTTGGTCGTTGGAGTTGTTGACTCGGCTGTGATCTTTTGTTTGTATGGTTTCAGGTCTCATTGCATTGCATACAAAAATGTATTTTGTTTTGGCCTTTTTTTGTGTCTTGTTGAAAGATCTGGTGAAATTAATTGTTGTCAGGCTAAGGGTCGGGACCAATTGTGAGGTCCCAACCCGTAGCGCCCCGAGTCCCGCGGATTTGGGGTGTTACAAAAGTGGTATGAACGCCCTAGGTTGACAGCAATGGCACTCGCAATCTTCTAAAGGCCGAAGGAGGAATAATCAGAACCCGCAAGGGTTCTAACTTTTCATTTTCAAAATCATATGCATGAGTCGGGTTTGGGATGGAATGTATGAGACCACCACTCCTTCTGCGGATCTCGGTAGCATAGTTATTGGATTTTTAGTATATATAGATATTTATATAGATGTAGATATGTATCGTGGACTTAGGATGTTTTTGGGACTATTATTGTATGTGGATTGTAATTGCATGATGGACATGATTTATGTGTGTTGGTTTGAGATTATAATTCCTTTCCTTAGTACCTTGAGACTTACCCGGTGATAGGTTCTTTGGCTTTGGATTGTGAGTAGTGAGACTTACCCGGTGATCTGTTCCACTTTAGTAACACCTTCCCTTTGCAAAATCTCAGCTTTGTCCGCTTATCTTGAGATCTTGAGTTGGAACCACAACTAGATGCTTTATTCCCTAGAATTGCATATTTTCATTAATTGACTATATTATCATCTTTGATTGCTTTAATTGTTTTTGTGGTTAGTTGTAATATTGACAACCTATATTGGTTTTGTTTCACCTAAGTCCCTGAGATCGACACCCCGGATTTCTTGGTTTTACTACGATTGACCCGTACACTATGGGTTCGCATCCTTGTTTTGAGCATATATCTTGGGTTATAAATTTAAAGCTTGCACACACCATTTAGAGCAAACAAGTTTTTGGCGCCGTTGCCGAGGACTTGGTCTAGACCAAGCCGGTTGCGGTCGTCTTTTGGGGTTGTTGCCCATGTTATTACTAACCACTCTACTTGAGTGACTTTCGCAGGTTCTTTTTCTTAAGTTTATGCGAAGAACCCGTGTTGGGAAGGAAATCGTTCCTTACGATCCCGAACCAGAAAAGACATATAAGAGACGCTTGAAAGAAGCAAAAATGGCCAACGAAGACAATCGTGATCTTGAGGCCGAATTGAAGGAGGCAATGGAACAACTGCGCCTCAATAGGGAAGAACTGCAGCGCGAAAGGGAGGAAAATCGCACCCGAGCTGCAGAGATTGAAGCAGATATGACTGAGTTACGAGCTCAGATTCTACATCGACCAGATCCTCGACCGAGGCAGGACCCCGCTCCAGCTGCGCCGGCCGAGATACTTCCACCTCGGATGCTAGTCCGAGATGTTCTTTTTGCAGGTATTCCACAGACCCTAGGGCAGAGGATGGACCCAAACCAGCAAGTGAGGCGTCCAAGAGTCAACAGTAACACCCCAAATTCTGAGAACTCGGGGAGCTACTGGTTAGGACCTCACAATGGGTCCCGATCTTAGTTTGACAACAATTTTACTTGGATCTTACAAAAAGGCACAAAAGTATTTTAAACATTTGAAAACTTTAAACAATATATACATGGAGAATATGTATCAGCCTTACAAGAAAAGATACTAAAACGACGCATATGAAGAACAGAAGACATTCCCGTCCCCAACTAAATGAGTACGTGGACCCGGCTGACCATTTTCTCCGGATCTCTCTACAACTGTCTTAACCTGCAAGGCATCTACAAGCGGTATAAAACCGTTAGCTAACATTATATGCATAAGGATAAAGGTAAAAACACAAACACACAACATACACAATCAACATGCAACACTCAATCCTTTTATTATCTTTAATTAGGTGATAGGTTATTACTAATGATACTTATTTTGTGACACGAGGGATTTCCAAACCTCGCCCCTGTCCCCGTTTACCAACGCGGAATGGTACTAATGCATTTGACCGTCTACCTGACTGGGCTGGTTGCAGGGAACCTCCTAGACTCTCGCAAGAGCTAGGCAGATGATGTCACGACCCGTTATCATACACTTGGGTCAATTACATAATATAATAAAGTCGGCCTAATCCGGTTTTGTTGTTTATCATAACTAACAAACACCACTCATACACATTACACTCATACAAGAAGTCAGCTAAGTAAGTCCGTGGACTTACCTGAATCAGATCTCGATTCTCTTAATCACAACTCAATTTGTAACTGTATAACTCGGTTGCCTGTCAAAGGAGGCAAGTGTGCCAGCACACTTTTTAGGTAATTAGAAGTCTAAGACTTCTAAGGTAGTAGATCCTATTAGATCGAGATTTAATATAGTACCAATTTATGGTAAAATGACTATTTTACCCTTGGTCCCAAAACTTCCAAAAATCTCGTAATACGTACTTAAATTCTTACTTGAGGCTAACTAGCCATATTCTACTCTCTAGGATGATTTTAGGTAAAAACTAGAGAAACTACACTTTTCTATTTTCCGAAAAGTCACTAAGGTCCAACTTCAACTCCAAATATGAAACTACAATAAACTTATAAAAATTCCAAAATAATTCTCTAAATTATCTATGATATCCAATCTACTCATAGGAGCAAGAATTTCTTAAAACTGTTCAACTATCACTTCTACAAAAATCCTTAAAGTTGGCTACAACACTAAAAATGTCCTATACTTAGTCAAAATTCACTACTGGAAAAACAACTCAACTACTCTACTTTGGGACCTTATAACTTTTAATCCTACCGTTCATTTATTCTCAAATTTTAACACAGTAAACTCCCTATATCCATCTATGATCTATCAAAATTTCAACGGTGGATCTTCAATACAACTCCTTAACATTGGTCTACAATATCGACAGTTTCCAACTTCCCAAAACTGAAGAAAACACCATTTATTTACAGCAGATTTGTTTCTACTATATCTGACACCCTCTTCTAACCCCAACTAATTACTGATCCCAAGGTCCTAAGTTCATCAGCAGCACACAGTACACTCTATATTATTCCATTACAGAAGCTACGTAATCAAGGAAGGGAGAGGAGAATCTAGTTATTCCACACTTACGAAATTCAGCAAACACTTAACAAAATAACACACTGTCATAACTTTGAAAAATCCTAACTCGTAAACCACTCGCTGGAATTATCCCAAATTTTGATATGTTCTACTATAAAACCTTATCTATAAGATATCCAAAATTCAGCAGCAAAGGAGGAGTATAACTTACTCAAATCTGTATCATAAAACTGTATCAACATGCAATTTTCCAACACTTATAAATTTCAGCACAAAAGAAAAACTGTTTACGACCCAATCTTTGAAAAATCATAAATCCTAAACCACTTGCTGAATTCCTCCCAAATTTTACTATGTTCTACAACAATATGCCAACTATATCATATCCAAAATTCAAGTCCAACAGAGATCAAAAGCCCATTCAAAACAGTCTCAGAAAACTTCATTCCAAGCAGTTTTTCTCAAACTCAGGACACTTAGAAAACTGCATGAGGAACCAACTTGAAAAAATCATATCTCCTAAACTAGAACTCGGAATACGCTCAAATTTCAGTATGTTCTACACTGCAATACCGACAACAACATATCCAAAAATCAGGAGCAAAGGATGAGTCTAGCTTACCCAGATCTAAACTCAAAGTGGATTGTTCATCAATGTTGGAAAACTGAGATGTAACAGCTCTCTGAAGTTGCTCCTTTGGCTGAAATGTATGGGTTTAAAGATGGTTTAGAGGCACCCATTGACACATAAACATGGAGGGGAAGTAAGGAGGTAGATGTGGGTCTTACCCGGCTCCAAACTCGAAGGCAAGAAGGACGAGGATGGCTCTCACGTTCATAGCCTTGTCGGAAACTGAAGAGGTCCATAAGGAGGCTGCTGTGCACGACTCCAGGGGCTGGAAGGCGACCGGAGAGGAGGGTCAAGGCTGGTTCGACTGGGGATGAGGGCACGCGTGCACTGCTGTTGTCGACATTGGCTGGAGAACGCGAGGCTGGAGGTGCTGCGAGGAGCCGTTCTGCGTGCTGCACCAGGAGGAGATGCCAAGGCTGCGTTGTTGTTGTTGCTGTGTACAGAACAAGAGCAAAAGATCGAGAGGAAGGAGAAGAGAGACGTGCTTGGGAGGGCTAGGGTTCACGTGAAAGCTGCAGCTGGGAAGGAGAACAATTGTCAGAAGATTTGCAACTCCTTGTTGGGCTTAACTGGCTTGTTCCTGCAGGCCCGAATGGTAGGGTTTCAAAGGCCAAACTCAGCTTCGTAATGGGCCCGGATGACCTTGTCATAACTTAGTCATGGGTTTGTCAAATGGGTCAATTATTATAAGGCTTGCAAGAGTGTTTTAAGAATGTTTTATATGATTTAGTTTCACATAAAATCATAGAAGTTGGGAAAAGAATATTTTATGTGATTAACTCTTCGCATAAAATGACAAGATTTTAGTTGACTCACGATTTACCGGAAATTAAATTTCCAGGTATTACATCAACCTAGGAGATCTAGTGGAGCATGATTATGAACTTCGACCGCAAGTTCTTTCCATGATTTTCCAATGCCAGTTCGGAGGGCTAGAAAGGGAATCTCCACATCAACATCTGCAAAACTACGAGATCTTGATGGAGACCTTGAAACCTTCAAGAGTGGAAAATAATAATTACAAGCTAGAGCCTTTTTACTTTTCTTTGAAAGACAGGGCGCTTACTTGGTACTAGTCTCTTCCTCCCGGAAAGATCAACACTTGGGAGGAGATAACGACGGAGTTCTTAACGAAAATCTTTCCCCCCTCCAAGACAGCCGAAATGAGAGGGAAGATCAACGCATTTAACATGAAGGACAAGGAGAGTTTGTCCAAATCATGGGAGAGATTTAAAGATGTTCTTTTGGATTGCCCACATCATGGGATTCCAAACATAGAGTTGTTGGAGATTTACTTCAAGGGAATGGATGGAGCTACCCAATTCAGCCTTCAACTACTATCCGTCGGCACATTCATGGACATGCCGATTGATGAAGCTTGGGAATTTATTGAAAAACAAGCTTTGCACATGGAGAAGTACTCACACCAAGGAGCTGAAAATGGAGTTAAGAGAGTTAATTTCCAAGAGGCTCCATCAAATGATAACCAACTTACCTCCCTCAAGAATGATGTGAAGCAATTAAAGGAACTTTTGGTTGCTCACACCAAGAAAGAAGAGGAAGGATATCAAGGCTCAAGGAACAACAATGGTTACCGGAACAACAACAACGGTTTCCGGAACAACAACTACAACAACAATAGAGGATCCAACAACAATATTTGGAGGCCAAACGATCAAAATTCGGGTAATTCTTACTCTAACTCCAATTCAAACAACTCTTCTAATCCCTTTCTCTTTTCTTTTTCTTCTATTCCATTGAAGAGCCAGGAGCCTGGATCAAGCTCGTCCCAGCCAGAAAAGAAAGATGCAGTGCTGGAGGCTATCTTGATCAAGCTCAATGCTATGGAGACGTCCATGACTTCATTTTCGAAGGAACAAAAAGCCTTGGAACAACAATTCTTTAATGAGGCGAATGAAGCACCAAGAGATCTAGGGAAGCTTCCAGCAAGGACAGAGAGCAACCCTAAAGGACAGATCATGGCAATAACGATGAGAAGTGGACTGAAAACTACAGATCCAATGCCTCGGTCTATGCCAGTGAAGAACACCTCGGTCTAGGTACAGACGAAGAACACTTCGGCCGAGGTACCAACCGAGGTGGAGCCTCAAAGAGCGTCGGACAAAACTGAAGTTTATGTCCCACCTCCTGCATATAAACCACCACTTCCATTCCCTCAGTCAAGAGCCAGAGCACATCTAGACAAACACTTTGGTAAGTTCCTTGACTTGATGAATAAACTCCATATTAATATCCCTTTCCTTGATGCTATTCTAGGGATGCCCGCATATGGGAAGTTCTTAAAAGAGATTCTATCAAGGAAGAGGAAGTTGGAAGACTTTGGTGAAGTAAGGATGACATTTAAATCCTCCGAGCTCATTCAAATCATGAAGGAGAAGATGCCACCCAAGTTAAGGTATCCCGGCTCATTTTGCATTCCCATTCAAGTTGGGGATGTCACTTGTGAAGCGTTGTGTGATCTAGGAGCCAGCTTGAGCATCATCCCGCTAGAGCTATGTGTGAGGATCGGACTTGGAGAGCCCAAGCCGGTGAAGATAGGATTATACATGGCGGACCGCTCCATTACCCATCCCGTGGGCATTTTGGAAGACGTTCCGGTTAAATTAGGTAACTTCTATTTACCTATAGACTTTGTTGTGCTTGACATTCCCGCAGATTATCCCGTTCCTATCATTCTCGGGAGACCATTTCTAGCAACTTCGGGTTGCAATGTGGATTGTAAGAACGCCAAGTTGCAATTCAACATTGGCGGAGATCAAGTTGAGTTTGCATTGCTTGCGGCAATGAAAGGAGAGCCGCTGGGAGATGATATCTTCAACATCTATGATGAAGAAGAATCAAGAGAATTGGTGAGCTCTATCCTTATTAATGATCCACTTGAGAGAGTTATTAGTTTTAGCTTAATGGAGGAAGGTATAGATGCTGCTTGTGATGCAGATATACGGAGCTTAAAGGCACTGGAAGAAGATCCAGGAGCTAAGATTGAAAAGCTAATCCAGGAGAAGAAAATCTCCAGTTCCGATCCAAGTTGCAGTACCTCGACCGAGGCACTTTCTGGACCGAGCGAGGTGTTCTTGATTGAAGAACATCTCGGTCACCCTCTCTGGACCTCGACCGAGGCCGCAAGCGAGATGATGTCAACTGAGACTTCTGAGAGTTCAGTTCTTCGATCTAAGTCTACTCCACCGGAACGAGGAAGCGAGGATCCCTCTCAGAAAGCACCCCCAGTTGTGGAGCTTAAACAACTCCGAGTCACTTGAGGTATATTTTTCTTGGATCGGATTCTACTTATCCCGTCATCGTTAGTGCTTCCCTCTCCGAATCTGAATTATCTAAACTAATGCATGTCCTGAGGAAGCATCGAAAGGCTTTTGGTTATACTATTGATGATCTTATTAGCATTAAGCCTTCTTTCTACATGCATAGAATTCTAATGGAGGATGATCATAAGACTTCACGGGAACCTCAAAGACGGTTAAATCCGATCATGAAAGAGGTCGTGAAGAAAGAAATTCTTAAGTTGTTGGATGCAGGTATTATATTTCCTATCTCGGACAACAAGTGGGTGAGCCTAGTGCACGTAGTTCCGAAGAAAGGAGGGATGACCATTGTGAAAAATAAGAACAACGAGTTGATCCCAACTAGGACCGTTACGGGCTGGAGGGTGTGCATCGATTATAGGAAGCTGAACGTGGCCACTCGGAAGGACCATTTTCCACTTCCCTTCATCAATTAAATGCTCGAACGGTTAGCCCAACATTCACATTTTTCCTATTTAGATGGTTATAGTGGCTTCTTTCAGATTCCTATCCATCCGGATGATCAAGAGAAGACCACTTTCACTTGTCCGTGGGGGACATTCACTTATAGGAGGATGCCATTTGGATTATGTAATGAACCCGCCACCTTCCACCGATGCATGATAGCTATCTTCTCCGAGTATAAAGAGTAGATCATGGAGGTATTTATGGATGATTTTTCAGTATATGGTTCTTCTTTTAATGATTGTCTATCTAACCTTTCTCTAGTGCTACAAAGATGTGAAGACACTAATCTCGTCTTGAATTGGGAGAAGTGTCACTTTATGGTTAATGAAGGCATCGTACTAGGACACCTCGTTTCCAACCGAGGTATTGAGGTTGATCGAGCTAAGATCGAGGCTATTGAGAAACTTCCTCCCCCTTGTTTTGTTAAGGGTGTGCGGAGTTTTCTCGGGCATGCAAGTTTTTATAGGAGATTCATCAAGGACTTCTCGAAGATTTCTAAACCACTAACTAAACTCTTGAATAAGGATGTTGTTTTTGAGTTTTTGCAGGAATGTCTCGATGCATTTTACAGGATTAAGGAAGCACTGATCTCCGCTCCCATTATCCAGCCTCCGGATTGGGCCTTGCCCTTCGAGATCATGTGTGATGCGAGTGATGTGGCGGTAGGGGCGGTGCTTGGACAAAAGAAGGATGGCCGGACCACCGCCATTTACTATGCTAGCAAGACGCTAGACGAAGCCAAGCATAACTACACCACCACTGAAAAGGAGCTATTGGCGGTTGTATATGCTTTTGAGAAATTTCGATCTTACTTAGTGGGAGCAAAAGTTATTGTTTACACTAACCATGCAACTATTCGTTACTTGCTTGCTAAGAAGGATGCTAAGCCACGTCTTATTCGATGGATTCTCTTGCTTCAAGAGTTTGACCTAGAGATCCGCGATAAGAAGGGATCCGAAAACTCTGTTGCGGATCACCTCATCCGGCTACCTCCCTCTTCCCGCGAGAAGGACAAACCACCCATAGACGATTCATTCCCCGATGAGCACTTGCACTTGCTGGAACGTTTGATAGAATTATTTCTCTCACCCCCGATGAAGATGAAGTATGGGGTGAGGACACCTTCCCGCATGTTTAGAGGTGCCGTACGGTCCAGCTAGCGACCTTAAACCAAGCGCTTCTTGGGAGGCAACCCAAGGCATTGCTTTCTTTTCCCTTTCCTAGTCTAGCTTTAGATAGTTTGCTTTTGCTTTGCTTTGCTTTGTTTTTGGCTTCCTAGACAGAAAACAGGTAATCTCTAAGGAAGGAATACAACCCAGGAGCAACATTGGAAGGACAAAAGTTCGAGAAATTGAGAAGACGGAGTTTGACTGAGACACATCTCGGTTGCTGTCACAGCACCTCGACCGAGATAATTCTTGAGCATCCAAGGCGACTAGGGCTGACACATTCAACCTCGGTTCAGACACCTCGGTCCATTCGGGACCACCTCGACCGAGGTGACAGCAGATTTAGTGAGGGGTATAAAAAGGGAACGATTTCTCTCTCTTCCCTCCCTCACCTTCTCGACCGCGGCGCTAATCTCACCTTGCTTCTTCGATTCTCACTCGTTTTCGATTATTTTTGCTTCGATTCTGAGAGGAAAGGCTAGAGGAACGAAGTGCAAGCAAAAAACTGCAACAAAAACGCCTCAAATCCACCGAATCTGGGGTAACAAAACCAAAAACCCTAACTTCTCATCTTTTACTGATTTGGAAGAAATTGGCTTTGGTTGCCAATTATTTTTGTTGGAAAATGATTAAGTACCCCTTAGAAACAATCTGTAGTGATATTGGAGGAAAACAATGAATTCCAGAGAGTTGAAATCGAACAGCTTTACACCTCAGTCCAGTCGACCTGCGCCTCGGCCGAGGTGATTCTTGAGCTTTGACAAGCAACCGAGGTGCTCTGACAGAGAGAGAAAATAAGCTCTAGATCTGATAGACAACTTGTATTGAGAGATAGATCTTCCCCTTCTCCTTCTTCTTCTCGGCCTTTTGTACCGGTGATACACGAGCGTCACTAGACCGAATACGACCGCATCCGCACGCGCCCAATGGTTGCGCCGCAGTTTTTGGACATCTCCGCCTTTTAGTGTTTACATGTTGCGGAGGATCTGAGACGGATGGTCTCGATGGTAGGGCTGGAGCAATTTATGGAGATCAAAGCTCCGGCCTACTTGGAGCCCACATTAGAGTTTGTGAGCTCTGTGACTCACCTGCCTGCAGAGCAAGCCATCAAGTACCGGTTGCTGAACCGGAATTATCTAGTACCGATGGACTAGTGGAGAGAGGTCTTCGGCTTCCCGACCCCGACAGTTACAGATTTCCCCTCTCGAGCTGTAGCTCGCCAGTTCTGGGGATAGATAGGTTACATAGTTGAGCATGCAGATAGGTGGAGACCTGGAGACTCTAGGGAGCGGATCATCTTCCACCTCGCTTTCAAACTCGCCCACAGGATATTCAGCGAGACACTTTTGGCGCATACTAAGATGCCCTAGAAGGTTAGACAAAGGGAGCTTTTGAGTCTGTTTTGCATGGTGATTGGAGGTGTGCCTAATTTCGGTGCCTTGCTAGCTGAGGATCTGCACCGGATCAAGGCAAAGTGGAGAGGAGACATCTGCTGCGGAGGTCTAGTGACCCATATAGCTACAGTGATGGGATTGGATCTAAGCGCTTGTACACTAGTGGCGGCTGCCAAGCCGCTAGGGCTGCAAGAGATGATCACTAGGAGGATTCTGGTTCCTCGTGGACTTACTACGCCGTATGTGGCGATGCCTTGGGAGTAGACTGCCCCTCAGGGTATTAGGTGGTCATCCTAGTTTTCTGTCTATGACTCTCAGTACTGGTCCACTGCATGGACTCCGTACATTGAGGATGCTAGAGATGCAGCAATGCAGGTACATGATGAGGATGAGGAGGACGATGACGGTGCTGTCATGGAGACAAGGACGGATACAGCCGGTCCGAGTGTGCCAGTCGTCGATCTGGACGACAAGGAGACTGAGGAGGAGGCAGCTGCACCACCACCACGTCCTGCTAGGCGCAGAGTCTGCATATTTAGAGATACGACAGCACATCAGAGGATCGACGACCACAAAAATCAGATGATTGACTCCTACGCCGCTCTTACAGTTGATATCGGTGAGCGCCTTCATGACCAGCGCCGAGAGATGGAGAGTCGGACACTAGATGCTGGAGAGCCAGCACTATCAGCGCCAGATGATGGAGATCCAGTTCCAACACACTATGGGCTACCCTTTTGAACCATCCTAGTACCCATACGTGCCATATCCACCACCACCACCAGCTGATCAGGACTAGAGATTATAGGGATTTCTTTTATTTATTTATTATGCAGCTCAGCTTATGTCCGGTGAGTACACTTCTTCTAGACTTATTTTGACCCATTGGGACAATGTGTCCCAAGTATGGGGTATTTGGATGTATGATTTGACATTCTGTGTATGCTTGTTTGACTCTATTTGGATATTATTGTTTTATCTTGCTCTATGTGTTTATCTGAGACTACATGCATGCATACAAGTTAATTGATCGAGAAAAACGTCAAAAACTGGTTAAGAAAATTTTTTTAATGACCTCGACCGAAGTGATTCTGACCAATCGAGGTGCAGTACCTCGGTTGACTTAGAACATCTCGACCGAGGTGGTTTAACTGAGATAGTTTTCGAAATGATTTTTGTGCTTCTTATCTGGATATGACCTCGATGAAGATTCTGTTTACAGATTGGCTTTGAAATCTTTATATGTTTAAAAGGTTTTATGATGTGTTTAAGTTGCTAAATGGTTTGTTTGAAATTTGTGGCATGATTAATACTTTGTTTTTATCCAAATTATGTTGAATTTGAAGGTTGACACCACATGATGAGTTCTCTCACTTTCTTCCTGGGATGATTAAGGCAATTCATTCTCTTCTCTTCTTCTTCTTGATCATGCTTAGCCCCTCATATACATATTTGCCTCCCACGCTGCGGGTCAGCACCTCCGAAAGAAACGGAGGACTTCATTCAGTGACTCCGCGATCGCCCTCTGAACTACCTATCCGGGAATTTGGAAGCAAGCAAGTGAAAAGCAAGTGAAAGAAAAGTTGAGATGTTGGCTGAAAGTTATAAAGAAACAAATAGGTTTGGGGAAGTCAATCATGATGATGAGTAACTCGGCACTATTCACATAGCCGGGTGTTTGTGTCTCGCCAAAGTCGGATTGAACGATATTCCTAACGGGTCATGGTATGTGCATCAAGGGTTTGAGGCATCTCGAGAAATTGATGATTGCTGATCTCCTAGGCTTCGGTTATTGTGCACCTCTGTCCATGCATCCCAAAAAGTAGAAAAAAAAAGGTAAATAAGCAAAGCTTATTGGTGGAAGATGTTGAAGTTCAAAGGAAGTGAAGTAAGATCCCTTTTCCCGGATTCTAGCACCACATTCCCTATATACATCCCACCCTCACACGTTTCTTGAACTTCTCTAGAAAAGACCTTGAGACCTCGAGCTTGTTGATTGACTTGGTGGTTTAAACTGGATTATACATGATTAATTTCGATAATTATGATTTATTATGCATTCTATGATTTTATGCAAAGATGAACAACTTTTTTATATTTATAAAATGTTTTGAGCATATTTTGATTTTAAATTCCATGAAGCATTCTCTTAGAGTGATCTATGATTGGAGCACACCACAAAAATGTTTTGAAATACTTTTCATTGATCTTTATGACTTATAATCCATTCTATCTTGTACTCAAGATTTGGAACTTGCTTGGGGACAAGCAAGGGACAAGTATGGGGTATTTTGATAGCATGAATTATAGTCTATATTTTGGGACCTGTTTAGACATTTTATCTTCAATAATCTGCATGTTTTAATGTATATTATGTGATTATATCGTCGTTTCATCTACCTTTGCGGGAATCGAGGTCTACACCAAGTTTCGTTGTAATCGTAGGTAAAATGACACGTTTTGCATCAAAATGGAGCTAAAATAACTAAGGAGTCATTGGAGCTACATTCAGGAGCTTAAGGACGAATCCAGGAAGCATGGAAATGGATTAAAGATTCACTTTGGACCAGATTTGAGAGATTTTACATTCAGTTTAGAGTCACCTCGGTTAGCTACAGTACCACCTCAACCGAGGTGATCTAGAGGAGCGCCCCGACCGAGACGAACATTCTGACGCGGCGAGACATATTTTATTTGGCTGAGATCTTTTATTTTTGGAAGGAGAGATCTTATATTTTTGGGCTGGATTTCTGGAAGAAAGATCATATATTTTAGGGATTTATTTATGAGATATGGATATATTTTATTAGAAAATTATCTTTTCAAGATATTTTATCTTTGGAAGATAATTCTCCTATATAAAGGGTTGGATTTTCCACAAGTTCAATCATGCTTAGAGGGCTGATAGCATCCAGCAATTAGGGATTTTCTCCAGAGTTTTGAAGGAAGGAAGATTGAAGATCAATCTTGGAAGGATTGATAGCTTATTATAGCTTTTGTGAAGGGTTTTGTAAGACTTTCTTAGATTCCCTTCTTGTTAATTTGTCTTGTTAGATTTGTGATCCAAGGAACGCTTATTTGTTTGATATTTGATTCAGTTATTGAAGCCTTGTTCTTAAGGTTTTTGTGTTCAAATATTCATTCTCTTCCCATATATTTGATTATTGCTTTCATGATGATGAGTGGCTAATTTCCTTGTGCGATTCTAGGGTGATTGGCTGAAGGTTGTAGGAAAAACAATGATAGAATAATCTTAAATTCCAGTAAGACCCTGAAAGCTCGAGTCTTTATCCTTAACCATAGAACATCTCGTTCAGTCGATGAACATCTCGGCCGGGGTGGAACTTGACTGACCGAGGTGACCTTTCTGATCCGAAACTGAGAGTTAAGTGTTAGAGTTTGCCAAATCCTATTCTTATTACACCTTTCTTGGTTCAATGCAGGCCTAGGATGAGACTTATCCAGTAATTCCTTTGGTTGTTTACCCAAGATCATAAGTGTAGGTAATAAAGGTTTATCCTTTATTGGGGTCTGAGTGTGCCTTCATCCCATCTTTGTGAGTTAGCCTGAGACTTACCCGGTAAAAATTTGATTCTATTCCCTTAGTTGGTGTGTTGGTTTGAGATTATAATTCCTTTCCTTAGTACCTTGAGACTTACCCGGTGATAGGTTCTTTGGCTTGGGATTGTGAGTAGTTAGACTTACCCGGTGATCTATTCCACTTTGGAAACACCTTCCCTTTGGAAAATCTCAACTTTGTCCGCTTATCTTGAGATCTTGAGGTGGAATCACAACTAGATGCTTTAATCCCTAGAATTGCATATTTTCCTTAATTGACTATATTATCATCTTTGATTGCTTTAATTGTTTTTATGGTTAGTTGTAATATTGACAACCTATATTTGTTTTGTTTCACCTAAGTCCCTGAGATCGACACCCCGGAATTCTTGCTTTTACTACGATTGACCCGTACACTGCAGGTTCGCATCCTTGTTTTGAGCATATATCTTGGGTTATAAATTTAAAGCTTGCACACACCATTTGGAGCGAACAAGTTTTTAGCGCCAAAACCAATATGAGAATCGAGGAGGAGAGAGATACATGTTAGCATGAAATATTGCGATATTCTAGGCACTTGTTTTGATTGTTTTTCCCTTATTATTGTGTACATGGATAAAGTTTTGAAGAAAATGTTAGCTTGTTCCTCTATTTTGTCGATATGGAAGTCTACACTAGCTTTGTGTTGATTATAGGTGAATAGGAGCTGGAATCGGAGCATTTGACAGAGAAAAGGGAGTAATCGATCATGTTAGAGGATTAGGAGATACATCAAAAAAGCTAAGGAAGGAGCTAGGATGAAGAATGTCACGAAACAAAGGCAACAACGAGCAATATACACTTCCACGCCCTGAATTACGGCCATGGAGAACATGATTTGAAGTCCACGCTCTAAACCACAGCCGTGGACCTAGCATCATGAACGTGGAAGAGAGTTTGGAGCACTCCAGTAAGTTACATGACCTAAGTTACGGTCGTGGAAGTCACAAGGCACCGCAATCTATTTCCACGCTCTAAACCACGGTCGTGGAAAGTTATGAGACCGTGATTTAGGCGATCTTTTGAAGTGTCATTATTTGCCGCGTCATTTACATATTGGGCCTTGACGGTAATTCTTTCTCGTCTTATAAAAAGGCTGAAAAAGAGAATTTCGAGGACCGCCGCTTACCCTTGTTTTCAGCACTCTTGCTTAGGGTTGATTGGAAGTCGCCGAGAGTTGCGGAAACGCCGGATTGTTGGAGATTGGAGATTGCTTACAACAAAGATTTAGCCTTTTTCTTAAGTTTCGATATTGAAGACAGATTGACATCCCGTTCTTCGTACTTGCCTTAGATCATTGTGAGGTTTTGTGTTATATATTCTGAATCCATTAACATTGCTTCTTGTGTTTCGGATTTGAGAATTGGTTTTGAAGTTTTATTGAGTATTCGAGGGTTTTCATCTTTCATTCTTCTTAAATTGAATATTGATATCATGACAATAGTTATTGGCTAAAACCCTTTAGCAATTCTAAGGTGAAGGGTTGATAGTTGTGGCTTAGATGATAATAGAGAGATTGTAATTTGATTGGACCCTGAGAGTTAGAGAAATATCGTCGACACCCTAAATCACGGCTTGTTCTTAGGTTTCCACGGCCGTGGTTCTCAAGATCTACCCGTGATTTACCTCAGTTTACGAACTTTGCTTTTACTTTAATCCAAAGTTAAAGATTATCTTTAACCTAGTCTGGGGTTGCCTTCCTTAGGTAGTAGTGAGACTCAACATCCTCTATTTCGGTTTCGAGTGTCACAACCTTAACCGTTTTGGTTTGTCTTTGATTCCTTGGGTTACAAGTTTGGGTATTTGAGATTAATTCTTGTCCTTAGATCTTTTCTATACTGCAGCCTCAACAACCTTTATAGAGTGTGTCTTTGGATAACTCATATAAGGTTTTGGAATTTCACCATACACCACTTTACTTTAGTATACCTTCGCAATTCTTGACTCTGTCCTTAATTCTTTAGTATACCTTGAATCGATTGCCACAATTTAATATCCAAATCTTTAGGTTTGCTGTTTTCCCCAATATTTGCAAAGTTTTACATCTTATTTGCTTGACAATCTGAAATTGGATTTTGTTTCACCAAATACTTGTGTTCGAAACTCTGGAATACTTACTAATCTACGCCGATCCGTACACTACGGGTTTCACTTGCTTTTATTCTAGTTTTATAAATATAAAGCTTATTTGCACGCACGTTTTCGGGCGAACAAGTTTTTGGCGCCGTTGCCGGGGATTTGGTCTAGAGCAAACTTCGGTTCTCGGTTGTCGAGCTTGGGAGCTTTGCTCTTGTTATTCGATATCTCTTTTGAGTGCTATTTGCAGGTTCTTTTAAGTATATGTGCAGGTCTAGATCCAACAAGGACCTCATACCTTTTGATCCGGAACTTGAGAAGACTTTGAGGAAGAAACTTAAGGAAAGAAAGATGGCTGAAAATAGAGAGAGGGATCTCCAGGCGGAGTTAGAGGAGTCTCAAGCTCAATTTAGGTTGAGTGAGAAAACTCGTAAGGAAGAAGCGGAGCATCATCAATTCCAAATTGATGAGCTAAAAGCTATGATGATGGACGTGAAGTTGGAGATGAATGACTCCAAGAAAAAGAAGAAAGCTAAGTCAACTAAGTCCATTAGAGTGGAATCATCCGATGAGGAGGATGATGATGATATGCCACCGCTAGAGGAAATTGATCCAACGATCAATCCAGTCCGGAATGATCCAAGACCGGACGCTAATCCTCGTATCCCAGCTGGGGTGCGAGAGCCGCGCGTGTAGATGAGGAGCCAAGCACTCTTGGACAAAGGATGAATCCGATTCAGCAACCGCGCCGTCTAGGTGTGAACTGTAATAGCTAGGATTTTTGAATTCTAATTAATGTTGATTAACTTAATCGTTGATAGTAATTGACATATATCTTGCGAAGATTTCCCAAGTGATGAGTATGAGTCCCACCGTTATGTTCCTCGCGTAATTTTGGACGTTTGGGGAAATTTTTACTTTTTCCCCCGGGTAATTATTTTTACCCTCCGGTGTTATTTGGAGCATTTGGGAGCTCCAATTAATAAAAATGCAGTTGAGAGAAATGATCAAGACATCGGATATGTCTTAGATATGAAATAACATGGAGAGGCAAAACGGCCAAAAGAGTCGCTATTTCGTTTCTTAACGGCTAAGAAAGATGGCTTAGGAATACACGTTTTCCGAGGTAGTTGTGTAATAATTATCCCTACAATATTCCATATTTAATGTTCCAATCTCGGGAAGTTTGGAGAAAGAGGTTTGACCCGCCTTTGGATCGGTTAAAGGATAATTATCGACTTTACTAAAGGATAATTATCGTCTTCACTTAAATAGCGGAAAATCCTTTATTAATTCATTTCATTTCACGTTTCTTCGTAAAAACTCTAATTTCTCTCAACCTTCAAACTCAGATCTACTCTCCGTTTCTAATCCGATTTCAATTCCGTTTGAGTTTCTGGATTCCTCTCTTCATTCTCTTCATAACGGTACCGAGTTTCTGCAATTCCGAGTATATGGAGGGCTGGTCGAGCATATATGCCACCATGATGGTTCCGTCGCTCAGATTCCGATGAATTTGATGCTGTCCATGCGTAGCTTGCGTCGCTGTGATTCCGAATCTTCTTTCAGATCGTCAATCGGGTTAGTAACGAATAAGTTATGAATTTATTCGTTTTCCGTACTGCGATTTGGCCTAAATTGACTTTAGGCTTGTCAAATAGGACAATTAGAAATTCCATTATGGTCGTTATATTATTCTGGTGATTATGGATAGTTTGTTTGATGAAATCTGATGACAGGTGGGTTTAGAAATTGCCTGCGGGGAAAACGTTATTCTGGCGAAATCTAATTAATTAATTAAAGGTTAATTAATTAGATTAGGATTAAAATTGAGATTGAGGAATGTTGATTAGATACTACCTTGAGATTTGAGGAATTGTGAGTTATGCTGAGATATTGAGGTTTAGTTGGTTGTGAGGCTCATAGATTGAGTATGATCCTTATGGATCCCTTTGGGTCTAGGTGTGACTCCTTTGATGAATAGAGTTTGATATATCTTTATGCCTTCTTATTAGGCAGTGCCCCTCTCTCAGGATTGGAGGTTGTCGTGGTTGAGTTTGTACGAGGTTGAGGTAAGTCCGTAGGACTTACTTAGCTGCCATCCTTATATTGGGTGTTTGCATGAGTGGTGTATGCTTTATATGTTGCTATGATAGCATGTGATGTCGTATTTACCGACCTATGTTTTATTGATTGCCCCATTGCGTGGCTGTGATAACCTTTCCCTTTCATCCCGCCGTGGAGTCTGGGAGGTTCTCTGATGTCAGGCCAGACCGGTTTACAGGAAGGGCGCAATCCACTCCCATAGGGTACACGGATTGTGTGACCGATACTAGTACGGCTGGCTAGCAGGCTCAGAGGCGGGGATGTATCGGTTCTCGTGTCACATACTTTCATCTATCTATATATATACGGTTTTGAGTGAATGGTTATTATAAAAAGATAATAAATGGGTAAATGTGTGATAGCATGCTGAGGTGTTTATCTTTCATGATTGTGTTTGTGCTTATGCATTACCTCATATATGTATGGTTAGCTAACGGTTTCATACCGTGTTGTAGATGTTTACAGGTTAGGCGTTGCTGGGTGATCTGACAGGGTGACAGGCCGAGGACTCCCGTACATTAGGTGGTTGGTTTTGGGGTTGTTTATGTTTTCCCTCCTACGTGAGGATGATGTCTTGTTTTCCCTCCAATGTGAGGATGTCGTTTCATACTCGACTATGTTGTCTTTACCTTTATGTTATACTGTTTATGTCGTTTTATGTATTTGTTTTATATCTGTCAGTGTCATGTTGTAAGGTCCAGTGAACTTGTTGTCAAGCTAGGGTCAGGATCCATTGTGAGATCCTAGCCCAATGTGGCATCCCGAGTCCCGCGGATTCGGGGTGTTACAGAGTTGGTATCAGAGCCCAGGTTGACAACAATGGCACTTGCTACCTGCAATGAGGTTTGATAGGTAAAATAAACAGAGCCCACACGGGATCTGACGTTTTCAAAGGTTTTGGTTTTAAGTGTGGTTTTGGGATAGAATGTACGAGAAGTCGTCACCTCTACCATGGATCTCTGCAGCATAGATATGTATATATGTCTGTGTGTACTATGGATTATGTGGATGTATTATATAAATATCGATACCTATGGCATATATATAGCCTTATAATATTAGGTGCGTATATCCTACAGATGACTCAGACTAGAGTAGTATCTGTAGTGGGATGAGGTAGGGGTACACCCCCTCTTCCTCCAATGGTGATAAGTTAGGGACCAGTTTCCGTTGTTGTTTCGCCTATGGCAGAGAACGAGTTTGAAGAGGCTGATCGTGTCTCCATGAGTAGATCCGAGTTTCAAGAATATATGTAAAAAGTATATGAAGCGGTGATAGCGGGTAGATCCACACCGGATTTACCAACAATTGTGAGATCAACTGAAGCTTCTGGATCCAGAAAGAAGCAATGGACTGAATCAGTTACTGGAGAAGAAAAGATGATGAATGGGGAACCAAGTCAGATACCAGGACAACCAAGTGGTCATTTGGCCATGAAGACGACTGGCACGGAACTACAGTGTTTTAATTGCGGGAAATTTGGACACCGACGAGCTGTGTGCCCAAAGGCGCCCATAATATGCTTTATGTGTGGTAAAGCAGGGCATAGAGCGAAGTTTTATCGACAGGGCAAGGCATTTCCTTTACAGGTTCCCTTCAAGAGTGAGATCATTCCAGGTGGACGACGAAGGTCGAGTTACCCTTCAGTTGCACAGGTTGCAAGGATGGGATGATTATGTTTAAGTTGTGGCTATCCAGATCATTTGCGTTCTGTGTGCCCTTTGGCACTGATAGCTTGTTTCACTTGTGGTGAGCTAGGCCATCTGGCCCTTTTTATCAGCACGGTGGTGTTTCTTTCCAACAAGACCTTCCTCTTTCCGGTGCAGAAAGAGTGGAAGTGGAGGCTATAATAATGACCTCAGTGATACCTGAGGAGCATGGATTTGACATTGAGTGATGATATGTAGTGGAGCTACGAGTGTTAGCTGTTATTGGTACCATTCTCGTTAATGGTTTACCTGGTGGGGTTTTGCTTGTTGTGAGTGCTATGCACTTCATGTCTTTCGATGCATGCGTTAATGGTTGAATTTTGGTATATAGTAGAAGGTGGATTTTCTTTTACAGAATTACCTTTTTGGGTCTGAGATACCCGTGAGATGCGTGTTTGTTCCCTTATTTCAGGGACCCGTGTATGGTTGCAGACTTCTTTGTCATGTCGTAGGTGCATAAGGAAGTCATTATGTGTATGGTTTGGATGAATAGATATCATGTGGTGTTAGCTTTTAATTAATAGTAATACTATTATAGTCTTTACTGAGTTGAGTTAAATAGAGGTCTTCTGAGGTTAAGACCTTTGAAGAGACGGGTTTGTCATCAGGACTGTACGAGCATCGAGCTGATAGCATAGGGATGTGACGCCTTCTAGTGTTATACCATGAAGGAGCAAGATAGTCCAACATTGGAAGGTATTCCAGCTGTTTATGAGTTTATAGACGTGTTACTGAACCGTCTAGCTGCCACCTCAGCAGAGTGTGGACATTGTTATCGAGTTGAAGTATGATACAAGATTGAATGGGAAAGCCACACCATATGGTGCTTGTTGAGATATTATACTGATAACTTGAAAAGTTGACTGAAACGGGCTTCTTTTACCCTAGTACGTTCCATGTTCCGTATTGACGACCTGATGAGTTAGCTTCAAGAAGCAATTGTGTTTTCAAGATTCCTTTGTGCTCAAGATATCCCTAGTCATGGATGAGGGAGCAACATGTGTATGAGATAATATCCCATACCCGTTATGGACACTACGAGTTTGTAGTGATGTCATTTGGGTTGACGAATGTTTTAGTAGTTTTTATGGAGTTGATGAACAGTATCTTCATCGACTTCCTTGATTAGTTGGTGGTGGACTTCATTGATGACATGTCGGTATACTCTCATAGCAGAGAATAGTAGACCGATCGTCTGAGGACCGTTCTGCAGATTTCGAGAGAAAGAGAGTTGTATGCTACGCTCTCTAAGTGTAAGTTGAGATGTCAGTGGTAGCCTTTTTAGGCCATGTTGTCTCCGTCAGTGGGATCATGGTTGACCTGGCGAGAACTAAGTATGTTGTAACATGGGAGATACTGATGAACATTAAAGAATACGTAGTTTTCTCGGCTCATCAAATTGCTACTAATGCTTTGAGGAAGGATTTTATATGATTACGTATTCATTTGCGAGTCTTTTAAGAATACCACCATAACTACGTGATGAAAGCAGTGTGTCTAAGTTCTGAAGAGTTGAGGAGGCATTTGACCTCTTCTTCCATTCTGTTGTAGTTAGAAGATTTTTTGGGATCCCGTGATTTACGGTGATACATCCCAGCTAAGTCTGAGATGTGTATTACTACAGAGGAGTAGGGTTATTGATATGTGTGTTTACAGCTGAGAACGTATGACAAGGACTACCTGACTCATGATCTAGAGTTAGTAATAGTAGTTCAAGCCTTTATGATTGAAGATAATACCTGGGTGATATTTTCTGTCAAGTTTCCACAAACCATAAGAGTCCGAGGTACGTTTTACACCGTGGGAATTGAATAACCACCAGCGTTAAGAGCTTAAGTTGATCAAGACTTAGACTTGAAGATTCCATATCATTCAGAGAAGTTGAACGTTGTCGCCGATAACTTGAATGGAAAGACGCTCCAAGAGAAGATGATTGTGAGACTGATAGTTCAACCTCAGCTTCAGAGAGATCTAGCTTGGCTAGAGTTGGACAATCAGTTCCTTGATGAGGATACTCAGTTATACCTCAGAGGTTCTACCTGGTCTGTTGGATGAGGTCCAACAGAAGCAAGAGACCTGCCCGACCTTGACAAGGTTTAGAGAAATGATGTCTCGTACTGAGGCACCATAGTTCTCCATGGGAGTAGATGGACTGATGAAGAGTCATGACCGCTTTTGTGTACCTGCTGATGCAGATGGAGACATAGAATATTACGGTATACCCACTGTATGCCTTATTCAGTACATTTAGGTACGAGTAAGATGTACCACGAGATGAGACGATTATATTGTATGAAGCCGATATAACCTGATTTGTGACACAGTGTGCGACCTGTCAGCAGGTCCAGATAGAGTATTTCCGATCTAGAGATAAGCCCCACCCACTACCAGTGCAGTAGTAGAATTTGGGAGGACATCTCTATGGACTTTTTTTTTTTTTTATGGGATTGTGACCCAGTAGAAGATTTATGTTTTCTGGATTGTTGGTAACAAATTAATGAAACCGGCACATTTCATTTCTATCAGAAGGACGTGGCTAGTGAATGAATTGGCTGAGGAGTACACTAGACAGATAGTGAGACTCCATGGTATACCGAGAACGATCATTTCTGATCGAGATGGATGTTTTTACTTTGAGATTTTAGGCAGCAGATTCAGACTGCTTTGGGGACGAGTTTGTACCTCATGACTACACTTCACCCCCTAACAGATGGTCAGTTTGAGAGGATCATCTAGATCTTAAAGGTCTATTATAAGTTGTAAGTTGAATGGGAAACGTGGATGGTTATATTACCTTCCATTAATGAGTTTATTATATAACAATGAAGGACGTGCATCTTTCTGGGATGGCCCTATGAGGCAATATATATAGACATAGATGTCGTATATCCTTATGCTAGAAGTGATCTAGCAGTAGTAGTGTTATAACACCTGACGAGATTCAGGATTTTATAGTTCAAGTAACGTTGATTGAAAGAAGAATGCTGGTTTTACAGAGTCGCCAGATATTATATGTAGACAAGAGGCGTTAACCTCTAAAGTTCAAGTGAGAGTTCATGTCCGGCTGGAGGTATCTCAGTTGTGAGACGTTTGTTGTGTATTATAGAAAGGGGAATTGAGTTTCCAATATGTCGGTTACTTGAGATCTTGATCAGTTTTGTGAAGGCAACATGATGTTTAGCTTTCACTCTGAAGTTGGTGGATGTTCACCCAGTGTTCATGTATCTCAACTGAGGAAGTATATACCAGGTTGGAAACACTTTGTGAGTTATAATGATCTAGTGGTTAAGTTGAACCACATCGTTGTTGAGCATCTGATTACATTCTTGGAATAAGATATGAAACGCTTGCATTTGGAAGACATTCCCATATTGAGGATATTATGGTCGAGATGAAGACTTGAAGAGGCTATGTGAGAGACTGAGGATAGTGTCCTGAGGAACTATCCAGAGTATATGATGGGACAGACCCATTTGTGGGAGCACGAGTAGATCTTAGTGTTATCTTGATGAATGTTGTGCTTATGTGCTTATATGCCTTGATGTGTTATTCCATGCTAGTTGTGATGTGATTTATGATCTTAGTAGATCTTGATGTGCTAGCGTGATGTATGTTATAGCTGGAGATGATTACTTCCTCCACGCTACCCGAGTATGATTATATTTATAGCTGGAGATGGTTCTTTCCTTCATGCTATTTGAGTGTGATTAGGATTCAGCTGGAGATGGTTCTTTCCTCCATGCTACCTTGATGGACATAGTTTTAGTGGAGATGTGATTCCTCCATATGATATATATGATTATGGTTTGCTAGAGACGTATTTCCTCTATGCTTGTGATATGTTTAGGCTAGAGATGTGCTTCCTCTATGCCTTGTGATGTAGTATGGCGAGAGATGTGTTTCCTCTACGCCTTCGGGTAGCGTTATGGCCCTGTTTTCTGGAGATGATGATTTCTCCATGTTTATACTTGAGGTTATAGATTGTTATAGGTTGTGATCTTTTGAACGGAGATGTGATACCTCCGATAGAAAGAGTGAGAGTTATACCTCGGCGTATGGGTCCGAGAGGATTTGGGAATTGTTCAAGTTTCGGGACGAAACTTTTTTTTAGGGGTGTGTGATGTAATAGCTAGGATTTTTGAATTCTAATTAATGTTGATTAACTTAATCGTTGATAGTAATTGACATATATCTTGCGAAGATTTCCCAAGTGATGAGTATGAGTCCCACCGTTATGTTCCTCGCGTAATTTTGGACGTTTGGGGAAATTTTTACTTTTTTCCCCCGGGTAATTATTTTTACCCTCCGGTGTTATTTGGAGCATTTGGGAGCTCCAATTAATAAAAATGAAGTTGAGAGAAATGATCAGGACATCGGATATGTCTTAGATATGAAATAACATGGAGAGGCAAAACGGCCAAAAGAGTCGCTATTTCGTTTCTTAACAACTAAGAAAGATGGCTTAGGAATATACGTTTTCCGAGGTAGTTGTGTAATAATTATCCCTACAATATTCCATATTTAATGTTCCAATCTCGGGAAGTTTGGAGAAAGAGGTTTGACCCGCCTTTGAATCGGTTAAAGGATAATTATCGACTTTACTAAAGGATAATTATCGTCTTCACTATAAATAGCGGAAAATCCTTTATTAATTCATTTCATTTCACGTTTCTTCGTAAAAACTCTGATTTCTCTCAACCTTCAAACTCAGATCTACTCTCCGTTTCTAATCCGATTTCAATTTCGTTTGAGTTTCTGGATTCCTCTCTTCATTCTCTTCATAACGGTACCGAGTTTCTGAATTTCCGAGTATATGGAGGGCTGGTCGAGCATATATGCCACCATGACGGTTCCGTCGCTCAGATTCCGATGAATTTGATGCTGTCCATGCGTAGCTTGCGTCGCTGTGATTCCGAATCTTCTTTCAGATCGTCAATCGGGTTAGTAACGAATAAGTTATGAATTTATTCGTTTTCCGTACTGCGATTTGGCCTAAATTGACTTTAGGCTTGTCAAATAGGACAATTAGAAATTCCATTATGGTCGTTATATTATTCTGGTGATTATGGATAGTTTGTTTGATGAAATCTGATGACAGGTGGGTTTAGAAATTGCCTGCGGGCAAAACGTTATTCTGGCGAAATCTAATTAATTAATTAAAGGTTAATTAATTAGATTAGGATTAAAATTGAGATTGAGGAATGTTGATTAGATACTACCTTGAGATTTGAGGAATTGTGAGTTATGCTGAGATATTGAGGATTAGTTGGTTGTGAGGCTCATAGATTGAGTATGATCCTTATGGATCCCTTTGGGTCTAGGTGTGACCCCTTTGATGAATAGAGTTTGATATATCTTTATGCCTTCTTATTAGGTAGTGCCCCTCTCTCAGGATTGGAGGTTGTCGTGGTTGAGTTTGTACGAGGTTGAGGTAAGTCCGTAGGACTTACTTAGCTGCAATCCTTATATTGGGTGTTTGCATGAGTGGTGTATGCTTTATATGTTGCTATGATAGCATGTGATGTCGTATTTACTGACCTATGTTTTATTGATTGCCCCACTGCGTGGCTGTGATAACCTTTCCCTTTCATCCCGCCGTGGAGTCTGGGAGGTTCTCTGATGTCAGGCCAGACCGGTTTACAAGAAGGGCGCAATCCACTCCCATAGGGTACACGGATTGTGTGACCGATACTAGTACGGCTGGCTAGCAGGCTCAGAGGCGGGGATGTATCGGTCCTCGTGTCACATACTTTCATCTATCTATATATATACGGTTTTGAGTGAATGGTTATTATAAAAAGATAATAAATGGGTAAATGTGTGATAGCATGCTGAGGTGTTTATCTTTCATGATTGTGTTTGTGCTTATGCATTACCTCATATATGTATGGTTAGCTAACGGTTTCATACCGTGTTGTAGATGTTTACAGGTTAGGCGTTGCTGGGTGATCTGACAGGGTGACAGGCCGAGGACTCCCGTACATTAGGTGGTTGGTTTTGGGGTTGTTTATGTTTTCCCTCCTACATGAGGATGATGTCTTGTTTTCCCTCCAATGTGAGGATGTCGTTTCATACTCGGCTATGTTGTCTTTACCTTTATGTTATACTGTTTATGTCGTTTTATGTATTTGTTTTATATCTGTCAGTGCCATGTTGTAAGGTCCAGTGAACTTGTTGTCAAGCTAGGGTCAGGATCCATTGTGAGATCCTAGCCCAATGTGGCATCCCGAGTCCCGCGGATTCGGGGTGTTACATGAACTTTGAAGCTGAAGATATTCAAGGGTTTAGCTTTAACCCGCAAGTTATTACCATCGTTCGCCAAAGCCAATTTGGAGGAACGAGTGCTGAATCTCCAAACCAACATTTACAGAACTTTGAGATTCTAATGGAGACAATGAAACCGAAGAATGCAGCCACCAACAACTACAAGATCAAGTCATTCTTCTTCTCTTTGAAAGGGAAGGCTTTATCTTGGTATCAAGCTCTTCCAAATGGAAGACTCAACACATGGGAGGATCTATCTTCGGAGTTCCTAACCAAATTCTTTCTGCCATCCAAGACAGCGGAGTTGAGACGTAAAATCAATGCTTTTTCTATGAAATCTAACGAAAGTTTTTTTCAATCTTGGGAAAGGTTTCAAGATCTATTATTGGATTGCCCACACCATGGCATTTCCATGTTAGAGTTGTTGGAGATATATTACAAGGGGCTGGATGTGGAAACACAATTCAAGCTCCAATCCCTTTCATGTGGCACATTCATGGACATGAGGGAAGATGACGCTTGGGACTTCATTAAGAAGCAAGCCCGAGTAATTGAGAAGTATTCCCACCGGAAGGCGGAAGCCAACCGAGTAGAGCAAGGAGCGAAGTTAACACAAGCTGCGCAAACTCAAATCTTTTCCCTCAACACCGAAATTAAAGAGTTGAAGGAAGTCATTAGAGATGGACTTCAAAAGCCTAAGGAGCAAGATGTTGGATATTTAGGAAACAACAATAACCATCAAGGAAAGATAACACCAACCGCAACAGCCGGAACAATAACCGGAACAATTGGAACAACAATAACCGGAACAATAATTGGAACAACAATCGGAATTCAAACAACAATTGGCGTTCCAACCAACAGCAAAATTCCGGTAATTCTTATCTCCATTCAGGAAATTCACTAACACCACCATCTTCTTCTTCCATTCCTTTGAAAAGCCAGGGGCAAACATCACATAGCGGAAGCAACTCGGGGAAAGAGAAGCCCGATCCCATGTTGGAAACGATCTTGGGAAAGCTTCAAGGACTGGAGAATCACATCACTAAAGTTGATAAAGCTCAAAAAGTTTTAGAAAACCAAATGTTCAGCAATGCCGAGGATGTTCCTAGAAACCAAGGAAAGCTTCCCGGAAAGACGGAGGACAACCCAAAGGGAAGGGTGATGGCTATTACAACTAGGAGCGGAGCAACAACTACCGACCCGCAGCCTAAGTTTGTTGAAGTTCCCGTCGACAAGGAGAAGGAAAAGGGGAAGGAGAAGGAAGACATCTACATTCCTCCACCAACTTACAAACCTCCCCTACCATTCCAACAATCTAAAGCAAGAGCGCGTCTAGACAAGCAGTTCGGTAAGTTCATTGAACTCATGAGCAAACTACACATTAACATACCTTTCATTGATGTAATTGTAGGTATGCCCGCTTATAGCAAGTTCTTAAAGGATATCATTTCTAACAAGAGGAAGCTAGAAGACTTTGGAGAAGTCAAGATGAGTTCGGAATCATTGGACCTCATCAAAACGATGAAGGAAAAGATGTCCCCAAAGCTGAAGGATCCGGGGTCATTCTGTATTCCAATTGGAGTGGGAGAATCCACTTATGATGCATTATGTGACTTGGAAGCAAGCGTTAGTATCATCCCACTTGCCTTATGCAGGAAGATCGGTTTAGGTGAACCTAAACCGGTGAAGATGACGTTATACATGGTGGATCGATCCGTAAATCGCCCCGTCGGTATCATTGAAGACGTCCCGGTCAAGCTTGGTAAGTTCTATGTTCCAATAGATTTTGTTGTGCTTGACATTCCTGCAGATAGTCCGGTCCCGATCATACTCGGAAGACCGTTTCTTGCAACATCCGGTTGTATGGTGGATTGCAAGAATGCTAGACTTGCCGTCGACATAGGAGAAGAGAAGGTAGAGTTTGTTCTTTCCACTTTGGTGAAAGAGCCAGCTCTTGGAGAAGATATATTCAATATCTATGACAAGGAGGCATCTAGAGAGGAAGTAAGCTCGATTCTATTTAAGGATCCATTTCAAAAGGTTATCACCATGAGCATCATGGAGAAAGGAGAAGAAGAGGATTGCAATGAGGAAGTTGAAGCCTTGAAGGAGCTCAAGGAAGTGCATGAAAAAGAGTTTGAAAAACTCTACGATGGTTAAGAAGACGTGAGAAACCACGGCCGGTCGTGCTATTCCACGGCCGTGGTTTCGACCAACATGACCGTAATCAGCTATTTAGAGGACTCCAGTAAGTTACACGTCCAAAACCACGGCCGTGGAACTATCAGTGGTGCCGTAATTGACTTCCACGCCCTAAACCATGGCCGTGGAAGTAACAGAGGTGCCGTGATTTTGGGAATTTCTGAGAACAATTACGTTCTTTCCACCAATGCGCTTGAGCCTTCTTCAACAACTCCTACGCCCTTAGAGACCTCTAAGGAAGCATTGGACACTCCTCAAGAGGCATTAGAGACTCCAATGGTGATGGAATTGAAGCCACTTCCCACACATCTTAGGTACGCGTTTCTAGGAACTAATTCTACTTTTCCAATAATTGTTAGTTCCAATTTAAGTGAATATGAACATAGTAAACTAATGGTTATTCTAAGGAAACATTAAACCTTCATTATGCATGCACAAGATCCTATTGGAAGAAGATTTTAAGCCTTCGCGACAACCTCAATGACGGTTAAATCCGATCATGAAGGAGGTTGTCAAGAAGGAAATTCTTAAGCTACTTGATGTAGGTATCATCTATCCTATCTCTGATAGTAAGTGGGTGAGCCCCGTACAAGTTGTTCCAAAGAAGGGAGGAATGACGGTTATCACCAACAAGAACAACGAGCTCATTCCTACAAGAACCGTGACTGGATGGATGATGTGCATTGATTACCGGAAGCTAAACAATGCAACTAGGAAGGATCATTTCCCATTACCCTTCATTGATCAAATGCTTGAGAGGTTAGCACAACATTCTCATTTTTGCTATCTTGACGGTTGTGGTGGTTTCTTTCAGATTCCGATCCATCCGGACGATCAAGAGAAGATCACATTCACGTGCACGTGGGGTACGTTCACTTATAGGAGAATGCCGTTCGGGCTTTGCTACGCCCCAGCCACGTTCCAAAGGTGCATGATGGTTATCTTCTCGGAGTACATAGAGGAGATCATGGAGGTTTTCATGGATGACTTTTCTGTTTATGGTTCCTCTTTTAATAATTGTCTTTCTAACCTTTCTCTTGTGCTATAAAGGTGTGTAGACACTAACCTAGTTCTTAATTGAGAATAGTGTCAATTCATGGTGAAGGAAGGCATTGTACTCGGACACTTGATCTCTAATAGAGGGATTGAGGTAGATAAGGCTAAGATAGAGACCATAGAAAAGCTCCCTCCTCCATCTTCGGTGAAGGGGATAAGAAGCTTTCTAGGACATGTTGTATTTTATAGACGTTTCATCAAGGACTCTTCTAAGATATCAAAACCGCTTACTAATCTATTGATGAAGGATGCAGTTTTTGATTTCTCGCAGGACTATTTAGACGCATTTCATAAGATCCGGGAAGCTCTAATCTTAGCCTCGATCATCCAACCTCCGGACTGGAATATCCCGTTTGAGGTTATGTGTGATACAAGTGACGTAGCTATTGGAGCTGTGCTTGGGCAAAAGATGGAGGGCCGAACCCATGCTATCTATTACGCTAGCAAGACGCTAGATGAAGCGCAGCTTAACTACGCCACAACTGAAAAAGAATTCTTAGCTATTGTATATGCCTTTGAAAAGTTTCGTTCTTATCTTGTAGGTGCAAAGGCTATAGTATACACGGATCATGCTGCGATCCGGTATTTACTTGCTAAGAAGGATGTGAAACCAAGGCTGATTAGATGGATTCTTCTCCTACAAGAATTCGATCTAGAGATCCGTGACAAGAAAGGTTCGGAAAATTCTGTTGCGGATCATTTGAGTCGTCTACCACATATTGAAGACGACAACCTACCTATAGATGACTCCTTTCCGGACGAGCATTTACACATCATAGAGGAGTGCATCGACAAGATAACTAAAGGTAACGAACCATGGTTTGCTGATTTTTTTAACTATTTAGTTTGTCAAGAAATACCTCTCGGACTATCCTACGCACAAAGGAAGAAGTTCTTTAAGGATGTCCGGCAATACTTTAGGAATGAACCTCTACTCTTCAAGAGAGGTCCCGACGGCATCATTCGAAGATGTGTGCCGGAAGACGAGATGCATAGCATCATCCGTCATTGTCATTCACTACCTTGTGGAGGACACGCTAGTTCAAACAAAACTAGCGCTAAGGTATTGTAGTCCAGTTTCTTTTGACATACTTTATTTAAGGATGTGCAAACCTTTGTTTCCTGCTACGATGCATGTCAAAGAACAGGGAACATCTCTAGGAGGAATGAGATGCCTCTTAATAACATTCAGGAGGTGGAAATCTTTGACGTTTAAGGAGTAGACTTCATGGGACCTTTCACATCATCTTGTGGAAACCAATACATACTTCTAGCTGTAGATTATGTTTCGAGATGGGTTGAAGCTATAGCCTCTCCAACTAACGATGTCATTGTTGTAGTTAAGTTCTTTAGTAGAACTATTTTCCTAAGGTTTGGGACACCACGGACCATCATTAGTGACGGAGGCTCTCACTTCATTGCCCGACTATTCGAAGCTCTACTAGCTAAGTATGGGGTGACTCACAAGATCGCCACTTCCTACCATTCACAAACGAGTGGACAAGTGCAGATTTCGAATAGAGAGATCAAGGGCATCCTAGAGAAAACAGTTTTGAAGACAAGGAAGGATTGGTCTTTGAAACTAGATGATGCATTGTGGGCGTATAGGACTGCGTACAAGACTCCCATAGGAACAACACCATACAACCTTGTGTATGGGAAGTCTAGTCACTTACCGGTGGAGCTGGAACATAAAGCGTATTGGGCGGTAAAGTGGTTGAACTTCAGCATGAAGGAAGCGGGCGAGAAGCACCTCTTGGACCTTAAAGAGCTTGAATAACTCCACTTAAACGCTTAAGAGAACGCTAAGATCTTTAAAGAAAGAGCGAAGCGTTGGCGTGATAAGCATATCATTCCAAAGGACCTCAAAGAAGGAGATCAAGTTCTCCTCTTCAATTCGAGACTTTGGCTCTTTCCAGATAAGCTTAAATCTCGTTGGACTGGACCTTATCTAATCAAACATGTCTTCCCCATGGCGCAGTTGAAGTATGGGGTGAAAAGAGCGGAAGTTTCAAGGTGAACGGTCAACGACTTAAGAAGTATTCGCCGAAACTCCAAGCTGAGGAGTTCGCACCCACCACATTCGAATAGACGCAGGTACAGTCTAGCTACGGACCTAAAACAAGCGCTTCTTGGGGGGCAACCCAAGGTATTGCACTTATGCTTTTGTTTTCATTCTTAGATTAGATTAGTTTAGTCGTTTTTGCTTTGTTTTGCCCTCGATACCTCCCGGTATGTCGTGTTTTTGGATGTAGGGGCAATGGAATAGGCAATGGAAGGAGGAAAACTTGGAAGGAATTGACGAAACTTGGATTTTGGCACATTACAAAGAGTTCCAAGCCCTAAACCACGGTCGTGGAAGCTACAGTGACCGTAATTCTTCCAAAATTTGAGAAAAACTACCAAAACCACGGTTCCGTACAATTCCAAGGCCGTGGAACACAACGAGTGACCGTCATTTTCCAAAATTTTTACGGTCACTATATAAACCACCTTCCTTCACAAAAACACCATAATTTCTTGATAGCATGAATTATAGTCTATATTTTGGGACCTGTTTAGACGTTTTATGTTCAATAATCTGCATGTTTGAATGTATATTATGTGATTATATTGTTGTTTCATCTACCTTTGCGGGAATCGAGGTCTACACCAAGTTTCGTTGTAATCGTAGGTAAAATGGCACGTTTTGCATCAAAAAGGAGCTAAAGGAGCGAAGGAGTCATTGGAGCTACATTCAGGAGCTTAAGGAAGAATCCAGGAAGCATGGAAATGGATTAGATTCACTTTGGACCAGATTTGAGAGATTTCACATTTAGTTTAGAGCCACCTCGGTCAGCTACAGTACCATCTCGACCGACGTGATCCAGAGGAGCGTCCCGACCGAGGCGAACACCTTGGACGCGGCAAGATATATTTTATTCTTGGCTGAGATCTTTTATTTTTGGAAGGAAGGATCTTATATTTTTAGGCTGGATTTCTGGAAGGAAGATCATATATTATGGGAGATAGATATGTTTTATTAGGAAAATATCTTTTCAAGATATTTTATCTTAGGAGGGTAGTTTTCCTATATAAAGGGCTGGATTTTCCACAAATCATCACCGGGAATCACCGAAAAAAACCATGCTTATACATGCTTAGAGCATCCAGCAGTTGGGAAGGATTTTTGGAAGGTTGAAGGAAGGAAGTTGATAGCTTTTATAGCTTTTGTGAAGGGTTTTGTAAGATTCTCTTAGATTCCTGTTCGCTCCAAACGGTGTGTGCAAGCTTTAAATTTATAACCCTAGACTTAAGCTTAAAACAAGGATGCGAACCCGCAGTGTACGGGTCAATCGTAGTAAAAGCAAGGAATTCCAGGGGTCGATCACAGGGACTCGGTGAAACAAAATCGATAACGGTAAGCTTCGTAAATACTAACCACAAGAGCAATTAACACAATCAAAGATGAATAAGAAGTCAATAAAGAAAAACATGCAATTCTAGGGATTAAAGCGTCTAGTTGTGGTTCCAACTCAAGATCTAAAGATAAGCGGACAAAGTTGAGATTTTTGCAAGGGGAAGGTGTTACTAAAGTGGAATAGATCACCGGGTAAGTCTCACTACTCACTAATGCTAAACCGTAACTCCTATTACCGGGTAAGTCTCAAGGAATTAAGATAAAGAATTATAACCTCAAACTAACACATCATCTAAGGGAATAGAATCAACCTTTACCGGGTAAGTCTCAGGCTAACTCACAAAGATGGGATGAAAGCACACTCAAACCCCAATAAAGGACAAACCTTTATTACATACACTTATGATCGTTGGTACACAAACTAAGGAATTACCGGGTAAGTCTCATCCTAAGCTTGCATTGAACCAGGAAAGGTGTAATAAGAATAGGATTTGGCAAACTCCAACACTTAACTCTCAGTTTAGGATCGGATAAGCCACCTCGGTCAGCCAAATTCCACCCCGGCCGAGATGTTCATCGACTGAACGAGATGCTTAGGGTTAAGTTTAAAGACTCGAACTTTCAGGGTCCTACTGGAATCTAAGATTATTCTATCATTGTTTTCCCGACAACCTTCAGCCAATCACCCTAGAATCACACAAGGAAATTAGCCACTCATCATCATTGTGAAAGTATTAATAAAAAATATGGGAAGAAGGTGAATATTTGAACAAGAAGAATTTAATAAAAAGACTTCAATAACTGAATCAAATATCACAACAAAGTGTTCCTTGGATAGCAATCCAACAAGACAAGACAACAAGGAAGGGAATTAAAGACAATCTTACAAAACCCTCCAAAAAGCTATAAAAGCTATGATCTTCAATCTTCCTTCAACCTTCAAAAAGGTTCTTCAAAACTCCCAACTGGAGTATGGTTGCAGCGATGTATGCTGGATCTCGCAGCCTTCAATGGTGTATAACGTGCAAAGCGGGATGTTGGATTTGTGGAAATCCAACCCTTTTTATAGGAAAATAACCCTCCAAAGATAAAATATCTTAAAAAGATCTTCTCCCATAAAAATAGGTAAAATATAAGATCTTCTTCCTTCCAGGAGCCAAGCCCAAAAATATAAGATCACTTTCCAAAGATAAAAGATCTCAGCCAAGAATAAAATATTCTCGCCGCGTCCTAGGTATTCGCCTCGGTCGAATCGGCGTCTCTGGATCACCTCGGTCGAGATGAATCTCTGGTCAACCGAGATGAGTCATAACTGAATGTGAAATCTCTCAAAACTAGTCCAAAGTGATTCTTTAATCCATGGCTATGCTCCTTGGATGGTTCCTTGTGTTCCTCAATGTAGCTTCAATGACTCCATAGCTCCTTTTTGATGCAAAACGTGCCATTTTACCTACAATTACAGCAAAACTAGGTGTAGACCTCGATTCTCGCAAAGGTAGATGAAATGGTAATATAATCACATAATATACATACAAACATGCAGATTATGAAAGATAAAACGTCCAAACAAACCCCAAAATATAGACTATAATTCATGCTATCAAAATACCCCATACTTAGCCCTTGCTTGTCCCCAAGCAAGTTCCGCATATAGAAGACAAGCTAGAATGGATTATAGGTCATAAAAATCAATGAAAAGTCTTTCAAAAACATTTTTATGGTGTGCAACAATCATAGATCACTCTAAGAAAATACTTCATGGAATTTAAAATCAAAATATGATCAAAACATTTTATAAATATAGAAAAGTTATTCATCTTTGCATAAAATCATAGAATGCATAATAAGTCATAATTATCAAAATTAATCATGTATAATCCAGTTTAAACAACTAAGTCAATCAACAAGCTCAAGGTCTCAAGGGCTTCCCAAAAGAAAAGGTCAAGAAACGTGTAGGGTAGGGATGTATGTAAGGTAATGTGGTGCTAGAATCCGGGAAAAGGATGAACTTCACTTTCACTTTGACTTGCAACATCTTCCACCAATAAGCTTTGCTTATTTCACACTTTTTCTTTTACTTTACTTTTTGGGATGCATGGACAGAGGTGCACAATAACCGAAGCCTAGGAAATCCGCAATCATCAATTTCTTGAGATGCATCAAACCCTTGATGCACATACCATGACCCGTTAGGAATATCGCTCAATCCGACTTTGGCAAGACACAAACACCCGGCTATGTGAATGGTGCCGAGTTACTCATCTTCATGATTGACTTCCCCAAACCTAAAATTACTTTCTAGCACTTTCACTTCCAGCCAACTTCTCAACTTTAACTTCACTTGCTTTTACCACTTTGCTTGCTTCCAAATTCCCGGATAGGTAAAGGGAGGCAAAATGTATATGAGGGGCTAAGCATGAATAAGAAGAAGAAGAGAGAAGAATGAATTGCCTTGGTCTTTCCAGGAAGAAAGTGAGAGAACTCATAACGTGGTGTCAACCTTCAGATTCAACATAATTTAGATAAAACAAAGTATTAAACATGCCAATAATTTCAAACAAAGCATTTAGCAACTTAAACATATTATAAAACCTTTCAAACACATAAAGAATTTAAAACCAGTCAGATGGCAAGATCTTCACTGAGATCATATCCAGATAAGTAACACAAAAATAATTTTCGAAAACTCTCAGTTAATCCACCTCGGTCGAGGTGTTCTTGGGTCAATCGAGGTGAAACATCTCGTTTGGCCAAGACTGACTCGGTCGAGGTAAAAAGTTTTTTTTTTAAAACCATTTTTTTTTTTCAGTTTCGACGTTTTTCTCAATCAAATAACCTGTAAATATGCATGCAATCTCAGATAAACATATAAATGCAGAAGCGAAGCATGAATATAAAATATCCGATCAAATAATCATCGAAGTCATCGAATAAGTACATCAAATCGTCATCAAATAAGTACAACAAATACCCCATACTCGAATTTTCGAACTTCTGTACTTCCAGTTATGCTCCTTCCTTAGATGTCTCATGTCATCTGTCTAGGACGCCAAAAACAAACAAAACAAAGCAAAAGCAAACTATCTAAGCTAAACTAGAAAAAGGGAAAAGAAAAACAATACCTTGGGTTGCCTCCCAAGAAGCGCTTGGTTTAAGGTCGCTAGCTGGACCATAATGCGTCTCTATATGTGATGGGAGGTGCCCTCACCCCATACTTCACCTCCATCGTGGGGTGAAGTAAGTAAATCTATCAAACGCTCCAACAAGTGTAAGTGCTCATCGGGGAATGAATCGTCTATGGGTGGGTCGTCCTTCTCACGTGAAGATGCAGGTAGCCGGCTGAGGTGATCCGTAACAGAATTCTCGGATCCCTTCTTATCGCGGATCTCTAGGTCAAACTCTTGAAGCAAGAGAATCCATCGAATAAGGCGTGGCTTGGCATCTTTCTTAGCCAACAAGTAACGAATGGCTGCATGGTCGGTGTAGACAATGACTTTCGCCCCCACTAAGTAGGAACGAAACTTCTCGAAAGCGTATACAACCGCCAATAATTCCTTCTCGGTGGTAGCGTAGTTGCGTTGTGCTACATCTAGCGTCTTTCTAGCATAGTAGATGGCGGTGGTCCGTCCATCCTTCTTTTGCCCAAGCACCACTCCTACAACTACATCACTAGCATCGCACATGATCTCAAAGGGCAAGGTCCAATCTGGACACTGGATAATAGGAGCGGAGATCAACGCTTCCTTAATCCTGTAAAAAGCATCAAGACATTCCTGCAAAAACTCAAAAACAACATCTTTATTCAAGAGGTTAGTTAAAGGTTTAGAAATCTTAGAGAAGTCCTTGATGAATCTCCTGTAGAAACCCGCATGCCCGAGGAAACTCCTCACACCTTTAACAGAACAAGGGGGAGGGAGTTTCTCAATAGTCTCGATCTTAGCGCGATCGACTTCAATGCCTCGATTAGAAATGAGGTGTCCTAGCACAATGCCTTCACTAACCATAAAATGACACTTCTCCCAATTCAAAACGAGATTAGTGTCTTCACATATTTTAAGCACTAGCGAAAGGTTAGATAAGCAATCATCAAAAGAGGAACCATATACAGAAAAATCATCCATAAATACCTCCATGATCTCCTCTATGTACTCGGAAAAGATAGCCATCATGCATCGCTGGAAGTTAGCGGGTGCATTGCACAATCCGAATGGCATCCTCCTATAAGCAAATGTCCCGCATGGACAAGTGAAAGTGGTCTTCTCCTGATCATCCGGATGGATAGGAATCTGGAAGAATCCACTATAGCCGTCTAAGTAGCAAAAGTGTGAATGCTGGGCCAACCGTTCGAGCATTTGATCGATGAAGGGAAGCGGAAAATGGTCCTTCCGAGTCGCCGTGTTCAGCTTCCTATAATCAATGCAAACCCTCCAGCCGTGACGGTTCTAGTTGGGATCAACTCGTTGTTCTTATTCGTCACAACGGGCATCCCTCCTTTCTTCGGAACCACATGCACTAGGCTAACCCACTTGCTGTCCGAGATAGGATATATGATACCTGCGTCCAACAACTTAAGAACTTCCTTCTTCACAACCTCTTTCATGATCGGATTTAACCGTCTTTGAGGTTCCCGTGAAGTCTTATGATTATCCTCCATTAGAATTCTATGCATGCAGAAAGAAGGCTTAATGCCAATAAGATCATCTGTGGTATAACCTATAGCCTTTCGATGCTTTCTCAGGACATGCATTAACTTAGACAATTCAGATTCGGAAAGGGAAGCACTAACAATAACGGGATAAGTAGAATCCGGTCCAAGAAAGACATACCTCAAGTGACTAGGGAGTTGTTTAAGTTCCACGATCGGGGGTGTCTTCTGAGGGGGATCCTTGCTTCCTCCTTCCTGTGAAATGATTTCAGAAACTGGACTTTCGGAAGTCTCAGTTGAATCAGTCTCACCATTGAACTCGGTCGAGGTGCAGAGGCGTTGACCGAGATGTTCTTCAGTCGCCTCGCTCAGTCCAGGAAGTGCCTCGGTCGAGGTACTGCAACTGGAACCGAAACTGGAGATCTTCGTCTCCTGGATTAGCTTCTCAGTTTTTGCTCCCGGATCCTCTTCCAGTGCCTTTAACCTCCGTATATCTGCATCACAAGAAGCATCTATACCTTCCTCCATTAAACTGAAGCTAATAACTCTTTCGAGTGGATCGTTAATAAGGATAGAGCTCACCAATTCTCTTGATTCTTCTTCATCGTAGATGTTGAAGATATCATCAGTTAGCTGCTCCCCTTTCATGGCTGCAAGTAGTGCGAACTCTACCTCATCACCACCAATGTTGAATTTCAATTTGGTATTCTTGCAATCCACGTTGCAACCCGAAGTTGCTAGAAATGGCCTCCCGAGAATAATAGGAACAGGATAATCTGCGGGAATGTCAAGTACTACAAAATCTATAGGTAGATAGAAGTTACCTAACTTGACCGGAACGTCCTCCAAGATGCCCACGGGATGGGTGATGGAGTGATCCGCCATATAAATTCGAATCTTGACTGGCTTGGGCTCTCCAAGTCCGATCTTCATACATAGCTCCAGCGGGATGATGCTCATGCTGGCTCCTAGATCACAAAGGGCTTCACAAGTGATATCCCCAACTTGAATGGGAATGCTAAATGAGCCGGGATCTCTTAATTTAGGTGGCATCTTCTCCTTCATGATCTTGATAAGCTCCGAGGATTTAGATGTCATCCTAACTTCACCAAAGTCTTCCAATTTCCTTTTCCTTGATAGGATCTCCTTTAAGAACTTCCCATAGGCGGGCATTCCTAGAATAGCATCAAGGAAAGGAATGTTAATATGCAGTTTATTCATCAAGTCAAGGAACTTACCAAAGTGCTTGTCTAGATGTGCTCTGGCCCTTGACTGGGGGAATGGAAGTGGTGGTTTGTATGCAGGAGGTGGAATATAAGTTTCAGTTGTCCCTCCTGCTTTCTGTTGCTCCGCCTCGGGTGGTATCTCGGTCGATGTGTTCTTCGACTGGATCTGGACCGAGGTGGTCTGCGTCGAACGAGGTACTGGATCTGCAGTTTTGAGTCCACTCCTCGTCGTTATGGCCATGCACTGGCCCTTAGGGTTGCTTTCCGTCTTTGCTGGAAGCTTCCCTGGATCTCTTGGCGCTTCATTCGCCCTACTTGCAAGTTGTTGTTCAAAGGACTTTTGGGCCCTCGAAAATGAAGTCATAGAAGTCTCCATAGCGCTGAGCTTGATCAAGATAGCCTCCAGAACTGCGTCTTTCTTTTCCGGCTGAGACGAACTTGATCCTTGCCCCTGACTCTTTAATGGAGTAGAAGAAGAAGAAGGGGAAGAGAGGAAAGGGTTAGAAGAATTATTAGAGTTGGAGTTAGAATAATTGTTACCAGGATTCTGGTTGTTTTGATTGTTCGTCCTCCAATTGTTGCTATTGGACCCTCTATTGTTGTTGTTGTTGTAATTGTTGTTCCGGGAACCGTTGTTGTTGTTACGGTATCCATTGTTGTTGTTCCTTTGTCCTTGCTCTTCCTTCTTGGTTTGAGCAACCAAGAGTTCCTTCAATTTCTTCACGTCATTCTTCAAAGACGTGAGTTGATTGTTGTTGGATTGAGTCTCTTGAAAGTTGACTCTTTTAACTCCACCTTCAGCTCCTTGGTGGGTGTACTTCTCCATATGCAAGGCTTGCTTCTCAATGAAGTCCCAAGCCTCGTCAATCGCCATGTCCATGAAGGTACCGACGGAGAGTAGTTGGAGATTGAACTGGGTGCTTCCGTCTAGTCCTTTGAAGTAGATCTCCAACAACTCGATTTTTGGAATCCCATGATGTGGGCAATCCAAAAGGATATCCTTGAACCGCTCCCAAGATTTGGACAAACTCTCCTTGTCCTTCATAATGAAAGCATTAATCTTCCCTCTCATTTCAAGCTGTCTTTGAGGGGGGAAAGAACTTGGTCAAGAACTCCGTCGTCATCTCCTCCCATGTGCTAATTTTACCTGGAGGAAGATTTTGATACCAAGTAAGAGCTCTATCTTTTAAAGAAAAGTAAAAAGGTCTTAGCTTGTAGTTGTTATTTTCAATTCTGGAAGGTCGCAAGGTTTCCATCAAGATCTCGTAGTTTTGAAGATGTTGATGTGGTGACTCCTTCTCCATCCCTCCGAATTGGCATTGGCGAATCATGGATAGAACTTGCGGTCGAAGTTCGTAGTCATGGTCCGCTGGATCTCCTAGGTTGACTCCTGGACGCCTCAGTTGTTGATTAGGGTCCATCCTTTGACCTAAGGTTTGTGGGATTCCTGCAAGAAGAACATCTCGGACTGGCATCCGAGGTGGATGTATCTCGGCCGGGGCGTCTGGTACTGGGACCTGCCTCGGTCGAGGGTCAGCAACTGGGACCTGCCTCGGTCCAGCATCGGGAACTGGGTCTTCCCTCGGTCAAAGTAGAATCTGGTCTCGTATGACGGCCATTTCTACTTCGATTGCTTCAGTTTTGGTGCGAGTTTCTTCCTTCTCTCGCCTTAGTTCTTCCTTGCTGATGCGTAGCAGCTCTAACGCCTCTTTCAATTCGGCCTCAAGATCGCGGTTGTCTTGTTGGGCCATCTTCGCTTCTCTTAAGCGTCGCTTGTATGTCTTTTCTGGTTCGGGATCGTAAGGAATGATTTCCTTCCCAGTGCGGGTTCTTCGCATATACCTAAGAAAGAACCTGTAAAAGTCACTCAAGTAGAGTGGTTAGACGATACGGGGGCAAGTGCCCCAAGAGCAAACCGTACCGGCTCGGTCTAGACCAAGTCCCCGGCAACGGCGCCAAAAACTTGTTCGCTCCAAACGGTGTGTGCAAGCTTTAAATTTATAACCCTAGACTTAAGCTTAAAACAAGGATGCGAACCCGCAGTGTACGGGTCAATCGTAGTAAAAGCAAGGAATTCCAGGGGTCGATCACAGGGACTCGGTGAAACAAAGTCGATAACGGTAAGCTTCGTGAATACTAACCACAAGAGCAATTAACACAATCAAAGATGAATAAGAAGTCAATAAAGCAAACATGCAATTCTAGGGATTAAAGCGTCTAGTTGTGGTTCCAACTCAAGATCTAAAGATAAGCGGACAAAGCTAAGATTTTTCCAAGGGGAAGGTGTTACTAAAGTGGAATAGATCACCGGGTAAGTCTCACTACTCACTAATGCTAAACCGTAACTCCTATTACTGGGTAAGTCTCAAGGAATTAAGATAAAGAATTATAACCTCAAACTAACACATCATCTAAGGGAATAGAATCAACCTTTACCGGATAAGTCTCAGGCTAACTCACAAAGATGGGATAAAAGCACACTCAAACCCCAATAAAGGACAAACCTTTATTACCTACACTTATGATCGTTGGTACACAAACTAAGGAATTACCGGGTAAGTCTCATCCTAAGCTTGCATTGAACCAGTAAAGGTGTAATAAGAATAGGATTTGGCAAACTCCAACACTTAACTCTCAGTTTAGGATCGGATAAGCCACCTCGGTCAGCCAAATTCCACCCCGGCCGAGATGTTCATCGACTGAACGAGATGCTTAGGGTTAAGGTTAAAGACTCGAACTTTCAGGGTCCTACTGGAATCTAAGATTATTCTATCATTGTTTTTCTGACAACCTTCAGCCAATCACCCTAGAATCACACAAGGAAATTAGCCACTCATCATCATCGTGAAAGTATTAATAAAAAATATGGGAAGAAGGTGAATATTTGAACAAGAAGAATTTAATAAAAAGACTTCAATAACTGAATCAAATATCACAACAAAGCGTTCCTTGGATAGCAATCCAACAAGACAAGACAACAATGAAGGGAATTAAAGACAATCTTTCAAAACCCTCCAAAAAGCTATAAAAGCTATGATCTTCAATCTTCCTTCAACCTTCAAAAAGGTTCTTCAAAACTCCCAACTGGAGTATGGTTGCAGCGATGTATGCTGGATCTCGCAGCCTTCAATGGTGTATAACGTGCAAAGCGGGATGTTGGATTTGTGGAAATCCAACCCTTTTTATAGGAAAATAACCCTCCAAAGATAAAATATTTTAGAAAGATCTTCTCCCATAAAAATAGGTAAAATATAAGATCTTCTTCCTTCCAGGAGCCAAGCCCAAAAATATAAGATCACTTTCCAAAGATAAAAGATCTCAGCCAAGAATAAAATATTCTCGCCGCGTCCTAGGTATTCGCCTCGGTCGAATCGGCGTCTCTGGATCACCTCGGTCGAGATGAATCTCTGGTCAACCGAGATGAGTCATAACTGAATGTGAAATCTCTCAAAACTAGTCCAAAGTGATTCTTTAATCCATGGCTATGCTCCTTGGATGGTTCCTTGTGTTCCTCAATGTAGCTTCAATGACTCCATAGCTCCTTTTTGATGCAAAACGTGCCATTTTACCTACAATTACAGCAAAACTAGGTGTAGACCTCGATTCTCACAAAGGTAGATGAAATGGTAATATAATCACATAATATACATACAAACATGCAGATTATGAAAGATAAAACGTCCAAACAAACCCTAAAATATAGACCATAATTCATGCTATCAATTCCCTTCTTGTTGATTGTCTTATTGGATTGTGATCCAAGGAACGCTTGTTTGTTTGATAATTGATTCAGTTATTGAAGCCTCGTTCTTAAGGTTTTTGTGTTCAATTCACCTTCTTCCTTTATATTTGATTATTGCTTTCATGATGATGATTGGCTAATTTATTTGTGTGATTATAGGGTGATTGGCTGAAGGTTGTGGGAAAACAATGATAGAATAATCTTAAATTCCAGTAGGACCCTGAAAGCTCGAGTCTTTATCCTTAACCCTAGGACATCTCGCTCAGTTGATGAACATCTCGGCCGGGGTGGAATTCGTCTGACCGAGGTGACCTTTCTGATTCGTAACTGAGAGTTAAGTGTTAGAGTTTGCCAAATCCTATTCTTATTACACCTTTCCTGGTTCAATGCAAGCCTAGGATGAGACTTACCCGGTAATTCCTTTGTTTGTTTACCCATGATCATAAGTGTAGGTAATAAAGGTTTATCCTTTATTGGGGTTTGAGTGTGCCTTCATTCCATCTTTGTGAGTTAGCCTGAGACTTACCCGGTAAAGGTTGATTCTATTCCCTTAGGTGGTGTGTTGGTTTGAGGTTATAGTTCTTTTCCTTAATTCCTTGAGACTTACCCGGTAATAGGAGTTACGGTTTGGGATTAGTGAGTAGTGAGAATTACCTTGTGATCTATTCCACTTTAGTAACACCTTCCCTTTGGAAAACCTCAGCTTTGTCCGCTTACCTTGAGATCTTGAGTTGGAACCACAACTAGATGCTTTAATCCCTAGAATTGCATATTTTCCTTAATTGACTTTTTATCATCTTTGATTGCTTTAATCGCTTTTGTGGTTAGTAATTACATAGACTGCCTATACTTGCTTAGGTTTCACCTAAGTCCCTAAGATCGACACCCCGGAATTCTTGCTTTTTACTACGATTGACCCGTACACTGCGGGTTCTCATCCTTGTTTTTAGCATACATCTTGGGTTATAAATTTAAAGCTTGCACACACCGTTTGGAGCGAACAAGTTTTTGGCGCCGTTGCCGGGGACTTGGTCTAGACCGAGCCGGTTGCGGTTTGCTTTCGAGGCACTTGCTTCTGTTTCTACTAACCACTCTACTTGAGTGACTTTCGCAGGTTCTTTTTCTTAGGTTTATGCGAAGAACCCACGCTGGGAAGGAAATCGTTCCTTACGATCCCGAACCAGAAAAGACATACAAGAGACGCTTAAAGGAAGCGAAGATGGTCAACCAAGACGATCGCGATCTTGAGGCCAACCAGTCACAGTAAAGAAGAACTGTGACTGGAAAGGGAAGAAACTCGCGCAAGGACTGAGGCGATCGAAGCACATATGGCAGCTTTACGGGACCAATATCTACCTCGACCGAATCCAGATCCTCGACCGAGGCAAGACCCAAATCCAGCTCCTCGACCGAGGCAGGACCCAGTTCCAGCTGCCCCGGTCGAGATACTTCCACCTCGGATGCCGGTCCGAAACGCTCTAGTTGTAGGTGTTCCACAGACCCTAGGGCAGCGGATGGACCCTAACCAGCAACTAAGGCGTCCAGGAGTAAATCTCGGTGATCCAGCGGACCATGACTATGAACTTCGACCGCAAGTTCTTTCCATGATTCGCCAATGCCAGTTTGGAAGGCTAGAGAGGGAATCTCCGCATCAACATCTACAAAACTATGAGATCTTGATGGAGACCTTGAGACCTTTAAGGCTGGAAAACAACAATTACAAGCTAAGGCCTTTCTACTTCTCTTTGAAAGATAGAGCGCTTACTTGGTATCAATATCTTCCTCCAGGAAAAATCAATACTTGGGAGGAGATGACTACGGAGTTCTTGACTAAATTCTTTCCCCCCTCTAAAACCACTGAAATGAGAGGGAAGATTAATGCATTCATCATGAAGGACAAGGAGAGCCTGTCCAAGTCATGGGAGAGATTTAAAGACATTCTTTTGGATTGCCCACATCATGGGATTCCAAAGATAGAGTTGTTGGAGATATACTTCAAGGGACTCGACGGTAACACCCAATTCAACCTTCAACTACTATCCGCAAGCACGTTCATGGACATGCCGATTGACGAAGCTTGGGAGTTCATAGAAAAGCAAGCTTTGCACATGGAGAAGTACTCCCACCAAGGAGCTGAAGGTGGAGTTAAAAGAGTTAACTTTCAAGAAGCTCACCCAAACAATGATCAACTAACCTCTTTGAAGAATGATGTGAAGCAATTGAAAGACCTTTTGATTGCTCAAACAAAGAAAGAAGATGAAGGATATCAAGGTTCGAGAAACAACAATGGGTACCGGAACAACAACAACAACGGTTCCCGGAACAACAACTACAACAACAATAGAGGATCCAACAGCAATAATTGGAGGGCAAACAACCAAAATTCGGGTAACCCTTACTCTAACTCCAATTCAAATGACTCCTCTAATCCTTTCCTCTCTTCTTCTTCTTCTTCTTCTACTACTCCATTGAAGAGCCAGGAGCAAGGATCAAGTTCTTCACAGCCGGAAAAGAAAGATGCGGTGCTGGAGGCCATCTTGATCAAGCTCAACTCTATGGAGACATCCATGACTTCATTTCGAAGGCACAAAAAGCCTTAGAACAACAATTTTTTAACAAGGCGAATAAAGCGCCAAGAGATCCAGGGAAGCTTCCAACAAGGACGGAAAGCAACCCTAAGGGACAGATCATGGCAATAACGACGAGAAGTGGACTGAAGACTGCAAATCCAGTGCCTCGGTCGATGCTAGTACACACGAAGACCACCTCGGTCCAGGCACAGTCGAAGAACACTTCAGTCGAGGTGCCAACCGAGGTGGAGCCACAAAAAGCGGAGGAGAAATCTGAAGTTTATGTTCCACCTCCTGCATATAAACCACCACTTCCATTCCCCCAATCAAGGGCCAGAGCACATCTAGACAAGCACTTTGGTAAGTTCCTTGACTTGATGAATAAACTACACATTAATATCCCTTTCCTTGATGCTATTCTAGGGATGCCCGCCTATGGGAAGTTCTTGAAAGAGATTCTATCAAGAAAGAGGAAGTTGGAAGACTTTGGTGAAGTAAGGATGACATCTAAATCCTCGGAGCTCATTCAAATCATGAAGGAGAAGATGCCACCCAAGTTGAGAGATCCCGGCTCGTTTTGCATTCCCATTCAAGTTGGGGATGTCACTTGTGAAGCATTGTGTGATCTAGGAGCCAACGTGAGCATCATTCCGCTGGAGCTATGTGTGAAGATCGGACTTGGAGAGCCCAAGCCGGTGAAGATACGGTTATACATGGCGGACCGCTCCATTACCCATGCCGTGGGCATTTTGGAAGACGTTCCGGTTAAGTTAGGTAACTTTTATTTATCTATAGACTTTGTTGTACTTGACATTCCCACAGATTATCCCGTTCCTATCATTCTCGGGAGGCCGTTTCTAGCAACTTCGGGTTGCAATGTGGATTGTAAGAATGCCTAGTTAAAATTCAACATTGGTGGAGATGAAGTGGAGTTTGCATTACTTGCGGCAATGAAATGAGAGCAGCTAGGAGATGATATCTTCAACATCTATGATGAAGAAGAATCAAGAGCATTGGTGAGCTCTATCCTTATTAAAGATCCACTTGAAAAGGTTATTAGTTTTAACTTAATGGAGGAAGGTATAGATGCTTCTTGTGATGCAGATATATGGAGCTTAAAGGCGCTGGAAGAAGATCCAGGAGCTAAAATTGAAAAGCTAATCCAGGAGAAGAAGATCTCCAGTTTTGGTCCCAGTTGCAGTACCTCGACCGAGGCACCTTATGGACCAAGCGAGGTGTTCTTAACTGAAGAACATCTTGGTCACCCTCTCTGGACCTCGACCGAGGTCGAAAGCGAGATGATGTCAACTGAGACTTCTGAAAGTTCCAATTCTTCGATCTACTCCACTGGAAGGAGGAAGCAAAGATCCACCTCAGAAAGCACCCCTATTTGTGGAGGTTAAACAACTCCCAAGTCACTTGAGGTATGTTTTTCTTGGACCGGATTCTACTTATCCCATCATCGTTAGTGCTTCCCTCTCCAAATCTGAATTATCTAAACTAATGCATGTCTTGAGGAAGCATCAAAAGGCTTTAGGTTATACTATTGATGATCTTATTGGCATTAAGCCTTCTTTCTGTATGCATAGAATACTAATGGAGGACGATCATAAGACTTCACGGGAACCTCAAAGACGGTCAAATCCGATCATGAAAGAGGTTGTGAAGAAAGAAATTCTTAAGTTGTTGGATGCAGGTATCATATTTCCTATCTCGGACAGCAAGTGGGTGAGCCCAGTGCATGTAGTTCCGAAGAAAGGAGGGATGACCGTTCTGATAAATAAGAACAACGAGTTAATCCCAACTAGGACCGTCACGGGCTGGAGGGTGTGCATCGATGTTAGCATGAAATATTGTGATATTTTAGGCACGTTTTCTAAGTGTATTTGATTCATATTGATAGTCATTGATTGAGCATTAATGCATTTGTGAGCTCGTTTGCCTATAATGTCGATATAGAGATCTACACAAGCTTTATGTTGATTATAGGTGATTGAGAGCTATTTCCGAGCGGAATCGAGCAAAGATGGAGTTGTTGAGCAATGTCCATGGATTGAGGACATTCTTAGGAGCAAAAGGAGTGTTGACTTGGAGAATGCACGAGTCTAGGGAAGAATCACGTTCTTGCCCTAAACCACGCTCTAAAATACGGCCGTACTACTTTCCACGTTCAGTTCCACGGCCGTGGAACCATGGCTAAGGAAACGTGGTTCATTCCAGCAACTTCTACGGCCGTGGAGAAGATGGTTCAAACCATGTTGATTTCCACGCTCTAAATTACGGTCGTGGAACCTTCCACGACCGTGATCTTGGCGATCTTTTTCGCCACACTTTAAGCCACGGTCTTTTAAAGGATTGGGCCGGGCCGTTATTTCATCATACACTATAAAAGGACGGACGAAGAGAGATTCCGTCACCTCCGCTTAGAGACTTTTGCGACCTTCGCTTACATCTCGTTTTAGGTTTACCTTAAGACGCATTTACACTTGCGTTTGGGATTGCTCTAATCTCGCTCTTGGCGAAACTTGTGTTGAGAGATTTGGCGCAGCGCTATTGGTGATTTCCGGATTGACGGAAGATCGAAGATTCGGAAGGTTATTCACAAGAAGATTCCTCTTCTTGTTTAGGTTTGATTTAGAAGACGGATTGCCATCCCGTTCTTCCTTCTTATCTAACATTCTGTTTGTGTGTTATATTCCGAATCTAGTGACGATACTTGTTCTTGATTGTGACTTCGAGATTGGTTTGAAGTTTATTGAAAGTTTTCGGAAGTTTTCATCTTTCAATCTTTTAAACTTTGAATTTGATATCATTATGACTATTGTTGGCTAAAAACCCTTAACAATTCTAAGGTGAAGGGTTGATAGTTGTGGCTTAGATGATGACAGATCGATCGTAAACAGATTGGACCTTGAGAGTTAGAGAGAATCACCGACGAACCCTAAATTACGGCTTGTTCTTGAGTCCACGGCCGTGGAACCTCAAGAACTAACCGTGATTTCCCTGAAGTTTACGAACTTGCTTTTACTTTAATCCAAAGTTAAAGATTTGCTTTAACTTAGTTTAGGCTTGCCTTTTCTAGGTGGTAGTGAAGCCTCAACAACCTCTACCTCGATTGTGAGTGTCACAACCGTAATCGGTTTAGTTAGTCTTGATCCTTGGATTATAAGTTTGGATATTTGACATTAATTCTTACCTTTAGAACCTTTCTATATTGAAGCCTCAACAACCTTTATAGAGAGTGTCTTGTAGGTGAGTCATATAAGGTTTTTGGAACTTCACCGTACGATTACCTTACATTAGCATACCTTTGCATATCTCAACTCTGTCCTTATATCATTAGTATATCTTGAATCGATTGCCACAGCTGGATACTTGGATCTTTAGGATTGTTGTTTTCCCAATAATTTGCAAAGCTCTTACATTTACCTGCTTGATAATCTGAAATTGAATTTGTTCCCCCAAAATTCCTGTGTTCGATACTCTGGAATTCTTGCTCAACTATATCGATCCGTACACTGCGGGTTCGCTTGCTTTTATTCTAGTTTTATAAATTTAAAGCTTGATTGCACGCACGCTAAGTGGCGAACAAGTTTTTGGCGCCGTTGCCGGGGATTTGGTCTAGGCCGAATTCGGTAGCCGGTTGTCAAGCTTGGGAGCTTGCTCTCGTTATTTAATATCTTTTTGAGTGCATGCGCAGGTCAAGGAACACCGAAGACCTCTTACCTCTTGATCAAGAGCTTGAGAGGACTTTAAGGCAAAAGCGTAAGGAAAAGAAGATGGCTGAAGAACACGAACGTGATCTTCAAGCGGAGTTAGCGGAGAAAGAAGCTCAACTCCAATGGAATGAGAATATGTGCCGGGATGAGATGGATCGTCATCAATCCCAAGTTAATGATCTGAAGGACATGATGTTCCAAATGAGGATAGAAATAAGCAACCTTAAGAATAAGGGAAGCAAGAGATCTTCAAAGAGATCATTAAGGTCAAATAGGGGTCATTCATCTGCTGATGATAGCGACTCTTCCATGCCACCGTTAGAGGAGATTGATCCAAGGATCAATGTGAATCCATTCGCTCCACGGACGACCACAAACTGACGTATTCCACCTAGGAACGTAAGGGTGAACCGTGTAGATGATGAGCCAAGAACTCTTGGGCAAAGGATGGATCCAACGCAGCAACCACACCGTCTAGGTGTGAACTTTGATGCTGAAGATGTGCAAGGGTTTAGCTTCAACCCTCAAGTTATTACTCTTGTTCGCCAATACCATTTTGGTGGGACAAGCGCTGAATCTCCACACCAACACTTGCAAAACTTTGAGTGTATGATGGAGACAATGAGGCCGAAGAACGCTACTACCAACAACTATAAGCTCAAGAATTTCTTCTTCTCTTTGAAGGGGAAAGCGTTGTCTTGGTACCAAGCTCTTCCTAGTGGGAAACTAGACACGTGGGAAGACCTTTCCGCGGAGTTCCTCACCAAATTCTTTCCGCCATCCAAAACGGCGGAACTTAGAGGTAAGATCAATGCATTTTCCATGAGGTCTAACGAAAGTTTGTTTCAATCATGGGAAAGGTTTCAGGACTTGTTATTGGATTGCCCTCATAATGGCATATCCAAGCTTGCATTGCTAGAGATTTATTATAAGGGGCTGGATGCGGGGACGCAATTCAACCTCCAATCCCTCTCATATGGAACATTCATGGACATGAGAGAAGATGACGCTTGGGACTTCATTGAGAAGCAGGCAAGGGTCATAGAGAAGTATTCCCACCGGAAAGCGGAGGGAAATCATGTGGAGCAAGGAGCAAAGCTCACACATGAAGCTCAAAATCAGATTTTCTCCCTCAACAATGAGATCAAAGAGTTGAAGGAGGCTATCAAGACCAACTTTCCAAAGCAACAAGGCAAGGATGTTGGCTATTTGGGCAACAACAACAATGGCGGTGAGAACACAAACCGCAACAACAACAACAACAACAACAATAACCGGAATTATAACCGGAACAATTGGAATGGCAACAACAACCGGAACAACAATTGGAACAACAATAGGGGTTCAAACAACAACAATTGGCGCTCCAATCAACAAAATTCCGGTAACTCTTATCCTTCCAATTCTAATTCACTAACTCCACCTTCCTCTTCCTCTACTCCTTTGAAAAGCCAGGGGCAAACATCTAATGGAGGAAACACTTCGGGGAAGGAGAAGCCCGATCCCATGTTGGAAACGATCTTGGAAAAGCTTCAAGGTTTGGAGAACCGCATCATTAAGGTTGATGATCAAATTTCTAAGGTTGATAAAGCCCAAAAGGTTTTAGAAAACCAAATGTTCTGCCATGCGGAGGAAGTTCCTAGGAATCAAGGGAAACTTCCAGGAAAGACGGAGGACAACCCTAAGGGAAGGGTGATGGCAATCACAACTAGGAGCGGAGTGACTACAACCGATCCGCAGCCTAAGTTCGTTGAAGTCCCCGTAGAAAAAGACAAAGAGAAGGGGAAGGAGAAGGAAGATGTCTATGTTCCTCCTCCAGCTTACAAACCTCCCCTACCATTCCCTCAATCTAGAGCGAGAGCGCGCCTAGATAAACAGTTTGGTAAGTTTATAGAACTCATGAGCAAGCTGCATATTAATATAAACTTTATTGATGCTATTGTAGGTATGCCGGCTTATGGCAAGTTCTTGAAGGAGCTCCTCTCCAACAAGAGGAAGCTAGAAGATTTCGGTGAGGTTAAGATGAGTTCGGATTCTTCGGATCTCATCAAAACCATGAAGGAGAAAATGCCCCCAAAGCTAAAGGATCCGGGGTCATTTTGCATTCCCATAGGAGTGGGAGATGTCACATACGATGCGCTATGTGACTTGGGAGCAAGTGTGAGCATCATACCACTTGCATTGTGTAGGAAGATCGGTTTAGGCGACCCTAAACCGGTGAAGATGACGTTGTACATGGCGGATCGATCCATCACTCGTCCCGTCGGTATTGTAGAAGACGTCCCAGTCAAGCTAGGTAAATTCTTTGTTCCCATTGATTTTGTCGTGCTTGACATTCCTGCAGATAGTCCGGTCCCGATCATACTCGGAAGACCGTTTCTTGCAACTTCCGGCTGCATAGTCGATTGCAAGAATGGTAGACTCGCTTTTGATATAGGAGAAGAGAAAGTAGAGTTCGTTCTTTCCACTCTACTAAAGGAGCCCATCTTTGATGAGGATATATTTGATATCCAAGATGAAGAAGGGTTGTCTAGGGAGGAGGTAAGTGCTATTCTCTTCAACGATCCTTTACAAAAGGTTATTACTATGAGTCTAACAAATGTAGGGGAAGAAGAAGAGTGCAATGAGGCATATGAAGCCTTAGAGGCACAAGAAGAAGTGAGTGAAGTGGAAGTTGAGATGCTCCACGACGAGGCAGAAAACGTGAGAATCCACGGCCATACACTATATTCCACGGCCGTGGATTTCACCAACAAAACCGTGTCCCACTCCAGAGGGTTATACGGTCGTGGAGAAAGCAGAGAGACCGTATTTCCCTTCCACGCCCTAAACCACGGCCGTGGAGAACATAGGGAAACCGTAAATTTGGGCGTGGAAAGGGGTGATCGAGACACTTCTTCAACTTCTTCCGATTCTTCCCCCACACATTCAACACCCTTAGAAACTTCTAAGGAGACATCGGATGCTCCTCAAGGATCATTAGAAGCTCCGAAAGCAATGGAACTCAAACCATTTCCTACTCACCTAAGGTACGCTTTCTTAGGACCTAATTCTACCTTTCCGGTTATTGTTAGTTCCAATCTAAGCATAGATGAACATAATCAGCTCATGATTGTCCTTAGGAAACGTAGGAAAGCTTTAGGCTACACTATTGAGGACTTAGTAGGAATTAAACCCTCCCTATGCATGCATAAGATATTAATGGAGGAAGACTTTAGAACTTCAAGACAACCTCAAAGGCGGTTAAATCCGACCATGAAGGAGGTTGTCAAGAAGGAAATTCTTAAACTTCTTGATGCAGGTATCATCTATCCTATCTCCGATAGTAAGTGGGTGAGTCCGGTTCAAGTAGTTCCGAAGAAGGGAGGAATGACGGTCATCACCAACAAAAACAACGAACTCATTCCTACCCGAACCGTAACGGGATGGCGGATGTGCATTGACAACCGCAAGCTTAATAATGCAACGAGGAAGGATCACTTCCCATTGCCATTCATTGATCAAATGCTTGAAAGGTTAGCACAACATTCACATTTTTACTACCTTGACGGTTATAGTGGTTTCTTTCAGATTCCGATACACCCGGATGATCAAGAGAAGACCACATTCACGTGCCCGTGGGGTACGTTCGCCTATAGGAGAATGCCGTTCGGGCTTTGCAACGCCCCAGCCACCTTTCAACGGTGCATGATGGCCATCTTCTCCGAATACATAGAGGAAATCATGGAGGTCTTCATGGACGATTTCTCCGTATACGGTTCCTCTTTTAACGATTGCCTATCTAACCTTTCTCTTGTTTTACAAAGGTGTGAAGACACTAACCTAGTTCTTAATTGGGAGAAGTGTCAATTTATGGTTAAGGAAGGAATTGTATTAGGACACCTAATCTCTAGTAGAGGGATAGAGGTGGATAAGGCTAAGATAGAGACCATAGAGAAGCTTCCTCCCCCAACTTCGGTGAAAGGGATAAGAAGTTTTCTAGGACATGCTGGATTCTATAGACGCTTCATTAAAGACTTTTCTAAGATATCAAAACCTCTCACTAATCTATTGATGAAGGATGCGGTTTTTGAGTTTTCGTAGGAATGTTTGGATGCGTTTAACACTATTCAGCAAGCTCTAATTTCAGCACCTATTATCCAACCTCCGGATTGGACTCTTCCATTTGAGGTTATGTGCGATGCTAGTGACGTAGCTATAGGAGCTGTTCTTGGACAACGAAAGGAAGGGCGAACCCATGCCATATACTATGCTAGCAAGACGCTAGATGAAGCGCAGCTCAATTACGCCACTACTGAAAAAGAGTTTTTAGCCATTGTCTATGCTATTGACAAGTTTCGCTCTTATCTTGTAGGTGCAAAGGTGATTGTCTACACGGATCATGCTGCGATCCGGTACCTCCTTGCGAAGAAAGATGCAAAGCCAAGGCTAATTAGATGGATTCTTCTCTTACAAGAATTCAATCTAGAGATCCGCGACAAGAAATGTTCAGAAAATTCTGTTGCGGATCATTTGAGTCGCCTAACACATCTAGAGGACGACCATTTACCCATCGATGACTCCTTCCCGGACGAACACCTACACATTATAGAGGAGTGCATCGACGTGATCTCCAAAGGTAACGAACCATGGTTTGCTGATTTTGTTAACTATTTGGTTTGTCAGGAGATACCGCCCGGATTATCCTACGCACAAAGAAAGAAGTTCTTTAAGGATGTCCGGGAATACTTTTGGAACGAGCCTCTCCTCTTTAAGAGAGGTCCGGATGGCATCATTCGGCAATGTGTGCCGGAAGATGAGATGCAAAGTGTCATCCGCCATTGTCATTCACTACCTTGTGGAGGACACGCTATTTCGAACAAGACTAGCGCAAAGGTATTGCAATCTGGATTCTTTTGCCCTACTTTATTTAGAGATGTGCAATCCTTTGTTTCTTGCTGCGATGCTTGTCAAAGAACAGGCAATATCTCTACCCTCAACAACATCCAAGAGGTGGAGATTTTCGATGTTTGGGGAGTAGATTTTATGGGACCATTCCCATCCTCTTGTGGAAACCAATACATACTATTGGCGGTAGATTATGTTTCTAGATGGGTGGAAGCAATTGCCTCTCCCACCAATGATGCCATGGTGGTGGTTAAGTTCTTCAAGAAGACCATTTTTCCTCGATTTGGGACGCCACGGACTATCATTAGTGATGGAGGTTCTCACTTCATTGCCCGGCGCTTTGAAGCTCTTCTAGCTAAGTATGGGGTTACTCACAAGATTGCTACCCCTTAACATCCACAAACAAGTGGACAAGTTGAGATCTGAAATTGGGAGATCAAAGGAATCTTAGAGAAGACGGTTTCAAGGACTAGGAAGGATTGGTCTTCGAAGCTTGATGATGCATTGTGGGCGTACCGGACTGCGTACAAGACTCCCATAGGAACCACACCATACAACCTTGTGTATGGGAAGTTTTGTCACTTGCCGGTAGAGTTGGAGCACAGGGCGTTTTGGGCTATCAAGTGGTTGAATTTCAGCATGAAGGAAGCGGGAGAGAAGCGTCTCCTAGACCTTAATGAGTTGGACGAACTCCGCTTGAACGCTTATGAAAACGCCAAGATCTATAAGGAGAGAGCAAAGCGTTGGCATGATAAGCATATCATTCCAAAGGACTTCAAAGAAGGAGATCAAGTTCTCCTCTTCAATTCAAGGCTTCGTCTCTTTCCAGGTAAGCTCAAATCCCGTTGGACGGGACCTTTTCTAATTAAGGGTATTTTCCCCCATGGTGCAGTTGAAGTATGGGGTGAAGCGGGCGGAAGCTTTAAGGTGAACGGCCAACGACTCAAGAAGTACACGCCGGAACTCCAAGCTGAAGAGTTCGCGCCTACCGCACTCGAATAAGTGCGACATTGGTCTAGCTACGGACCTTAAACAGAGCGCTTCTTGGGAGGCAACCCAAGGTATTGCATTTTTGTTTTTGTTTTCGATTCATAGTTTAGCTTAGTCTAGACGTTTTTCGCTTTATTTTGCCTCGATTTCTTCCTGTATGTTCGTGTTTTTGGATGTAGGAACGATGGAAAAGGGGAAGGGAAGGATAATGTTGAAGAAAAGTGACGAAACTTGGACTTTGGAGCATTACAGAGAGTTCCACGGCCTAAACCACAGTCGTGACAACTATAGTGACCGTAATTTCCAAAAGCCTTTGAAAAATCACCAAAACCACGGTTCCGTACATTTCCACGGCCGTGGAACACCCCGACAGACCGTGATTTTCAAAATTCTGCCTGTGACTATATAAACCACGTTCTTCACCAAAAACACCTCACAAAAACCCCTTCCACGACCCAAATCGCCGATTCGACGACCCTACTCCCAAATCTTCATTCCTTAATCGTTTTCGACGATTCTTCTTCCCAAATTGAAGCAAATTCAACCACCAACAAGATCCAAGCAACGAATCAAGCGGAGATTCACCACGGAACGCACAATTCGGATTTTAAAAATCTGAAACCTAGGTTTTTTCCCTCTTCTTGATCTTTGTCGATTTGGTTCGTTTTGCTAGAAATTTTAGGAAGAACTGATTGAAATTGGAAGGAACTAGACTAGGGCTGCCTAATTGCTGAATTTGAGTGTTGATTGTTGAGATTTATGAAAAACTGAGACGAATCACGGTTCCTAGAAGTTCCACGGCCGTGGAAAGGCAAGAACAGACCGTGATTCTTGACAGTGATGGACTTTGTGAGGAGAGTTTCTGGGAGAATCAAAGAGAAGAAGAATGACCAAAACAAGAAGAGGAAGGGTAATCCCTCTTCTTCTTCATCCTCTAGAGCACCACCACCCTCTTCCCCTTCACCACCATCATCACCTTCATCACCCTCACCTCCTAGCCCTAGAGTACCGACCATTCATGAGGATCACCTTGATGCATTCGAGAGGATCCATGAGAGACCTGTGATTGGACCTAGGTACCTACTGTTAGAGGATCTAGCTCCTCTTAATATTGTAGATGATCTTACTTGGCTCTTGGATAGAGCCGGACTAGTTGTCTTCTTGACTATCCGAGAAGACGCCTATGAGGAGATTACGAGGGAGGTTGTGACGTCTTTCGAGCACAGCCATGTGGATAGGACCGTTTCTTTCCGTCTTATGGAAAGAAACTATGATTTTTCCATCCATGAGTTCGGGACCTTCTTTGGGTTCCATGAGACCTTTAACGGTCGTTTTCCTAGTGGCGTTTACGCCAAAGACTTTTGGGAGGAAGTTGCTATGATCTACGCCAGCGAGGACCGCTGGCAACCTGCTGACACCAAGGCTAAGCTGATGTATCACTTAGCCTTGAAGATTGCTCACCGTGTTCTTTCGGAGTGTCTCTTTCCTAGGACGGAGACGCCCCAAAAGATCAAGACGGATGAGCTCTTTCTGCTATACTCCATGCTGTATGGGCGCCGAGCTGACTGTGTCACCCTCTTAGCTGCTACTATGAGCAAGCTTAAGAACAAGAGGAAGGGCAACATTGGATATGGTGGGATAGTTACCCACCTTGCTAGGGCGTTGGGTGTTGATTTTTCTGCCTGTACCCGCATACCAGCCGTACCTTTAGGACTTCATGCCTTCATGACTAGAGGTCTCATCTTCCCCACACATAGAGGTCCGCCTTATGCGGCCATGCCTTGGGAGAGCAGGACGGGTAGGGGTATTGAGTGGCTACAGGAGTACTCCATTATGGCTGGACGCCATAATTGGAAGGAGACGTTCGCTGCTATGCATGCGAACAGGATTGCAGCTCCTCCGTATGTTCCACCACCGCCCGTAGTTGAGGAGGAGGAGATGAGGGATCAGTTTGAGGGTGGAGGAGGAGCCGAGCAAGAGTTTGGCACGTTTCCGGATCAGCCGGATGCGGCCCCCGATGTGCCTAGACGTTCTCCACGTTCCGCCGGAGCCTCAGGCTCGTCTTCTCGCCCCGCAAGCGTGAGTGAGAGACCTACTTGGGCTGAGACACCTCCTGCATGGTATAGAGCTCCACCTCCATGGGCTACACAGACACCATCTGCACCAGCACCAGCACCAGCACCATCCGACGCTTCAGAGTGGTACAGTCATGCTCCAAGATGGTACGAACAGATGCCGGATTGGGCTACTGGTCTTTCGGAGAGGGTAGGAGCATTGGAGATTCGAGCCGATGCTAGAGACGGACGCTTGGACGACCTCGATCACATGATGAGAGATGTCTACCGCCAGCAGTTTGGGCAGTTTTATGATCCTAGCTTCTCTCCATTCCCGCCTCCACCAGCGCCGCAGTGATGACAATTGCATGACCGACAGTTTTAGCCGCTCCACCGCCATTTTGTGAGTTTCTTTTTCTTTTCTTTCTTTTCTTTCTTTTATTTGAACATTAGGGACAATGTTCGTCCTAAGTATGGGGTGGGGTGTGACTAAAAGTTGTAATAACTCTTACTCACTATGTTTGCTTCTATCGAGACTATCATTGCATGTTCATTATATTGTTGCACGTTTCATTTTTGCATTGCATGAAAAAGAGTTTGAAAAACCATAAAAATTGAAAAATTTTGAAAAATTTTGTGCTTCTAAGGAATTGAGATGATTTCTATGATAATCGCTACTTGTGAATTGAGTTTGATGACAATTACATGCTTAAACGAATGGTAGATTGAAAAGAAATTGAATGAGTTGATTATGCCTCTTTTACAAGTTTCATAATGTGATGAATGTTACCTAAATCATGTTGAGGAATTGAAGTTGAAATCACACTATAAGTTCTTATGCTTCTTGTTGAGATGATTAAGGCAATTCGATTTTTCTTTCTTCTTTCTTTGATCATTTAGCCCCTCATTGAAATATTGACCTCCTTTACCTATCCGGGAATTTGGAGAAGTGAATGAAAAAGGCATGTTTGATGTGGGAGGGCCATGAGAGCAATTATTTGCAATCAAAAGAATAGAAAGAAATTGTAGGTTTGGGGAAGTCAATCATGATGATGAGTAACTCGGCACCATTCACATAGCCGGGTGTTTGTGTCTTGCCAAAGTCGGATTGAGCGATATTCCTAGCGGATTATGGTATGTGCATCAAGGGTTTGAGGCATCTCATAAAAATTGAGAAACGCCAATCTCCTAGGCTTCGGTTTTTGTGCACCTCTATCTATAACTCCAAAAGTAAAGTCGAAAAATGAAAAGAAGAGAGCGAAGCTCTAAGTTGAAGGTGTTGCGGGAACCGCAAGAGAAGAAGAAAAGAGTAGTTGTCCACTTTCCCGGATTCATGCACCACATTCCTTAAAGTTTCCTTCCCTTTCCACATTCTAGACCTTTTTCTTTGAAATTCCTTAAGATCACAAGAATGTTATATGACTTGGTGATCTAAATTGAAGTTTCTTATGATTGATTTTGATAATGTTTAAAGGTTATGATGTTGTATGGAAGTTTGATTGATTCATGAGCTTTCTTTACTCTTTACTCTTTGATTAAGTGTATGAAAGTCCTATAAACGATTGAAGCAAGATTTGAGAATGATCTATTGTTTAGAAGGCACATTCATCCAAAAGAAGTATTGCTTTGAGAAGGTACACATATTTCATCCTAACTCTTGTTTTAAAGCTTTTGAAAGACCTTGTTTAGGGACAAGCAAGTTGCAAGTATGGGGTTATTTGTTAGCATGAAATATTGTGATATTTTAGGCACGTTTTGTAAGTGTATTTGATTCATATTGATAGTCATTGATTGAGCATTGATGCATTTGTGAGCTAGTTTGCCTATAATGTCGATATAGAGATCTACACAAGCTTTATGTTGATTATAGGTGATTGAGAGCTATTTCCGAGCGGAATCGAGCGAAGATGGAGTTGTTGAGCAATGTCCATGGATTGAGGACATTCTTAGGAGCAAAAGGAGTGTTGACTTGGAGAATGCACGAGTCTAGGGAAGAATCACGTTCTTGCCCTAAACCACGCTCTAAAATACGGCCGTACTACTTTCCACGTTCAGTTCCACGGCCGTGGAACCATGGCTAAGGAAACGTGGTTCATTCCAGCAACTTCTACGGCCGTGGAGAAGATGGTTCAAACCGTGTTGATTTCCACGCTCTAAATTACGGTTGTGGAACCTTCCACGACCGTGATCTTGGCGATCTTTTTCGCCACACTTTAAGCCACGATCTTTTAAAGGATTGGGCCGGGCCGCTAATTCATCATACACTATAAAAGGACGGACGAAGAGAGATTCCGTCACCTCCGCTTAGAGACTTTTGCGACCTTCGCTTACATCTCGTTTTAGGTTTACCTTAAGACGCATTTACACTTGCGTTTGGGATTGCTCTAATCTCGCTCTTGGCGAAAGTTGTGTTGAGAGATTTGGCGCAGCGCTATTGGTGATTTCCGGATTGACGGAAGATCGAAGATTCGGAAGGTTATTCGCAAGAAGATTCCTCTTCTTGTTTAGGTTTGATTTAGAAGACGGATTGACATCCCGTTCTTCCTTCTTATCTAAGATTGTGTTTGTGTGTTATATTCCGAATCTAGTGACGATACTTGTTCTTGATTGTGACTTCGAGATTGGTTTGAAGTTTATTGAAAGTTTTCGGAAGTTTTCATCTTTCAATCTTTTAAACTTTGAATTTAATATCATTATGACTATTGTTGGCTAAAAACCCTTAACAATTCTAAGGTGAAGGGTTGATAGTTGTGGCTTAGATGATGATAGATCGATCGTAAACAGATTGGACCCTGAGAGTTAGAGAGAATCGCCGACGAACCCTAAATTACGGCCTGTTCTTGAGTCCACGGCCGTGGAACCTCAAGAACTAACCATGATTTCCCTTAAGTTTACGAACTTGCTTTTACTTTAATCCAAAGTTAAATATTTGCTTTAACTTAGTTTAGGCTTGCCTTTTCTAGGTGGTAGTGAAGCCTCAACAACCTCTACCTCGATTGTGAGTGTCACAACCGTAATCGGTTTAGTTAGTCTTGATCCTTGGATTACAAGTTTGGGTATTTAACATTAATTCTTACCTTTAGAACCTTTCTATATTGAAGCCTCAACAACCTTTATAGAGAGTGTCTTGTAGGTGAGTCATATAAGGTTTTTGGAACTTCACCGTACGATTACCTTACATTAGCATACCTTTGCATATCTCAACTCTGTCCTTATATCATTAGTATATCTTGAATCGATTGCCACAGCTGGATACTTGGATCTTTAGGATTGTTGTTTTCCCAATAATTTGCAAAGCTCTTACATTTACCTGCTTGATAATCTGAAATTGAATTTGTTCCCCCCAAATCCCTGTGTTCGATACTCTGGAATTCTTGCTCAACTATATCGATCCGTACACTGCGGGTTCGCTTGCTTTTATTCTAGTTTTATAAATTTAAAGCTTGATTGCACGCACGCTAAGTGGCGAACAATCGATTATAGGAAGCTGAACATGGCCACTCGGAAGGATCATTTTCCACTTCCCTTCACCGATCAAATGCTCGAACGGTTGGCCCAACATTCACATTTTTGCTATTTAGATGGATATAGTGGCTTCTTTCAGATTCCTATCCATCCGGATGATCAAGAGAAGACCACTTTCACTTGTCCATGGGGGACATTCGCTTATAGGAGGATGCCGTTTGGATTATGCAATGCACCCGCTACCTTCCAGCGATGCATGATGGCTATCTTTTCCGAGTATATAGAGGAGATCATGGAGGTATTTATGGACGATTTTTCAGTCTATGGTTCCTCTTTGATGATTGCCTATCTAACCTTTCTCTAGTGCTACAAAGATGTGAAGACACTAATCTTGTTTTGAATTGGGAGAAGTGTCACTTTATGGTTAATGAAGGCATTGTGCTAGGACACCTCATTTCTAATTGAGTTATTGAGGTCGATCGTGCTAAGATCGAGACTATTGAGAAACTCCCTCCCCCTTGTTCTGTTAAGGGTGTGAGGAGTTTTCTCAGGCATGCAGGTTTCTATAGGATATTCATCAAGGACTTCTCGAAGATTTCTAAACCACTAACTAACCTCTTGAATAAAGATTTTGTTTTTGAGTTTTCGCAGGAGTGTCTTGATGCATTTTACAGGATTAAGGAAGCGTTGATCTCCGCTCCCATTATCCAGCCTCCGGATTGGACCTTGCCCTTTGAGATTATGTGCGATGCGAGTGATGTGGCAGTAGGAGCGGTGCTTGGACAAAAGAAGGATGGGAGGACCACCGCCATTTACTACGCTAGCAAGACGCTAGATGAAGCCCAGCGTAACTACGCCACCACCGAAAAGGAGCTATTGGCGGTTGTATATTCTTTCGAAAAGTTTCGTTCTTACTTAGTAGGGGCGAAAGTTGTTGTCTACACCGACCATGCAGCTATTCGTTACTTACTTGCTAAGAAGGATGCCAAGCCACGCCTTATTCGATGGATTCTCTTGCTTCATGAGTTTGACCTAGAGATCCGCGATAAGAAGGGATCCGAAAATTCCGTTGCGGATCACCTCAGCCGGCTACCTCCCTCTTCACGCGAGAAGGACGAACCACCCATAGACGATTCATTCCCCGATGAGCACTTACACTTGTTGGAGCATTTGATAGACTTTCTTATCTCACCTCATGATGAAGGTGAAGTATGGGATGAGGACACCTCCCAACTTGTTTAAGGATACCGTACGGTCCAGCTAGCGACCTTAAATCAAGCCCTGCTGGGGAGGCAACCCAAGGTATTGCTTTCTTTTCCCTTTTTCTAGTCTAGCTTTAGATAGTTTGCTTTTGCTTTGCTTTGCTTTGTTTTTGGCGTCCTAGACCGACAACAAGTGACATCTAAGGAAGGAATACAACCCAGGAGCAACACTGGAAGGACAAAAGTTCGAGAATTTGAAAAGACGGAGTTTGACTGAGACACATCTCGATTGCTGTCACAGCACCTCGACCGAGATGATTCTTGAGCAACCAAGGCGACTAGGGTTACTAAAGATCCACCTCGGTCCAGTCGAGACCATCTCGACCGAGGTGACAGCAGTTCCAGAAAAGGGTATAAAAGAGAGATTGATTTCTATCTCTTCCCTCTATCTCCCTCTCGACCGAAACGCCCGATCCGCCTCGCTCTTCGATTTTCGCTCGTTTTCGACGATTCTCACTTCCAAACTGCAAGGAAAGGGTAGAGGTTCGATTTGCAAGCAACAATCTGTAATAAAAACGACCCGAATTGACCAAATCTGGGGTAAATTCGAAAAAACCCTAACTCCCTCTTCTTCCACTGATTTCATTCGATTTGGGCTTTGGTTGCCCCTGCATTGTGCTGGAAAAGGATTAAGTACCCCATAGGAACTATTGGTAGCGATATTGGGGGAAAAGAACTGGATTTTTTAGAGAAACAATCGCACAACACTTCGCCTCGGTCCAGTCGGCCTGCGCCTCGGGCGAGGTGTTCTTGAGATTTGTCAAAGTGATCGAGGTGGTCTGACAGTGATAGAAAGAGATGAGTTCTGACAGGCAGTTTGTTTTGAGAGATAGATCCTCTCCTTCCCCTTCCTCTTCTTCACGCCGCTCTATACCGGTGATCCTTGAGCGTCACCAGGTAGACTATGACCACATAGCGGCACGTCCAATGGTTACACCACGGTTTCTGGACATTTCTGCATTTGACTGCCTCCATGTGGATGATGATCTGAGGCGGATGATATCTATGGTGGGGCTGGAGCAGTTTACTGAGATTAGAGCTCCAGCCTATCTTGAGCCGACCTTGGAGTTCGTTAGCTCCGTCACTTATTTGCCCACTGAGCGCGCCATCAAGTACCGGTTGATGAACCGAAACTATCTAGTTCCTATGGACCACTGGAGGGACATCTTTGGCTTCCCGGCCCCCACAATTGCTGATTTTCCTTCTCGAGCCGTAGCTCGAGAGTTTTGGGGCCAGATAGCTCACGTAGTTGAGCACGCTGATAGGTGGAGACCTGGAGACTCCAAGGCGCGGTATCTTCCACTAGCTTTTAGACTTGCTCACAGGATCTTTAGCGAGACTCTTCTGGCGTGTACTGAGACGCCCCAAAAGATTAGACAGGGTGAGTTGTTGAGTCTTTACTGTATGATTACCGGAAGAGTTCCGGATTTTGGAGTTATGCTAGCGGAGGATCTACACAAGATAAAGGCGAAGGCGAAGGGGGATATCTGCTGCGGAGGGATAGTGACTCACATTGCGAGTTACATGGACATGGATCTGAGTGCGTGTACTATGGGGGCGGCTGCCAAGCCGCACGGGCTGTAGGAGATGATCACTAGGAGGATATTGGTTCCTCGCGGACTTACTACGCCGTATGTGGCGATGCCTTGGGAGCAGACTGCACCTCAGGGTATTAGGTGGTCAGCTCAGTTCTCTGTTTATGACCCGCACTACTGGTAGACCGCATGGATTCCACTTATGGAGGATGCCAGAGATACAGCAGCTCAAGGACAGGATGAGGATGAGGAGGCTGAGGAGCAGGAGGATGAGGATGAGGATGGTGGTGCTGTCATAGACACAGGTACGGATACAGCTGGGACTAGTGTGCCGGTCGTCGATCTAGACGACGACGAGACAAAGGAGGAGCCAACTGCAGCACCAGCATGTCCAGCCAGGCGTAGGATACGCAGACAGAGGGATCCAGTCGCTCACCGCCGGATAGATGATCTGACGGATCAGGTGATAGATTCCTACGCCGCCTTATCCTTGAACATTAGAGAGATGCAGGAGAGACTGCACTACTAGCACACGATGGCTGAGATTCAGTTTCAGCATATCATGGGCTATCCTTTTGACCCATCTCAGTACCCGTATGTGCCACCACCACCACCACCGGATCGGGACTAGAGGATTAGAGCTTGCGGATTTCTTTTCTTTATTTATTATGCAGCTCAGCTTTATCCGGTGAGTACTATGATTCGGATATTTAACGTTTTATCTTGCTCTATGTGTTTTTCTGAGACTACATCCATGCATACAGGTTATTTGATTGAGAAAAACGTCAAAAACTGGTTTGGAAAAAAAAATTATTGACCTCGACCGAAGTGATTCTGACCAATCGAGGTGCAGCACCTCAGTTGACTTAGAACATCTCGACCGAGGTGGTTTAACTGGAACAGTTTTCGAAATGATTTTTGTGCTTCTTATCTGGATATGACCTCAATGATGATTTTGTTTGCTGACTGGTTTTGAAATCTTTATATGTTTGAAAGGTTTTATGATATGTTTAAGTTGCTAAATGCTTTGTTTGAAAATTGTGGCATGTTTAATACTTTGTTTTTATCCAAATTATGTTGAATTTGAAGGTTGACACCACATGATGAGTTCTCTCACTCTCTTTCTGGAAAGACCAAGGCAATTCACTCTCTTCTCTTCTTCTTCTTGATCATGCTTAGCCCCTCATATACATATTTGCCTCCCTTTACCTATCCGGGAATTTGGAAGCAAGCAAGTGAAAAGTAAGTGAAAGAAAAAAGTTGAGATGTTGGCTGAAAGTGTTAGAAAGAAACATATAGGTTTGGGGAAGTCAATCATGATGATGAGTAACTCGGCACCATTCACATAGCCGGGTGTTTGTGTCTTGCCAAAGTCGGATTGAGCGATATTCCTAACGGGTCATGGTATGTGCATCAAGGGTATGAGGCATCTCGAGAAATTGATGATTGCTGATCTCCTAGGTTTCGGTTATTGTGCACCTCTGTCCATGCTCTCAAAAAGTAAAGTAAAAAGTAAATAAGCAAAGCTTATTGGTGGAAAATGTTGAAGTTCAAAGCAAGTAAAGTGAAGATCCTTTTCCCGGATTCTAGCACCACATTCCTTATATACATCCCACCCTCACACGTTTCTTGACCCTCTTCGGAAAGCCCTTGAGACCTCGAGCTTGTTGATTGACTTGGTGGTTTAAACTGGATTATACATGATTAAATTCGATAATTATGATTTATTATGGATTCTATGATTTTATGCAAAGATAAACAACTTTCTTATATTTATAAAATGTTTTGAGCATGTTTTAATTTTAAATTCCATGAAGCATTCTCTTAGAGTGATCTATGATTGTAGCAGACCACTAAAATGTTTTGAAAGACTTTTTCATTGATCTTTATGACTTATAATCCATTCTATCCTGTATCTATGATTTGGAACTTGCTTGGGGACAAGCAAGGGCTAAGTATGGGGTATTTTGATAGCATGAATTATAGTCTATATTTTGGGACCTGTTTAGACGTTTTATCTTCAATAATTTGCATGTTTGAATGTATATTATGTGATTATATTGTCGTTTCATCTACCTTTGCGGGAATCAAGGTCTACACCAAGTTTCGTTGTAATCGTAGGTAAAATGGCACGTTTTGCATCAAAAAGGAGCTAAAGGAGCGAAGGAGTCATTGGAGCTACATTCAGGAGCTTAAGGAAGAATCCAGGAAGCATGGAAATGGATTAAAGATTCACTTTGGACCAGATTTGAGAGATTTCACATTCAGTTTAGAGCCACCTCAGTCAGCTACAGTACCATCTCGACCAAGGTGATCCAGAGGAGCGTCCCGACCGAGGCGAACACCTTGGACGCGGCGAGATATATTTTATTCTTGGCTGAGATCTTTTATTTTTGGAAGGAAGGATCTTATATTTTTCGGCTGGATTCTGGAAGGAAGATCATATATTTTAGGGATTTATTTATGAGAGATAGATATGTTTTATTAGGAAAATATCTTCTCAAGATATTTTATCTTAGGAGGATAGTTTTCCTATATAAAGGGCTGGATTTTCCACAAATCAGCACCGGGCATCACCGAAAGAAACCATGCTTATACATGCTTAGAGCATCCAGCAGTTGGGAAGGATTTTTGGAAGGTTGAAGGAAGGAAGTTGATAGCTTTTATAGCTTTTGTGAAGGGTTTTGTAAGATTCTATTAGATTCCCTTCTTGTTGATTGTCTTATTGGATTGTGATCCAAGGAACGCTTGTTTGTTTGATAATTAATTCAGTTATTGAAGCCTTGTTCTTAAGGTTTTTGTGTTCAATTATTCACCTTCTTCCCTTATATTTGATTATTACTTTCATGATGATGATTGGCTAATTTCTTTGTGTGATTCTAGGGTGATTGGCTGAAGGTTGTGGGAAAAACAATGATAGAATAATCTTAAATTCCAGTAGGACCCTGAAAGCTCGAGTCTTTATCCTTAACCCTAGAACATCTCACTCAGTCGATGAACATCTCGGCCGGGGTGGAATTCGTCTGACCGAGGTGACCTTTCTGATCCGTAACTGAGAGTTAAGTGTTAGAGTTTGCCAAATCCTATTCTTATTACACCTTTCCTAGTTCAATGCAAGCCTAGGATGAGACTTACCCGGTAATTCCTTTGTTTGTTTACCCATGATCATAAGTGTAGGTAATAAAGGTTTATCCTTTATTGGGGTTTGAGTGTTCTTTCATTCCATCTTTGTGAGTTAGCCTGAGACTTACCCGGTAAAGGTTGATTCTATTCCCTTAGGTGGTGTGTTGGTTTGAGGTTATAGTTCTTTTCCTTACACTACTAGATAATTGACCTATTGTAACTAAATATTTGTAACGGAATTTTTATTATGTTACTATAACTTATTGACAACGGTTTATGCAATGATTTTACAAGATTGACTTATTGTAATGCCATGCTTGTAATGAATGTTTACTTATGTTACTATAGGTGTGCTATGGTAATGGTCATGTATAACAATTATAAAAAGTTACAAAACTAGCCCCTAATGTAATGATAATTGTAATGGTAGGCTCTAAAACATTTTTTTCTTTCCCTCCTTTTATTTCCGATTTTTTATTTACTTCCCTTACTTCATTCCTTTTCTCTCACGTTCTACCGCCCGATTATTTTTCTTCTCTAACCCTAACCCTTGCTGAGGAGAGAAGGGCGGCCGACTTCATCCTGCTGCCTGGGTCCGTCTTCAACCAGGACCGCCGGACCCGTAAACCTTCCTTGGCTCCCAACCATTCGTGCTTCCTCCTTCTATGCATAAAACCGATCCAGAAACCTTCACCTTCTCCGGCGAACAAGCCGACTCCGCTGTCTACCTACTCTGGCAAACCAACATATTCTTCTCCCACAATCCGTTTGCCAACCGCCGTCCCTGCGATAATTGATGATTCCCTACGAATCTGCGAGTCGTTGGTGGTGCCCGGACGGATCAACTCCTCCTCCTCCCTTTGTTGCGTGGGTGGTGCCAGAACATACCGGAAGTCCGCCGCGTTGTTGTTGTCATAGCCGTGTTACCTCTTCTACAGATCCGTTTCCAAACATAGTTGGGTAAGATTTGAAATTGAGCAACCCTAATTTCAATTTGGGGATTTTGTGTATGTAGGGTTGAATTGAGTATAGATTTGGGGATTTTGTCATACATGTCTTACTTCTTCTACAGATATGTTTCCTTTTCTCTGCTTTTGAATGGAGGACCTTCACAATGACGACTCTAAGATCGTTCAATTTGTCCTATCTTCCTTTGTTGGAGCAAAGAATAAACTCTAAGATCATTCCTTATGTACTATCTTCCTTAGATTAAAAATGTTTTTCTTTATGAAGTAGCCAACACTATAGGAACATTAGGAAGCAACAATTAGGCATATCAGTACAGCATGATGAATAAAACACATAATTTGACAAAATTTATGTTCTTTTAGTAATCTTTTGAAACCTTCGAATCCTCTTGTGTTGGTTGTTCCATCATCTTCTACTTTTTTTTAGGAATTGGTAGTTAAATTTGATTTGTGGACATTTAGCCTCTCTAATTTTTTTCAAGGTCGTTTTTGGAAAAAAAAATACAAAATCTTTCCTTGCTTTTTGATACCTAAAATGTTATCCATGATTACAGAGCACAGTGGTTACGACCAGGCAGATTTTGGAGCAAGTGGCTGTTACTTATGTCTCACAGCGAATGGCATGGAAGATTCTTAAAGGTATCAAGTATGGTAGATGAATGACCATTTGCAGAGGTTATTAACTAAAATATGTTACGTCTATTGAATAGTAATCTTACAAAAATTCATCGTGTGGTTCTTGACAAATGCTCATAAATCTGAAATATGTAAGTCTCAGAGGAGAATGCCACCCACAACATATTCCTATTGTATCAATAGAGAGGTAAACTCTACATGTCATTAACTCAAAAGTCAAAACCTTTAGCATTTCACTTTTCTTTTTTTTGTTGATGAAATTTTCTTGTGTTTGAGCAGCATATTTTCTCGGGGTTGCAGCAACATGGATAGTCCAAGTTGGAATCGAAACTTATAGAAGCCTCTCTTGTTTGTTAGGCTCAAAAGAAGAAGATTTGGAAGAAGTTAATGTTGTAAAGGAGCTTCAGCTTCTTGGCAAAAAGATTTTTGGTATTATTTTGAGGTGTGGTTTATCTCTAGTATTTGCTTCCGTTGAGGCCGACATTGTGCAACTATGATTCGTCCTTCAACTGGTCAATGGATAGGTAACAACTCTAGGGGGTTTTTTTCTTGTACATTGGCTGCTTCAATTCTAAACTATTTCAATACTTGCAGGCTGTGATCTTGGGGATTTGGCTGGCCCTATGATCACAACAGTTTGTTTTGATAAACTCTTCCATTATCAGCTGTAAAAAGCAATGACCGGGTATTAGTCGGATTCTACCTTGCAGTATGTGATCTTTGAGTTCTTGTTGTTGTTATAGTGTTGGGATAGTATTTGATATGGCATTTTTTGAACTATTGCAGGACAAAGATAACGAAGGATGAAGTTCAAGCCGGATTGATGGCTAACTTAACTTTTTGCAAGTAATTTTTTGGTTGATTATGTGATGAACGGTTAGGTGTTTGGGCAAATATGGAAATGTGTGCAATTAAGAGACTAATATTTGTTGCCCATACTTTTGACAAGTACTTCGTATTATTTTGGGAATGATGATGTACACTTTATGCTTCCGTATTATTTATCTATGGATTATCATTAGTATTTTGTACTAAATTTGTATAATTTATAAATTATCTAATTAATTGTACACATCAGGTATTGTGGTAACAGTTGTTGATCATATGGCAATGGTTCTATATGTAAGGTGATCGACAATTATCTACGTTTTGTAATGGTTGTCCCTTGGTAACAAGTCTATCAATATTGTAATGGTAAGATCTATTGTAATAATAAATTATTTTTGCAATGGTTTCACCTATAGTAATAGTTATGTGTCTATTGTAATTGTTTTGGACTTGATTCTTTAAACCGTTACAGTACAGTTCATCTTCGTTGCTACATACCTATTGCAAGGCAGGCTATTATAGCGGAGCATAATCCATTACTAAAGCCTTACTGTAACAGTTTTGAAGCCTTAAGTAACTAATTTTGACGGTTACAACATGCCATTTATTTAGTAGTGTTAATTCCTTGAGACTTACCCGGTAATAGGAGTTACGGTTTGGGATTAGTGAGTAGTGAGACTTACCCGGTGATCTATTCCACTTTAGTAACACCTTCCCTTTGCAAAACCTCAGCTTTGTCCGCTTACCTTGAGATCTTGAGTTGGAACCACAACTAGATGCTTTAATCCCTAGAATTGCATATTTTCCTTAATTGACTTTTTATCATCTTTGATTGCTTTAATCGCTTTTGTGGTTAGTAATTACATAGACTGCCTATACTTGCTTAGGTTTCACCTAAGTCCCTGAGATCGACACCCCGGAATTCTTGCTTTTTACTACGATTGACCCGTACACTGCGGGTTCGCATCCTTGTTTTTAGCATACATCTTGGGTTATAAATTTAAAGCTTGCACACACCGTTTGGAGCGAACATTTCTCAAATCCACGCCTTTTTCCACACCCTAATCGCCGAAATCTTTCCCCTTCTCACAAATCTTCGTTCGGAGTCCGATTCGAACGATTCTTGAGCCTAAAGTGAAGCATTTTCGAGCATCTACAAGATCCAATCAACAATTCAATTGGAAAATCCCTGCAGAAGAAGGAATTTGGATTTTAAAAATCCAAAACCTAGGTTTTTCTCCTCTACCTCTACTTGTCAATTTGGTTCAATTCTTCGCAAGATTTTTAGGATAACTGATTGGAACTGGATTTGGAATTAGTCTAGGACTGTGTCTAGTGAATTTGGGGTGATTTGGTTGAGATTTGATCGAAACAGAACCGAACCACGGTCCCTGTAGGTTCCACGGCCGTGGTTTTCCTAGAATAGACCGTGATTTTCTCTGTAATGGACAAATTGTTAAGGAGAAAGTCGAATAGGAACAAGAAGAGGAAAGGTGACACTTCCTCTTCCTCCCAAGTCCCCCCTAGTAAACCACCATCACCCCCACCTCCTAGAATTCCAACAATTCATGAGGATTACCTCGATGCCTTAGAAAGGATCGAGAAGAGGCCGGTCATAGGACCGCGATACTTAGTGCTTGAGGTGCTTGAACCGCTGAATGTAGTGAACGATTTGACATGGCTTCTAGATAGAGACGGTTTGATTATCTTCTCCGCTATTAGAGAAGATGCTTATGAGGAGATCACTAGGGAGTTCGTCACTTCATTTGAGCATAACGCCGTCGATAGGACGGTTTCTTTTCGGTTGATGGAGGAGAACTGAGTTCTCGATCTTGTAGTTTGGAGCCTTCTTTGGGTTCCAAGAGACCTTCAATGTTCGTTTTCCTAGAGGGGTATACGCTAAGGATTTTTGGGAGGATAGCGCGATGATATATGCTAGTGAGGACCGTTGGCAACCGGCCGACACCAAGGCTAAGCTCATCTATCACTTAGCCTTGAAGATAGCTCATAGGGTTCTTTCCGAGTGCCTTTTCCCTAGGACCGAAACCCCTCAAAAGATTAAGACCGATGAGCTTTTCCTCCTTTACTCTATGCTCCATGGTAGACCCGCCGATTGTGCTACCCTCCTAGCCTCCACCATGAGTAAGTTGAATAACAAGAGAGCCAGAAATATAGGATATGGTGGTATGGTCCCTTACATTGCCTCACAATTAGGGATAGATTATTCCGCTTGTACTAAGATAGCGGCGAGACCTTTGGGTCTCAATAGCCTTATGACTAGACGTATCATCTTCCCTAGACACCGCGGTCCACCTACCGCCGGTATGCTTTGGGAGGAGAGAGGAGGTAGAGGTATCCCTTGGCTCCCCGAGTATTCCATCATGGCCGGACGCCATAACTGGAAGCAGACTATCGCTGTCATGCATGCGAATAGGTTGGCAGCACCTCCTTTTGTGTCGGATGATGTCCCGACTGAGGATATTGAGGAGGAGATAGGAGGTGATGAGAAGGACTTTGGCACTTTTCCGGATCAGCCGGCACACTTCCCTGACCCTCCTAGACGTTCCCCACGACCTTCCAGACCTTCCGGAGCCTCTTCCTCTCGCCGTGTTAGTGTGAGTGAGAGGCCGACTTGGATGGACGCTCCTCCCGCTTGGTATGGGGAGCAGCCTTCATGGATGGGAGCTCCACCTCCGTGGTATGATCATGCACCCGTAGCACCAGCAGCACCGACTCCCCAGGACGCACCAGCATGGTACGGCCAGTCACCGGCTTGGTATGAGCAGCTACAGGCGTGGGCCACCGACCTTTCTAGGAGAGTTGGAGACTTGGAGATCCACCGGGAGACCCAGGAGACACGGAGCCGGGAGCATGATGAGATGATGAATGACATTTACCGCTAGCAGTTCGGACGGTACTATAGCCATGACTTCCGTCCATTTCCACCACCGCCTCCTCCGTAGTGACGAGTTTGATGATCGCCAATTTCAGCCACCCCACCACCGTCTAGTGAGTTCATTTTGCTTTTCTTTCTTTTCTTTATTTTCTTTTTGAACATTGAGGACAATGTATATTTTAAGTATGGGGTGGGGTGTGACTATGTGTGTAATAACTCTACTACATTTGCTTGCTTCTATCCATGACACTTTGCATGTTTCATTCCATAGTCACACGTTTCGTTATTGCATTGCATGAAAAAGTTTGAAAAACCCATGAAAATTTTGAAAATTTTTGAAAAAGGTTCTTGTGCTTCTAAGATTAGAGATGACTTCTATGATAGCTCTCACTTGTGGAATGAGTTTTTGATGACAATTGTATGCTTAAACGGAATTATGAACTGAAAAGAAATTGAATGTGTCGTTTATCCTTTCTTACAAGTTTCATAACGTGAAAGTTTTATCTAAATCATATTGAGTAATTAAGGTTGAAATCACATGATGAGTTCTTATACTTCTTTATGAGATGATTAAGGCAATTTGATTTTCTTACTTCTTTCTTTGATCATTTAGCCCCTCAATAAAAGTAAGTGTCTCCCTTACCTATCCAGGAATTTGGAGGAGTTGATATTTGGCATGTTTGATGTGGGAGGGCCATGAAAGCAAAATTTTGCAATCAAAGAATAGAACTAATAGGTTTCGGGAAGTCATTCATGACGATGAGTAACTCGGCACCATTCACATAGCCGGGTGTTTGTGTCTTGCCAAAGTCGGATTGAGCGATATTCCTAACGAATTATGGTATGTGCATCAAGGGTTTGAGGCATCTCGAAATCGAGAAACGCCGATCTCCTAGGCTTCGGTTTTTGTGCACCTCTATCCATATTTCAAAAAGTAAAGTCGGAAAATAATGTGAAAAAGAAAAGATCAAAGCTCTAAGTTGATGGTGTTGTAATTCAAAATAAAAAGAAAAAGAGTTGGGTTATTACTTTTTCCGGGTTCATGCACCACATCCCTTATAAGTTTCCCTCCTTTCCGCATTCTAGACCTTACTTGGAAGTCCTTAAGATCAAAAGAGTGTTATTTGACTTGGTAATCTAAATTGAAATTTCACATGCTTGATTTTGACAATACTTGAAGGTTATGATGTTTGTCTTGAAGTTTAAGCGATTTATGATGTTTCTTTACTTTACATTCTTTGGTTTATGTGTATGAGCATTTTCAAGAATGAATGAAGCAAGGTTTGAGGATGATCTATTGACTAGAAGCAAATTTACCTAAAGGATGGTTTTGTTTTGAAAGTGCATGCATATTTCATTCTAACTTATGTTCTAAGCTTTTGAAAACCTTGCTTGGGGACAAGCAAGTGACAAGTATGGGGTATTTTATTAGCATGAAATATAACGATATTCTAGGCACTTATTTTGGTTGTTTTTACCTTATTATTGTGTACATGGATAAAGTTTTGAAGCAAATGTTAGCTTGTTCCTCTATTTTGTCGATATGGAAGTCTACACTAGCTTTGTGTTGATTATAGGTGAATAGGAGCTGGAATCGGAGCATTTGAGAGAGAAAAGGGAGTAATCGATCATGTTCGAGGATTAGGAGATACATCAAAGAAGCTAAGGAAGGAGCTAGGATGAAGAATGTCACGAAACAAAGGCAACAACGAGCAATATACACTTCCACGCTCTGAATTACAGGCGTGGAGAACATGATTTGAAGTCCACGCTCTAAACCACGGCCGTGGACCTAGCATCATGAACGTGGAAGAGAGTTTGGAGCACTCCAGTAAGTTACACGGCCTAAATTACGGTCGTGGAAGTCACAAGGCACCGTAATCTATTTCCACGCTCTAAACCACGGTCGTGGAAAGCTATGAGACCGTGATTTAGGCGATCTTTTGACGTGTCATTATTTGCCGCATCATTTACGTATTGGGCCTTGACGGTAATTCTTTCTCGTCTTATAAAAATGCTGGAAAAGAGAATTTCGAGGACGGCCACTTACCCTTGTTTTCAACACTCTTGCTTAGGGTTGATTGGAAGTCGCCTAGAGTTGCGGAAACGCTTGATTGTTGGAGATTGGAGATTGCTTACAACAAAGGTTTAGCCTTTTTCTTAGGTTTCGATATTGAAGACGGATTGGCATCCCGTTCTTCGTACTTGCCTTAGATCATTGTGAGGTTTTGTGTTATATATTCTGAATCCATTAACATTGCTTCTTGTGTTTCGGATTTGAGAATTGGTTTTGAAGTTTTATTGAGTATACGAGGGTTTTCATCTTTCATTCTTCCTAAATTGAATATTGATATCATGACAATGGTTATTGGCTAAAACCCTTTAGCAGTTCTAAGGTGAAGGGTTGATAGTTGTGGCTTAGATGATGATAGAGAGATCGTAATTTGATTGGACCCTAAGAGTTAGAGAAATATCGTCGACACCCTAAATCACGGCCTGTTCTTAGGTTTCAACGGCCGTGGTTCTCAAGATCTACCCGTGATTTACCTCAGTTTATGAACTTTGCTTTTACTTTAATCCAAAGTTAAAGATTAGCTTTAACCTAGTCTTGGCTTGCCTTCCCTAGGTAGTAGTGAGACTCAACATCCTCTATTTCGGTTTCGAGTGTCACAACCTTAAACGTTTTGGTTTGTCTTTTATTCCTTGGGTTACAAGTTTGGGTATTTGAGATTAATTCTTGTCGTTAGATCTTTTCTATACGGCAACCTCAACAACCTTTATAGAGAGTGTCTTTGGATAAGTCATATAAGGTTTTGGAATTTCACCATACACTACTTTACTTTAGTTTACCTTCACAATTCTTGACTCTGTCCTTAATTCTTTAGTATATCATGAATCGATTGCCACAATTTGATATCCGGATCTTTAGGGTTGCTGTTTTCCCCAATATTTGCAAAGTTTTACATCTTATTTGCTTGACAATCTGAAATTGGATTTTGTTTCACATAATCCCTGTGTTCGATACTCTGGAATACTTGCTAATCTACGCCGATCCGTACACTGCGGGTTCACTTGCTTTTATTCTAGTTTTATAACTATAAAGCTTATTTGCACGCACGTTTTCAGGCGAACAATACATTCTAACAAGGTCAAAGGTGACATTCCATTAAGATGTAAAGTTTTCTTTAGACGCTCCTAAGCATTTGAGTCAAGACGAGAAGAGTGATCGAACCATTTGCTAAAGATTTAAGATACCGTAAGTTAAGCTTACGAGGTACCAAAAAGTAAAGTTTCAACATTACTAGAGTTATGAGAAGGAGGCCATGGTGGGGATTCACGTGGAGTTGACCGGTTTCCGTTATAATGATAAGGCTAAGAAACGCCAAGAAGGAGGAAGTGTGTATAAATGATGATCCCAAGAAGATGAGCGATGAAACAAGGAGCTTGAAACGAAAGACTTAAGATACCAACAAGAGGAACACGAGTGGGTGCTATTTAATGTCAAGATGTTTTAGAAGTGCTTTTGCAAAACGTCATGAAAAGCGGTTAAGCCCATGAAGGTAGGTCATATGACGCGAAAGAACTAGGAAGGTATAGTTATCTTACAACAACGGAAGGAAGAGGGGAGCATAATAGGAGCTAACGAAGCTAGAAGTAGAGAAAAATGAGCTAGTGAAGTTTAAGGTAGAATGCCCCGAGTGGGTACCCTTCACGAGTATAGTAGCATGAAAGTGTGGTATGAGGGTAAGTCGTTGATCTTGGAGTGGGTCATCAATGAGTTAATCAGTGACCACCAAAAATGCACAGGTGTGGGTTGTATACTAGTAGATGTAGGTGGGGGAGAGTAATCTAGGTGTGGGATCATGAAGAAGGGTAACGAGAACTCAGAATATTCATGGTGGTTGAATGTCGGCGATGAAGAAGTATATCAAGGGAAGTGCAAATATCTTAATCAAGTAACAATTTACCAATTCCAATAAGTGATGGTAACGTACCGTGTTGAGAGGGATTGTAACGACCTAGTGCGACCTTCTTAGGCCATGGAATTGTCATATGGAGAAATGACACATATTAGAGTAAAGGGAATTGGAAGGACGAAGAGAAAGGTGAGTATTCTATGGTTATTGTGCGTAAAGGGGGAATATATGAGGGGATGTATGGTATGTTTTTCTAAGGTAATGGATGTCATGTTTGCGCGAGCAAAAGCTAAGTCAAGTGTTGTGACTCCCATGGCGAAGCCTTAGTAGCTATGACGTGAAACGAGGAATCTAGATTAGGGCAACGCGGTAAGCTTAGAGTTATGATGTTAGTGCTTGGTGGAGTAATGAGTGGATCTTTCAGTGATTGTGGTTGGAGAATTTCGCCTAAAGGCATACTAGTACGGTTGTGATGTTGTTTGTGGATACCAAGAGAAACATAAGGTGGCTGTAACACCCTAAATTCTGAGAACTCGGGGAGTTACTGGTTAGGACCACACAATGGGTCCCGACCTTAGTTTGACAACAATTTTACTAGGATCTTACAACAAGGCACAAAAGTATTAAAAACATTTGAAAACTTTAAATAATATATACATGAAAGATATGTATCAGCCTTACAAAGCAACGGTACTAAAACGAAGCAAAAGAAGAACAAAAGACAACCTCGTCCCCAACTAAAAGAGTACGTGGGCCCGGCTGACCATTTCCTCCGGATCTCTCTACAACTGTCTTAACCTGCAAAGCATCTACAAGCGGTATAAAACCGTTAGCTAACATTCTATGCATAAGTATAAAGGTAAAAGCACAAACACACAACATACATAATCGACATGCAACACTCAATCCTTTTATTATCTTTAATTAGGTGATATGTCATTACTAATGATACTTATTTTGTGACACGAGGGATTCCGAAACCTCGCCCCTGTCCCCATTTACCAACGAGGAATGGTACTAATGCATCTGACCGTCTACCTGACTGGGTTGGTCGCAGGGAACCTCCTAGACTCTCGCAAGAGCTAGGGAGATGATGTCACGACCCGTTATCATACACTTGGGTCAATTACGTAAATAATAAAGTCGGCCTAATCCGGTTTCGTTGTTTAACATAACTAACACACACCACTCATACACATTACACTCATACAAGAAGCCAGCTAAGTAAGTCCGTGGACTTACCTGAATCAGATCTCGACTCTCTTAATCACAACTCAATCGGTAACTGTATAACTCGGTTGCCTGTCAAAGGAGACAAGTGCATCAACACATATCCAATATACTTAGAAGCCTAAGATTTCTAAGATATAAGATCCTATCGGAAGATAAATATACTAAAATACACGTCTAAGGTAAAATGACCATTTTACCCTTGGTCCCGAATCTCCTAAAAATCTCGTAATATGTACTTAAATTCTTACTTGAGACAAACTATTATATTCTAACTCTTAATGTTGAGTTTAGGTCAAAACTAGACATTACATGTTTTCTTTAACCTTCTAAAAAGGTCACTAGGGTCCAACTTTGACTTCAAATATGAACTTCGAATAAACTTATAAAAATTCCGAAATAATTTTCTAGATCATCTATGATATCCCATCTACTCCTAGGAGCAAGAATTTCTTAAAATTGTTCAACCATCACTTCTATAAAACTTTCCAAACTTGGTTACAACACTAGAAATTTTCTATACTTAGCCAAAATCTGAGTATGTTTTCTAACTGTACAACAAGTCCACTTTGAGCCTCTATAACTCTAAATCCCACCGTTGGATTCATCCCAACCTTTGACATATTAAACTATGCATGGCACTAAACAACATCTCAAAAACAGAACGGTGGATCTTATCTCTAAGGTATCAAAAAGTATGCTCAAACTTGACTGATCAACACAGTTTCTAGAAATTCAGCAAACACTTAACAAAACAGCACACTGTCTCTACTTTCAAAAATCATAACTCCTAAACCACTCGCTGGATTTATCCCAAATTTTGATATGTTCTACTACAAAATATTAACTATGACATATACAAAATTCAAGTCTAACCGAGAAATATAACCAATCAAATCTATATCACAAAATTGGATCACAAGCAATTTTAGACAAAATTCAGCACAACCTATAAACTGCTCAAGGTCTCTACTTTGGGACCTTATAACTTCTAATCCGACAGTTAGATCATTCTCAAATTTTAATACACCAAACTTCATATATCCACCTAAAACATACCAAAAATGCAACAGTGGATGTTCGATATAAGATATCGAAACACAGCCTTAAAGTCAGAAGTTTCACACTAAAAATCTGAAATAACAAGAGCATGCTAGAGGTCCCACCTTCGGTCCTCAAGAGCAGCAGGGCACACACACAACCAAGAAAAACCTACAACAACTACTCCTAACACCCTTCACCATGATACCAAAAGAATCATACTCATTCTATTCTTAATATGCCCATCCATAGACTCCATACTGTACATCCACAACTCTTCAACCCTTGTTACTATCTCCTAGCCAAACTTGTGCCTAACTACTACAGTAAACAACACAGAGAAAGAAGGTGGAGATTGAAGTAAAGAGGACTCACCGAATCAGTACAACTCGATCGCAACGATCGATGATCGTCCTCGGCAAAAAGAGAGGGAAGTCTATCATGGTGGTTTGGCTCGTGACAGGGCGGCGACGATATGTTGCTTGCGGTGTTGTACAATACACAACAGATCAGACCCGCACTGTTGTTTACGGTAAGAAGGGACTCGTAGGGGGTCACCTACTTTCTACGGCGACATCGACAAACGAGGAGGTTCTGCGGTGGACTTCCAACGACGTCGGACGGCCTTGCGGGGCTCTGGTTTGATGCGGACGGCGCAATGTCCGACGTTGATGAAGCACCATCCGAAAGTGTCGGCCGTTTGGACGATTTCGGCGTGGGTTGCAGGTCCAAGGAGTGTACGCAGGAGTGGGCTAGAGTGCACTTATGGTTGTGCAGAAGAGTGCCGATGTATATGCGGCCAAAAAAGTGGATACCTACTTAGGTAGGTTAGGTTAGGTCTAGATTTAGGTTTTAATTATGATTATTAATTAATTAATCATACATTAGGCCCAAGTTTTGTAGTGAATAACAAGAGGCCCAATCAGCATGATGGCCCAAAAAGAATTAACAGAAGGACCCATGGAAAGAAAAGATCCGATCTTTACTTGAATCTCGATAAGTGCCAAAATCCTATCGATATTTGTAAACTCGATGTGAAAAACGAAATAAAAATTTTCTGGGTTTTATAGTGGCCAATAGGAGTAAGAGAAGACTGAGGTTTTGGAAGTTTGATGTCGATATGGGATGTACAAGAAGTACGTGAAAGATTGAGGTCAGAGCCTCTGTGGTTGTCTGACTCTAAGCCTACTTGAAGAAAGGATGTCTTTGGTGAAAGTTGATCAAGGATACGGAGAGCTCCTCCAAGAGGTTGGGATGTCGGAGAAATTGAAGAAGATAAGGGTCAATTGTTTTGAAGCACGGTTAAGTCCTGCATATTGGACCCTTATGGTTGCACATAAGTGAGAAATTTTAGAAGATTTTTACAATCATGTCATAAAGGAAGGAAAACGGGATTAAGTTAAAAGAATACTTAAATCAGACCACAAGAATCAGAAGACACAAGCAAACCTTTCCAATTCAAGAAAAGACAAATATTTGGAAGGAAACGGTCAACATTGTAGCTACAAATGGAACACTACACGGGTTTAAGGGACGTCACCCTAAAAGATCGGGGTAGATCATTAGTATCATGCCCACCCGTCAAGTTTTAAGACAAGGTTGTGTCGGTCTTATGTTATGGGACGATAGAAAAAAAGACGGAACCGAGATATCACGAATTCCCATTAACGTCTTTGTGGTGACATACCAAGACTTCCACTACGTCGAATGTGGAGGTGGCCACCAAGATTGAGCTTGAAGCACCTCCGATATCCAATGCACCATATAGGATGACACTTTTGAAGATACGTGAGTTGAAGAAGCATTTAAATGACCAACTGCAAGGACTTGTTGATAAAGGTTCATTAGAACAAATGCACTGCCATGGAGAACACCAGACGTTATCTTAAACTCTTGATTTGAAGTTTATATTGGAATATATCTTAAACTCTTGATTTGAAGTTTATATTGGAATATATCTTAAACTCTTGATTTGAAGTTTATATTGGAATATATATTAAACTCTTGATTTGAAGTTGTTATGGAGAACACCAATTTGCGAAAAGAGAGACGGTTATCTCCGTTTGTACATCGATTACCGTGAGTTGAACAAGATTACAATGAAGAGCAAGTATCCCTCACCACGGATAGATGATCTACTCGACCGGTTGCAAGGGTCGGTAGTCTCTTCTAAGAATGATCTAAGGTCTTATTGTCGCCATTTGAGAAATCGAGAATGGGATATTGCAAATACGGTATTTCGTACAAACCTTGGTCGCTACAAGTTGTAGTGATTCCATATGGGCTTGCTAATGCCTCATTTAAGATATTTTGGTGAAATCTTGAAGAAGAGAGAAGTTGTACGACAAGTTGTCCTGGGATGGAAAACCCCGAAAGATGTGGGAGAAGTTACAAGTCTTCTTAGATGTGCTGAACTTTACCAAATCCGTGAAGAGAGAAGTCGTATAACACCATTTATGGTAACCTCCGGATGACAATGAAGTTTTATATGAGACGAAGAATTCACAATAGAGTTGCTGAGAATTAAGAGGGGATTCATTGATGCACCTGTTTTGGTTTACCTTGAGGTATTATGGGTTTGCAGTGCACAAGAGTCTTCAAGACAAGGTCTTGATCGAGTATTGAGGAGCGATGTTAAATTAATAGCATACGTGTCTTATTAGTAGAAGTAGTATGGAGTAAAGTACTTCCTTTGTTACTTGGAATTGCAACAAGTATTGAGGAAACGTAACATCAAAGTTTGGGTTGACAAGAACCAAAGCCAACAAGAGTAAGTTGGAAGTTCGATATTCTCGCCTGGAAAAAAAATCGAAAGGAAAATAATGGAAAGGCTGCTTTAAGAAAGACCCGAGAAGGAAGTTGAGTTCCGATATTTCGACCTTTTTGAGATCTTAGCGCGAGTTTGAGAAGTGTCTTATAGATTGGTGTTTCCACCAAGAGTGGAGATTATCTTCGGAGGTTTCTTTTGTACCAGTCATGGGAGTATATACGCTACTCGAGTGAAACGGTTAGTAGTGATGAGTTAGTGACAAACGAGGAGCCAATGAGGCTACCGATACGACACGAGATAGTATCTTTGGTTGAGTTTTACGCTAAGCTAGTAGCTTCAATAGAATCAACGGGTTAGACCTAGTTCTTCCCTTACTTGTGTTATGTGCATGTGTGATGTTATATGTAGTTTTGTGTCCCGTGCAGGAATGTGTTTTATGTCCGGTTATATATATTGCGATGATGGTTGGAGCAGTTTGTGCTTATAGATTAGAAGGTCTATGCCTTCCTAGTTATGAGTTTATACCTCGGCCTTAGGTACCGAGAGGTTCGGCGTGTGGCAAGTTTCGGGACGAAACTTGTTTTTAGGGGATATGATGTGACGCCCCAAATATTGGCGCGTTTGCGATATTTATTTTTTTCCGGCTTTTATCGATATTTTATTAGCTTGAACAATTTTACATAATTTGAAAGCGTATTCTTCGGATTAAATTATTCTTCCCCGAGTACATTTATATTTTGGATACGTATTATTATTATTTCTACGGAAAGATTCGGAAAATTTTCCGATTCGGAGATCCCGTTCCGAATGCCGTTGATCTAGTTTATTATTTTAGTCATTTTCCATATGTATTTTATTTTATGTTATTCTTTTTATTTTTTTTTTCCTTCTACCTTGCTTCTCCCCCACGCCAGGGCTGATAGCGTGTGTTCAGCAGATGAGCCCACCCGACTCCTCGCTTCCCCAGAGCAGCCTGCGCTAGCCGACCCCTCGACTCCCTCCCTGTTTGTCCCTCTGCAAAACTCGAACACCTTTTGCCCAACTCTCTTCATTCTCCTCCTTTCCCTCTTTGTTTCACCATCTCGATCTGGTCTCTCTGTCTCTCGATTTTTCTCTTCTGCAAGCCCAACAGCGACGCCACCAAAGAAGGTTCGCCTCCGCCAGAGAGGTCCCCGCTTTGCACTCGCCCTTGCCCTCTTCCTCACTCTTGTTCCTCACGCCGCCTGCATGCCCTTGCCTTCGCCACCATTCCCGCCGGGTCTGGAAGGAGCCTCACCTACCGAGCTGCAAATCGCCTTCGACGTCGCCTGAGGGAAAAGAGATTGACGGCTGTCACATTCCCTAGCAGCGCCGGAAAGGAGCCAGGAACAACCACCATCTCGCCTTCCTCTTTCCCTCTCTGTTTTCCCCACCACTCGAGCACCCTCTCCGCTCCACTACGCCGGAGAAGCCAGCGCTGCGCTGCCTCGCCTCTGCTGCCCTTCGACGCCGGAGAAGAGCCTGCCTCGCCTTGCTTCTGGAGCTGCCATCGCCGCCGCCCATGCCTTCCTTCTTCCTCTGTCGTTGTATCTATTGAGTTGAAGAAAACCCTTGTTCACATATTAAATCAGGGCCCCTTCAATTTGGTATAATGACACCTTGTACCCTTATTTTTAGCATAATTGCAGAATGTACCCTACCTCTATAATTGCAGTTTTGACCCATCTTTGGAAGTGCACTTTAAACCCGTGCTAAAATTAATTATGGAAAATGGCCCAAGTTTTGGGAATTTGAATATATGCCCCTGCTGGAATATATATTTTATGTTTGGCCAAAAGTTATTTTCGGGATATGGTTTAAGTTCTTGAGTTCCGTATTTACGGCCCGGAGTTTGGATTGCAGGTTTACGACGCATGTTGTGATATTGTGTATTTTGCCCCGGAAATAGCTTAGCGGTATTGAACCTTGGATTTTGTCTAAGGGATATTCCTATAATTGAAACGCAATATATTATGCCTTGTTGGATTAAATTCGGTTTATGGCTCAAGTTTTTATTACGATTTTATTACCTAGTTTCTAGAATTTCATATTTTAAGCGGAAGGTTTTTGCGGATTTTAACGTGGCCTTTTGAAACCGGGATTTTTTTTCTTAATGTTATATATATATATATTATATCATCCGATAAAATTTAGCGTACGAGCTAAATTTGTCTAGTTTTGATGTTAGGTACGGAAGCGTCCCGACAAAGACCTAAGTTAGAGAGAATGTCAAGTAGTGGCCTTGAACCATTTGTCGTTGTTGGATTGTTTACGAACTTAGTGGTGATGTTTGTAGTACGATCACAGGATGATCTTCGAGATTAGGAGTTGATCCTAGCATGCTAGGGTTTTGACCTCATATGGGTTTTGGGAGACTAGAAGCCCAAGGGCTTCTAGCTTGTTGGTTAATTATTGATTGTGTGCCTTGTCTGATCAGGCGATGAGTTACATTCTTGCGGAAATTGAGTATGGAATTTAGCGGGTTTATCTTAGGGACAGGTAAGTCTCTGGACTTACTTAGCTCGTATTCTCTGTATTAGTTTCAATGCGTGTTTGGTGGTGTGTGTTTGTTGTTTATGTGTTGTGTTTATTGTTTATGATCTAACATCTAAACCGGTAATAGGACCACCGACTTTATATGTTTGTATTTGGCCCAAGTGTATGATAACGGGCGGTGACCGCTTGTCCAGTCCAAAATGGGGATGATTGGGAGGTGCCTTGCGACCAGTCCAACGGGTGATGCTGATCCGCATCAAGTACAAACTCGTATGGTGAAAGGGGATAAGGGCGAGATCGTTAAGATTCTCGTGTCACACCATAAATGGAATTAGTAATGGAATGACGTAAATGGAAAGATAATAAACTGACTTGTGTATTTGGAGCATGTTGTGTGTTTTTTATGCCTTGTGTGTGTGTGTTCCAATACCATGATTCTAATGCCTTGAATACTAGCTAACGGTTTTATACCGATATTGTTGTAGTTACCCTGCAGGTTAGGGACGCAGCCGAGAGATTCGGAAGAGTGGGCAGCCGGGGTCCGTACATTGTAGAATGGGTTTGTGGGTGGAGTCTTGTAGATATATATATATATATATATATATATATATATATATATATATATATATATATATATATATATATATATATATATATATATATATATATATATATATATATATATGTATTGTATATTGTATGTTTTCGACGTTTGGTCGTTGGAGTTTTTTACTCGGCTGTGGTCTTTTGTTTGTATGGTTTCAGGTCTCATTGCATTGCATAAAAATGTATTTCGTTTTGGCCTTTATTTGTGTCTTGTTGACAGATCCGGTGAAATTGTTGTCAAGGGTCGGGACCCATTGTGAGGTCCCAACCCGTAGCGCCTCGAGTTCCGCGGATTTGGGGTGTTACAACATGAGTCGGGTTTAGAATGTACGGGCCACCACTCCTTCCGCTGATCTCGGCAGCTTATTTTATTGGATTTGTATATATATTTATATTTATATATATATATATATATATATATATATATATATATATATATATATAAATATGTATATATGTAGATATGTATAATATATGTGGTTTGTAGTTGCATGATGGACGTGATTTATATGTATAGTTATATATGTGGACTATAGTATATGCTTTCGACCTTGTTGTGTGATAATGGATTTCCGGATGTGTTGTATTGATAGTGCAGTGGACATAGGACTTTATAGCCTTATATACATATTCTTATTTTATATTGTAGCATATGGAGATATAGGACCTTATAGAAAGAGGATAGTACGATTTCACCATCTTTGAGACGACGACGTCGTGGCTTGGGATAGCGTTCATATGTCGAGTAGTACGCTCGAGTACTGAGTTCAGCATTTCATGCTAGCGAACACCATGGCGGTATCGGAATCCTTTGAAAGGATGTCGAAGAGCAAGATTAGAGACGACATAAGTGACGGACGAACAAGTGGAAGAAAAAAAAAATCAAAACGACTTAAGAAGAATCGAGACGGAGATCATACAAGAAGAGGAGTACCATGAAGGCGTGGAAGTGGTTCCAAAGAAGCCATGAGTAACGAGACAACGACACCAATAGAGATAACTAAAGATGTGAATCAAGGAGGAGGCGGGTGCGTTCTAGCAAGGTTAATGGTGGTAACCCAAGAAGGTGTGAAGTTTCCTTAAACGCTCCAAAGCAATGGAGTCAAGTTGAGTAGAGTGAACGAACCAAGTGGGAAAGATGTAAGATACCGTAAGTTAAGCTTATGAGGTACCAAGAAGTGAAACGTCAACATTACAAGAGTTATGAGAAGAATGGCATGGTGAGGATTCGTGTGGAGTTTACCGGATTCCGTATGACGATAAGGCAAAGAAACTCCCATAAGAAAGAAGTACGAATAGATGTGATCCCGAGAAGAGGAGTGACGCAACTAGGAGCTTTAGTTACGGAAAGATGTAAGACGACAACCAAGAGAAACGCGAGCGGCCGATGAGTAACGTTTGAGATTTTAAGGAGACACGTTTACGAGATATCCTGAGGCGTTGTTAAGTCCATGAAGGTGAATTATGCGAAGCACGAGGACTAGAAGAGTATGATTACCTTATGGAAGAGGAAGAAACATGGAACGAGGAAAGAGCTAACGAAGTTGAGGTGGAGTACCCCGAAGAGGGTAACCTTCATGAGAATAGTAACATGAGGTATATAAGAATGGTAAGTTGGTGACCTTGGAGAAGGTCAACTATAAGCGGACCAAGGACAACCAAGAACGCATAAGGTGCGGGTTGCCTGTAGAGGAATGGTAGAAGGGAGGTATAACCTCGATCGGAGAATATAAAAGAACAGTAACCAGAGTTGGGAGATTCCGGATTGTTCAATGACGATAGTAAAGAAGTACATCATAAAGGCGTGATTATCGTGAGTACTATAACTTTGAATGATTAGAGCAAGTGACGGTAATAGACCTCCCAAAGAAGGCTGGTATTGACCCTTTTACGACCTTCTTAGGTCTCGAGATTTAGCATTTGGAGGAATGGTGCGGAGGGAAACCTTACAAGATTAAGCAAGATATGATGATCTAGTGGATCAAGGAAAAGGTAAGGTTTCATGTTGGTGGTACGTAAATAGGAGTATATAGAGGATGCATGGTACGAAACGGATGAGATGTTGCCGCGAGAAGAAGATGAGTCAAGTTTCTAAACTCACCTGAAGAGCTACCAAGGATCTAGTAACGTTATAAGCTTTAAGCTTAAAAGAATGACACTTGGGAATTTACGAGTTGAAAGTTCTAGTGGTTTGAGTGGGGAGTTTCGTTTGGTCTTCCCCACAAGGCATTCGGGTACGAGTTTCGAGGAAGGACACGAGTTGAGAAGTTTTAACTTTGGCTATCAAGAATTTCGTGAGATAACTGAAGAAGATAAGTACTTTCGTCCCGCGGTGGACGACTCGTTGAACTAGTTACATGTGATTACAGCGTTGATTTATGATCGAGTTGCAGTCTAGATGCCCCCGGAGTTGGGTGGAGAGGAGAAAGGACCTAAGTAAGATGGCGTTTCAGGCCGGTATGGTCATTACAAGTTGGAGTGAAGTATGGTAGACTCGCAGGCGCGATTGTGGAGTTGGCGTATATAGAAGTGCTTTTATCGGGTTACGGAACCATGTTGTGGTAATAACGTTCGGTTTGTGGTTTCGGGTGGTTCCAAGGTGGACCTTGAGCTTATGCTAAATGTTGCAGGTTAGTAAGCAATGTGGTATGAGGTGGACCGTAATCTAAGGTTAAGAAAGGACAATTATTGGTGTACGAGTCACACAAATGATCCTTTGGCTCGGATTTGACGATACTTTGTTGTACTCTCAAAATTGGGAGGAATAAGCTTGACATGGGACGACGATAATACCGGTTATGCGGGGTGAGCAGAGTTACCTAAGCAGTTTGGGACGCCCGAGGTGACCTACTAAGAAACGTAGCGGTTTTTAGAATATCCAGTTGACCAAATGAAGTCGAGATGATAGTTTCGGTAACACCTCCAAGAATACAATTAGATCGTGGAATCCGAGACGGGTCTGTGGACCTTTCATAGAAGAATAAGAGGTGAGTAACCTCTAGTCCGTTTTCTTTGGCTCAGACACTAAAGTCAAGTGACTGTATGACATTATGCATACCTCCAAGCGGGGCTTGGGATGCTTATGAAGTAACAAGTGAGGTTTCGTGTGTATGTGGACAATTGTGGCCATAGAAGAAAAATGACCGATGAAGGGTCAAGAGTAAGGTGCTTTTATACATGCATTTATAGTGAAGTCAGTATCTTGTTATGAAGAGACATGCTAGTCTGATACAGACCTCTTGGGTTCGGATAGGAGGCGAGTCGAGTTAAGAGTATCACGGACGTGAGGCATCATATGTATTGGTCATTAGAAGGGAGTTAAAGTTCCTGTTACGCTCAGGGTGTGTAGTGCAATAAGCTTTAAATTTATAACTCGTTATATTTCTCCTAACTCCTAGCGAACCCGCAGTGTACGGGACGTTTGTAGTAGGGATAGTATTCCGAGGTCGAACACAAAGACTGAGGTGAGATTGAATCGATTAGTGATTAAGTTTAGTGAAGATCTAGGCTAAGTAAGGATAAAGAAATAAAGAAATGAAGATCTCAATGTTTTTGGTTGGGTTTTTAGGTGATCAATCAAAGATCACAAATCATGCGAAATAAACAATCAACTAAGCTAACAAATCAACACAAACAAACAAGCTAAACACGAGATATGAATCAAGGAGAGAAAAGTTGATTCTAGGGGTTGGAAATTCCGGTTATGGCATAGGACTCAAGCTATCTAATCATTCCTTGGATTAGCTATTGTATATTGGGAGTAAGTGTTTCTAGATTGGGATCAATCACCGGGTAGGTCTCATGGTCCACTAGTCCGTTCCTAAGGTCTCATCACCGGGTAAGTCTCAAAGAGCCTAAGGAATGGAATTCTACACAAACCAGATTGTCATCTAGGGATCTAACCTATCCTTACCGGGTAAGTCTCGAAAAAGTAAGTCCTAAACAACTATCCTAGCACACTTAGTCCAATGGCGGCTTATGAGGCTCACCACTACCTAGAGTTTATCATCTTCGGAATCTAAGAGTAAGAATCACCGGGTAAGTCTCTTCTAACACTTAGTTGCTAACACTAGGTGACCCTAGGATAGATTTAACTCCACAAACACTAGTATTTCAATATTCTAACATTCTAGAACTTAGACTCATCTAATCAAACGAATCAAGCAAACCACGGGCTGTTCTACCATTTCCACGGCCGTGGACTGGCAAGAACGAACCGTGGACTCCAACAGTGGGTCGGTTCATATAGATGAATCATCCAAAGGCTAATCTTAGTCCATCATATCATAGTCCTAGCCATAACCTTCCTTTCCTTACCCTAGAATCACATCTATCTAGCCAACAACATACATCATCTTAATCGAAATCATCAAGCATAAAATCATAGCATCCATTTGCAAGATAATGAAGAAAAAGAGTTGAATAAGTGAAACAAGTAGAACAAAGCTTAAAATGAGATTAGAAAGACTCACAACCCTTCAAAGAAGGTTTAATCGATTCTTACAACCCTAGAAAATCGATTCCGAAAATATTCTCTACAAAACTTATCAAAGACTAGCTATGGTGTCTTCTTCTCCTCTTCTCCAATGGAGCTCTTCTTCCTTCTTCAATGGTAGCTTTCCCAAAAGAATCTTCTTATTGAGAGTATGGGAGAGAATGTGGATTTGATTGGATAATCCAAAGATCCCTTCTCTCAGCCTTGCAGGACCACTTTTATACTACAACCTTGCTAGAGTGAGCCATGTGATCGTAGCACAGCTGTCACAACTGCCTGGCAAAAACCACGGTTGGTTTCTACCGTGGTCCCTCCAGTGACCGTGGTTTTGGTGTTCCTGCACTATATGGATCATCAAGCCACGATTTGGTGCATGGCATGCATCGACAAGGTCCCATGGGTCTTCCTTAGCTTCTAGCTTGCGTCCTAATGATTCCGAGGGTGCGTCATCTTGATGAACGATCCTCAAACGTATCGTTTAAGCTCCTAAATCTCCCAAAATACCTACAAAGCAATGCAAAAGTCCGTGTAGACGTCTATCTCGACAAAATACGTGAATTTAGTGCAAACGTCGTGAACTAGTGTTAAACCATGCATGAATGAGTGAGGAATCTATCTAAATAAGTATCTAATCCTAAGTCATAAATCGTGTTATCAAAAATACCCCATACTTAAGGTTTGCTCGTCCCTGAGCAAATTCTCAACTATAGACCAAGAGATGACATGATTTATGCATGCAGAAAAATGGCAAAATCTTTTTGGAGTTGTGCTTCTAATATTGGATCACCTTCATAGTCATGTTTCATGGCAATGGACAAGCAATCATGCATCAAACAAATGAAGGCACGGAAAGACAATTGTACTTAACTCGAAAGCATGCATGAAATGTAAAAATGAAGAAGTCAAGATGATCAACAACATATCCAATCTAGATTACTAAGTCTTACACACATGCAAGTAGGTCACAAGGGCTTGTGAGATAAAAGGCCAAGAAACGTTGTGATTAGGTGGGGATTTTTCTAGGCTATGTGATGCTAATCCGGGAATGGAACTAACTCCACAATCTTGTCCTCGATCAACTTCCCACATGTGTATATTTTCTCCATCCTTTCTATCTTTTCTTTTTCTTTCACTTATTTTTGAGACAATGGCATTGGTGTACAAAAGCCGAAACCTTGGTGATTAGCCGTCCTCGGGTTTTTCTATTTTTCGAGGTGCATCCACACCGGGCACACATACCAAAGCTCGTTAGGACTATTGGTTTATTTGACTTTGGCAAGGCACAAACACCCGATTATGTGAATGGTGCCGAGTTACTCGTCATTTAAACCAACGTCCCCAAACCTATATTTTTGTCTACACTTTCACAACAAATTAGCATTTTATTCATGACATTCTTTCATCAACATCTTCACCCCACACTTGCTTTTCACACACATCAGCACACTAACATGCTCCTATTCCCGGATGGGTCAAAAGAGGTCAAATTTATATCAATTGAGGTGCTCAAACATCATGATCAAGATGAGAAGTAGAGAAAGATGAATTGCCTCATTCATTCCTAGATGATGTGCAAGAACTAGCATGTAATTTCGACTTTCAATACTCAATCCATTATAGGCAAACATCATGATCACAATTCATTCATGGGATTCAAGATAAGTACTTCAAGTCCACATATGCAATTCATCAATTTAACACATAAGGCCATCCATAGCCAATCCACATGACAAGATTCATCATTAGGGTCATATCCAAGCCTAGAAAGCACAAAATTTTTTTAAATTTTCTGATTTTTTTGGAATTTTCGAAATATCTATGTACACTGCAAGACATGTGATAATATTAAACTATCCTAGATGCTAATCATGCAAAGGATCATGCAAACCCTACCCCATACTTAGAAACACATTGTCCCCAATGTGGCATTCAAGTAAAGAAGAGTGAAAGAGGGTTCTCACAATGTAAAAATGGTTTGCTTTGGTATTTGGGATTACTCAAGTGGATTGATGATGGATGATCCTATCAACAATGGTAGAGAGCTCTAAGTGTTCATCAAGGCATCGGGACCCGCGCTAGGCACCGCTAGCCGTCCAAATCTCGCGTCCGCTCCACCCATAATTGATGAGGGGTTCATCACCATCATTCACATGCCATGCAAGGCTTCCAATGCTCCCAAGACTCTAGCACACACACGAAGCACACCAAACACACAAAAACAGAAAAATCAAAACAAAAATGAAAACAAAAAGGGAAGAACGTTACCAATGGGTTGCCTCCCACCAAGCGCTTCTTTAAGGTCATTAGCTTGACCAAACTCGGGGGCGTCTACTCAAGGTGAAGTGGGGCAATCATGTCCACCGGAGCTCCCGGGATATACTTCTTCAACCGGTGTCCATTCACCTTAAAGTCTCCACAATGCTCCCCTCCTATCTCAATTGCTCAATGGGGAAAGATCTTCTTCACCACATAAGGACCGGTCCACCTCGACTTTAGTTTTCCGGGGAAGAGCCGCAGCCTTGAGTTGAAGAGAAGGACAAGGTCTCCTTTACTCAACTCCTTCGGGATGAGGCGCTTGTCATGCCACCGTTTGGTCCTCTCCTTGTAGATCCGGGCATTTTCATAAGCATCCAACCGGATCTCCTCAAGAGCATTCATATCAAGCAACCTCTTCTCTCCGGCCTTCTTGAGGTCAAAATTTAGCCACTTAATGGCCCAATAAGCTCTATGCTCCATCTCTACCAGAAGGTGGCAAGACTTGCCATAGACTAACTTGTAGGGAGTGGTGCCAATCGGTGTCTTGAAAGCGGTTCTATATGCCCACAAGGCATCATCGAGCTTCATAGCCCAATCCTTTCTTGTCCTTGAGACCGTCTTCTCAAGAATTCCCTTTATCTCCCGGTTGGAGATCTCCACTTGACCACTAGTCTGCGGATGGTAAGGTGTTGCCACCTTATGAGTCACCCCATACTTAGCCAAAAGTGCTCCAAAGTTCCTATTAGTGAAGTGCTTCCCTCCATCACTTATGATCACCCTTGGTGTTCCAAACCTAGGAAAGATCACTCGGTTGAAGAACCGCACCACCACTTTGGCATCATTTGTGGGTGAGGCGATTGCCTCTACCCATCTTGAAACGTAGTCAACCGCCAATAGGATGTAGAGGTTGCCACATGAAGAGGGGAATGGTCCCATGAAGTCCACACCCCACACATCAAATATCTCTACCTCTTGTATGTTGTTCAAGGGCATCTCATTCCTCCTTGAGATGTTTCCCGTCCTTTGGCAAGCATCACAAGCTACCACAAAGCTTTGCACATCCTTGAACAAACTTGGCCAAAAGAAGCCCGATTGCAACACCTTCGCACATGTCTTGTGTGAGCTAGCATGCCCTCCACATGGCAAGGAATGACAATGTCTGATCACACTCTCCACCTCATCCTCCGGTATGCATCTTCTAAACACTCCATCCGGCCCTCTCTTGAACAAAAGTGGTTCACTCCAATAGTAGTGCTTCACATCTTTGAAGAACTTCTACCTTTGGGCGTATGACAAACCGGGAGGTACTTCCTCACACACAAGATAGTTCACAATGTCGGCATACCATGGCTCACTTCCTCTAGACACTTGGAACAAGCATTCCTCCACCATTTGCAATTGCTCATCCCGGAATGAGTCATCAATCGGGATGTCATCTCTCTCAAGTTCCAATGGAGGTCGTCTACTAAGGTGGTCCGCCACAGAGTTTTCGGACCCCTTCTTGTCCCGTATTTCCAAATTGAACTCTTGAAGAAGAAGGATCCACCGAATCAACCTAAGTTTGGCATCCTTCTTTGTAAGGAGATAACGGATCGCAACATGATCCGTGTAAACAATGACCTTCGCTCCAACAAGATATGAGCGGAACTTCTCAAATGCATACACAACCGCTAGCAACTCTTTCTCGGTGGTAGCATAATTGAGTTGGGCATCATCTAGCGTCTTGCTAGCATAATAAATGGCATGTGTGCGCCCATCTTTCCTTTGCCCCAAAACAGCCCCAACGGCTACATCACTTGCATCACACATGATCTCAAACGGTAAACTCCAATCCGGAGGTTGCATGATAGGTGCGGAGATCAAAGCGTTCTTCAACCTACAAAAAGCCTCAAGGCAATCCTTGGAGAAAACAAACTCAACATCTTTCATTAGTAGGTTAGTAAAAGGCTTAGAAATTTTAGAGAAATCTTTAATAAACCTCCGGTAAAAACCGGCATGCCCTAAGAAACTCCTTACCCCCTTCACCGAGGTAGGTGGTGGCAACTTCTCTATCGTTTCAATCTTGGCCCTATCAACCTCAATGCCACGGTTGGACACCAAGTGTCCCAACACAATACCTTCACTTACCATGAAGTGGCATTTTTCCCAATTCAAGACAAGATTTGTCTCCTCACATCTCTTAAGCACTAGAGACAAGTTAGCTAAGCAATTATCGAAGGAAGAACCATAAACAGAAAAATCATCCATAAATACTTCCATGATGTTTTCAATATAATCCGAAAAGATGGCCATCATACACCTTTGGAAGGTGGCGGGTGCATTACACAACCCAAATGGCATTCTCCTATATGCAAAAGTTCCCCATGGACATGTAAATGTGGTTTTCTCTTGGTCATCGGGGTGGATAGGGATTTGGAAGAATCCACTATAGCCATCTAGGTAACAAAAGTGAGAATGTTGAGCTAACCTTTCTAGCATTTGGTCAATGAAAGGAAGGGGGAAGTGATCTTTCCTAGAGGCCATGTTCAACTTCCTATAGTCAATACACATCCTCCATCCCGTAACCGTCCTAGTTGGGATTAGTTCATTGTTTTCATTAGTCACTACGATCATCCCACCCTTATTAGGAACTACATGAATGGGACTAACCCACTTACTATCCGAGATAGGGTAGATGATTCCCGCATCTAGCAACTTAATGATCTCTTTCTTGACTACCTCTTTCATTATAGGGTTCAATCTTCTTTGATGTTCAATAGAGGGTTTATGGTTATCTTCCATCAATATATTATGCATGCACAAAGAGGGTTTTATGCCAACTAAATCATTAATAGTATAGCCAATGGCTTTCCTATGCAATCTTAGCTCATGCAACAACTTAGCAAGTTTATCATCATTCAAGCATGCATTCACAATCACCGGATATGTAGAATTATCACCAAGAAAAGCATACTTCAAATGAGAGGGGAGGGGTTTAAGTTCAAGTTTAGGAGGACCTTTATGGAGTGGAGACGATCCAAATAACGTTGGTTGAGATGAATCCAAAGCAAATGAAGGCTCTCCAAGGCTCCTTGAAGCTTGATCATCAACAAGGATTGCTTCTGGAGAAACCACGGCCAACTCCACGGATCTTGGCACATCCACGGCCGTGGAAGTTGCCAAGCTTGCTCTTCGGAGCTTTCCAGAGAGTTCTACGGCCGTGGAACACCTTCCACGACCGTGGTTCCTACAGGAACTCAGCACACCTTCGTGGTCTTCAATTTCGACTCTTGTCTCCTTTTCTAGAGCTTCTAAGGCCTTGATTTCTTCATTGCAAGCCTCCTCAACACCTTCCTCCATCAAACTTAAGCTAAGAACCTTCTCCAAGGGGTCCTTGATCAAGATCGAGCTCACAACTTCTCTAGACTCCTCTTGCTCGACAATGTTGAATACATCCTCATCAAGGGTTGGCCCTTTCATCCTTGTGGACAGCTTGAACTTGATGTTCTCTTCTCCGATGTTGAAGGAGAGAATTCCATTCTTACAATATACCAAGCATCCAGAAGTGGCTTGAAAAGGTCTCCCTAAGATGATGGGAACCGGATAATCCGCCGGGATGTCCAAGACAACAAAATCAATCGGCACATAGAACTTCCCTAGTTGCACCGGAATGTCTTCTAAAATCCCAACCGGGTGAGTAATAGAGCGGTCCGCCATGTAAAGGGTCATCTTGACCGGTTTAGGCTCTCCTAGCCCAACCTTGTTGCAAAGTGCAAGCGGTATGATGCTCACACTTGCCCCAAGATCACAAAGGGCTTCATACTTCACTTCTCCCACTCCGATTGGCACACAAAAAGATCCCGGATCTCTTAGCTTAGGAGGCATTTCCTCCTTCATTGTTTGGATCAATTCCGAGGATCTCTTCGTCATTCTTACTTCCCCATACTCCTCCAACTTCCTTTTGTTGGAGAGTATTTCCTTCAAGAACTTGCCATATGCCGGCATTCCTAAGATAGCATCCATGAACGGAATGTTAATATGCAATTTGGACATAAGTTCAAGGAATTTACCAAAGTGTTTGTCCAAGCGAGCTCTTGCTCGTGATTGAGGGAATGGTAGTGGTGGCTTGTATGGAGGCGGTGCCACATATGTTGGCTCAACATCCTCGCTCTTGCCTCCATCTTCTTGTAATATCTCTCCTCCTACCACTACTTGCTTTCCCTTAGCATTCTCCTTGGGCAAAGAATCCTTCATATTCAACCCACTCCTCGTTGTAATGGCCAACACTTGGCCTCTTGGGTTGTCTTCGGTTCTTCCGGGAAGCTTTCCCGGATCTCTATGAGCTTCACCCGCCTTTTGGAATACTTGTGCTTCCAACACCTTTTGAGCCTTAGAAATGGAAGTCACCGTGCTCTCAAGACCGCTCAACCTCCCAAGCAATTGCTCAAACATCATCTCGGTTCTATCCTTTGGAGGTTGAGTAAATCCGGGTGGAGGTTCTTGTGAAGCCCTTGGTGGTGGAGCTGCGCTTGTGGAAGCGGGAGGGTTCAAGGCTCCATCCGGGTTAGAATAGGAAAATCCGGGATGGTTGTGGTTAGGCCGGTAATTGTTGAATTGCCGGTTGTTGTTGAAGTTCCTTGGGCCTTGATAGTTATTGTAGTTGCCCCTTCCCATGTAGTTCACATCTTCCTCCTTGGAAGACAAGTTTGCTTGCACTTGAGGGGTTGCTTGGTTCTTCAAAGTTGTAGCACACAACTCCCTCAAAGACTTTAGCTCGTTGTTGATGGCGTCAAGCTTGAAATTGCTCATGGTGACTTCACTCACCTCATATGCTCCCGCCTTTCTCCCTTCACTCTTCCTATGGGAGTACTTCTCAATCAATAAGGCTTGTTTCTCTACAAACTCCCAAGCTTCATCCACATGCTTTTCCATGAAAGTCCCACCGGAAAGAGATTGGAGCTTGAATTGGCTATCTTCATCAAGTCCTTTTAAGTAGATCTCCAATAGCTCAATTTTTGGTATACCATGGTGTGGACAATCTAGGAGGAGGTCTTTGAACCTCTCCCAAGACTTGAACAAGCTCTCTCTATCCTTCATTACGAAGGCATTGATCTTCCCTCTTAATTCGGTAGTCTTGGAAGGTGGGAAGAACTTAGTCAAAAACTCGGTTGTCATCTCCTCCCAAGTACTCACTCGCCCTTGTGGAATAGATTGATACCAAGCTAAGGCTTTATCCTTAAGAGAGAAGGAGAAGGCCCTAAGCTTATGGTTGTTGTTCTCCAATCTAGGCGGTCTAAGAGTCTCCATCAAGATCTCATAGTTCATCAAGTGTTGATGAGGAGACTCTCCTTCCATCCCTCCAAATTGATTATGCCGGATCATTTGTAGAACTTGAGGGCGGAGCTCATAATCATGGGCTGCGGGACCTCCTAAGTTCACACCCGGACGGTGTGCTCTTTGTGCCGGATCCATACGTTGCCCTAACATTTGTGGCTCTTCCATAGCAATGGGCACAACCCGAATATTAACCGCCTCCGGTTGCGGTTGTGGTGGAGGTGGAGGTTGTTGACGATTAAGCTCTCTTTGCACAAGAGCTTGCCTAATCTCTTCAATCTCCCTCCTAGTTGCCTCTTGCCTCTCATTGGCAAGTCTCCTTTCATTCTCCAAAGCTTCATCTCTTATCCTAATTTTCTCTAAAGCCTCATCCAACTCAGCTTGGAGATCTCTTCCGGCCATCTCTTTCCCCTTTTTAATGCTCTTGGATCTAGATCTAAGGGTTTTCTCCGGTTCGGGATCGAATGGAGCTAAATCCTTGCCACGAGATCTTCGCATACACCTAAAGAGTGAGAGATGTCCTGAAAAGCAAAGACACAAACCAAAAAGAGATCAAAAGCAACAAGAAAGACCTATACTATAAACAATCACAAAATAACGACTCAATCTAGACCTAGTCCCCGGCAACGGCGCCAAAAACTTGTTACGCTCAGGGTGTGTAGTGCAATAAGCTTTAAATTTATAACTCGTTATATTTCTCCTAACTCCTAGCGAACCCGCAGTGTACGGGACGTTTGTAGTAGGGATAGTATTCCGAGGTCGAACACAAAGACTGAGGTGAGATTGAATCGATTAGTGATTAAGTTTAGTGAAGATCTAGGCTAAGCAAGGATAAAGAAATAAAGAAATGAAGATCTCAATGTTTTTGGTTGGGTTTTTAGGTGATCAATCAAGGATCACAAATCATGCGAAATAAACAATCAACTAAGCTAACAAATCAACACAAACAAACAAGCTAAACACGAGATATGAATCAAGGAGAGAAAAGCGGATTCTAGGGGTTGGAAATTCCGGTTATGGCATAGGACTCAAGCTATCTAATCATTCCTTAGATTAGCTATTGTATATTAGGAGTAAGTGTTTCTAGATTGGGATCAATCACCGGGTAGGTCTCATGGTCCACTAGTCCGTTCCTAAGGTCTCATCACCGGGTAAGTCTCAAAGAGCCTAAGGAATGGAATTCTACACAAACCGGATTGTCATCTAGGGATCTAACTTATCCTTACCGGGTAAGTCTCGGAAAAGTAAGTCCTAAACAACTATCCTAGCACACTTAGTCCAATGGCGGCTTATGAAGCTCACCACTACCTAGAGTTTATCATCTTCGGAATCTAAGAGTAAGAATCACCGGGTAGGTCTCTTCTAACACTTAGTTGCTAACACTAGGTCACCCTAGGATAGATTTAACTCCACAAACACTAGTATTTCAATATTCTAACATTCTAGAACTTAGACTCATCTAATCAAACGAATCAGGCAAACCACGAGCTGTTCTACCATTTCCACGGCCGTGGACTGGCAAGAACGTACCGTGGACTCCAACAGTGGGTTGGTTCATATAGATGAATCATCCAAAGGCTAATCTTAGTCCATCCTATCATAGTCCTAGCCATAACCTTCCTTTCCTTACCCTAGAATCACATCTATCTAGCCAACAACATACATCATCTCAATCGAAATCATCAAGCATAAAATCATAGCATCCATTTGCAAGATAATGAAGAGAAAGAGTTGAATAAGTGAAACAAGTAGAACAAAGCTGGAAATGAGATTAGAAAGACTCACAACCCTTCAAAGAAGGTTTAATCGATTCTTACAACCCTAGAAAATCGATTCCGAAAATCTTCTCTACAAAACTTATCAAAGACTAGCTATGGTGTCTTCTTCTCCTCCTCTCCAATGGAGCTCTTCTTCCTTCTTCAATGGTAGCTTTCCCAAAAGAATCTTCTTGTTGAGAGTATGGGAGAGAATGTGGATTTGATTGGATGATCCAAATATCCCTTCTCTCAGCCTTGCAGAACCACTTTTATACTACAACCTTGCTAGAGTGAGCCATGAGATCGTGGCACAGCTGTCACAACTGCCTGGCAAAAACCACGGTTGGTCTCCACGGCCGTGGTCCCTCCAGTGACCGTGGTTTTGGTGTTCCTGCACTATATGGATCATCAAGCCACGATTTGGTGCATGGCATGCATCGACAAGGTCCCATGGGTCTTCCTTAACTTCTAGCTTGCGTCCTAATGAGTCCGAGGGTGCGTCATCTTGATGAACGATCCTCAAACGTATCGTTTAAGCTCCTAAATCTCCCAAAATACCTAAAAAGCAATGCAAAAGTCCGTGTAGACGTCTATCTCGACAAAATACGTGAATTTAGTGCAAACGTCGTGAACTAGTGTTAAACCATGCATGAATGAGTGAGGAATCTATCTAAATAAGTGTCTAATCCTAAGTCATAAATCGTGTTATCAGTTCCCATATACCGAACCTTTTTGGAGAATTGGCGCGAGTTGGGAAGTGGTTTACCAATTGGCATGGCCACCGGAAGCAAGGGACGTCCACCAAGTTTCAGGTGTAATGGTCGAGGGAGTCCATGTATGACTCGAGATATGATGCTACTAATGTTGATCTAATGTTAGACGAGGAACCGATGAGGCTACCGGGAAGACGTGGATTCTATATGTGGATGAGTTTTCCGAGGATCTAGTTAGATCGAGATTGCCAATGAGTTAGGTTTTATGTGCCTGTATGAGTTTACGTGTTTTGTGCCCCGAGAGGGAATGTATTGTGTTTTTGCTTAGACCTTCTCTTGGTATGCGAGATGCGATTCGTATGATTGTGTGTAGGCCTTGCGAGGTTTTGACGCGGTTTTACGAAGTTGTGAGGGTTGTCGAGTAGAGAGTTGGCCGTTTATAGTTTCGAGTGGCTACCGTAGTAGTTATGCCACGAGTGTTGCATTTAGCAAGTTTCGGGACGAAACTTGTTTTTAGGTGGATTAGTTGTAACATTGGGAATTTTCATTCCGGTTTGAGAACGAGTTATCGATGTTTCCGCAGTCGCGGCTCAGTTTTCAAGCATGCAAGAGGTGCTGAGTGACGGGTTTTATTCCAAATTCCCGTCCCGACCCCTCGTTACCTTGTCTTGTGCTTTCCGACTCCTTGGTTTCTTGAGTGAGGAGACAAGTGGGTCAGCTGGCCCCTTGTTCCCCTCCAACATTTTCAGCCTTGTTCCCAATCTCCTCTCACGCTTCCTTTCACGCTAGTTGCTCTCCCCTCTTCCTCTTGTGCTTCCTTCTTCATTTCTCCCTGGATCTCTTGAGGTGTGGCCAGCAGGGGGATAGTTCCAGATTCTGTGGTAAGCTTCTCCTTCCCCCTCCATTCTTCTTCCTTGCCGCATAGCTTCCTCTTCTCATCTTCTTCTGCATTGCCATGGATGAAGCTTTGGAAGTGGATTCTTCTTGATCTTTGCATGCATGTGTTCTAAGCTCGATTAGGTAGTGTGGGAGAGCCTTGATACATTGGATGATGTTTGGAGAAGACCCAGCAAGAGAAGAAGGCCATTATAGCCCAAGATCCACAGTTGAAGACAAAGAAGATGACCCTCTGTTGTTTGACCGCGGGGGCGGATCTTCAAAGCCGCGGGGGTGGCCAATGACTTGAGCCGCAGGGGCGGCCAGCAGGAGCCACAGCGGAGGCCATCAGGAGCCGCAAGGGCGGACCTCTGGGCCGCAGGGGCGGACCTATGGGCCGCAGGGGCGGCCCCTGGCTCAGCTAGCACGCCCTCGCGGTCCTCTTCTCCCTTTCGCGGTTGTTCTTCCATCTTTCGAGTCCGTGCCTTTTTGTGGTGAGTGCCCTCCCTTGAGCTTGTGTTCTTTGATGATCCTAGAGAGTTTTAGGATAGTATCATGATAGATTGGGACCTAGGATGAATGAGAATGCCTTGTTGTGGCTTTTGAGATCTTAGGCGAGTGTGATGAGCATGTCAGACATCATAGGTTTTTACCTTGTTCTTGGCTGTTGAGTATTAGCAATAAGAGTTAGTAGAATGTTGAAAGATCTCCTCATGCGTTGAATGAGATGTGAGTGTGATAGGTTCTAGGATGCGGTCCTAGAATGAGAGTCAAACGATCTTGCATAGATTGTTTGTGTGAGATGCCTTAGACGTTTGTGTTGAGCGAGTTGTTAATGTATATCCTCTTGTGAGCAGGTTGTGGGCTTATTCCCGAGGGAAGCAAGAGTGTTGTGAGTTGTGTGTGAAGATGAGGTAAGTCTTCGTACTTACATAGCTCGTATTCTTGGTATTAGATTCGATGTGCTTGGTGGTGTGTGTTTTAGTATTGTTTATTTTATAACAACGAAACCGGAAATAGGACAACCTTTATATACTGATATTTGGCCCAAGTGTTTGATAACGGGCGGTGACAACATTGCCTAGTTCTTGCGGAGAGCTAGGGGGTTCTCGGTAACTAGCCCGGGCAGGTAGACGGCCAGATGCATCAGTGTCATTCCTTGACGGTGAGTAGGAACCGAGGCGAGATCATGCGTTGATTCTCGTGTCACAAATATAAAGTTAAATTAGTAACGGGATATGACTTAATAAATTCAAAGATAATGAACCGGACTTGTGTATTGTGCTCATGTTGTGTGTTTGGATCATGTAGTGTGTTTTCTCTATTTACTTGTGCTAGTTCCTTTCACCTTGTTTTTAATGCTTCGAATATGAGCTAACGGTTTTATACCGATTGTTGTAGATTGCCTTGCAGGTTAGGAATGTGGCCGAGAGATCCGGATGAGTGGGCAGCCAGGGTCCGTACATTTTAGGAAGGGTTGTTATTTGTTGTTTTGTTGGAGTTTTGTATGTTATATTCTTGTAGGCCACAGTGTATGGCGTTTGGTCTTTGGAGTTGTTTTTTGGTTGTAGTCCGTCGTTTGTTTTCTTTCGGGATTCTTTTCATTGCATAAAATGTATTTCATTTTGGACTTTATTTGTGCCTTGTTGCAAAATCCGGTGTAATTGTTGTCAAAGCGGTCAGGACCCATTGTGAGGTCTCCGCCCGTAGCATCCCGAGTCCAACGGAATCAGGGTGTTACAATTGTCCCCTTCATAGCATGACACAGACGATATATGGATTAGATTATTGTCAATTGAGACCGTATATGTTTGTTGGGGTGGTTTATATTTTGTAACTCTTTTATTATTCTTGATATTATGATTTGATTGTTTTTGATGTTACTAATTCTGGATCAAGTATTGAAAAATAACATTTTTTCTCCTATATTGCTATGAATTGTGTTTTCTATCTTATTTTCAGAAATCGGACGGTTAAAATCAATGTGGTAGGCCACTTTGTGTGCTTTCCTCCCTTCGTGATTTTTATTGTTCGCTTTGTGATTCATCCACTATCTAACCAAATCAGCCAATAGTTTCCCCCTAATTGACGGTGCTATGTGTTTTTGTTCCATCTATTTTTTTGTATTTATTTATTCTAGTTTTTCAATTAATCAGTCAAATTATTACCCGTTTTTACAGTGTTAAATCTTGACCATTTTAATACAATCAGATCTTGTATATTAGCGAGATCTAAGACATGTGTTTCATCCTTCATCAAATTAGTTCCATTGTTGGGAAAGCGGTTGTTTTGTTTGACGTATTAATTATAAAATATTGTGTTATTTGATCTTTTTACTCCTTTTTCTATACTTCAATATTAGATGCGCAAAGGAAGAAGCATGAAAAAACTCTTGCTTCTCTAAATCCTGAATATGAGAGAGTTCTTTGTGCCACATGAACCATATCCATCGATCACTATTGCTATCTCTTGCCTTAGTCGGCTAATCCACACCTTCTTCCACTAACAAATCCTGATTCTACAAGGATTATGGTCTTGATGATATTGCACATATGCCCACATGAAATGAAAATTGTTGTTACCACCTTAGTTGAAATGCAACGACAATCAAATCAACTACAACAAAGAATCCAAGACAAGAAACAAAGGGAGAGAAGAACTAATGAGTTCCAAATGTAATATCATATAACCTTTAGATTCATGTATTTTCATATCCTTATAGCTTGTTTATGCTTCATTTTAGTGTAGAAAGCTCTCTTTCATATATTTCAATGTCTACTTTAGTTTATTTTGTATTTCAGGCATTCAAGGCAATTTGTGGAGCATAATGGTATGAAAATACCATTGCATGAGGATTTAATCTTCCCTAGAGTCGGATAGTACAAGGAAACATCAAAATCGACTGAAGATTAAAGAAGCCAAGTGGAAACCATGGAGTTGGATGCAAATTTATGACGACCTTTGAGATTCCGAATTTCGATCATTTTCCTTTCGGAATTTGACATTTGTGTCGACTGTGAAATTGTAGATCATAGAAAGAACTTAGAAATTAGTACTCACGTTTAACACCCCAAATTCTCAAAACTCAGAGAGTTACGGGTTAGGACCTCACAATGGATCACGACCCTAGTTTGACAATGATTTCACTTGATCTTACAACAAGGCGCAAATAAAGGAAAATCAAATATCATAAAAAGTATTAATGTCATGAACTCAACAAAAGACTGTCAACCAAAAATATATATTAGAGTCATAATCTTTAAGGACAACATACAAAAAGGAAAGACTGAAATAATAAAGACCCAAAACCCGATCTTACGGAGTACGGAAACCCAACTGACCACTACCTTCTGGATCACTCGGTAGCTGTTCTAACCTGTAGCAGATCTAAACATCATACAATACAGTTGTTAGCTAACTATCCAAATATCAGCGGAATTATAATAACAAAAACACACACATGAATTGAATTTAAACACTTAACATGGTTGCAGAGAAGTCTGGGTATTATCTTATATATATGTCATTCACTTCTAATTCAACTTATGTTTGTGGCACGAGAGTCCCTGTATACTAACAGGAGTGGTTTGATGCATCTCCCCATATATCATGTCTGGATTGGTCGTGAAGCACCTCCAAGACTCAAGTCAAAGCTGGGCAATGAGGCCACGACCCGTTATGCGTACACTTGGGTCTTAATTAAGTAAATAAAGCCTTCCTATTCAAGTTATAGTTATTAGAATTATAAACACACCAGTATCATAATTTACACCAATATTTAGAAGCCACCTAAGTAAGCTCAAAGGACTTGTATCGAGTCACGAATCCCGTTACACAACTACTCAATTCCGCAAGAGTCAGGTCTCAATTGCTTGGTTATAAAAAGGAAAATTCGATCAAAACGTATCCAGAAATCTTAGATGTTTCTAACTTCTAAGTCGACAAGGATCATCTAAGAAAATAAACCAAGCTAGCGTGATTATTGTAAAATGATCATTTTACCCCTGGGTCCCGAGTACCCTAAAAGTATAGAAAGTTTCAAAACTTCTACTAAAATTTCAAAGACATAATACTTGCTCGAAAAAGAAAGATCTATCAAGTTTGAAAGATTCCCAACTTTCAAACTTCAAACCAAGACTACGTAGGATCATACTTTTTCCTAAACTAAAACGCTCTTATAAAATTCCAAAGATTCCGAGAAAAATATCTACATAAACCATGATGTGTCAACTCTTAATTAGGACAATAAAAATCCAAACAACTTAAACCATAAAAGATACACAAAAATCGAAAGTTGTCTAAGAGACACAAAAATTTCTATACTTAGCCAAAATCACAACCTTCTTACAAAACTGCATAACTAGTGCACTTTAAAACGTCATAACTCCAAATTCGATCGTTCTCAACTTTTGATACATCTAACTCTGCATAACCATCAATAGCATATCAAAAATTGAACGGTGAAAGATCATTTTAAGGCATCCTAACTTACTCTCAAATTCAATAGCTCACAACTAGTTTCGGGAACTCAAGAAACGCAACAGATGAAATCTTTGGGTTATGATTTAACGAAATCTTTGGGTTCCCTGGTTGACATCGCCAACAAGTGAAAGAGGTCGTTCCGGGTTACTGCGTGCAAGGTATGTATCGTTTTTGTGATACATCAAATTAAGCCTCTACTGTGGTCTAGTTCGACTAGGAGGGAATGCAATGGGGCTGCCTACCCGACAACTTGTAGGCAGTGGAGGAGCAACGCTGGAGGTTACCAGGGTGTGTTTGTGGGTCGCCGAAGAAGGTCGACACATGCTCGCTCTCCGTCTACGTCTAGGTCCTAGCGCTCCTAAGACAAGACTGCAGGGAGGGGAGGGAAATCAATCTTACCTCAACGTTGCAGTCCACTGGAGGAAAGGAGTGAAGGCTGGAGGTGAGGAACTCTAGCGTTGTCGTGTGCAGGAAGAGGTTCTCGTTTGTTGTTTCCATGTTCAACACAGGGAAGACCGAGTGTCGACTGTTAGGGTTAGCTGTGTGGATCTGTGGAATGAGGAGAAGGAAGGAGATATGTTGCCCCCAAGTATCGCCCTAAGCAAGGCAAGGAATCACGTGGCTATCGCAATTATGCAGAAGGAAGGATGAAAATCTGCTTGCCTTCAATGTGACTCGAGGGAAGAAAGGAGGTAGCTGCAATTAGTGATCCGGTTGGCGTGTAGAAGGCAAAGGCAAGTGTGTCCTCTCCTCCCTAATCAGCTTCACGTAGAAGGAAGGAATGTACCAAGACAGGCTGAAGAAGGTAACGATCCACGTAGAAAGTGGTTGCAGAACTCTTCACTGTTGGGCCCAGATGGCGTGCAGGCACGAGCAGCCTTGCGTAGGAGGTGGGCGGGCCTTGTCAGGGCCTTGTCTAATGGGCCTGGATGGCCTTGTCTAATGGCCATCTTCTCTATGTGGTTGTATGAAAGGATATAGGTTCCTAGATGTATTTTATGTGAGTAAAATTCTAACATGATAAAATTTCGTTAAATCAAGATACTAAATATTGTGTAAAAGGTCAAGTTGGTTGAAATACGGTTCGACTCGGGAATAAAAATCAATAAACTTCCGTGTATTACATCATTTACGCCCTTAAAATAAGTTTCGTCTCGAAACTTAACATAAGGAACGTCACTCAGGTAGCCTTCTATAAATAAAACCGAAGTATGTAGCTCTTCTTCTAAAGAGTCTTTGTTCTAGTTTTCTAAACATGAAAGTATCACCAAAGGATCATGTACATGTAACGCATGAAATATCAAATACTCAAACATGAAAACAGATATGTAGCCAAAAAATTTGCACAGATCAAGGTCCGAGTACTAACTCGTCGGTGCTGAGGTTGCGGCTAACTCCACAAAGAACTCAGGATAATTATTCATAATGCTATCTTCCTTCTCCCATGTAGTCTCGTCGGCTCCTCGTCTAGACCACACATCGGTATATTCTTAGACTGTAGACATCTAGTATTACACTCTAGAATGGCCACCGGATACTCCACAAAAGTATGATCTGGCTCGACTGTCAAGTCCTCATAGCTGATAGCGTGTCTCGGATCCGGTATGTACTCTCTCAATTGAGACACGTGGAAGACTGGATGGACACCCTCTAGTGTCGGTGGTAGAGCTAGTCGGTAGATGACCTATCTGACTCGCTCCAAGATCCCAAAAGGTCTGATATATAAAGGACTCATCTTCCCCTTAATGCCGAAACTTCGGATGCCTCGCGTCGGTGACACTCTCAACCATACATGTTCACATACTCTAAACTCCAAAGGTCGACACCTCTTTCGGCGTAGGATTTTTTACAACTTTGTGTTGCCAACATTCACTCCAAAATCAAAGCTACTCAAGCGATGTCGTCCTGTATCTACTCTAGAGCTAATCACCTGCTCTGCTCAGCTCATCCCAACACAATGGTGTACGGCATCTCCGCCCATACAAAGCCTCATAAGGATCCATTCCAATAGATACATGCCGCCTATTATTATACATAAACTCTACCACGGGAAAGTGGCCTTGCCACAATTGTCCCCAATCCAACACACAAGCTCGCAACATATCCTCTCAGACTGACCGTCAATCTGAGGGTGATAAGTGGTGGTAAAGTGGAGACTCGTCCCCAAGGCCGTAACTACGTGCTGCCAAAACCTCGAGGTGAACCGTCCATCTCTATCGGAAACGACAATCCTCGGTACGTACTCCATGGAGTATCAAAATATGTCTGGTGAACTCCTCATCTAAACGACTCACCCGCCACGTCTCCTTGATAGGAATGAAACTTGCGATGTTTGTTAGTTGATCTACTACCCATATAGAATCAAATATCATGCTCGGTCATAATCCTGTGACAAAATCCATGGATGAATCCTTCCACTTCCAGTGCGGCATGAGTAGTGGTTAGAGCTCTCCTCCGGATCTGTAATGCTCAATCTTGACCTGCTAGCAGGTCGTACACTAAGCTACATACCGAGCTACATTGGGATTCAAACCACCCACTGAAAGGAGTGTCTCACGTCCTTATACATCTTACTCGCTCTAGGGTGTACGGAGTATGGTGTAGCGTGAGCCTCACTCAATATCCTCTGTCTGAGCTCGTTGTCCGATGTCACACAAATACGCTCTTGGTGTCTCATCATTCCATCCATGCCTATGGTAAATTGTGACGCCTCACCTCGAGACATCATGTCTCGGATCCTAGTCAAAGTCGGGCAGCTCTTCTGCTTCTATCGGATCTCTCCCAACATGTCAAGTAATAAATCCAAAGTAGACATATGACTGCCTGAATCCGGGACCTGAATCTCAACATCTAGCCATGCTAAATCTCTCTGTAGTTGAGGCAGCATAGTCAACCGTGCTATCGCCTTCTCCCAAGGTGTCTTCCGACTAAGAGCATCGGCGACTACATTCGCCTTCCTTGGGTGATATAAAATCTCAAGGTGGAAATACTTTATCAACTCTAACCACCTCCTCTGGCGGTTATTCAACTCCCGGTAAGTGAATATGTACTTTAGACTCTTATGGTCTGTAAAGATCTGACACGTCGCCCCATAGAGATAATGACGCTAGATCTTAAGGGTGTGGACTACTGCGGCTAACTCTAGGTTGTGTGTCGGGTAGTTCTCCTCATACGTATTCAGCTGCCGAGACGCATATGCTTTGACCTTAGCCCTCTACATCAAGAAACATCACAAGCCCAGCTTGGATGCATCACAGTATACCACAAAATCCTCGACACCCTCTGGATGTTCTAAAATCGGAGCGGAAATCAATCTCCTCTTCACCTCCTCAAAACTCCACTAACAATGCTCGGCCCAAACAAATCGGGTAGTCTTCTTTAATAGATAAGTAAGTGGGCGGGCAATAAATGAAAATCCTTCCATAAACCGGCAATAATAGCCCGCCAAGCCTAGAAAGTTGCGAACTTGTTTGACCTTCCTTGGAGGTTCGCATGAAGATACCGACTCAATCTTCGTCGGATCGACCATAATACCCTTAGCAGTCACTACATGACCAAGAAAGGCTACCTCAAACATCCAAAAATCGTACTTTGATAGTTTGTTATAGAGCTTACTGTCCTGCATAACTCGTAACATTGTCCTTAAGTGTCCGGCATGCTCCTCTCGACTCCTAGATTACACCAATATATCGTCAATAAATACCACCACAAATTGGTCCAAGAAGTCGGTGATGATCCCGTTCATCAACTCCATGAACACCGCGGGCGCATTCGTGAGCCCGAATAGCACCGCTACAAACTCATAGTGGTCATAGTGAGTCCGAAATGTTGTCTTAGGTATGTCCTGCTCTCTCACCCTCAGCTGGTGATAACCGACCTCAAGTTGATCTTGGAGAATACTAACGCTCCATGTAGCTGGTCAAGTAGATCTTCTATCCGGGGAAATGGGTACTTGTTATTGATAGTTACCTTATTCAACTCTTTGTAATTAATGCACATCCTCATTGTTCCATCCTTCTTCCTCACAAATAGTACTGGTGCGCCTCATGGATAAATGTTAGGGCATATGAAGCCCTTCTTTGACAATTCCTCCAACTGCTTCTTCAATTGTAGTAGTTCTATAAGTGTCATGCGATATGGGGCCTTCGAGTCGTGTCCGGCTCTAGCTCAATGCTAAATTCAACACTCCTTTGTGGAGGTACACCTAGTAGGTCGTCATTGAACACCTTTGTGAACTCGCATACCACTGAAATCTCCTCTATCGTCGGACTCTTATTCTCCTTCATGGCATAACACCAGAAGGCCTCACAACCTTACGCTATCAACCAACTGCTCTTACTGCATTGATGATTGTGCTAGACTTCCCGAGGTCCCTACCTCGGAATATATCCTCATAACCCTCCTCACTAGTAACAATCATAGTTCTCCTGCTAGTGTCTAGTATTGCCCTATGTCTATCCATCCGATCCATTCCTAAGATGACGTCCTCATGAATTAAGTTCATCATTAAGAAGACGATTATGATTGAGATCAGTCTCCAAGTGGGAGATTGTTGGGTGATGGAGCCTAAATTATTGTATCTTGAACTATTGTTTTCTACCCATGTATATTTAGGCCCCATTATTTTTAGGGTTTCTTTCTTTAGATTTTTTGACCTACTTAAACCCACATTAATTATTATAATGGATATCAGAAAATATAGTGCAAAAACATGACTTGGTAGTGCCCCTAGACGTAGTGACGGATTTGTGGTGAACTGGGTGGCCAATTCTCTGTGCCTATGTCTTTACAGTTTCACCATGGTCTCCGGCTCCTTGCATGTGTTATACGCCACTTTTTCCCGCCGTTGAATTTGCTTGGTAGTTGGGGAAACGAGATCTGCGACACACAATCAAATGCTAGGATTGAGGATAAATGATAACACTATTGGATTCACCTACAATGTTATAGTTGTTTAAAAGGTACAATGTTGTCCCATTTTGGCCGCCTTTGGGTTACCATTTAACCCGATCGGTCAAAAGGTAAAAAGAAAGTGAAATTTGGGTTTGACGGGATATGATGTATGTTCTTTTATGTCATCAGCCTATAATCGCCCATACAGAAAGAAATCTTGGAATAGAATGTTAAATCTCGGGCAACATTTGGAAGAACATACCGTGATTCTATAAAACTCAAAATGCGGAATTATGGATGATATGGAAATATCAGAGATGAATAATGGAATGTATATATGATAATATAGGAAGAAAAGACTTAATGTTTAGACTCGCAAAGAATCTTGGCCAATGGCTCAAAACCCTCAACAAAGAACTACCTTAACCCTTCCTTCTTTAACTTTGCACAAGCCTTCTAAGTAAGACAAGCACAAGGAGGGACTAGTTTTACTAGTAGCACCAATATTCAATAAAATTAACACACAGAAGAAGAACCTATCAATGACTCTCAACGATTCAATCAAAGGCTCTCTCTTTTGATTGAATAGTAATGAATAATACACAAACTTCGTAAGTAAAGTAGCGAGTATCTCACAATATTGTGGAAATAATAATCAAATCAATCTACCTGTGAATCTCGTCCTCTATGGCTATTTATAGGAGAGATTCCTCTAAAAAGATAAAATAAAAGGAATAAAATATAATCTTAAAAGATAGGATCAAAACTAACAAACATACATTTAGAATGTTTAAAGGTTTAAAGGTACTAAAGATAAAATATCTAATAACTAACAAGATCTCAAATGGATCCGTATTGATCTCGACAGAAGAAAATCTCAATTGAAATCTCGGACGAGATTTGTTCTTAGGGCCGAGATTTTGATTGGAGTGCACAAATCTCGATCTAGCCACTTTCCTTGCTTCCTTGATCATTTTCACACATTTATGGTTCCTCTACTGTAGCTATCAATGTCACTAAGGAAGGCTTATTCATGACAAAGGTCTCCTTAGATGTACATGATGTCCATAGGCTAGTAACCCTTATTGGATGGCTTTGGAAAATGAAAACTCCTTCTCCTTCAATGCCCTTGCTCTTGCTCTAGTGATTGGTCCTTGAATAAGAGGTATTGGGGATGGTCCCTCATAAAGGATCTTATGAAATATTCCCGTGTTATCGGTACTGATTTTTCGTCCAACTTTGAGCTTCATGTTTTTTTGGAAAGAGATAATTAAGTGGTTGGACTCGGTTTGTGGGGTATTTGATGAATATGGTGTTGGTCATAAACTCTTGATTGGTGGAAATAAAATATATGTTTATCAAATAAAGTTAGAACAAGAATACTTACTCATTGGTCTTATGTTAGCATGAAATATGACTATATTTTAGGCACTTGTTTAGTTGTTTTTCCCTCTTTATTGTGTTCTTGGATATGAGATTGAAGCAATTGTGAGCTAGTTCACCCACTTTGTCGATATAGAGATCTACACTAGCTTCGCTTTGTTTTTAGGTGAATAATGCTTGGATTGGAGCAAAATGTGGAAGGAAAGGAGTGTTCGATCATACTTGATGGCAAGGAGATGCATTGGAGAGGCTAAAGAAGGAGCATGGATGAAGGATGTCACGAAACAAAGGAAACAACCAAGGATTTGAGGAACCATACCCTGAATTACGGTCGTGGAGAAGTCATTCGAAGAACCACGCTCTAAATTACGGCCGTGGATCTGGAAACATGATCATGGAAGTGAGTTAGGAACACAACAGAGAGTTACACGGCCTAAACCACGGCCGTGGAAATCATATTGTGCCGTAATTGAGTTCCACGCTCTAAACCACGGTCGTGGAAAGTTGTTCATGACCGTGATTTTGGTGATCCTGTGACGTGTCATATTTGCCACGTCAGCCACGTCATTGGGCTTTCTCGTAACCCTATTTCGCCCTATAAAAAGGCTTGAGAAAGGAGTTTTCGGGATGCTCGCTTAACCCTGCTTAGACCTCGCTTACAGTTCCGCTTAGAGTTTAAAGACGGCCTGAGGGTTTCATTCCGACCTTGAGGATTGAAGATTCGTGAATGACGTAATTTCGGAGATTGTGTACTTCGGATATTCTAGGGTTTTCATTTGAGAACGGATTGACATCCCGTTCTTTGTGACTTCTCTAGATCTTTGTGAGGGTTTCTATTCCTATTCTTTTGAATTCATAAACATACTACTTTGTGTTTGGATTTTGAGACTGACTTTGAGTTTTATTTGAGTTTCGAGGGTTTTCATTTTCTATTCTTCTTAATTTGATTATTGATATCATAATGATGATTTTTGGCTAAAACCCTTTAGCAATTCTAAGGTGAAGGGTTGATAGTTGTGGCTTAGATGATGATATTTCGATCGTAACTTGATTGGACCCTGAGAGTGTGAGAAACATCGTCGACACCCTAAATCACGGTTTGTTCTTGAGTTCCATGGCCGTGGAATCTCAAGATCTAACCGTGATTTTCCCTAGTTTACGAATTTTTATTTTGCTTTGATCCAAAGTTAAAGATTTTCTTGAACCTAGTCTTGGCTTTCCTTTCTTAGGTAGTAGTGAGACTCAACATCCTCTATTTCGGTTTCGAGTGTCACAACCTTAACCGTTTTAGTTTATCTTTGATTCCTTGGGTTTGGGCATGAGTATTTGAGATTAATTCTTACCTTTAGATCCTTTCTATACTGCAGCCTCAACAACCTTTATAGAGAGAACTATATACCTTTGCAATTCTCAACTCTGTCCTTAGTATACCTTTTCAATTCTCAACTTTATCCTTATATATAGTATATTGATGACATGAATTATATACCATTATAATCATGCATATTGTAGAGGTTTACCTCGATTTACCTTGCATTTGGAGAGAACTTGTGTACCTTTGAGGCTTTATTCATTTATATTCCAGAAATAGAGGTCTACACGAGTTTTGTTTGAATTATAGGTAAATTCAGTGGATTTGGAAGCAAAAGTGGAGCAAGGAGCATCTAAGGCTATTAGGGAAGCTTAAGGAGTCTTAGAGTAATCACAAGGAGCAAAGGAGTTGCGCAAAAGAGTCAAAAAAGGGAGGAAGGAAACAAGCCAAAAGACGAGCATTCTTTGTTGAAGAAAATCGTGCCAATTTGCATATAAATCGGACGATTTTTCCTCCATAAAATCGTACGGTTTTCCTTGTAAATTGACTAGCACGATTTTTCTATCTTTCGGCCCAAGGATAAAGACGACTCAAAGCCCATCAATTCTAGGCTAGAGAAGTGTTTTTCCAAGCGGCCGATTAGCAAGGAACTATATATTGGAACCCTAGGAACGGAAACGGGGGTTCCGCAGCGGGTAATCTTTACACGTTTGAGAGAGATTGAAGATTCTTGGAAGAGGATTAAAGGGAAATAGCCGGGAAGTCAATCTTGATCATTTTTGTGAGATTCTTAGTTTCCCTTGCGACTCTTGTGATTTGTGAACATATTACTGAGTAATTTGAGAGATACTTTAATTAGGTTTGAATTTGGTTTACAAATTTGGAGATTATTGAGTTTTTATTAAAGATTCGGGTTTATTTGATTTATTCACTCAATCTCAATTTTGATTTGATTTTGAAAATGGTTGGCTAAAACCTTTGTGATTCTGGCGAGAATAGTTGATGATTGAGGCTTAGATGATGATAGACTGAACTTATTCAAACATTTGGACCCTGAGAGTTTAGATTTTAACTTTGCGACAACAGGAAAATCGCCCTGTTCTTGAGAAAATCGGACGATTTAATCAAGATCTAGTCGATTTTATTCCTCTGACGATCTTTAATTGATTTTTTCTTTAACCAAAGTTAATCCTTACCTAAATCCCAACCTTGCTTAACCTTTTTAACTTCTATTTAAGTGTGTGAAGAGACTTCATCATTAATTCTACATTTAATAGATTAAGATTACAAGATTTGGGTAATAGAAAGACTCAATATCCTTTATTAAGGTTTTAAGTGTGCTTTCTATTTTTGCATTGGAGAGTCACATCCTGGGGTTTTGGGTAGTTAGTTTAAGTGTAATTCTTATCCCTAGATCTTTCTATATTGCAGCCTCAACAACTCTTATAGAGAGAGCCTATGGATTAGACAAATAGGTTTTGAAACTTCACCGTACGATACCTACCTTCGAAATACATAACCTTGGCAATATAAACTCTGTCCTTTGATCTTTAGAAGTGTCTTGAATCGAAAGCCGCAGTCGGATACTTGAGTCCTTGGAATCATTTCCTCCTTTATTAATCACAAAAGCTTTTGCACTTTGTTAGATAACTGAATTCGATTTTATTATCACCAAATCCCTGAGTTCGACTATGGAATTTCTTGGCTTACTACAGCTGATCCGTACACTGCGGGTTCGCTTTGCTTTGAGTTCTAGGTATAAATTTAAAACTAGTGACGCACACTTTCGAGCGAACAAGTTTTTGGCACCGTTGTCGGGGAATTGGTCTAGACTAAATTCGGTTTTCGGTTGTCTAGTTTGAGAGCTCATGCTCTTGTGATTTGATTTGTCTACTTGAGTGATCTTTGCAGATTCTTTAGGTATATGCGAAAGAGTAGATCTACCAAAAATCTAGTTCCTTTCGACCCCGATTTGGAGAAAACTTTAAGAAGAAAGTTGAAGGAAAAGAAAATGGCTGAAAATAACGAGAGAAACATCCAAGCTGAGTTGGATGAAGCTCAATGTCAACTTAAGTTGAGTGAGAAAGCTCGTGTGGATGCGGAAACGAGTCATCAATTCCAAATTGATGAACTCATGGCTATGATGTTGGACATGAAGTTGGAGGTGAATGATGCAAGGAAGAAGAAGAAGAAGGTCAAGAAACCAACTAAGTCCACTAGAGATGATTCATCCGATGATGAAGAATTCGATCCAGACATGCCGGAACTTGAGGAAATCAATCCAGTGATTATTCCCGTTCATAACAACCCAAGACCACCGGTTGTTCCTCGCATTCCAGTTGGGGATGTGAGAGTTGCTAATGGAGGGGATGAACCACGAACTCTGGGGCAAAGGATGGATCCAATTCAGCAACCACACCGTCTAGGTGTGAATTTTGGAGCTGAGGACATCCAGAAATTCAGCTTTAGCCCACAAGTTATCACCATGGTTCGCCAAAGTCAATTTGGTGGAGCAAGTGCTGAATCTCCACACCAACACTTGTAGAATTTCGAGATTCTCATGGAGACATTGAAGCCGAAGAAGGCTACCACAAGTAATTACAAGATCAACCCGTTCTTCTTCTCTTTGAAGGACAAATCTTTAGGTTGGTATCAAACTCTTCCAGCTGCAAAGCTGGCCACATGGGAGGATCTATCTTCGGAGTTCCTCACCAAGTTCTTCCCGCCATCCAAAACGGCGGAATTGAGAGGTAAGATCAATGCATTTTCTATGAAACCTAACGAAAGATTGTTTCAACCTTGGGAAAGGTTTCAGGATCTCTTATTGGATTTCCCACACCATGGCATTTCAAAGCTGGAATTGTTGGAGATCTATTATAAGGGGTTGGATGTGGAAACACAATTCAATCTCCAATATCTCTCTTGTGGCATATTCATGGACATGAGAGAAGATGATGCTTGGGACTTCATTGAGAAGCAAGCCCAGGTGATTGAGAAGTATTCCCATCGAAAGGTGGATCCAAATAGCCGGAATCAAGGAGATCCGGGAGCCAAGTTGACTCATGTTGTGCAAACACAAATATTTTTCCTCAATAATGAAATCAAAGAGTTGAAGGAAGTCATCAAAACTAGCCTTCAAAAGGCAAAGGAGCAAGAAGCCAACTATATGGGGAGGGATAAGAATCAAGGGAATAGGAATGACTACCGGAACAACAACCGGAACAACAATTGGAATAACAACAATAGGAACTCCAACAACAACAATTGGAGATTAAATCAACAAAATCCAGGTAATCCCTATTCACATGTTGAAAAAGCTTTAACATCTCCGTCTTCTTCTACTCCTTTGAAAAGCCATGAGCAATCATCAAATGGATCGAACAAGATGGAAAAGGAGAAACCCGATCCCATGTTAGAGACGATCCTAGGAAAGCTACAAGGATTGGAGAGTTATATAACTTCGGTTGATAAAGCTCACAAAGCTTTAGAAAACCAAGTATTTAGCAAAGCCGGAGAAGTCCCAAGAGATAAAGGGAAGCTTCCCGGGAAGACGGAAGATAACCCAAAGGGAAGGGTTATGGCAATCACTACCAAAAGTGGTGTAACAACCACCGATCCTCAACCTAAAGTAGTTGAAACCACCACCGAAGAAGGGAAAGAAAAAGAGAAGGAAGATATCTATGTTCCTCCTCCCGCCTACAAACCACCTCTACCTTTTCCTCAATCTAGAGCGCGGGCACGGCTAGATAATCACTTCGGTAAGTTTATTGATCTTATGAGTAAGCTGCATATTAATATACCTTTTATGGATGCAATTTTAGGTATGCCAGCTTATGGGAAATTCCTAAAGGAAATCCTCTCTAACAAGAGAAAATTAGAAGATATTGGAGAAGTCAAGATGAGCACGGAATCATCCGAACTCATCAAGACTATGACAAAGAATATGCCACCTAAGCTGCGTGATCCAGGATCATTTTGCATACCCATCACCTTAGGAGAGGTTACTTATGATGCACTTTGCGACCTTGGAGCACGTGTGAGCATTATACCACTAGCTTTATGCAAGGCGGTTGGTCTAGGAGAGCCTAGACCGGTGAAGATGACTCTTTACATGGCCGATCGTTCCATCACCAGGCCGGTTGGGATAATAGAAGACATTCCCGTAAAACTCGGTAAGTTTTACATTCCTATAGACTTTGTCGTTCTTGATATTCCTGCAGATTATCCAGTTCCCATCATTCTTGGGAGACCATTCCTTGTAACCTCCGGATGGATGGTCGGTTGCAAGAATGGACAGCTATCCTTCAATATAGGTGAAGAGAAAGTGGAGTTTGTACTCTCCTCTTTAATCAAAGAGCCAACTTTGAGAGAAGATGTTTTTAACATCTTTGATGAAGAAGAATCTAGAGAAGTGGTGAGTTTGATCCTAATGAAAGATCCACTTCAAAAGGTTCTTAGTATGAGTATCATGAAGGAAGGAGTAGAGCATGATTGTGATGATGAGGTAAAAGCATTGGAAGATGTAAAGGAAGAGCCAGGAGCAGGATTTGAAGAGTTGGAGTTAACCCCGGAAACTGTGAAAAAAATCGACCTACACAAAATAAATCACATGATTTCTGAAAAGGCAAGTCGATTTTTGACAACAGGAAGAAAAATCGCCCCAAAAATCGGACGATTTTCTTCAAAGGCGGGCGATTTAGCATTGATTTCTCCGGTTTCTACGAACTTGACTGCAGTTGTTCTGAACTCTAATAGTGCACCTTCCCCACCTTCAGAGGCTTCTCCCATGACATTAGATGGTCATGAATCATCGATGAAAGCACCTCCTTCATTGGAATTGAAGCTACTTCCAACACACTTAAGGTATGCATTTCTTGGGCCTAACTCTACATATCTTGTTATAGTTAGTGCGAATCTGAATGATGATGAACTAGAAAAGCTTATGAATGTTCTAAGACAACATAGGAGAGCATTAGGCAATACTATTGATGATTTGATAGGTATTAAACCTTCTCTATGTATGCATAAAATCTTAATGGAAGAGGATTACAAACCTTCACGCCAACCTCAAAGACGGTTAAATCCGATCATGAAAGAGGTCGTGAAGAAAGAAATCCTTAAAAGTTACTTGATGCACGTATCATCCTCCCTATTTCCGATAGCAAGTGGGTGAGTCCAGTGTAGGTAGTACCCAAGAAAGGAGGCATTACCGTTGTTCCCAATAAAAACAACGATTTTATTCCCACAAGGACAGTTACGGGATGGAGAATGTGCATTGACTACCGTAAACTGAATGTGGCCACCAGGAAGGATCACTTTCCCCTTCCTTTTATCGATCAAATGTTGGAAAGGTTAGCCCAACATTCTTACTTTTGTTATCTAGATGGATATAGCGGTTTCTTTCAGATTCCCATTCACCCGGATGATCAAGAGAAGACGACCTTCATGTGCCCTTGGGGTACGTTTGCTTATAGAAGGATGTCATTCGGCTTATGCAACGCTCCAGCCCCCTTTTAAAGGTGTATGATGGCAATCTTTTCAGAATATGTAGAGAATATCATGGAAGTATTCATGGACGACTTTTCGGTATATGGTTCTTTCCTTTGATAATTGTGTCTCTAATCTTTCACTAGTTCTTAAGAGATGTGAAGATACTAACTTAGTTTTAAACTGGGAGAAGTGTCATTTCATGGTCACCGAAGGAATTGTGTTAGGTCACTTAATATCAAATAGAGGAATAGAGGTTGATAGGGCTAAGATAGAAATTATTGAGAAACTACCTCCTCCATCCTCGGTGAAAGGAATTAGAAGCTTTTTAGGACATGCAGGCTTCTATAGGAGATTCATAAAGGATTTTTCTAAGATTTGAAAACCCTTAACTAATCTTTTAATGAAGGATGCAACTTTCGAGTTTTCGAAAGATTTTCTAGAAGCTTTTTGCAGGATCAAAGAGGCTTTGATTTCAGCACCCATCATCCAACCACCCGATTGGACTCTTCCTTTCGAGGTCATGTGCGATGCAAGCGACGTCGCTATAGGAGTTGTACTTGGACAGAAGAAAGATGGTCATACACACGCCATCTATTATGCTAGCAAGACGCTAGACGAGGCTCAATTGAATTATGCTACTACGGAAAAAGAACTTCTAGCCGTAGTTTATGCTTTTGAAAAATTTCGTTCCTATCTTGTAGGTGCGAAGGTGATAGTCTATACGGATCATTCAGCAATCCGTTACTTGTTCACAAAGAAGGATGCGAAGTCAAGACTTCTAAGATGGATCTTACTCTTACAAGAGTTTGATCTAGAGATCCGTGACAAAAAGGGCTCAAAAAATTCAATTGTTGACCACCTTAGTCGTCTTCCACACCTCACTAATGAGACGGATGAGCTCCCTATAGACGACTCATTTCTTGACGAACAACTACACGAGATTGAAAAGTGTCTTCAACACATCTCGAAAGGTAATGATCCATGGTTTGTTGACATTGTAAATTACCTTGTTTGTCAGGAGATTCCCCCCCGGACTTTCATATGCTCAAAGAAAGAAGTTCTTTAAGGACGTCCGGCATTTCTATTGGAACGAGCCTCTTCTCTTCAAAAGAGGTCCCGATGGCATATACTGAAGATACATTCCGGAAGACAAAGTGGAAAGTGTCATCCGCCATTGCCACTCTCTACCTTGTAGAGGACATGCTAGTTCCCACAAAACTTGTGCTAAGGTACTTCGTTCCGGTTTCTTTTGGCCTACCTTATTCAAAGATGTACAAAAATATGTTGTTGCTTGTGATGCTTGTCAAAGGACAAGTAATATTTCTAGGAGGAATGAGATGCCCCTCAACAACATACAAGAAGTGGATATATTTGATGTATGGGGAGTAGACTTTATGGGACCTTTCCCATCCTCTTGTGGAAACCAGTACATACTCCTAGCCGTAGACTATGTCTCACGATGGGTAGAAGCAATCGCTTCTTCTACTAATGATGCAATGGTAGTGGTGAATTTCTTCAATAGAACGATCTTCCCAAGGTTCGGGACTCCCCGAACCATCATTAGTGATGGAGGAACGCACTTCATAGCCCGTCGATTTGAGACTTTATTGGCTAAGTATGGGGTGACCCATAAGATAGCTACACCATTCCATTCGCAAACTAGCGGACAAGTTAAGATATCCAATAGAGAGATTAAGGGAATTTTAGAGAAAATTATCTCTAAAACACGGAAGGACTGGTCGATGAAGCTCGACAATGCACCGTGGGCTTACAAGACTACCTTTAAGATACCAATAGGTACAACTCCATATAACCTTGTTTATGGTAAATCTTGTCATCTTCCTATAGAGCTAGAGCATAAATCATATTGGGCTGTCAAGTGGCTCAACTTTGATATGAAAGAGGCTGGAGAGAAGCGGCTCTTGGACATCAACGAGTTGGACGAGATCCGGCTGAATGCGTATGAGAACGCAAAGATCTACAAGGAAAGGACGAAGCGTTGGCATGATAAGCACATCATCCCAAAGGATTTGAAAGAAGGAGATCAATTTCTTCTATTCAACTCAAGGCTTTGACTATTCCCAGGTAAGCTTAAATCCAGTTGGACAAGACATTATGTAATTAAACGAATTTTCCCCCATGGTGCAGTTGAAGTATGGGGTGAACAAAGCGGAAGTTTCAAACTAAATGGCCAATGGTTGAAGAAGTACACACCGGAAGTTCCGGTTGAGGAGACAGCTCCTATTCTCCTCCATTGAACACCAAAACAAACACCGTACAGCTAAAGACGATAAATAAAGCGCTTCTTGGGAGGCAACCCATGGTAGTATAACTCTTTTCCTCTCTTGTCACTTAGTTTAGCTTAGAATAGTTGTTTTGCTTCTGTTGTTTTTGCCTTTGTTTGTTCCTCGATGCACTCTTGGTTTGTTTGTGTCAAAAATCGCAGGAATTAGGTCCAAATTGAGAAATCAATAAAGAAAGTGGATATAAAATAGTTCAAATTGCAATCCTCAAAGAAAACAAGGAAAGAAAACGAGCTACACAAAGTAAATCGTTCGATTTAGGAACAGATCAAGACAATTTTTGGCAACAGGGAGATAAACGACCCTTAGATCGACCCCCCCCCCCCAAAACAAATCGGACGATTTTTCCTTTTGAGCTGAGAAATTGAAGAAAAATCGGGCCGATAAATAAATCGACCTAATAAATCGTCCGATTTTCTTCATAAAACCTCCGGCCTATATAAAGCATTCACCACTCGACTCTCTCATACCACACTTCTTCATTCCCAGTTTCCATTTCTCCCAAAGAGCCGAAAATCGCCCACCCTCTCATCTCCTCATTCCTTAATCGTTTTGAACGATTCTTGAGCCTAAACTGAAGCATTTTCAACAAGGAACAAGGATCTAGCAACAACAAGCTTGGATAACGACTCATCCATCCGGAATTCAGGTTTTTCAATTCTAAACCTAAGTTATTCACTCGATTTTGATTCTTGCTTAGAGATTATTTGTTTGCTGAGATTGATTAAGGGGTTTGCTTAGAAACAACTATAGGAGACTGTGTGTGGTGATAGTTTGCTCAGAACTTTACAAAATTGTGAGAATTGTTGAAATCGACAGAAAAATCGTGCCAACCCAGAAAAATCGTCCGATTTTTTCCTGCAGAATGAAGACTTTGAAAAGAATCACTCGAAATGCGGGGAAGAAGAAAGGATCTTCTTCCAAAGCCCCTCCCCCACCACCACCACCTTCTCAAGCCAAACCAAAACTCCCCCCTCCCCTCTCAAAACATAGGAAGAGATATGAATGTCTCATAGATCGTCCCTTCACCCCTCCTCGATACATTGTGCTAGATGACTTAGACTCCTTGTTTGTTCGAGAGGATGTGGACATGATGTTAGATAGAGTTGGGCTGAGTCAGTTTGCCATGCTTAGGGAAGATGCTTACACCGAGATCACCCTAGAATTCCTAAGTACGTTTGAGCATGATCCTAGAGAGAGAACAGTCTCTTTCCGCCTCATGAACCAAAACCATGCTATGACTATTGATGACTTTGGGATTTGTTTGGTTTTCCCTACTCTTCTGCAGGCACATTCGCGAGAGGAGTGAGTGCTAGTGCCTTTTGAGAAACCATCTCAGTGGGAGAGTATGGTGGTGATAAGTGGAGACCCGGGAATTCGAAAGAGACTAGTATGTATAACCTTTCCTTTAAGGTAGTGCATAGGATTCTTAGTGAGAGCTTGCTTGCACGGACGGAGACCCCACAAAAGCGCAAGGCTGACGAGATCTTTATCCTATACTGTATGACTTGTAGCACCATTCCTGACATCACCTATATGCTTGCTGACTATCTAGGAAAGATATCCAACAAGGCAAAGGGTGACATATGTGCTGGATGCCTTGTCACTCATGTGGCAAAGGCATTGGAGTTAGACTTTTCATATTGCACTTTAGCTGAGAGTGCCCAGCCCTTAAGATCATAAAGATTGGTAGCGAGACAGGTCTTGATTCCTCGAGGGAGAGGAACTCTTCATGTGCCCATGTTGTGGGCAAAGGATCCACAAAAGAAGCCATCTGAGATAGTGTGGAAGTCCGAATACACCATTCGGAACTAGAGGAATTGGAAGGAGACTTTTGTACTAATGCTTGAGGAGGTAGCTCCTCCTTCTTGTTATTATGATGATGATGCAGGTGATACTGAGGATGAGGAGGATCATGAGGATGGAGTACACCAGGGGACCATGCTCGAGTTCGAGAGTGACACTTATAGTGGACATGCCACGGATGCCATGGATACCGACACCTATGGTGCAGGACCTAGCCGGACTAGTCGAGGCACCGAGGAGACAGAGGATGATATGCAGCCACCCCATCATTCCTTTGTACACACTCCTAGCCACGGTAGAGGACATGGACAAGGACAGAGACTTCCCTGACATTTTAGAGACTTGGTCTCTAGTTTCTAGGGTCTACGCACCGACTACCATGATCTGCACTCTGATTATCAAGCCCTCCACACCGACTACAGCACCCTGAACACTCAGTTCAAGGAGTATCGGCAGGAGACGGATGCTAGACACTCCTCTTATGATGGCTAGATGAGAGACATGTACTACCATCAGTTCGGCCACTTCTATGACCCCAGCGCGCCGATGTATCCATATCCTCCACCACCACCACAGACCGAGGATTGAGATCCCACTCCTTTTATATTGTAAGTATTTTTCTCCATCTTATGCTTGATTTTTCACATTTGGAACAATTTGAAGATTAAGTATGGGGTGGGGGTACTTACAATCTCTTTTACTTCATTTTAGCAATCTATGCACTTTGTATTACTTTTGATGATTTGGCTTGTAATAACTCTTGCACTACTTGCTTTCCACTATGACATTCGCATTTTGCATGCTTTCTTTTAAAAATTATGAGTTTTCAAAAAATTTGTGTGCTTCTTATGATGAAAATGACCTCTATGATGAGAATTGTGATGTGGAAAAGGCAAAAAGATGACATGGCTATGTTGAGATTTTAATTTTAGCATGAATGAGCTTACTTTTCTTACTTGAACACGTGAATGGTTTATATGATTTTGATGTCTTGATAAGAGAATGAAATAATGGTTGAAGCTATATTATAAGTTCTTTTGCATCATATAAGAATGACCAAGACAATTCACTTCTTCTCTAATTCATACCAATAAAAATGTGTTAAGTGAAAGTTTAGCAAATTATAAGTTTGGGGACATTGAACATAAGGATGAGTAACTCGGCACCATTCACATAGTCGGGTGTTTGTGTCTTGTCAAAGTCCGATTAAACGACAAGTCCTAACGGGATATGGTATGTGCATCAAGGGTTTGAGGCATCTCGAAATTAAGAAACGCCGATCTCCTGGGCTTCGGTTATTGTGCACCGCTGTCCATACTCTCAAAAAGTGAAGTATAAAGAAAGCAAAGATTTTACATGCAAAGCATGTGTGGTGAAGTAAAGTTCTCGAAGGTATTATGTTGTGCCTCTTTCCTGGATTAGCACCACAATTCCCTAAAAGAATTCCCTCCTTTAACACGATTCTTAGACCTTTCTTTGATTAGAAGACCTTGAGACTTTTATGCATGTATTTAAGACTTCATGGCTTAGACTTGTTTCATTTTAATTGCCTCTACATCTTTATCATGTCTTTTATTTGTGTTTTTGAGAAAGAAAAGAGAGTTAGTTCATATTATTATCATCATTGATACATGCCTTGTCTTCCTATGTCTTGAAACACCACTTTGAGGGTGATCCAATAAGAAGAAGCACTACCAAACAAAAGGTTTTTGAGTTTTCATATATATATAATCCATGTCATCTTGTATTCTAAGTTTGAGTCCTGCTTGGGGACAAGCAAGGGGCAAGTATGGGGTATTTTGATGACATGAATTATATACCATTATAATCATGCATATTGTAGAGGTTTACCTCGATTTACCTTGCATTTAGAGAGAACTTGTGTACCTTTTAGGCTTTATTCATTTATATTCCGGAAATAGAGGTCTACACGAGTTTTGTTTGAATTATAGGTAAATTCAGTGGATTTGGAAGCAAAAGTGGAGCAAGGAGCATCTAAGGCTATTAGGGAAGCTTAAGGAGTCTTAGAGTAATCACAAGGAGCAAAGGAGTTGCGTAAAAGAGTCACAAAAGGGAGGAAGAAAACAAGCCAAAAGACGAGCATTCTCTGTTGAAGAAAATCGTGTCAAATTGCATATAAATCGGACGATTTTCCTCCATAAAATCGTACGGTTTTCCTTGTAAATCGACTAGCACGATTTTTTTATCTTTCGGCCCAAGGATAAAGACGACTCAAAGCCCATCACTTCTAGGCTAGAGAAGTGTTTTGCCAAGCGGCCGATTAGCAAGGAACTATAGATTGGAACCCTAGGAACGGAAACGGAGGTTCCGCAGCGGGAAATCTTTACACGTTTGAGAGATTGAAGATTCTTGGAAGAGGATTGAAGGGAAATAGCCGGGAAGTCAATCTTGATCATTTTTGTGAGATTCTTAGTTTCCCTTGCGATTCTTGTGATTTGTGAACATATTACTGAGTAATTTGAGAGATACTTTGATTAGGTTTGAATTTGGTTTACAGATTTGGAGATTATTGAGTTTTTATTAAAGATTCGGGTTTATTTGATTTATTCACTCAATCTCAATTTTGATTTGATTTTGAAAATGGTTGGCTAAAACCTTTGTGATTCTGGGGAGAATAGTTGCTGATTGAGGCTTAGATAATGATAGACTGAACTCATTCAAACATTTGGACCCTGAGAGTTTAGATTTTAACTTTGTGACAACAGGAAAATCGTCCTGTTCTTGAGAAAATCGGACGATTTAATCAAAATCCAGTCGATTTATTCCTCTGACGATCTTTAATTGATTTATTCTTTAACCAAAGTTAATCCTTGCATAAATCCCAACCTTGCTTAAACTTTTTAACTTCTATTTAAGTGTGTGAAGAGACTTCATCATTAATTCTACATTTAATAGATTAAGATTACAAGATTTGGGTAATAGAGAGACTCAACGTCCTTTATTAAGGTTTTAAGTGTGCTTTCTATCTTTACCTTGGAGAGTCACATCCTGGGGTTTTGGGTAGTTAGTTTACGTGTAATTCTTATCCCTAGATCTTCTATATTGTAGCCTCAACAACCCTTATAGAGAGAGTCTTTGGATTAGACAAATAGGTTTCGGAACGTCACCGTATGATACCTACCTTCAAAATACATAACCTTGGCAATATAAACTCTGTCCTTTGATCTTTAGAAGTGTTTTGAATCGAAAGTCGCAGTCGGATACTTGAATCCTTGGAATCATTTCCTCCTTTATTAATCACAAAAGCTTTTGCACTTTGTTAGATAACTGAATTTGATTTTATTCTCACCAAATCCCTGAGTTCGACTCTGGAATTTCTTGCCTTACTACAGCTGATCCGTACATTGCGGGTTCGCTTTGCTTTGAGTTCTAGATATAAATTTAAAACTAGTGATGCACACTTTCGAGCGAACATATATCTTGAATCTATTGCCACAACTAGATACTTGGATCTTTAGGGTTGCTGTTTTCCCAATTATTTGCAAAGCTTCTGCACTTTTGATTGCTCGATTACTTGAAACTGATTTTGTTTCACCAAATCCCTGAGTTCGATACTCTGGAACACTTGCTTAACTACGCCGATTCGTACACTGCGGGTTCGCTTGCTTTTGTTTCAGCTTTATAATTAAAACTTATTTGCACGCACGCTTTGAGGCGAACAAGTTTTTGGCACTGTTGCCGGGGATTTGGTCTAAACCAATTCCGGTTTTCGGTTGTCGAGATTGGGAGCTTTGCTCTTGTTATTTGATATCTCTTTGTGAGTGATTCTGCAGATTCTTTAGGTATATGCGAAAGACTAGATCTACCAAAGATCTAGTTCCTTTTGATCCAGAACTTGAGAAAACTTTGAGAAGAAAGTTGAAGGAGAAAAAGATGGATGAAAACAATGAGAGAAACATCCAAGCAGAGTTGGATGAAGCTCAACTTCAACTTAAGTTGAGTGAGAAAGCTCGTTTGGACGAGTTAACGAGTCATCAATTCCAAATTGATGAACTCAAGGCTATGATGCTGGACATGAAGTTGGAGCTGAATGATGCTAAGAAGAAGAATGTCAAGAAACCAACTAAGTCTATTAGAGCTGAATCATCCGATGATGAGGATGATGATATGCCGGAACTAGAGGACATTGATCTGTTGATCCATCCCATCCGTAACGACCCACGACCCCCGGTTGTTCCTCGCATTCCCGCTGGAGATGTGAGAGTTGCTAATGGAGGGGATGAACCACGGACTCTTGGGCAAAGGATGGATCTAATTCAGCAACCACGCCGTCTAGTGTGAATTTCGGAGTTGAGGACATCCAGAAATTCAGTTTTAGTCCGCAAGTTATCACCATGGTTCGCCAAAGTCAATTTGGTGGAACTAGTGCTGAATCTCCACACCAACATTTACAAAATTTTGAGATTCTCATGGAGACATTGAAGCCGAAAAGGGCTACCAACAACAACTACAAGATCAAGCCGTTCTTCTTCTCTTTGAAGGACAAAGATTTGGCTTGGTATAAAGCTCTTCCAGCTGGAAGGCTTAACACATGGGAGGATCTATCTTCGGAGTTCCTCACCAAGTTCTTTCCGCCATCCAAGACGGCGGAATTGAGAGGTAAAATTAATGCATTTTCTATGAAAGCTAACGAAAGTTTGTTTCAATCATGGGAAAGATTTCAGGACCTCTTATTGGATTGCCCACACCATGGCATTTCAAAGCTGGAGCTATTGGAGATTTACTACAAGGGGTTGGATGTGGACACACAATTCAACCTCCAATCTCTCTCTTGTGGTACATTTATGGATATGAGAGAGGATGACGCTTCGGACTTCATTGAGAAGCAAGCCCAAGTGATTGAGAAGTATTCCCACCGGAAGGTAGAGCCGGGAGTCAAGCTAACTCAAGCTGCACAAACTCAAATATTCTCCCTCAACACCGAAATCAAGGAGTTGAAGGAAATCATTAGAGCTGGCCTTCAAAAGCCAAAGGAGCAAGATGTTGGGTACTTAGGAAACAACAACAACAATAACCACCAAGGAAATAGGAACAACAACCGGAACAACAATTGGAACAACAATTGGAATAACAACAATAACCGAAATTCCAACAACAATTGGGCGTTCCAACCAACAACAAAATTCCGGTAATTCCTATCCAAATTCTGGAAATTCACTAACATCTCCCTCTTCTTCTACCCCTTTGAAAAGCCAAGGGCAAACATCAAATGGTTTGAACAATAAGGAGAAGGAGAAGCCCGATCCTATGTTGGAGATGATATTAGGAAAGCTCCAAGGGTTGGAGAGTTACATAACTTCGGTAGATAAAGCTCACAAGGCTTTAGAAAACCATATGTTCAGCAAGGCCTGACAAGTTCATAGAGATCAAGGAAAGCTTTCCGGGAAGACGGAGGATAACCCAAAGGGAAGGGTGATGGCTATCACCACTAGGAGTGGCGTAACAACCAACGACCCGCAGCCCAAGTTTGTGGAAGTCCCAGTTGAGAAAGGAAAAGATAAGGAGAAGGAGAATGAAGATGTCTATGTTCCTCCTCCAGCTTACAAACCTCCTTTACCATTCCTGCAGTCTAGAGCAAGAGCGCGTCTAGACAAGCAATTCGGTAAGTTCATTGAACTCATGAGCAAACTGCATATTAATATACCTTTTATTGATGCAATTGTAGGTATGCCCGCTTATGGGAAGTTCTTGAAAGAGCTCCTCTCTAACAAGAGGAAGCTAGAAGACTTTGGAGAAGTCAAGATGAGTTCGGAATCCTCGGAGCTCATCAAAACAACAACTGAAAAGATGCCCCCACAGCTAAGAGACCCGGGGTCATTTTGCATTCCAATTGGAGTAGGAGAAGTCACATGTGACACTAAACTAGTGAAGATGACGTTATACATAGCGGATCGATCCATAACTCGTCCTGTTGGTATCATTGAAGACGTCCCAGTAAAGCTCGGTAAGTTTTACATTCCAATTGATTTTGTTGTGCTTGACATTCTTGCAGATTGTCCGGTTCTGATCATTCTCGGAAGACCGTTTCTTACAACATCCGGTTGTATAGTGGATTGCAAGAATGCTAGATTGGCTTTCGACATAGGTGAAGAGAAGGTTGAGTTTTTTCTCTCAACTTTGGTGAAAGAGCCAGCTCTTGGAGAGGACATGTTCAATATCTATGACGAGGAAGCGTCTAGAGAGGAAGTGAGCTCGATTCTATTCAAAGATACATTGCAAAAGGTCATTACCATGAGCATCATGGAAAATGGAGAAGAAGAGGATTGCAATGAGGAGATTGAAGCCTTGGAGGAGCTAAAGGAAGTGCAGGAGGAAGAGTTTGAAAAACTCTATGATGGCTCAGAAAACGTGAGAAACCACGGTCAGTTGTGCTATTCCACGGCCGTGGTTTCAACCAAGATGACCGTAACCAACTATTTTGAGAGCAACGGTAAGTTACACGGCCAAAACCACGGCCGTGGAACCACCAGTGGTGCCGTAATTGACTTTCACGCCCTAAACCACGGCCATGGAAGTAACAGTGGTGCCGTAATTTTGGGAAATTCTGAGAACAACTCCGTTCTTTCCACAAATGCTCTTGAATCTTCTTCAATCACTCCTAAACACTTAGAGACTTCTAAGGAAGGGTCGTACACATCTCAAGACTCATCAAAGGCATCAATAGCTATGGAATTAAAGCCACTTCCCACACATCTTCGGTATGCATTTCTTGGAACTAATTCTACTTTCCCGTAATTGTTAGTTCTGAATTAAGTAAAGATTAACATGAGAAACTAATGGCTATTCTAAGGATACATAGGAAAGCCTTAGGTTATATCATAGAGGATCTTGTAGGAATTAAACCATCATTATGCATGCACAAGATTCTAATGGAGGAAGATTTTAAGCCTTTGCGACAACCTCAAAGACGGTTAAATCCGATCATGAAGGAGGTTGTTAAGAAGGAAATTCTTAAGTTGCTTGACGCAGGTATCATCTATCTTATCTCCGATAGCAAGTGGGTGAGCCCCGTACAAGTTGTCCCGAAGAAAGGAGGAATGACGGTTATCACTAACAAGAATAATGAGCTCATTCCTACAAGAACCGTGACAGGATGGAGGATGTGCATTGACTACCGCAAGCTGAACAATGCAACTAGGAAGGATCACTTCCCGCTACCATTCATTGATCAAATGCTTGAGAAGTTAGCACAACACTCCTATTTTTGCTATCTTGACGGTTATAGTGGTTTCTTCCAGATTCCGATCCATCCGGACGATCAAGAGAAGACCACATTCACGTGCCCATGGAGGACGTTTGCTTATAGAAGGATGCCAATTCGGGCTTTGCAACGCCCCAACCACCTTTCAAAGGTGCATGATGGCCATCTTCTCGGAGTATATTGAGGAAATAATGGAGGTTTTTATGGACGATTTTTCTGTTTATGGTTCCTCATTCGATAATTGTCTTTCTAACCTCTCTCTTGTGTTGCAAAGGTGTGAAGACACTAACCTAGTTCTTAATTGGGAGAAGTGTCAATTCATGGTTAAGGAAGGCATTGTACTAGGACACAAGATATCTAGTAGAGAGATCGAAGTAGACAAGGCGAAGATAGAGACTATAGAGAAACTTTGCCCTCCATCTTCGGTGAAGGGGATAAGAAGTTTCCTAGGACATGCTGGATTATATAGACGATTTATCAAGGACTTTTCTAAGATATCAAAACCGCTTACTAATCTATTGATGGAGGATGCAGTTTTTTTCTTTTCCCAGGATTGTTTAGATGCTTTCTATAAGATCCTGGAAGCTCTCATCTCAGCCCCGATTATCCAACCTCCGGACTGGAATCTCCCGTTCGAGGTTATGTGTGATGCAAGTGACGTAGTTGTTGGACCTGTACTAGGACAAAAGAAGGAGGGCCGAACCCATGCTATCTATTATGCTAGCAAGACGCTAGATAAGCGCAACTCAACTACGTCATAACTGAAAAGGAATTCTTAGCTATTGTATATGCCTTTGAAAAGTTCCGTTCTTATCTTGTAGGTGCAAAGGTGATTGTATACACGGACCATTCTACGATCCGGTATTTACTTGCCAAGAAGGATGCGAAACCAAGGCTGATTAGATGGATTCTTCTCCTACAAGAATTTGATCTAGAGATCCGTGACAAGAAAGGCTTAGAAAATTCTGTTGTGGATCATTTGAGTCGTCTACCACACATTGAAGACGACGATCTACCCATAGATGACTCTTTTCGGGATGAGCACTTACACATCATAGAGGACTGCATCGACAAGATAGCTAGAGGTAACGAATCTTGGTTTGTTGATTTTGTAAATTTCTTGGTTTGTCAGGAAATACCTCCCGGATTATCCTACGCACAAAAGAAGAAGTTCTTTAGGGATGTCCGGCAATACTTTTGGAATGAACCTCTACTCTTCAAGAGAGGTCCCGACGGCATCATTAGAAGATGTGTGCCAGAAGACGAAATGCAATGTGTCATTCGTCATTGTCATTCACTACCTTGTGGAGGACACGCTAGTTCCAATAAAACTAGCGCTAAGGTATTGCAATCTGGATTCTTTTGGCCTACTTTATTTAAGGATGTGCAAACCTTTGTTTCGTGTTGTGATGCTTGTCAAAGAACAGGAAACCTCTCTAGGAGAAACGAGATGCCCCTCAACAACATTCAGGAGGTGGAAATCTTTGACGTTTAGGGAGTAGACTTCATGGGACCTTTCCCATCATCTTGTGGAAACCAATACATACTTCTAGCTATAAGTTATGTTTCGAGATGGGTTGAAGCTATTGCCTCTCCAACTAATGATGCCATGGTTGTTGTTAAGTTCTTTAATAGAACTATTTTCCCGGACCATCATTAGTGATGGAGGTTCACACTTCATTGTCCGACGATTCGAAGCTGTACTAGCTAAGTATGGGGTGACTCACAAGATCGCCACCCCCTACCATCCACAAACAAGTACACAAGTGGAGATTTCGAATAGAGAGATCAAGGGCATCCTTGAGAAGACGGTCTCAAAGAAGAGGAAGGATTGGTCTTTGAAACTGGATGATGCATTATGGGCATATAAGACTGCATACAAAACTCCCATAGGTACAACACCATACAACTTTGTGTATGGAAAGTCTTGTCATCTCCCGGTTGAGCAAGAACACAAGGCGTACTGGGTTGTGAAGTGGTTGAACTTCGGTATGAAGGAAGCGGGGGAGAAGTGCCTCTTGGACCTTAATGAGCTTGAAGAACTCCGCTTGAACGCCTATGAAAATGCCAAGATTTACAAAGAAAGGGCGAAGCGTTGGCATGATAAGCATATCATTCCAAAGGATCTCAAAGAAGGAGATCAAGTTCTCCTCTTCAATTCGAGACTTCGTCTCTTTCCAGGTAGGCTTAAATCTCGTTGGACTGGACCTTATCTAATCAAACGTGTTTTCCCCATTGCGCAGTTGAAGTATGGGGTGAAAAGAGCGGAATTTTCAAGGTGAATGGCCAACGTCTTAAGAAGTATTCACCGGAGCTCCCGGTTAAGGAAATCGCTCCGATTGTCCTCGAATAAACACAGGAACGGTCTAGCTACGGACCCAAAACAAGCGCTTCTTGGGAGGCAACCCAAGGTATTGCACTTACATTTTTGTTTTTCTTTCTTAGAGTAGTTTAGTTTAGCTATTTTTGCTTTTTTTTTCCTCGATACCTACCGGTATGTTATGTTTTTGGATGTAGGAATAAGGATTAGGCAAAGGAAAGAAGCAAAAGTTGGAAGGAATTGACAAAACTTGGATGTTGGCACACAACAGAGACTTCCACGCCCTAAACCACGGTCGTGGAAGTAACAGGTGACCGTAATTCCCCAAAATCTAGCAAAATTCATCAAAACCATGGGTTCCGTACATTTCCACGACCGTGGAATGGCCCGAGTGACCGTGATCTTCAAAAAATTTTACGGGCACTATATAAACCACCTTCCTTCACAAAAACACACAAAAATCCCAAATCCACGCCCATTTCCACGCCCAGAATCGCCGACAGCCTTCATAGATCCGTGATTCTTCGTTCGGAGTCTGATTCGATCGGTTCTTGAGCCTAAAGTGGAGCATTTTCGATTATCTACACGATCCAAGCAACAAACTGAGCGAACAATCCACGCTAGAGAAGGAATTTGGATTTGAAAGATCCAAACCCTAGGTTTTTCTCCCTTTTCTCTACTTTGTCAATTTGGTTCTATTTCTTCGCAAGAATTTAGGAGAACTGAATAGAATTGGAATTGGAATTAGTCTAGGACAGTGATTGCTGATTTTGGTGTTGATTTGCTATGATTTGAGAAAAACATACCAAAACCACGGTCTTTGTACGTTCGACGGCCGTGGTTTACCAAGAACAGGCCGTAATTTTCACTATTGTTGAGAAAAATGTTTAGGAGAAAGTCTAGCAGGAACAAGAAGAGAAAGGATGATAGTTCCTCCTCTTCCCAACCTCCCCCTAGTGAACCACCATCACCACCACCTCCTAGAATCCCAACTATCCATGAAGACTACCTAGGAGCCTTAGAAAGGATTGAGAAGAGGCCGGTCATAGGACCTAGATACCTTCTCCTAGAGGAGCTTGAGCCGCTCAATGTTGTGAATGACTTGACATGGCTCTTGGATAGAGCTGGATTGATCATCTTCTCCGCTATTAGAGAGGACGCCTATAAATCACAAGGGAGTTTGTGACTTCCTTTGAGCATAGCCATATGAGCCGAATGGTCTCCTTTAGGCTAATGGAGCAAGACTATGAGGTCTCCATTGTTCAGTTTGGAGCTTTCTTTGGGTTCCACGAGAGCTTCAATGTTAGGTTCCCTAGTGGGGTGTATGCAAAGGATTTTTGGGAGGAAATTGTCATGATATATGCTAGTGAGGAACGTTGGCAACCGGCTGACACCAAGGCTAAGCTCATCTACCACTTAGCCTTGAAGATAGCTCATAGGGTCCTTTCCGAGTGTATTTTTCCTAGGACCGAGACCCCACAAAAGATTAAGACCGATGAGCTCTTCCTCCTTTATTATATGCTTACCGGTAGATCCGCCGATTGTGCCACCCTCCTTGCCTCCACCATGAGTAAATTGAAGAATAAGAAAGCCGGAAACATTGGTTATGGGGTTATGGTGCATGACTGATATAGCCAACCAATTGGGGATAGATTACTCCGCTTGTACTAGGATAGCGGCGAGACCTTTGGGCCTCAACGGGCTCATGACTAAAGGCATTATCTTTCCCCGCCACCAAGCCCCACCTACCGCAGCCATGCCATAAAAGGAGAGAGGTGGTAGAGGTATCCCTTGGCTTCCCGAGTACTCCATTATGGCCGGACGCCATAATTGGAAGGAGACCTTTGCGGCCATGCATGCCAATAGACTTGTAGCTCCTCCGTATGTGCCGGATGATATCCCGGCTGGGGATGATGATGAGGAGATGGGAGGAGGTGATGACCATGATGTAGGAGGTGATGAGCATACCTTTGGTACATTCCTGGATCAGCCGGCCGCTTTCCCGGAACCACCTAGACATTCTCCCCGCCCCTCTAGACCTTCCGGTGCCTCTTCTTCACGCCGGGCTAGCGTGAGTGAGAAGCCGACTTGGATGGAGGCTCCACCCGCTTGGTATGGAGAGCAGCCATCATGGATGGGAGCTCCTCCTCTATGGTATGAGCAGGCACCGGTGGCACCGACTCCTCCTCCTCAGGACGCTCCAACATGGTATGGACAGCCGCCGGATTGGTACTCGCAGCTTCCCGAATGGGCCACCAAACTTTCCAGGAGAGTGGGAGATCTAGAGATCCGACAGGAGACTCATGACACCCGGAGCCAGGAGCACGATCGCATCTTGAGGTACATCTACCGCCAGCAATTTGGGCGGCCTTTTAGCTCAGATTTCTTTCCATATCCACCACCACCTCCTCCATAGTGATGATGTTGATTGACCACCGGATTGAGCCAACACACCACCATTGGTGAGTTCCTTTTGATTTTCTTTTCTTTTCTTTATTTCTTTTGAACATTGAGGACAATGTATATTTCAAGTATGGGTGGGGTGTGACTATCGTTTGTAATAACTCTACTCACGTTGCTTTGCATGACTATGAACACTTGCATGTTTCCTTTCATTGTCACACGTTTCATTATTGCATTGCATGAAAAAGACTTTGAAAAACCCATAAAAATTTGAAACTTTGAAAATATTTGTGCTTCTAAGATTAGAGATTAATTCTATGATGAAAACTACGTGTGGAATGAGTTTTTGATGACAATTGTATGCTTAAATTGAATTATGAATTGTGAAGAGATTGAGTATGTTGTTTATCCTTTCTTGCAAGTTTCATAATGTGAAGGTTTTTATCTAAATCATATTTAGAAACAAAGGTTGAAATCACAATATAAGTTCTTATACTTCTTTATGAAATGATTAAGGCACCTCGATTTTGTTACTTCTTTCTTTGATCATTTAGCCCCTCAATGAAAATATTTGCCTCCTTTACCTATCCGGGATTTAGGAAGAGTTGATTTTGGCATGTTTGATGTAGGAGGGCCATGAAAGCAACTGTTTTCAAAGTGTAGAAAAATTCTAGGTTTGGGGAAGTCAATCATGACGATGAGTAACTCGGCACCATTCACATAGCCGGGTGTTTGTGTCTTTCCAAAGTCGGATTGAGCGATATTCCTAACGGATTATAGTATGTGCATCAAGGGTTTGAGGCATCTCGAAATTGAGAAACGCCAATCTCCTAGGCTTCGGTTATTGTGCATTACTGTCCATAACTCCAAAAGTAAAGTCGAAAAATTATGTGCAAAAAGTCTAGAGCAAAGCTCTAAGTTGGTGGAAGTTCAATTAGTAAAAAGAAAAGAGTTTGTGTTGTCCCTTCTTCCCGGATTCATACACCACATTCCTTTACAAGTTTCTCACCTTTTCCGCATTCTTGGCCTTATTTGAAAGTCCTTGAGATCATAAGAGTGTTATTTGACTTGGTGATCTAAATTCAAGTTTCACATGCTTGATTTTGACAATGCTTGAAGGTTATGATGTTTGTCTTGAAGTATTTACAATTTACGAAGTTTCTTTGCTTTGTATACTTTGGTTTGTGAATATGAGCGTTTTCAAAGATGAATGAAGCAAGGTTTGAGGATGATCTATTGACTAGAAGCACATCAACCAAAAAGATTGTTTTGTTTTACTTTGTATTCATATTTCATTCTACATTATGTTCTAAGCTTTTGAAAATCTTGCTTGGGGACAAGCAAGTGACAAGTATGGGGTATTTTGTTAGCATGAAATATGACTATATTTTAGGTACTTGTTTCAGTTGTTTTTCCCTCTTTATTGTGTTCTTAGATATGAGATTGAAGTAATTGTGAGCTAGTTCACCCACTTTGTCGATATAGAGATCTACACTAGCTTCGTTTTGTTTTTAGGTGAATAAAGCTTGGATTGGAGCAAAATGTGGAAGGAAAGGAGTGTTAATTTGATCATACTTGATGGCAAGGAGATGCATTGGAGAGGCTAAGGAAGGAGCATGGATGAAGGATGTCACGAAACAAAGGCAACAACCAAGGATTTGAGGAACCACGCCCTGAATTATGGTCATGGAGAAGTCATTCGAAGAACCACGCTCTAAATTATGGCCGTGGATCTGGCAACATGATCGTGGAAGTGAGTTTGGAGCACAACAGATAGTTACACGGCCTAAACCACGGCCGTGGAAATCATATTGTGCCGTAATCGAGTTCCACGCTCTAAACCACGGTCGTGGAAAGTTGTTCATGACCGTGATTTTGGTGATCCTGTGATGTGTCATATTTGCCACGTCAGCCACATCATTGGGCTTTTTTGCAACCCTATTTTGCCCTATAAAAAGGCTTGAGAAAGGAGTTTTCGGGATGCTCGCTTAACCCTGCTTAGACCTCGCTTATAGTTCCGCTTAGAGTTTGGAGACGGCCTGAGGGTTTCATTCCGACCTTGAGGATTGAAGATTCGTGAAGGACGTAATTTCGGAGATTGTGTACTTTGGATATTCTAGGGTTTTCATTTGAGAACGGATTGACATCCCGTTCTTTGTGACTTCTCTAGATCTTTGTGAGGGTTTCTATTCCTATTCTTTTGAATTCATAAAGATACTACTTTGTGTTAGGATTTTGAAACTGACTCTGAGTTTTATTTAAGTTTTCGAGGGTTTTCATTTTCCATTCTTCTTAATTTGATTATTGATATCATAATGATGATCGTTGGCTAAAACCCTTTAGCAATTCTAAGGTGAAGGGTTGATAGTTGTGGCTTAGATGATGATAGATCGATCATAACTTGATTGGACCCTGAGAGTGTGAGAAACATAGTCGACACCCTAAATCACGGTTTGTACTTGAGTTCCACGGCCGTGGAATCTCAAGATCTAGCCGTGATTTTCCCTGGTTTACGAATTTTGCTTTTGCTTTGATCCAAAGTTAAAGATTTGTCTTAACCTAGCCTTGGCTTGCCTTTCCTAGGTAGTAGTGAGACTCAACATCCTCTATTTCGGTTTCGAGTGTCACAACCTTAACCATCCTAGAGAGTCTTGGAATTTCATCGTACATCACCGGTTTGAGGACAGAGTTGAGAATTGCAAACCGGTATTGTAAATTTTTTGGATGGTTTTGGCATTTCCAAGGTTGTCTATTTGCACGGATTTTAATATATGTCTCAGTTTTAAAAACTAATTATGAAAAAAAGGGAAATAATAATCCCGTTAAATGAAATAATATACTTACTTCCATATGTGTAAGAAGCTCATTTGGATCGCTATACTTCTTTTCATCGAACGGAAGATCAACGCTATCACCATTGGATTCAACATTGATCTCTTTGAAAAATGTCGACATATTTTACGAGGTTTTTTTGGATTGAGATGTGAATTGTGATTTGGATTTTATGGCAAATATATAGTGAGGCATCAGGCTAGAGTAAGCGGGACGCTCAACCCGTTCAAAAGATCAGTCCTAAACGCAGTCGAAATTGGGCAACGGGGTGCAGTCACAACGTGCCTCCGGGGCACAATCACAGTGCGCCCTGGATGCGCATTTGGACTGCGCCCGGAAGGCCCAAGCTCATTGTGTCCTGGATGGGCATTTGGACTGTGCCTTTTAGGCACAGACTCATTGCGTCCGTACTACCTCCGGTGTCTGACCGAATAACAATCCATTTTTCTTAGGGCTCGTGTGGAAGCGGCACTAATTAAACGAGAAAGTAGCTGGGGTTAGCTCTCTCTTATACTTCCTTTTCGTCTCAAAACGTAACGTTTGAATCACACTATTGTGATTCCGGTTGGATCCAACCAACTAGAGTAATCCAATCTAATACAAAGTGGGCTCCTGAGCCGTAAGCCCATATTAGGCCCAACTGGCTTATAGTGTCAGCAGTCTGTTATGACATCCGATTGCCTTGCAAATTGCAATTGGACATTAATTGAACATATACTCATGGATCATCAAATACAAACTAATGCAATCTTCAACATCATAAGAGTCATAACCAAGAAACAACGGGATTACAAGTTCCTTACAACCTATGTAAGCCCCGTACGCGTGTGATGGACACCACATTAACATCACAACAGTTTACCAATATTTCACGAGTCTAGTAGTTTTACAATCCATGCACTAATGAATATGAAATTCGAACTCTTATGACATTAACGTATTGAGAAAGTCTCATCCAAATCGATGAAGAAATAAAGTAGTCGATTCGGACATTAAACAACAGTGCCAAGCAAAGTAAGTCGATTAGAATTCACATAACAGAGCATGCATTAACATTATCGTCATTGAACATGTTGCTGACTTTGTCATCACCGCGAGCAGTGACGGGGATGGTGCCGTGCCTATCGGCGAGGTTATATCCATGTCGATAGTAGTTATAGCTCTCCTTGTATTCACTCGTCAAGTCCCTGTAATACTCCTTTGCCGACGTGAAGTAGAGTGGCGGGTTCGGGTAAGGCCAGAACTCCGCTCTCTTGCCCGCTCTCCTCACCGCTTTCAACAACTTGTGCCGGTCGACGTACCCTGTTACCGTCACCTTCTCCATGTCTAACTCGACTCCCACCGAGTCCACTCCTTTGGGTACATATAAAGCATGACAGATATTGAGTTTGAAAGATTTGAAGTTGAAAAAAGAAAAGTAAAATAAAAAAGGTGATGGGGGCAAACAACAAAAAAGCTCAGTTGGTCCCTAAAGAGTCAGAAAAAGAGCTTTTTGCATCACAGCCTCTAAAATTTTAAAAAATTTCAACTGTTTAAGTGGAAGCACAATCATTTTAGTTCTTTGTTAATGCATGCATGATAGTGTAGAGAAGCTTAGTTTAATAGGGAAAAGTGACATAATTAGTGGCATATCCGCGCACTTCATTACTCGTGAATCGTTTATCATCATTCAAAACAGTACACTAAGGAGGAGTGTGGGGTTGTGTACCTCTAAGCCTATAAATGGCCTCCTTCACGACTCTTTCACAACCAACGCAGCACATTCTAACTTTGAGCTCCACCGTCTGCGTTTCCAATCAAAAATATATAAATTAGTTTAAAGCATTCCCTAATTTCATCAAAGATAATGCTAATCAAGATAAAGTGTGCGCTTAAGTCAACATTCTTTGTCTAAATCACCAACGGAAAGTTCTCTAATAATATTCCTTTATCGCCAAGTTCTTATAAATAAATAATTATCCAGTTCATGATGTCTGGTATCACTTGTTAGAACAAAAATAAAAAGTAGGAATATGAACAGTTATAATAAATTAGAGTAAATAGTATTTTGAAAATAAGCTTTTTCTTTTAAATTGTTGGGAAAGTGGGTAAGGGACATATAGGTCTCGGCGTGGCCTGTGTTGTCCAACGTCAAATTAGTGAACCATTTTTCTGATTTATAACTTATAAACAAATAGTTTAATATTTTAATCCGAACAAATTATCACTCCTAGTAGATCGAATAAGAGAACCCAATTCCAACTTTCCAAGCAAGTCCGGTTCAGTTGAGGGAAGTAATTGATTCAAGGATAACGTATATATAGTTGGAATAAGATACCTAATAATTTTCGTGATTTGCACAGGAGAGTTTAAAAAAAAAATTATTATAATTATAAATTTTATTTATAAATTTATATTTAAAGAAATGTTTTTCATTTATTTCTTATAAATTTAACTTATTTTAATTTTCAATCAATTAAAAATTGAGTTGTAAAGCAAAAATATTCACTCAATTTATTATATTCGAAAACATATAAATGGAGATATTTTTTTAACTACAATTAAAATGACTATAGAATGTCAAATATCGTGGATATTTTCCATTTTTAATTAGTCATATTTTATTATAAATTATATGATAAAAAATATTCTAATTTAATTAGGAAAGATATAAATATTTAGTGATATAAAAGATATTATAAAAATTAAATTATTATTAATTTATAAATGCGTGAAAAAATGATATGTGTATGAGTGAATGAGACATGATATTAAGGGCTTGTCGTCTAATTAAGGTTTATATATTTGAGAGTTGAATTGAGAGTGCAATGAAGGTAGAATAGATGGAAGAAGACCTGTAAAGAAAGATGGCGAGTACTCTTGGGCGCAGTATGAGTGTAGTAGTAGCCGTTGTGGTTGCTGGCAACGCTCTTATGCTGGTAGTAGGTCTTGGATTGTCGGAAGAAGAAGGTCGATATGAACCAGTTGATAGCTCTATCCATGGTGCTAGCCATCGCTTCTTTCAGGTGAAGAAGAAATGATGGGAGGGAGTATATGTAGAAGATGCTTCAGAACAACATAAGTGCTTTATTTCATGTGATATTCAAATGTTCTTTGATCGGATTCCTTTATTTCAGGCTTTCAAGTGCCCATTTTTATTTTAAATGAGAATACGAAATCCCGTTTCAAAAGTCACTGCTTTCTGCTGTAATGGCTCATGTGGTCTCACTTTTTGCCACCATATATGTCCAATCAAGAATCTTATAATATATCTAACTACTGCACATACAAACCTTGTTAATTTTATATAAACCATGACATGTTTATGAATATTATCAAAGAGTGGATTAATTATGGGATCAAAATATATATCTATGGTTTAATGAATTATGGTGGGATTGTAGATTAATTTTAATATTACCTTATATATATTACGGTTAACGGTTTATAAATATGACCAATAAATGGATTAGTTATAGGGCCAACCATATATGTATTTTTTTGTTTAAGGAACGTTTGCTTCTTTTTTTTTTTTTTTGAGAAAAACTACGGAGCTTGTATTAAAAAAGATCAATTTCCGCAAGGTCGATGATACTTTGCGGAAATTGATCAAACCAAACAAACGAAGAGCCACCCTGCGGTAAAAGTCTAGCCGCATGATGAGCAACAGTGTTAGCGCTACGGCGCACATGGCTAAAAGAAATAAGCGACAAATCAGGAAGAAGAGATAAAGCCTAACTACAAATATTAAATAAATAAGAGCTGCAGCCGGAGAGCTCTTTGCTTGCGAGTGTGTTGATGACGGTGGGAGCGTCAGACTCAATGGTGATCCTGTTGCCCAGGAAATCCTTGGCTGCGAGAATGGCGAACTGAACGGCCAAAGCCTCGGCGACTGAAGAGGAGGCAGAGCCCACTGTGTTCCTTGCAGCCACCATGACCAGACGCCCTGCTGAATCCCGCAGCACAGCCCCAAGACAAATGTTGTCATTGATCAATGCAGCATCCGTGTTGAGCTTGAAAGAGCCAATGAGAGGCGGAGACCAGTGGCTAGCAGCAGGAGAAGTGACAGGTGCAAACGGGGCCAGAGGAGGAGGCGGCATGTGCTTGTAGTCCATCACAAAACGCATAAAGCTATCACGAAGAAGCTCCCCAGAAGAGGGTGACGGATCAAATAGCATTTTATTCCGGTGTGTCCAAGCAATCCAGCACCTGGTGATGAAATCCGAGACTCCATCCATCCCGACTACAGTTCGAATTTCCTCTAGTACAGTCGAGGGCGTACCTTGAGAAGAAGACCTGAACACAGAGATGGAGGGGGAGCAATCCCAAATGATGGTTGATTCCGGGCAAAACACAAGAGCATGCCAAATAGTTTCGGACTCCAAAGAACATCTGGTGCACTGGCTTGATGAGACCACATGCCGAAAATGAAGGGTTGAGGCAACACTGAGAAAACCACAACATAGTCTCCAAGCAAAATTCAACAATTTCGGCGGCAATTTGCATCTCCAAATAAAAGACCACTCGGGGGAATGAGGGACTGTTGCAGCACCCATTTTACCGAGCCAGTAGGCTGATTTGACGGTGAATATGCCCGAGGGGTTAGGTGCCCAAACCAGCTGGTCACGAGCAGAGGAATCAAGGAGCGGAATGCCTAGTATCTTTGTAACATCAGATGCCGAGAAGACTGCCGAGAGCGCCCCCGAATCCCACTCATAAATGTCAGGGTCGATTAACTCCGAGACCATGAAATCAGTTGCGAAACCAGGGAGTAGGTGAGGGCGTGAGAGGCCGAACTCAGAAGGGACCCAGCGTGCCGAAACGGCGTCGGTATCACGGCCATTACCGATAAGCCAGCCAATGCCTTCAAGAAGAAGGGATTTGGCCCCCCAAATGCTTCGCCATGAAAAGCTAGGCCTATAACCCCGGGTGGAGGCAACAAAAGTTGAGTGCTTGAAGTACTTGGATTTCAAGGCAGCGTGGACAAGGGAATCTGTATTCGTAAGGAGGCGCCAACCTTGTCTTGCGAGGAGCGCTTCATTAAATACTTTCAAATCTCGGAATCCCATGCCGCCGTGGCTCTTGGGAAGGCAGAGGTTCTCCCAAGCTCGCCAATGAATCCGTTTCCGTGTTTCCGACGAACCCCACCAAAAGCGAGCGAGGAGGGAGTGAATTTCATCGATGAGGCTGTCCGGGAGGCGATAGACTGACATGGTATAGGTAGGAATGCTTTGAAGGACCGCTTTAATCATCACTTCTTTGCCAGCAGTGGATAACAGTTTCTCCTTCCAACCCTGAGCTTTCTTCCAAATCCTCTCCTTAATAAAAGAGAAAACAACCTTTTTTGACCGACCAATAACCGCTGGTAGCCCGAGGTACTTAGCATGTCGGTCCACCAGTTTCACCCCCAGGATATTTGAAAGAAGTGCTTGCTGATAACGGTCAACGTTCTTGCTAAAGGTAACTTCCGATTTCTGAAGGTTGATTTTCTGACCTGAAGCCCTCTCGTAGTGACTGAGCAACTCAGTTATCTTAGAGCATTCTATCGGATTAGCCCTTGCGAAAAGAAGGCTATCATCGGCAAAGAAGAGGTGGGACACAACCGGTGAGCCACGACAAATCGAGACCCCATGTAAAGAGGCGGACTGGACCGCTCGGGAGATGATGTGAGAGAGGCCCTCGGCACCTAAGATAAACAGGATTGGAGAGAGCGGGTCTCCTTGACGCAAGCCTCTAGAAGGAATAACACAACCATCAATTACACCATTCACCTTAAACGAGTACCTGGCACCCCGAACACAACTCATAACTTTCGATATCCAGCCATCAGCAAATCCCAAGCAGCACATGATTTTTTCCAAATAAGACCATTCCATTCTGTCAAAAGCTTTGCTCATATCGAGCTTCAGAGCCATATCCCCTTTCGAACCCTGTGACTTAGTTCTCATAGAGTGGAACACTTCCATAGCAATTAGGGCGTTATACGCAATAGAACGACCCGCAATAAAAGCACTTTGAGACTGAGAAATAATAGCGCCCAATATCGGCTTAAGCCTATTAACCATTACCTTGGTAATGAGTTTGTAGATGACGTTGCAAAGGCTGATGGGCCTAAAATCAGAGACGCGATTTGGTTGTGCAATCTTGGGAATAAGGGTGACTACGGTGGAATTTATGTCATCGAGCGAGGAGTTCGTGTTCCACCAGTCCTGTATATAAGCTACCACATCACCCCCGACGATTGGCCAAAACGTTTGAAAGAACCGTGCATGCATGCCGTCGGGCCCAGGTGCTTTGTTGGGGTGCATGTGGTTCAAAGCTGTCCAAATTTCGACAACAGAAGGACAAGTAAGGAGAGCATTGTTCATATCTGGAGTTACCTTACAGGGAATGCCGTCAATGAGGCTCTCGATATCAGAGGTGGTCGGCCTAGTCGAGGAGAAGAGGTCCGTAAAGAATTCTGAGATAGTTCCGGTGATGGACGAGTGTGATTTGCAGATTTCCCCCTGGTCATTGATAAGCTCGGTTATGGTATTTGCTTTGGACCGTTGTGAAGCTTTATGGTGGAAATAGTTAGTGTTCCGGTCTCCCTCCCGTAATTCTTTCACTCTAGATCGAGCATGCCAATACAACTCCTCCTGACGGTGGAGGGAGTCAAGCTCCGCCGATATATCAACCCCCCGACGGATGTCTAAGCTGCTCGGGTGGCCGGATTGTAGCCTCTTAAGTTCAGCCTCGAGTTGCTCAATCTTTGTTTTTCGTTCCCGGAAGACATCCCGAGACCATTCTGAAAGAGCCGACGCACAAGATTCAATTTTAGTTGGTGCTTTACCCCAGCTATGAGTCCAAGACATCTCAACTATTTTGCGACAGTCAGGGTGAGTGAGCCAAAGTTGCTCAAAGCGAAACTGCCGGGGGCGTTGATGGCTGCGTGGGATAGGCGTGGTGAGTGATTCCAGCATGATGGGGGAATGGTCAGATCTGTATCTCGGGAAGTGAGTAACTCTATGATTAGGGTAGAGGTTTATCCAATCCGAGGAGGCAAGAAAACGGTCTAGTCTTTCCCGAACAAGGGTGCTCGACGTGAGGCCTCGCTCCCACGTGAGAAAGGGCCCTCGGTGGTGACCCATGTCCACAAGCTGGCAGTCGTCGACGGCCTCCCGGAAACGGTCCATGGCCTGCTGCGTGCGGGGAGGTCCCCCCTCCTTTTCATTAGTCGTCAAAACCTCATTAAAGTCCCCAACAAAAAGAATTGGCGAGCTACTGTTGGATTTCAAATCTCTCATCAAAGACCAGGTGAGATGCTTGTTGGTGGATTCGGGCCATCCGTAAATGCAAGCTACGTTCCAAGTTACACCATCAGGATATGACACTGAAGCGAGAATATGATGTTGAGAATAGGACGTGACTGCGACCGTAACATTTTTCCACCAGAGACCGAGGCCACCAGAACGCCCAGAGGAGCCAATGCATAGTCCTTGGGTATAACCACACTTACGTTTTACAGTTTCCAAATCATACTGCGAGATTTTCGTCTCCATGAGGAAAATCACCTCCGGGCAATGCTTCCAAGACAAGTCTCGGAGGGCGCGAACTGTAGGGGCATTGCCCAACCCCAAACAGTTCCAACTGAGCATTTTCATTGCTGTTCGCGGGCACGGTCCTCCGCCGTGCTCGCTACTTGATTGTCAACAATCATAGGTGTTTCTTCCGTGTTCAAACGCTGCTTCTTTCCGCTGTTGGCATTTTGTGGGGCATGATCAATAGCGATAAGGGAAGACTGGTCTACTTTCCTCTTGCTATTTACCGGTGCCTGATTTGACGCAGCCTTACGTGCTTGTTTTTTAAAGCTCACTGTTTTCCGGCCTGATTTCCTTGCGCCTGAGGAGTTGTCTATCGCTTTGAAGACCATGGCTTCGTCAGCCCGGTCATCTTCAGGTTGTCCCTCGTGAGAGGTTATTGGTTGCTGGACAACAACCTGTTCATTTTCAGCAGTACTTTCGGTTGGTGTTTGAGCCGAGCTGGCGGAAGTCTTTTGTTTGAATTTGTTGAACCACTCCCGCTCTCTGTCAATAACATCCTGCCGAGGCCGGAGTTTAGTCACTGGTGGAGACGCACGGAGCCATGCGCCGAACTGAGCAGGTTCATTAGAGGGCTCCGCCTCGGCGAGGGTACAATCCTTTTGAAGGTGCCCGATTCTGCCACAACCATAGCAAAAGGTGGGTAAACGTTCATATTGTAGCCTTAGCACAGTTTCCACACCGCGGAGAAGGACGGTGACTTGACGCCATAGTGGCTTGGTGACATCGAGATCAACTCGAATGCGAAGGGTCCCTCCGAGCCCTAAAAAATCAGATTCGTCCCACGAGATGAACCGCCCTATTCTGTTGCCAATCGTCTTTGCTAGAGGAAGGACAACACAACCAAGGGGTAAATCACGTACAACTACCCAAAAGACGGTTGTGTTGAAGACTAGATTAGATGGTTGCTGTCCGAAAGGTATTTCTTTGAGGACGAGAAGGGCATCGTCAAAGCACCATGGGCCATTCGAGAGAACGTGATTGCGATCACCATTGTCAAAGAATTGGAATATGAAAGTATCGTTATCGATAGCCCTCGACGCCAGACCATGCTTGGGAGCCCAAACGGATTTGAACGTGTTCATTAGTGCTTGTGAGTTGTACCGTTTAGGCGAGAGTAGTTTACCGGCCAGGCAAAGGTGGAGTTGTTGGAGGTTGTCGTCGAGACCATCAACCGGAACTGCCGCGCGTTCCTCATCTGAAAGACGCAGATTTGCTATGTGAAGCCCAAGGTCATCCATGGCTGTAACAGGAAGAGAGAGAAAACAAAACCCTAATATTTGTCGTTTGTGGAATTAGGGCAAAAAGGTGGGGGAAGGTGGGGAAAGGTGATGATGATTGGAGATGATTGGGGGTTGCTTGTGATTGGTGATGATTGCAGGAGTTTGACAGTAGGGAAGGAAAGCGTGGAACCCTAGAAGGTCTAGGAGAGTCGCCAATGGAGGCGAAAGGACGTCACAAAAGGACGATCCGATTGGTTATAAAGTTACCTACGTTTGCTTCTAGTTCAATGTTTATCTCTAATACTAAATTGGTCTAGTGATAATAAAGTGGTGCTAGACTCTTTAAGTACTAACCTTTAAAAAAAATGTTTATCTTGAAGGTCATAAAGATCACTAGGAAGTGTTGTATGTGTAAGTAGTTTATTAACCATAGACAACAATACTTGTTCAGAGAAAGGGAAGAATGATGATGTCTAATTGAAAATTTTGTTACAGTTGAACAGTTTGTCATATAATTGAACAATTTGTTATCTTGTTAAATAATTTGTAGTAGTTTTATATTTGGTTTGTAATGATCGTATCATTGCGTACTAATATTATTATACAATTTTGTGTATTTATTAGTGTTGTTTTATTTTTTTACTTTACCTTTCAAGTACGTTTTATCCAATGATACTATTTTTTAAACTCCTTTGTTTAATATTATCCGCCTTTTATTATTTGAATTGTAGGTGAACATAATATCTATAAAAATAAATATTAGTAACACACAATTTAATTTAAATATTTGTTTATGTTCACATTAACATCTCTTTTGTGAAAAAATATGTGTTGTGGAAGTATATTTGGCAAAATATTCCTACATATGTTGATGTTTTATATTGTAAACGAGTCAAACCCAAAGGTTGTGATGCATGTAATAAATGTGTTCATATCAAAAGGGAATTGAAATTCCGGTTTACAAGTTACAACGGTCATTTGTTGTTATATCATTGAGTACATTCACTAGAATCCCATGATTTGCCTATATAATACGAAGAATGATGAGATGCCTAGTTGAGCACTTTGTGATATAGGTTACAACATAGAAGAGGCATTATATTGGCCCAAACCGATAGCAAGAGCTCTAGCAAGATTATTCCTAATGATAAAGTCATAGGTGAATTGGTTTGTCGAGTTTTGGATGTGTCAAAATTAAGTTTGATTGAATCACCCGTAGGTCTTTGCCATTTGATTCTTTTAACTTTTCTTCTTTGGTTTGTAGAGATATTGGATTATTGTTAGGTAATCTAGATTTGACATATTTGAATGGCAAAGACGTTTTATCTTCAATAATTGATAGCATGTATTATAGTCTATATTTTGGGACTTGTTTAGACGTTTTATCTTCAATAATTTACATGTTTGAATGTATATTATGTGATTATATTGTCGTTTCATCTACCTTTACGGGAATCGAGGTCTACCCCAAGTTTCGTTGTAATCGTAGGTAAAATGGCACATTTTGGATCGAAATGGAGCTAAGGAGCAAATGAGTCATTGGAGCTACATTTAAGAGCTTAAAAGAAAGCTCAGGAAGCAAGAAATTAACAAAGAAGATTTACTTTGGACCAGATTTAAGAGATTTCACCTTCAGTTGAGATTCACCTCGGTCAGCTACAGTGTCACCTCGACCGAGGTGATCTAGAGGAGCGCCCCGACCAAGGCGAATATCCTGACGCGGCAAGATATATTTTATTTGGCTGAGATCTTTTATTTTTGGAAGGAGAGATCTTATATTTTTGGGCTGGATTTTTAGAAGGAAGATATTTATTTTAGGAGATTTGGATATATTTTATAGGAACTTATCTTTTTAAGATATTTTTATCTTTGGAAGATAATTCTCCTATATAAAGGGTTGGATTTTCTACAATTCACCCATCTTCGGATCATCGCATGCTTAGAGGCTGAGAATAACCATCAAAGAGAGGATTTTCTGGAAGCTTTGAAGGAAATTTGAAGATTGAAGGAAGGAAGTTTATAGCTTGAGATAGTTTTTAAGGGGATTTATAAGACTTTCTTAGATTCCCTTTGGTTTGTTGTCTTTGTGTGATTTGTGATTGAGGAACGCTGATTTGTTTGATGTTTCATTCAGTTATTGAAGCTTTGTTCTTAAGGTTTTTGTGTTCAAATATTCATTCTCTTCCCATATATTTGATTATTGCTTTCATGATGATGAGTGGCTAATTTCCTTGTGCGATTCTAGGGTAATTGGCTGAAAGTTATGGGAAAGACAATGATAGAATAATCTTAATCCCAATAGGACCCTGAAAGCTCGAGTCTTTATCCTTAACCCTAGAACATCTCGTTCAGTCGATGAACATCTTGGCCCGGGTGAAACTTGACTGACCGAGGTGACCTTATCTGATCCGTAACTGAGAGTTAAGTGTTAGAGTTTGCCAAATCCTATTCTTATTACACCTTTCCTGGTTCAATGCAAGCCTAGGATGAGACTTACCCGGTGATTACTGATAACAAGATTTATGACTTAGGATTAGGTAATCATTTAGATAGATTTCTCACTCATTCATGCACGTTTTGGCATTGGTTCATGACGTCTTCGCTCAATTCATGCACATTTCTAGAAAAGACGTCTACACTACCTTTTATCGGTTTTGTAGGTAATTCGGGGATCTATCGTACGTTAATCGATACATTTGAGGGCCAAGCCTCATGATGGTACACATCCAAAGCCTTTGAGGAGCATAATTGGAGCAACAAAGGACACAAAGATCACTAATGGTGCAAGCAATGGAGCAACTCATGGCTAGACAATCATAGCACGTTTCTGCTGAAGAAAATCGGACCAAGTAGCAGTTAAATCGGCCGATTTTTGTCCACTGGGTCGATTTTTGAGGCTTTGACAGCTTAAGCCACGTGTCCCACGATCTCTTGTCCGTCCTTGCTCTTGGTGGAGAATATAAGTGGTCCCTCAGGTGGTTGCTGGGCATCTCTCCTCTCCCACACTCTCATTCACAGCTCATCAATTTGGTAGGAAGATTGGAGAAGAAGGAAAGCTCTCAAGGATTGAAGGAAGAAGAAGAACACCATTCTAAGAGTTTAGAGGGATTTTGAGTGATTTTGTAGTTTTGGATTGAAGAACTAATTGCAAGGATTGCTAAGAACGTTTTGAATCTTCATTTTAGAGTTTGTAAGTCTTGCTACAACTCGGATTTGGCTGAGATTTATTGATTTTGCTTCCTCATCTTTCATTACTCATCTATGAACACCATGTATGCTTGTTTGATGATTTCGGATCTTGATATGCATATTATTGGCTAGTTTCTTGTGATTTTAGAGTGATGGATTGATGGTTATGGCTAGGGTGATGATAGGATGGGCTTATATGTCAGTTTAGGATGATTTATATGCACGAAACTCACAACAGAAGAATAAATCGACCTGTTCATCAGATAAATCGGCCGATTTATCTGTAGAACAGCCCGATTTATTCTTCTGTTGCTCTCTAAATGATAAATCTGCATGCTAGGGTGTTTGGTTGTTTAAATCCTAGTGTTTATTAAGCCTAATTTAGTTTAGGATCACCTAATGCTACCAATCTAAGTGAGGGAAGAGATCTACCCGATGATTTCCGACCTTAGATACCTAAGATGATGAATGCTAGGTAGTAGTGAGCCTCATAAGCCGCTATTGGATCGAGTGTGCTAGGATTATTGCTTGAGATTGCCCTATTCCGAGATTTACCCGGTAAGGAGAGGGTTACCCTTAAGTAGCATCTAGTTTGTGCGGAATTCCTTACTCTAACCCCTTGAGACCTACCCGGTAATAGGAGTTTGATGCGGGATTAGTGAAGTGAGAGACTTACCCGGTAATCGCTTCCATTAGAGAACATTCTTTCCCCAACACCGCAGCTAGTCCTTAGAATCCTTAGAACCTTGAATCCTATGCCATAACCGGAAATCTTGACCTCTAAAATCTACTTTTCTCTCTTGATCATATACTTGTGCTTCGTGTTACTTACTCGTTTGCTAGCTAAATTTGTTAGTTGTTTTATTTCCTTGCTTGACTTGTGATCTTTGCTTGATCACCATAAAAACCAACAAAATCATTGCGTTTTCCATTTTCTTTGTTCCTCATCTTGTCTTAGCCTAGATTTACACTATCTTTGATCATTGCTTGACTCGATTTCACCTTAGTCTTTGAGTTCGACCTCGGAATACTTACCTTTCTACAAACGTCCCATACACTGCGGGTTCGCTAGAAGTTAGGATAAATATAACGAGTATAAATTTAAGACTTATTGTGTGCACATCACACGATTCTAGCGTGATAAGTTTTTGGCGCCGTTGCCGGGGACTAGGTCTAGATTGAGTCTAATTTGTGATTGTTGGTAGTGTAGATCTTTCTTGTTGCTTTTGATCTCTCTTTGGTGTGTGTCTTTGCTTTTCAGGACATCTCTTACTCTTTAGGTGTATGCGAAGATCTCGTGGCAAGGATTTAGCTCCATTCGATCCCGAACCGGAGAAAACCCTTAGATCTAGATCCAAGAGCATTCGAAAAGAGAAAGAGATGGCCGGTAGGAACCTCCAAGCTGAGTTGGATGAAGCCTTAGAGCAAATTAGGCTAAGAGATGAGCTCTTGGAGGAAGAAAGGAGACTTGCCAATGAGAGGCAAGAGGAAACTAGGAGGGAGATTGAGGAGATTAGGCAAGCACTTGTGCAAAGGGAGCTTAACCGTCAACAACCTCCTCCACCTCCACCACAACCGCAGCCGGCGGTGAACGTTAGGGTTGTGCCCATTGCTATGGATGAGCCACAAACGTTGGGGCAACGTATGGATCCGGCACAAAGAGCACACCGCCCGGGTGTGAACTTAGGAGATCCCGCAGCCCATGATTACGAGCTCCGCCCTCAAGTTCTACAAATGATCCGGCATAACCAATTTGGAGGGATGGAAGGAGAGTCTCCTCACCAACATTTGATGAACTACGAGATTTTGATGGAGACTCTTAGACTGCCGAGATTGGAGAGCAACAACCATAAGCTAAGGGCTTTCTCCTTCTCTCTTAAGGACAAGGCCTTAGCTTGGTATCAATCTATTCCGCAAGGGCGAGTTGGTACTTGGGAGGAGATGACAACCGAGTTTTTGACTAAGTTCTTCCCACCTTCCAAGACTACCGAATTAAGAGGGAAGATCAATGCCTTCGTGATGAAGGATAGAGAGAGTTTGTTCAAGTCTTGGGAGAGATTCAAAGACCTTCTCCTAGATTGTCCACACCATGGCATACCGAAAATTGAGCTATTGGAGATCTACTTCAAAGGACTTGATGAAGATAGCCAATTCAAGCTTCAATCCCTTTCCGGTGGGACTTTCATGGAGAAGCATGTAGATGATGCTTGGGAGTTTGTGGAGAAGCAAGCTCTAGTGATTGAGAAGTACTCCCATAGGAAGAGTGAAGGGAGAAAGGCGGGAGCATATGAGGTGAGTGAGGTCACCATGAGCAACTTCAAGCTCGACGCCATCAACAATGAGTTGAAATCCTTGAGGGAGTTGTGTGCTACAACCTTGAAGAACCAAGCAACTCCTCAAGTGCCTCCACAAGCCAACCTATCTTCCAAAGAGGAGGATGTGAACTATATGGGAAGGGGCAACTACAACAACTACCAAGGCCCAAGGAACTTCAACAAAAACCGGCAATTCAACAATTACCGGCCAAACCATAACCATCCCGGGTTTTCTTACTCTAACCCGGATGGAGCCTTGAACCCTCCCGCTTCTACAAGCACAACTCCACCACCAAGAGCTTCACAAGAACCTCCACCCGGATTCACTCAACCTCCAAAGGATAGAACCGAAATGATGTTTGAGCAATTGCTAGGAAGGTTGAGTGGTCTTGAGAGCACCGTGACTTCTATTTCCAAGGCTCAAAAGGTTTTGGAAGCACAAGTGTTCCAAAAGGCGGGTGAAACCCATAGAGATCCGGGAAAGCTTCCCGGAAGGACCGAAGAAAACCCAAGGGGCCAAGTGTTGGCCATTACAACAAGAAGTGGGTTAAGCATGAAGGATCCTTTGCCTAAGGAGAATGCTAAAGGGAAGCAAGTGGTGAATGAAGAAGAGACTTCGCAAGAAGATGGAGGCAAGAGCAAGGATGTAGAGCCAAGATGTGTGGCACCGCCTCCATACAAGCCACCACTACCGTTCCCTCAATCACGAGCAAGAGCTCGCTTGGACAATCACTTTGGTAAATTCCTTAAACTTATGTCTAAATTGCATATTAACATTCCGTTCATGGATGCTATCTTAGGTATGCCGGCATATGGCAAGTTCTTAAAGGAAATACTCTCCAACAAGAGGAAGTTGGAGGAGTATGGGGAGATAAGAATGACGAAGAGATCCTTGGAGTTGATTCAAACGATGAAGGAGGAGATGCCTCCCAAGCTAAGGGATCCGGGATCCTTTTGTGTGCCAATCGGAGTAGGAGAAGTGAAGTATGATGCCCTATGTGATCTTGGGGCAAGTGTAAGCATCATCCCGCTTGCACTTTGCAACAAGGTTGGGCTAGGAGAGCCAAAGCCGGTCAAGATGACCCTTTACATGGCGGACCGCTCAATCACTCATCCGGTTGGGATCTTGGAAGACATCCCGGTACAATTAGGGAAGTTCTATGTGCCCATAGACTTCGTTGTTTTGGATATCCCGGCGGACTATCCGGTTCCTATCATCTTGGGGAGACCTTTCCTAGCTACTTCCGGATGTCTAGTGGATTGCAAGAATGGGACTCTCTCCTTCAACATTGGAGAAGAGAACATCAAGTTCAAGCTGTCCACAATGATGAAAGGGCCAACCCTTGATGAGGATATATTCAACATAGTTGAAGAAGAGGAGTCTAGAGAGGTTGTGAGCTCAATCTTGCTCAAGGATCCACTTGAGAGAGTTCTTAGCTCAAGCTTGATGGAAGAAGGAATTGAGGAGAGTAGCAATGAAGTAATCAAGGCCTTGAATGCATTGGACGAGCTACCAAGTGTTGGGTTTGAAGTGCTAGAAGAAGAGGAAAACTGCCAGAAAAATCGGACTGAAGGGCAAAAATCGGCCGATTTTTGTACTTGTGCTGAAATTTCAGCTAGTTTTGCCAAAACAGAAACTCAGATCGACCCACTGCAAGAAAAATCGGCCGATTTTTCTTCCTGGACCGATTTTCCTGAGTCTTTTCAGCATCAACCACTTGAGTATGAGCAATCATCAAGGGACTTCAAGGAGGCTTCCATGGCTTTGCAATCATCTCAACCTACATTGTATGGATCGTCTCCAACCGAAAAAGGTCCTCCTCAACTTGATCTTAAACCTCTTCCTTCTCATTTAAAGTATGTTTTCCTTGGTTCAAATTCTACTTATCCGGTGATTGTGAATGCATCTTTGAATGATGATGAGCTAAATAGATTGTTGAATGAATTGAAACTGCATAGAAAGGCAATAGGATACACCATTGATGATCTTGTTGGCATCAAGCCATCTTTGTGCATGCATAGGATAATGATGGAAGATAATCATAAACCCTCTATTGAACATCAAAGAAGGTTAAATCCTATAATGAAAGAGGTAGTTAAGAAGGAAATCATTAAGTTGATAGATGCGGGAATTATCTACCCTATCTCGGATAGTAAGTGGGTTAGTCCCGTTCATGTAGTACCTAAGAAGGGTGGGATGACCGTAGTAACCAATGAGAACAATGAACTAATCCCCACTAGAACGGTTACGGGATGGAGGATGTGCATTGATTATAGGAAGCTTAACATGGCCTCTAGGAAAGATCACTTCCCTCTTCCTTTCATTGACCAAATGCTAGAGAGGTTAGCTCAACACTCTCATTTTTGCTACTTAGATGGCTATAGTGGATTCTTCCAAATCCCTATCCACCCCGATGACCAAGAGAAAACAACCTTTACATGTCCATGGGGTACTTTTGCATATAGGAGAATGCCATTTGGGTTGTGTAATGCACCCGCCACCTTTCAAAGGTGTATGATGGCTATCTTTTCGGAATACATTGAAAATATAATGGAAGTGTTCATGGATGATTTCTCTGTTTATGGTTCTTCCTTTGATAATTGCTTGGCTAACTTGTCATTAGTATTGCAAAGATGTGAGGAGACAAATCTTGTCTTGAATTGGGAAAAATGCCACTTCATGGTAAGTGAAGGTATAGTGTTAGGACACTTGGTGTCTAACCGTGGCATTGAGGTTGATAGGGCAAAAATTGAAACAATAGAGAAGTTGCCACCACCTACCTCGGTGAAAGGGGTAAGGAGCTTTTTGGGGCATGCCGGTTTTTACCGGAGGTTCATTCAAGATTTCTCTAAAATTTCTAAGCCTCTCACTAACCTACTAATGAAGGATGTTGAATTTGTTTTCTCCAAAGATTGCCTTGAAGCTTTTTGTAGGTTGAAGAACGCTTTGATCTCCGCACCTATCATGCAACCTCCGGATTGGAGCTTACCGTTTGAGATCATGTGTGATGCAAGTGATGTAGCCATTGGGGCTGTTTTGGGGCAAAGGAAAGATGGGAAAACTCATGCTATTTATTATGCTAGCAAGACGCTAGATGATGCCCAACTTAACTATGCCACTACCGAGAAGGAGTTGCTAAGGGTGGTGTATGCCTTTGAGAAGTTTCGGTCATACCTTGTTGGAGCGAAGGTCATAGTGTATACGAATCATGCTGCGATCCGTTATCTACTTACCAAGAAGGATGCCAAGCCTAGGTTGATTCGGTGGATCCTTCTTCTTCAAGAGTTTGACTTGGAAATCCGGGACAAGAAGGGATCCGAGAACTCCGTGGCGGATCACCTTAGTAGACTCCCACCATTGGAGCTTGAAAGAGAGGACATCCCGATTGATGACTCGTTCCGGGATGAGCAATTGCAAATGGTGGAGGAATGCTTGTTCCAAGTGTCTAGAGGAAGCGAGCCATGGTTTGCTGACATTGTGAACTACCTATTGTGTGAGGAAGTGCCTCCCGGTTTGACATATGCCCAAAGGAAGAAGTTCTTCAAAGATGTGAGGCATTACTATTGGAGCGAGCCGCTTTTGTTCAAAAGAGGGCCGGATGGAATGTTTAGGAGATGCATACCGGAGGATGAGGTGGAGAGTGTGATCCGCCATTGTCACTCCTTGCCATGTGGAGGACATGCTAGCGCACACAAGACATGTGCGAAGGTGCTACAATCGGGCTTCTTTTGGCCAAGTTTGTTCAAGGACGTGCAAGGCTTTGTGGTAGCTTGTGATGCTTACCAAAGGACGGGCAACATCTCAAGGAGGAATGAGATGCCCTTGAACAACATCCAAGAGGTGGAAATATTCGATGTGTGGGGTGTGGACTTCATGGGACCGTTTCCCTCTTCTTGTGGCAACCTCTACATCCTATTGGCGGTTGATTATGTGTCAAGATGGGTGGAGGCAATCGCCTCTCCTACAAATGATGCCAAGGTTGTGGTGCGGTTCTTCAACCGAGTGATCTTCCCTAGGTTTGGAACACCAAGGGTGATCAAAAGTGATGGAGGAAAGCACTTCACTAATAGGAACTTTGGAGCACTTTTGGCCAAGTATGGGGTGACTCAAAAGGTGGCAACACCTTACCATCCCCAAACTAGTGGCCAAGTGGAGATCTCCAACCGGGAGATCAAGGCCATTCTTGAGAAGACGGTATCAAGGACGAGAAAAGATTGGGCTATGAAGCTCGATGATGCCTTGTGGGCATATAGGACCGCCTTCAAAACACCAATTGGCACCACTCCTTACAAGTTGGTCTATGGAAAGTCTTGCCACCTTCCGGTAGAGATGGAGCATCGAGCATATTGGGCTATAAGGTGGCTAAATTTTGATCTCAAAGAGGCCGGAGAAAAGCGGTTGCTAGACATGAACGCCCTTGAGGAGATCCGGTTGGATGCATATGAGAATGCTCGGATCTACAAGGAGAGAACCAAGCGATGGCATGACAAGAGGATCACCCCGAAAGAGTTGAGTGAAGGAGACCTTGTCCTTCTCTTCAACTCAAGGTTGCGGCTTTTTCCCGGAAAGCTCAAATCAAGATGGACCGGGCCCTATGTTGTGAAGAAGGTCTTTCCTCATGGAGCGGTGGAGATAGGAGGAGATCATTGTGGTAACTTCAAGGTGAATGGGCATCGATTGAAGAAGTACATCCCGGAAGCCCTGGTGGAAGTGATTGCCCCGCTTCACCTCGATTGAAACGCTCCTAAATTTGGTCAAGCTAATGACCTTAAAGAAGCGCTTAATGGGAGGCAACCCATTGGTATATATTTTTCCTTGTGTTTTTCTTGCTTTTGTTTAATCTCACTCTTGGTGTGCTTTGTTTTTCTTTTGTGTTTTTGGGTGCTAGATCTTGTTGATTGTCATGAGTTATGGGATGTTGGAGGTCATGTGAAAGCCTCATGGACCAGTTGAAGGAACAAGATCCAAGCACATGGACGAAGAGGAAAGCACCCAGAAAAATCGGCCTGTTCATCAATAAATCGGCCGATTTTCCTGCGCTATGGGGCGATTTTTCCTCTGTACAAGGGAAAGTGATGATCTCCAATCAAGCATGGGTGGAGCGGACGTGGAACTTGGACGGCTTGCGATGCCAAGCGCGGGTTCCGACATCATAACGAACATCAAGAGCTCTCTACCATCCTTGATCGATCATCCACCATCATCATTCAATGTGAACCGAAATACCAAAGCATCACCAATTTTACATTGTGAGGACTCTCTTTCACTTCTTTATTTAGCTTCCACATTGGGGACAATGTGTTTCTAAGTATGGGGTGGGGTTTTCATAATCACTTGCATGATTAGCATCTAGGATAGTTTAATTTTGTCACATGTTTCATTATGTCTTGCATTGAACATACATATTTCGAAAAATCCAAAAAATTCAGAAAATTTTAAAAATTTTAGTGCTTCTAAGGCTTGGATATGACCCTAATGATTGAACCTTGTCTTGTGGATTGGCTATGGATGGCCTTATGTGTTAAATTGATGAATGTATATGTGGACTTGAAGTACTTCTCTTGAAACCATGAATGATTTGTGATCATGAATGTTTGCCTTGATTGAATTGAGTATTGAAAGTCGAAATTGCATGCTAGTTCTTGCACATCAATTAGGAGTGATTAAGGCAATTCATTTTCCTCTACTTCTCATCTTGATCACGTTGTTTGAGCACCTCAATTGATATAAATTGACCTCTTTTGACCCATCCGGGAATAGGAGCATGCTAGTGTGTTGATGTGTGTGAAAAGCAAGTGTGGGGTGAAGATGTTGATGAAAGAATGCCATGAATAGAATGCTGAATTTGTTGTGAAAGTGTAGACAAAAACATAGGTTTGGGGGCGTTGGTTTAAATGACAAGTAACTCGGTACACTTCGCATAATCGGGTGTTGGTGCCTTGCCAAAGTCAAATAAACCGATAGTCCTAACGAGCTTTGGTATGTGTGCCCGGTGTGGATGCATCTCGAAAAACAGAAAAAGCCCGAGAATGGCTAATCACCAAGGTTTCGGCTTTTGTACACCAATGCCATTGTCTCAAAAATAAAAGAAAGAAAAAATGAAGAAAAATATACACTTGAGGGAAGTTGAAAAGAAATGTGAAGTTGTGGTTGTTTAGTTCCTTTCCCAGATTAGCATCACATAGCCTAGAAAATTCCCGCCTAATCACAACGTTTCTTGGCCTTCTATTTCACAAGTCCTTATGACCTACTTGCATGTGTGTAAGACTAAGTGATTTAGATTGGATATGCTCATGATCATCTTGACTTCTTCATCTTTACACTTCATTGCATGCTATCAAGTTAAGTGTAATTGTCTTTCCATGCTTTCATCTATTTGATGCATAATTGCTTGTCCATTGCCATGAAACATGACTATGAAGGTGATCAAAAATTAGAAGCACAAACCCAAAAAGATTTTGCCATTTTTCTGCATACATAAATCATGTCATCTCTAGTCTATAGTTGGGAAGTTGCTCGGGGACGAGCAAACCTTAAGTATGGGGTATTTTTGATAACAAGATTTATGACTTAGGATTAGGTAATCATTTAGATAGATTTCTCACTCATTCATGCACGTTTTGGCATTGGTTCATGACGTCTTCGCTCAATTCATGCACATTTCTAGAAAAGACGTCTACACTACCTTTTATCGGTTTTGTAGGTAATTCGGGGATCTATCGTACGTTAATCGATACATTTGAGGGCCAAGCCTCATGATGGTACACATCCAAAGCCTTTGAGGAGCATAATTGGAGCAACAAAGGACACAAAGATCACTAATGGTGCAAGCAATGGAGCAACTCATGGCTAGACAATCATAGCACGTTTCTACTGAAGAAAATCGGACCAAGTAGCAGTTAAATCGGCCGATTTTTGTCCACTGGGTCGATTTTTGAGGCTTTGACAGCTTAAGCCACGTGTCCCACGATCTCTTGTCCGTCCTTGCTCTTGGTGGAGAATATAAGTGGTCCCTCAGGTGGTTGCTGGGCATCTCTCCTCTCCCACACTCTCATTCACAGCTCATCAATTTGGTAGGAAGATTGGAGAAGAAGGAAAGCTCTCAAGGATTGAAGGAAGAAGAAGAACACCATTCTAAGAGTTTAGAGGGATTTTGAGTGATTTTGTAGTTTTGGATTGAAGAATTAATTGCAAGGATTGTTAAGAACATTTTGAATCTTCATTTTAGAGTTTGTAAGTCTTGCTACAACTCGGATTTGGCTGAGATTTATTGATTTTGCTTACTCATCTTTCATTACTCATCTATGAACACCATGTATGCTTGTTTGATGATTTCGGATCTTGATATGCATATTATTGGCTAGTTTCTTGTGATTTTAGAGTGATGGATTGATGGTTATGGCTAGGGTGATGATAGGATGGGCTTATATGTCAGTTTAGGATGATTTATATGCACGAAACTCACAACAGAAGAATAAATCGACCTGTCCATCAGATAAATCGGCCGATTTATCTGTAGAACAGCCCGATTTATTCTTCTGTTGCTCTCTAAATGATAAATCTGCATGCTAGGGTGTTTGGTTGTTTAAATCCTAGTGTTTATTAAGCCTAATTTAGTTTAGGATCACCTAATGCTACCAATATAAGTGAGGGAAGAGATCTACCCGATGATTTCCGACCTTAGATACCTAAGATGATGAATGCTAGGTAGTAGTGAGCCTCATAAGCCGCTATTGGATCGAGTGTGCTAGGATTATTGCTTGAGATTGCCCTATTCCGAGACTTACCCGGTAAGGAGAGGGTTACCCTTAAGTAGCATCTAGTTTGTACGGAATTCCTTACTCTAACCCCTTGAGACCTACCCGGTAATAGGAGTTTGATGCGGGATTAGTGAAGTGAGAGACTTACCCGGTAATCGCTTCCATTAGAGAACATTCTTTCCCCAACACCGCAGCTAGTCCTTAGAATCCTTAGAACCTTGAATCCTATGCCATAACCGGAAATCTTGACCTCTAAAATCTACTTTTCTCTCTTGATCATATACTTGTGCTTCATGTTACTTACTCGTTTGCTAGCTAAATTTGTTAGTTGTTTTATTTCCTTGCTTGACTTGTGATCTTTGCTTGATCACCATAAAAACCAACAAAATCATTGCGTTTTCCATTTTCTTTGTTCCTCATCTTGTCTTAGCCTAGATTTACACTATCTTTGATCATTGCTTGACTCGATTTCACCTTAGTCTTTGAGTTCGACCTCGGAATACTTACCTTTCTACAAACGTCCCGTACACTGCGGGTTCGCTAGAAGTTAGGATAAATATAACGAGTATAAATTTAAGACTTATTGCGTGCACATCACACGATTCTAGCGTGACAATTACTTAGTTTGTTTACCCAAGATCATAAGTGTAGGTAATAAAGGTTTATCCTTTATTGGGGTTTGAGTGTGCCTTTATCCCATCTTTGTGAGTTAGCCTGAGACTTACCCGGTAAAGGTTGATTCTATTCCCTTAGTTGGTGTGTTGGTTTGAGATTATAATTCCTTTCCTTAGTACCTTGAGACTTACCCGGTAATAGGAGCTTTTGGTTTGGGATTAGTGAATAGTGAGACTTACCCGGTAATCTATTCCACTTTAGAAACACCTTCCCTTTGCAAAATCTCAGCTTTAATCCCTAGAATTTGCATATTCCCCTTTATTGACTTTATTATCAACTTTGATTGTTTTAATTGCTTTTGTGGTTATTTGCAATATTGACAGCCTATACTTGCTTTGTTTCACCTAAGTCCCTGAGATCGACACCCCGGAATTCTTGCTTTTACTATAATTGATCCGTACACTGCGGGTTCACATCCTTGTTTAAGCATATTTCCTCGGTTATAAATTTAAAGCTTGCACACACCGTTTGGAGGAAACAGTAGTTCCGGTTCAGCAACCGGTAATTGATGGCTTTCCTCTCAAGTAGGTGAGTAACAGAACTCACAAACTCTAGTGTGGGCTCGAGGTAGGCTAGAGCTCTGATCTCCATAAAGCTCTCCAGCCCTACCATAGAAATCATCCTCCGCAGATCATATTCTACGTGGAGGCAATCGAATGCAGATACATCCAAGAAACGCGGCGCAATCACAGGGCGCGCGCATATACGGTCAAAGTCTGCCTGGTGATGCTCGTGAATCACCGGAATGGAAGGTCTAGAGGAAGGGGAAGGAGAAGAACCACTGGGGGTATCTCTCAGGACAAGCTGGAGGTCCGATCTGGAATTCATAACTGCTGCTGACAAGGCACCTCGGTCGGTCCGACAACCTCAAGAACACCTCGGCCGAGACACAGCTCGACTGGATCGAGGCGAAAAATTGTTCGATTCCAACTCTTTGATTTCCAGTTCTTTTCCCCCAATATCACTACCAATTGTTCCTATGGGGTACTTATACCTTTTCCAACACAAATGGATGGCAACCAAAGCCACTAATCTCTGAAATCGGTGAAAATAGAAGAGTTAGGGTTTCGAATGGTTTACCCTAAAATATGCAGATTCGAGGCGTTTTTGTTGCAGTTTCTTGCTTGCAATCTGATCCTCTTGTCTTTCCGTGCGAGATCGGAGCAAAAATCGTAGAAAACAATCAAAGAATGGAGGAACGAGGTGGAGAAGCGCCACGGTCGAGAGGGTAAATGGGGGGAAAAGGGAGAAACTATTTCCCCTTTTATACCCCTCGCCGATTCTGCTGTCACCTCGGTCGAGGTGGTCCCGACTGGACCGAGGTGGATCTTTGTCAGCCCTAGTCGCCTCGGTTGCTCAAGAATCATCTCGGTCGAGGTGCTGTGACAGCAACCGAGATGTGTCTCAGTCAAACTCCGTCTTCTCGAATTCTCGAACTTCTGTCTATCCAGTGTTGCTCCTGAGTTGTAATCCTTCCTTAGAAAGTACCTGGTTTTTGTCTAGGATGCCAAAAACAAAACAAAGCAAAAGCAAACTATCTAAAGCTAAACTAGAAAAAGGGAAAAAAGGAAGCAATACCTTGGGTTGCCTCCCAAGAAGCGCTTGATTTAAGGTCGCTAGCTGGACCGTACGGCATCCTTAATTATGCTGGAAGGTATCCTCACCCCATACTTCACCTTCATCATGGGGTGTGTTACGCTAAGATCGTGTGATGCGCAATTGGGTTTTAAATTTATACTCGTTATATTTCTCCTAGCTCCTAGCGAACCCGCAGTATACGGGACGTTCGTAGTAGGGATAGTATTTCGAGGTCGAACACAAAGACTAAGGTGAAATCGACTCGATTTGTGATTGAGTTTAGTAAAGACCTAGGTTGAAAGAAAAGAAAGAAATAAAGAAATGAAAATCTCAAATGTTTTTGGTTGGTTTTTGGTGATCAATCAAAGATCACAATACATGCAAGTAATCGATCAACTAAACTATAAATCAACACAAATAAACAACTAAACAAGATATAGATCAAAGGAAGAAAAGACGAGTTCTAGGGATTGGAAGTTCCGGTTATGGCATAGGACTCAAGCTATCTATTCATTCTTGGATTAACTATGTTGGGGTTAAGTGTTTCTAGATTGGGATTAATTACCGGGTAGGTCTCATGATCCACTAGTCCATTCCTTAAGTCTCATTACCGGGTAGGTCTCTAAGAACCTAAGGGATGGAATTCTACTCGAACCGGATTTCTAACTTAAGATCCAACCTATCCTCACCGGGTAAGTCTCGGAAGGGCTAGTTTTAAGCTACTATCCAGCACACTAAATCCAATGGCGGTTTATTAGTCTCACCACTACCTAAGGTTTGTTATCTTCGGAATCTAAGAGTAAGGATTACCGGGTAAGTCTCTCCTAACACTTAGTTGCTAACACTAGGTCACCCTAGGATAGTTTTAACTCAACAAACACTTAGGATTTCAACATTCTAACAGTCTAAGATTAGATCCATCGAACTAGGAAAATCACGGGTTGTTCTACCTAGACCACGGCCGTGGTTTGGCAAGAACTGGCCGTGGTTTGGCAAGAACTGGCCGTGATTCCTAACAGAGGATACGTTCATACAAACAAGTCATCCAAAGATAAATCTAAGTCCATCCTATCATAGCCCTAGCCATAACCATCCTTTCCTTACCCTAGAACCACATCAATTTAGCCTACAACGTTCATAATAGAAATCAATACAAACAAACATAAAATCATAACATTCATTGCAAGATAATGAGGGAAAAGAGATGCACAAGTGAACTTTAAAACAAACCAAGCTGAAAATAGAATTAGAACAACTTACAACCCTTCCAAAGAAGGTTCAAAGGTTCACAAAACTCTAGAAATAGAATCCGGAAATCTTCACTACAAAAACTAGCAAGAATAGCAATGGTGTGTGTGTGTTCTTCTTCTTCTCCTCTTCAATGGAACTCCTCTTCTTCTCTTTGACACTTTCCTTCCTAGAAAAACTTCTTTGTTGAGAGAATATATTTGTTAGAGAGAAATGGATAATGGATGAGCTGCTCCAAACTACTCCCAGCTGCCCCTCACAACCCATGAAGGACCACTTTTATAACAAACTTGCATGAGCTGGCCATGAGAGTCGTGGCACACCTGTCACAAGAATCTGGCAAAAACCACGGTTGATTCCACGGCCGTGATCTGTCAGAGAACCGTGATTCTGTGCAGAAACTTTGCCTTGGATCATTAAGCTGTGATTTGGTGCATGGCTAGTGTTGGCAAGGTTCCATGAGTTCTCCTTAGCCTATAGCTTGTGTCCTAATGAGTCCGAGGGTGTGTCGTCTAGATGAACGATCCTCAAACGCATCGTTTTAGCTCCTAAATTTCCCGAATTACCTATAAAACACGCACAAGTCCGTGTAGACATCTATCTCGACAAAATACATGAATTGAGTGCAAAATGTCTCGAACCAATGCTAAACCATGCATGAATGAGTGAGAATTCTACCTAAATGATCACCTAAAACTAAGTCATAAATCGTGTTATCAAAATACCCCATACTTGAGGTTTGCTCGTCCCCGAGCAAATTCCCAACTATAGATTAAGAGATGACATGATTTATGTATGCAGAAAAATGGCAAAAATCTTTTTGGGTTTGTGCTTCTACTATTGGATCACCTTCAAAGTCATGTTTCATGGCTAAGGACAAGCAATCATGCATCAAACAAATGAAAGCATGGAAAGACAATTGTACTTAACTCAAAAGTATGCATGAAATGTAAAGATGAAGAAGTCAAGATGATTAAGAGTACATCCAGTCTAAACTACTAAGTCTTACAAACATGCAAATAGGTCATAAGGTCTTGTGAGATAAAAGGGACAAGAAATGTAGTGATTGGGTGGGGATTTCTAGGTTATGTGATGCTAATCCGGGAACGGAACTAACTTCACATCCTTGTCCTCGATCAACTTCCCCCAAGTGTATATTTTCCTCTATCTTTTCTTTCTTTTCTTTTTCTTTGACTTATTTTTGAGACAATGACATTGGTGTACAAGAGCCGAAACCTTGGTGATTAGCCGTCCTCGGGTTTTTTCTTAGTTTTCGAGGTGCATCCACACCGGGCACACATACCAAAGCTCGTTAGGACTATTGGTTCATTTGACTTTGGCAAGGCACCAACACCCGATTATGTGAAGTGTACCGAGTTACTTGTCATTTAAACCAATGTCCCCAAACTTATATTTTGGCTACACTTTCACAACAAATTCAGCATTTTATGCATGATATTCTTTCCATCAACAACTTCACCCCACACTTAGCTTTTTGCACACATCAACACACTAGCATGTTCCTATTCCCGGATGGGTTAAAAGGGGTCAATTTTATCTCAATTGAGGTGCTCAAGCAATCACGATTAAGATGAGAAGTAGAGAAAGATTGAAGTGCCTCATTCATTCCTAGATGGTATGCAAGAACTATCATGTAATTTTGATTTTTCACTACTCAATCCTTTCTAAGCAAACATCATGGTCACAAATCATTCAAAGAATTCAAGAGAAGTAGTTCAAGTCCACATATGCATTTATTAATTCAACACATAAGGCCATCCATAGCCAATTCACATGACAATATTTCATCATTAGGATCATATCCAAGCCTAGAAAGCACAAAATTTTTTAAAATTTTCTGATTTTGTATGGGATTTTCGTTTTAAGTATGTACAATGCAAGACATGTGCGAATATTAAACTATCCTAGATGCTCATTATGCAAAGGGTCATGTGAACCCCACCCCATACTTAGAAACACATTGTCCCCAATGTGGTATTCAAGCAAAGAGAGTGAAAGAAGGTTCTCACAATGTAAAAGTGGTTTGCTATGGTAATTGGGATTTCTCAAATGAATTGATGTTGGATGATCCTATCAACCATGGTAGAGAACTCTAAGCATCCATCAAAGCTTCAGAACCCGCGCTAGGCACCGCTAGCCGTCCAAGTCCCGCGTCCACTCCACCCATAATTGGTGAGGGGTTCATCATCATCATTCATATGCCAAGAAAGGCTTCCAATGCTACTCTAGCACACATACAAAGTAGACAAACACACACAAAGATAGAAAAATCCTAAAAACGAAGACAAAACGACAAAGGAAAAATGTTACCAATGGGTTGCCTCCCACCAAACGCTTCTTTAAGGTCATTAGCTTGACCAAACTCGGGAGCGTCTATTCAAGGTGAAGTGGCGCAATCATGTCCACCGGAGCTCCCGGAATATACTTCTTCAAGCGGTGCCCATTCACCTTGAAATTCCCACAATGCTCCCCTCCTATCTCAATAGCTCCATGGGAAAAGATCTTCTTCACCACATATGGCCCGGTCCATCTTGATTTGAGTTTTCCGGGAAAGAGCCTTAGCCTTGAGTTGAAGAGAAGGACAAGATCTCCTTCACTCAACTCCTTGGGGATGATCCTCTTGTCATGCCATCTTTTGGTTCTCTCCTTGTAGATCCGGGCATTCTCATAAGCATCCAACCGGATCTCCTCAAGGGCGTTTAGATCAAGCAATCTCTTTTCTCCCGCTTCCTTGAGGTCAAAATTTAGCCACTTAATGGCCCAATAAGCTCTATGCTCCATTTCCACCGGAAGATGGCAAGACTTGCCACATACTAACTTGTAAGGAGTGGTGCCGATCGGTGTCTTGAAGGCGGTTCTATATGCCCACAATGCGTCATTGAGCTTCATAGCCCAATCCTTTCTAGTTCTGGACACCGTCTTCTCAAGGATGGCTTTTATCTCCCGGTTGGAGATCTCCACTTGGCCACTAGTTTGGGGATGGTAAGGTGTTGCCACCTTATGAGTCACCCCATACTTAGCCAAAAGCGCTCCAAAGTTCCTATTTGTGAAGTGCTTTCCTCCATCACTAATGATCACCCTTGGTGTTCCAAACCTAGGGAAGATCACCCGGTTGAAGAACTGCACCACCACTTTGGCATCATTTGTAGGAGAGGCGATTGCCTCCACCCATCTTGACACATAATCCACCGCCAATAGGATATAGAGATTGCCACATGAAGAAGGGAATGGTCCCATGAAGTCCACACCCCACACATCAAAAATCTCCACCACTTGGATGTTGTTCAAGGGCATTTCGTTCCTTCTTGAGATGTTGCCCGTCCGTTGGCAAGCATCACATCCAGCTACAAAACCTTGCACATCTCTAAACAAGTTAGGCCAATAAAAACCGGATTGCAATACCTTTGCACACGTCTTGTGTGAGCTAGCATGGCCTCCACATGGTAAGGAGTGATAATGCCGGATCTGTAACACCCCAAATTTTACAACTTAGGGAGTTACTGGTTAGGACCGCACAGTGGGTCCCGACCTTAGTTTGACAACAACTTAACATGATCTTACAACAAGGCACAGATAAGGAAAAACCAGAAATCATAAAATAGTTTTTAACAATGCATGAATGTGACCAGATCAACTACAGCCGGAAAAGTAATATAACAAAGTACGAAAGGAAACAATGTTCAACTGTAAAACCCACAAATGCAAAAACTGCAAAACGTCCTAAAGTACGACACCCCGGCTGACCACTACCATCTGGATCACTCGGCATCTGCTCTAACCTGTGTCAAATCTAAACAACATATCAACAGTTAGCTAACTATCCAAATATAAGCAAAATGATAACAACACAAACACAAGCAGAAATAAAAAAATAAACAAACATCATGCTGGCACTCAACCAATTATTATCTATTATTTAAGTGATTCACATTATTCAATTTAAGTTGTGGCACGAGAACTATTATTAGTTCTCGCCTCCGTTCCTTATCCAACTGGTGTAGGTCTAGTTGACTTCCTTTGGTAGCATCACTACAAACCATGTGTGGACTAGTCCCGAAAGAAACCCCCAGCGCCCCGCGAGCTACTGAGCGGAATGCCACCGCCCGTTACTCTTAGGCCAAAACATAGGTCGGTAATTATATATCACAACCTAGCTCTCTAACATGTCAATCACACACCACCATCATCATTTATACTCATATTTATTAGTCAGCTAAGTAAGCCCAAAGGACTTACCTGTTATAACGCTCGACTCTTTATAAACCACTCGCTCTGTAAACAGTAACCACTCAGTTGCCTGTCAAAGGCGATAAGTGTATTAGCACACTTTTACATAGATAGAAGTCCAAAACTTCTAAGATCAAATAAGGTATTAAGACGTACTAGTTACAGTACTAGTTTTAGGGTAAAATGACCATTTTACCCTTGGTTCCGATTTCCTCGAAAACCCTAAAATTCATGTCTAAACTCCTATTTGAAGTTCTAAAAATATATCCTAACTCCTAGAATTTTATTTGGTTCTAAACTGACATTTTTCCTATGTTTCTATTTTCCGGAAGAATCGAAAAAGGTTTAACTTCGGCTCTAAATATAAAATTCTTAACAGCTTATAGAATTTCCGAATTAAATCTTTAGATCATCTATGAGGTTCTATCTAACCTTAGAAGAAAGAATTTCTCCAAACTGTTCAGCCGATATTTTTATAATAATTCACAAAGTCGGTTCCTTCACTCTAATTTCCTATACTTAGCCAAAATTCAAGTTTACCAAAACTGCTCAACTACCTAACTTCGGGAGCGCAACTTTCAATCCGACCGTTCATTTCTCCCCAAATTTTAATATGCTAAACTACATATATCCGTCTACATCATATCCAAATATCAACGGTGGATCTTTATCCAAACGTTTTATAATTGATCGACAAGATGGGCTATTGGTAACCTAAAAGCTGAAGGCAATAAAATGAATTACAGCAGCCCTCTTATTTCTGTTTTTCATACTTACAGCAGTCCTTTGTTCCTATCCTTCGGTCTATATACTCAGCAGCTACACAAGGTCAACCTAACCTATGTTCAAGTCCGACTACCGCAGTTCATCATTCTAGCATTACGGAAATAGTATACATACATAAGATTATACACTAACTTCTAGAGGCAAGGATTGGGACTGCAGAAAGACTCACCTCTTCAACCTCTACTGGCTGAAGCGTCTTCTACTACTACACGGATTGGCCAACTCTTCCAGCCTTGCTACTGTCACGGAATGGTCGAGACGGAGTTGTTATCGCAGGCATTCATGAACGACTAGATTAAGAGGTGAAGATGAATGGGAGATTAATCCTTACCGAAATACACAGAATCTGCGTGAAGTACGTTGCTTCTGGACTGGACGTGTGCAGAAGGCAAGAACGCAGAAGTGAAGTGGAGGCTGGGGCGTGGGTGTAGAAGGATGGAAACGCAGAAGTGTTGTGTGCACCGGCTGGGACGTGAGGCAGCTGTAACGTTGGAGGTTTCGATCAGTAACAGAGGGAATTGTGGCTTTTGAATGTGGACGTGAAATGGGAGGAAGGTGAGAGATTCTTCAGCGTGATTTTAGGAGCCTTTTATGGCAACTGCATCTCAACTTCTCGTCCGTTCAGTTCGTGGTATGCAGAAGATGAAGGCTGCTCTTTCCTGGGCTGGAGTAGGCGTGCTGCTGCTGGGCTGAATTGGAGGTTGCAGGAAGCTGGGCTGCGCATAAGGCTGGGGCGACGCTGGGCTGGCAACGCTGGAGCTGCTCACGGACTAGCACAACAGTGGGCTGGAGTAGCGCTGGGCTGGAGTGACGTTGCTGTTGGGTTGCTGAAGATTGCAGACGTCCCTGGGCTGGAGCGGACAGGCAACGGGCTGGAGCGGACAAGCAGCGGCTGGACAACTGGGCTGCTGGGCTGGAGCGGGCAAGCAGCGGCTGGACAAGCAGCTCCCGGACTAGGCTGTTGGACGAAGGGAATCGTAGCCCGGTACTAATTGTAGTTCGAAATCGAGAATCCGAAATTAATGTACGGAATAACCGGATACGGAATATTTTACAGTTTAGGTTTAGTTACGAACTCTATCATTTTATGTGAAGGTAAGTCACATAAAATGATAAACTTATAAAAAGTTCTATCATTTTATGTGAAGGAGGTCTACATAAAATGATAATTTTTATCCTAATACGTCTAACTAAGTAGACGGATATGAATAAATAGATCGAGATCTATTTTATAACGTAAAAAGACGGAATAAAAATTCCGGATTTTACATCAGTACCCCCTTAAAATAAGTTTCGTCCCGAAACTTGGGATAAGATACCTACCCCATACCTTTCCCTTCGAGGAATATATTCTAGCAAGCAACTACTCACGTCATCAAGCACATAAACATAAACAATTATGTAAACATATAATCACAGAAGTCATATAAGGTCTCGTCTTAGTACTAACCCGTCGGTACTGAGGTAGCGGCTAACTCCGCAAAGAACTCAGCGTAATTACGTCTAATGCTCTCCTCTATCTCCCAGGTAGCCTCATCAACTTCTCGTCTAGACCACTGAATCCTCAGCATCGGTATCTCCTTAGAACGCAGGCGCCTAACGCTACGCTCTAGGACGGCTACTGGATACTCCACAAAAGTGTGGTCTGGCTCAACTATCAAATCCTCATGACTGATGATGTGTCTAGGGTCCGGTATGTACTCTCGCAGCTGAGATACATGAAAAACTGGGTGTACTCCCTCTAGTCTCGGTGGCAGTGCTAGTCGGTAGGCAACCTCTCCTACTCTCTCTACGATCTCAAATGGGCCGACATACCGGGGACTCAGCTTCCCCTTAATGCCGAAACGTCTAACTCCTCTCGTAGGTGACACTCTCAACCACACCTGTGCACCTACTCTAAACTCTAAAGGTCGACGCCTTTTGTCGGCGTAGGACTTCTGACGACTCTGAGCTGCTAACATCCTTTCCCGGACTAAGGCAATCCGGGCGATGTCGTCCTGTATCTGATCTGGTACAACTCCATCAGCCTTGCTGGGCTCATCCCAACATAGCGGCGTACGACATCTCCGTCCGTACAAGGCCTCGTAAGGTGTCATCCCAATAGACGCATGCCAGCTGTTATTATATGAAAACTCTACTAGTGGGAGGTGATCTGGCCATACCTGTCCCCAATCTAGCACACATGCCCGCAACATGTCCTCTAAGGTCTGGATGGTCCTCTCTGACTGACCGTCTGTCTGTGGGTGGTAGGCAGTGGTAAAGTGAAGACTCGTACCCAGAGCAGTATGTACCTGCTGCTAGAACCTCGAGGTAAAACGTCCATCCCTGTCGGAGACGATAGTCCTCGGTACTCCATGGAGTCTCACAATATGCCTGGTGAACTCCTCTGCTAGACGACTTACCGGCCACGGTTCCTTAATCGGAATGAAACGTGCGGTCTTCGTCAGACGGTCTACTACTACCCAAATGGCATCAAAACCTCTGCTGAGCCTCAATCCGGTGACGAAATCCATAGAAATGTCTTCCCACTTCCAATGTGGTACTGGAAGTGGGTGTTGCTCTCCTCCGGATCTACGATGCTCAATCTTGACCTGCTGACAGGTCGCACACTGGGCTACATATCGGGCCACATCGGGCTTCAAACCACCCCACCAGAAGGAACGTCTCACGTCCTTATACATCTTACTCGCTCCTGGATGTACGGAGTAAGGGGTAGCATGAGCCTCACCTAGTATCCTTTGTCTCAGCTCACTGTCTGATGGCACACAGACACGGTCCTGTCGTCTCATCACTCCATCGGCACCAATAGTGAACTGAGGTGCCTCATCTCGTGACATCCGGTCTCGGATCCGGGTCAACATCGGACAGGTCTCCTGCTTCTGTCGGATCTCACCCAACAGGTCAGGAAGTAACTCTAAGGTGGCTAACTGATGAGCTGTATCGGGGAACTGGATCTCTACCTCCAACCAAGCTAAGTCTCTCTGTAACTGTGGCTGTACTGTCAACCGAGCTATCGCCTTCTCCTGAGGCGTCTTCCGACTCAAAGCGTCAGCAACTACATTCGCCTTTCCGGGGTGGTAAAGTATCTCAAGGTCGAAATCCTTGATCAACTCTAGCCACCGTCTCTGGCGGTTATTCAACTCCCGCTGAGTGAATATGTACTTCAGACTCTTATGGTCTGTGAAGATCTGACAGGTCGCTCCATAGAGATAATGACGCCAGATCTTAAGAGCGTGCACTACTGCTGCTAACTCTAGGTCATGAATGGGGTAGTTCTCTTCATACGTCTTCAGCTGTCGAGACGCATATGCTATAACCTTACCCCTCTGAATCAAGACACACCCCAAGCCCAGCTTGGATGCGTCACTGTACACTACGAAGTCCTCTGTACCCTCAGGCTGTGCTAAGATCGGAGCAGACGTCAATCTCCTCTTCAGCTCATCAAAACTCTGCTGACACGGCTCAGACCATACGAACCGAGTAGTCTTCCTTAGGAGGGAAGTAAGTGGTCGGGCGATCAGGGAAAACCCTTCCACAAACCGACGGTAATAACCTGCCAATCCTAGGAAGCTGCGAACCTCCTTAACATTCTTCGGAGGTTGCCAAGATTACACTGACTCAATCTTCGCTGGGTCGACCTTAATCCCCTCAGCAGTCACTACATGGCCTAGGAATGCCACCTCTGACATCCAGAACTCACACTTGGATAGTTTAGCATATAGCTGACTATCCTGTACAATCTGCAGCACTGTCCTCAAGTGTCCGGCATGCTCCTCTCGACTTCTAGAGTAAACTAGAATGTCGTCGATGAAGACCACTACAAACTGGTCTAAGAAGTCGATGAAAATCCCATTCATCAACTCCATAAATACTGCTGGCGCGTTAGTGAGCCCGAACGGCATCACTACAAACTCATAATGACCATACCTAGTCCGGAATGCCGTCTTAGGTATGTCCTGATCTCTCACCCTCAGCTGGTGATAACCCGATCTCAAATCTATCCTCGAGAACACTGACGCTCCATGCAGCTGGTCCAGCAGATCATCTATGCGAGTTAGTGGGTACTTATTCTTGATGGTGACCTTGTTCAGCTCCCTGTAGTCGATACACAGCCTCATCGATCCATCTTTCTTCCTCACAAATAACACTGGTGCGCCCCAGGGAGAAACACTAGGGCGTATGAAGCCCTTCTCTGCTAACTCCTCTAACTGCTTCTTCAGCTCAAGCAGCTCTATCGGGGCCATGCGGTACGGGGCCTTCGAGATCGGTCTCGTGCCCGGCTCTAACTCGATGCTAAAGTCCACACTCCTCTGTGGAGGTAGCCCTGGTAAGTCGTCCCTGAAGACCTCTGCAAACTCGCATGCGACTGGTATCTCCTCTACTGTCAGGCTCTTGCGCTCCTTCATGGTATAACACCAGAAGGCCTCCTAACCCTGTGCTATCAGTCTGGCTGCTCTCACTGCACTGATAACGGTGCCGGACTTTCCGAGATCCCAACCTCGGAATATAACTCTGTGGCCCTCCTCTGTGGCAACAGTCACAGTCCTTCTACCAATATCCAAGACGGCTCCATGTCTAGTCATCCAATCTATCCCTAATATCACGTCCTCATGTGCTAAGGGCATGACTAGAAAGTTTACTAACCAGATCCGGCCTCCCAGGTGGATAGGGCAATCATAAATCTCTCGAGATCCTCTCACCTTACCCCCATCTGGTAACCCAACCACAAAAGGTACACCCTCTACTGTAGCTAAGGACAACCTATCTACACATGCATCTGATATAAATGAGTACGTAGCACCCGTATCAAATAAAATTCTCACAGGTAAGTCATGGATCCAAATAGTACCTGTGGTCGCAGGTGCCGCAGGCTGCTCAGTGTTCCTCAGCTCAAACACTCTCGATGGTCCTCCTCTGGTGTCAGTGGTACTACCACGTCCTCTGCCACGACCTGATCCCTGTGCAGTACTGTATGAAGCAGGATGTCCTGGAGCCCGGTACTGCTGCTGCTGCTGACTCGGAGCTCGGTACTGAGGGGGTCTCTGTGCACTCTTCTCAGCACTTGCAGGAGAAGATCCCTGCTGAGAAGAAGCCTTGCCCTGACGGCAGAAAGTAGCCCTGTGTCCCGGCTTCCCACAAGTGAAGCAAGTGACCGGTGGTTTCGGGCAGTCCGGGTTAATGTGATCACGGCCACCACAGTTAAAGCACTGTCGATCTCCACTGGGAGTCCGAACTGTAGAGTGGTAGCTGGACCTCCCCTGAGTCTGTCCTCTACCATAACCTGCTACTGCTGCACTACTGCCAGCATGTCCTGTCCTCTGCCGCTTATCCGGTCCACTAGACTGTGCTGCTTTCCTAGAAGCTGGCCTATCTCTCTCATAAGCAGAGGCCCTATCCTGATAATGAGACAAGGTCTCACAGCGGAATCCAGCCAGGTAGGATCGGGTACTCTCTCTCAACCTCCTAGAGAAAAGATAAACATGCTGCTCTTTTGGCGGTGCAGATGGTCCAAGCAAAGTCAACTCTTTCTGAAACTTCTTTATGGCTGCAGCAATCGGGATATCCTCAAATCCCGCCTCAATGAAATCCTGGAATCTCTCCCTCCTCACCGAAACTGGGCAGTACCTGTCTCTAACAATGTTCTTCATCTGCTCCCAGCTGGTGACTCGGCCACGAATGGTACGCCACCATGAATGAGCATCATCTGTGAAGCAGGTCTGTATCAAATCCACCTGTCGATCCACGGGGCAACGTATTGCCTCCAAAGCAGTCTCAATCTTCCCTATCCAGTGCTCCACCTCTAGCCTTATCTCTCCGCTGAATGAGGGGACCTTCTGAGAGTTGAAAGCCTTCAACCACTCATCCGGTCTTGGTGCTCTGACCCCAGTAGGTGCTCTATCAACATCAGCCCTCCTCTCAGATACAGCCGGCACCTGAGACACTCCCTGTGTCACCTGAGCTGACTTAGCCGGTACCACTGGTGGTACCTGAGTAAGCCTCTCCACTCTGGCAGCTTCTTCCCTGCGCTCGACATAGGCTCTGAACTCCCTATACTCAGATGCTCCAATAGAAACACGTCCCGACTCAGTAGAACGAGCTCCTAGCGCTCCAGACCTAGCGGCGGTCACAGGCCTGACCTCGGGGCCTACACTCTCAGCTACTTCCTCTACAGCCACCTCTGGTACGCTTGCTGCAGGTGGGTCATCTCGAGGAACTCGTCCTCGACCTCTCCCTAGTGGAGGTCTACCCCCACGACCACGCCCTCTAATAGTAGGGGTGCTATCAGCTCGATCCTGTCTGACTGGGGGAAGGGGGGGACGACCCCTACCTCGGCCAGTCACTTGTGCAGCCCTAGTACGTGCCATCTGCACGAATAGTAATAACTACAGTTATAAACTAGCTAATCTATCATAACATTACAAGTCCATAATTATTCTAAGATTACCGAGATCCGCAGAGGTAGTGGTGGTCGTCCGTACTTTCTATCCCAACCCGACTCTGTATGCATTTTAAAACCAAAAATTTTCTTTGGAAAACTCAGACCCTTTTCGGGTTTTGTTTATTTACTTATATGACCTTTTTAGAAGATTCAAGTGCCATTGTTGCCAACCTCGCTCTGATACCAAGTTGTAACACCCCAAATATTACAACTTAGGGAGTTACTGGTTAGGACCGCACAGTGGGTCCCGACCTTAGTTTGACAACAACTTAACATGATCTTACAACAAGGCACAGATAAGGAAAAACCAGAAATCATAAAATAGTTTTTAACAATGCATGAATGTGACCAGATCAACTACAGCCGGAAAAGTAATATAACAAAGTACGAAAGGAAACAATGTTCAACTGTAAAACCCACAAATGCAAAAACTGCAAAACGTCCTAAAGTACGACACCCCGGCTGACCACTACCATCTGGATCACTCGGCATCTGCTCTAACCTGTGTCAAATCTAAACAACATATCAACAGTTAGCTAACTATCCAAATATAAGCAAAATGATAACAGCACAAACACAAGCAGAAATAAAAAAATAAACAAACATCATGCTGGCACTCAACCAATTATTATCTATTATTTAAGTGATTCACATTATTCAATTTAAGTTGTGGCACGAGAACTATTATTAGTTCTCGCCTCCGTTCCTTATCCAACTGGTGTAGGTCTAGCTGACTTCCTTTGGTAGCATCACTACAAACCATGTGTGGACTAGTCCCGAAAGAAACCCCCAGCGCCCCGCGAGCTACTGAGCGGAATGCCACCGCCCGTTACTCTTAGGCCAAAACATAGGTCGGTAATTATATATCACAACCTAGCTCTCTAACATGTCAATCACACACCACCATCATCATTTATACTCATATTTAGTAGTCAGCTAAGTAAGCCCAAAGGACTTACCTGTTATAACGCTCGACTCTTTATAAACCACTCGCTCTGTAAACTGTAACCACTCAGTTGCCTGTCAAAGGCGATAAGTGTATTAGCACACTTTTACGTAGATAGAAGTCCAAAACTTCTAAGATCAAATAAGGTATTAAGACGTACTAGTTACAGTACTAGTTTTAGGGTAAAATGACCATTTTACCCTTGGTTCCGATTTCCTCGAAAACCCTAAAATTCATGTCTAAACTCCTATTTGAAGTTCTAAAAATATATCCTAACTCCTAGAATTTTATTTGGTTCTAAACTGACATTTTTCCTATGTTTCTATTTTCCGGAAGAATCGAAAAAGGTTTAACTTCGGCTCTAAATATAAAATTCTTAACAGCTTATAAAATTTCCGAATTAAATCTCTAGATCATCTATGAGGTTCTATCTAACCTTAGAAGAAAGAATTTCTCCAAACTGTTCAGCCGATATTTTTATAATAATTCACAAAGTCGGTTCCTTCACTCTAATTTCCTATACTTAGCCAAAATTCAAGTTTACCAAAACTGCTCAACTACCTAACTTCGGGAGCGCATAACTTTCAATCCGACCGTTCATTTCTCCCCAAATTTTAATATGCTAAACTACATATATCCGTCTACAACATATCCAAAATTCAACGGTGGATCTTTATCCAAACGTTTTATAATTGATCGACAAGATGGGCTGTTGGTAACCTAAAAGCTGAAGGCAATAAAATGAATTACAACAGCCCTCTTATTTCTGTTTTTCATACTTACAGCAGTCCTTTGTTCCTATCCTTCGGTCTATATACTCAGCAGCTACACAAGGTCAACCTAACCTATGTTCAAGTCCGACTACCGCAGTTCATCATTCTAGCATTACGGAAATAGTATACATACATAAGATTATACACTAACTTCTAGAGGCAAGGATTGGGACTGCAGAAAGACTCACCTCTTCAACCTCTACTGGCTGAAGCGTCTTCTACTACTACACGGATTGGCCAACTCTTCCAGCCTTGCTACTGTCACGGAATGGTCGAGACGGAGTTGTTATCGCAGGCATTCATGAACGACTAGATTAAGAGGTGAAGATGAATGGGAGATTAATCCTTACCGAAATACACAGAATCTGCGTGAAGTACGTTGCTTCTGGACTGGACGTGTGCAGAAGGCAAGAACGCAGAAGTGAAATGGAGGCTGGGGCGTGGGTGTAGAAGGATGGAAACGCAGAAGTGTTGTGTGCACCGGCTGGGACGTGAGGCAGCTGTAACGTTGGAGGTTTCGATCAGTAACAGAGGGAATTGTGGCTTCTGAATGTGGACGTGAAATGGGAGGAAGGTGAGAGATTCTTCAGCGTGATTTTAGGAGCCTTTTATGGCAACTGCATCTCAACTTCTCGTCCGTTCAGTTCGTGGTATGAAGAAGATGAAGGCTGCTCTTTCCTGGGCTGGAGTAGGCGTGCTGCTGCTGGGCTGAATTGGAGGTTGCAGGAAGCTGGGCTGCGCATAAGGCTGGGGCGACGCTGGGCTGGCAACGCTGGAGCTGCTCACGGACTAGCACAACAGTGGGCTGGAGTAGCGCTGGGCTGGAGTGACGTTGATGTTGGGTTGCTGAAGATTGCAGACGTCCCTGGGCTGGAGCGGACAGGCAACGGGCTGGAGCGGACAAGCAGCGGCTGGACAACTGGGCTGCTGGGCTGGAGCGGGCAAGCAGCGGCTGTACAAGCAGCTCCCGGACTGGGCTGTTGGACGAAGGGAATCGTAGCCCGGTACTAATTGTAGTTCGAAATCGAGAATCCGAAATTAATGTACGGAATAACCGGATACAGAATATTTTACAGTTTAGGTTTAGTTACGAACTCTATCATTTTATGTGAAGGTAAGTCACATAAAATGATAAACTTATAAAAAGTTCTATCATTTTATGTGAAGGAGGTCTACATAAAATGATAATTTTTATCCTAATACGTCTAACTAAGTAGACGGATATGAATAAATAGATCGAGATCTATTTTATAACGTAAAAAGACGGAATAAAAATTCCGGATCACACTCTCCACTTCCTCTTCCGTTATGCATCTTCTAAACATCCCATCCGGTCCTCTCTTGAACAAGAGTGGCTCACTCTAATAGTAATGCCTCACATCGTTGAAGAACTTCTTTCTTTGTGCATATGTCAATCCGGGAGGCACTTCCTCACATACTAAGTAGTTCACAATGTCGGCATACCATGGCTCATTTCCTCTAGAAACTTGGAACAAGCATTCCTCCATCATTTCAATTGCTCATCTCGGAATGAGTCATCAATTGGAATGTCGTCTCTTCCAAGCTCCAATGGAGGCAATCTACTAAGGTGATCCGCCACGGAGTTCTCGGATCCCTTCTTATCTTGTATTTCCAAATCAAACTCTTGAAGAAGAAGGATCCACCGAATCAACCTTGGTTTGGCATCCTTCTTTGTAAGTAGATGACGGATCGCCGCATGATCCGTATACACTATGACCTTCGCTCCAACAAGGTATGAGCGGAACTTCTCAAATGCATACACCACCGCCAATAACTCCTTTTCGGTGGTAGCATAATTGAGTTGGGCATCATCTAGCGTCTTGCTAGCATAATAAATGGCATGAATGCGCCCTTCTCTCCTTTGCCCCAAAACGGCCCCGACGGCCACATCGCTTGCATCGCACATGATCTCAAATGGTAGACTCCAATCCGGAGGTTGCATTATAGGTTCGGAGATCAAGGCGTTCTTCAACCTACAAAAATCTTCGAGACAATCTTTGGAAAAGACAAAATCAACACCCTTCATTAGTAGGTTAGTGAGAGGCTTAGAAATTTTAGAGAAGTCTTGGATAAACCTCCGGTAAAAACCGGCATGCCCTAAGAAACTCCTTACCCCCTTCACCGAGGTAGGTGGCGGCAACTTCTCTATCGTTTCAATTTTGGCCCTATCAACCTCAATGCCACGGTTGGACACCAAGTGTCCTAACACAATGCCCTTACTTACCATGAAGTGGTATTTTTCCCAATTCAAGACAAGATTTGTCTCCTCACATCTTTGCAATACTAATGACAAGTTAGCCAAGCAATTATCAAAGGAAGAACCATAAACAGAGAAATCATCCATAAATACTTCCATGATATTTTCTATGTATTCTGAAAAGATAGCCATCATGCACCTTTGGAAAGTGGCGGGTGCATTACACAACCCAAATGGCATTCTCCTATATGCAAAAGTACCCCATGGACATGTAAAGGTTGTTTTCTCTTGGTCATCGGGGTGGATAGGGATTTGGAAGAATCCACTATAACCATCTAGATAGCAAAAATGAGAGTGTTGAGCTAACCTTTCTAGCATTTGGTCAATGAAGGGGAGAGGGAAGTGATCTTTCCTAGAGGCCATGTTCAATTTCCTATAATCAATGCACATCCTCCACCCCGTAACCGTCCTAGTCGGGATTAGTTCATTATTCTCATTAGTCACTACAGTCATCCCACCCTTTTTAGGAACTACATGAACGGGACTAACCCACTTACTATCCGAGATAGGGTAGATAATTCCCGCATCTAGCAATTTGATGATTTCCTTTTTGACTACCTCTTTCATTATAGGATTCAATCTCCTTTGATGTTCAATAGAGGGTTTGTGGTTATCTTCCATCATTATCTTATGCATGCACAAAGACGGCTTAATGCCAACCAAATCATCGATAGTATAACCAATGGCTTTCCTATGCAATCTCAGTTCATGCAACAACTTAGCAAGTTCATCATCACTCAAGCATGCATTAACAATCACCGGATATGAAGAATTTTCACCAAGAAATGCATACTTTAAATGAGAGGGAAGGGGTTTAAGTTCAAGTTGAAGGGGACCTTTATCAGTTGAAGATGATCCAAATAAGGTTGGATTAGATGAGTCCAAAGCAAATGAAGACTCATCATACCTCCTAAAAGCGTGATCATCATCAAGGACTGGTCCAGGGAAATCCACGGTTGAAATCACGGCTTGCCCAACTTCCACGGCCGTGGTTCTTGCCAAGCTTGCTTCTCGGAGTTGTCCAGAAAGTTTGACGGCCGTGGAACATAAATCTCGACCGTGGAATTTGCAGCTGTTCAACACCTCTTCGTGGCTTTCAAATCCAACTCTTGGCTCCTCTTCCAAGGCTTCCAAGGCCTTGATCTCTTCATTGCAAGCCTCTTCAACACCTTCTTCCATCATACTCAAGGTAAGAACCTTCTCCAAGGGATCCTTGATTAAGATCGAGCTCACAACTTCTCTAGATTCTTCTTGCTCAACTATGTTGAAGACATCCTCATCAAGGGTTGGCCCTTTCATCATGGTGGACAGCTTGAACTTGATGTTCTCTTCTCCAATGTTGAAGGAGAGAGTCCCGTTCTTGCAATCCACTAGGCATCCGGAGGTGGCTAGGAAAGGTCTTCCTAAGATGATGGGAACCGGATAATCCGCCGGAATGTCCAAGACGACAAAGTCAATTGGCACATAGAATCCTCCTAGTTGCACCGGAATGTCTTCTAGAATCCCAACCGGATGAGTGATAGATCGGTCCGCCATATAGAGGGTCATCTTGACCGGCTTTGGCTCTCCTAGCCCGACCTTGTTGCAAAGTGCAAGCGGTATGATGCTTACACTCGCTCCAAGATCACAAAGGGCCTCGTACTTCACATCTCCCACTCCTATTGGGACGCAAAAAGAGCCCGAATCCCTTAGCTTGGGAGGCATCTCTTCCTTCATGGTTTGGATCAATTCCGAGGATCTCTTGGTCATCCTTATCTCCCCATACTCCTCCAACTTCCTTTTGTTGGAGAGTATTTCCTTCAAAAACTTGCCATATGCCGGCATTCCTAAAATGGCATCCATGAACGGAATGTTAATATGTAATTTGGACATTAGTTCAAGGAACTTACCAAAATGATTGTCCAAACGAGCTCTTGCTCTCGATTGTGGAAACGGTAGTTGTGGCTTGTACGGAGGCGGTGCCACATAGGTTGGCTCTACATCCTTGCTTTTGCCTCCATCTTCTTGCTTTCTTCCCTTTTCTACCACTACTTGCTTTCCCTTAGCTTGGTCCTTGGGCAAAGGATCCTTCATACTCAACCCACTCCTTGTTGTGATAGCCAACACTTGGCCTCTTGGGTTGTCTTCGGTCCTTCCGGGAAGCTTTCCCGGATCTCTATGTGCTTCTCCCGCTTTTTGGAACACTTGTGCTTCCAAGACTTTTTGAGCCTTAGAGATTGAAGTCACGGTGCTCTCAAGACCACTCAACCTTCCTAGCAATTGCTCAAACATTATTTCGGTTCTATCCTTGGGAGGTTGAGTGAAGCCGGGTGGAGGTTCTTGTGAAGCTCTTGGTGGTGGAGTTAAGCTTGTGGAAGCGGGGGGGTTCAAGGCTCCATCCGGGTTAGAGTAAGAAAATCCGGGATGGTTGTGGTTGGGCCGGTAATTGTTGAATTGCCGGTTGTTGTTGAAACTCCTTGGGCCTTGGTAATTGTTGAAGTTGCCCCTTCCCATATAATTCACATCCTCCTCCTTGGAAGACAAGTTGGCTTGTGGAAGCACTTGAGGAGTTGCTTGGTTCTTCAAAGTTGTAGCACACAACTCCCTCAAGGACTTCAACTCATTGTTGATGGCGTCAAGCTTGAAATTGCTCATGGTGACTTCACTCACCTCATATGCTCCCGCCTTTCTTCCTTCACTCTTCCTATGGGAGTATTTCTCAATCACTAGATCTTGCTTCTCCACAAACTCCCAAGCATCATCTACATGTTTCTCCATGAATGTCCCACCGGAAAGAGATTGGAGCTTGAATTGGCTATCTTCGTCAAGTCCCTTGAAGTAGATCTCCAATAGCTCAATTTTCGGGATGCCATGGTGTGGACAATCAAGGAGAAGATCTTTGAACCTCTCCCAAGACTTGAATAAACTTTCTTTATCCTTCATCACGAAGGCATTGATCTTTCCTCTTAATTCGGTAGTCTTGGAAGGTGAGAAGAACTTGGTCAAAAACTCGGTTGTCATCTCCTCCGAAGTACCAACTCGCCCTTGTGGAATAGATTGATACCAAGCCAAGGCTTTATCCTTAAGAGAGAAGGAAAAAGCCCTAAGCTTATGGTTGTTGCTCTCCAATCTTGGCGGTCTAAGAGTCTCCATCAAGATTTCATAATTCATCAAGTGTTGATGAGGAGACTCTCCTTCCATCCCTCCAAATTGATTATGCCGGATCATTTGTAGAACTTGAGGGCGGAGCTCATAGTTGTGGGTAGCGGGATCTCCTAGGTTCACACCCGGTCGGTGTGCTCTTTGTGCCGGATCCATACGTCTCCCTAGGGTTTGTGGCTCCTCAATAGCAATGGGAACAACCCTAACATTAGCCGCCGGCTGCGGTTGTGGTGGAGGAGGTGGAGGTTGTCGGCGATTAAGCTCTCCTTGAACAAGGGCTTGCCTAATCTCTTCAATCTCCCTCGTAGTTTCCTCTTGCCTCTCATTGGCAAGTCTCCTTTCTTCCTCCAAGAGCTCATCTCTTAGCCTTATTTGCTCTAAGGCTTCATCCAATTCAGCTTGGAGGTTTCTTCCGGCCATCTCTTTCTCTTTTCGGATGTTCTTGGATCTAGATCGAAGGGTTTTCTCCGGTTCGGGATCGAATGGAGCTAAATCCTTGCCACGAGATCTTCGCATACACCCAAAGAGTAATAGATGTCCTGAAAAGCAAAGACACAAACCAAAAGGAGATCAAAAGCAACAAGAAAGATCTACACTAGAAACAATCACAAAATAGACTCAATCTAGACCTAGTCCCCGGCAACGGCGCCAAAAACTTGTTACGCTAAGATCGTGTGATGCGCAATTGGGTTTTAAATTTATACTCGTTATATTTCTCCTAGATCCTAGCGAACCCGCAGTGTACGGGACGTTCGTAGTAGGGATAGTATTCCGAGGTTAAACACAAAGACTAAGGTGAAATCGACTCGATTTGTGATTGAGTTTAGTAAAAACCTAGGTTGAAAGAAAAGAAAGAAATAAAGAAATGAAAATCTCAAATGTTTTTGGTTGGTTTTTGGTGATCAATTAAAGATCACAATACATGCAAGTAATCGATCAACTAAACTATAAATCAACACAAATAAACAACTAAACAAGATATAGATCAAAGGAAGAAAAGACGAGTTCTAGGGATTGGAAGTTCCGGTTATGGCATAGGACTCAAGCTATCTATTCGTTCTTGGATTAACTATGTTGGGGTTAAGTGTTTCTAGATTGGGATTAATTACCGGGTAGGTCTCATGATCCACTAGTCCATTCCTTAAGTCTCATTACCGGGTAGGTCTCTAAGAACCTAAGGGATGGAATTCTACTCGAACCGGATTTCTAACTTAAGATCCAACCTATCCTCACCGGGTAAGTCTCGGAAGGGCTAGTTTTAAGCTACTATCCAGCACACTAAATCCAATGGCGGTTTATTAGGCTCACCACTACCTAAGGTTTGTTATCTTCGGAATCTAAGAGTAAGGATTACCGGGTAAGTCTCTCCTAACACTTAGTTGCTAACACTAGGTCACCCTAGGATAGTTTTAACTCAACAAACACTTAGGATTTCAACATTCTAACAGTCTAAGATTAGATCCATCGAACTAGGAAAATCACGGGTTGTTCTACCTAGACCACGGCCGTGGTTTGGCAAGAACTGGCCGTGATTCCTAACAGAGGATACGTTCATACAAACAAGTCATCCAAAGATAAATCTAAGTCCATCCTATCATAGCCCTAGCCATAACCATCCTTTCCTTACCCTAGAACCACATCAATTTAGCCTACAACGTTCATAATAGAAATCAAAACAAACAAACATAAAATCATAACATTCATTGCAAGATAATGAGGGAAAAGAGATGCACAAGTGAACTTTAAAACAAACCAAGCTGAAAATAGAATTAGAACAACTTACAACCCTTCCAAAGAAGGTTCAAAGGTTCACAAAACTCTAGAAATAGAATCCGGAAATCTTCACTACAAAAACTAGCAAGAATAGCAATGGTGTGTGTGTTCTTCTTCTTCTCCTCTTCAATGGAACTCCTCTTCTTCTCTTTGACACTTTCCTTCCTAGAAAAACTTCTTTGTTGAGAGAATATATTTGTTAGAGAGAAATGGATAATGGATGAGCTGCTCCAAACTACTCCCAGCTGCCCCTCACAACCCATGAAGGACCACTTTTATAACAAACTTGCATGAGCTGGCCATGAGAGTCGTGGCACAGCTGTCACAAGAATCTGGCAAAAACCACGGTTGATTCCACGGCCGTGATCTGTCAGAGAACCGTGATTCTGTGCAGAAACTTTGCCTTGGATCATTAAGCTGTGATTTGGTGCATGGCTAGTGTTGGCAAGGTTCCATGAGTTCTCCTTAGCCTATAGCTTGTGTCCTAATGAGTCCGAGGGTGTGTCGTCTAGATGAACGATCCTCAAACGCATCGTTTTAGCTCCTAAATTTCCCGAATTACCTATAAAACACGCACAAGTCCGTGTAGACATCTATCTCGACAAAATACATGAATTGAGTGCAAAATGTCTTGAACCAATGCTAAACCATGCATGAATGAGTGAGAATTCTACCTAAATGATCACCTAAAACTAAGTCATAAACCGTGTTATCAAAATACCCCATACTTGAGGTTTGCTCGTCCCCAAGCAAATTCCCAACTATAGATTAAGAGATGACATGATTTATGTATGCAGAAAAATGGCAAAAATCTTTTTGGGTTTGTGCTTCTACTATTGGATCACCTTCAAAGTCATGTTTCATGGCTAAGGACAAGCAATCATGCATCAAACAAATGAAAGCATGGAAAGACAATTGTACTTAACTCAAAAGTATGCATGAAATGTAAAGATGAAGAAGTCAAGAAGATTAAGAGTACATCCAGTCTAAACTACTAAGTCTTACAAACATGCAAATAGGTCATAAGGTCTTGTGAGATAAAAGGGCCAAGAAATGTAGTGATTGGGTGGGGATTTCTAGGTTATGTGATGCTAATCCGGGAACGGAACTAACTTCACATCCTTGTCCTCGATCAACTTCCCCCAAGTGTATATTTTCCTCTATCTTTTCTTTCTTTTCTTTTTCTTTGACTTATTTTTGAGACAATGGCATTGGTGTACAAGAGCCGAAACCTTGGTGATTAGCCGTCCTCGGGTTTTTTCTTAGTTTTCGAGGTGCATCCACACCGGGCACACATACCAAAGCTCGTTAGGACTATTGGTTCATTTGACTTTGGCAAGGCACCAACACCCGATTATGTGAAGTGTAAACAATAACTTTCGCTACATGGTCAGTGTAAACAATAACTTTCGCTCCCACTAAGTAAACAATAACTTTCGCTCCCACTAAGTAAGAATGAAATTTCTCAAAAGCATATACAACCGCCAAAAGCTCCTTTTCGGTGGTGGCGTAGTTTAGTTGGGCTTCATCTAGCGTCTTGCTAGCATAGTAAATGGCGTTGGTCCGGCCATCCTTCTTTGTCCAAGCACCGCTCCTACCGCCACATCACTCGCATCACACATGATCTCAAAGGGCAAGGTCCAATCCGGAGGTTGAATAATGGGAGCGGAAATCAACGCTTCCTTTATCCTATAAAATGCATCAAGACATTCCTGCGAAAACTCAAATACAACATCCTTATTCAAGAGTTTATTTAGTGGTTTAGAAATCTTCGAGAAATCCTTGATGAACCTCGTATAGAAACTTGCATGCCCGAGAAAACTCCGCACACCCTTAACAGAACAAGGGGGAGGAAGTTTCTCAATAGTCTCGATCTTAGCTCGATCGACCTCAATACCTCGGTAGGAGACGAGGTGTCCTAGCACAATGCCTTCATTAACCATAAAATGACACTTTTCCCAATTCAAAACGAGATTAGTGTCTTCACATATTTATAGAACTAGAGAAAGGTTAGATAGGCAATCATCAAAACAGGAACCATATACTGAAAAGTCATCCATAAATACCTCCATGATCTCCTCTATATACTCGGAAAAGATAGCCATCATGCATCGCTGGAAGGTAGCGGGTGCGTTACATAATCCTAATGGCATCCTCCTATAAGCGAATGTCCCCCATGGAGTGGTCTTCTCTTGATCATCCGGATGGATAGGAATCTGAAAGAAGCCACTATAACCATCTAAATAGCAAAAATATGAATGTTGGGCTAACCGTTCGAGCATTTGATCGATGAAGGGAAGTGGAAAATGGTCATTCCGAGTGGCCACGTTCAGCTTCCTGTAATTGATGCACACCCTCCAGCCTGTAACGGTCCTAGTTGGGATCAACTCGTTATTCTTATTCGTCACAACGGTCATCCCTCCTTTCTTCGGAACTACATGCACTGGGCTAACCCACTTGCTATCCTAGATAGGAAATATGATACCTGCATCCAACAACTTAAGAATTTCTTTCTTCACAACCTCTTTCATGATCGGATTTAACCGTCTTTGAGGTTCCCGTAAAGTCTTATGATCATCCTCCATTAGTATTCTATGCATGCAGAAAGAGGGCTTAATACCAATAAGATCATCAATAGTATAACCCAAAGACTTTTGATGTTTTCTCAGGACATGCATCAGTTTAGACAATTCAGTTTCGAAAAGGGAAGCACTAACGATGACGGGATATGTAGAACCCGGTCCAAGGAAAACATACCTCAAGTGACTTGGAAGCGGTTTAAGCTCTACAACTGGGGGTACTTTCTGAGGGGGATCCTTGCTTCCTCCTTCTAGTGGAGTAGACTTGATTCGAAGAACTGGAATTTCAGAAGTCTCAATTGACATCATCTCGCTTGCGACCTCGGTCGAGGTCCAGAGTGGGTGACCGAGATTTTCTTCAAATAAGAACACCTTGCTTGGTCTAGAAAGTACCTCGGTCGAGGTACTGGAACTGGGACCGAAATTGGAGATTCTCCTCTCCTGGATTAGTTTCTCAATCTTAGCTCCCGGATCTTCTTCCAGTGCCTTTAAGCTCCGTATATCTGCATCACAAGAAGCATATATACCTTCCTCCATTAAGCTAAAACTAATAACTCTTTCAAGAGGGTCACTAATAAGGATAGAGCTCACCAATTCTCTTGATTCTTCTTCATCATAGATGTTGAAGATATCATCCTCCAACGGCTCCCCTTTCATTGCAGCAAGCAATGCAAACTCCACTTGATCTCCGCCAATGTTGAATTTCAACTTGGCGTTCTTACAATCCACATTGCAACCCGAAAGTGCTAGAAATGGTCTCCCGAGAATGATAGGAACGGGATAATCTGCGGGTATATCAAGTACAACAAAGTCCATAGGTAAGTAGAAGTTACCTAACTTAACCCGAACATTTTCCAAAATGTCCACGGGTAGAAGTTACCTAACTTAACCCGAACATCTTCCAAAATGTCCACGGGATGGGTAATGGAGCGGTCCGCCATGTATAGCCTTATCTTCACCGGTTTGGGCTCTCCAAGTCCGATCTTCACACATGGCCCCAATGGGATGATGCTCATGCTGGCTCCTAGATCACACAACGCCTCACAAGTTACATCCCCAACTTGAATGGGAATGCAAAATGAGTCGGGATCTCTTAACTTGGGTGGCATCTTCTCCTTCATGATTTGGATGAGCTTCGAGGATTTATATGTCATCCTTACTTCACCAAAATCTTCCAGTTTCCTCTTCCTTGATAGAATCTCTTTTAAGAACTTTCCATAGGCGGGCATCCCTAGAATAGCATCAAGGGATGTTAATATGTAGTTTATTCATCAAGTCAAGGAACTTACCAAAGTACTTGTCTAGATGTGCTCTAGCCCTTGACTGGGGGAATGGAAGTGGTGGTTTATATGCAGGAGGTGGGACATAAACTTCAGTTTTGTCCGTCTCTTTCTGGGATTCCACCTCGGGTGGCACCTCGACCAAAGTGTTCCTCGTTTGTACCTAGACCGAGGTGTTCTTCGTCTACACTGGCATCGACCGAGGCACTGGATCTGCAGTTTTCAGTCCACTTCTCGTCTTTATTGCCATAATCTGTCCTTTAGGGTTGCTCTCTATCCTTGCTGGGAGCTTCCCTGGATCTCTTGACGCTTCATTCGCCTTATTAAAGAATTGTTACTCTAAGGCTTTTTGTGCCTTTGAAAATAAAGTCATGGATGTCTCCATAGCGTTGAGCTTGATCAAGATGACCTCGAGCACTTCATCTTTCTTCTCTGGGTGGGACGAACTTGATCCATGCTCCTGGCTCTTCAATGGAGTAGAAGAAGAAGAGAAAGGGTTAGAAAAATTATTAGAATTTGAATTAGAATAAGGGTTACCCGAATTTTGATTGTTAGATCTCCAATTGTTGCTGTTGGAGCCTCTATTGTTGTTGTCATTGTTGTTCCTGGGCCCTTGATTATTGTTCCTTGAGCCTTGATATCCCCCTCTTCCTTCTTGGTGTGAGCAACCAAAATGTCCTTCAATTTCTTCACATCATTTTTTAGGGAGATGATTTGATTATCATTTGATGGAGCTTCCTGGAAATTAACTCTCTTAACTCCATTTTCAGCTCCTTGGTGGGAGTATATCTCCATGTGCAAAGCTTGTTTCTCAATGAACTCCCAAGTTTCATCAATCGGCATGTCCATGAATGTTCCGGCGGAGAGTAGTTGAAGATTGAATTGGGTAGCTCCATCCAATCCCTTGAAGTATATCTCCAACAACTCTATCTTTGGAATCCCATGATATGGGCAATCCAAGAGAACATCTTTAAATCTCTCCCATGTCTTGGACAAACTCTCATTGTCCTTCATGATGAATTCATTAATCTTCCCTCTCATTTCAGCGGTTTTGGAGGGGGAAAGAACTTTGTTAAGAACTCCGTCGTCATCTCCTCCCATGTGTTGATCTTTCCGGGAGGAAGAGACTGATACCAAGTAAGCGCCATGTCCTTCAAAGAAAAGTAAAAAGGCCTTAGCTTGTAATTATTATTTTTCAGCCTTGAAGGTCTCAAGGTCTCCATTAAAATCTCATAGTTTAGCAAGTGTTTATGTGGAGACTCCCTCTCTAAACCTCCAAACTGGCATTGGCGGATCATGGAAAGAACTTGCGATCGAAGTTCATAATCATGCTCCCCTAGATCACCTAGGTTGACTCCTGGACGTCTTACTTGTTGGTTTGGTCCATCCTTTGTCCTAGGGTCTGTGGAATACCTGCAAAAAGAACATCTCGTACATGCATCCGAGGTGGATGTATCTCGGCCGTGGCAACTGGAGCGGGGTCCTGCCTCGGTCGATGCAGAATCTGGGCTCGTAGATCAGCCATATCTGCTTCAATCTCTGCAGTTCTAGTGCGAGTCTGCTCCCTCTCGCGCTGCAGTTCTTCCCTATTGAGGCGCAACTGTTCCATCGCCTCCTTCAATTCGGCCTCAAGATCGCGGTTGTGTTGGTTGGCCATTTTAGCTTCTTTCAAGCGTCTTTTGTATGTCTTTTCTGGTTCGGGATCGTAAGGAACGATTTCCTTCCCAGTACGGGTTCTTCGCATAAACCTAAAAGAAAGAACCTGGGAAAGTCACTCAAGTAGAGTGGTTAGTAGCAACAGGGGCAATTGCCCCGAAAGATGACCGCAACCTGCTCGGTCTAGACCAAGTCTCCGGCAACGGCGCCAAAAACTTGTTCGCTCCAAACGATGTGTGCAAAATGTATATCCCAAGAAATATACTTAAAACAAGGATGCGAACCCGTAGTGTACGGATCAATTATAGTAAAAAGCAAGAATTCTGGGGTGTCAATCTCAAGGACTTAGGTGAAACCTAAGCAAGTAGAGGTTATCTATGCAACTAATAACCACAAAAGCGATTAAAGCAATCAAAGATGATAATAAGGTCAAATAAGGGGAATATGCAAATTTTAGGGATTAAAGCATCTAGTTGTGGTTCCAACTCAAGATCTCAAGATAAGCGGACAAAGCTGAGATTTTGCAAAGGGAAGGTGTTTCTAAAGTGGAATAGATCACCGGGTAAGTCTCACTATTCACGATCCCAAACCAAAGCTCCTATTACCGGGTAAGTCTCAAGGTACTAAGGAAAGGAACTATAATCACAAACAAACACACAACCTAAGGGAATAGAATCAACCTTTACCGGTTAAGTATCGGGCTAACTCACAAAGATGGGATGAAGACACACTCAAAACCCAATAAAGAATAAACCTTTATTACCTACACTTATGATCTTGGGTAAACAAACAAAGGAATCACCGGGTAAGTCTCATCCTAGGCTTGCATTGAACCAGGAAAGGTGTAATAAGAATAGGATTTGGCAAACTCTAACACTTAACTCTCAGTTTCGGATCAGAAAAGGTGACCTTGGTCAGTCAAGTTCCACCCCGGCCGAGATGTTCATCGACTGAACGAGTTACTCTAGGGTTAAGGTTAATGACTCGAGCTTTCAGGGTCCTACTAGGATTAAGATTATTCTATCATCGTCTTTCCCACAACTTTCAGCCAATCACCCTAGAATCGCACAAGAAAATTAGCCACTCATCATCATGAAAGTAATAATCAAATATATGAGAAGGGAATGAATATTTGAACACAAAAACCTTAAGAACAAGGCTTCAATAACTGAATCAAATATCAAACAAATCAGCGTTCCTTGGATCATAAATCCAACAAGATAGTAAAACCAAAGGGAATCTAAGAAAGTCTTACAAATCCCCTTAAAAGCTATCTCCAAGCTATCAAAGTTCCTTCCTTCAATCTTCAAAGCCTTCTTCAACTTCCAGAAAATCTCCTAACTGCAGTGTATTCTTGGCTTCCAGCCTGCGGTCATCCATAGATGGTATATCGGATGGCTGAATTGTGGAAAATCCAACCCTTTCTATAGGAGAATTATCTTCCAAAGATAATAATATCTTAAAAAGATAATTTCCTATAAAATATATTATATCTCCAAAATAAATCTCTCAAATATATGATCTTCCTTCCAGAAATCCAGCCCAAAAATATAAGATATCTTCTTTCCAAAAATAAAAGATCTCATCCAAAAGATATGATCTCGCCGCGCCAGGGTGTTCGCCTCGGTCGGGACGCTCCTCAAGATCACCTCGGTCGAGGTGACACTGTACTTGACCGAGGTGAATCTCAACTGAATGTGAAATCTCTCAAATCTGGTCCAAAGTAAATCTTCTTTATTAATTCCATGCTCCTTGAGTTCTCTTTTAAGCTCCGAAATGCAGCTCCTATGACTCATTTGCTCCTTAGCTCCATTTCGATCCAAAATGTGCCATTTTACCTACGATTACAACAAAACTTGGTACAGACCTCGATTCCCGTAAAGGTAGATGAAACGACAATATAATCACATAATATACATCCAAACATGCAGATTATTGAAGATAAAACGTCTAAACAAGTTCCAAAATATAGACTATAATACATGCTATCAATCTCTAAGTCGAATTCTTGGAGAAGAAGAATCCACCGAATGAGACGAGGATTTGCATCCTTCGTTGTGATGAGATATCGGATCGTCGCATGATCCGTGTAAACATTTACCTTTGCTCCCACAAAATAGGAGCGGAACTTCTCAAAGACATACACCAATGCTAGCAATTCCTTCTCGGTGGTAACATAGTTGAGTTGTGCCTCATCCAGCGTGTTGCTAGTGTAGCAGATGGCGTGTGCAAGCCCATCCTTCTTTTGTCCAAGCACGGCCCAACCGCCACATCACTCGTATCACATATGACTTCAAATGGTAAACTCCAATCCGGAGGCTGCATAATGGGGGCGGAGATCAAGGCTTCCTTTAACCTACAAAAGGCATCAAGACATTTCTTCGAGAAAACAAACTCAAATCCTTCATTAGTAGGTTAGTAAGAGGCTTAAAAGTTTTTCAAAAATCTTTTAATGAATATCCAGTAAAAGCCGGCATGCCCCAAGAAACTCCTTACCTCTATCACCGAAGTAGGTGGTGGCGACTTCTCAATTGTTTAATATTGGCCCTGTCAACTTCAATACCTCGATGGGAGACCAAGTGTCCCAACACTATCCCTTCACTAACCATGAAATGGCATTTCTCCCAATTCAACACAAGGTTAGTTTCCTCACAATTCTTCAAAACCAATGACAAGTTAGTCAAACAATTATCAAAGGAAGAGCCATAAACTGAGAAATCATCCATAAATACTTCCATAATGTTTTCAATACATTCCGAAAATATGACCATCATGCATCTTTGAAAAGTGGTGGGTGCATTACACAACCCAAATGGCATCCTCCTATGTGCAAAAGTACCCCATGGACAAGTTAATGTGGTTTTCTCTTGGTCATATGGGTGGATATGGATTTGGAAAAACCCGCTATAACCATCAAGGTAACAAAAGTGTGAATATTGAGTTAACCTCTTTAGCATTTGGTCAATAAGGGAAATGATCTCTTCCTAGAGACCACATTCAACTTTCTATAGTCAATACACATCCTCCACCCCGTAACCATCCTAGTAGAGATTAACTCATTGTTCTCATTAGTTACTATGGTCATACCAACCTTCTTAGGAACCACATGCACGGGACTAACCCATTTACTATCCGAAATCGGGAAAATGATTCCCGCATCTAACAATTTAAGAACTTCTTTCTTTACTACCTCTTTCATTATAGGATTTAATCTCCTTTGAGGTTCAATTGAGGGTTTATGGTCATCTTCCATCAATATTTTATGCATGCACAAAGAGGGTTTAATGCCAGCAAGGTCATCAATGTATAGCCTAGAGCTTTTCGATGCAATTTCAATTCAGTCAACAATCTATCAAGCTCATCATCATTCAAAGAAGCATTCACAATCACATGATAAGTAGAATTCAATCCAAGAAAAGCATATTTCGAGTGAGAAGGAAGAGGATTCAATTCAAGTTTAGAAGGACCTTTTTCGAGTGGATGTGATCTTTCCAACGAAGCTTGAGATGATTCCAAGGTCATGGAACACTCACCATAACACCTTGATGCTTTATCAACAACAATTGGTTGATCTTCTTGAACTCCGAGAACCACGCCCCCTGGAAAATCTCGACTGATATTTCGGTCGAAGTTGGTCTTGACATGGCAAATCTCGGGTGATTTAATTAAAATCTCGGCTGAGATTTGCCCTGACCACCCGAGATTTCCTTAAGCTTTTCTCCTTCCTTCGAGCACTTCAAACTCAGCTCTTGGTAGCTCTTCCAATGCATCTAAATCTTGGTTTTCTGTATTGCAACTCTCCTCAATTCCCTCCTCCATGATACTCATGCTTAGGACCTTCTCGAGGGGATCCTTGATTAAGACTGAACTCAGAATTTGCCTTGAATCTTCTTCATCAATGATGTTAAAAATGTCCTCTCCAAGGACTGGCCCTTTCACCATTGTGGACAGCTTGAACTTGATGTTTTCCTCCCCAATGTTGAATGAGAGGGTAGCATTTTTACAATCCACCAAGCATCCCGAAGTGGCTAGAAAAGGTCTCCCCAAGATGATAGGAAGCGGGTAGTCCGCCAGGATGTCCAATATTACAATGTCTATTGAAACGTAGAACTTCCCAAGCTGAATGGGGATCTCCTCTAGAATCCCCACCGGGTGTGTGATGGACCTATCCGCCATACAGAGGGTCATCTTGACCAGCTTCGGTTCTCCTACCCTAACCTTTTTGCATAGTGCAAGCGGCATGATGCTTACACCAGCTCCAAGGTCGCATAGGGCTTCATATGTCACCTCTCCAACTACTACGGGGACACAAAACGACCCCGGATCCCTTAGCTTGGGGGTATTTCCTCCTTAATTATTTGTATAATCTCAAAAGAACTCTTTGTCATTTTCACTTCTACATACTCCTCCAACTTCCTCTTGTTAGAGAGTATCTCCTTCAAAAAAATTTCATAGGCCGGCATAAATGTTAATATGTAATTTAGACATAAGTTCAAGGAATTTACCGAAATATTTATCTAAACGAGCTCTAGCTCGTGATTGTGGAAATGGTAGTGGTGGCTTGTATGGTGGAGGTTGCACATATGTTGGCTCATCATATTTGCTCTTGTCCTCTCCACCTTGCTTTGGATCTTCTTCTACCACCACTTGTTTCCCCTTGTCAACTCCCATGGGAAAAGGCTCATTTTTCTTCAATCCGCTCCTTGTTGTGATGGCCAAGACTTTCCCTCTTGGATTGTCCTCGGTCCTTCCGGAAAGTTTTATCAGATCTCTTTGGGTCTCACCCGCCTTTTGTAATACTTGAGCTTCTAGCACTTTTGGGGCCTTGAAATGGAAGTGACGGTGCTCTCAAGTCCACTCAATCTCCCCAACACTTGTTCGAACATTATCTCGGTTCTATGGGGGTTGAGAAAATCCAGGTGGAGGCTCTTGTGAAGCCTTAGGTGGTGGAGCTTGGCTTGTAGAGGCGGAAGGGTTTAATGCACCATCCGGGTTCGAGTAGGAGACCCGGGATGGTTGTGGCTGGGGCGGTAGTTTTTGAAGTTTCAGTTATTGTTGAAATTCCTTGGGCCTTGGTAGTTCCCATTGAAATTGCCCCTTCGCATGTAGTTCACATCCTCCTCCATAGATGTCAAACTAGCTTGAGCTTGTACTTGCACTTGAGAACTTGCTTGACTCTTCAAAGTTGTAGCACACAACTCCCTTAAGGACTTAAACTCATTATTTATTGCATCAAGCTTGTAGTTGTACATGGTGACTCCACTCACTTCATAAGATCCCGGTTCCCTCCCATCACTCTTCCTATGAGAGTACTTCTCTATTACCAAGGCTTGTTTCTAAATGAACTCCCATTCCCCATCCACATTCTTCTCCATGAATGTACCTCCGGAAAGTGATTGGATCATGAATTGATTATCTTCATCAAGCCCCTTGAAATAAATCTCCAATAACTCTATCTTTGGTATTCCGTGTTGAGGGCAATCTAGGAGGAGGTCCTTGAACCTCTCCCAAGATTTAAATAGACTCTCCTTGTCCTTCATCACGAAGGCATTTATCTTCCCTCTAAGTTCGGTTGTCTTAGAAGGTGGGAAGAACTTTGTAAGAAACTCGGTTTTTATCTCCTCCCAAGTGCCCACTCGTCCTTATGGTATGGATTGGTACCAAGCTAAGGCCTTATCCTTAACTGAGAAAGAAAAAACCCTAAGCTTGTGGTTGTTGCTCTCCAATCTAGGTTGCCTCAATTTCTCCATCAAGATTTCATAGTTCATTAGGTTTTGATGTGGAGACTCTCCTTCCATCCCTCCAAATTAGTTCCGGATCATTTGGAGCACTTGACGGTGGAGCTCATAGTCATGAGCGACGGGGTCCCCCAGATTGACACCCGGACGGTGAACTCTTTGACACGGATCCTTTCGTTGACCAAGAGTTTGTGGCTCTTCAATAATCAGCTCAACACGAACATTGTCCGCCGGTGGAGGCGGTGGTGGAGGTGCTCCTTGACAAAGATTAAGCTCTCTTTGCACAAGAGATTGCCTAATCTCTTCAATTTCCCACCTTGTTGCTTCTTGCCTCTCATTTGCTAGTCTTATCTCATTTTCCAAGGACTCGTCCCTTAACCTTATTTTATCCAAAGCCTCATTCAACTCATCCCTAAGGTTTGCTTCGGCCATCTCTTCTTCTTCTTAGTGCCCTTGGATCTTGTCTTAAGAGTTTTCTCCGATTCGGGATCGAATGGAGCTAAATCCTTACCACGAGATCTTCACATGCACCTAAGGAAAGAGATGATTCCTGAAAAATCAAAGACACAAACCAAACAAGATCAAAAGCAAAAGAAAGATCTACACCATTAACACTCACAAACACAGTGATTTAATCTAGACCTAGTCCCCGGCAACGGCGCCAAAAACTTATTTGCTCCAAAAGAGGTGCGCACACAAAAGTCTTAAATTTATACTCATAATAATCTCCTAATCTACCTAGCGAACCAATGATGTATGGGTCGTTTCGTAGCAAGGCTAGTATTCCGAGGTCAAACACAAAGACTAAGGTGAAACTAAATCATTCAAGTGATCATGAGTAGTACAAACCTTGATTAAGAAAAGGGAAAGATATAAATAAATGAAGTTTTTGATATATTTTAGTTGGTTTTGTGTTGATCTATCAAGGGTCAAATTTATGCAAATTATCGAGCAAACAATAACACGACACAAGATATGTGATCAAATTAAGAAAGCGAATTCTAGAGATCAAGATTTCTGGTTATGGCATTGGACTCAAGTTTTCTAAAGTTAAAGGACAAGTTGCGGTTATTTGGGAAAGGGTGTTTCTCCTATGGGAACAATTACAAGGGAGGTCTCATGTTCCACTAGTCTCACACCAAGGTTTCTGTTACCGAGTAAGTCTCATGGAACTAAGGTAGAGAATTCTACACAAGGAGTCAAAGGATTTACTCCATAGACACACTCAAAAGGTGTTAGATTAGTAGATGAATGCAAGGTATGCTTATAAGAAAATTCTACATGTGGTAAAACATCTTCCCAAGCATTCAAATTATCCTTTAAAACAGCTCTTAAAATAGTAGTCAAAGTCTTGTTAGTTACCTCCGTTTGACCATCCGTTTGAGGATGACTAGAAGTTGAAAACAACAATTTGGTACCTAACTTTTCCCAAAGAGTCTTCCAAAAGAAACTAAGGAACTTGACATCTCTATCACTTACAATAGTCCGCAGCACTCCATGCAACCTAACAACTTCCCTAAAGAACAAGTTAGCCACATTATAAGCATCATCAGTTTTATGTCAAGCAATAAAGTGAGCCATCTTAGAAAAGCGGTCGACAACCACAAAGATGGAGTCTCTCCCCTTCTTAGTCATTGGTAAACCTACAACAAAATCCATACTAATATCAAGTCATGATGAAGTAGGAATAGGTAAAGGAGTATAAAAACCGTGTGGATTTAGTCTTGACTTCGCTTTCAAGCAAATAATGCACCTCTTGATCAAATGTTCAACATCTTTAAGCATGTGAGGCCAAAAGAAATGTGAATGAAGCATATGATAAGTCTTATCTCTTCCAAAGTATCCCATTAATCCTTCCATATGAGCCTCCTCAACTAATAATAATCTAAGAGAACATCTAGGAATACAAACTTTATCTTCATGCAACATAAATCCTTCAAAGAGATAATACTTACCTCTCGACTAGGGCAAACCACGGTCTAAATCTCGGCCGAGATTCCTGGCATTGGGCCGAGATTTACACTAGACGTAAATTTCTCCGAAATCTGCGTCATCCTGGTATAGGTTTTTGGTATAATGGAATCCTAGGACCTTGGATTCATAGTTGTGATCAAAGTATACCTTTTGGAAAGGGTATCAGCTACAACATTATCCTTCCCTTTCTTGTACTTGATAATATAAGAAAAGGTCTCAATGAACTCCCTCCATCTTCCATGTCTCCTATCCAACTTATTTTGACTTCGAAAATGCTTTAAATACTCATGATCAGTTCTAAGGATGAATTTATTAGGCCAAAGATAATGTTTCCATGTCTTGAAAACTCGAAATAAAGCATATAATTTCTTACCATATGTTGAATAATTCAAGCATGGTCCCTTTAATTTGTCACTAAAGTAGGCAAGAGCCTTCCCTTCTTGTATGAGTACTCCTCCAATACCAATACCAAAAGCATCACATACCACTTCGAATGGTTTGTTGAAGTCCGGAAGTGCAAGAAGAGGTGTGTTTGATAGTTGCCTCGCTCTTTAGCTCCGTGAATGCTTTCTTTTGTGCTTCTCCCCACTCAAATTATGCTTGCTTCTTCGTGAGATGTGTGAGAGGGGTTGCGATGGTGCTAAAATCCTTCACAAGATGCCTATAGAACGTTTCTAATCCATGGAAAGATCGCACATGTCCAATGGTAATAGGTGTAGGCCATTCTTGGATGGCTTTGATCTTCTCCTTGTCCACTTCAAGACCTCTTGTACTTACTACAAATCCAAGGAAAACAACTTGATTAGTACTAAACTCGCATATCTTAATATTAGCATATAAATATTTAGATATAAGAGTTCCTAATACTTCCCTTAAGTGTTCTTCATGCTCTCAATGGATTTGCTATAGATGAGGATGTCGTCAAAGTAGACAACCAAGAACTTTCCAATATAATGACGTAAGACATGATTTATTAACCTCATAAAAGTGCTAGGAGTGTTAGTCAAACCAAAAGGCATAACCAACCACTCATAAAGTCCAAACTTGGTCTTGAATAATGTCTTCCATTCATCTTCTTCCCTCATCCGGATTTGATCATATCCACTCTTAAGGTCGATCTTGGAGAACAAGGTAGATCCACTAAGCTCATCTAGCATGTCATCTAATCTGGGGATGGGGTGTTTGTACTTGATAGTGATGTTATTAATTGCTCTACAATCAACACATATCCTCCAAGTATTGTCCTTCTTGGGCACCAACAGAACTGGAACCGCACAAGGACTCAAACTCTCTCGAACGTAACCATTATTGAAAAGGTCTTGCACTTGATCTTAAATTTTTTGACTTTCCTGTGGGCTCATTCTATAAGCGGGGCGATTAGGAAGGAACGAACTTGGAATGAAGTCAATCCGATGCTCAATTTCTCGAAAAGGTGGAAGACCTACAGGGATCTCATCTAGACATACATCTTTATACTCATCCAAAGCCTTTAAAATGTTTTAAGGCAAGGTAGCCTTCACCTTATCACTTAGAGTCAGTAGGCTTTTACATAGGCTCAATAAAGAAAGATCCAAAGGAACATAATCATCAAGAAACTCTTGTTTGGATTATAAAAGTTTTCGATGATGCTCTAGAGAAGTAATCTCGGGCTGGTTACAGGATTCTCGGCCGAGATTTCCCTGTCGAGACCAAGATTTGTCAATGGAACGTGACTGGTCTTCAAATCTTGGGCAAGATTTCGATGATCCACCCGTGGTTTCTTCTCTAAGAGTTGTTTCTTGTTCATTTTCCTTGTGTTTGTCTATTTTCTTGTCATAATGCTCCGCAATCTGCAAGGGAGTCATAAGTTTAAGAGTAATTGTTTTTCCCTTAAACTCAAAGGAGAGTTTGTTAGAAAAACCATCATGCATAACCTTTCTATCAAATTGCCATGGATGACATAACAAAATATCACATGCTTGCATAGGCACAACATCACAAACAGTAATATCCTCATACTTTCCTAAGCTAAACACAATTTTAGCTTGTTTGTTAACTTTTAACTCTCCACAATCATTCATCCAATGCAACTTATAAGTTTTAGGATGATAGAAAGTAGTGATTTCCAAGTTAGTGATTAATTCCTCACTAGAAATGTTGCAAAAACTACCACCATCTATAATTATATTACAAACCTTCCCTTAAACAAGACATCTGAAGAACCGAATAGGTGATTAATAAGGATATAAATACTCTATAAGGAGGGTTGAATAGAGTATGAGAACTTTTCGCAATATCGTATATCAAGGCTTTGAAACTAATCTCAAGGCCTTGAAGTCAATCTCAACGCTTAGTGACAAAACAATTTCTCAAGGATTTGAAGTGGATTTCATGACCTTGACTTCGAAACCTGCAGAAAGTTGTTCGTCACTATAAAATGCGATAAAAAGTGTGGAATGTACAAGATCGACGCAATGATATGTTTACAAAGTTCGGCCCTAACAACCTACTCTCCGCCTAGGGTTTCCGACCCTAGGATTCTAACTATCTATTATCTGCTTTTTCTGAGTCCTAGATACAACCTGGAAGAACTTCCCTTCTTCTCTCAATGTAGCCTCAATGCTATGATCTAGTCAACTCTAATCTAGCAATCATAGCCTAGTTACTTCGTAGAGTAACACACTCGAGTATAGCTATAAAGATATGTCAATGGAGCTCTTGTGTTTATCTTACTCTAACAAATAAACTAATGTAAGCTTGAGAGGAAGATAAACTTTTGGATCGATAAAGATGTTCTTGTTTGACCGCTTGGAAGGCTTGGTTACTTTCACTTGTAAGCTCTATCTTCATCTTCAATCGGCATCTTAATTTATAGTCTTCTATGTAGATCTTCTTTTAGCCTTTGTCCCATAGCCGTTGTAACGTCATTATTTCTTGTTCGCTCCAAAAGGTTTGTGCAAGCTTTAAAATTTATAACCCAAGAAGTATGCTTGAACAATATGTGAACCCGCAGTGTACGGATCAATTGTAATAAAAGCAAGAATTCCAAGGGTCAAACACAGGGACAATGGTGAAACAAAGCACGAAATCAAGTAGTCAAATATTGCTAATAACCACGAATTAAAGCAATCAAAGATGATATAAAGTAAAATAAAGGGAATGCGGATTCTAGGGATTAAAGGATCTAGTTGTGGTTCCGATTCAAGATCTCAAAGGATAACGCGGACAAAGCTGAGGTTTGCAAAGGGAAGGTGTTTCTAAGGTGGGAATAGATCACCGGGTAATTCTCACTACTCACTATCCCAAACCAAAGATCCTTTTACCGGGTAAGTCTCAAGGTACTAAGGAAAGGAACTATAATCTCAAACCAACACACCATCCAAGGGAATAGAATCAATCTTTACCGGGTAAGTCTCAGGCTAACTCACAAAGATGGATGAAGGCACACTCACACACCATCCAAGGGAATAGAATCAACCTTTACTGGGTAAGTCTCAGGCTAACTCACAAAGATGGGATAAAGGCACACTCAAACCCCAATAAAGGATAAACCTTTATTACCTACACTCATGATCTTAGGTAAACAAACAAAGGAATCACCGGGTAAGTCTCATCCTAGGCTTATGTTGAACCAGGAAAGGTATAACAAGGACAGGATTTGGCAAACTTAAACTCTTAACTCAGATAAGATTCAGGAAAGGTTCACCTCGTTCAGTTATATTCTATCCCGGCCGAGATGTTCAATGACTGACCGAGGTGTTCTATGGTTAAGGTAAAGGCTCAAGCTTTCAGGGTCCTGCTGGGATTAAGATCATTCTATCATCGTCTTCCCCACAACTTTCAGCCAATCACCCTAGAATCGCATAAGAAACTTAGCCAACAATCATCATGATAACAATAATCAAATTAATACGAAAGGAATCAATATTCGAACAAGAAAACCATAAGAAAAAGGTCTCAATAATTGAATCAAAACAATCAACAAACAAGCGTTCCTCAGTCATAAATCAGCAAAGACAACAAACCAAAAGAAATATAAGAAGATCTTACAAAACTCCTTCAAAAGCCAACTGCAACTATGATTCCTTCCTTCCTTGAACTTCAACCCTTCAATAGCTTCCTTCAACTTTCTTCAAAACTCCAGAAAACCCTTCAATTGTTGGATGCTCCAAGCATGGCTGAATTGTAGAAAATTCAACCCTTTATATTGGAGAATTATCTTCCAAAGATAAGATATCTTAAAAAGATAATTTCCTAGAAAATATATTCATATCTCTTAAAATAAGTTAGCCAAATATGATATCTTCCTTCCAAAAATCCAGCCAAAAATATAAGATATCCTCCTTCCAAAAATAGAAGATCTCAGCCAAAAATAAAGATCTCGCCGGCGACAGGGTGTTCGCCTCGGTCAGGACGCTCCTCAAGATCACCTCGGTCGAGGTGATACTGTAGCTGGCCGAGGTGAATCTCAATTGAATGTGAATCATCTCGAATCTGGTCCAAAATCAATCTTCTTAATCATTTCCATGCTTCTTGAGATCTTCTTATAGCTTCAGAATGTAGCTCCAATGACTCCTTAGCTCCATTTTGATGCAAAACGTGTCTTTTACCTACAATTACAACGAAACTAGGTGTAGACCTTGATTCCCACAAAGGTAGACAAAACAATAATATAATCAAAGAACATATACCCATACATGCAGATTTATGAAGATAAAACGTCTAAATTAATCATGTATAATCCAGTTTAAACCACCAAGTCAATCAACAAGCTCGAGGTCTCAAGGGCTTTGAAAAGAGGTCAAGAAACGTGTCAGGGTGGGATATATATAGGGTAATGTGGTGCTAGAATCCGGGAAAAGGATCTTACTTCACTTTCTTTGAAACTCAACATCTTCCACCAATAAGCTTTGCTTATTTTACTTTACTTTTTGGGATGCATGGACAAAGGTGCACAATAACCGAAGCCTAGGAGATCAGCAATCATCATTTTCTCGAGATGCCTCAAACCTTTGATGCACATACCATGACCCGTTAGGAATATCGTTCAATCCGACTTTGGCAAGACACAAACACCCGGCTATGTGAATGGTGCCGAGTTACTCATCATCATGATTGACTTCTCCAAACCTAATTGCTTCTTCCTAACACTTTCAGTCAACATCTCAACTTCACTTTTACTTGCTTTTCTTTGCTTATTTCCAAATTCCCGGATAGGTAAAGGGAGGCAAATATGTATATAAGGGGCTAAAGCATGATCAAGAAGAAGAAGAGAAGAGAATGAATTGCCTTAATCATCCCAGGAAGAATGTGATAGAACTCATCATGTGATATCAACCTTCAAATCCAACATAATTTTGATAAAAACAAAGTATTAAACATGCTAGAATTTCAAACAAAGCATTTTGTAACTTAAACATATCATAAAACCATTCGAGTATATAAAGATTTCAAAACCAATCTGCAACAGAATCATCATTGAGGCCATATCCAGAGAAGAAGCACAAAACGTTTCGAAAAAACTCTCAATTAAGAACCTACCTCGGTCGAGGTGTTCTGGCGTCATCCAAGGTGTTCATCCTCGATCGGCCATGAACATCCCGGTTGAGGTCATAAATTATTTTTTTTCAAACCAGTTTTCGACGTTTTTCTCAAACAAAAACCTGTATGTATGCATGTAATGGCAGATAAACACATAGAGCATAAATAAGACAATAATATCCGATAGAGTCATACAAGCCAAATTCAAGTAATACATCCAATACCCCATACTTGGACACATTGTCCCAATGGGTCAAATATACGTCTAAGAACAGAATACTCACCGGACTTAGTTGAACTGCATAAAGAAATAAGGAACAACTCCCAGACAAGACCATCTCGGTTGGCGAAGAACATCTCGGTCGAGGCGTTCTGACAGCATATGAGATGTGTCTCAGTCAAGCTCCGTCTTCTCGATTTCTCGAACATCAATCCTTCCATGTAGCCCTTGAGTTGTAATCCTTCCTTAGAAAGTACCTAGTTTCTGTCTAGAGGAAGCCAAAAACAAAACGAAGCAAACTATCTAAAACTAAGCTAGAAAAAGGGAAAAGAAAGCAATATCTTGGGTTGCCTCCCAAGTAGCGCTTGATTTAAGGTCGCTAGCTGGACCGTACATCATCCTCAAACATGCTGGAAGGTGTCCTCACCCCATACTTCACCTTCATCATGGGGTGAGACAAAGAAGTCTATCCAACATTCCAACAAATGCAAGTGCTCATCGGGAAATGAATCATCTATGGGTAGGTCATCCTTCTCGAGCGAGGAGGGAGGTAGCCGGCTGAGGGGATCCGCAACAGAATTCTCGGATCCCTTCTTATCGCGAATCTCTAGGTCAAACTCTTGAAGCAAGAGAATCTAATGAATAAGATGCGGCTTCGCATCTTTCTTAGCGAGCAAGTAATGGATGGTTGCATGGTCGGTGTAAACAATAACTTTCGCTCCTACTAAGTAAGAACGAAACTAAGGGAGATCTTCTATGTAACTAAGAGATATCTTTTAGAAGATATTCTAGGAAATCTATAAAATAATCCAAAGATAGGATCAAAAACTAGCAGCTACCTTAAAGGATGTTTGAGAGCTTTTAAGATAGGAAATATAAAAGATAATTGCCAATTTTAAAAGATCTTGGACCGGATCTTCAAACGCGTGTCAGAGAACAAACCTCGGGCTGATATCTCGCCCGAGATTTCTATTATCCACCCGAGATTTGCTTTTGTCGAGGACATTCAAATCTAGATCGGGAACTGTGGATTCAACTCCGCATCAAGATCAAATGTTTAGTTTTTAAATTTAGTGAATTCTTTCTTGATTTGTATCTCAATGTTGTCAATTTGCAATTTTCTTACTCATGAATCAACAAATTCTGCTAAAACTGAAGCTTATTAGACTTTTCTACATTGAAAAAAGGAATTATGATTTCCTTAACTACATGGGACAATACATTGAAAAAAGGAATTATAATTTTCTTATTCATGAATCAACAATGTTAGATAAAGGCTGATGTATGCTTACACTTAGTTCCCAGTTGGGACAATATGTCCCCTTCATCACAATTTATGCAATTTTTCGTCCATACAAGCCGTATACTTAGTTGTTAGTTTGTTTGGAGTGTTTTCACAGGCTTAATAGGCACTCTTTTTGAGTTTCACTATGTCAGACGACTCTAGTTGTGATAGTGGAGATCCCAACTACTGTAATTGGCTACTTGAGATATCGATGTCAAAGGATAATCCAATTGAAGCTGATATGGTAATGTATTGTATTGATGATAGTCCTAACTCTACAACATTATGTGACATCGTGGAAGGATTACGTGAGAGTAGGAAACAATTGGAGTATGAAGTTCGAGTAATGGAGAAGATTGTTGATCTCGAATCATTAACCGAACAACTTACTTAAGAAAAAGTAAAAAGCGAGAAAATTAAATCTGAAAAATGTCTCAATGCATTTTTTATGGGTTAGTTATTGTGTGGTACTTTTCGCGTATGTAATGTACTATTACGATTATGTTTTATGAAACTGCACAATGTAGAGTATTAGTTTGCTTCTTCTATTATTGACAATAGTTTTTTTTATCATATCATGCATAAGAATGAGGGGAAAACAATGTGAACTATAAACCATTACATTAGTTTGACAAAGAAGAAGTGGAAAAACAATGTCAATTGATAAAAATGGGAAAATAGTGTGAAGTACATATCCAGACTACTACCCTACTACTATATATTCCTTCTTGTGTTCCATATTACAGAAGCAATACGATCACAAATATGACTCATTCCTCTTCCATTGTCAGTGTTGTCCTCTAAATCTTCTCCCTCTTCTTGGTTCGTCATTGGGTGTTCATCTTCATCTTCTAACAAGTCATCATACTCCGAGTACAAGCGAATGAAGTTGTGTAGGGAGAAACAAGATGGATGTCAACTTGTGTGTAGTCGGGGTAATATGGGTGTTATCATCCCAACCTAGACCCGTCTCTGAATTCTTAAGCAAGTCTCAAGCCTTGTATACCTTTTTTATTGACTCATATTTATTCCTATAGAAATCCTTGACACCCGTCTTTCCACTCTTACTAGTGAAACTAGCAATAATGTCTTTCCAATTGTATACCCGCTTGCTACCATTTTTCTTTTGATATTTAGTTAGAATTGTCACTAGGAGTCACAAATTCATCACTCCATGCAAAATTTGGACCCCTAGTTCAACTTTATGATACGTTATTCTCCATCTACACTATAAATAGATTAAAATTCTCAAGCAAATAAACTTCAAAGAAACTACTCTAGATTCTAAAATGCTCAGACAAATAAAAGTATTCAAGACTAAAAATCAAGACTAAAATGCACAGACAAATAAACTTAAAACAAACATGCTTTACATAGCACAAATCAAGACTAAAAATTAAAACATATGCTACTAATCAAAATAGATGCAACTTCACAATAATAATATCAAAACTAGCAAGGTTACAACACAACTCAATATATAAACCAATGGAAACTCATCTAATGGTAAGGACAAAACTATGCACACATGATGAAAATAAGAATCTTGAGTTTAGTGTTGTAACACCCCAAATCCTCATAACTCAGGGAGCTACTAATTAGGACCTCACAATGGGTCCCGCCCTTAGTTTGACAACAATATTACCGGAGCTTACAACAAGACACAAATGTTCAAATACTGAAAATGAATAAAATAGATGAAATGCCAAGATAACAACAAACTCTCAACCGAGAATAATACTAATATCCAAGTACGCTACTGGCGTCAATAATAGAGGAAACAATTAAACCACCACCCGTCCTACAACGTACAGGAACCCCGACTGACCACACCATCCGGATCACTCAACAGCTAACCTATCATGCAAGGCATCTAACAACACGGATAAACCGTTAGCTAAACATTCATATATAAGAAGAAAATATAATCACAAACACACATAATGCGGAAATGTAAACACAGATCATGCTATCACAAAATCCGTTTATTATCTTCTTTAAGGTTATGCACTCTTAATTCAATTATGGTTATGGCACGAGAAGTCTACGGCTCTCTCTTCCATCCCTTTATCCGGCTGGATTGGTTTGACCCACCAAGCCGTATACCACATGGAGTGGATCAGTATCCTCCCCGTCTACCACGTCTGGCCTTGTTGTGCAAAACCTCACAATCTCTCGTAAGGGCTGAGGAGATGATGTCACCGCCCATTATACTTGGGCCAATAATACGTCAGTATTTAATCTCATAACATAATATCATTCATATAACAAACACCACTCATATATGAAAGAAACTAAGTAAGCCCAAAAGACTTACTTGAATCGAGTTACAATTCTCGATATCACAATAACTCGATCGGCAATGAAAGAACTCAAACTCCTGATATAAAAGGAAAGTTGATCAAAATATGTCCCAAACTCTTAGAAGTCTCCAACTTCTAAGATACTAAAGGTTATCTTAAAGGAATTTACCATTTTACCCTTATAAGGGTGAAAAGACGATCTTACCCCTAAGTCTCAAAACCCTGGAAATTTTTCTTAGAATATTCTCAAACCTCCTATGAAAACCCAAAACCACAATCTAACACTCAAAAGAAAGATTTAGCTAAGACCCTGTTTGGTATTAGTTTCTTTGAGATTCATTTAGATTTTTTTTATGGGATTCTTCGGGATGGCAAAATTTGTCCCGTTTGGTATGAGTTGGAGCTTCGGGATTGTATTATTTTATGAAGCTCTTTTGGTAAAGGAATCCTGTAAAAAGAAGCTTGTCCACCTAAGCTTCTTGGGAATCATTGGGTTAGATTGTTTTGAATTCCACACATATCCTTTTCCTCTTCTATTCTCTGGTTCATTCTCATCTCTCCACTAGTCTTCTCCCGATACCTGTCGACCCACGACGCCGATCTCCTTCGCTCGTTATCTCGCCTTGCTTCTCATGCCTTCTCTAGGTTTCTCTCCACAATTTCATCTGATTTCTTTCTCAAACATTCAGATGAGGTTTTTTGCACAACTGATTGCTAGTTATGCCAATTAGAAACAACATTGATTTTCCATTTTGATTTGGAACTCATAGCTAAGTGTTTCACTGTTTTGCAGAGTTCGAATCGCTAAAATGTTCATGGATGCAGTACTAATATGCTCTAAGTTCAACCCTATCCAGGCGCCTGGAATTCCATTATTAATGGAGTTGTCCTACTTCATTTTCACCATCCTAGTGTTTCGCCTTTCATTACGATGTATTAATTAGCATAAACATTTAACTGAATTGCTTTGAAAGTTTGTCAAGTCCTTGAATGGTTTATGGTCAAACAAGATTTGTGTAAAAGATGAATCGAATAGGTTGAAAATCCAATCATCGTATTCTTAGGATTTGCTAGTAAAAATTAATGTAGTGCTTGAGTTCCAAAAATCTGATACCAAACACGTAAAATTTACGCAAAAAAGTATCTCTAACAATCTCCATCCCGATAATCTCAAGAATCCCCATCCCGAAGAATCTAAAAAAAGAATACACATACGATACCAAACAGAGCCTAAGTTGGAAGGTTTTTCCAACTTCTAGCTTTCATGAAATAAATTTCTCTAAGATCTCACTTTGACCCAACTTAAGACACTCATACTAAAATCCAAAATTTTCAAAAAAATATATAAACCTTCTATGCAATGCACTCTACTCACTAGAAGAAAGATACCTCATAGAAGGATCAATATCTAATCCTACACAAAAATGACAAGTTGATTCCTCAACACAAAAATTCTCATACTTAGCCAAAAATCTGCATTTTCACAAACTACATCACTAGTCTACTTTGGAACCCTATAACTCTAGATCCAATCGTTGGATTGACCCCAACGTTTGATAAATAAAAGTATGCATATCCCTCTACAACATATTAAAAAAACAAGACGGTGACATATTATTTAAACGTATCGAAACATAGCTTCAAAGATAGTTGTACAACATAGTTTTCTGGAATTTAAGTGACTAAGATCTGCAACAGATCTAGGGTTCGAAACTCACCCACTTCTTAGTTATTTTCTAGGGTTAACCCACACGTCTCAAGATCAAACCTCCTCAGCCTCAAATTCTTGTCTAATCCTAGGTGGCCAATAGATTCACACTTCGAATCTTGTCAAAAATCAAGACACATGTATACTTAGGTTTCCTTTCTCTGAATACATGGTCGTACAAGGGTGACAGAGGCTCACTTACTGACTTCTTTCCATTGGCTCGGATGAAGAGTCTTCTTGGATCTGTGTAGTTAAGTGGGGAGTGATGATGCCAAAACTCTTTGAAAAACCGAATAGGTGAATAATAAGGATATAAATACTCTAGAAGAGGGTTGGATAGAGTATGAGAACTTTTGGCAATATTGTATATCAAGGCTTTGAAACTAATCTCAAGGCCTTAAAGTCGATCTATGCGCTTAGTGACAAAACTGTTTCTCAAGACTTTGAAAGGGATTTCAAGGCCTTAACTTCGAAACCTGCCAAATAAGGTTAGTCACAATTTAAGCGATAGAAAGTGCGGAATAGAAAAGATCGACATGACGATATGTTTACGAAGTTCGGCCCTAACAGCCTACTCTCCGCCTAGGGTTTCAGGCCCTACGATTCTAATTATCTATTATCTGCTTTTTGTGAGTCCTAGATACAACCTAGAAGAACTTCCCTTCTTCTCTCAATGTAGCCTCAATGTTACGATCTAGTCAACTCTATTCCAGCAATAATAGCCTAGTTACTTCGCAAAGTAACACACTCAAGTATAACACTCTCTAGATATGCGAATGGATCTCTTGTGTTTATCTTCACTCTAAGGAAGTATATGAATGTAAACTTAAAGAGGAAGAAAAAAATTTGGAACAATGAAGATGTTTGACTGCTTGAAGACTTGGTTTCTTATCCGTGTAAGCTCGTTGTTTTCTTCTTCAATCGTCATCTTCATTTATAGTCTTCTATGGAGATCTTCTTAGCCGTTGTAATATAGCCGTTGTAACGTTCTTCTTTCTCCATGGAATACGCTGCTGATAGCATGAATTATAGTCTATATTTTGGGACCTGTTTAGACATTTTATCTTCAATAATCTGCATGTTTGAATGTGTATTATGTGATTATATTGTCATTTCATCTACCTTTGCGGGAATCAAGGTCTACACCAAGTTTTGTTGTAATCGTAGGTAAAATGGCACATTTTGGACTAAAATGGAGCCAAAGGAGCTAAGGAATCATTGGAGCTACATTCAGAAGCTTAAAGGAGAACCCAGGAAGCATGGAAATGGATTAAAGATTCACTTTGGACCAGATTTAAAAGATTTCACCCTCAGTTAAAGAGTCACCTCGGTCAGCCACAGTGTCACCTCGACCGAGGTGATTTTGAAGAACGCCCCGACCGAGGTGAATACCCTGACGCGGCGAGGAGATATAATTTATGGCTGAGATCTTTTAATTATGGAAAGAAGATATCATATTTTTGGGCTGGATTTCTGGAAGGAAGATAATATATTTAGGAGATCTATTTTGGAGATAAGATATATTTTTATTAGGAAATTATCTTTTAAGATACTTCCTATAAAATTATCTTAGGAAGATATTTATTTTAGGAGATAAGATATATTTTATTAGGAAATTATCTTTTTAAGATATCTTATCTTTGGAAGATAATTCTCCTATATAAAGGGTTGGATTTTCCATAATTCAACCATCTTCGGATCACCGAATGCTTAGAGGGTTGATAGCATCCAGCAATTAAGGGATTTTCTCCAGAGTTTTGAAGGAAGGAAGATTGAAGATCAATCTAGGAAGGATTGATAGCTTATTATAGCTTTTGTGAAGGGTTTTGTAAGACTTTCTTAGATTCCCTTCTTGTTGATTGTCTTGTTGGATTTGTGATCCAAGGAACGCTGATTTGTTTATTTGATTCAGTTATTGAAGCCTTGTTCTTAAGGTTTTTGTGTTCAAATAATCATTCTCTTCCCATATATTTGATTATTGCTTTCATGATGATGAGTGGCTAATTTCTTTGTGCGATTCTAGGGTGATTGGCTGAAGGTTGTGGGAAAAACAATGATACAATAATCTTAAATCCAGTAGGACCCTGAAAGCTCGAGTCTTTATCCTTAACCTTAGAACATCTCGTTCAGTCGATGAACATCTCGGCCGGGGTGGAATTCGTCTGACCGAGGTGACCTTTCTGATCCGAAACTGAGAGTTAAGTGTTAGAGTTTGCCAAATCCTATTCTTATTACACCTTTCCTGGTTCAATGCAAGCCTAGGATGAGACTTACCCGGTAATTCCTTTGTTTGTTTACCCAAGATCATAAGTGTAGGTAATAAAGGTTTATCCTTTATTGGGGTTTGAGTGTGCTTTCATTCCATCTTTGTGAGTTAGCTTGAGACTTACCCGGTAAAGGTTGATTCTATTCCCTTAGTTGGTTTGTTGGTTTGAGATTATAATTCCTTTCCTTAGTACCTTGAGACTTACCCGGTAATAGGTTCTTTGGCTTGGGATTGTGAGTAGTGAGACTTACCCGGTGATCTATTCCACTTTAGTAACACCTTCCCTTTGCAAAATCTCAGCTTTGTCCGCTTATCTTGAGATCTTGAGTTGGAACCACAACTAGATGCTTTAATCCCTAGAATTTGCATATTTCCTTAATTGACTATATTATCATCTTTGATTGCTTTAATTGCTTTTGTGGTTAGTTGCAACATTGACAACCTATAAATGCTTTGTTTCACCTAAGTCCCTGTGATCGACCCCTGGAATTCTTGCTTTTTATTACAATTGACCCGTACACTGCGGGTTCGCATCCTTGTTTTAAGCATACTTCTTGGGTTATAAATTTAAAGCTTGCACACACCTTTTGGAGCGAACAGCTGCTTCCTTGAGGTGAAGTAGCCGTTGTAAGATCTTCTTTCATCTTTACTACCGTTGAAGATCATTCCTTAAGATCCGAGATCTTCTCACTTGGAAGCCGTTGGAGATCTTCCTTTAGATAGTCGAGATCTTCTTGTTGTAGATGTGCCAAGATCTTCTCCTTGAGAAACCGTTTGAATATCTTCTTATCTTGATTTGCTGAGATCTTCTCTTAATCAAATCTTCTTAAATCTTCTAAATCCTACGGTTGAGATCTTTTAAGATCTTCTTGTTTTGGTCATTGAGATATTTGTATCTTGTAGTGAATCCCTTAGTTGAATTCTTCCTTTGTAATGTTTTTCAAGGTTTTTGAGTTCGTCATTTATAATGCTTTTCAAGGCCTGTGTTCTTCCTTTGAAATGCTTTTCAAGGTTTGCACACATTTGAACAATCACACCAAGACATGTAATCTAGAAATATAATCAATGTTTGTTAGTTTATAAAACCACATATATATGTTAAGCCTTCCATCATTCATATAAAACAATTCATAATCAAGGTGGAGTTATCAATCTCCCCCTTGATGGAAGACAAAACAACTATCGTACCTGTATGCAATATTAGATATATGCATGCAACAATTATATCAAAAAAGCAAACTACAGTAATGTCGGATCAACATCACATATAATTTCTCTCCCTTTGTCTTTCAACAAGGGAGAAAACAATTAAGTACGGGAGTTTAAAATATTACAGACCCAAAGTATTTCAAAAACAGAGTTTAAAAACATCCCACAAACACAAATCAAGGCCTTGAAATCAAAACCAAGAAAACTTTGAAGTCCATGTCAAGGCCTTGACATCCATTTCAAGGCCTTGAAGTCCTTTTCAAGACTTTGAAAACTACTCCTGGTACCATCTGGAGTTGCGATGCCCTTTGCTCTGGTTATCATCATAATATTTTTGCCTCCATCTGGTATGGGTTTCGTCCAAGGTTATCATTTTATTGTACTCATCTACCCTGCATGCATCTTCATTTGCGTATTTCTTCACCACACTAAACTTTTCAATAGTGAGAAGGTCTGGCTCCTTAGAGGGTGGTTGATGAATAGGACGTTGCTTGGCATGTATGTAGCATTGAAGCATCACATCCGAGGCCTATTTTCTTGTTTGCTCAACATCCTCATCATTCAAAGGCTTGATGCTTCCTACAGTTGTGTAGGTTAGAGCATTCAGATGAAAACATCCGATTTATCTTGGAATGCATTATTGTCAGAAGGTCATGAGATGCATCCAATCGATCGGTGATTTAAGACCTAAAATCAACCATATCTCCACGCAAGGTTTCCGAATCAAATTCCACAGCATCCAGTCTCTGAGTCGCAAAGGATGAGCCTATATCCGTATCCTTCAAAGTCCATTCTCCACGTAAAGTCTTTTCGATTCCTAGACTTTCAAAGCAATCTTCATGCTAGGCCGAAAGAAGAGCATAAGGAAGTGTTGCATGTTCCAAGCATTCCTTTGGTCGAACCGGATGTTTCTCCTGAAGCTTCTGAGGAAGAGGAGGATATGGAAGGTCTCGATCTGACTGTTGAGACCTCGGCCGAGGTGGAGGAGATCTCGACCGAGATGGAAGAAGAATTTGTAGAACTGCAAGATGCAGCGAACCTTGGCCAAATTACTGAGACTGTGGTCAAGGTGGAAGAAAGGCCAGCTGAGTTGAGAGAGATTTCATGTGTTGGTTATCAACCTAACATGAAACCTGATCCGAGCTTTGGAGAACTTTACAAGGTAAGTTCTCTTACTCCATTCGAATTCCCTATTAAAATTTCTGAATTCTTCAGGAAAGCACCGGAGAGTTGGAGGTCTCTTCCGAAAGAACCTCCAAAGATCAAGATGAAGTCTTCCTTGAAATTGTTGGAAGAAGAAGCTCCTCGGATCATGAGGAGTGTAGTTGGCAAGCACTACACCGCTAAGGCGATGAAGAGTCTCTTGTTCAAGTATGGGGTCCCTCGCATGCTCAAGACCCTGTACCATCCCCAAGCTATAGATGGGGAAGCTGCTATGATTCTCGAGAAATTGGTTTCTCGATCAAGGAAAGGATGGGACGCAAGGCTAGATTATGTCCCATTGAAGTGCAGGAAGGCTAGAAGGATTCCGGTGAGAGTCAAACCGTACAAGCTTGTACGTGGGAGATCTTACCATTTGCCGGTGAAGTTAGGAACCGGAACCTTCTTGGAAGATTTTTACGGATGTGATGATCACTCCACGACATTCGAAGTGCATTGAGTAATCCCATGCCGTATGGTCCAGCTAGCGACCTTAAACCAAGCGCTTCTTGGGAGGCAACCCAAGGTATTGCTTTCTTCTCCCTTTTTTTAGTTTAGTTTAGATAGTTGCTTTGTTTTTGTTTTCCTCTAGACAACAACCAGGTATTCCAAAAGGAAGGATCACAGTTCAGGAGCTACACTGGAAGAACAAAATTTCGAGAAGTTGAGGAAACGAGCTTTACTGAGATACATCTCGGGTACTGTCAGAACACCTCGACCGAGATGTGCTTCGCCAACCGAGATGGTCATTTCTGGGAGCTGTTTCTTACTCCTTCATGCAGTTTAGCTATGTTCGGTGAGTATCCTGTCCTTAGACTTATTTTGACCCACTGGGACAGTGTGTCCCAAGTATGGGGTATGCGGATATGTTATTTGACTATGGATGATTGTATGCTACTTTGACCGGATATCTATATTTATGCTTCACTTTTGCATCTATGTGTTTATTTGAGACTACATGCATACCTATAAGTTATTTGATTGAGAAAAACGTCGAAACTGAAATAAAAATGGTTTTTAAAAAAAAAAAAAAAAAAAAATTTTGACCTCGACCGGGGAGAGTCTTGGCCAAACGAGGCGTTTCACCTCGGTTGAACCAAGAACACCTCGACCGAGGTGGGTTAACTGAGAGTTTTCGAAAACGAATTTTTGTTACTTATCTGGATATGACCTCAGTGAAGATCTTGTTTACTGACTGGTTTTAAATTCTTTATGTGTTTGAAAGGTTTTATAATATGTTTAAGTTGCTAAATGCTTTGTTTGAAATTATTAGCATATTTAATACTTTGTTTTTATCCAAATTATGTTGAATTTGAAGGTTGACACCGCAGGATAAGTTCTCTCACTTTCTTCCTGGAAAGACCAAGGCAATTCATTCTTCTCTCTTCTTCTTCTTGATCATGCTTAGCCCCTCATATACATTTTGCCTCCCTTTACCTATCCGGGAATTTGGAAGCAAGCGAAGTGGTGAAAGCAAGTGAAGTTAAAGTTGAGAAGTTGGCTGGAAGTGAAAGTGCTAGAAAGTAATAATAGGTTTGGGGAAGTCAATCATGAAGATGAGTAACTCGGCACCATTCACATAGTCGGGTGTTTGTGTCTTGCCAAAGTCGGATTGAGCGATATTCCTAACGGGTCATGGTATGTGCATCAAGGGTTTGATGCATCTCGAGAAATTGATGATTGTAGATTTCCTAGGCTTCGGTTATTGTGCACCTCTGTCCATGCATCCCAAAAAGTAAAGTAAAAAGAAAAAAAAGTGGAATAAGCAAAGCTTATTGGTGGAAGATGTTGCAAGTCAAAGTGGAAGTGAAGTTCATCCTTTTCCCGGATTCTATCACCACATTACCTTACATACATCCCTACCCTACACGTTTCTTGACCTTTTCTTTTGGGAAGCCCTTGAGACCTTGAGCTTGTTGATTGACTTAGCGGTTTAAACTGATTATACATGATTAATTTTGATAATTATGATTTATTATGCATTCTATGATTTTATGCAAAGATGAACAACTTTTCTATATTTATAAAATGTTTTGAGCATATTGAGTTTTTAATTTCCAGGAAGTACTCTCTTAGAGTGATCTATGATAGTTGCACACCATAAAATGTTTTTGAAAGACTTTTTCATTGATTTTATTGACTTATAATCCATTCTATCTTGTCTTCTATATGCGGAACTTGCTTGGGGACAAGCAAGGGCTAAGTATGGGGTATTTTGATAGCATGAATTATAGTCTATATTTTGGGGTTTGTTTGGACGTTTTATCTTTCATAATCTGCATGTTTGTATGTACATTATGTGATTTTACTACCATTTCATCTACCTTTGCGAGAATCGAGGTCTACACCTAGTTTCGTTGTAATTGCAGGTAATTTGGTACGTTTTGCATCAAAAAGGAGCAAAAGGAGTCATTAGTCATTTGGAGCTACATCCAGGAAGAATAGCCATGGATTAAAGATTTACTTTGGACCAGTTTTGAGAGATTTCACATTCAGTTATGACTCACCTCGGTTGACCAGAGATTCACCTCGACCGAGGTGATCCAGAGACGCCGACTCGACCGAGGCGAACACCTAGGACGCGGCGAGAATATTTTATTCTTGGCTGAGATCTTTTAAAATTGGAAAGGATCTAATATTTTTGGGCTGGATTTCTGGAAGGAAGATCATATATTTGGGAGATCTATTTTAGAGATAAGATATATTTTATTAGGAGATTATCTTTTTAAGATATCTTATCTTTGGAAGATAATTCTCCTATATAAAGGGTTGGATTTTCCACAATTCAACCATCTTCGGATCACAAGATCCGCTTACATCTTCGGATCACAAGATCCGCTTACGGCTGGACATCGTGCTTACATCACGCTATACCGTCGATCAGGGTTTATAGCACGCAGCAGCAGCAGCCTACTCCAAGTTGGGAGAGTTGAAGAACCTTTTTGAAGGTTGAAGGAAGATTGAAGTCCATAGCTTTTATAGCTTTATTGAAGGGTTTTGTAAGATTGTCTTCAATTCCCTCAATTGTTGTCTTGTCTTTTTAGATTGCTATCCAAGGAACGCTTTGTTGTGATATTTGATTCAGTTATTGAAGTCTTTTCATTAAATTCTTCTTGTTCAAATATTCACCTTCTTCCCATATATTTTAATACTTTCATTATGATGATGAGTGGCTAATTTCCTTGTGTGATTCTAGGGTGATTGGCTGAAGGTTGTGGGAAAAACAATGATAGAATAATCTTAGATTCCAGTAGGATCCTGAAAGTTCGAGTCTTTAACCTTAACCCTAAGCATCTCGTTCGGTTGATGAACATCTCGGCCGGGGTGGAATTCTTCTGACCGAGGTGACTTATCCGACCTAAAACTGAGAGTTAAGTGTTAGAGTTTGCCAAATCCTATTCTTATTACACCCTTCCTGGTTCAAAGCAAGCTTAGGATGAGACTTACCCGGTAATTCCTTAGTTTGTGTATTAACGATCATAAGTGTAGGTAATAAAGGTTTGTCCTTTATTGGGGTTTGAGTGTGCTTCCATCCCATCTTTGTGAGTTAGCCTGAGACTTACCCGGTAAAGGTTGATTCTATTCCCTTAGATGGTGTGTTAGTTTGAGGTTATAGTTCTTTATCTTGATTCCTTGAGACTTACCCGGTAATAGGAGTTACGGTTTAGGATTAGTGTGTAGTGAGACTTACCCGGTGATCTACTCCACTTTAGAAACACCTTCCCCACGCAAAAATCTCGGCTTTGTCCGCTTATCTATAGATCTTGAGTTGGAACCACAACTAGATGCTTTAATCCCTAGAATTGCATGTTTGCTTTATTGACTTCTTATTCATCTTTGATTGTGTTAATTGCTCTTGTGGTTAGTATTGACATAGCACACCGTATTGACTTTGTTTCACCGAGTCCCTGTGATCGACCCCTGGAATTTTCTTGCTTTTACTACGATTGACCCGTACACTGCGGGTTCGCATCCTTGTTTTAAGCTTAAGTCTAGGGTTATAAATTTAAAGCTTGCACACACCGTTTGGAGCGAACACTTTTCTAGGTGGTAGTGAAGTCTCAACAACCTCTACCTCGATTGTGAGTGTCATAACCGTAATCGGCTAAGTTAGTCTTGATCCTTGGATTACAAGTTTGGGTATTTGACGCTAACCCTCATCTTTAGAACCTTTCTATATTGAGCCTCATCAACCTGTATGGAGAGTGTCTTGTAGGTGAGTCATATAAGGTTTTTGGAACTTCACCGTACGATTACCTTACATTAGCATACCTTTGCATATCTCAACTCTGTCTTTATATCATTAGTATATCTTGAATCGATTGTCACAGCTGGATACTTGGATCTTTAGGATTGTTGTTTTCCCAATATTTGCAAAACTCTCATATTACTCGCTTGATAATCTGCAATTGAATTTGTTTCCACCCAAATCCCTGTGTTCGATACTCTGGAATTCTTGCTTAACTACGTCGATCCGTACACTGCGGGTTCGCTGCTTGATTCTAGTTTTATAAATTTAAAACTTATTTGCACACACCTCTAGGGGCGAACAATAGCAGCGAACGTCCCCTTCCAATTATGGCGTCCCGCCATAATGGAGTACTCCGGTAGCCACTCTATACCCCTACCCGTCCTGCTCTCCCAAGGCATGGCCGCATAAGGCGGACCTCTATGTGTGGGGAAGATGAGACCCCTAGTCATGAAGGCATGGAGTCCTAAGGGAACGGCTGGTATGCGGGTGCAAGCAGAAAAATCAACACCCAAGCTCCTAGCAAGGTGGGTAACTATCCCACCATATCCGATGTTTCCCTTCTTCTTGTTCTTGAGCTTGCTCATAGTAGCAGCCAAGAGAGTGGCAAAGTCAGCTCGGCATCCGTACAGCATGGAGTAAAGCAAAAAGAGCTCATCCGTCTTGATCTTTTGGGGCGTCTCCGTCCTAGGAAAGAGACACTCCGAAAGAACACGATGAGCAATCTTCAAGGCTAGGTGGTACATCAACCTAGTCTTGGTGTCAGCAGGTTGCCAGCGGTCCTCGCTGGCGTAAATCATCGCTACCTCTTCCCAAAAATCCTTGGCGTAAACGCCACTAGGGAAGCGACCGTTAAAGGTCTCCTGAAACCCTAAGAAGGTCCCGAACTCACGGATGCTAAAATGATAGTCTCTTTCCATAAGACGGAAAGAAACGGTCCTGTCTACATGGCTGTGCTCGAAAGACGTCACAACCTCCCCTGTAATCTCCTCATAAGCGTCTTCTCGGATAGCCGAGAAGACAACTAGTCCGGCTCTATCCAAGAGCCAAGTAAGATCATCTACGATGTTAAGAGGAACTAGCTCCTCTAACAACAAGTACCTAGGACCAATCACAGGTCTCTCATGGATCCTCTCGAGTGCAGCAAGGTGATCCTCATGAATGGTCGGTACTCGAGGGCTAGGTGGTGAGGGTGAGGAAGGTGATGATGGAGGTGAAGGGGAAGAGGGTGGTGGTGCTCTAGAGGATGAGGAAGAGGAGGAATTACCCTTCCTCTTCTTGTTCTGGTTATCCTTCTTCTCTTTGATCCTCCCCAAAACTCTCCTCACAAAGTCCATTCTGTTAGAAATTACGGGCTGTTCTACAGATTCTACGGCCGTGGTTCTCCCAGAGACCGTGATTCGTCTCAGAAAGTCTCAAATCTCAGCAAATCAACACATAATCTCCACAAACAGGCAGTCCTAATCTAATTTCTTCCAATCTCAATCAGTTCTTCCTAAAATCTCTAACAAAAACGAACCAAATCGACAAAGATCAAGAAGAGTAGAAAAACCTATTTTTCGGATTGAAAAATCCGAATTGCGCGTTCCTTGGTGAATTTCCGCTTGATTCGTCGCTTGGATCTTGTTGGTGGTCGAACTTGCTTCAGTTTAGGAAGAAGAATCGTTAAAAACGATTAGGAAACGGGGAATTGAGAGAGGAGGCGTGGATTCGGCTTTTAGGTCGTGGAAGAGGGGTTTTGTGGGTGGTTTTTGTGAAGAACGTGGTTTATATAGTCACAGGTAAAATTTTGAAAATCACGGTCTGTCGGGGTGTTCCACGGCCGTGGAATTGTACGGAACCGTAGTTTTTGTGATTTTTCAAAGGCTTTTGGAAATTACGGGTACTGTAGCTGTCACAACCGTGGTTTAGGTTGTGGAACTCTCTGTAAAGTTCCAAAGTCCAAATTTCGTCACTCTTCTTCAACATTTTCCTCCCCTTTTCCTTTTCCATTGTTCCTACATCCAAAAACACGAACATACCGGAAGGAATCGAAGGCAAAAACAAAGCAAAAACGTCTATTCTAAGCTAAACTATGAATCGAAAACAAAAACGAAAATGCAATACCTTGGGTTGCCTCCCAAGAAGCGCTTTGTTTAAGGTCCGTAGCTAGACCAATCTCGCACTTATTCGAGTGCGGTAGGCGCGAACTCTTCAGCTTGGAGTTCCGGCGTATACTTCTTGAGTCGTTGGCCGTTCACCTTAAAGCTTCCGCCCGTTTCACCCCATACTTCAACTGCACCATGGGGGAAAATACGCTTAATTAGAAAAGGTCCGGTCCAACGAGATTTAAGCTTACCTGGAAAGAGACGAAGCCTTGAATTGAAGAGGAGAACTTGATCTCCTTCTTTGAAGTCCTTTGGAATGATATGCTTATCATGCCAACGCTTTGCTCTCTCCTTATAGATCTTAGCGTTTTCATAAGCATTCAAGCGGAGTTCATCCAGCTCATTGATGTCTAGGAGACGCTTCTCTCCCGCTTCTTTCATGCTGAAGTTCAACCACTTGATAGCCCAAAACGCTTTGTGCTCCAACTCTACCGGTAAGTGACAAGACTTCCCATACATAAGGTTGTATAATGTGGTTCCTATGGGAGTCTTGTATGCAGTCCGGTATGCCCACAATGCATCGTCAAGCTTCAAAGACCAATCCTTCCTAGTTCTTGAAACCGTCTTCTCTAGGATTCCTTTGATCTCCCTATTTGAGATCTCAACTTGTCCACTTGTTTGTGGATGGTAAGGGGTAGCGATCTTGTGAGTAACCCCATACTTAGCTAGAAGAGCTTCAAAGCGCCGGGCAATGAAGTGAGAACCTCCATCACTAATGATAGTCCTTGGCGTCCCAAATCGCGGGAAGATGGTCTTGTTAAAGAACTTAACCACCACCATGACATCATTGGTAGGAGAGGCAATTGCTTCCACCCATCTAGAAACGTAATCTACCGCCAATAGTATGTATTTTTTTTCCACAAGAGGATGGGAACGGTCCCATAAAATCAACTCCCCAAACGTCGAAAATCTCCACCTCTTGGATGTTGTTGAGGGGCATCTCATTCCTCCTAGAGATATTGCCTGTTCTTTGACAAGCATCGCAGCAAGAAACAAAGGATTGCACATCTCTAAACAAAGTAGAACAAAAGAATCCAGATTGCAATACCTTTGCGCTAGTTTTGTTTGAACTAGCGTGTCCTCCACAAGGTAGTGAATGACAATGGCGGATGACACTTTGCATCTCATCTTCCGGCACACATCGCCGAATGATGCCATCCGGACCTCTCTTAAAGAGGAGAGGCTCGTTCCAAAAGTATTCCCGGACATCCTTAAAGAACTTCTTCCTTTGTGCGTAGGATAATCCGGGTGGTATCTCCTGACAAACCAAATAGTTAACAAAGTCAGCAAAACATGGTTCGTTACCTTTGGAGATCACATCGATGCACTCCTCAATAAGGTGTAGGTGTTCGTCCGGGAAGGAGTCGTCGATGGGTAAATGGTCGTCATCTAGATGTGTTAGGCGACTCAAATGATCCGCAACAGAATTTTCTGAACCTTTCTTGTCGCGGATCTCAAGATCGAATTCTTGTAGGAGAAGAATCCATCTAATTAGCCTTGGCTTCGCATCTTTCTTCGCAAGGAGGTACCGGATCGCAGCATGATTCGTGTAGACAATCACCTTTGCACCTACAAGATAAGAGCAAAACTTGTCAATAGCATAGACAATGGCTAAAAACTCTTTTTCGGTAGTGGCGTAGTTGAGCTACGCTTCATCTAGTGTCTTGCTAGCGTAGTATATGGCATGGGTTCGCCCTTCCTTTCGTTGTCCAAGAACAGCTCCAATAGCTACGTCACTAGCATCGCACATAATCTCAAAGGGAAGAGTCCAATCCGGGGGTTGGATAATAGGTGCTGAAATTAGAGCTTGCCGAATGGTGTTAAATGCATCCAAACATTCCTGCGAAAACTCAAAAACCGCATCCTTCATCAATAGATTAGTGAGAGGTTTTGATATCTTAGAAAAGTCCTTAATGAAATGTCTATAAAATCCAGCATGTCCTAGGAAACTTCTTATCCCTTTCACCGAAATTGGGGGAGGAAGCTTCTCTATGGTCTCTATCTTAGCCTTGTCTACTTCTATCCCTCTACTAGAGACTAAGTGGCCTAATACAATTCCTTCCTTAACCATAAATTGACACTTCTCCCAATTAAGAACTAGGTTAGTGTCTTCACACCTTTGCAAAACAAGAGAAAGGTTAGAAAGGCAATCGTTAAAAGAGGAACCGTATACGGAGAAGTCGTCCATGAAGACTTCCATGATTTCCTCTACATATTCGGAGAAGATGGCCATCATGCACCGTTGGAAGATGGCTGGGGCGTTGCAAAGCCCGAACGGCATTCTCCTATAAGCAAACGTACCCCATGGGCACGTGAATGTGGTCTTCTCTTGATCATCCGGGTGTATCGGAATCTGAAAGAAACCACTATAACCGTCAAGGTAGCAAAAATGTGAATGTTGTGCTAACCTTTCAAGCAATTGATAAATGAATGGCAATGGGAAATGATCCTTCCGCGTTGCATTGTTGAGCTTGCGGTAGTCTATGCACATCCGCCATCCCGTCACAGTTCGGGTAGGAATGAGTTCGTTGTTTTTGTTGGTGATGACCGTCATTTCTCCCTTCTTCGGAACTACTTGAACCGGACTCACCCACTTACTATCGGAGATAGGGTAGATGATACCTGCATCAAGAAGCTTAAGAATTTCCTTCTTGACAACCTCCTTCATGGTCGGATTCAACCGCCTTTGAGGTTGTCTTGAAGTTCTAAAGTCTTCCTCCATTAGTATCTTGTGCATGCATAGGGAGGGTTTAATTCCTACTAAGTCCTCAATAGTATAGCCTATAGCTTTCCTATGTTTCTTAAGGACAATCATGAGCTGTTCATGTTCATCTATGCTTAGATCGGAACTAACAATGACCGGAAAGGTCGAATTAGATCCTAGAAAAGCGTACCTTAGATGAGTAGGAAGTGGTTTGAGTTCCATTGCTTTCGGAGCTTCCAACGATCCTTGAGAAGCATCCGACATCTCCTTAGAAGTCTCTAAGGGTGTTGAGTGTGTTAGAGAAGAATCAGAAGAAGTTGAAGAATTGCCTCGATCACTCTCTTCCACGCCCAAAATTACGGGTGGATCTTGTCCTCCACGGCCGTGGTTTAGGGCGTGGAAGGGAAATACGGTTGTCACATCTTCTCCACGGCCGTATAATCCCCTGGAATGAGGCACAATTTTGGTTGTGGAATCCACGGTCATGGAATACAGGGTATGACCGTGGATTCTGACATTCTCAGCCTCATCGTGGAGTTTCTCAAACTCCTCTTCATGCATCTCTTCTTGTGCATCTAAGGCTTCAATTGCCTCATTGCACTCTTCATCTTCCCCTACATTGGTTAGACTCATAGTGATAACTTTTTGTAAAGGATCGTTAAAGAGAATCGCACTTACCTCCTCTCTAGACAAACCTTCTTCTTCTTGGATATCGTAAATATCCTCATCAAAGATCGGCTCTTTCACTAGAGTGGAAAGAACGAACTCTACCTTCTCTTCTCCTATATCAAAAGCGAGTCTACCATTCTTGCAATCGACTATGCAGCCGGAAGTTGCAAGAAACGGTCTTCCGAGTATGATCGGGACCGGACTGTCTGCAGGAATGTCAAGCACAACAAAATCAATGGGAACAAAGAGTTTACCTAGCTTGACCGGGACGTCTTCTACAATACCGACGGGGCGAGTGATGGATCGATCCGCCATGTACAACGTCATCTTTACCGGTTTAGGGTCACCTAAACCGATCTTCCTACACAATGCAAGTGGTATGATGCTCACACTTGCTCCTAAATCACATAACGCATCGTATGTGACATCTCCCACTCCTATGGGAATGCAAAATGACCCCGGATCCTTCAGCTTTGGGGGCATTTTCTCCTTCATGGTCTTGATGAGATCCGAAGAATCCGAACTCATCTTGACCTCACCGAAGTCCTCTAGCTTCCTCTTGTTGGAGAGGAGCTCCTTCAAGAACTTGCCATAAGCCGGCATACCTACAATAGCATCAATAAATGGTATATTAATATGCAGCTTGCTCATGAGTTCTATGAACTTACCAAACTGTTTATCTAGGCGCGCTCTCGCTCTAGATTGAGGGAATGGTAGGGGAGGTTTATAAGCTGGAGGAGGAACGTAGACATCTTCCTTCTCCTTCCCCTTCTCTTTGTCTTTCTCTACGGGGACTTCAACGAACTTAGGCTGCGGATCGGTGGTAGTCACTCCGCTCCTAGTTGTGATTGCCATCACCCTTCCCTTAGGGTTGTCCTCCGTCTTTCCTGGAAGTTTCCCTTGATTCCTAGGAACTTCCTCCGCATGGCTGAACATTTGGTTTTCTAAAACCTTTTGAGCTTTATCAACCTTAGAAATTTGATCGTCAACCTTAATGATGCGGTTCTCCAACCCTTGAAGCTTTCCCAAAATTGTTTCCAACATGGGATCGGGCTTCTCCTTTCCCGTATTGTTTCCTCCATTAGATGATTGCCCCTGGCTTTTCAAAGGAGTAGAGGAAGAGGAAGGTGGAGTTAGTGAATTAGCATTGGAAGGATAAGAGTTACCGGAATTTTGTTGATTGGAGCACCAATTGTTGTTGTTTGAACCCCTATTGTTGTTCCAATTATTGTTCCGGTTGTTGTTGTTTCCATTCCAATTGTTATTCCGGTTATTGTTGTTGTCCAAATAGCCAACATCCTTCCCTTGTTGCTTTGGGAAGTTGGTCTTGATCGCCTCCTTCAACTCTTTGATCTCATTGTTGAGGGAGAAAATCTGATTTTGAGCTTCATGTGTGAGCTTTGCTCCTTGCTCCACACGATTTCCCTCCACTTTCCGGTGGGAATACTTCTCTATGACTCTTGCTTGCTTCTCAATGAAGTCCCAAGCGTCATCTTCTCTCATGTCCATGAATGTTCCACATGAGAGGGATTGGAGGTTGAATTGCGTCCCCGCATCCAGCCCCTTGTAGTAAATCTCCAGCAATGCAAGCTTGGATATGTCATGATGAGGGCAATCCAATAACAAGTCCTGAAACCTTTCCCATGATTGAAACAAACTTTCGTTAGACCTCATGGAAAATGAATTGATCTTACCTCTAAGTTCCGCCGTTTTGGATGGCGGAAAGAATTTGGTGAGGAACTCCGCGGAAAGGTCTTCCCACGTGTCTAGTTTCCCCCTAGGAAGAGCTTGGTACCAAGACAACGCTTTCCCCTTCAAGGAGAAGAAGAAAGGCTTAAGCTTATAGTTGTTGGTGGTAGCACTCTTCGGTCTCATTGTCTCCATCATACACTCAAAGTTTTGCAAGTGTTGGTGTGGAGATTCAGCGCTTGTCCCGCCAAATTGGTTTTGGCGAACAAGAGTAATAACTTGAGGGTTGAAGCTAAACCCTTGCACATCTTCAGCATCGAAATTCACGCCCAAACGGCGCGGTTGTTGTGTTGGATCCATCCGCTGGCCAAGAGTTCTTGGCTCTTCATCTACACGTTCGATCCTCGCATTCCTAGGTGGAATGCGGCGATTAGCAGCTCCCCGTGGATGGAAATGATTCACATTGATTGTGGGATCAATCTCCTCTAGCGGTGGCATGGAAGAATCACTATCATCAGCGGATGAGTGACCTTTTCTTCTAGATCTTGATGCCCTTCTTGAGGATTTCTTGCTTCCCTTATTCTTAAGGTCGCTTAGTTCTATCCTCATTTGGAAGATCATATCCTGTAGATTGTTAACTTGAGATTGATGACGATCCATTTCATCCCGGCGGAGGTTCTCATTCCATTGGAGTTGAGCTTCCTTCTCCGCCAACTCCGCTTGAAGATCACGTTCGTGTTCTTCAGCCATCTTCTTTTCCTTGCGCTTTTGCCTTAGAGTCCTCTCAAGCTCTTGATCAAGAGGTAAGAGGTCTTCGGTGTTCCTAGACCTGCGCATGCACTCAGAGAAATATCAAATAACGAGAGCAAGCTCCCAAGCTTGACAACCGGCTACCGAATTCGGCCTAAACCAAATCCCCGGCAACGGCGCCAAAAACTTGTTTTCCCCTAAACGTGCGTGCAAATAAGCTTTAAATTTATAAAACTAGAATCAAGCAAGCGAACCCACAGTGTACGGACCGGCGTAGATTAGCAAGTATTCCAGAGTATCAAACACAGGGATTTGGGGAGAAACAAATTCGATTTCAGATTATCAAGCAGGTATATGTGAGAGCTTTGCAAATTATTGGGAAAACAACAATCCTAAAGATCCAAGTATCCAGCTGTGGCTATCGATTCAAGATATTCTTAATGATATAAAGACAAAGTTGAGATATGCAAAGGTATGCTAATGTAAGGTAATCGTACGGTGAAGTTCCAAAAACCTTATATGACTCACCTACAAGACACTCTCTATACAGGTTGTTGAGGCTTCAATATAGAAAGGTTCTAAAGGCAAGAATTAATGTCAAATACCCAAACTTGTAATCCAAGGATCAAGACTAACTTAACCGATTACGGTTGTGACACTCACAATCGAGGTAGAGGTTGTTGAGGCTTCACTACCACCTAGAGAAGGCAAGCCATAAACTAAGTTAAAGCAAATCTTTAACTTTGGATTAAAGTAAAAGCAGGTTCGTAAACTTAAGGGAAATTACGGGTGGATCTTGAGATTCCACGGCCGTGGAACTCAAGAACAAACCGTGATTTAGGGTTCGTCGACGATTCTCTCTAACTCTCAGGGTCTAATCTGTTTATGATCGATCTATCATCATCTAAGCCACAACTATCAACCCTTCACTTTAGAATCGTTAAGGGTTTTTAGCCAACAATCATCATTATGATATCAAATTCAAAGATTAAAAGATTGAAAGATGAAAACTTCCGAAAACTTTCAATAAACTTCAAACCAATCTCAATGTCACAATCAAGAATGAATATTGTCAATAGATTCAGAATAAAGCAAACAATCACAATCTTAGGAAAGAAAGAAGAACGGGAAGTCAATCCGTTTTCTAAATCAAACCTAAACAAGAAGAGAATTCTTCTTGCAACAATCTTCCAAAAACTTCGATCTTCCGTCAATCCGGAAATCTCCACAGCAATCTCCACCAAAAGTGCGAGATTAGGGCAACTCTAAGGAAACGGCAAAATACGTCTTTTGCAAGAATCGCCAAAATCTCCAAAGTGAAGGTGCAAGCGTAACTCTAAAACGAGGTCGCAAAACGCGTCTAAGCGGGGGTAAGCGAGGATGACGGAATCTCCCTACGTCCGTCTTTTTATAGGGCAAGATAAAATATCGGCCCGGCCCAATCTTCAAAAGATCGTGGCTTCAAAATGTGGCGAAAAAAATCGCCAAGATCACGGTTGTGGAAGGTTCCACGACCGTAATTTAGAGCGTGGGAATCAACACGGTTTAAACCATGGATTCCACGACCGTAAAAGCTCCTGGAATGAATCACGCTTCTCCTGCAGGGTTCCACGGCCGTGGAACTGAACGTGGTTCGTAGTACGGCCGTATTTTAGAGCGTGGTTTAGGGTAAGAACGTGATTCTTCCCTAGCCTCGTGCATTTCTGAAGTTGACATCCATTTTGCTCCTAAGAATGCCCTCAATCCATGGACATACTCAATCAACTCATCTTTGCTCAATTCCGTTCGGAAATGGCTCTCAATTACCTATAATCAACATAAAGCTAGCGTAGACATCCATATCGACAATATAGGCAAACTAGCTCACAAATGCAACAATGCTAAATCAAAGACTATCAATATGAATCAAATACACTTAGAAAACGTGCCTAAAATATCACAATATTTCATGCTAACAATCACTTCGAATAGAAACGATAGGTAAGTTTTTCAAAGTTTGCAACTCCTTACAAAGTTTTGAAAACTCATACAAAGCTTCCGAATTTTCCCGTAAGAAAGAGATCCATGTAAAACGAGAAAAATCATCCACAATAATAAGGATGTATTGTTTTCCCTTGGGAGATTTGACACGCATAGGTCCACATAAATCCATATGTAAAAGTTCAATGGGTCGAGAAGAACTTGCAACCTTCTTTGGTTTGAATCAACCTCTTGTTTGTTTACCTTGTGTACATGCCTTACATAGTTCATCAACTTTGAAGTTTAGGTTTGGTAAACCATGTACCAAATCTTTTGAAATAAATTTCTTCATCGTATGCATGCTTACGTGACCAAGTCGCCTATGCCAAAGCCTTCGATCGTCGGTCAAGGCCTTGAGACACGTTAATCTTGTTCCCGGAACTTGGTTAGTGCTTGTTGAATATACATTGTTGCATCTAGGAGTTGTAAGCACGACATCATCAGATAATTTATCTTGAACTTCACATTTTTCTGAATCAAAGATCTCTTTGTTACCTTCGTCACATATTTGAGAGATGCTAAGTAGATTATATCTTAAGTCATCAACAAGATAAACATCATCAATAAAGTTAGATGAATTATAATCGATTTTACCAATGTCAATGACGTTACACTTCCCTTTATCACCAAGAGTAATGGTTCAGATGATTGCTTCTTTAAATCTGAAAACAATGAGTCTTTTCCACTCATATGTCTTGAGAAACCACTATCTAATATCCATTTATGCTCCTTAACCTTGGTGGTATCTTGTAAAACAGCAAACTTTAACCTTTTTGGGTAGACCAAATGTCATATTTTAGTCCATATTCATGTTCAATCATGTTTGGTTGTCTACTACCTTAGGAACCCAGATTTGCTTAACTTGTTTCCTTAGACATAGAGGATAAATGTTTCTTGGATCTGTGTAGTTAAGTGGGGAGTGATGATGCCAAAACTCTTTGAAGAACCGAATAGGTGAATAATAAGGATATAAATACTCTAGAAGGGGGTTGAATAGAGTATGAGAACTTTTCGCAATATCGTATATCAAGGCTTTGAAACTAATCTCAAGGCCTTAAAGTCGATCTATGCGCTTAGTGACAAAACTGTTTCTCAAGACTTTGAAAGGGATTTCAAGTCCTTGACTTCGAAACCTGCAAAATAAGGTTAGTCAAAATTTAAGCGATAGAAAGTGCGGACTAGAAAAGATCGACACGACGATATGTTTACGAAGTTCGGCCCTAACAACCTACTCTCTGCCTAGGGTTTCAGGCCCTAGGATTCTAACTATCTATTATCTGCTTTTTGTGAGTCCTAAATACAACCTAGAAGAACTTCTCTTCTTTTGTCAATGTAGTCTCAATGCTACAATCTAGTTAACTCCATTCTAGCAATAATAGCCTAGTTACATCGCAGAGTAACACACTCAAGTATAACACTCTCTAGATATGTCAACGGAGCTTTTGTGTTTATCTTAACTCTAAGGAAGTATATGAATGTAAGCTTAAAGAGGAAGAAAAACTTTTGAAACAATGAAGATGTTTGATCGCTTGAAGACTTGATTTCTTATCCGTGTAAGCTCATTGTTTTCTTCTTCAATCGCCATCTTCATTTATAGTATTCCATGGAGATCTTCTTAGCCGTTGTAAGATAGCCGTTGTAGCGTTCTTCTTTTTCCATGGAATACGCTGCTTGGTTGAGGTGAAGTAGCCGTTGTAAGATTTTCTTTCATCTAGATCTTCTCTCTTCTACTTCTTCTCTTTGACGCTCACTGATGATCTTCATCACCGTGATCTTCTCTTTTGGAAATATCGTTGAAGATCTTTACTTCCGTTGAAGATTATTGCTTAAAATCCGAGATCTTCTCACTCGGAAGCCGTTGGAGATCTTCCTTTAGATAGCCGAGATCTTCTTGTTGTAGATGTGCCGAGATCTTCTCTTAATCAAATCTTCTCAAATTTTCTAACTCTTACGGTTGAGATCTTCTTGTTTTGGTCGTTGAGATATGTGTATCTTGTAGTGAAACCCTTAGCTGAATTCTTCCTTTGTAATGCTTTTCAAGGCTTTCGAGTTCGTCCTTTGTAATGCTTTTCAAGGCGTGAGTTCTTCCTTTGAAATGCTTTTCAAGGCCTGCACACATTTGAACAAACACACTAGGACATGCAATCTAGAAATATAATCGATATGTGTTAGTTTATTAAACCGCATATATGTTAAGTCTTCCATCATTCACATAAAATAATTCATAATGAAGGTGGAGTTATCACTCTTGTCTTCGACTCCCTCTAAAGATGTTTGTTGGATACAAGAAAAAGAGAAGTTTAGTTTCTCTAGTTTGACAGAAGAATGTAGGAAAGGAAGGGAGTCTAGGGTCTTACACTTGTTGGATCTAATGATAGGGCAACGGATGATCCCTTGTGTGCACATACGCAAATGAGGGGATCTTGGTTCACTTCTCACGTCACCAATGAAGGATCTTGATGCTGGTTGTCTATCGCTCCCGACAGAGATACGGTACATAGTCTGGACAATCGTTGGGGTACCGAGTGTGTCTGATGGTATAGTGGAGACGAAGGAGAGAATTGAAGATAGACTGCCAGGGAGAAAAAGGATGGGGAGCAACATTAGGTTAGAAGGAGGGCTCGATGCATGTGGACGTGAAGGGGGAAATGAGGTGTCTCTTAGTTGAGCAAGGCATGTATGTACTCGCCTCCCCCTAGCAGCGAGATGTCCGCTCCAGAAATGGAAACAAAGAGGCCATGATATGCTAGAGGAGGAAGGAGAGAGATCCGGACACGCGTGGAGGTGAAGCAAGGGTTGCTATGTTGCGGGCGTGAGTTGGGATGGAGACAGCTGGGCGCTTCACTGTTGGGCCGGGTTCTAAGCAAGCGGAGGTAAAGGTTGGCGCTTCTCCCATGCTAGCCCAGAAGGAGTGCAGGCGCAATTAGTCTTGCGTAGGAGGTGGGTGGCCGGCCATCAGCCTTGTTTTGGGCCTTGTCCAAAACTTGTCATGACTTTGTCAAGCCTTGTCTTGATTTTGTCAAAAACTCGGCATGACTTTGTCAAATGGCCAAAGTCCTTAGTGTTTGCAAGTGTTTCTTAGAAGAATTTTATATGATTAAGACTTCACATAAAATCATAGAAGTTGATGAAGAACATTTTCTGTGATTAACTCTTCACATAAAATGATAGAATTTGACAATTAAAGGAATTAGGTAAGGTGTACAACGGTTGAGATGGTCAAGTCTAGTAAGACTCAGAAAATAACGGAAATAATATTTCCGGGTATTACAAGTGCAATCAATGGAAACTAATCTAAACTCAGTAAAATTGGAATTAATTATCAAGGATTACAAGTGCGTGGTCTAAAATCATTCTAAATTGTTTTTACTAATAATAACTCAGTAAAATTGGAATTATTACATTTACGATCTTCTATAATCTAAACTCAAAAATGCTCAGACAAATAAAAGTAACAAGTGTGTAGTCTAAACTCAGTAACCCAACTAATCTATATACTTATTACATTTAAGATCTTTAGTAATCTAAACTCAGTTATGGAATTAATTCGTACTAATAACTATTCTAGAATTGAAGAAACACTACTTCTCACGCCAACAACATAACTAATCTAAACTCAGTAAATCTTTGTTTGTCTAGGTTTACATGCTACAAAAGTGCCAAGATCTTGCAAACTAAGAAAGATGAAAATGCACAATATTAACAACACAAGAAAGTAAGATGAAAAAGCACAAATTTGTGTATCTGGAAAACAAGTTGTAGGCTCATATAACAACTTATGAGACTAACTACCGTTGTTTCATAGGCTCATTTAACAACTTATGAAAGCTACCAGTGTTGTGATTGTTTTTTTTTTGCACATTATGCCAAGTGATAAACTAAATTGTTTTGCTGGATACTTTAATAAGGTAAATCACACACCAATATTAACAAACAAACAATACCTAACACAACTGTGTAACATAACTAATCTAAAACTAGTAACTAATCTAAACTCAGTAAAATTGCAAGAATAGAGGTATGCGGGTTTCAAGAACAATTTCCATTATTACTAATCCAAACTCATCAACACAACTACTTAAGTCATTTACACAAGAATTTGGTTTTCCAATCACATGAAGGAGCGTGTTGAAACTAATCAGGTTAGTACAAATTTTACTAAAGCTCATCAGTTAACCCTAGAATTGAAAACCCTAGAATTGAAACAACACCACAATTGAAAAACAATGATTGTGATGGATGAAAAAAAGGTAACGAGAGGTCACAAACGCACAATATATACCTGGTTATACTGTGAATAACTTTAAAACCGAAGGACAACGGTGTCATTTCGACCACAAAACACTAGTATTTTACGAGAACCCTCCCGTAAATATTTCAAAAACCCACCAAAATACTAGTAACTGGTATTTTCGTTCTGTCCAAACACTTAAAAATACTCTACACAGCCTCCATCTTCGTCCACAAAACCAGACTCGTTATAATTTTTAAAAGTTTTACGTTGCGAAAATACACAATAATGCAGTCGCATGAAAGTCAGATTGCCGCGCAGGAAGCTATTCGGTTACAATTTACAACCAAAGGACTCATGGAGGGCACTCTTGCCTGCTTCGGTTGATAGTGTGGTGCTCGACCGAGACTCTTCTGCCGCCAAACGTCTTGTTTCCTCCGACGGGCCGGTACTGGGATCAGTGCTTTCACAGAAAATCCACCATACGCGGCGACCGATCTGAAGTAAATCGAAGAAGTATTTTCGATTCGGCTTTGTAACGGCTATATTCTGTACTTGTGGTTGGTTGGTTCTTTATGTTCGTGGTGGGAAGAGAGGGAGTGATGTCCGCGCCCTCAATTTCACTGGTGAGGGTATGGAGGACTGCTTTTCTCACTCTCAGGGACGAAACCCTAACCCTAACCCCTCGTCCCTCCGGTATCTCATCCTCCTCCATTGGTCTCATCGACGATCTCATCCTCTCACAGTCTCGATCCTTATCCTCTGCTGCTCCTCAACTCCCATCTAGCGAGGTTTTGTGCTCACTCTTCCCAATTCCCATCTGTCAATTAGGTCTATCGCTTGTCCATTTTGCTGAATTTCATATTTTTCTTCAATGTAGGTTTCATCCGATTTGCTGTTTCTCTTAGATTTGGCTGCTGCGAATTGTAATGAAGATGCAGCTCAAGTCTTAGCTTCTGTTTGTCTTTTGGTAAGTTATTACTGGAATGGAGGAAATTGGTGTTGTTGCGCTAGTTTCTTATTGTCTTTCGTGTGTTGGTGTAGATTCGTGATGTTGCCATCGCTATCCGTCTTCAGCTCACTTCCTCGTCTTGGGCTCAGATGTTGGACTGTTTTGCCAAATTGATGAAGTTTTTCCTTCACAAGAAAACACTTTCCTTGGGGATTGCCGCTATTGATAAAGCCCCGTTAATTTGTCTTGATATTTCGAGGTCTCTATTTACCTCTCTATTGCATTGTCTACTCTAGTCTTATGATTGCTGAGAACTTGCTTAACAGTTGGACAAAGTAAGGTGACCATGTTTTTTGTTTAGTAGAGTTAGTACTGTCTAACTGTTAGTTGCAAAGACTTAGATATGGCAACTTAGGAAAGACTTACAATAATTATATTTTTCTCTTTTTGGTGAACTTAGGAGTGGTTTCTAGATATCGTAAAATGTATTTTATATGCTCTGTGGAGTTGGAAAGAGGAAAGAAGGAAAAAAAGAAAGGTATTACCCTTCTTGTGTACCTTTAAACGAATCTCTTCATGAACTCTCGTTTGTATTTATCTTTGCTCCTTTATGAAGTATGACAACTTTTAGAGAGGAGAATACTCGTATTCTGGAGGGACCTATTTTATAAGGTGATTTTGAAGTGCAGTAGAGATGGCCTTGGAGTTTGGAGTCATAATGAGATCACAATGGCTCTTCTAAGAAATCACAAGGAATTTTTCTAGCTTGAATTAACCTTTATTGAAGACTTCCTGGGATTTACAACCAAGAGTTTTTAGAGTTAGACCATATAGGAAATTGCTGGCTGTGGTTTACCATATACCAGAGGAGAACTCTTTGGATAATACAGTGCAATACCTTGCGGGTCTCACATTATTGCTCCCCCCACCCGAAAAAAGTAAAGATAAATTGTTTTAGAGGTTTCCAGGTCTTACAGTTTCTTTGCTTGTTATGATTATTTCAGGCATCTCATTGGTTTGGACTCACGGAGAAGTTCACTTTCTGAAAACATTCAATTGTTGAAGTTTCTTCTCTATGTTGTTCAGTGTTGCAACCCTGAGTTATATAGCACTTCTTATGAAAGTAGTAATGAAATTTGCAAGTCTAATAATGGAACATGGTTTCCCAAATGGAGCTGCATATGGAAGGTTCAGACCACTGCTTTTTGGATGGTTGGTGAGGTATTCTCAAATGTTGGATCTTCACTGCCTGTTGAGGTCTGGCAGACCGCTCTTGAGGTGATAGTTCTTATTTTTGTTGATTATAGTTTGAAAAAAAGCATAAAATAACCCTCTTTATTTTTGTAATCAGGTTCTTCGAAAGGTGGCAGATCTGTTGTTGTCAAAGAATGCATTTATGGAGGACAGTAACTTTGCCAGGTGTTGGTTCCCATTCTTTCTTATTTATTTGTGTTTGCTGAAGTTGATATGGTCAGTTTCTTGATAGCTTTGTATGTCCATTTGAGGCTTCTATCCTAAAATTTCTATGTTTCACAAGTTAGAGGTTTTATTGTGACTTCGACATGGGGTATTCTGTAGACCTCTTATTTATTTGTTTTTTTCCAGTCAGCTTACATTGTACCTCCCTCCACCTAAAAAGTAGTTTTGAACATGACAAATTGGAATCATAACCTGTTAGCCATTGGGGAATTCATAGAGGGTGTTAAACATGGCTTAATGAGATTATGCGAAGTGCTGGATAATGGGCCTAGTGAAGTTTTCAAGTTTTATAATGGGCCTGGTGATAATGACATGAGTTTAAATAATTTTCCATAAGATAAAGGAAATGGGGTGAGATAAAGGTGGTGCCAGTTCTCAACTACTCTTTCCTTTTCATAATTTTGATACGGAAGTTGTAGAGACATCTTAAGAGAAGCGATAATACAAGGAAATGATGCAATTGACTAAGAGGATTATGTGAAGTTTAATGCACTGTTGTGTTTGTAAGAATATTTTCTTTTGAAAATGCCCCCTCCCCCCTCCCTGTTAGCTCAGTCAAAGGTGCTTCCTCAAAAATAAATGCATCTTTCAGTTCATTCCCCCTCTTGAGAGAGAAAATGAGTCACAGTAGTTTCTAGTCAATTCCTCATATAACAATAGCATCACAACATGTGTTTTTTCTGGGCTAATACTGTTCTGCCTTCAAACAAATCAAGGATCGGACGGTTTCAACAAAACTGATAAAAACTGAAGTTCAGGTTATTTCTGTATAAATTGTGATACGAAGGCAGCAGTGTTGGGTAATTATTATATTTATTTATCTGTTCACTTGGATAATAGATTTGATTTTGTGGATGGGATCTGAAGAGCTTGTATTCAAACTTGATTGTGGTGGGATGGAACCGTGGAAGTGGGGTAGTTAGTGAGTAATATGATTATGTTTCTATTGAAGCCAGTATCACTTGATCTGCATTTTCTTGGGATTTGTTCATTCTGTAGGTATTATGCTTCTTTTCTGGACTGTCTTCATCTTGTTCTCGCAAATCGTAAAGGTTCTCTTTCTGACCATGTAAGTACATTAATAGGGTGATACTAATTGGTGTATAATCTTACGCTGCTTCTCCTCCACTGATATAATATTTTGTTTTTGCATCTTTAACCACCAATCAAATTTTCGCAGGTGGCTGCTTTTATAGCAACACTACGCGTGTTCTTGACGTATGGCCCAAGCAATGTCAAGGTATTGACTAGCCAAAAGAACAACATCCTGACTTCTTCGAGCTGCAGTATGAAATCTGGAGGGACAGACAAGGGTAACTCCGGCGTCTACAAGCCACCTCACTTGCGCAATAGATTGCTTGAGCAATCTGCTGCTCAGCCTTCCAAAATATTAATAAGCCAGCACTTATCGATAGAGGATTTTACATCATCAGATTCTGATTATAGTGACAACGAGAGATCAGCTGATGATCCTCAACTTGCAAGGAACAAAAAGGCAAGAACAGCTGCCATAATGTGTATTCAGGTGATTCTCTTTGTTGCCTTTGTGTTTTCCTGTTCTACAACTTGTCCCCTGGCTTCTGGCAAGAGCAGCTGCCATAATATAAAAGGACCCTGTGTGCTATTTAGAGTAAGAGTTGCTTCCCGTGGTTAATAATTGAGAGTGAATAGAGAAGAATTTGTGTATTATTGAGGGGCAATAAAATAAGCCTCTATTTATAACTACACAGAGAATTTGTGCAGGGACATAATAATAACTCTTCTAGGTGGCTATATCTAGGAACTTCCACAATATTTTTTTAGAGAATAAACAATAACTACTAATAAATGCATAAAAGTAACTTTACGTAGGGACTTTTGACTTTATATAATTGCTGTTATAGCAGTATTATCAGCACACCCCCATGCAGATTCTGAAAAAATGGCACTATTTTCGAATATAATATTATCTATAATATTTAGTTTTTGGTCGTAGTGCAAAAGAAGATTTGACTGAAGATAAGAATATTACAGGTTGTAATTAAGGAATATGCAAGTCAAATTAGAAGCAACCTTCCAGAATCATGAAATCAAATATGTGGTTTCAGTGAAAATGACACGTGGTAAAATCCGATATGGCTTAATATAGTGATGCCAAGTGGCATAATTTGAGGTGTCTTAATGTGAGGCTGATATGCGACCTTAATCATTGTTGTTTTTAGTATTATATAGTAGATGTGATCGTATGTGAAGATTCGTTTTTTTGAGGATAATATTTGCTTGTCAAGATTGAGGACTTATGGCTGGAATCAATGGCAAAATCTTCGATACAACTTTGTGTTGGTTATATGTTTGTAGGGGGATGTCTTTTAACACCTAATGTGGAGCCATGCTATGACATGATGTAAAACAATTTTTATAGCTGAAAAAGTGAAACTATGTTTTATCAATTTTTTGTCCTCTCATTGCAAACAGGTATAGTATGTAAGCTGGTTAATTGTTTGTACTATCCTCTTTGTACCTAGCACCTAGCGTGTTTAGTGCAACGTGACTTGTCTCAAATTTTGGTGTCCTCGTATCATTTGAACTTCAGTGAGAAAATTAGTTGAGCGCCTAAGCTGATTTATATGGATTTTGATGTTTTGTGAAGGATCTTTGTGAAGCTGATCCTAAGGCTTTCACTACACAATGGACAATACTTTTACCCACGAATGATGTGCTACATCCAAGGTGGGCTTCTCTTGTTCAAGCTCCGTCTTTTTCTTTTGCCTACTTGGACATTTTTTTTTCTTTTCTTAGTCATTGACATTGTAATGCTTCTCAAGAATAGGAAAACTAGACTATATAACTGGGTTTCATTTATAGGCTTACCTTGTTGTGGAGGGGTACTACTTTATTGAAGAGGGGTTCATTTATTGATCTAGTTTGTTGTGGGGGCAGTCACTCTGAATATAGTAATGCTAAAAAATCAGGATACATCTATATAACATACTAAAATAGAATCCACTAAGGTCACATGTCAACCACCAAGGTATGTCAGACTTTTTTCAATATATTTACAGATATGCCACAAGATATTTACAGATTTGCCAATTTTCTTTTATAAAATAAGCTCAAAAAAAATAATATACAATTAGCAATGCCACAACACGTTTTAAACATGCCACGTAAGAATTTGTTTGACTTATTTACAAATTTGTTACAATATACCTATCAAATCTTTAAAATAAAAAAAAACGTAAGATATTGATAACAAACCAGATCTTCAAAATTTTAACAAACGAGATTTTGAAATCATTTTCACATTTTTAAAACTATGTTTTTATAATTTTTTTTAAAAATAATATAAGCACATATTAAAATTTTATTTCATTTTCTTCTCCTTATTTTTTAATTTTTCGAAATTTAATTTTTTAAGTTAAATATTGAATATAATTTTTAATTTCGAATTTTATATCATAGTTTGTTTTCTTATTTTTTTAATTTTTTAATTAATTTTTTAATTTATTTTAGTTTCAATATTTTTCAATAAATCTATATATTATACTAAAACAACCCTAATTTTTTCGATTTATTTACACATTTTTTAAATTTAAAACTAAATCAAATTTTACACCTCTAACTTTATGTAAGTAAGGATGTGATTGAATTTTATTTCAAAAAATTATATTATCCATCCATCTTGGCATTATTTTTTTTGTAGTTCTTAAATCTTATCCAACAAAATTGTTGTTGATACATCCCACATGTTACAAATTTTTCAACGTACATTTATAATTTTTGAACAACTAAATATCATAACTAATAATTTTCACTTAATTATTAAGTTATAACAATATCACAATTTTATTGTTGATAATTATCTATCACAATTTTATTGTTGATAATTATCTATACAATTAGTTTGTTTGTTTCTTAATAAAAGTAGTTTATAGTTGATTCGACAGTCAAAAAAGTTAATTTTTACCATCTTTTAACTTTTTAAAAATTCATATGTTATTTTTAAAATCAATTCAATCTTTTCTAGATAATTTTTTATAATAAATAACTAAGTTTTATAAATTATATTGAGGTATAAATACAATACTCTAACAATAATATTTTTAATGTATTTTTACTTATGTCCTTTCATTTTATAAATTTTTTAATTTAATCCTCACAACATGATGTTAGTCGTATTAGTTAATAAAAAATGACTAAGTTTGGATGAAAAGGTTTTTCTTAGTCTTAAATACTTTTTATAAATTAATATCCAATACATAATGTATAAAATTAAAAATATAATACTTTTTTATTTAAACAAAACCCGCACAAAGTGCGGGCACTAAACTAGTTGTTCATAAATATTACTTGGTCACCTGCAGGAAGTGTGAGACAACGTTGATGGCCTGTTTGATGTTTGATCCCCATCTGAAGGTATTAGTTCTCAACATTTGATAATAAATGCTATTCTAGGACATATTCCATTATTTTTTTCTTTCTTTTCCCCATCAGAACAATACCACCAATAAAGAGATTTAATGCAGGTTGTCATTATGTTCTACTGACGTCACTTTCCTTTTGATCTGTTTCAAGGTGTATTTTGTAACCCCTTTATTTCTTTGTATTGATCAGGTTCGTCTTGCCGCTGCGGCAGCCATTGCAGCCATGTTAGAAGGGGCTTCTTCTGTTCTTCTTCAGGTTGCAGAATACAAGGATTCCAATAGATGTGGGTCTTATTTGTCACTTTCAAGCTCTCTTGGTCACATACTGATGCAACTTCATACTGGTAAAGAACTAAAGATGATATGATTTGTCCTAACTAATGTTTTTTTTTTGTCTTGGGATAGTCATGCTTATTAATTGCTGTATGTCTTTTGCATTTTAAGTTTTGTTCTTTTGCTTCTGTTGATTCTAATGCTATAGGCATTCTGCATTTGATTGAACGTGAAACAAATACTGGATTGCTGACATCCGTGCTCAAGATACTCATGCTTCTGATCACATCTACACCGTAATGACACTTCCCCTTCCATCATTTCTTGTATATTATGTACAGTTACATTAGCTATTTTGAAATTGTGACAAGCTTCTTTTCAGTATCCACTGTGATCACCCTTATTCCTATGTACATTAGTAAATTCCCCCGTACTCTTGTAGTAAATATTCTTCACTCATAATATGGAAGAACTTCTTAAATAATCATGGAAGAAACTAAAGAAAATCCTGAATTTATCTTATGCTCTCTGCTTGAATAGTTATATGCACAGATATAATCCAATCAGGTAAGTGTAATTTGGCCAGTTCAGAGTGGATTAGAAGCTTCTGAATTGCTTAAATAGTTCAGCCTGAATAGGAGTGAAGGGGAGTTTACCGTGATAGTTAAGTGAAGAAGGTTGAACTTACACTCACTAGTGCATACTGATCATCCAATTACTTTATTCTTCTTTGAAGTCTACCTTTGAATTAAATAAATATTAAATTACCTTACCTCAGAGTTAGTCCCACTTTGAAGGTAATATAGTATCTGGTTGAATAATTATATGCACAAATATTATCCAATCGTGTAAGTGTTATTGGTCCGGTTCAAAGTGAAAAGAAAGCAGCTGAAGCAATAAAATGGTCCATTATAAATTGTAGTTAACATAATTTCTATATGATAGTTAAGTGCAGAAGTCTGATTCAAATTGAACTTACATCCACAAATGCATACGGCTAATCAGATTACTTTTATCCTTCTTTGAAGTCTACCTTGCTTAAATAGTCAGTCGACTCAGTCCATACAAAATAAATATCAGATTTGTTCTTCATCTACCTCCAAGGTCCAGCTATGCGAACATGCTTTATGCACCAGAAAAGTGTGACCCCTTTCCATGTGTAGATAACACTGTTTATGTTTACCTCTGGTACTCTAGTGAACACTAGAAGAGAGGAGACAATACCACCTGTCAGTTTGGCATTTCAAAAGTGCATAATAAATATCAGATTACTTCTATTCTTCTGTGAAGTCTACTTTGCAAATCAATTTCTTGTAGTATGAGCAATTTATGCATTAAGAAATGCTACCCAAATCCTTCGTGAGATGACTGGATGTTTGATATTTGTTTTTGCTAACTATGCTTCATACAACCACTTTTATATCTATGAAAACAGGAAGGTAGTTCCTAGAAGAAAAACTGCTTACTAAATTGAAAATCTTACTTGAGCATCTATGTTGTACTGCTCATTGATGTTTATTTTTGTATAGGTATTCAAGGATGCCTCCAGAAATGCTACCAATGGTTCTATCTTCTCTACATGAAAGGGTCGTTGAAGGATTTCGGGTCAAAAGTGATCAAACTGGTTTGCAGGTTAGTTTGTCAGATTACTAGTTTGTTGTAACTTATTTTTTCATCCTTACCTTGTTTGAGTGGATTGTCTCTCTGTTCAGGCCATTGCTCTTAGCTGTGTAACTGCGCTTTTATCTGTCTCACCTTGCTCTGCCCATGTTGAGGTGATGTTTCAAGATGAAATATCCACAGGTTTGTTTAATTTTTCTGGACACCGTGTTTCTGTTTTTTACATATATTATACTGGGCGCTGATCCGTAATATCAATCCAGTCTTGTTTACCGCTTCCATATGTTATGTTGCAAAGTATTCCTTATGAATCTCCAAAGGAATTATGTGAAAAATCATAAATAACATCGAAAATATTTCATTTTGGTCAAGATGATCATTAGGGTTTTGATGTTAGGGGACTCCCAAATCCAAATGGCTGCCATATGTTTTAGGCCATTGAGCATGTCTTCTTATAGTTCCATTTGCAAATAGTGCACAAATGATGTTCTCTTAGGTACTTCAGTTTTTCAAGATGGGTATGCCATGGTGGGACAGTAGACACTTTTGTAGAGTGATTATCTATGAAATGCAATTTGGAACTGCTTTCTGTTGGGTATGTGATTGCCTGCTCTTTTTTTTCATACTGATGCTATATTGTTTAGTACACATGAAATCTTCTAGGTTTGACCATGGGGAAACAAGGAGCTGGTGTTTTGAGTACTCTGTTTCAACATGCTGACTGGTCAAGAAACCCTGCAATATCTTTTGAGGCCCTCCAGGTAACATGGAACTTGAAAAATAACTTTCTTATGGAGCACATGTTTATTTTGGCTGGTAAAGGAAACTGGGGCCTTGTAGCTTCCTATTTCTGTTGATAAAGCACCAAGTTATTGAGAGGTTATGAGGTTTTTCGATGGCTCTGTTGGTTCATCAATTGCACATGTTTCCTCTCTCATGGGATTCTTATATTCATGCTTTATGAAAAACTTGTTTGGTGTTCCTCTTTTCTGGTGATTAAATCTGACCTTTATGGGCACTTTCCTTCTGAAAATACCTTTAGCGAAACGGGGACCATGTACAGATGTGTGTCTTAGTGATGACCTCATTTACTTCTTCTTAAGCTGTATGTACATGTATAAAAGAATGATGCAAGGATTTCTTTTCTTTTGCAGGCCCTTAGAGCTGCCTGTCACAATTATCCTAATTCAGTGCTTGCTTGTTGGATACAAGTTTCAGGCCTTCTTAAAAGTTATCTGAGGCCTGATGTTCAAGCTCCTTTAGTTAATGGGTCTGTTGGGAGTGGTGGTGGATTGAGTACTGAAAAGGTTATCGCAGCTTCTGTGAAGGTATAGCATCCTGCACATATTAATATAATCAGTATATTTTGTCATAAATGTTATTTGCAGCTGAGCTGTAATGTAAGACGGACAAAAACAGTTGGTTTCAGCCTTTCCAACATGCAAGTTCTATCTTTGAGCCTAAGAGGCGCAGATATATGTTTCTTCCCGTATCTATGTGCTGAATTTAACCCCAAGCTTTCCATGCCTTTTTATTGATGTATGTATATTTTGCTTTCTTTATGAAATTCTTGTGATTAAACATCAGTGCGTTTGATTGTATAACCTATATTTTCCCCATTCACTGATATACAGTTTGCAGTTTATACCTGTTGTTAGCCCCTTTTATGCATCTATAGATCATGTATCACAATTTCCCAGGTCGCGGATGAGTTTCTTCGTGCAATAACTGGATTTAGAGGAACTGAGGATATTGATGGTGATAAGCTAGTGGAAACTCCCTTCTCGGATGATCTTAAAAGGGATAAAAGAATATCATCAGCACCATCATATGGAGCAGAGAGTCTGAAGGACAATTTGGATGAGTCAAAATTATGCACATCAGGAGTCATGGAGTGGAATGAAGCAATTGAAAAGCATCTTGCCTTGACTTTGCGCCATACGTCCGCAATGGTTAGTTGATATTATTCATTTAGAATGTGCTTTTGCTTGGTCATGGCTGTTTAGTACCTCTGTATTGTTTCAAAAGGTAACCTGCTCATGTCCACCCCCCAAACCATCAATTTTTTGGAGGACGTGGTCTGATTTAGTCCCTCGTTGACAAGAAACACCTAGCCTCTAGTGGCAAATAAGCAGCAAAGTGCAGGCTTTCCAGTTGTTTTCTACATTCCTTTCCAGATTCATCCCTGGTACTCTAAACTTTTTCAGAAGTTGCGTTTTCAGTTGCTTTCTTCCGACTTTATTTTTTATGTTGTTTTTCTTTTGACTAAAAAATGAGAGCAAAAGAGCAGGTTCCAGATGTTTTCTACTGATTATAAAAGAGTAGGGAAAACTGCTCTCTCTCACTCTCTCTGCTTTTTTCTTTGTTTAATATTGTGCTTGACTGAACATTTCATAAAAATCTTTGCTATCAATCAAACATGTTGAACTTTCTTACCAGAGGGTATCATTTTTGCATGTTCTTCTTTATCCTTCTCCCACTTTTTTTTATCTGCAATTTCTTTCTTCTGATTCTCTCTTTTCGGGTTTCTTTTTGTTTTGTATATGAAAGGTCAGGGCTGCATCAGTCACTTGTTTTGCTGGCATAACTTCTGCTGTTTTCTTTTCCCTGAAAGAAAATAAACAGGAGTTTGTTCTTTTATCCTGTGTAAGTATCCTCATTATTTAGTTGTTTCCTTAAGTTTCGAAAGTTGGAGATGTGTATCTTGTCACATTGTTCTCTGTCGTTTTAAAATTGCAGATGGATGCTGCCCTGAATGATGAGGTCCCTTCAGTCAGATCAGCTGCTTGTCGGGCTATTGGTGTTATTGCATGTTTCCCTGACATTTCTAGGAGGTCAGTTTGGAGATGAAATCTTGACATATATTATTCAAAGAACAGTCGACTTGTGGATTCCTAACCTTGTACCTTAATCATATAGTGCAGAGATCCTTCAAAAATTTGTTAATGCTGCTGAGATCAATACTCACCATCACTTAATCTCGGTATGTTGATGCTCAGTTTAGTTTTCTGTTCATCATATTGACATGTATATCAATTCAAGTGTTTTGTGATGCTGTTTAGGTCCGTATTCCAGCTTCGTGGGCCATAGCAAACATATGCGATTCCCTACGCCACTGCTTTGATTCGTTTCTAGGTTAGCACTGTGTATGCTTTACCTTTAAATTATTTTTTTTTGAAGGCTGTACAAAATATTGACTCACTGTGGCTGTCTGGTGCTTTTAGCTGTGAAAAAATTATTCTTACTCCGGTGTTAGTGTTATATGCTGAATTGACCATTTTCTGATTCTTCATCCAAGGTTTCCAGCTGAATTTCCAAATTGTGGAATCACTATCTAAATGTGCCCTGCGGCTTACAAAAGATGGGGACAAGGTAACTTGTTTGCATCATAAACCATTTTAGCAGCTTCTTGCCGATCAAGATTTATTGTCAAAGACCTTTCTTAGGGTTTCTTGCTTCCTTATGCTTCTTTCTACACAATTTTTTTAATTAATGTTTTTGGTAACTGCCACCTTTAAAATTTGTGTTTTTCTCAAACCACCTTTTAAAACTGTTTGAAAGTAAAATCACCTCTTAAAATTGTTTTAACGTAAAATCACCTTATATAATGTGTTTCCTAAATAGAACCATCAATAATAGTTTGATAAAGAAAATCTTAGATTAGTTGATTGAAGTGCCCTTGGTTAGTTTATTTATTGGTGTAGTTATTTGTTTTGAAACATTTCATTATTAGATTGATATTTTCAGCAAAAAACAACTTTTTATAATACTCTTTGTTCCCATAAAACCACCTCATAAATCTTTTTTGTCAAATTTTAACTACCTATATTACTGTTTTCAATCACTTTCTGGTCATATATTACATGCTCTTGACTGAAATACCCTATTATCATTAATTATTTAATTCAATATTTTTTGTAAAAATTACTTTTTTTGACAAAAATAATAATTAAAAAAAACTATTATTGGTTGATGGGTAAACATATTTTAGAAAAGAATATTTTTCATAATATATTAAATAAAATAAACAAGTACAGTGAAGTCAATATGATGGAACATGTGACCAACAATTAGGTGATTTAATTCGATGAAATAAGCTTGATATGGTGGTTTTATTTATGAAAAAAGTAAAAGGCTGTTATTTAAAAAAAAAAGTATTCTAAAAAGTGTTTTTTCTTGATGTAAAACTCTATTAGATTAAATAACTTTCAAAAATACACCTTTTATTATAAGTTTTTTCAAACTGTCACAAACTACCTTTTACTATTTTTATTATTTATGGAACGCCTTATTTTAATGTATTATTTGATTTTTATAGCAAAGTTGATATTCTTATACAATCTAAATAAGGCGGCCGACTTTAGTGAGTTGGTTCTAGAATAACACGAATCCACAAAATTTTGTATATTAATCCGTATACAAAAATACCTATTTAGGATTTGTTAATGTGTTGGACATCATCTATCATCAAACATTCTATTGCAAAGTAACCACAAATATTGACATTGATTTATCTACAGGTAAAATCAAATGCTGTGAGAGCTCTAGGGAATATTGCTAGGATTGTGCCATTTGCCAGTCCGACAACCTGCAATTTTGAGAAGGTTCCAGCAAGTTGTTCTCGGGAGGATCACCTTGGTGCTTTGTCCGTCTTGGATCCATCACCCAATTCTGTGGGCAATATAAAATTGCTTGAACAAATTGTGCAAGCATTTCTTTCATGCATCACAACTGGAAACGTGAAGGTAGGTAACCTCAACGTTATCCGGTAGAAGTCCCTTTCTTTCATCTCTAGCTCTTTAACTCAACTTGTGATCTTACATAGGTTCAATGGAATGTATGCCATGCATTGAGCAATTTGTTTCTCAACGAGTGGGTGCAATTGCAACACATGGAGTGGTAAGTTGATTGAATCAGTTTTCATCAATATATATGACTATACAAAGTGTTTCTGAATTTTTCTCTCCAATTACAAATGCCTATTCCTTATTCGCGAAGGAGACAACAAAGATATAGCTGGTTAGAACTATTTCTATGGACTAATATAGCTAGCTATATTGGAACATTGTGGTCTCTTTCTGTCCCCATTCTAGCAAATTCATTCTTCTCAAATACTTTGTGTCCTTTTCTTTGATATTGATGGATTTTATGTTTATTTGTAATATACTGGTTTAGTTTTATGGGATGGTTTTAACACGTTAGGTGGGAATCTTACCTATGGTCACTGTAATGCATTGACTGATTACTCGTGTCTTGTGATTGGCGGGACTGTTGGTATGCTGATTACTTGATTAGAATATACGAGCTGCTTGTTCACAGATTTTTTTGGACTGCAGAAAATTGAGGATGTCCAACCATTAAATATATTGGTTTTTAGCGGTTCAAATTTTATTCCATTTTGTCCATTCTCACTAATCACCAGAAGAGAAAAGAAGCTTGAACCATAAGTTTGACATCATAATTTCTCCCTTTTCCTTAGTAGAGGATGGAGTGTACCTATTAATATAATCAGTAGGATATGGGGGAGATATCATGGTATGCATCTTGGGATGGTGAAGAAAGTAAGAGAAAAGATGAGGACCATCATTGGACTCCCTATTCATATGAATTCTGTATTTTAGAAAGACAAACGAACACACCTGCACAACGCATCTGGCCAATCATACTGGTTCTGGTTTATTATCTGCTTGTGACTATGTAAAATATTACTCTTATGAGCTCTCTTCCTCACTCGTGTGGGATTTCTTTTTGTCAGGGCATCATCTGTCTATAGTGTTCTTCTGGTATTGCTTCGTGATTCTTCAAATTTTAAAATCAGGATTCAGGCAGCTGCTGCTTTGGCTGTGCCATCTACAATGCTTGGTGAGTAACATTTATTTGCCCTTTTTCGAGAAAGTCAAACATCAGCTGGAAATTGCACGAATCATTCTTTGTGTACAACTGTACATACATTAAACTAGATTATTGACTGTTCAAAAGATATATTATGCTGGAAATTGCATGAATCATTATTTGTGTACGACTGTACATACATTAAACTAGATTATTGACTGTGAAAAAAATATATTTTGTTATATGAACCTATAAAAATAGTGGACATCCTTGAGTCTTCTTGACTGCAGCCACTCCACCATTATAAAGAAGGGGCAACAGAAACCGATTTCATCTTGATCACTGTTTTTTGGCACTGGATGTGGTCTTCTTTGTGTTTGGTGATTTCTCGACCAACAGTTCAATCTGATCACAATTTTGTGTGGAACACAATTTGATCACGTGACGGATTTGGATAGTGCTTTTCTTTTTTTACCTTCCCTTTTTTCATTTTGATGTTGAGTCAAGATAGTGCTAATTTTTTGTTTCACAGATTACGGCAGATCATTCTCAGATGTTGTTCAAGGTGTGGAACACGTCATTGAAAATTTATGCTCTGGTCACAGTTCAGCACCATCTAATTTCAAGTATAAAATATCGCTGGAGAAACAGGTCAGTATGTTGGATTGTTTCTGCTTTATATTCTAAAGTTCTTGTCGCATGAACCATAGCTCATTAACTTGGATTCCATCTCAGTATATCTTTAATTTACCAGGTTCCTTTTCTAGCTGTCACTTCACCCTTCCCTATAAAGTTAGGGGGTATATGCACTCTATTCTGGAAATTGCTCGGAGTCATGGTCCTTGATAACGCCTAACCTAATCAACGTAAAAGATCTTTACTTCATAATTGCACAAAGTCTTCTTGCTCTCCAAATTTACTGTATAAAAAGAAAACCAAGTCTGTTGCTACATATATTCCCTAAAGGGTGGTCTAGATCTGTTCCAAATGGTGATTAAAAATATCTTTTGTACTATCGGGAGTTCCTAAAATGGAGAACTCTTGTATGCAAAATAAAAAGAGATGTTGATTATGTATACTACTTACATTAACTGTATGCTTTCCCTTGTTTGAGTAATTTGACTGTATTGATGATTTTGGTTCCCCTATGTAAGATTTCCCCCCCTTGCAACTATTTTGTTATATGTCAGCATCACTGCTTTGAAATATCTTTAATGTTTATAATCTTCGTAGGTCACTTATCTTTCGGTTTTCGTCTGTCTTTTTTTTGCTCATCGTTGCAGTTGACCTTAACGTTGTTGCATATGCTTGGCCTCTGTTCAAACAGCATTGATGAGCCTTTGAAGGAATTTCTCATTAAAGTAAGCAGTTTACTTCCACTTTGTTGTAGTTAAAATCATCTCTCACTTTTCCCCATCTCACTTAATGAATCTTACAGACAGCATATAATTCAAAACGGTAATTATTCAATAGGGAATGACAAGAAACATAGTGTTAATTAGTTCAAGAGTAAAGGAAGATGCGGAAAATGTGGTCAAGTGATAGTGAAGCGCGGCATGTTTGTAAAATCGGTGACTTATTTTAATGCTAGGTCGCACTTGTACTCTTGGATGTGGGCGAGTTTAGATGTCATTAGCACTGACGTTTGATTAACTTGTTACCAATGTTCTCATATGACCCATATAGATCACGGGAATGGAATGGGTATGTAGTGTAATAGTTTTTCTTTCAATCGTGAAGTTAGCATATAGTTGGTCTTTGAATGCCTTGGCTATTCTTGGTTTTACATATTAATAGCTTCTCGATAGAAGAAAGCATTGTCACGAGTAAATGTCTTTCATTGTCCGTTTGATGTCTAAAAGTTCACGTTCTTCGTTGTAGAAAGTATCATTCTTGGAAGAGTGGTTCAGGGGTCTGTGCTCTTCTCTAGAGACAAATACTAGCGAAACCACCACCTCCAAGTCAGACCAAAAAATTGGTATAATATCCAAGGCAATGCAGTCGGTGATTGAAGTATACGAGGGGAAGGAGCAGATTGCTCATGCACGGAGGATGAGGACAGTTCTCAGCACTCTACTAGATCAGTGAAGAGAGCTTATGCCATCGTTCATTGCCATCATATATTTACTGTCCGTAAGTCAACCAAAACAACACAGATAATCATTCTGTGCATCTTTGTTGTAATTTTAATGCTGTGAGGTTTATATGCATGATAAGCTCTTATGTATAGTAAGTTTTGACAAGGACGTTAGTTTATCAACAAATTAGGATAGTAGATACTATTTTTGATACCCAGGTATTTTACCTTGTACCTTGTGTTTGGACCCTTTTGTTACCTTAGCTACAAATGAAGGCCATTCGTGTCCTACATAAACACGTGAATGTATTCTACTGCTTTTTATACGAGATCTATCTCAATGTTTTGGAATTTGTATTAGTTAGTGTAGTATATTTCTTCTTTTTGTCAGTGTCTTTGCCTCGCCTGGTTTGATCAGGTCAAAGCCGCTCTACGTCGGGCTAGGTACTTTGTACCCGATTTGGGGGTGAGGGTTTCTCAATATCAACTTTTAGGTACTTTGTACCCGATTTGGGGTGAGGGTTTCTCAATATTAATTTTTCCATATATCGTAGAGGATATTCAAACTTGATTCTCCCAAATACCACTTAAGGTTGGTATAGTGTGATTCTTATGGAATCGGAAACCGGTTTTGTAAACAATCAAACCGATTTCAACGTTTGGTAGCAAGAATATAAATGGAATGAGTCATTCAAGAGAATGAGTGATTCCATTGCTCCAATATTTTTCATAGTGGCGATAATTTACTATTTATCTTATCACTAAATCAACTGAGTATTTGAATTGTAAAATACTTTTATAATAGTGACAGTAAATCATGATATTTTTATAAACTTCAAGTCAAGATGTCATTATATTTTAGGAAACATGTTTGTGCACAATAAGTCTTCAAAACGAAAATGTAAGATTTGGGTTTACATAGGTTAACACTAACCAATCTATAAATTAGTAAATTTTTGTATCATGAAAAAAATTACATGAAGATGTTTTATATGACAAAATGTCACAACCTTTTGAAAACGAAAAGACATAGCCTAAATTTATCTTAAATTATAAATATGGATCCACAAAGGTGACGGGTGTGATTAGTACACACCCACGTCGGGAGCCAACATTTGACTAAGTACTCACATGGACTATCATTGACAGACCACGTGGCAATGAGCGTTGCTGTTTTTTTTCCAACAACAAACTATACCCGGGTTGCATCAAAATCGGAGCATATAAGGTTTGTTTGGTAAAACAAGATTATCAAAGATTAATGGATATAAAAATAGTTGATTTTTTGGATGAAATGGAAAAATGAACTTGTATGTGTTGGGAACGAGGATTTTAAAATTGATAAAATTATGAAAATAGGTATGAACATAATTTTATTCATGAATCACATGCCTCTCTAAGACCCATCATGTGTTGTTTGATGTGCTTCTTGTCTATATGCTTTTCACCAATGCCTCTCCTCTGTAGCTACTTCCCGTCTCGCCCTTGTTGAAGAATATTTGAAGCTCATAGGATAGCTTATATCATTCATATTATGCTATGGTCAAGCCACAATTCAGTTGGCTAAGCTTAGGTCACAATTATACTAAATAACATATGCATCACATGGTGTTTGCTATTTGCATACATTACCTAGCATAATCATAACATAGATGAATTATCACAAATAGAACCAATCATCCTTTTGTCCCCAACCAATTCTATCTTAGCATGATAGGGATCTAAATAATGCATAATCATCCTCATATTACCTTGTAAGTCTCGCTCGTGAAACATGTTAAAATCGGATGATTTCTTCTCTCTCCTCACTCCTCTTTTTTCCCTCTCACAGACTCCGACATGTTGGTTCTCTCTTTCACTTTACAATCTTCAATTTTCATCTGTTTCTTGCGATCCAGGCATGAAATCGAACCTATTCTGCGTGTTCTATCAAATCCATGCTTATTTCGCCAGATTTGGTTCGTTTTTGAGGATTTTTTTAGCCTAAAAATAATCGTGCCCTAATTTGAATATTTGAGTGAAAATTGTGTTTTTTTGTTGTGTCTTCTTCACATGTTTGTTGTTGATTAGAGTTGTTTGATCATTTGCTATGATTGTTGAGCAATATTTTGCATTATATCGATTTTTGAGAGTTTTTTGATTTACTAACCCTATGAATGCCTTGATGATAATTGAAAATTTAGGTTTTAACATTTTCGGATTATTATGGCAAAAAATTTATTTTCCCATTATTTTCCTATAACAAATTGCTTGCCCAATCCTTTCATTGCACAATATTTATTCATTTAATTTGTTTTGTGCAGGAACATGCCTTCAAGACGAGTTCTCCATGGTGCACTGGAACATTGCACCATCCAACCTTAATAAAAGAGGATTTATCAAGTGTTCTCAAAGTTAAAGATAAGCGTCACCCGCTACTTAGACATGCTAATGATTTGCGACATCAATGCTCGTGAGGACATTTGAGTGGCTTGCAAACAACGGGGGGGTCCCTAAATTACATGACCACCCCGTTCACTAGCTACTTGGAGCCGATCCTGGAGTTCATATCCTCGTTCTATTTTGACGACGTTAGTCATATTCCTGATGGTCGGGTCACACTCCGACTCTTGGGCCTACTACATGAGATGATTGTAAATGAGTTTGGAGCTTGTTTTGGTTTCCCTCTCGGTGGTTTTCACACCCTTCCGAGCAACATTTACGACCCCGCCGCTTTCTAGACCTCCATTTCCGGAGCATAGTTGGTATGAGATCCATTCATTGTGAAGGATTCAAGGATCTACCACCCATTGATCCAGATGTTCCATTTCTTGCTTTTCTCATGCTTGCTCTCCAAGCATGACTCCATCGGTGCCGTTTTTACCCAGGAGCTCTTCATCATGTATTATTTTCTCCATGGTCTACAACTCAACATGAGCTACTTCTTGTGCCTAAACATCTACAAGAAGACTGCTAGACCTATTGGCACCATTGTACATGGTGGTATTGTGACCCGACTGCTTACACACATGGATCTTGACTTCACCTACTTCACACCTGTGAGTCCTCACCCACGCCTCCTTGGATTTATTACATTCATCAAGATAAAGTTCATGGTGCATTTTGGCGACCGAATCTTGGTGAAGGTCAGAGGAAACATGCTCCGATATAACCCCCTTACATCCATTCAGAACTCGAATAACTATCTCAAAGTCTTCCTTTTCTTTGAGTACGAGCCACCTATTAAGGAGGACGAGGAAAAAGGTGTTGGTGTAGATGACGGTGGTGATGATAATAATGATGCTAGTGATGATGACGACAACGACCACTTTGACTACCATGTTATTGCCGAGCACACCTTCGTCCATGATTCACAACCTTTTCCACCTCAAATAACACAATTCCCTTCTTATCAAGGTGGAGGAGCATCTTCATCTTCAGCTCGTCCAAACTAATTCAGTCAGCTCTCCCCCGGAGAGCTAAAGATATTGCTTGGAAAGAGTTCATGCATTCATGGAGCACCGCAAAGACTCTTGCTAGGGAGACCTCGTAGATTGTTGAGTTCAGAGCCCGAGATACTTATCAGACCGAGCATACCACCGTATTTGACGATTTTGGTCGACGTCTGACCACTATGGGAGACCATGTGTTTGGGATTTAGGCACAAATGACTAGGTTCGGGACCACTGTCACCGACTACAACAACCATATGGGCGACTATGCCCGACAAATGAGATACATGTACTACATTCAAGACACCAAGTAAAATTGACTTGATGAGTATGGAATTGGGCGACCTCGGAGACTAATCACTCTCTCCAATAATGAGGATGATGCTCCTCACCCAAATAGGATAGATCAATCTGTACCTTCTAACCTTGCCGCTCAGTGAGTATTTTCTCTCACCGTCTTTACCAATTTATGTGAAACTTTGAGGAAAAAGTTTGTTTTATGTACGGGTATGTAATAACCAGATTATTATGTTGCAATTGGATTGAATGCTTGTAATATTTGTATGACATTATGTGCCTTTTATTCTCCTGCTTCTATATCTTGCATATTATTTCAAGATTTGGCAAAAACTAGATGATTTTCAAAATTTACTTACCTTGAAAAATTCAGTTTTATGAATCCCACAATATGCTGATTGACATTACGTGGCAGAAGATGCTGTAAACATTCGACCTTTAGCTATTGACTATGTAGATGAGTTTTTGGATGGAATGTTGTTGAAAAACCTAGTCGAACAACACCCGTTGAGAATTCTTTAAGCCTCGGACATGCACTTTTATCTGTCATTTCTTTCTTATTTGTGTTGGATATCCAAATTGCCTAGGTTTTTCTAGAACTTGTGTTTGACTCTTTTGCAAAACTACATGCTCATTGAAATTTCTATAGTTGATGCAAAGAGGATTGATACCTTCTTTGATAAGCTTTTGTGACTATTTTCTCTTATATATGATCTCCTTCTATTTTTCCATTTCTTGCATGTATATTTACCTTCTTCGGTTCTCCTCAAAAAGCCTCACATCAATATTAGCCTCATGAAACCCTATCCAGGGTCAAGTAGTGAGAAGATATACAAGAAGATAAGTATGGGATGCTCCGTTAAAAACACGGGATGGATTGCAAGAAATTAAGTTGTTTTCGGAACATATGAAGCTCCAATACACTTTTACGACTAATGGAGAGGACGAAAAGTTCCCTCTAGAAATCCTGCAACATACCAATTAAGAGTTTATTTCATAAATGTTATTTCCATTTATCCCTGAAAATAAGAATAAAGACGTGAAATTTTATGTGCTTAAAGACGGGTGTATGTGCAAGAAGTATGACACCAAGAAAAAGAATGAATAAAGATCAATGTCAAGTGAATGATTGAAGTGGTCTCGTTGTTATAAATAAAGAGCCAACACACCCTGGATACTATAAGCCTCTTTTGCCTACTCTTTTAACCTACCAACATCACTACTTCTTGTATCATCACCCCATGACACCCGATGAAAGACCTCATGATTTACATCATCCATGTGAAAATTTATTTGACAAGTAACGGAGCTTCAGAATGCCTTGACAAGCCTATGGTATGACCTTTCTCTTTTTATCAAGCTTGAGTGATGACCTTATACACATTTTAGTAAGTTGAGTTAGACATGTTAAAAGGTTTGGAAGGTTTGAATTCATCTTTTCTCATTTCCTTAAACAATGACTGATACTATGATGATTTGGTTTGAAAGGTCATTATTTTCCCAACTAAGACATGCTCATGTTATGAAACGTAGTGCTTAATTTTCATATTACTCACTTGGGGACGAATAAGAGCTAAGTATGGGGTATTTTGATAGCATCTAAACATACGTGTTTTCTACCTACTTATTCATGCGTATTTCACCTCTTTTGCAAAGATATATGTTCTTATAGTGCATAATGTATTCATATTATGTTTTCGGTATCTACTTTTAGTTATTTCACATTTCAAGCATTCAAGGCCTACTTTGAGGCATTTTCGATCCATGCACCAAGCCCAAGTATGAAGAAGTCAAGTGTCACTATTCAAACATCATATGTGATTAAGGATCGATTGCACTAGAATCTAAAGAACTAATTTGGATACAAGGGAAGAACCGAGTTGCAAAGGAGCATAAAATTATACAAGACGGTATCCCATACGGGATGGAACGGCTTGTGAGACGGGGTGTCAAACCGTCTCAAGGCTTCTGGGTTTGCCCACTTCATCAACACCGGAATTGACCCATACGAGGAAGGTCCCAAGTCTAGATCATGTAAGACGGCTTGCTAGTATTTCTCTATGCTGTCTCATGACGCTTTTCCCTATAGTCTAGAGTTCGGCAGCACTTATGAACTTTGATATATTTTCCTATCTTTTGATGGGACTTTTGTGTATATTTTATCTTGGGATTTTCTCTAAATATTTCCAGTTTTCAAGCTGCTACGGTTGACAATCAGAATCCAGATTCTTAATCGTAGTTATGGTTAGCTTTCTTTTGCCGGATTCTTGTTTCTATACATTAGGTTTTATTATATGCAAATACTATTTCTTTCATCAGATTTCTCTCATCGATCCATGTCTGACTAGGATCATGTAAGACGGCTTGCTAGGATTTCTCTATGCCGTCTCATGACGTTTTTCCCTATAGTCTAGAGTTCGGCGGCACTTGTGAACTTTGATCTATTTTCCTATCTTTTGTTGGGACATTTGTGTATATTTTATCCTGGGATTTTCTCCAAATATTTCCAGTTTTCAAGCTGCTACGGTAGACAATCAGACTCTAGATTCTTAATCGTAGATATGGTTAGCTTTCTTTTGCCGGATTCTTGTTTCTATACATTAGGTTTTATTATATGCAAATACTATTTCTTTCATCTGATTCTCTCATCGATCCATGTCTGACTAAGTCATCTTTGATCTAAGGGGTTTGTTGAACCCTATGATGCATCAGACACAGGGACAACAGAGAGTCCCATATACACTTGCTACTCAGGGGTCAACTCTAGGACCGAGTAGAGGTAGAGGTAGAGAGGTTGGTACCAGTGATGCCCGAGGAGCTCGAGGCAGAATTTTTGAGCTGAGGAGCCGCCAGAACCAGCTGCTACAGGTACCATTCTGTTACATGGTTTACCTGTTAGAGTTTTATTTGATACGGGTGCTACACATTCATTTATTTCTGCTGCTTGTGTTGAGCTTTTGAGTTTGTCTACCATAGAGGGAGCACCCTTTACTATAGGGTTATCTGATGGTAGTAGGGTCAGAGGTACCCAGGAGATACGTAGTTGTCCCCTACGCTTAGGGACTCGTGTGTTACTTGTTGACTTCTTAGTCATGCCTCTGATGCATGAATAAGTCATATTAGGTATGGAATGGATGCGTAGACACCGTGTGGAATTAGATGTGGGTAAGAGAACTGTTACAGTCTCTACCGACATAGGTCCGATAGAGGTCTTCCGGGGTTGAGACCTTGGAAAGACAGGATCTGTTATTAGTGCAGTACGAGCAGCTAGACTGATTGCACAGGGATGTGATGCCTTCTGGTGCTACGCCATGAAGGATGGAGAGAGTCCGGCTTTGGAGGACATACCAGTGGTCTGTGAGTTTACAGACGTATTTACAGAGCCGTCTAGCTTGCCACCTCAGAGGAGTGTAGATTTTGGTATTGACTTGGAGTCTGGTACGAGACCCATCTCGAAGGCCCCATACCGTATGACACTTGTCAAGATGTTGGAGCTGAAGAAGCAACTCGATGAGTTGGCTGAGAAGGGCTTCATACGCCCTAGCGTTTCACCATGGGGTGCACCTGTCCTCTTCGTGCGGAAGAAGGACGGATCGTTGAGATTGTGTATAGACTACAAAGAGCTGAACAAGGTGACCATCAAGAACAGGTATCCGCTACCTCGTATTGATGATCTACTTGATCAGCTTCAGGGAGCGACAATCTTCTCTTGGATCGACTTGCGTTCAGGATATCACCAGCTGAGGGTGAGAGAGCAGGACGTGCACAGGACGACATTTCGTACCCGTTATGGACACTACGAGTTTGTAGTGATGTCATTTGGGCTGACGAATGCCCCAGTAGTTTTCATGGAGTTGATGAACAGTATCTTCATCGACTTCCTGGATCAGTTTGTGGTAGTCTTTATTGATGACATTTTGGTATACTCTCGTAGCAAAGAGGAGCATACCGGTCATCTAAGGACAATTTTGCAGATTTTGAGAGATAGAGAGCTGTATGCCAAGCTCTCTAAGTGTGAGTTCTGGATGTATGAGGTTGCTTTCCTTGGACATATCGTCTCCGCCGACAGGATTATGGTAGGCGAAGGTCGAGTCTTTTGCTGCATAGACGATACCGGCGAACATCAAGGAAGTGCGTAGCTTTCTTGGCCTAGCCGGTTACTACAGGCGCTTTGTGGAGGGATTTTCTGTGATTGCCCGTCCACTGACGAGTCTTCTAAGGAAGACTACCAAATTCGTATGGACCGACCAGTGCGCTAAGAGTTTTGAGGAGTTGAAGAGGCGTTTGACTTCTGCTCCTATCTTGGCACAACCAGAGGGTTCTGATGATTTTGTGGTCTACAGTGATGCATCCAAGCTAGGCTTGGGATGTGTGTTGATGCAGCGAGACAGAGTGATTGCATATGCGTCTCGACAGCTAAAGACGTATGAGGAGAACTACCCGACTCATGATCTAGAGTTGGCAGCGGTAGTTCATGCTTTGAAGATCTGGAGACATTACCTGTATGGTGCCACATGTCAGATCTTCACAGACCATAAGAGTATGAAGTACATTTTCACGCAGCGGGAATTAAATAACCGCCAACGTCGATGGCTTGAGTTGATCAAGGACTTTGACCTTGAGATTTTGTATCATCCTAGCAAGGCGAATGTTGTAGCTGACGCCTTGAGTAGGAAGATGCTTCGAGAGAAGGCGATTGCCAGACTGACTATACAACCTCAACTTCAGAGGGTTCTAGCCTGGCTAGAGATGGACATCTAGTTTCCTGATGAGGATGCCAAGTTGTTTGCTTTAGAGGTTCTATCTGGTCTGCTAGATGAGATCCAACAGAAGCAGGGGACCTGCCCGACCCCGACGAGGATTAGAGAGAGGATGTCTCATGGAGAGGCACCAGAGTTTTCCATTGGAGCTGATGGAGTGATGAGACGACATGACCGCATTTTTATTCCTGCTGACGCAGAGCTGAGACAGCAGATCTTACAGGAGGCTCACTGTACACCTTACTCAGTACACCCAGGTACGAGTAAGATGTATCATGATGTGAGATGCTCATATTGGTGGGGAGGGCTGAAACCCGACGTAGCCAGATTTGTGACTCAATGTGCGACCTGTCAACAGGTCAAGATAGAGCATTTCAGGCCTGGAGGTGAGCTCCATCCACTGCTAGTGCCGCAGTGGAAGTGGGAGGACGTCTCCATGGATTTTGTGACCGGGTGAGGACCAGTAGGAGATTTGATGCCATCTGGGTGATCGTTGACAGACTGACGAAGATGGCACGTTTCATTCCCATCAGAGAGACGTGGCTGGTGAGCAGATTAGCTGAGGAGTACACTAGACAGATAGTGAGACTCCATGGGGGTACCACGGACGATCGTCTCTGATCGAGATGGATGATTTACATCGAGATTTTGGCAACAGATTCAGACTGGTTTGGGGACAAGTCTACACTTCACGACTGCGTTTCACCCCCAAACAGATGGTCAGTCAGAGAGGACCATCCAGACCTTAGAGGATATGCTGCGAGCTTTTGTGTTGGATTGGGGACAGGGATGGTCTGATTACCTCCCACTCATTGAGTTCTCATACAACAACAGCTGGCATGCATCTATAGGGATGGCTCTCTATGAGGCACTGTATGGACGTAGGTGCCGTACACCTTTATGCTGGGATAAGCCTAGCAATATCAGTGGGATAGCGCCAGAGCAGATTCAAGATGATATGGCTCGAGTAGCGCTGATCTTAGAGAAGATGCTGGCTGCACAAAGTCGCCAAAAGTCGTATGCAGATAGGAGGCGTCGACCTCTAGAGTTCAGGGTAGGAGCTCATGTCTGGTTGAGAGTATCTTCGATACGAGGCATCAGACGTTTTGGCATAAAGGGGAAGCTGAGTCCCCGATGTGTCGGTCTTTTTGAGATACTGGATAGAGTCGGGAGGGCAGCCTACAGATTAGCATTACCTCCGAGGTTGGAGGGTGTGCATCCTGTGTTTCATGTGTCTCAGCTGAGGGAGTATATACCAGATCCGAGGCAAATCGTGAGTTATGATGATCTGGTGGTTGTGCTGGACCACACGTTTGTAGAGCACCCTATTGCAGTCCTAGAGCGAGGTGTGAGACGCCTGCGTTCAAAGGACATTCCTATGATGAGGATACAATGGTCTAGACGAGGACCTGATGAGGCTACCTAGGAGACAGAGGAGAGTATCCAAAGGAACTATCTAGAGTTCTACGCTGAGATAGATGCACCAGTAGGATCCACGAGTAGATCTTAGTGCCTTCTTGGTGAGTGCATGTTATGCTATGTGCTTATGTGATATGTTGTGTTTTCGTTCCAGCGGTGATATGTGCATATGATCTGTTAGATCTTGTTTGCTAGTACGAGATAGGTATAGCTGGAAATGGTTCTTTCCTCCATGCTATGGTGTGTGTGTTAGGACTAGCTGGAGACGGTTCTTTCCTCCACGCTACCTCTGTTGGATATAGTGTGAGTGGAGATGGTTTTCCTCCACGTAGTAGTGTTATGTGTACGTTTTGGCTGGAGATGGGTTTCCTCCATGTCAGTGTGATGTGGTTAGTGTTTGGCTAGAGATGATCTTCCTCTAGGTCTTTTTGAGAGTTGATGATAGTGTTTAGAGTTATACCTCGGCTTTTGGGTCCGAGAAATTTTTGGATCTTGTAAGTTTCGGGATGAAACTTGTTTTTAGGGGGGTGTGATGTAAGAGTCTTAGTCCTTGGAGCCTAGGGGCCTTGTTGAGTCTTACCTGAGTCCTAGTTGGACCCTGTCAGCCGCCCTAGCGGATCCTGTGAGCCGCCCCTGCGCCTCAGGAGGGTCGCCCCTACGCCTTGCCTGATCCGCCCCTACGGGATTGTGCGGCTGCAGCCACCTTTGTTGACCTCTTGACTTTGCTTTTGGGTTAGCTTCCTATATAAGCTTCCCATGCTTCTGATGAGGGGTTTTCTTACCTCATTCCAGCTCCTTCATCTCCCTTACGTTCTTCTTCTCCTTCCTCTTCTCCTCTTTGCTCTTTCTTGATCTTGTGAGAGAGTTCTCGAGAGTTTGGTGTTGGTTTTGGCTGTGGATGATCATGAGGATGATGCTATATATTGTTGATGTGTTGAGGATGTGAGAGGTGTTGATGCTCCTGGTTGCTGCTTAGGGTTGTTGTGGTAAGGTTCTATCTTCCATCTTCTTTCTTTCTTCTTCTTTGCTTCTTTCTTCTTCTTCTAGCTTAGGATCACAAGCTGAGCTTGTGTGGATCCTTTCCTGGATGTTTGATGATCATATATGTGTATGTTTACATATGTGTTGTTGTGGTGTGTTGAAGAAGTGAAGGGAGTCGAGAAAGGGATCGAAGAGAAGTCGGGACCAACTCTCTGCACGGTTGGACGCCCCTGCGCCTGAACCAAGCCGCCCCTGCGCCTGGTGTGTGAGCCACCCCTGCGCCTCACTGGATTAGCTTGGAGTTCCTTGCTTCTGTTGGTGCATACCTTGTTGGTATGTCTCCCTTCCTTCCTTTCCTTTGGCCTTGGCTTAGATGTTAGCTAGGCTAGCTTGGTTAGGACGTGTTGGATGATAGAGATGTGCCTTAGGCACTCGTGTTGATGTTGAGGTTATGTTGTAGGCATATGTGAGCTTGTTATGATCTTGAGGTTTAGATTGAGGTTGTAGGTTGGTTTTGGTTATGGAGACGAGTCTCCTAAGCCTTGCAGTTTGTGATGTTGTGTGCCTTGCTATTACAGGCGTTGACTTCTTCCCCAAGGGGAAGCTGTGACGTGGTATTGGATACGAGTATATGAGGTAAGTCCATAGGACTTACTTAGCGTTCAGTTGTGAGTTTGTGTGATTGTGATTGTTGTGTGTGTTCATATGATTGTGCATTTATAACCTAAACCGGACTAGGATGACCATTTATTACTTTAAATGGCCCAAATGTATTATAACGGGTCGTGACCGCTTGCCTCCGCTTGCGGGTAGGAGGAGATGCCTTGAAGATGATCTCACAGGAGGAGACGAGTGATGATCACCCTTATGCAAAACTCCTATGTTACGTTGGATGGGATGGGGTTCTTGAGACTCCTCGTGTTGCAAAAGAAGTTGAATTAGTAATGGAATAACGTAAATGAAAGATAATAAATGATTGTGTGTGGCATTGCATGTATGAGATGTTGATGTGTGTTTGTGCTATTACCTTCATACTTATTCATTGTTGTAGCTAACGGTGTATACCGTGTTGTAGATGATCTGCAGGTTAGGAAGACTGCAGAGTGAGCCAGATGGTGTGACAAGCCGAGTACTTCTGTACATTAGGATGCGTGGGATATGAGATCTTTTGTATCAGATATTTATGTTTGATGTTTTGTAATTGGCTTTGTGTTTGTAAACTCTTTTGATGTATCATATACAACTTTTATGTATTTGGTTTTAATCTACCTGTGCCTTGTTGTAAGATCCACTGAACTTGTTGTCAGGCTAGGGTCAGGATCCATTGTGAGATCCTAGCCCAATGTAGCACTCTAAGTCATGTGGATTTGGGGGTGTTACAGAGGGGGATGAGATGATTGACCTTGATCGAAAACACGAAATTGAACCATTAAATCATCAAATAGTTTTCTAACTGTAGCAAGTATGGTAGAAACATGGCAATCGGGATGTTGCTGTAAATCTAAAAATTCATGATAACTTTTTAAAAATTGTTCTAAACCATCCATTTTACGTATAGGATCTAACACAAAAGCAACAAGAAATACATCGGGAATAGTTGTATAATAATCTAACCATTTACTTCGCATTGTAAAAATAGCTTGTTAAATAGAATCAATTAACAGATCTTGTTGAAGTGTAAAAACAATATTAATTGCTACATAACAAAATACGTTTGAAGTTGGTTTATAAACATAACTAAAAGTATTAGTAGCATCATAAAAATATTTAAAAATCTCCATTACATCTCTTCCTAAAAACCCAAGCTTCCCCGAAAACAAAATCACCATCAATATGTTGTACGGCAAAACCACTTAAAAGATCTCGATATTCATATGATTCGAAAATCATTTTGTAAGTAGAGTTTCATCTTGTACAAACATCTTTTGGAAATTTTTTTAGGATAAATGTCATTCTGTTTACAATATGCATACTATTTAGTACGCATACTATTTTTAGACCAAAGTTCATTAAGAATTTTCCGAATAGGTTGTACTAAATCTCCAACATATGCTAAACCGTCTTGAACACACAAGTTTAGAATATGAGAGGCACACCTAATGTGAAAAAACTTACCTCCAACCGATGACTTACAATAGTTGGTTAAATCTTTAATGGAAGCCGTGTTAGCGGAGGCATTGTCAAACCCGATTGAAAAAACTCGTGAAAGTAATCTATATTCTTCCAAAACATTTGCAATCAAACGGACAATGTTTTGGGCGGTGTGTTGTTCGTTGAAAACTCGTAATGCTAAAACTCTTTTGTTTTAAATCCAAAATTTATCAATAAAATGACAAGTAATACCCACATAGTGATTTTTTTTGCAAACCGTCGGTACAAATATCACTACAAATAGAAACTTGGATATCACCATTTTTCATAAAATATTTAATCAATTCTTCTTTACGCATTTTATATTTAAGCATCATTTTTCTTTTAGAGGTTTGGCGATAAATCGATTTATATGCGGGTTGAGCATGATGTGTCATCCAATCATTAAAACCAACATTTTGTGCAAAACTAAATGCCAAAGAATCTACGGTTAACATTTCTGATAATGCATCCATAGACGAAGCATGATCATATGTAAATAAAGAAGGAGTTTGGTTAGAGGTTCATGCGTACCCGGTTAGTTGCGTTTGCCCTCGTGCCATTCCCATTTTTTCGGGATGCTTGTTGCGTATATGTCTTTTGTACTTCTCGTAGCCTTCTCCCTTTTTGTGCTTGTATTGTGTAGAGCAAAAATTGCATTTAGCATAATAAATTCCGTTAGCATCGGGAACACCTTTTTTGAACCAAAACCGAAAGACCGCCGCCGATAGTTGAGTGTTGTTCATAGGCTCCTCCGGGTCTTGTGTCTTGGATTCTTGGGTGTTGAGGAAAGGAGGTGAATCCATGTCGATTTCCTCCTCCTCGTGCATCTCGTGATCTCCGCTTAAACCCCGCCTTATATCCGAACCGGTTGGAGTACCGCTAACGGAATGACGTCCTTGACTAACACCTCCGCCAGATGAAGGACCGCTAACGGAACGTCTTCTTTGGCTAGACATTTTTTTGGATGAGTTGGCAAAGTAGGCAGTTTATGCATTAAGGTGTATAAACTAGACCCTTTTGTTTATTTGTTGACAAACTAGGCCCCTCCATATTTTCATAAAAAGATTTATTAAAAATAGAAATAAAGATACCCAATACTCCCTTTGATCATAATTAATTGTCATTTTAACCTTTGATACAATTTTTAAGAAAAATATTAAATAACATAGATTTTGTAAAGTTTTTCTAAATCTTATCACTTATTTAATATTCAACCTTCTTTTAAACCACTAAGAAAAATTTTAGAACTAAAATTAATCATTTACACCATTTTTCAAGAACATTTCTTATAACTATTGTTCATTTATTGGCCTAGAAAACTTAAAACGACAGATAATTATGATCAACTTTCTAATGCTAAAACGACACTTATTTTTTATCGGAGGGAGTAAATCACAAAATTTCTCTCTCCTATTTATCTTTATTTATTTACATAATTAAGAATGATAATAATCATCAAAACCTGTTAAAATAGGAAACAAATGTTAACAATATCCTTTATTCGTGGACTCTGATTTGAACGTTCATTCTTGCCGGTCCTTCCTTCTGTACACGTTGTTGTCTACCTGTTACATAAATGTGTGATTAGAACATAATATTTATCAGTAACTACATATGTATGATATGTACACATTGTTAGCAGTTTTGACGAACATAATCAAAGCAGCATTACATATGTATGATATGTACACATTGTTAGCAGTTTTGACGAACATAATCAAAGCAGCATTACATATGTGTGATATGTACACATTGTTATCAGTTTTGACGAACATAATCAAAGAAGCAATTACATAATATTTATTAGCAACGACATATGTATGATACATAATGTATGATATCATTTTCTGTACACATTATTTGTTATCATTTTCTGTACACAAAATAAAAGTCATTGATTGCAGTCGGAATGTTGTGTACTCCATTGTTAACATTCCTGACAAACTAGGTTGAGAAATTCTCAATGTCGGAGATTTAACCATGAATAGACCGAAAAGATGAGATCGAAAACTTACCTGGTATAATTAAACAACAATCGATGAAGATGAACACCAGGAAACGACGATTGCAAGACGGAGAAGACGATGCACAACGAAGATACCTTCAATCGCCTTCAATGGAGTCGGAGAGAGTAGAGAGTATTTGGCTTGAAATACGGATTGTGATTTATATGAATTAGTCGCTTAAAAAGATTTCTAGAATCCTTGGTTTACAGTTTCCAATTTTTTCAAAGCAGTTTCAAATTTTTAGGCAGTTTGTGAAAACAGAATATGAATTAACTGCCTAGCTTCTATCCTTAATTATAGTATTATATCTCTAGTTTTTTTTTTTATTTTTTAATTTGATTTTGTTAGGGGCCTAGTTAGTCTACACTAAACAAAAAGGGCCCTGTTTCACCAAATTTTTTTTAAGTTTTTTTAATGTAGTAAAATGTAAAATGAATAATTACAAAGGAAATTAGAGAATGAGAATATGAGAGTAATTGAATGTAAGAGTTGGAAATTATGGAGAGATTGAGAGAGTGAGTAGATGATTGTATGAGAGTTGGTGAGAGATGAAATGAATTGAGTTTGGGGTATTTATAGAAATATTTTGGGGTTAAATTTAATAGTTTTATGTTTTTTTGGCTGAATAACAGTTGCCAACGGTCACCCCAACGGCTATATAGCCGTTGGGTTTATTTTATTTTATTTTCTAAAAAAATTTGGCCTTTGCGGTCGACTCGCCGGGTCGGCGGGTAAGGATCACTCGACCCTTACTCGCACCCGTAATCCGGCGGAATCCGGACCCGCCGGGTCGAAACCCGCCGGGCCACGGATAACCCGTGACCCGTGGACATGCTTAGCGTTGTTGTAGGCACATCATCAACTCGATCAATTGTGTACAACGCTCCATAATTTTCTACCACAAGTACTTGTGTACCACCCTTTACTTGAACCTTGACCTTACAACTATTTTAAAGTACTAAAATTTACAATATTTTCAAAGAACAAGTTAAATAATTGGCTTAATTTAAATTAAGCCAATTATTTAACTTGTTCTTTGAAAATTAAGCATAGAAAATTATTAAGCATAGAAAATTATTTTAATTTATATCATAGCCCATACTGTATAATATATTATAGTTTTAATTAAAAAAAAACTAAATAAAATAACAAGTTAAATAATTGGCTTAATGTAAATTAATGTGATACATTTTTCTTACAAACTAAGCATATTAAAAATGTATAGATGAGAATAACCTAAAAGGGCTGTATTAATTGTTGAAATAATGAGAGAAAGAGGACCCAAAAATTTTTCATTTTGTGAAATGGGCCTCTAATAAATTTACTACATAAAATAGGTCTGAAAAGTATAAACTAGTCTACTGTAGACATTGAATTGAAAAGAGAGGGGTGCAGGCTTTTTTTATGAAATGATTTGATGTTAATTTTTTGGAGAAAAAAAAAACACTGCTTACCCACAAATAGATTACCCAGGAATTTTGAGATTACCCAAAAATAAATTACCCAAGAAGTTTGACATTACCCAGGAAGTTTGACTGTTTTAGATTACCCCGAAATACATTACCCAGGAAGATGAGAAGTTTCAGCTTACCCCGAAATACATTACCCAGTAAGATGAGAAGTTGGAGATTATCCATGGATACAAACAAACACTGCTTACCCACAAATAGAAAATGTAAACAAACATTGCTTACCCACAAATAGAACAGGAAGTTTCAGTGTTTTAGATTCACAAAAAGAAGAGATGAGAAGTTTCAGATTACCCACAAATACATTAACCAAGAAGTTTGAGATTACCCAGAAATAGGAACAAACACTGCTTACCCAAAAATAGGAACAAACACTGCTTACCCACAAATACATTCCGGTGAAGAAGAAGAAGCTCAACAAGCAGTCCAGATTTCTGCGTTTCAATGGGAAGAAGAAAAGAGCTGCATATGGATACCCAGAAATAAATTTAGGTTTGAAAGGAGGGTAGAAGAAGGGACAAAGGAGGGAAGAAGAAGGGACAAAGGAGGGAAAAAGATGGGCTGACTGAATTGATTGGACTATTTTCTGATTTTTTCTACATGTCACCCATCAAATCAAATGAAACTTATGTCCCTTACTTTTCTGATTTTTTCTACAATAGGAGCCCATTTTCTAAATGAAATGATGAGAGACCCTAAATCTAAACTCTACATTGTAAAAGGCCCACATTGCAAATTCAGCCTTAATTGTTTCATTTACAAAAAAAATTAGGAAAACCACGAAAAGCAATAAAACACTTAGTCTTGAGTAATTTAAGATAATTTAGAAAAATATAATCAAATAGAGATAATTATATTTATATAATTAGATACATAAATATATATGGTATTAAAATAAGTAAGAAATTTTTTTTTTCTTATAAGAATTTGTATCCCGAAGTGCTATGCACAAATGTCGTTTAATTATATTTTAATTTAAAAGTAGGTAAGAAAATTATTTTTTTAAAAAAAATCTAATAATATTAGAATATTATTTGTAATACTAACAAATTTAATATAAAAAGTATAAATCAACTAGTGGTTTAGTGATAAGATACTATTAGCTATCAAATTATAAAAGCAAAATTTTGGTATATTATAAATATAAAGTGTAATAAATGATAATATAATAAGGGAAAGTAAAAAATAATAAAAAATAATTTGATATATAGAAAGATATTTATAAAATGTCTATTAATATCTAATAAATCCTTTTGCTACTAAATATATTTTCTAATAAGAATCTGTATCCCAAGTGCCAATTGTATTTCTTTTTTCAAATTTATATTCTAAATATATATTATATTAAAACAAAAGCATTCAATACCACTTGTCATTTTCTTATGCATGGGATAACACGTGTCATTTTCTCATTATTTATGTTTTAATATTTAATTATATTTTATCTAATTATATCTATTTTAATAACTAATTGTATATCTTTCATTACCTATAACTTAGTTATTTTTACCATATAAGTTAAAAGATGAAATAAAATACTACTAATCTAAAAGACATTATCAAACTTATTGATATCATTACTATCTAAACATATTTAATTATAATAAAATAAAATCTCATGTAACTCTTTTTTTATATAATCGATTTGGTAAATTTTATTTCAAACTTTTATTTTAAATTATCGAAAATTTTAATATATAAACCAATTAAAAATGTAATCATTAATTATAATATCTAATAAAATGTAATTATAAAAATATATATCAAGTTATTTTTTTGCTAGAAAATCGGTGCAAAGCATGACAACTACAATAATGTTAGTTCATAAGCGATTGGTAGTGAGATTTGACTTCTATACCTTAAAATTCTCCGTAAAAATTGCTACCAATAAATTTGTAAATGATTTATCTATTCTTTTTCCTATATATTTACTAATTTTAACATACATTTATAAGTTGACCTAATGGTTTGATTAAACTCTATTCAATTTATTTTTGAAAGGCAATTAAAACCCTATTCAATTCAAACCGGGTTCCTTAAAATTGGGAAATTATTGGCAAGGCGTTGGAACCGTTGATATAGCGTTTATCCAAACAAACTCTGACTTTCTCTACTTAAGTGAAAAATGAAGCCAAGAGGCAACAAATATCAACCTTTCCTTCTTCCTAAATTGATGCAACTCTTTTTGTTTTTTTAATTTTCTTTCCCCCTTTACTCATCCTTTCCCTCTTACATCTCAGTCTTTCATTTGTATGTCTGAACAATAAAAACGAAAGAAAATAGCTGATCTTGAACAACTTGATGAGTACCTGATTCAAGGTTAGTTTCAGATCTCGTCACCTGTCTGTGTGTTTTGTAAATGGCAAAAGAGCGCGGTGGATCCCCGAAACCTCATCAACTGGAAGGGAAGAAGAACAATCTGACTTGGATCTTAGGAGTAAGTGGCCTTTGTGTTGTGTTCTACGTCTTAGGAACATGGCAGAACAGGAGCCCAGTAATTTCAAATAATTTAAAAGATCAGATTACTACAACAAGAGATGACTGCCCCAAACTCGAAACCAAATCATCTGCTGTGGCAGGTGAAGGCTCCCCTCTATCATCAACAATAGCATTAGATTTCGGGAGCCACCATGAGTCTGACGTACAAAGCTCAGAAGAAGCGACAAAGGAGTTTCCGGCGTGCAACATGTCTTACAGTGAATACACTCCTTGCCAGTATCCTCGAAGAGGGAGGAAATTCCCAAGGGAGATGCTCAAGTATAGGGAAAGACATTGTCCCTCCAAAGACGAGCAACTCATGTGTCTTATACCGGCTCCTCCAAAGTACAAGACGCCTTTTAAGTGGCCGCAAAGCCGAGATTATGCTTGGTATGATAACATTCCACACAAGGAGCTGAGCATTGAGAAGGCTGTCCAGAATTGGATCCAAATGGAGGGTGATCGCTTCCGGTTTCCTGGTGGAGGAACCATGTTTCCTCGCGGCGCTGATGCCTATATTGATGATATTAATGATCTTATTCCCCTTACCGATGGCAACATCCGAACTGCAGTCGACACTGGTTGTGGGGTAATTAATATATAATGTCCTTGCTCCATCTTGATCTCTTTCTTACTTACTTGAGTTAACATTGTTTGGTTTGAATTGAATGATCAGGTTGCGAGTTGGGGCGCCTACTTGTTGAAAAGAAACATCATTTCCATGTCTTTTGCGCCAAGGGACACGCACGAAGCACAAGTGGAATTCGCGCTGGAGAGGGGAGTTCCGGCCATGATAGGGGTCATGGGCTCTCAAAAGCTTCCTTATCCTGCTAGAGCTTTTGATATGGCTCATTGTTCGCGATGTCTCATCCCTTGGAGTGTATTAGGTACTTACCTTCTCAATAAACTTCCAACTTAAAATCCAATGTGAATCTGAATAGACTGAATGATGTTTATTTTGTATGTATGTAGATGGGATGTATCTGATTGAAGTGGACAGGATCCTGAGGCCTGGTGGGTATTGGATTCTCTCTGGACCTCCTATAAACTGGAAGAAATACTGGAGAGGTTGGGAAAGGACTCAAGAAGACTTGAAGAAAGAGCAAGACGGAATCGAGGATGTCGCCCGTAGCTTGTGCTGGAAGAAAGTCACTGAGAAGAATGATCTTTCCATTTGGCAGAAGCCTATTAACCATTTTGAGTGCATCAAGAAGAAAGAGACCAACCCCACTCCTCCTATGTGCAAAGATGGAAACTCTGATTCTTCCTGGTGTGACACCCTTCCTTCAAATTTAATTTTGTTTCGATAAGTATCACACATATTGTGTGAACCTAACATATAAGTTTTTAGGCTATTCTTTGGGCTACTCCTATTGCCAATTGGTTTTATGATGGAGCCCATGTTCTTGTACGTGTGGTTCATTGCGTTCCCACGTCATTTGCTGATCGATTTCGTAATATATTCTTTGAAAACAAATAGGTACAAGAACATGGAGACCTGCATAGCGCCATTGCCGGAGGTGAGAAGCTCAGATGAGACAGCAGGAGGTGCAGTGGAGAAATGGCCGGAGAGAGCAATGGCAGTGCCACCGAGGATAAGAAGCGGGTCAATCCCAGGGCTTACGCCTGAGAAATTCAAAGAAGACAATCAACTTTGGAATGAGAGAGTTACACATTACAAGAAAGTCTTGGGTTCTCTCCCAAAAGGACGCTACAGAAACATCATGGACATGAATGCTAATTTAGGCGGATTTGCTGCAGCTTTGATGAAATATCCAGTCTGGGTTATGAACGTGGTTCCTGCTGGTTCGGATATCGACACTCTTGGCATAGTCTATGAGCGCGGATTCATCGGAAGTTACCATGACTGGTGTGAAGCCTTCTCGACGTATCCGCGAACTTATGATCTCATCCATGCTGGTGGAGTTTTCAGCTTCTACCAAACCAAGTAAAGTCCTTTAAATTTAGTCTGTTAAGTAAGTGATGAGGTAATTAATGATGTTTGTTTGTGGCAGGTGCGATATGAAGTACATTTTACTGGAGATGGACAGAATTCTAAGACCAGAAGGGGTAGTGATCTTCCGGGACACGGTGGAGGTGCTGGTGAAGATACAGTCGGTGACGGAGAAAATGAGGTGGAGGAGTCAGATAGTGGATCACGAGAGCGGGCCATTCAACCCGGAGAAGATCCTGGTTGCTATAAAGAACTACTGGACGGGTGAATCAACAGAAAAACAAAACTAGCTAGCTAGGTAGCTTGTAGGTATATTCATGCCACTCGAGCATTCATATATTGTTTTACAGCAGCAGCTAGCCTGTGAATTTTGAACCAAAAAAGTGGCACTTTTCCGCCTCAAACAATTCAAATGCATGCGTCCAAAGGGGAAACAATCAAATTAACTGGTTTTATGTCGGTAACACAAACTTAACCAGTAAGCAAATGCAGATGCAGTGTAGCCGTAACACAGTATGTAGGATTTGGTCACCACAACTAAGTAGGCTAGGGTTTCTCCAAATCTATATAAATAGAGAGTAGAATGAATACAAAAGTTTAGTACTTGACTTAAAATAAACAAGGGCCTTAACTTCTTGCCGCCGTTGCCGTTGCCGCTTCTTGCGCCATTAATCAATTTTGATGTCCTTGATTCCGATTAAGCCCGTCAAGATTCCATCCATGACGGAAAAATAAATCTGGCTTAAATAAATCTGGCATTTTGACATTAACTTGGACATTCAGGAAAAAATATATTTGAAATTGAACAAACAAAGACTTTTAAAACACGTTTGAAATTGTGGCATTTTGACATTAAGTTGGACATTCAGGAAAAAATAGATCCGAAACTAGGATGTATTCACTGGTTTGTGTCAAACCAAACACATTTAGGGTCCGTTTGGTTCCAACCCCGGAAACGGAAACGGAATGAAAACGAATCTAGTTCATACGTATATCCTTATTCATGAAATTTTATGTAACAATTCCTTGTGGTTTGAAGTAATTGAAGTAGAGTTTAATTGATTTTGATACACTATAGGGAAACAAAATGTGGGGAAACAAGTGCATTTTACATTATACCACAAGGAATAATTCCACAAAAATTCATGAATAAGGATATGCATATAGACTAAATTCGTTTCCATTCCGCTTCCGGAGTTGGAACCAAACGGGCCCTTAGTCGGTAACGGGATCGGATTCATTTCCCTTCTTTTTACATTCCGTTTCCGTTTACATTTCTCATATCCAATCAAACGGGCTCTTAGTATCTCTTAAACCTTATAGAAAGTTTTTGGCCTCCTAGGCCTTTTTTAGTAAATGTATCCCATTATTTTTACCTCTCTCGTTAGGTGAAAATAATTAAGCCCTCTATTAAAAAAATAATTGTTGCTTGTTATTTGTTATGTAAGTGTAAGTTTTAATTTTTAATAACTGAATTTTTTTTCCTTTTTTATTTCCTTTTTTATTTCTCATACTAGAAATTTTCATACCAGAAGTTCATACCAAAATTTTTTCACACTAGAATTTTTTTTTGTCCTTTTTCATTTTTTATAATTTTCTGATATGAGGTTCTGGTATGAATTAAATTCATAACAAAAACTCATACCAGGATTTTTTTTTTGTTTTCTTTTTGTCTTTTTTTTTTATTTTTTATAATTTACATATCGGAATTTACATACCGGAAAATTGTCTACACTTAAACAACAAAATCATAAGATAATCCCTTGAGAGATCAATATTTGATTGCAGCAAGAACATGTGGGTGTACGTGAACTCCTTTAGCTTTAACAAAAGTGGTAACCGTTTTTCTTGGAAAATTCTTGTTATAACCAATACCACTCTTGTTAAGAGAGGATTGTTGTTAACCCATCGTCCTTCGAGATTAACTTTAGAATGAGTGAATTGAATAAGTGCAACATTTTGGTCTCTACACGTCACAATTTGATCAATCTTCTCTTTCTCTAGATTAGTATAATCTTGATGTTGAGAAGAGAGATTTTTCTTAAAAAATGCATTTTCCGATTACAAGGCGTTGATATTGTCATCAAGGTCTAACCTTTCAGTGTTGAGATTTTTAACTTCCAAAGACAATTCACTCACTCATTTCTCTTGTTTGATTAGCCTTTCTCTTAAGAGACTTATTCCAACTTTATGCTCTTTATCACTTATGATAATATCTTTAAGGAATTCGGCAAGCTCTTGGCTAGGTTGAGACATTAAGGTTCTTACCACTCCTTCAAGGTAGAAGTTGGGATCTTCTTCTTGATCGGCCATTAAGCAGTTTGCTTGATCATTTTCATCATCCGAATCATTTGTAGAACGTGAGTCACTCCAGGATGCTGCCATAGGCTTCTTCTTTCGATCATTCTTCCGATAATTGTTCATCTTCTTTTGTGGACAATCCTTTACAAGATGATCTACTTCACCACATTCAAAACAAGTTAGTACTTTAGTTTTCTTATTAGGTTTAGAAAACTTACCTTTGGGTCTTGATGATCATGGATATTCTTTGTTTGCAAACTGCTTCTTCATTTGTAGAATTCTCGCAAGACCTCTTGAAATCAATGCGAAAGGATCTTCCTCCTCATCATCACTTTCTTCATCATCCTCTAATGAAACATTATCCTTCTTCGATCTTAAGGCAAGATTCTTTGCATTTGAAGAAGGATCTCAATCTTCTTCACGAAGAACCATTTTGTGAGTTATCATCTTTCCAAGTAGGTCATCTAGAGACAATGTTGAGATATTTTGAGCTTCCTCAATAGCGGTCACTTTTGGTCTCCACTTAGCTTTAGGAAAACTCCTTAGGACTTTCCTTACTTTTTCTTCATTTGTGAAGACCTTTCCAAGTGAGTCAAGATTATTCACAATTCAGTGAATCTTGTGAACTTCTTCTTCACAGTCTCATTTGAAGCCATCTTGAATAACTCGTATTGCCTGAGGAAGATGTTAATCTTTGTCTCCTTGACTTGACTTGTTCCTTCATACGTAACTACTAATTTGTCCCATATTTCCTTTGCACTTTTGCAAGATAAGACACGATTGATTCATTAGCATCTAATCCAAAATAGAGCAAGTTCATGGCCTTGTAGTTTTTAGTCACACTATCCAAGTCCGTTTGAGTGAAGTCAACTTCCTTCTTTTGAACTTGGACTCCTTCAACCGTGGTGGTTGGGATTTTTGGTCCAGTTTGAACAATGCTCCATAGTTCCATGTCCTTATCAATAATAAACATTTACATTAGTGTTATCCAATGGGCAAATTTGTTACCGCAAAAGAAGGGTGGTCAAGACGTAGATCCTCCTTGAGCGAATCCTCCATCACCTACAGAGTTCATGATTAGTCTCACTAATGGTTAAATTAATATACGTGAGTCTAGCTCTGATACCAATTGAAGAACCGAGTAGGAGATATAACGATATAAATACTCTAGAAGGGGGGTTGAATAAAGTATAGGAACTTTTTGCAATATCGGATATCAAGGCTTTGAAACTAATCTCAAGGCCTTGAAGTTGATCTCTACGCTTAGTGACAACTGTTTCTCAAGGCTTTGAAGTGGATCTCAAGGTCTTGACTTCGAAACCTGCAAAAGATTATTAGTCACAATATAAGCGGTAGAAAGTGCAGAAGTTAAAAGATCGACACACGATATGTTTACGAAGTTCGGCCCGAACAGCCTACTCTCCGCCTAGGGTTTCCGACCCTAGGATTCTAATTATCTATCATCTGCTTGTTGTAAGTCCTAGATACAACCAAGAAGAACTTTCCTTCTTCTCTCAATGTAGCCTCAATGCTACGATCTAGTCAACTCCTATTCTAGCAATAATAGCCTAGTTGCTTCAGAGAGTAACATACTCGAGTATAACACTAATATGATATGCTAATGTAGCTCTTGTGTGTATCTCATTCTAACAAATAAACCTAAGTAAGCTCAAAGAGGAAGAAACTTTTAAATCGATGAAGATGTCTTGAATGATCGCTTGTAGGCTAGGTGTCTTCATCTTTAATCGGTGTCTCTTTTATAGTCTTCTATGAAGGATCCTCTTTTAGCCGTTATGTCTTAGTCGTTGCAACTTCTTCCTTCCATAGAATCTTGTGTTTGTTGTATGAGATCTTCTCACGTGTTGTTTGAGTACTAGCCGTTTGAGCAAAATCTTCTCCAAGATCTCTCTTCAAACGTTTACTTGATAGCTGCAGAATCTTCAAGGAGATCTTCACCAATATCTTTTCCGCAACCGTTCGAGATCTTCAACAAACTTCTTCATAGCCGTTTGAGATCTTCAACCGAGATCTTATCAAATATCCTCTCTTCAAACGCCTATCTTCTCCAACAAGATCTGCTTGGTTGGTCGTTTGGCCGCTCATCCCTAGATCTTCTCATTTGTTTGTTGGTTGTTGTAGTAAGTTCTCGGCTGAGATCTTTCCTTGTAATAACATCCAAGACCTACACATATTTAACAAACAAATCAAGACAAGCAATCTAGAAATATAATCGATATTTGTTAGTTTATAAAAAACCGCATTTATATGTTAAGTTTTCCATCATTTAAATAAAACAATTAATATCAAAGGTGAGAATTATCAATTGAACATGATGATTAGGGAATTGCAAAGGCATTTGGTTCTTAAGGGAATTGCAAATGCATTTGGTTCTTGAGATGTGAAAGGGCAATGTAGGTGGAAAAGGAAGAGGTCTAGATTCCATGGAGCATGAACATATGGTGAGAGTAATAGGGACCTAATATATGTAGCTAATTTGGTAACCTACCACTTTAAATAGTTGATTTGATTAACTAGTTATGTATCAAGTACACAATGATTCTTTAATAAATCATTGATATATGAATGATTGTACGCGGTGTCAAAACTATTTACGGAACTAATGTCTTTGTTTTTATGTTGTTAAGGTTTGATGATTTTGATGTTCAAGTCTAAATTAAGACTTTGCCGTACAAGGTTGTGAACAAAGAGAATAAGCCCCATATAGAAGTGAAATTCAAGAATGGGGAAACCAAATTCTTTCGCCTAGAAGAAATTTGTGCTCTAATATTAGGGAAGATGAAGCAATTTGCAGCGGCATGGGAACGAGGTTAAACATATAAACAACTTAATTTGAACTTATGACTTTCAAAGTAAGTTTAAATGTTCGTAAACGAAATCCGAACGTTGTTTTGAGGATAACTTGTTGATCGAGGATATATTAATACACTTGATACATATGCTAAGTTTTGTTTTGGTTTGTCAAATAGTGAACCCAAAAGAGAAGCAACACGCTTTTGAAATGCATGAGCCACCTTTACATCACACTTCTGGACAAAGCAATAGGAAAGGTTCAATCAGAAGCCCGAGGTTTTCCTTCATGTTTAAAACCTAGGTAGTATACTATATGATTTTAACTTCTGATTTCTGAAGATTACAACTTAGAAGATACAGATGCTACAAATGTTTCACAAGAAAGTACATCCACAGACCTCAATATATATTCAAAGGTTGGAGAGCCACAACAAGAGCAAAATCGAAGATGTAGATTCCTGTATAGCTGATGATGATGATAATTTTGGAGGAGAAATGCTGCCAGATAAAGTTTTCACTAGAGTTTCTGATGAAATACATCGAAAGAGGTATGTGTATCGTTATAAGAACCAATCCTACCCAACCAAAATCACATCATGTGGAATGACTCAACTGCAAATCGGGAACTCTGGATTAAAACAGATGCAGATTATAAGTACACTTGCATTCATGCAATTCAGTACCTTGGAAGGTAAATATTTCTCATAACCTAATAATATCTTCAACTTTATGATTAAGAAACCTCTTCCTGGAGCTATTATGTATAGAAGATGAAAATTAAGAGTGTCCATTTTCAACTGTCTAGCAAGATGAAAAACAATCGATACCATAAATGATGATCTACAAAAAAGAGTTGAGGAGCACTAAACTTACCTCTTTGCTATTATGATATTATTATTGATGCTATATTTGATGGATCTGTGTTTGAGTGGTTTGAGCATTGTCTTAATATTGATGTATTTTAGTGGTTGATGTAATACCATGTTGGTGTTGAACTTATGTGGTATCTTAATATTGTAAGCAATGCATACTTGAGACATATATTATATAAAGAAGAAACAAAGCAAACCAACCTTGATAATATAACTATATAAGCATGTCCAAATTCCCTCAATGGAAACTTGATAAAACATTACTGGTAACTTATTTTGTATGTCACATTATTTTCCACAATAACAATTCGTAGCTCCGTATGACTTAGCGAGACATATGTTATTACTGTCTCTACAAAATTTCAGAAACATGCATGTCTCGATTTACACATATTTAACAATTAATTAAAGTTAAAAATCAAGCCCCCGCGTGCGGAGCACGTGCTACTCTTCCTAGTTTATACAAATACATGCTCGGTTGCCACTTACTACTAATCAAACATACTAACCGACCTTTACACATTTCTAAGTATATAATTACACAAATTTACCTATATTAGCCTTTCATATCTGAAGTATTTAGCTTTTGTAATTTCTAGATTGAAACTCCACCTTGATTATATAATTGTACCGTGATGATGATGGAAGATTTAAACACAAATGAAGTAGTTTTATACACTAACAATTTATTGATTATATATCGAGTTGCTTGGTTTGGTTTGGTAGTTTGTATTGAATGAGTGCAGGTTTTGAAAGACACTTCAAAGGACCTTGGAAGACCTTGAAATCGGATGCAAGGAAAGACAAGGTGTTTAGAGTGATTAAAAGACGGAGGCCTTGAAATTCATTTCAAGGGAACAAAAAACGTCAAGGCTGCACGCTAAAGGAATTCAAATCACTAATCCAACAAAGCATCAAAGAAGATCTTCCAGGAAAGATTTGCTCAACAAGAAGATATGATTGAACGAAGATCTCAACCGACCAATGAAGGATCTTGCAACGATCCACAACCAAAAAGCACGGAGATCCTCTCTCTAGGAATTTGTTATCGTCACAACAAATACGAGAAGATTAAGGAGCAGAGAGATCAACGTGTTCTCAGAAGATCAAGATCCACAACGTCTATCTCATCTCAACCACGAAGCGATTTTCATGGAGAAGAAGAATCATCTTCAAACGGTCATCTTTTCAACGGCTAGAAGACCTCTCCATAGAAGGCTATAATGAAGATGGTGATTGAAGAACAAGAAAAGAATCTTACACGGAAACATCAATAGTCTTCAAGCGATCCAAAAACATCTTCATTCGATCAAATAGTTTTTCTTTCTCTCTTTCACTAAAGGCGTTATCCCCTAGAGAGAGATAAAACTCGAGAGCTTCATTGGTAAATTTAAAAAGTGTTATACTCGAGTGTGTGTTACTCTGCGAAGTAACTAGGCTATTATAGCAAGGTGAAGAGTTGGAGCTAGATCGTAGCATTGGCTACAATACGTGAGAGAAGAAGGGGATTTCTTCTAGTTTGTATCTAGGACTCTTTGAAGCTGATAATAGATAGTTAGATCCTAAGGTTATACCATGGGACGGAGAGTAGGCTATTTGAGCCGAACTTCGTAAACATATACTCGTGTCGATCTTTTACATTCCGCATTTTATCTTGCTTTATTGTGACTAACTTTGTTTTGGAGGATTACAAAGTCAAGGCCCTTGAAAGTTTAAAGCCCTTGAAATCAAAGCGTATCACAAAGAGCTCAGATCGATATCAAGGCCCTTGAAATTGGTTTTAAAGCCTTGAGATTGGTTTTGCAAAAAGTTCTCATACTCTATTCAACCCCCTTTCTAGAGTATCTTTTATCCTTTTTATTCACCTACCGGTTCTTCAATTGGTATCAGAGCTAGACTCACATATATTGATTTAACCATCAGTGAGACTAATCATGAATCTTATAGGTGATGGAGGATTTGCTCAAGGAAGATCCTCATCTCGACCACCACTCTTCTGTGGCAACAACTTTGCCCATTGGAGAGCACTCATGCGTATGTTCATTATTGATCAGGACATGGAACTATGGAGCATCATTCAGAATGGCCCCAAAGTCCCAATTACGACAGTTGAAGGTGTCCAAGTCCCAAAGAAGGAAGCTGACTTCACACAAGCTGACTTGGACAGTGTTTCAAAGAACTACAAAGCTATGAACTTACTCTACTGCGGATTAGATGCCAACAAATTCAACCGCATCTCATCATTCAAGAGTGCAAAGGAAATATGGGACAAACTCGTTGTCACTTATAAAGGAACAAGTCAAGTCAAGGAAACAAAGATTAGCATCTTCCTCAGAAAATACGAGTTATTCAAGATGAATCCAAATGAACCAGTCAAAGAAATATTCACAAGATTCACTGAGATCGTGAACAACTTGGACTCACTAGGAAAGATCTTCACAAATGAAGAAAAGGTTAAGAAGGTTCTAAGGAGCTTACCTAAAGCCAAGTGGGGACCAAAGATGACTGCCGTCGAAGAAGCTCATAATCTCTCAACTCTTCCTCTTGATGACCTCCTTGGAAAACTCATCACTCACGAAATGGTTCTTGGTGAAGAAGATGGAGAGCTCTCATCCAACACTAAGAATCTGGCATTAAAATCAAGAAAGGATGAATTACCATCAGAAGAGGAAGATAGTGATGATGATGATGATGATGATGATGATGAAGAAGAAGAAGATGCAATAGCCATGATCTGTAAGGATCTCGCGAGAATTCTCAAGATAAAGAAACAATCTGCAAACAATACAGAATTTCCACGAACATCAAAACCCCGAGGTAAGTTTCTAACTCTAACAAGAAAACTAGAGTGCTGACTTGTTTTGAATGTGGTGAAACAGATCATCTTGTTAAGGACTGTCCACAAAAGAAGATGACCAACTTCAAGAAAAATGATCGAAAGAAGAAAGTTATGGCAGCTTCATGGAGTGATTCAGAATCCTCAAATGAATCAGAAGACAAAAAAGAACAAGCAAACCTATGTGTTATGGCCGATCATGAAGAAGATTCAAATCTCTACGTTGATAATGTGGTAAGTACTATTATGTCTCAACCTGAATGTGACCTAAAACAATTCCTTAAAGACATTATTATATGTGACAAGGAACATAGAATAAGGATAAATTCTCTAAAAGAAAAAAGCTTCTTGAACAAGAAAAATAACTAAGTGAGATGTCTCTAGAGATTGAAAATCTTAACACAGAAAAGGTAGACCTTGATGACAATATCAAGGCCTTGGAATCGGAAAAAGCAATTCTCAAGGACAACCTCTCCTCTCTTCATCGAAACTATATCGATCTAGAGAAAGAGAAAGTTGATCTAACTTTGACGTGTCAAGACCAGAAGGTTGCACTTGTTAAATTTACTCGTTCAAAAGCTAATCTTGAAAGAATGATGGGTGAACAATAGTCAAAGAAAGTATTCATATGCATACTTGCTTCTATTGTTGTAAAAAGGGTCATGTTAAATCTACATGTCCATATAGAAGAAATGACCCTTATATTATTAGAAACATCTATCCTCTATGATTAAGGAAACAGGTCAAACAAATCTGGGTTCCTAAAAGTACTAGACCACCAAACATGATCGAACCTGAATATGGACCAAAATATGTCATTTGGTCGACCCGGAAAGGTTTATGTTTGTTGTTTTGTAGGATATCACCAAGGTAAAGGAGAATAAAATAAAGGAGAATAAATGGATATTAGATAGTGGTTGCTCAAGACACATTAGTGGAAAAAGCTCACTATTCTCAAATTTAAAGAAGCAATCATCTGGAACCATTACGCTTGGTGATAAAGGAAAGTGTGACATTATTAACATTGGTAAAATATGTTATAATTCATCTAACTTCATTGATGATGTATATCTGGTTGACGGTTTAAAGTATAATCTGCTTAGCATCTCTCAAATATGTGATAAGGGCAACAAAGTATTGTTTGATTCAAAAAAATGTGAAGTTCAAGACAAAACGGCGGGTGACATTGTGCTTACTGCTCCTAGAAGTAACAATGTTTATCTATGAGTACTAACCAAGTTTCAGGAACTAAGCTAAAATGTCTCAAGGCCTTGACTGATGATCCAAGGCTTTGGCATAGAAGACTTGACCATGTAAGTATGCACACAATGCAGAAGCTACTTTCAAAAGATTTGGTACGTGGATTGCCAAACCTAAATTTCAAGGTAGATGAACTATGTAAAACTTGTACACAAGGTAAACAAACAAGATGTTCATTTAAACCTAAGAAAGTTGTAAGTTCTTCTCGACCCATTAAATTCTTACATATGGATCTTTGTGGATCTATGCGAGTCAAATCTTCCAAAGGCAAGCAGTACATCCTTGTTATTGTGAATGATTTCTCTCGTTTCACATGGATTTCTTTCCTACGAGAAAAATCTGAAGCATTGTTTGAGTTTTCAAATTTGTGAAAGGAGTTGCAAACTTTGAAAAACCTATCAATCGTCTCTATAAGAAGTGATCATGGTAGAGGAATTGATCAACTAAAGTTTAATTTGTTTTGTGCAAAATATGGTATTTCACATAACTTTTTAGCTCCTAGAACTCCTCAACAAAATGGAGTTGTGGAACGTAAGAACCGCACTCTTGAGGATATGTCTAGGACTATGCTTTTAGAAAATATTTTGCCAAAAAGTTTTTGGGCTGAAGTAGTAAACAGTGCTAATTACATTTTAAATAGATGTTTGATTCACCCTATCTTGAAAAAGACTCCTTATGAACTATTTAAAAGAAGAAAACCTAATATTTCATATTTCAAACCCTTTGGATGTACTTGCTTTGTTCATAACAATGGAAAAGATAATCTTGGAAAATTTGATGCACGTAGTGATGAAGCTATATTTATTGGATATGCTTCAAACAACAAAGCTTATCGTGTTTATAACAAACGTACCAAAATTATTGAGGAAATTATTCATGTTATTTTTTATGAAAGCAATGATGTTACTTTGAGTGAAAGTTTTGCAGATCTTAATCTGAATCAACGAGAAGATCACAATTCGGATGAAGATGAAGATCCTAAAGATCAAGAAAAAATATGCAAGAAAGGATTTAAGATACCGAAGAAAACCCTCGAGACCTTGAAACACATCTTTAAGACCTTGAAACAGAAAACTGCGATGTCAGAACTCCGTTTCAAGGGCTAGAAACCCGACTTCAAGTCCTTGAGATAGGATCCAAGGGCAATACATCAACGGTACCTGAATCTAGTCAAGCTTATGAGGCTCAACCTTTAGGATCTGCTCCATCTTACAAACGAGGAAAATTTCAACACTCTTCATATCATCCACAAGAGAATGTGATCTCAGATTCAAACGCAGGAGTTAAAACTCGATCTAAAGTAAACAATCTATGTGCTTTCTCTACGTTCTTGTCTCTTATCAAGCCAAAGAATTATGTTCAAGCTCTTCAAGAACCCGAATGGATCATTGTCATGCAAAACGAACTAAATGAGTTTGAGAGAAACAAGGTTTGGACTCTTACTACAAGACCAAAGCATCAATCCGTCATCGGCACAAAATGGGTCTTTCGAAATAAGTTGGATGAAAGTGGCAAAGTCATACGAAATAAAGCACGACTTGTAGCACAAGGCTATAACCAAGAAGAAGGTATTGATTATGAGGAGACTTTTGCTCCGGTTGCCAGGTTAGAAGTCATACGTATGCTACTCGTATTTGCATCTTTCATGAGTATAAAATTGTTTCAAATGGATGTAAAATGTTCTTTCTTAAACAGCTTCTTAAAAGAAGAAGTCTACGTTGCTCAACCTCTTGGTTTTAAAAATGATGAATTTTCTGATCATGTTTTTAAACTAGACAAAGCTCTTTATGGTCTTAAGCAAGATCCTCGAGCTTGGTATGAAAGATTGTCCAAGTATCTTCTTGAAAACAAATTCAAAAGAGGTTTAATTGATAAAACTTTATTTATCAAAACCAGAGACAACGATATATTAGTAGTACAAATCTATGTTGATGATATATTATTCGGTGCTACTAATGATTCCCTTTGCAAGGAATTTTCAGATATTATGTGCAGAGAATTTGAAATGAGCTTAATGGGTGAGATAAATTTCTTTCTTGGACTTTAAGTTACACAAGCAAAGAAAGGAATTTTTCTCAATCAAAGCAAGTATACTAAGGACTTGCTTAACAAGTATAAGATGGATCAATATAAGGTCGCAAAGACTCCTATGAGTTCGACACTTTTGCTTGACCATGACAAAGATGGCAAAAGTGTAGTACAAAAGGAGTTTCGAGGTATGTCGGTTCATTGTTGTATTTAACTACTAGTCGACTTGACATTATGTTTAGTGTGTGCATGTGTGCAAGATTTCAAGCTGATCCTAAAGAGTCACACTTGATAGCTGTGAAAAGAATTTTTCGGTATCTCAATGGCACTAAGGATCTAGGGTTATGGTACCACGTCAAAGCTCGTTTCACCTTGTTGGCTATTCAGATGCAGACTTTGCAGGTTATAAGGTCGATAGGAAAAGCACTTCTGGATGTTGTCAATTCTTAGGGTCATCCCTGATCAGTTGGCACTCCAAGAATCAAAATTTTGTCGCTCTATCCACAGGTGAAGCTGAATGCTACGGGAGCCTGTTGTGCACAAATTCTATGGATTGCCAACAACTTCGTGATCTTGGCTTTGATTTGAAAGTTATTCCTATAAAATGTGATAATACTAGTGCTATTTCTATAACCAAAAATCCTGTGCAGGATTCAAGGACTAAGCATATCGATATAAGGCATCATTTCATACGTGATTATGTTGAGAAAGGTGATGTTTCGATCTCTTTTATATCTACTAACTTGCAGCTTGCAGGTATCTTTACCAAGCCTCTTCTTGAAGAGCAATTTAATTTTATTAGATTGGAGTTTGGTACATTGAACAAGGAAACATTAACACAGGGGGAGTAAATCATTTTATTTTCTCCTTCGTATGCAGCCCGATTATCTTTTTCAAGGGCCTTGAAAGGCAATTCAAGGGCCATGAAACGATATTCAAGGGTAAATTAAGAAATACGGATCTATTTAAGAATTAATATCTTTTAGATATTTTAATTCTTAAATTGTTTTTATGGTTTCATCTTTTTTCATTCAAAGGGTTGAAAAAGATTTGTTGAGTTTTTATTGGAAAATTTTCTTTGGTCTTTAAAAAGCTCGATCTTCTCAAAATCTTGTTATTATTTGCATTCTTTTAAAAGGCCAGAATCTCCTATCTTTTTCATTTTCCTCCTTCACAGAAACCCTTTTTCAAAAACCCCTTGTTTTCTCTCTCAACATCATCCATGGCACCCAAAAGTAAGAAATCTACTCCTCAAGCCCACAAAAAGAAATATATTCAGATCTCCTCTATTGCAAAAGAAGAAACGCCTTATGAGGATTTGGACATCTCTTAGATGACCGGTCTTCCCACATCTTGGTTCATCAATTTTCAAGCCTTAGGATATTGGCTTGATGGTTTTTACAATCGACCGCTTTGTATGTGTGATCTAGTGGATACTACATTTCTCGAAACTCTTCAAATCCCGTGCATTAACAAGCTCAAGAGTTCGATAGTTTGGAAAATCTTAAACCTTGGAGATTTCGCTTTCCCAAGGCTCACAAGGATGTTCTATGTCAATCTCGTCACAAAACGGGACAAAGGAGTTATCACTCTTGAATCTTCTGTAAAAGGTACCCCAATTTCGCTCACTTCTTCTATTTTAAGTGAGATTTTTGGAATTCCTACAAATATTGCTTTCAATCATCCTTCACGATCAAAGAGTGTTCGTTTTGCTAAGGAGAAGTTTCTAGTTCCAAATTCAACCTCACGCCAACTTACTCATACTTCCCTAACCCTAGACGCTAAAATTGTGTTTACCATTTTGGTTTGATGTGTTGTTCCTCGTGCAAACTCAAAAGAACTTTTGACTGATCAATCCCTGGAGCTAATTCATCTGATTATGTCTGGGTTAGACATTGATGTACCTAACCTCATCCTCAACCATATGATAAACTCTGTTAACTCTAAGCGAGCCATCCCTTTTCCTTATGAAAATTTGTTGCCCAAGATCTTTGACTATTTCAAAATTGATACATCCTCTGAAGATCGACAGTCAATTCCTGGCAAGATTGATGAGATCTGCTTAGAACGACTAGGTATTGAGAAGACTCTTGCAGGCACATGGACTTTAAAAGGGAAAGGAGCTATTTCAATTCCAACTCAAGAAGCTCCAACATCTTCTACTCCTACTCCCGAAATCAAGTTAGAAGGTTGTGAGAAAGAACTAGTATGTCTAAATCGTGAACTGTCTAATTTCCAGCTTGACACTAAGAGAAGAATGGATGCCAATCATGAACTGCTATCTACCATAATGCTAAGGTCAATGAAATGTATTTGATGGTTGTTCTTACTCATACCACTATGGAAAGGATCCTACCCATGACTGAAGATGTAGCTCAACATACTCAAGAAAAAGTTGAAAATGTGCTGATGAATTGCAAACGACGTGTACAGAATAAATTTATTTTGTATCCAACTCATGTTGAGCCAACTATTCTGCCAGTGATCGAATATGAGGTGGTTAAGAAGCGAAGAGTTGAAGAAAAGAGACGACGCTTAGCCGCTGAAATGGATGATTGGAGTCACAAAAGGTCTTCATCTAAGGGAAAAAGGAGGTTCTATGAGGAGGATTAAGTTTGATGTTTGAGGGGACTTGCTTGTTTTAGTGGTTTTTGTGAAAAACTTTTCTGGGTTGTAAACCTATAAAACTTCCTTGCTTTGACTATTTTTCTCCCTTGTTGAAAGACAAAGGGGGAGAAATAAATGATCCGACATTTTTGATATTTTTTACATTCTGCATTTTAATAATCTAAATATGAATTAGCCCATCAGAAACAGCATACACATATTTGGTTCTAAACTAGCAAGCATTAACACCACAATCTCTATATTACAAATAATTTGGACACAAAATGATGAACTTAACAAAGCCATTTACCTTGTTGTACTATTTCCGTCTCTAAACTCTTTTGTTATGGGCGAGCAGAAGCGATAAACAATTTTAGACATTCGTAACGGTTAAATTAATGCTTTAGGGTAATGTTTGGAACCATCCATAGAGAGTAAAGGCCCGTTTGGTTTTAACTCTGAAACCGGAAACGGAATGGAAACAAATCTAGTCCATATATACACAATTGTTCATGAAAGTTTGTGGAATCATTTCTTGTGGTTTAAAAGAATTGGAGTAGAGTTTGATTACTTTTGATACCCTATAAGGAAACAAAATATGGGAAAGCAAGTGTCATTTGCATTAATCCACAAGGAATGATTCCACAAAATTTCATAGATAAGGATATACATATGGACTAAATTTGTTTTCATTCCGTTTCTATTTTTGGAGTTGGAACCAAACAGGCCCTAAGAGGTTATGTGCATATTATGCAAGCTAACCTCCTATTAGATTGAGCCTCTTTTCAAATAATAGCCATTAAAATTTATCAGAATTGAGTTTTAATACTTTTTTCACAAAGACTCATTGTCTATGTGGTGGAATAGGGCCTTTAGGATTTTTTTTTTTTAATTTCAGTCTACTTATGGTTGACGTCTTGCTATCATCTCATTTTATCATTTGTGTTAAAAAATTCAGGTAATGGTTGATTTGTGAAGTAGTGTGGGATGGTGTATCAAATATTATGAATCCAATAAAGTAAAACTGTTTTTCTAGTTTGGAATTGCGAAAAAACAAACATACCATAAGTTGGTAAAAATATAAACGTTTAGTTAATAAAGTATGAATTAAAACGTTTCTTTTAAAAAAAATGAAAATAAAATCAAACATTTAAAATTGAATAAGATGATACTATAATAAAAAAAATTATTTGGATAATTTTGTAGACTTTTTTTCTTGAAAAAAATCATATATAGTTATCACAACTTTAGTTCAAATTATAGTATACTAACAATTCAAAGTTTTAGTCAATTTTGTTTACATATTTTATACTATCTGTCCATATTCTCAATTTGTATCCTTGGAACACAAATATTGTCATTACCTTTTCATTATAATATTTGTTAGTTTAAAATTTTATACTGTTACTTCATAAAGAGTGTCCACTAGTTCAAACATTTAACATCCTTTATTGTATAATTTGTATCTATATATTTCTTAATATTATAATATTATGAATTTTGAACTTTTATAATATTAGGTCAAAAAATGTGTTTCATTAGTTCGAACATTGTGTTCCGTTAGTTCAAACATTGTTATTTATTAGCTCAAAAATAACAAGTAAAAAAAGTGCGTAAAAATATAACTCATAAAAAGAACAATAAAATACATGAACGAATAATAAAAAAAATATTAGAAAAAATATAAAAAAAAAATTGAATGAATCGAATAAAAATTTTAAACTAACAAAATAACAATCAAAAAATATCTTGTAAAAGTATATGAAGTAATAGTACCAAAATTTAAACTAATAGAACAAATTTTGAACAAATATTATAAAAATAAAAAAAATAAAAAAATATTCGTCAAAAATTCTTTTTGACACGTGTCAACCCCTAACTTTCCCTTTCAATGAACAACATGATACCTGCAAGGCTGCAATACCTAAGTATTAACTATTTTATAAGAAAAAAAACATCTAAAATAATTGTAAACATTATATTTATAGCTAAAATTTTTATATTTATTAAAACGTTGTATTAATTTTTTTTTTACCTGCAATGGTTAGATGAAAACTTATTAAATATGTTTGTTTTTGTATTAAAAATAAAGCTGTTTGATTAAAATAGCTAAGGAAAATATTTTATTTCTAGTTGATGGTTTAAACAGATATATGAAGAATTTTGTATTTTAATGCATTAGATGATTTTACATTGATAGATTTTAATTAAAGATGAAATAAAATTTGTTATTTTATACAATAGCTTTAAAATTTGTTGGATGGTTGAGTTTTTCATATGGTTGAAAAGCTGTACAAGTAAAGCTTAATTATGAAAAAAGTTTGAGAAGCAAAAGAATGATGGTCCATGGATCATGAAATGACGTTTCTTAATAACAATGCTTCTTTACGGAGTGAAGACAAAGAGATGACAAATTATTCAAGACAAAATATTCTTCTTTTCATTCTAATAGTGACGTCTACATTCATATTCATACTCGTACTACACTTTTTAAGTTTATAATTCTGCTTATAATTCTTGTAACGTGTGGCTTTCTCTGCTTAGCGGTTTTAGTTTTTTAAGAAAAGTTATTTAATTTGAATGTTTAACGGATTTGTTAGGTCGCCGATAAGAAATTTTAAAGACCACAACGTAACACTTTTCGGCGGACATTATTATACTCAACTTCAACGCATGTCAACGGTTATAACTCTCAAACTCAATATAAGGCGAAGACGATGTATGTTGACGTTCTTCTTTTCTCCTTTGTTGCATCCAAAAGCTTAAAAATCCACCGTTTCCAACCAAATTCTAAAGAAATAAATCCACGATGATAAGGCAAAAAATGACAAAAATAACTCTTTTCGTATTTCGAAATCTATCTTGATCTTCTTGTGTTTCAGTCATTTCGAACATCAATTGTTTGGAATGTATTTTCTTACATGAAGTTAGAACCACAAAAAACATCATACATGACTGTAGAATCTGCAACACAAAGTGCCTTGAAGACAAGATCAAGGATCAAAGCGTGATCACTAGCCAGACAACTTGTGAGACGGCTTCCCATTCCGTCTCTATGCCATCTAAAGTATAGTTTTCACACATTGCAACCCTGCATCGACTCAATCCAACCCAGGACCATACCACTTGTGAGACAAGATGACATGCGCTTCCTTTGCCGTCCAATACCGTCTAGACTACATTAAGGATTTGAGATCAAATCTTTGGATCTTATCTTCGGAAGGATATATTTTGTAACCATAATGCTCCGATTTTCTGGTTCTATATAAGCATGTGTCGGCCCTAGGTTTAGGTATCCACTATCATCTAATCGAACGCCGAATCCCGTAGCCGTTATGTAGCTTTAGAATAGATTTCAGTTCCTGTGAAGGTTTGCCTTGTTGTCCTGGAACCAAACAACAGTGAGTTTATCTATTCTGATTTTATATACAACATATTTTGATTTATATTTAATTTAACTAATCTCCCTCTTGATCTAAGGATTGAATGATCCCTGTAATCGTTTGATTTATTATTGCATATATGATTTACGATTTGAGATTGTGAGTGTGCTTCTTTTCACAATATTTCATTTTCATCTTTTATTTACCTTCAAAAGAAGTGACGTTTATAAAGGATTTAAATAAAACTCATACGCAACGCCCATTGAATCTGTTTTATAGGAAATATTGAAAATAACTTGGTTTAAGGGATTGGATCCTATGTTTTACTTTGAGGATTTCTAACTATTATAGAAAGTTTCGGTTTTTGTTCCTTTTCTAGCTCATACGCCGGAAGAGAATATTTTCTTTGGCTTTTCTAGATTTCTAAGTTCTTAAAGGTTTTCCTATACTTGACACAATTGTTGAAAGAACACCATAAAGTTAGTCAACACAGTCTTTATTTGTTTGTAGCAAAAACTATATTGAATAGTTACTTGCAATATTCACGTATCGATATTCAAAATACTCATATATATAGTTTTACTTCAATTCATTATATTAGTTATTCTTGTTTCTTTAGACCGCTCTCCTAAATTATTTGCCAACAACAATCATTCTTTTTCCTTATTTTTCCCTTTTATCATAATATCCAAAAGGCTTATTTTCCTCTTCCCTTTCTTCTTCGTCTTTTCTCCATTTCTACATATAATAATAATTATTATTAGTATTTTTCAACTCAAACGTAATCTTATGAATATAACACTCAATTTACTATAATTGACCCATCATCCTTGAGGGTAGGTTTTAGGACCATTAAGGTTTTGACATCGTTGTCAGGAATTACTAATAGATTTGGTTTATATCTAATTTTTTTGTTATTCTAAGTTTCTTATATTATTGATCTTTGTTCTCCCTTTTGTCTTGGCCTCATTGACTAGATTGGTGAATCCGAAAAGTTCGAGATGCAAGAAAACGTGTTCATTTAGATAAAAAGATCGAGTGCATCCTTCACAAGTAAAAATCTGCACATAGAGCTTCTGCAAGTCAAACTATGGACGGAGAAGGAGGAGACATTAACATAGGAGATCATAAAAATCTCAAATATAGCCCGCTTCATGTGTTGAATCGAAAAGCTGGTATTACTATACTTACTATTGCACTTGTTTTAGAGAGGGCTCGTCACCCACAAATGCTAGACTCTAGGATAAATCCTAGATAGAGAATTTAAAAAATGCATTGATCCTTCCCGCGATGGGAGCCCGATATTTCAACCTCAAGACTAATACTACAAGGCTCATCCAAAATAATCAATTTTTAGGCCTGTTGAACGAGAATATATTTAGACCGGTACTTGCGGAATTTTGAGAACATCATGAATACCCTCAATAATGAAAATATTTTTGTTGATGCTAAGAGGATGAGGGGTTTTATTTTTTCTTTGACAAGAGAGACTGTTATTTGGATTTCAAATCACCATATAGGTACTTTAACCACATGGGAGGAATTAACTAATGCCTTCCTTAGTAAGTACTTTCTTTCCCATACGAGTACTAAAACTAGGGAGAAGATATTTCACTTTGACATGGAGGATGTTGAGAATATACATTCAACATAGGAAAGGTTTAGTGAATTATTGCATTCATGTCTTCATCATGGTTTTGAGAAGGGAGTAATAAAATATTTTTTTATAGCGGATTGAATGGCACTACCAAGAATCTTGTATATATTGCTAATTCCCATGGTTTTACTTGATTAAACGAGTAGATACTTGGGATTATCTTGTGATTGTTGCAAAACATACAAGGAAGTATGTAAAGAAGTGTAACAAAAAACGAGGTGTCAATAACATTAAGTATGATGACATGATCGACAAGCTAACCGAGAATATCCAAGCCTTGATGAAACTTGTTGAAGGTAACCCTACCACTACCATTTCTAAAGTAGATGTTAATATAAATTGTCAATTATGTGGGTTACCGCTCATGAGATTGAAGATTGTGTTGTACGTCTTCAATGAACATATGGTACAATATTAAGCCATTAAACAAGTAAGATACCCGAGAAACCAAAAGCAGTATCAAAAGAAGTATGCCTTCACCAGACCTCCTTTCTTACAAAGGAACTTCCCCCAACATTAATTTCAACAAAGAAGAAATTTTTTCTCCCAAGGATCTTGCTCAAGCCCCCATCAACCACCCTAGATAAAATCCTGGAGCAACTTGCAAAAGGACAACAAGCAATTCGTGGAGCCATTAGAGGGATAAAGAATACCTTTGTGGCTTTTGAAGCAAATTTCAGTAAGCTAGAGACTACGTTGGATGTCCTTGGTAAATGACATAAGATGCCGCAAAATCAAGTTGTCCACCTAAGCTAACAAACGGACAAAGCACAAGGAAAACTCCCTACAAGTCTACAACAACGAAGACCAATTCTAGAGGAGTTCGTGCCATTACACTGAGAATCAAAAAAGAGACCGCATATTGTATGGTAGTTGTGATGCCTACCAAGATCATTTTTGAAGAGGATACTACTCCAGATGAGGTGCATGTTGCCCCACCACCTAAGGTCTATCGACCTCCCCTCCCTTCAATCTCATAACAAGAAGAAGATGGATGAGGATTTTAGAAAATTTCTAGAGAGGATGAATAAACTATATACAAATTCCACTTGTTGAGGCATTGAGACGAATACCAAATCATTCAAAGTTCATGAAAAAAATTCTCTCCAACAACAAGTTTCTCAACTATAAAGGATCCATCAAAGTCACTAAGGAGTGCAACGTTATGCTAATGAGAAATATGCCATCAAAGAGAGATGATCCTGAAAGCTTTTGCTTCCCCCTAACCTTTGAAGGAAGAAATCATACATGTCTAATTAATTTAGGTACTAGTGTGAGTGTTACATCAGTTAAAATGTGTAATGAGTTAGAACTAGGAGAAATGCTAGTTGATTTTATCATTGTAGGTGTTGGTGAAGGCACCGTTGTTCTGGTGATCATTGGTCGCTCCTTCCTCGCCACCATCAGAGCTCTCATTGATATTAGAGATGGATTCGTTATCTTCATATTTAATGATTACTAAGTGAACTTCACTCTTCCTAAGCTTCCTAAGCGATCTATTATTGATGATGATATTTGTCTAATCACTAATATTAATGGTGATGAGGAGTGCATGATCATTGAAGATCCCTCACCAGCTTTTGTGAATGATGGGCAAAAATCTACAAGGAAGAAGAAATCTCGCATCACGAGGAAAGATAAATAAATCTCATCTATCTTCTAGACCTAGCAGAACTACCATGAAGTTGATGATAGAGCAACTACTAAGAGTTTAAGCAACTATGAAGACAAGGGACTTTGCTTCATCCCCGCTCACTTCTCCTTATCAAAGGACACTCTTCTTCCATACATCTCCATTCACCAATTCCATGACTTTTCACCAAAATAAGCTGAATGGGTCGAGCTAATGACAAAAAACAAGTACTACGTGGGAGGTAACCCATGAGTTTGAGCTTTCTTTCTCTTTTTTCCCTTTTTGTTTTTGTTTTTCGAGATTGTTGGTTTTGCTTTATAGGTACCAATGAAGATTTTGAAGGTTACAAGAAATAGACTTTCAAAGCTAAAAACTCATTCCACTATTCTTTCACCATCCTTTCACCACCATATGCATTGTATCGCTTTGTTCCTTTTCGCATTAAGGACAATGTGTTTTGTAAATATGTGGTGCTATAATCAAATTCATATATCGTGTTCTCATTCTATTTGTTGTTTTTGTTTTTATATATTCATATATAATTTCGTTTTTATAATTATTTTAGTTGACAAATTTATTATAAATGTACATTCCACATAATTTATTTTGCCTTATTAGTTTATTTTGAACAATTAATTTGTTTGAGAAGTGCATGGGTTGAACCATCCGTACAAAAGCAATTGTTATAGGGAAAAACAATTAATTATATTAGCTAATGATTTAAGTAAATAAAAAATTAAAATTATAAATTTTATCTTTTAAAGATAAATAAAAAAAAATATGATGATATAGCACGGGGCATCCAAAATGGATTGAACGGCCCTGGTTATCTTAATATGTATATGACTAAATTTTCGTACATCATGGTATACAAATTCACTAACAATATTAATTCTCAATATTCATTTTCAATTGAAAATACACGATAACTGAAAATGTTTAGGTTCAATTAATCGGTTTTGTTTTAGTTAGGTATATTATTGTATTGTGAATTGTAGTCATTCTTGGATTGAGTAGCTTCAAGTCTTATTTGCTTAAAATATATACATGTCATTGGTTCGGGTTGAATGAATTTATACTTTGGCAAATGGTTGGATTCAAATCGAACCTAATTCGGATGGTCGGGTGATTTGCTCAATGGAGTCGTTGTTTGATCACTCTAAATGAATTGTGTTCTTTATCCTAAGGTGTAATTACTTATTAAGTTATAAGAAGATACATAGAGATCGATATATAATATGATGATATTAGGTAATTATATCAATTTGCTAGAAACAAACTATGACTTGTGTATTTTATATGATAAAATATGTTGTTAGTATAGTCGGGTCCTACGAGGTCACATCTATTGGGTTGATAGATTAAATCATTTAATAAGAATATATACTATATAAGAGTATATGTTATAATGTTATACTGGATATAACATGAGATTGTATATTTATTAGATGATAAGATGTTATTTTCTAATAAAGATTAGTGCTGTAAGATAAACCTTCTAGCAAATATCTTTATCGAAACCCAACCCTTTATTCATACGACTCTAACCGGAGTAACAATATCAAAGACGGTTTTATATGATATTAGAGTCGACATTGTCTTCTCTCCTTCGATCTCTCGCGTGGACTCCTAAATTTACTTTAAACTTGTCAAATCAATTTTACGTAATTTTATTTTTACTCCTTTTATGAAAATTGTTTCATGTAATTTCGTTTTTACTCCTCTGCACGGTCTAATGTAGTCAATATGTGATGATACAAGCACGCATTTATGCGGTAAGATGAGAGTCCACGACCCTATTGTGTTTCTCCTTCAATTTTGAAGTTAATAAAGTGAGATTCCAAGAAGGCGGGACAGAAGGCGACAGGACATGCCATAGGATGGAGACGGCTAAAAAGAGGGTTTCACCATAAATGCCATTATTCACAACCAAACAAATTCCAAGTCACCTTGCACTCTCCAGACCCCCGCCTCAACCCAACACCTATGTTTGCCTTCGTCATCTTCTTCCGGAAACCCTAGCCCCCGATTCATTATTGGAGTAGGACACTTCGCTTGACTTCAATTAGCTTCCATTTGATTCCTGCACTATTGTATTTCATGTCAGATTCTCTTATCTCTTAGCATATTATCAACAGGTTCGCAACGGCTAGTATAGCTTTCTAGATCCATCCGGTTCTCTTCGAATCGAATCATCCAGAAGGTTTCCACAATTCTCTCGCCCTCCTAGATTTACGTTGATGATGCTGATTGCTTTTTCACTACAGCTGACAATTTCTAGTGGTTTTCTTTTACGGTGTGCTTAGGTCGGTTGAGAGTTGTTTCGTTTTTATGTAATCTTGTGTTTTATTTTCTATGCGATTAGAATGGCGTCATTGCTTCTTTGTTCCACAATCTTTTGACGGACTGATTCGCTTCTAGCCATGCATCTTGCCTTGTTTTTGGAGATTGTACTGGAGGCTGACATAGTTGCATTTGATTCACTTTCAATGCATTTATATCCTGGTTTAGTTTTTATGCAGAGGCTTCTGGTTAATTGTAAGCGAGTGCTTCTCATGTTCAGGGGCTGCAAATTTGTTTGATACCTTGTGAACGATGAAATAATATAAAATTACAATGAAACAATATAAAATTACAATGAAACAGAAGTTTGCAAGCTGTACCTAGTACGATTTGATCTTACTTATTGTCTGTTATCCATGAGCTTTCTAGAATAGCCTTTTGTTGGAGAATAAGAGAGTTGCAGAATATCTGAAATCGGATGTTTAGTTAGATTGTTAGTAAAAGCTTAAGTTCTGAATGTTCTTGCGTAGAGTTGGCTGCTTTTGTTGAGCTCTGCTCTATTTCATAAAATGTTTATCCTGCGGTATCTTTTCCTAGTTATTTCTTGAGTCAACATGCTTCAGCTGTCATTTTGGTTTATTTGTTCTTTTATTCTGTTTACTTCTTGTGAAAAATGAATGTTGAGGACTTTTTTTGTGCTCTCATCATCGCTGACTGTCATAAATGGCTTAATATGCTTAGATGGAGGTGCAAAAGTCAGAACATGGCCATTTCATTGAAGTATCAGCAGATATCTCTGATGCACAGACGTCTCAAGGGAGAAGGATATGCAGTGGAGCAGTCTGTGGATTTGCAGATGCTACAACTGTTACAAGTGATGCAGAAGAACGATCTGCCTCCATGCGAAAGCTTATTATAGCTGTTGTACTTTGTGTTTTGTTCATGAGTGTCGAAGTTGCTGGTGGTATCAAGGCCAACAGTCTGGCAATCTTAACTGATGCAGCTCACTTGCTGTCCGACGTTGCTGCTTTTGCTATATCTTTGTTTTCACTTTGGGCATCAGGTTGGGAAGCAACACCACGTCAATCCTATGGCTTCTTCAGGATTGAAATTCTTGGTGCATTGGTATCCATTCAAATGATATGGCTTCTTGCTGGGATTCTCGTCTATGAAGCTATAGCTCGTATTATAAATGACACAGGTGAGGTTAATGGGTTTCTGATGTTCGCTGTTGCCACATTTGGCTTAATAGTTAACATCCTGATGGCGGTTCTACTGGGTCATGACCATGGGCATGGGCATGGGCACGGGCACGGACATGGACATGGACATGGGCATGGACACAAACACGGTGGTCATGATCATGGACACAAACACGGTGGTCATGATCATGGACAGAGTGGTCATGGTCAGAAGCATGAGCATGAGGATCACAATACTACAAAACATAGCCATGCCATAAGCATCAATTCTCATCCTCACAGTCATGGAGGAACCACCAAGCATCACCACCATGATCATGATTCTGCCATTGATCAGCCCTTGCTGGGGAATCCCAATTGCAATAGTGAGAGCCAATCAAAATCTGCAGGTAAGCAAAACCGGAAAAGAAACATCAATGTTCAAGGGGCGTATCTTCATGTACTTGGGGATTCCATTCAAAGCATAGGAGTGATGATCAGCGGAGGCATTATTTGGTTTCGGCCTGACTGGAAGATTCTTGATCTGATATGCACCCTTTTGTTTTCTGTGATCGTGTTGGGTACTACAATTAACATGTTGAGGAGCATACTAGAGGTCCTAATGGAGAGCACTCCAAGAGAGATTGATGCAACAAAGTTGGAGAAGGGCCTGTGTGAAATGGAGGAAGTGGTTGCCATTCATGAGCTGCATATTTGGGCTATCACTGTTGGGAAAGTGTTGTTGGCTTGCCATGTTAAAATCAAACCCGAAGTTGACGCTGACACGGTGCTGGACAAAGTTATTGAATACATTCAGAAGGAATACAACATCAGTCATGTGACTATTCAGATTGAACGCTGAGACTGAATTTAGTCTTGTAGATTGTGAAATTTGTTAGTCTTCTGTTGATGAGGGGAAGGTTGATAGTATGAAGACTATTGAAACTTATCTGCCTAAGATGTAGAATTGTTCCTATTCGACATTCAGGTAAGAAATCTAGAGACTTCCCGATGCCGTTATTAGATGCTGCTCACCTTTTCTTAACCTTAGTACCCACCTTGTCTACTCTAGTTTATATCTGGGACATTTTGTATCATCACTTGATGTTTCGCGCACTCAAATTGCGTTTCTTATTGATATGCAAAGATTGTTAAAAAATAAAATGGTTCAGCCGAAGGGGAAATGCTTGATCGTGTAAGAGGTGATCTTAATAATCTTAATTCACACTGCATACCTGAGCAGTGATTACCTATATTGCAAAAGTTCTGCAAAACTTTGGTTGATGAACATGCACAATGTTAAGTTTTTACCCAACATTACTTAATCCTTTTCAACCACACCGGCTTATAAAACTTACATTATTTAAAACGTACATTATTTTTCTTTTCCTATATTCGTTGTTTCTAAACTTTCATTTCTCAACTATATATTTATATATTTATTTATAAATATACAATATATATATATATATATATATATATATATATATATATATATATATATATATATATATTAAAATATATTTTGATTTTGCTTTTAGTTTGTGTCTTGTTGTAAGATCCAGTAAAATTGTTGTCAGGCTAAAGGTTGAGACCCATTTGGAGGTCCCAACCCGTAGTGCCCCGAGTCCCCAACCCGTAGTGCCCCGAGTCCCGTGGATTCGGGGTATTTCGTATTGTTTGTAATAAATCTTATACTAATCTACAAAATGTGCCTATATCTTAATTTTTTACTATATTTTTAAAGCAACCTTTTTATTTATTAACATATAATTTGACAAAATTTTATTAACAGTCGAATTATTTGTTAACTATTTTTTTCATATTTATAATGTTGTATCTCTACTTTTTTGACCTATAAATATCATCTAATATTTGTCCAAAATTTTTAATTGGAACCAATAGATTATTACCTATCAATACATTTATATATGAGTTTAAAACAAAACAAATTACAAAATATGTGTAACATAGTATTAAATCCAATCCAATATTATTCAAAACCCGCACAAGGTGCGGGTGTTATACTAGTTTATTTTAATAAGTATACACATTTAAGGGTTTAGTTACGCTGAAGTTCTTGAAAAAAAACTTCACCTGAATCTCAACCATTAAATAATGATCCAATAATTAGATTAATTTTAGGGAAATTCCGGATGGTACCCTCGTGGTTTGGGGTATTCCGGATTTTGCCCACCAGTTTTTTCAAGTTCGGATGGTACCCTTAAGTTTATGTTGTTTTCCGGATTTTGCCCAAATTCATTACATTTTTGTAAATTCCATTAAAAACATACAAAACAAAATAAACTTAAATTAAAAAACAACTTAAAATAAAAAGAATAATTTATTTATTTTAAAAAAATAAAGTAAAACAGTAACTTTTTTTAAAAAAATATATGTATTATATTAATTTAAAAATAAATAAGTTAGATAAATTTTAAAAAATTCAAAAATCAGTGTTTTATTTATTTTAAAAATAAATAAATTGGGTTAGCATTTTTTAACAAAATCTAAAAACATAAGTTTTATACTTTATTTCAAAAATAAATAAAATAAGAATTTTTTTTTTGTATGTTTTTAATGGAATTTACAAAAATGTAATGAATTTGGGCAAAATCCGGAAAAGAACATAAACTTAAGGGTACCATCCGAACTTGAAAAAACTGGTGGGCAAAATCCGGAATACCCCAAACCACGAGGGTACCATCCGGAATTTTCCTTAATTTTATCCTCTCTTCAAATCTTTTTTATTTACAATTACCTTTTATTGAGTTTGATTGTTTCTATAAGATTTTTGGAACTTCACCTAGAGTAATTATACCTAGAGTAATTATAGGGAATCTAGACCCCACATTTAATTGTAAATCGAAACACTTCAAAAAGAAGAAAGTATGGTTAGAAATCTCATTGTAGGTTCAAATTTTAATGTTTAGAAACCCCATTGCAGTGGTCAAATAATATATGTGTGGCCAAATATGTGGAGAGCCAGCATGCTTCAACATCAAATGAATAGTGCATTGTTCCATTGTATTTATTATTCAAAATTACCTCTCTTGCCTGCGCTTCTTTCAAACTTACTTTTTCTTTCACTTCTTTTCGGTTAATTAGTTTCTAGTTTATATGGCCGCGTTCAGTTGAGCGACTGAAGAGGATTAAATCGAATTATTAGAATTTTAATCTCCATCTTTCTATTCAGTACTGAAAATGGAGCGACTGAAAGCTCGGTTGAAGGGGCTAAAACGACGACTAAATTCATTAAAAAATTTTAATTGATGGGTCGCAGTTGAAACGAATGAAATCGATTCCCCTCATCCTCTCCTCATTTCTCCTATACCCTCATCAACCTCTTAACAACAATCCTCTAGAGATTGTTATTTGCTACTCTTCTTCTTCTTCTTCTCGGATCCCACATGTAATTACTCTTTTTCCTCTTTCAATCCCAGGTTTCAACTCGGACAACGACACCTCAAAGCTTTCCGAGGTCAGACAATGATATCTCAATGCTTAACATTACTCTCCTTCTTCCTTCCTCCTACTTTTCCAATTTCATTAATATGTCCTCACTCTCTTGCTTTCTTCGCTTGTCCAATGCTTCAGCTTTGGGGTTTCCGAACTCCTACTACGATAATCAATGAACAAACAAACCATCTACATTTGAACGTTCTTTACATTTTGCAGGCATCAAACTTCAGCCCCTACTTACGTACTTCCCAACCGATTTCTTATATATAATTCCTTGTTCATATCTTCTTCTTATATGTCATCGATTGGGTTATAAATTTGCGAACTAGGACATTGGAATCCCGTAATTCTTCATCTGGATAGGTATGACAGTGCTTTGATTTTGTGCGAATTGGTTGAAAAAATGGTATTTCGAGGGCTGAACAAAAGTGGGGATGAACTTAGCAAAAGTGGAGGATGAAAAGTCTTCTCACGTGAAGCACAAAGGCAAGGGATCCTACTAAGGACTTGATTCTTGAGATTCTCTAAGTTGAGGCTATTGGCTTTAAATGTTGAGCACAAGGAAGATGTTATTAGCATCTAGAGCAAAGCTTGTCAAGTGTGAGGTCTTGGGGCTAAGCTTGTCATTTGTTGGATTTGACTGTCATGCTTTAGATGCTCACGATGAGCTGTGCATTTCTAAGTATATTTATTATGTGATGTAGTCAGTGGTTGGTTTAGTCAGATATGAATATAATGAAGTCCTATATACATTTTTAATTTATTTTTCTCCGATGGTAACTTGCATTCTAGGTTGTTGATATGAATATAACGGATTACTTGACCCTCACAAGCCATTGTCTTATCTGCATTTCTTCTTCAATTTATTTTACACTTCTCATGTGAACCACAAAGGCAAAGAAAACAAGAGTAATTCATGTGCACAAAAAAAGAAGAAATGAAAGCCCTTTTTGATAATTTTCCTCATAAAGTAATCAATTGGCGTTTTTGATTAAATGGGCCATTTTCACTATAACACTATCTATTTTGGCCCCCACCTTTTTCAACTTTGTAAATTAGGCCCCAAAAGGTCAGCATTGTTTGTAATTTAATTTGTGTAATATTTGCGCAAATAATGCTGTAAAATGGAGAAAGTACAATGGTGCAGTCGGTTGAAGTGGTTCCTCTACAAACAAATGATGAACTTTTATTTCCCTCCAAAAATGAAGTTTTTTTTTACCACAAATGACATTTCTTCCCTTTTCGAATCGTCCTTCTTGTAAAAATGGGCCTTCTTCTTTCATAAATAAATACCCTATTCTTCTTCGTTGATTGAAACTGACGTATTTGAAGATAAAAGGAGGTTCCACCTGCGATTGAGTAAGGTTATTGTTTATCCGGGTTTAACGGAGTAATATTTATTTTATATATTTGAGTCTCTTCTTTTCATGTGCATGAATCTTGAAGACAATTTATGCAAGGTTGACATAAACGATTGGGTAAGTTGTGTATGGGTATTTTCATGTACCCAACATTTTGTTTTTATGTATGGACAATGTATATGTATGGAGACTTGCTTTTGGGTATGGTAGTACTAACACTTGTTGGGTAGGTACTTCTTGGGTAGCTACTTGTTTGTTCATAAATGTACCTACACATGTAACATTTTATTTTCAGGATTGGATACTATACAGTTTGCAGTTTATTCCGGGAGAGATTGAGTCAGTTTGGATGAAATTTGGAGTTATGTTGGGAAAATCCAAAGCAAACCCATATTTATGAGACAAGGGACAACAATAGATGCGTTGAAAGTGTTAACTGCATCAAAATTTAATTTGGCAATGGAAAAACATAATCTTGTATTAACGTACAAAAATAGTATCAATGAATCTTTACAACCTTTCACCATTGATAGTTGGGGAAATTTTGAAGCATTTGTGGAGGCAAATAGGGTAGATAGTGTGTCTTGGAGTATCCCATTGTGTGTTACAATGGAAGAACAACAAAATTTAGGGGTATCAATACTAAATGGGAATGAGGGGGTAAGTTCAAGCATAGTGATTTATGATGATCGAGTTGTAAGGGCAAGAATTCATGAGGACGCCTCAAGGTATGAATGCTCACAACCTACTTTGATTAATGAGTCAGTGGTCGGGCTCCAACAAAGGTGGGCACTTGAGGTTGATCAGACTTATAAGAGTAAGAAGGATTTAAAGGTTGTTTTGTGTCTGAATGCCATCTACCAGTGTTTTGCGTACAAGATAAAAAAAAATCAAAGAAACATGTTGTGGTTGCTAAATGTGATGAAAGTACATACAAATGGAAAGTTCGTTTCTCTATTTTAGGCAAGTCTCAATATTTCACCATCACATAGTACAACAATGACCACATTTGTTCTTTTGAAAGCAGAAGCACAATCGTAGGAACCCGTCTATACACGTAATTGTGCATCTATTGCGTGATATGTAAGTAATTTTATATTGAAAGTTTTGGAATTGTTTGTGTATACAGTATGTAATTTAGTGTTTGTGTGGGTAATTTACGGTTTTGTGTATACAGTTTGATATTTTGCGTATACATTATGTAATTTAGGGTTTTTGTGGGTTACAACCTCATAATTGGGTACCCTTTGCAGGTACGCTAATGTGAAGAAGCTACCGGAACCGATAACCGTTCAATTAGTGCTTAAAAACGATTACAAGATTGATGCGTCGTATTGGGTATGCTGGAAATCCTTGAAAGCAGTTAAGGAATTACTGAGAGGGACATGTGAGGAGAATTATAGGGGAGTTCCGGTCTATATGCACAACCTGCGTGAAGCTAACCTCGGTAGCGTTGTCGCTCTTGACGTGGATGAAGATTCCCAAATTCCACTATGTTTTCTTCGCACTTGGGCAATCACTGAGGGGGTATAGTGCTTTACGAAAGGTTAGTTCTTCAATACTTCATAAATATGTGTATGGTGCAATACTAAATGAGTTTTCATACTATTTATAGGTGATTTCAGTTGATGGGACTTTTCTTAAAGGGAAATATGGAGGTGTTTTGTTGTTAGCAACTGCTCAAGACGCAAATCAACAGATTTATCCCCTAACATTTGCAATAATTGATGGAGAAAACGATGAAGCATGGGGTTTATTCATGCAGAATTTGAGAAAGTGTGTTCCAGACGCAAGTGATCAAGTATTTGTATCTGACAGACACATGTCCATTAAGAAAGCTATTGGTACAAACTTTCCACTATCACACCACCGAGTTTGCATGTACCATTTGAAACAAAATATCAAGAAAAGATCAAGAATGAAAAAAATTCAAGATATGTTTCAAGACGCCGCACAATGTTACAAGATAGAAGATTGCTTGAAGCTTTTTGATGTTATTGAGCGGGTGAGATTTGTATTGTTACTGAGAGATGTGGGTATCGATGTTTTCCATTATATTTGGGTATTGCTAGGGGATAATTATGTACGCTTTTACTGTTTTCCATTATATTTGGGTATTGGTACCTAAAAACACTTCGTGCTTTTTTTTGGAGGAACCTGCGGTTGGGCAACTGTTAAGATGTGGGTTTTGAGTGTTGGTTGCGTGCTTATTCTCCAGTAACAAGATACAACATCATGACAAATAACAATACAGAGACTCTTAACCGAGTGATGCTTGATGCAAGAGAATATCCGGTTCTTGCCTTAGTTGATGTGATACGTAAGTTTATGAGTCAGTGGTTCGCTGAGAGGAGAGAAAAGACAGAACGATGGAAAGATTTTGTCACCCCAAACATCAAAGAAATAATCCAACTAAAGTATGTTGATGCTACTAAGTATGGTTGCTACATACTTGATACCAAACGGTTGTTGTATGAAGTTAAATGGGGGAAGAAAGCGAGGTCGTGAGTCTAGTAGAACACACGTGTACATGCATGACGTTTGATATCGAACAGATACCTTGTGTGCATGCCATAACTGCTGTAAAACAAGCTAAAATAAATCCCGCAAAGTTGGAAAGTGCATACCACAGTGTTGTTGCTTGGAGGAAGGCGTATGAAGAAATCATATATCCAGTGTTTGATTGTGGCGAAAGTAGTATACCTTACATTGAAGGTACTCAATGCAATCCTCCAATTAAGAAAAGAGGTGTGGTAGATTACTAAAAGCTAGAATATGTGGACATGACGAAGGAAAGAAGAGAAAATGCACGTGTTGTGGAGTCATCGGACATAACGAGCAAACTTGTCGGAACCAACCAATTGTGAAAATGTAGGTACCAAGCTGTACACCTTTTTGGGTAAGATCGTAGTGACACAGAATAAAGTTTGATGTTTTTTTTGGCAAAAATTTGTAAGTGTTGATCTTTTGGGTATTGAATATGAAGTAGGCAACTTTTTATGGTCCGTTTCTACTTATGTATGAATTATTGAATATTGAAGTGAATGTTGGAGTGTTGCAGTGTTTCGGTAATGATAATTGGATGAAGTTTCCAATTGTGTCTAGATTCTGAAGTATACCTAATACAAACAACCATACAAACAATAGTGAGACGACCATTCGTACATACATACACACAATAATAGTAATACATAGTAGTCTTAATACCCAAGCGAACATATACATACTTGTCCAGTAAAACTGAAATACACAACAAATTATCTGAAATACGATTTTTCAACATATTATCTGAAACGCCAGATTTTTCTAAAGGCTATCAAACGGTTTCTTCCAAATGCCTTGGAATAAAACATACGCCAAATGTTCCTTTATAGTAGCTACATTGTTCTCACATATTGTCGTAAATTTTGTTCTACTAGCTGTCATGTACTGGGATGTGCTTAAAGGTATAAATATCACAACTACCACTACAAACCCAATTACACAATCAATTTTTGGGTAAGAACCTAACAACATTGTGAATATAAAGTGTTTGTGTAAGGTGGAAAGTTACCTCTCATCATTCTGAGGGTCCGTCATCCTTGACAGACGAAATTTCTGTGTTAGCTTTCCCTCATGCCTCATGTAGTGAGTGTGTTTGTAAAGGCTCATAAAAGAAGGTAGCATGTGCAACAAGGGTTGAACTTGCTGAAAGAATCTATCCTCGGACTGAAAGTTTATAATGGAGTCAACAACAGTTACTGTCCAAGAACTCAACTCAATCTTCTCGGTACATATATAACGTCTACCATAGACATGTCATTATGAAACTGAGCAGGTTCATCACCGTTATCAAAACACAATAGTTTGTTGGGGAAAACATAGCTTCTCGGCGCTGCCATGAACTTGTCATACTCGACCGTGTTGAACTTGGAAGAAAAGGACGCGGGCAAGATGGCAACATTACCCAAAGTAGTAGGTGCTTTCCTAAGGCCTTTCCTTAGATGCATGACAAACTCATCGATCAACTACAACAGAGAAATAATCAAAGAAGAAGGATCATCAATCCAGTAGAGTGTGTGGTTGTGTATGGAGTCGTTTGTATGTATTGGGTATGTTTTTTTGTATGTATATGAGTGTGATTGTTTAAAAAAACTTACATCCCTAGACAACCAAGCGGTTCTGCTGAGAAAATGTTTGAAATGATCCCTACCCAGTTGCATCGTCAATTCAGTTATACAATCATTCATTCCATTGTGCAGATACCAACCGTATAAGTCATTTCTCTATTTCTTAGTGAGAAACCCGTTTTTTGGTGCATTGGGTAATCTGATCGTCGGTCTATATGGCGAAATAACCGCCTGAGATGGTTTTCGTTGCCGTCTCCCAACTCTACGTGTTGTTTCAACCACTTCACCAGGCTGTGGAGAATAAAATGAGAAGGTTAACATACCCAAAAGTAGAGATAAATAACCATACACAATATATTGACAATGCTTACCTTATCATGAGGTACATCGAGCTGCTCATTTAAAGGTTCTTGTATTGGGGCATCATTGTCGGAAATATGATCAACATCATGTTGATGTGTTTGGGTTTTTGTATGTTTCCCATCATCAGTCTTTCTATCAGAAAGTAACTTCTTCAACCTTGTTTGGACTCTATGGATATCACCTTCGAAACGATCGTGCATAATTTCGGACTCTCTTGCACACACTAGTTGTTCTTCGATTACCTCATTTTGCTCTTCAATCTTTTTTTCAAGGTTCGAAACCTTGTCCAATAACGTGGTTACCCACCTAAGTTGATCTTCACGTACCTGACCTACAGATTTATCTCCTTGTGTAACAGGGTCAGTTTGTGTGAACTTGGTTTTCTTAGATTCCTTCATGACACAATGTTCTAAACCCCTAAGCCTCTTAGAACCAGCACATTTTTGGACTTCCGGTACGCCCCTAGTCATACACAAACCACTGACTTCTGAAATAGTCTTATACAAATACTTACCCAAATAAAACACGATAAGAAAGACAGTGACATACCCAAGTGGTCGTTTATCATTATTGTCATCTCCTTCATTCTTTCCATCATCCACTTCTTACAACATGGCTTCCCCTTTTCTTTGCACCAAGCACTTCTTCCACCTTGTTTGCATCCAGCACTTCTTCCACATTACATAACCCCCTTGACAAATCCCAATAACACAGTTTTGACATAAAGTAGAACACCGTACTTAAAATTGTACTGATACATAACTTAAAGAATCAACATCATACCCAGTAGCGCCATCCTGTTTGTTTCCATCTAGTTACCCTTCAATGTTCTCAGTTTCACTGAAAAGAAAAACAAAATCCATTATATATACATACTCGGATTTCGGTATGAAATCATACTTAAAATTGCCAACCCATCCTGTTTGTTTCCGTAAAATTGGCAAAACCCAATATATATGTTCGCTCAAAAGGTGTGTGCGTCAAAGTCTTAAATTTATATCTAGAACTCAAAGCAAAGCGAACCCGCAGTGTACGGATTAGCTGTTATAAGGTAAGAATTCCAGAGTCGAACTCAGGGATTTGGTGAGAATAATTCCGATTTCAATTATCTAGCAAAAAGTGTGAAAAGCTTTTGTGATCAAATAAGGGGGAAATGATTCCAAGGATTCAAGTATCCGATTTCGGCTATCGATTCAAGACACTTCTATAGATATATGACAGAGTTTATATTGCCAAGATTAAATGTTCAAAGGTAGGATTCGTACGGTGAAGTTCCGAAGCCTATATGACTAATCTAAAGGTTCTCTCTATAAGGGTTATTGAGGCTGCAATATAGAAAGATCTAAAGACAAGAATTATGTTCAAACTAACTATCTAAAACTCCAGGATATGACTCTCCAAAGTAAAGAATAGCAAGCACAATTAAAATCTTAATAAAGGTTGTTGAGTCTCTTTATTACCCAAATCTTGAAATCTTTATCTATTAAATGTAGAATCAGGTTTGAAGTGTCTTCATACATTCAATTAGAGGGTAAAAAGGTTAATCAAGGTTGGGATTTAGGCAAGGATTAGTTTTGGTTAAAGATAGATTCAATTAAGGTTCGTCAGAGGAATAAATCGGGCTGTTCATAAGAAAATCGGCCGATTTACTCAAGAACAGTCCGATTTTCCTGTTATCGCAAAACTAAAATCTAAACTCTCAGGGTCCTAATGATTGAATGAGTTCAGTCTATCATCATCTAAGCCTTAATCATCAACTATTCTCCCCAGAATCACAAAGGTTTTAGCCAACCATTTTCAAAATCGAATCAAATTAATTATTGAGAGAAATATCACAAAGAAACCAAATCTTGAATAAAAATTCCAAAAACCTTCAAATCTGTAAACGATTGTCAAAACAAATCAATGTATCTCTTACACAACTCAAATTCGTGCTCAAAAACAGCAAGTACTTCAATGAACAAAGAAATCTCACAACTAGAATCCAAATTAACTTCCCGGCAAAGAATACTTCAATCTTCCTCCAAAAATCTTCGAATTCTCTCGAACGTGTAAAGATTTCCCGCTGCGGCCCCCTCGTTTTCGTTCGTAGGGTTCTCTTCTATAGTTTCTTGCAAATGGGCTATTTGGCAAAAACTCTCTTCAAGCCCAAAAGAATTGGGCTTTGTGTCGTCTTTCCATTTAGCCGAAAAACAGAATAAATCGACCCAGGCGATTTATGTACAAAATCGTTCGAATTCTTGAGGGGAAAATCGTCCAATTTATGTACATATTGGCACGATTTTCTTCAACAGAAAGTGTTCCACTCTTGGCTCGTTTTCTATGCTTTTCCCTTGCAATTCTTCAACTCTTTATGACCCTTTTCTGGTTCCTTTAGCTTCCTTAACATCCTTAGATACTCCTTGCTTTGCTTTTGCTTCTAATTCCACTCCATTTACCTATAATTCATCAAAAACTCGTGTAGACCTCTATTTCCGACAATTAATTGAATAGAACATGAAAGGCACACAAAATCTCTCTAAATGCAAGGTAAATTGAGATAATCTTCTGTAATATGCATGAATATGATGATACATAATTCATGTCATCAAAATACCCTATACTTGCCTCTTGCTTGTCCCTAAGCAAGACTCAAATTTAGAATATAAGATGTCATGGATTATATATATATGAAAACTCAAAAACTCTTCTTTTGGTAGTGCTTCTTCTTATTGGATCACCCTCAAAGTGATATTTCAAGGCATAAAAAGGCTAGGCATGTATCAATGATAACTATAAGATGAACCAACTTCCTTTTCTTTCTTGAAAACATAAATAAAAGACATGATAAAGGTGTAGAGGTAATCAAAGTCAAACAAATCTAAGCCATTAAGTCTTAAACACATGCATAAAAGTCTCAAGGTCTTCTAATCAAAGAAAAGGTTCAAGAAACGTATTAAGGGAAGGAATTCTTTTTGGCAATTGTGGTGCTAATCCGGGAAAGAGGAACACATAATACCTTCAAGATTTTTCTTCACCGCACATGCTTTGCATGTAGAAAGCTTTGCTTTCATTATACTTTACTTTTTGAGAGTATGGACAGCGGTGCACAAAAACCGAAGCCTAGGAGATTGGCTTTTCTCGATTTCGAGATGCCTCAAACCCTTGATGCACATACCATATCCCGTTAGGACTTGTCGTTCAATCGGACATTGGCAAGACACAAACACCCGGCTATGTGAATGGTGCCGAGTTACTCATCCTCATGTTCAACGTCCCCAAACTTATAAAATTCTGCACTTTCTTTCAATACATTTTTCCTTGGCCCTCCCACATCAAACATGCCTTTTTCTATCACTTATCCTAATTCCCGGATGGTAAAAGGAGGGTTACATATTTCATTGAGGTGCTAGCATGATCAAGATATGAGAAAAGAAAAGAAGTGAATTGCCTTAGTCATCCTTATATGATGTAAAAGAACTTGCAATATAGCTTCGACTATTATTTCATTCTCTTATCAAAACAACTAAATCATATAACTTATTCATGCGTTCAAGTAACAAAAGCAAACTCATTCATGCTATAATTAACATCTCAACACAACTAAGCATCTTTTTGCCTATCCATATACACAATTCTCATCATAGAGGTCATTTCCATCATAAGAAGCACAAAAATTTTTTTTGAAAATTCATAGGATTTGAAAAAGATCATGCAAATGCAAGTGTCATAATGGAAAGCAAGTAGTGCAAGAGTTATTACAAGCCAAGTCATCAAGAGTAGTGCAAATGTCATAAAGTGCTAAGATGAACATAAGGTATTGTAAGTACCCCCACCCCATACTTGACATCCACATTGTCCCCAATGTGAAAATCAAGCATAAGAAGGAGAAAAATACTTACAATGTAAAAGAAGTGGAAGCTCAATCCTCTGTCGGCGGTGGATAGGGATACATCGGTGCTCTAGGATCGTAGAAGTGGCCGAATTGGTGGAAGTATAAGTCTCTCATCTGGCCATCATAGGATGAATGCCTAGCGTCCGTCTCCTCTCTGTAGTTCCTGAACTGAGTGGTCAGGGTCTCGTAGTCGGTGTGGAGAGCATTATAATCGGTGCTGAGGCTCTGGAAGCTAGAGACTAGCTCCCTAAAGTGACGGGGAGGGCGGCATCCTCGTCCATGTCCTAGAGCTCGTGCAAATGAGCGGCGAGGTGGCTGCATGTCATCCTCCGTCTCCTCATTGCCTCTACTAGTCCGGCTAGGTCCTGCACCATGAGTGTCGGTGTCCATGGCATCCGTAGCATGTCCGCTATGAGTGTCACTCTCGAACTCGAGCATGGTCCCATGTCTTACATCCTCATCCTCCTCCTCGGAGTCACCTGCATCATCATCATAATAAGTAGGAGGAGAGAACTCCTCAAGCATCGACTCGAACGTCTCCTTCCAGTTTCTCTTGTTCCGAATAGTATATTCGGACTTCCATATGATCTCGGATGGCTTCTTCTTCGGATCCTTGTGCCATGGCATGGGCACATGAAGTGTTCCTCTCCCTCGAGGAATCAAGACCTGTCGAACAACCAACCGCTGGGAGCCTAATGGAAGGGCACTCTCAGCTAGAGTGCATCCGGAGAAGTCCAATCCCATTGTCTTAGCCACATGAGTGACAAGACCTCCTGCACAAATATCGCCCTTAGCTTTGTTGGCTATCTTTCCGAGATAGTCAGCAAGCATGGTGGCAATGTCGGGGATGGTGGTGGATGTCATGCAGTAGAGGATGAAAAGCTCGTCAGCCTTGAGCTTCTGTGGAGTCTCTGTCCGTGCAAATAAGCTCTCGCTGAGAATCCGATGTACTACCTTGAAGGAGAGGTTGTACATGCTAGTCTCCTTGGATTTTCCGGGCCTCCATTTGTCTCCTCCGTATTCACCCACTGAAATAGCCTCCCAAAAGTCACTAGCACGAACACCTCTAGCAAAAGTGCCTGCATCTGAATAAGAGAAGCCAAATAAGTCTCCAAAAGTATCAATGGACATAGAGTGGTCTTGGCTCATGAGGCGGAAGGTGACCATTCTTTCCCTAGGGTCATGTTCGAATGTGCTAAGGAACTCTAGGGTGATCTCGGTATAAGCATCCTCCCAAATCGTAGCAAACTGGCTCAGCCCAGCCCTGTCAAGCATCATATCAACATCCTCTCGAACAAACAATGAGTCTAAGTCATCTAGCACTATGTAGCGAGGAGGGGTGAATGGGCGATCTATGATGCGTTCATAACGTTTCTTGTGCTTGGATAGGGGAGGGGGAAGCTTAGGGATGTGTTGAGGTGGTGGTGGAGGTGGGGGAGGGGCTTTGGAAGAAGATCCCTTCTTCTTCCCCGTGTTTCTAGTTATCCTCTTAACAATATCCATTCTGAGTCAAAAAATCGGCCTGTTCTTGGTAAAAATTGTCCGATTTTTCTGGGCTAGGTCGATTTTTCTGTCGATTTCAATGATTCTCACAATTCTGTAAAGTTCTGTTCAATCTATCACCACACACAGTCTCCTACAATGATTCCTAAGCAGATTCCTCAATCAATTCCAACAAACAAACACTTCCTAAGCAGACTTCAATTTCGAATTAGAAACTTAGGTTTTGGAAAGAAAAACCTGAATCCCTTATGGAGGAGTCGATTGCCGTGCTTGTTGTTGCGAGATCCTTGTTCCTTGTTGAAAATGCTTCAGTTTGGAGCCAAGAATCACTCAAAATGATTAAGGAATGAGGATTGTAGGGTAAGGGCGATATTCGGCGTTCTTGAGAAGGGGAAATCGAGAGTGGTAGGTTGTGGAATGAGGAAGATCGAGTGGTTGAGTCTTTATATAGGGTCGAGAAAATGTGAAGAAAATCGGCCGATTTTTAAGGTCGATTTAATCCTCGGGGCGATTTTTCTCTGAACTCAAAGAAAATCGGACGATTTATGTTGGTAGGTCGATCTCCAGGTCGATTTATCTTCCTGTTGTCAAAAATCGCCTTACTCTGCTTCTGAATCGACCGATTTACTTTAGGTAACTCGATTTTTCTCTGAACACATGCAAAATCGGACGATTTATGTTGGTAGGTCGATCTCCAGGTCGATTTATCTTCCTGTTGTCAAAAATCGCCTTGCTCTACTTTTGAATCGACCGATTTGCTTGGTGTAGTTCGATTTCCTTCCTTATTCTTCATGGATATTGAAGATTAAACTGATTTATGTTCCCTTTCTCCATGGATCTCTCAATATGGACCTAATTTCCTGCGATTAACGACACGACAAGCCAAGAGTACATCGAGGAATAAACGAAAAGCGAAAGCAAGGACATAAAACAACTAATCTACTCTAACTAAGTGATGAAAAGAAGGAAAGAAAATACTATCATGGGTTGCCTCCCAAGAAGCGCTTGATTTATCGTCTTTAGCTGGACGGTGTAAGGTTTTGCGTTCAATGGAGGAGGATAGGAGCTATCTCCTCAACCGGAGTTTCCGGTATGTATTTCTTCAACTGTTGGCCATTAACTTTGAAACTTCCGCTTTTTTCACCCCATACTTCAACTGCACCATGGGGGAAGATTCGTTTAATTACATAAGGTTCTGTCCAACGGGATTTAAGCTTACCTGGAAATAGACGCAGCCTTGAGTTGAATAGGAGGACTTGGTCTCCCTCCTTCAAGTCTTTTGGAATGATGTGCTTATCATGCCAACGCTTTGTCCGTTCCTTGTAGATCTTTGCGTTCTCATACGCATTTAGCCGGATCTCATCTAGCTCATTGATGTCTAAGAGCCGCTTCTCTCCGGCTTCTTTCATGTCAAAGTTGAGCCACTTGATAGCCCAATAGGCTTTGTGCTCTAGCTCTACAGGAAGATGACATGATTTACCATAGACAAGGTTATAGGGAGTCGTACCTATTGGTGTTTTGAAGGCTGTCCTGTACGCCCATAGCGCGTCGTCAAGCTTCATTGACCAATCTTTTCTTGTTTTAGAGACGGTTTTCTCTAAAATTCCCTTGATCTCTCTATTGGATATTTCGACTTGTCCGCTGGTTTGCGGATGGTAAGGTGTAGCTATCTTATGGGTCACCCCATACTTAGCCAATAGAGTCTCAAATCGACGGGCCGTGAAATGCGTTCCTCCGTCACTAATGATGGTTCGGGGAGTTCCGAACCTTGGGAAGATCGTTTTATTGAAGAACTTCACCACTACCATTGCATCATTAGTAGGAGAAGCGATTGCCTCTACCCATCTTGAGACATAGTCTACGGCAAGAAGTATATATTGGTTACCGCATGAAGATGGAAAGGGTCCCATAAAATCAATGCCCCATACATCAAAGATCTCTACTTCTTGTATGTTGTTGAGAGGCATCTCATTCCTTCTTGATATATTACTTGTCCTTTGACAAGCATCACAAGCAACAACAAACTTTTGTACATCTTTGAAAAGTGTAGGCCAATAGAAACCGGAACGAAGTACCTTAGCACAAGTCTTGTGGCCACTAGCATGTCCGCCACATGGTAAAGAATGGCAATGGCGGATGACGCTATCCACCTCATCTTCAGGGATACATCTCCTGTAAATGCCATCGGGACCTCTTTTGAATAGAAGAGGTTCGTTCCAATAGAATTGCCGGACGTCATTAAAGAATTTCTTCTTTTGAGCATATGAAAGTCCGGGTGGAATCTCCTGACAAACAAGGTAATTCACAATGTCAGCAAACCATGGATCATTACCTTGGGAGATGTGTTGAAGACATTCTTCAATCTCGTGCAGCTGCTCGTCAGGGAATGAGTCGTCTATAGGAAGTTCATCCGTCTCGCCGGTGAGTTACGGTAGACGACTAAGATGATCGGCAACGGAGTTCTCCGATCCTTTCTTATCACGAATCTCTAAATCGAACTCTTGTAAGAGTAAGATCCATCTTAGAAGCCTTGGCTTTGCATTCTTCTTCGTGAATAAGTATCGAATTGCGGAGTGGTCCGTATAAACTATCACCTTCGCACCTACAAGATAGGAACGAAATTTCTCAAAAGCGTATACTACGGGTAAAAGTTCCTTCTCTGTAGTTGCATAATTATATTGAGCCTCATCTAGCGTTTTGCTAGCGTAGTAGATGGCATGAGTGCGACCATCTTTCTTCTGTCCAAGAACGGCTCCTATAGCGACGTCGCTTGCGTCGCACATGACCTCGAAAGGGAGAGTCCAATCGGGTGGTTGAATGATTGGTGCTGAAATCAAAGCTTCTTTGATCCTGCAAAAAGCATCTAAACAATCCTTCGAAAATTCGAAAGTTGCGTCCTTCATCAAAAGATTAGTCAAGGGTTTTGAAATCTTAGAAAAATCTTTTATGAATCTCCTATAGAAGCCTGCATGTCCTAAGAAACTTCTAATTCCTTTCACTGAAGAAGGGGGAGGTAACTTCTCAATGGTTTCTATTTTCGCTCTATCAACTTCTATTCCCCTTTGTGATACTAAATGACCTAACACTATCCCTTCGGTGACCATGAAATGGCACTTTTCCCAGTTTAAGACTAAGTTAGTGTCTTCACATCTCTTAAGAACCAGTGAAAGGTTATAGAGACAGTTATCAAAGGAAGAACCATATACCGAAAAATCGTCCATGAAGACTTCCATGATATTCTCTACATATTCGGAGAAGATTGCCATCATACACCTTTGGAAGATGGCTGGAGCGTTGCATAGGCCGAATGGCATCCTTCTATAAGCAAACGTGCCCCATGGGCACGTAAAAGTCGTCTTCTCTTGATCATCCGGATGTATTGGAATCTGAAAGAAACCGCTATATCCATCTAGATAACAAAAGTAAGAATGTTGGGCTAACCTTTCCAACATTTGATCGATAAAAGGAAGGGGGAAGTGATCCTTCCTAGTGGCCACGTTCAGTTTGCGATAGTCGATGCACATTCGCCACCCTGTAACTGTCCGTGTGGGGATAAGCTCGTTGTTTTTGTTGGAAACAACGGTAATGCCTCCTTTCTTGGGTACTACTTGTACTGGACTCACCCATTTGCTATCGGAAATGGGGAAGATGATACCTGCATCAAGTAGCTTAAGGATTTCTTTCTTCACGACCTCTTTCATTGCCGGGTTTAACCGTCTTTGAGGTTGGCGTGAAGGTTTGTAATCCTCTTCCATTAGAATTTTGTGCATACATAGTGAAGGCTTTATTCCTACTAGATCATCAATAGTATAGCCTAATGCTCTCCTATGTTGCTTCAAAACATGCATAAGTTTCTCTAGTTCAGCATCATTCAAATTCGCATTAACTATGACCGGATATGTGGAATTAGTGCCAAGAAATGCGTACCTTAGATGCGTGGGGAGCGGTTTCAATTATAATGATGGGGGTACCTTGATTGATGGTGAATGTTGGCCTTCGAGTGTTGTGGGGGAGGTCTCTAGAGGTGGGGGTATTGCATCATTAGAGTCGAGAACAACTGCGGTGAAGTTTGAAGATTTTAGAAAGTTTCCCTCTGGATCGACCTCCCTTGAAGTAAATCGGTCGATCTGAGATACGATTTTTATTTCTGTTGGAAAAAATCGGATTGCCTCTTCACAAATCGAACGATTTTGTGCTTGTGGGTCGATTTTCTTCACAGTTTCCGGAGTTAACTCTAGCTCTTCAATTCTTGTTCCTAGTTCTTCCTCCACATCATTTAATGCCTTCACATCCTCATTGCAATCATGTTCCACTCCTTCCTCCATGATGCTCATACTAAGGACCTTTTGAAGAGGGTCTTTCATCAAGATCGAACTTACTACTTCTCTAGACTCTTCTTCATCAAAAATTTCAAAAGCATCGTCTTTCAAGGCTGGCTCCTTGATTAAGGAAGAGAGTATGAATTCTATCTTTTCTTCACCAATATGGAAGGATAGCTGGCCGTTCTTGCAATCTACCATGCATCCGGATGTTGCAAGGAATGGTCTCCCAAGGATGATGGGAACCGGATAATCTGCAGGGATGTCAAGAATGACAAAATCTATTGGGATGTAAAACTTACTGAGCTTTACCGGAATGTCTTCTAATATTCCCACCGGCTTAGTGGTGGAACGATCAGCCACGTAGAGTGTGATCTTCACCGGTCTAGGCTCTCCTAGACCAACTGCCTTGCATAGAGCGAGAGGTATGATACTCACACTCGCTCCAAGATCACAAAGTGCATCATAGGTAGCTTCTCCCAAAGTGATAGGTATGCAAAAAGATCCTGGATCACGGAGCTTGGGTGGCATATTCTCCGTCATAGTCTTGATGAGTTCGGATGACTCCATACTCATCTTGACTTCTCCTATGTCTTCCAATTTCCTCTTGTTAGAGAGGATCTCCTTGAGGAATTTCCCGTAAGCCGGCATACCTAAAATTGCATCCATAAAAGGTATGTTAATATGTAGCTTACTCATAAGTTCCACAAACTTACCAAAATGTTTATCTAGGCGTGCACGCGCTCTAGATTGAGGGAAAGGTAGAGGTGGTTTGTAAGCGGGAGGAGGAACATAGACTTCTTCCTTCTCCTTTGCCTCTCCTTCTTTTGTGGTGGTGTCGACTACTTTGGGTTGAGGATCGGTGGTTGTCTTGCCGCTCCTAGTAGTTATTGTCATAACCCTTCCCTTTGGGTTATCTTCCGTCTTCCCGGAAAGTTTCCCTTGATCTCTTGGAACTTCTCCGGCTTTGTTGAATACTTGGTTTTCTAAAGCTTTGTGAGCTTTGTCAACCGAAGTTATATAACTCTCTAGCCCTTGTAGCTTCCCTAGGATTGTCTCTAGCATGGGATCGGGTTTGCTTGATCTGCTTGATTGTCCCTGGCTTGTTAAAGGAGTAGAAGAAGATGGAGGTGTTAGAGCCTTTTCAGCATGAGAGTAAGGATTACCTGGATTTTGCTGATTTGACCTCCAATTGTTGTTATTTGAGTTCCTATTGTTGTTGTTGTTCCAATTGGAGTTTCGGTTGTTATTGTTGTTGTTACTCCAATTGGAATTCCTATTGTCACTCCTTTGATTGTTGTCTCTTCCCATGTAGTTGGCTTCTTGCTCCTTAGTCTTTTGAAGACTTGTTTTGAGTACTTCCCTCAATTCATTGATGTCATCCTTGAGAGAGAATATTTGTGTTTGAGCAGCTTGGTTCAACTTGGCTCCCGAATCACCTTGATTCCGGCTAATTGAATCCACCTTCCGGTGGGAATACTTTTCAATCACTTGGGCTTGCTTCTCAATGAAGTCCCAAGCATCATCCTCTCTCATATCCATGAATGTGCCACAAGAGAGAGATTGGAGATTGAATTGTGTCTCCACATCCAATCCTTTGTATTAGATCTCCAATAATTCCAGCTTGGAAATGCCATGATGTGGGCAATCCAACAAGAGATCTTGAAACCTTTCCCAAGATTGAAACAAGCTTTCATTAGGTTTCATAGAAAAAGCATTTATTTTACCTCTCAATTCCGCTGTTTTGGATGGCGGCAAGAATTTGGTGAGGAATTCCGAAGACAATTCCTCCCATGTAGCTAGCTTTGCAGCTGGAAGTGTTTGGTACCAAGCTAGAGCCTTGTCCTTCAAAGAAAAGAAGAACGGTTTGATCTTGTAATTGCTTGTAGTAGCCTTCTTCGGCTTCATAGTCTCCATGAGAATCTCAAAATTCTGCAAGTGTTGGTGTGGAGATTCAGTACTTGCTCTGCCATATTGACTTTGGCGAACCATGGTGATGACTTGTGGTGAGAAGCTAAACTCTTGGATGTCTTCAGCTCCGAAATCCACACCTAGACGACGTGGTTGCTGAATTGGATCCATTCGTTGCCCCAAAGTTCGGGGTCTATCACCGTCATTAACAGCTCTTACGTTCCTAGTTGGAATGCGAGGAACAACCCGTGGTTTTGGGGTGTTCCGAATAGGACGAAGTAGTGGATCGATCTCCTCAAGTTCCGGCATGTCCGGATCTATCTCTTCATCATCGGATGAGTCATTTCGAATGGATTTAGTTGGCGTCTTGACTTTCTTCTTCTTCCTGGATTCGTTCAACTCCAACTTCATGTCCAACATCATGGCTCTTAGTTCATCAATCTGAAATTGATGACTCGTTTCAGCATCTTTTTGTGCCTTCTCACTCAACTGGAGTTGGCGTTGAGCTTCATTCAGTTCAGCCTGGTAGTTTCTCTCATCGTTTTCAGCCATTTTCTTTTCCTTCAACTTTTTCCTCAAAGTTCTCTCCAATTCGGGATCGAAAGGGACTAGATCTTTAGTGGATCTAGTCTTTCGCATATACCTAAAGAACCTACAAAGATCACTCAAGTAGACAAATCAAATCACAAGAGCAAGAGCTCTCAAGCTAGACAACCGAAAACCGAATTTGGTCTAGACCAAATCCCCGGCAACGGCGCCAAAAACTTGTTTGCTCAAAAGGTGTGTGCGTCAAAGTCTTAAATTTATATCTAGAACTCAAAGCAAAGCGAACCCGCAGTGTACGGATCAGCTGTAGTAAGGTAAGAATTTCAGAGTCGAACTCAGGGATTTGGTGAGAATAATTCCGATTTCAATTATCTAGCAAAAAGTGTGAAAAGCTTTTGTGATCAAATAAGGGGGAAATGATTCCAAGGATTCAAGTATCAGATTTCGGCTATCGATTCAAGACACTTCTATAGATATAGGACAGAGTTTATATTGCCAAGATTAAATGTTCAAAGGTAGGATTCGTACGGTGAAGTTCCGAAGCCTATATGACTAATCTAAAGGTTCTCTCTATAAGGGTTGTTGAGGCTGCAATATAGAAAGATCTAAAGACAAGAATTATGTTCAAACTAACTATCTAAAACTCCAAGATATGACTCTCCAAAGTAAAGAATAGCAAGCACAATTAAAATCTTAATAAAGGTTGTTGAGTCTCTTTATTACCCAAATCTTGAAATCTTTATCTATTAAATGTAGAATCAGGTTTGAAGTGTCTTCATACATTCAGTTAGAGGGTAAAAAGGTTAATCAAGGTTGGGATTTAGGCAAGGATTAGTTTTGGTTTAAGATTGATTCAATTAAGGTTCGTCAGAGGAATAAATCGGGCTGTTCATAAGAAAATCGGCCGATTTACTCAAGAACAGTCCGATTTTCCTGTTATCGCAAAACTAAAATCTAAACTCTCAGGGTCCTAATGATTGAATGAGTTCAGTCTATCATCATCTAAGCCTTAATCATCAACTATTCTTCCCAGAATCACAAAGGTTTTAGCCAACCATTTTCAAAATCGAATCAAATTAATTATTGAGAGAAATATCACAAAGAAACCGAATCTTGAATAAAAATTCCAAAAACCTTCAAATCTGTAAACGATTGTCAAAACAAATCAATGTATCTCTTAAACAACTCAAATTCGTGCTAAAAAACAGCAAGTACTTCAATGAACAAAGAAATCTCACAACTAGAATCCAAATTAACTTCCCGGCAAAGAATACTTCAATCTTCCTCCAAGAATCTTCGAATTCTCTCGAACGTGTAAAGATTTCCCGCTGCGGCCCCCTCGTTTTTGTTCGTAGGGTTCTCTTCTATAGTTTCTTGCAAATGGGCTATTTGGCAAAAACTCTCTTCAAGCCCAAAAGAATTGGGCTTTGTGTCGTCTTTCCATTTAGCCGAAAAACAGAATAAATCGACCCAGGCGATTTATGTACAAAATCGTTTGAATTCTTGAGGGGAAAATCGTCCGATTTATGTACATATTGGCACGATCTTCTTCAATAGAAAGTGTTCCACTCTTGGCTCGTTTTCTATGCTTTTTCCTTGCAATTCTTCAACTCTTTATGACCCTTTTCTGGTTCCTTTAGCTTCCTTAACATCCTTAGATACTCCTTGCTTTGCTTTTGCTTCTAATTCCACTCCATTTACCTATAATTCATCAAAAACTCGTGTAGACCTCTATTTCCGACAATTAATTGAATAGAACATGAAAGACACACAAAATCTCTCTAAATGCAAGGTAAATTGAGATAATCTTCTGTAATATGCATGAATATGATGATACATAATTCATGTCATCAATATATAACCATGCCAATAAAAATCATCTAACAAACATAATTCAACATACTCAATATATCCATCATGTTTGTTTCCTCAAGCCTCCTCCATATGGCCACCTTCCCCTACTTTCCCTTCAATCTTTTGACTTGTACTGATTACAAAAAACGAAACCCATTATATATACATAGTCAGACTTTGGGTATGAATCATCATACATGACAACGCATACCTAAGGGGTATTTCCACCTGTATTGGATCCACTTGTGCTAGATTTTCATCATCCAATACTTTCGGTCCTAACAACCCAGGTTCCCTTGATACATTGCAAAATAAAATATCAATCGCAACTATCGAATAATAATCAAGAACAACACATGCGCAATGCATACACAATACTTACATCTCCACTGTTCCTTTCCCCTTTGAAGAAGATACAATCTTTCGTTTACTAGCATAATACTTGCTGGTGCATTTTCTTTTCATTATGATACCTTTTTTGGGCTTCTTCTTTGCATCAGTACTATCTTTTTTTTTACTTCTCCTGAACATACAACCTAGAATAAGAACGCAAAGTTTGTACACGACTAGACGCCATGAAATCTTCAGTGGATTCCTGCTCACCATCCACCGTATTTGCTACTTTGGTGGTTTAGGTTTTGACACAACCGACCAACTTCTTCTTAATTGTTTTTGATTCCTTTGCTTCTTTCTTGATCACAGATTCTTCAGCTTCCTCTGATTCAGGAGGCACAATTTTGACGTTCTTAAACCCAATGCTAAATAATATATGTAGGCAACCATCATCATTTTCATACTCCCACCAACTTCTATCATCATAAAATAAGCCCTCCTCCTCCGACGCAGGCAATGTGTGTATCTCATAATCCTTGAGATTTGTAACTATGGTCTTTATCTTCTGGTAACTCAGCACCTCTCTTCCTTGAACCAAAGAAACATATCTGTGACAAAAGGGGGTAACCTCTACATTAACTTCCTTGAGCATAGCCTGTTGGATTTTGGGTATGGATATGCATACATGGATCTACAACATCATATTAAAACCACATGTTACCATGCTCAAACTTACTCAAATATACCCAGAATTGACATACTCATACTACCATACTCAAAATTTTCATACTCAAATGTCGCACCTGCAACGCCAAAGGCCATCCACCAATGTTGTAACTTCCTGTTGTTCTGTACTTGGCCGGCTTGCAAGAACGAAGTGATAGTAGCGTTTGATTAAAATACTCGACGATCCCAACAGAAAGTGTTGAATTTCGTCATGTCATGCACCAACCCCAAAGTATGTTGATCAACCTCAATCGTCTGTCATGTCCCATTAGCACACCCTCAACCAATAATACAAGGGTCATTTCAACTTTCTTTTAGACGTTTTAGGCTCTTTCATGTATAAATCCTCTAACTCTTTAATTGAACACCACTCCGTTCCAAGAAACACATCTTTAAAGTCCACATCAGGACTTTCTTTTGCGTCTTTAGAGCAGTCCAAACTAGTAATATCACTGAATTATTACAAAGAAAATCTCAACAAGCAGTTATTGATGTCAAACCACATTGACCACTTTCTCTTAGTGACAACTTCTCGAAGCAATATAAAGTGAATCAATTGGTTGGACAATATCAATTTCTGGCCCACAGCTACAATGTGTTTGAAAGGACCTTCATCAAACTTTTCCCTATCCTCTTCATTCAAACCCTGTTGCAAAATTTCAATCAACTTCATCCGAGAATTGTTGTTTATCCGTGCATTCTCAAATGATGGGTCTTGTGGGTATCTATACTTAAACTATTATCAGAAAGAAACAACATTATGAGTAACAAAGAATGAAATGATATTGACTATATATCAAAAATTGGGTAAGAAATCATCGATATTTCCTGAGTAAGTTGTGGACTGTATGACTGGGAAACTCTGGCAACTACATTATCTTGATAATTTGATTGTGCATTGGAACAAAGATTGATAAGTATTTAACCATAAAATAGTGAAATTAAGGATAATGAATATATTTAGTTTACATGCAATTTCGGTAACAGTATACACAAAAGAAACGAATTTCATACTCAATGAACGAATTTATTGGATTCTTTATCTTTAACAAACGAATTCTATACTCAAATTACAAACACTATGAATGCTTAATGAAATCCCTAAACAAATAACCAGATCAATAAATCAACACACATCACCATACTCAACTAATAAAAACCCATACTCACCATACATCAAATACCCAAATACATACAAAATCGAAACATACATAACATCAAACTTTAAAACACGTACCAAATCCTCATTATTTGGTTGTGCATTGAAACAAAGATTGATAAGTATTTAACCATAAATTAGTGAAATTAAGCATAATGAATATATTATAACATTAGTTTACATGCAATTTCCGTAACAGTGTACACAAAAGAAACGAATTCCATACTCAATTATCGAATTTTTTGGATTCTTCATCTCTAACAAACGAATTCCATACTCAAATTAGAAACAATGTGAATGCTTAACCAAAACCCTAAACACATACCCCAACATTAATAAATGAACAACTAGCACCGTACTCAACTAATCAAACACATACTCAGCATTCATCATATACCCAAATGCTAACCGGAACATACATAACATCAAACTTTAGAACACGTACCAAATCGTTTTTATCTTTTCTGGATACATCCTCTTGCGTTTCCGACACCAACCGGAGCGAGGGCAGTGCGATTTTGCTTGTCGATGTCATTCGTTTACCTGGTTTTGTTTGGTTTCTTCGCTCTTGTTTGCCCGGTTTTTGTTTGGTGTCGCCATGAAAACAATTGAGAAAGGGTGAGGGTTAAAACGGGTGAGGGCGGTGGGATTTGGCTTGTAATGTATCAAGGAGGAACACTTGTGAGTTTTGATCTTGGGGATCTTTTCGCTAGGGAGACGGTGAGGAGTTGGAAAATGATGAGAGTTGAAATGACATTGACTTGATTGATAGTTGATTTTGCTTCTTTAATAAGCCTTGGAGGAAAGTTGGACATGAGAACGGTTTTCAATAACTACATAGCTGCTACAAACCGTCCCATCCTACATTTCTCTAATTTCTGTTTTCTTTATTCACAAAAAATAGCTTTTTTGACCAACTCACAACCGATGCCTTGACATATCTTAAGTGTTCATACCCAATATAATATTTACACACATGAAAAGCCAAACAAAATTCACGCCTTGAAAACCAAAGTTATGAAGAACATAACCAACAATTGCGCAATAATATACAGAACCCACAAACGATAAAACATACTCAAAAAATATATAAAACATACTCAACACAGTTTAATAATAACGTGAAAATGTAAGTAATACATAAAAGTTTACTTCCACAACTATATACCAACAATAGCACCTAGCAGTGATCCAACAAAGGCTACCACCAGGAGTCGATTCTCTAACGAGGAGTCATTACAAAAGGGAGCGTTCTCATTATCCAAATTCTCATTCTCCAGTTTCTCAACCTGTCTACTTAAGATAGAAATACTCTCATCTTTGTCTCTAATTATGGACTGCAATTGCGAAATTTTTTCATCCAAACTTCTATTCTCGTCCTTCAACTCTTTCACAAACTCCTTTAACATCATCATTGTTACGGGATTAGTATCTGCAACTATATGAGAAAGTCTTTATTAATCAAGTTCATCCCTAGTTATGGAAAATTGTTGACTAAAATGCCAATCATAAAAGTTCGGGTCATTGCTGTCAAGGCTAGAGTCATCCACACTATACTCATCATCTACATGTACAAAACTCAATATGAAGATACCCAATGACTCCTGAAAACTCCAACTTGATTATATATTTGTACAGGTGATGATGATGGAAGACTTAAACACAAGTGAGGTGGTATTATACACTAACAATTTATTAATTATATATCGAGTTGCTTGGTTTGGTTTGGTGGTTTGTTTAGAATGTGTATATGTCTTGAAACGCATTTCAAGGGACCTTTGGAGGCCTTGAAATCGGATGCAAGGACAGACAAGGTGTTTAAAGTGATTAAAGATGGAGGCCTTGAAATCCATTTCAAGGGATCAAAAGCCAAGACCCGCCAAGGCTCTTGAATCTCTAATCAGAACAAAGCACGCTGAAGGAATTCAAATTCAACAAACTAAAACTACCAAGCGGCAAAAAAGATCTTCTAAAAAGATATGCCCAACAAGAAGATATGTTCAAAGAAGATCTTAACCGACCAAGGAAGATTTGATTCAAAACAAGATCTTTCAACGATCCTCAACTGAAAGCACAAAGATCTTATCTCACACGGAATTTAATATCTTCACAACAAATATGAAAAGATTATGGACAAGAGAGTTCAACATGCTTCAAGGAGATGAAGACGGTAGAAGATCCACAATGTCTACCTCATCTCAACAAAGAAGCGACTTTCATAGAGAAAGAAGAATAATCTTCAACGGTCATCTTCCCAACGGCTAGAAGACCTCTCCAGAGAAGTCTATAAATGAAGATGTCGAATGAAGAACAAGGAACAAGCTTACACGGAAACATCTAAAGTCTTCAAGCGATCCAAAACATCTTCATTCGATCAAACAGTTTTTCTTTCTCTATTTTACTTAAAGTGTTATCCCCTAGAGAGAGATAAATCTTGAGAGCTCCATTGGTATATCTAAAGAGTGTTATACTAGAGTGTGTGTTACTCTGCAAAGTAACTAGGCTATTATAGCAAGGTGAAGAGTTGGAGCTAGATCGTAGCGTTGGCTACAGTGAGAGAAGAAGGGGATTTCTTCTAGTTTGTATCTAGGACTCTTTGAAGCTGATAATAGATAGTTAGATCCTAAGGCTATACCCTGAGACGGAGAGTAGGCTATTTAGAGCCGAACTTCTTAACATATCCTCGTGTCGATCTTTTACGTTCCGCACTTTATCTGCTTTATTGTGACTAACTTTGTTTTGCAGGTGAATGTTACGCTAAGATCGTATGCACGCAAAAGCTTTAAATTTATAACTCGTTATATTTCTCCTGACTCCTAGCGAACCCGTAGTGTACGGGACGTTTTGTAGTAGGGATAGTATTCCGAGGTCGAACACAAAGACTGAGGTGAGATTGAATCGATAAGTGATTAAGTTTAGTGAAGATCTAGGCTAAGAAAGGAGAAAGAAATAAAGAAATGAAAATCTCAATGTATTTGGTTTGGTTTTTAGGGTGATCAATCAAAGATCTTAAATCATATAGAGTAATCAATCAACTAAGCTAACAAATCAACACAAACAAACGAGCTAAATACGAGATATGAGATCAAAAGATAAAAGCGGATTCTAGGGGTTGGAAATTCCGGTTATGGCATTGGACTCAAGCTATCTAATCATTTCTTGGATCAACTATAGTGTGTTGGGAGTGAGTGTTTCTAGATTGGGATCAATCACCGGGTAGGTCTCATGGTCCGCTAGTCCGATCCTAAGGTCTCATCACCGGGTAAGTCTCAAAGAGTCTAAGGAATGGAATTCTACACAAACCGGATGGTATCCTAGGGATCTAACCTCTCTTTACCGGGTAAGTCTCGGAAAGGCAAGTTCTAGGCACCTATCCTAGCACACTCAGTCCAATAGCGGCTTGTGAGGCTCACTACTACCTAGAGTTTGTCATCTTTGATATCTAAGAGCAAGAATCACCGGGTAGGTCTCTTCTAAACACTTAGTTGCTAACACTAGGTCACCCTAGGATAGTTTGAACTCAACAAACACTAGGATTTCAACATTCTAACATTCTACAACTTAGACTCATCAAATCAAACGAACCAAGCAAACCACGGGCTGTTCATCTACTTCCACGGCCGTGGACTGGCAAGAACAAACCGTGGACTTCAACAGTGGCTCTGTCCAAGTGAACGAATCATCCAAAGGCAAATCTAAGTCCATCCTATCATAGTCCTAGCCATAACCCTCTTTTCCTTACCCTAGAATCACATCTATCTAGCCAACAACATACATCATCATAATCGAAATCATCAAACATAAAATCATGGCATCCATTCGCAAGATAATGAAGAGAAAGAGAGAAACAAGTGAATCAAAGAAAACGAAGCTGAATTCGAGATTTAGAAAGACTCACAATCCTTCAAAAGAAGGTTTAATCGATTCTTATAACCCTAGAAAACGATTCCGATAATCTTCACTAAAATCTATCAAAGGCTAATGGTGTATGTTCTTCTTTTCTTCTCCAATGGAGCTTTTCTCCTCCTCCAATGGTAGCTCCCTTCCAAGCTTCCTTTTGAGAGAATCTTCTTGTTGAGAATATGGTGGAGAGTATGTGGATTTTTGATTCTGAAATTTGATATATCTCTCAGCCTTGCAGGACCACTTTTTATACATAACTTTACAAGAGTCGGCCATGACAATCGTGGCACAGCTGTCACAACCGTTTGGCAAAAACCACGGTCCATTTCCACGGCCGTGGAAGTGCCAGTGACCGTGGTTTTGGTGCCTCAGCTTGCTTTGGATCATTGAGTCACGATTTGGTGCATGGCTTGCACCAACAAGGTCCCATGGGTCTTCCTTAGCTTCTAGCTTGCATCCCAATGAGTCCGAGGGTGTGTCATCTTGATGAACGATTCTCAACGTATCGATTGAGCTCCTAAATCTCCCAAAATACCTACAAAGCGACGCAAAAGTCCGTGTAGACGTCTATCTCGACAAAATACGTGAATTGAGTGCAAACGTCGTGAACTAGTGCTAAACCATGCATGAATGAGTGCAAAATCTATCTAAATGATTACCTAAACTTAAGCTATAAGTCATGTTATCAAGAATACCCCATACTTAAGGTTTGCTCGTCCCCGAGCAAGTCCCAACTATAGACTAAGAGATGACATGATTTATGCATGCAGAAAAACGACAAAATCTTTTTGGAGTTGTGCTTCTAATATTGGATCACCTTCATAGTCATGTTTCATGGCAATGGACAAGTAATCATGTATCAAATAAGTGAAGGCACGGAAAGACAATTGTACTTAACTCGAAAGCATGCATGAAATGTAAAAATGAAGAAGTCAAGACGATCAAGAGCATATCCAATCTAGATTACTAAGTTTTACACACATGCAAATAGGTCACAAGGGCTTGTGAGATAAAAGGCCAAGAAACGTTGTGATTAGGTGGGGATTTTTCTAGGCTATGTGATGCTAATCCGGGAATGGAACTAACTCCACAATTTTGTCCTTGATCAACTTCTCACAAGTGTATATTTTCTCCATTTTTTTCTTTCTTTTCTTTTTCTTTCACTTATTTTTGAGACAATGGCATTGGTGTACAAAAGCCGAAACCTTAGTGATTAGCCGTCCTCGGGCTTTTTCTATTTTTCGAGGTGCATCCACACCGGGCACACATACCAAAGCTCGTTAGGACTATTGGTTTATCTGACTTTGGCAAGGCACAAACACCCGATTATGTGAATGGTGCCGAGTTACTCGTCATTTAAACCAACGTCCCCAAACCTATATTTTTGTCTACACTTTCACAACAAATTCAGCATTTCATTCATGACATTCTTTCATCAACAACTTCACCCCACACTTGCTTTTCACACACTCAACACACTAACATGCTCCTATTCCCGGATGGGTCAAAAGAGATCAAATTTATATCAATTGAGGTGGTCAAACATCATGATCAAGATGAGAAATAGAGAAAGATGAATTGCTTCATTCATTCCTAGATGATGTGCAAGAACTAGCATGTAATTTCGACTTTCAATACTCAATCCAATCAAGACAAACATCATGATCACAAATCATTCATGGGATTCAAGATAAGTACTTCAAGTCCACATATACATTCATCAATTTAACACATAAGGCCATCCATAGCCAATCTACACAACAATCTCATCATAAGGGTCATTCCCAAGCTTAGAAGCACTAAAAAATTTTAAATTTTCTGATTTTTTGGATTTTTCGAACTATCTATGTATAATGCAAGACATGTGACAATATTAAACTATCCTAGATGCTAATCATGCAAAAGATCATGCAAACCCCACCCCATACTTAGAAACACATTGTCCCCAATGTGGCATTCAAGTAAAGAAGAGTGAAAGAGGGTTCTTACAATGTAAAAATGGTTTGCTTTGGTATTTGGGATTACTCAAGTGGATTGATGGTGGATGATCCTATCAACAATGGTAGAGAGCTCTAAATGTTCATCATGGCGTCGGGACCTGCACTAGGCACCGCTAGCCGTCCAAGTTCCGCGTTCGCTCCATTCATAATTGATGAGGGACTCATCATCATTATTCACATGCCATGCAAGGCTTCCATGCTACCAAGACTCTAGCACACACACAAAGCACACCAAACACACAAAAACAGAAAAATCAAAACAAAAACAAAGACGAAAAAGGGAGAACGATTACCAATGGGTTTCCTCCCATCAAGCGCTTCTTTAAGGTCATTAGCTTGACCAAACTCGGGGGCGTCTCACTCAAGGTGAAGTGGGGCAATCATGTCCACCGGAGCTCCCGGGACATACTTCTTCAACCGGTGCCCATTCACCTTAAAATCTCCACAATGCTCCCCTCCTATCTCAACCGCTCCATGGGGAAATATCTTCTTCACCACATAAGGACCGGTCCATCCTGACTTAAGCTTTCCGGGGAAGAGCCGCAGCCTTGAGTTGAAGAGAAGGACAAGGTCGCCTTCACTCAACTCCTTCGGGATGAGGCGCTTGTCATGCCACCGTTTGGTCCTCTCCTTGTAGATCCGGGCGTTTTCATAAGCATCCAACCGGATCTCCTCAAGAGCGTTCATATCAAGCAATCTTTTCTCACCGGCCTCCTTGAGGTCAAAATTCAACCACCTTATGGCCCAATACGTTCTATGCTCCATCTCTACCGGAAGGTGGCAAGATTTTCCATAGACTAGCTTGTAAGGAGTGGTGCCAATTGGTGTCTTGAAAGTGGTTCTATATGCCCACAAGGCATCATCGAGCTTCATAGCCCAATCTTTTCTCGTCCTAGAGACTGTCTTCTCAAGAATTCCCTTTATCTCCCGGTTGGAGATCTTCACTTGGCCACTAGTTCGGGGATGGTAAGGTGTTGCCACCTTATGAGTCACCCCATACTTAGCTAAAAGTGTCCCGAAGTTCCTATTGGTGAAATGCTTCCCTCCATCACTTATGATCACCCTTGGTGTTCCAAACCTAGGGAAGATCACTCGGTTGAAGAACCGCACCACAACCTTGGCATCATTTGTGGGAGAGGCGATTGCCTCCACCCATCTCGAAACATAGTCCACCGCCAATAGGATGTAGAGGTTGCCACACGAAGAGGGGAACGGCCCCATGAAGTCCACATCCCACACATCAAATATCTCTACCTCTTGTATGTTGTTCAAGGGCATCTCATTCCTCCTTGAGATGTTTCCCGTCCTTTGGCAAGCATCACAAGCTACCACAAAGCTTTGCACATCCTTGAACAAACTTGGCCAAAAGAAGCCCGATTGCGACACCTTGGCACATGTCTTGTGTGAGCTAGCATGCCCTCCACATGGCAAGGAATGACAATGCCGGATCACACTCTCCACCTCATCCTCCGGTATGCACCTTCTAAAGACTCCATCCGGGCCTCTCTTGAACAAAAGTGGTTCACTCCAATAGTAGTGCCTCACATCTTTGAAGAACTTCTTCCTTTGGGCATATGACAATTCGGGAGGCACTTCCTCACACACAAGATAGTTCACAATATCGGCATACCACGGCTCACTTCCTCTAGATACTTGGAACAAGCACTCTTCCACCATTTGCAATTGCTCATCCCGGAACGAGTCATCAATCGGGATGTCATCTCTTTCAAGCTCAATCGGCAGGAGTCTACTAAGGTGATCCGCTACAGAGTTTTCGGACCCCTTCTTGTCCCGGATTTCCAAATCAAATTCTTGAAGAAGAAGGATCCACCGAATCAACCGAGGCTTGGCATCCTTCTTTGTAAGGAGATAACGGATCGCAGCATGATCCGTATAAACAATGACCCTTGCTCCAACGAGATATGAGCGGAACTTTTCAAATGCATACACAACCGCTATCAACTCTTTCTCGGTGGTAGCATAATTGAGTTGGGCATCATCTAGCGTCTTGCTAGCATAATAAATGGCATGTGTGCGCCCATCCTTCCTTTGCCCCAAAACAGCCCCAACGGCACAATCACTTGCATCACACATGATCTCAAACGGTAAACTCCAATCCGGAGGTTGCATGATAGGTGCGGTGATCAAAGCGTTCTTCAACCTACAAAAATCCTCAAGGCAATCATTGGAGAAAACAAACTCAATATCTTTCATTAGTAGGTTAGTAAGAGGCTTAGAAATTTTAGAGAAATCTTTAATAAACCTCCGGTAAAAACCGGCATGCCCTAGGAAACTCCTTACCCCCTTCACCGAGGTAGGTGGTGGAAACTTCTCTATTGTTTCAATCTTGGCCCTATCAACCTCAATGCCACGGTTGGACACCAAGTGTCCCAACACAATACCTTCACTTACCATGAAGTGGCATTTTTCCCAATTCAAGACAAGATTAGTCTCCTCACATCTTTTAAGCACTAGAGACAAGTTAGCTAAACAATTATCAAAGGAAGATCCATAAACAGAAAAATCATCCATAAATACTTCCATGATGTTTTCAATATACTCCGAAAAGATAGCCATCATACACCTTTGAAAGGTGGCGGGTGCATTACACAACCCAAATGGCATTCTCCTATATGCAAAAGTACCCCATGGACATGTAAATGTGGTTTTCTCTTGGTCATCGGGGTGGATAGGGATTTGGAAGAATCCACTATAGCCATCTAAGTAGCAAAAGTGAAAATGTTGAGCTAACCTTTCTAGCATTTGGTCAATAAAAGGAATGGGGAAGTGATCTTTCCTAGAGGCCATGTTCAATTTCCTATAGTCAATACACATCCTCCATCCCGTAACCGTCCTAGTTGGGATTAGTTCATTGTTCTTATTAGTCACTACAGTCATCCCACCCTTCTTAGGAACTACATGCACGGGACTAACCCACTTACTATCCGAAATAGGGTAGATGATTCCCGCATCTAGCAACTTAATGATCTCTTTCTTGACTACCTCTTTCATTATAGGATTCAATCTTCTTTGGTGTTCAATAGAGGGTTTATGGTCATCTTCCATCAATATCTTATGCATGCACAAAGAGGGTTTTATGCCAACAAGGTCATCAATAGTATAGCCAATGGCTTTCCTATGCAATCTTAGCTCATGCAACAACCTAGCAAGTTCATCATCATTCAAGCATGCATTTACAATCACCGGATATGTAGAATTATCTCCAAGAAAAGCATACTTCAAATGAGAGGGGAGGGGTTTGAGTTCAAGTTTAGGAGGACCTTTATCGAGTGGAGACGATCCAAATAATGTTGGTTGAGATGAATCCAAAGCAAATGAGGGCTCTCCAAGACTCCTTGAAGCTTGATCAACAACAAGGGTTGCTTCTGGGGAAACCACGGGCAACTCCACGGATCCTGGCACATCCACGGCCATGGACCTTGCAAACCTTGCTCTTCGGAGCACTCCAGAGAGTTCCACGGCCGTGGAAGTCTCTCCACGACCGTGGTTCCTACAGGAATTCAGCATACTCTCGTGGACTTCAAATTCAGCTCTTGTCTCCTTTTCTAATGCTTCCAAGGCCTTGATCTCTTCATTGCAAGCCTCCTCAACACCTTCCTCCATCAAACTTAAGCTAAGAACCTTCTCCAAGGGGTCCTTGATCAAGATCGAGCTCACAACTTCTCTAGACTCCTCTTGCTCGACTATGTTGAATACATCTTCATCGAGGGTTGGCCCTTTCATCATTGTGGACAGCTTGAACTTGATATTCTCCTCTCCAATGTTGAAGGAGATAATTCCATTTTTACAATCCACCAAGCATCCGGATGTAGCCAAGAAAGGTCTTCCCAAGATGATGGGAACCGGATAATCCGCCGGAATGTCCAAGACAACAAAATCAATCGGCACATAGAACTTCCCGAGTTGCACCGGTATGTCTTCCAATATCCCGACCGGATGAGTGATAGAACGGTCCGCCATGTAGAGGGTCATCTTGACCGGTTTTGGCTCTCCTAGCCCAACCTTGTTGCAAAGTGCAAGCGGTATGATGCTCACACTTGCTCCAATATCGCATAGGGCTTCATACTTTACTTCTCCCACTCCGATTGACACACAAAAGGAACCCGGATCTCTTAGCTTAGGAGGTATCTCCTCCTTCATAGTTTGGATCAATTCCGAGGATCTCTTTGTCATCCTCACTTCTCCATACTCCTCCAACTTCCTTTTGTTGGAGAGTATTTCCTTCAAGAACTTTCCATACGCCGGCATTCCTAAGATAGCATCCATGAACGGAATGTTAATATGCAATTTAGACATAAGTTCAAGGAATTTACCAAAGTGTTTGTCCAAACGAGCTCTTGCTCGTGATTGTGGGAAAGGTAGTGGTGGCTTGTATGGAGGCGGTGCCACATAAGTTGGCTCATCATCCTTGTTCTTGCCTCCATCTTCTTGCAATGTCTCTTCCTCTATCACCACTTGCTTTCCTCTATCATTTCCCTTTGGTAAGGGGTCTTTCATGCTCAGCCCACTTCTCGTTGTAATGGCCAACACTTGGCCTCTCGGGCTATCTTCGGTTCTTCTGGGAAGCTTTCCCGGATCTCTATGAGCTTCACCCGCCTTTTGGAACACTTGTGCTTCCAAAACTTTTTGAGCCTTGGAAATAGAAGTCACCGTGCTCTCAAGACCACTCAACCTTCCAAGCAATTGCTCAAACATCATTTCGGTTCTATCCTTTGGAGGTTGAGTAAATCCGGGTGGAGGTTCTTGTGAAGCCTTTGGTGGTGGAGCTACACATGTGGAAGCGGGAGGGTTCAAGGCTCCATCCGGGTTAGAATAGGAAAACCCAGGATGGTTGTGGTTAGGCCGGTAATTGTTGAATTGCCGGTTGTTGTTGAAGTTCCTTGGGCCTTGATAGTTGTTGTAATTGCCCCTTCCCATGTAGTTCACATCTTCCTCCTTGGAAGACAAGTTTGCTTGCACTTGCACTTGAGGGGTTGCTTGATTCTTCAAAGTTGTAGCACACAACTCCCTCAAAGACTTTAGCTCGTTGTTGATGGCGTCAAGCTTGAAATTGCTCATGGTGACTTCACTCACCTCATATGCTCCCGCCTTTCTCCCATCACTCTTCCTATGGGAGTACTTCTCAATCACTAAAGCTTGTTTCTCTACAAACTCCCAAGCATCATCTACATTCTTTTCCATGAAAGTCCCACTGGAAAGAGATTGGAGCTTGAATTGGCTATCTTCATCAAGTCCCTTGAAGTAGATCTTCAATAGCTCAATTTTTGGTATACCATGGTGTGGACAATCTAGGAGAAGGTCTTTGAACCTCTCCCAAGACTTGAACAAGCTTTCTCTATCCTTCATCACGAAGGCATTGATCTTCCCTCTTAACTCGGTAGTCTTGGAAGGTGGGAAGAACTTAGTCAAAAACTCGGTTGTCATTTCCTCCCAAGTACTCACTCGCCCTTGTGGAATAGATTGATACCAAGCCAAGGCTTTATCCTTGAGTGAGAAGGAAAAAGCCCTAAGCTTATGGTTGTTGCTCTCCAATCTAGGCGGTCTTAGAGTCTCTATCAAGATCTCATAGTTCATCAAGTGTTGATGAGGGGACTCTCCTTCCATCCCTCCAAATTGATTATGCCGGATCATTTGTAGAACTTGAGGGCGGAGCTCGTAATCATGGGTTGCGGGATCTCCTAAGTTCACACCCGGACGGTGTGCTCTTTGTGCCGGATCCATACGTTGCCCCAACGTTTGTGGCTCTTCCATAGCAATGGGCACAACCCGAATATTAACCGCCGGCTGCGGTTGTGGTGGAGGTGGAGGAGGTTGTTGACGGTTAAGCTCTCTTTGCACAAGAGCTTGCCTAATCTCTTCAATCTCCCTCCTAGTTGCCTCTTGCCTCTCATTGGCAAGTCTCCTTTCATTCTCCAAAGCTTCATCCCTTATCCTAATTTGCTCTAAAGCCTCATCCAACTCAGCTTGGAGATCTCTTCTGGCCATCTCTTTTCCCTTTCTAATGCTTTTGGACCTAGATCTAAGGGTTTTCTCCGGTTCGGGATCGAATGGAGCTAAATCCTTGCCACGAGATCTTCGCATACACCTAAAGAGTGAGAGATGTCCTGAAAAGCAAAGACACAAACCAAAAAGAGATCAAAAGCAACAAGAAAGACCTACACTATAAACAATCACAAAAAGATTCAATCTAGACCTAGTCACCGGCAACGGCGCCAAAAACTTGTTACGCTAAGAACGTGTGCACGCAATAAGCTTTAAATTTATACTCTCGTTATATTTCTCCTAACTCCTAGCGAACCCGCAGTGTACAGGACGTTTGTAGCAGGGATAGTATTCCGAGGTCGAACACAAAGACTAAGGTGAGATTGATTCGATTTATGATTAAGTTTAGTGAAGATCTAGGTTAACAAAAGAGAAAGAAATAAAGAAATGAAAATCTCAATGTTTTTGGTGGGTTTTTAGGTGATCAATCAAGGATCACAAATCATGCGAAGTAAACAATCAACTAAGCTAACAAATCAACACAAACAAATGAGCTAAATACGAGATATGAGATCAAAAGATAAAAGCGGATTCTAGGGGTTGGAAATTCCGGTTATGGCATTGGACTCAAGCTATCTAATCATTTCTTGGATCAACTATAGTGTGTTGGGAGTGAGTGTTTCTAGATTGGGATCAATCACCGGGTAGGTCTCATGGTCCGCTAGTCCGATCCTAAGGTCTCATCACCGGGTAAGTCTCAAAGAGTCTAAGGAATGGAATTCTACACAAACCGGATGGTATCCTAGGGATCTAACCTCTCTTTACCGGGTAAGTCTCGGAAAGGCAAGTTCTAGGCACCTATCCTAGCACACTCAGTCCAATAGCGGCTTGTGAGGCTCACTACTACCTAGAGTTTGTCATCTTTGATATCTAAGAGCAAGAATCACCGGGTAGGTCTCTTCTAAACACTTAGTTGCTAACACTAGGTCACCCTAGGATAGTTTGAACTCAACAAACACTAGGATTTCAACATTCTAACATTCTACAACTTAGACTCATCAAATCAAACGAACCAAGCAAACCACGGGCTGTTCATCTACTTCCACGGCCGTGGACTGGCAAGAACAAACCGTGGACTTCAACAGTGGCTCTGTCCAAGTGAACGAATCATCCAAAGGCAAATCTAAGTCCATCCTATCATAGTCCTAGCCATAACCCTCTTTTCCTTACCCTAGAATCACATCTATCTAGCCAACAACATACATCATCATAATCGAAATCATCAAACATAAAATCATGGCATCCATTCGCAAGATAATGAAGAGAAAGAGAGAAACAAGTGAATCAAAGAAAACGAAGCTGAATTCGAGATTTAGAAAGACTCACAATCCTTCAAAAGAAGGTTTAATCGATTCTTACAACCCTAGAAAACGATTCCGATAATCTTCACTAAAATCTATCAAAGGCTAATGGTGTATGTTCTTCTTTTCTTCTCCAATGGAGCTTTTCTCCTCCTCCAATGGTAGCTCCCTTCCAAGCTTCCTTTTGAGAGAATCTTCTTGTTGAGAATATGGTGGAGAGTATGTGGATTTTTTATTCTGAAATTTGATATATCTCTCAGCCTTGCAGGACCACTTTTTATACATAACTTTGCAAGAGTCGGCCATGACAATCGTGGCACAGCTGTCACAACCGTTTGGCAAAAACCACGGTCCATTTCCACGGCCGTGGAAGTGCCAGTGACCGTGGTTTTGGTGCCTCAGCTTGCTTTGGATCATTGAGTCACGATTTGGTGCATGGCTTGCACCAACAAGGTCTCATGGGTCTTCCTTAGCTTCTAGCTTGCATCCCAATGAGTCCGAGGGTGTGTCATCTTGATGAACGATTCTCAACGTATCGATTGAGCTCCTAAATCTCCCAAAATACCTACAAAGCGACGCAAAAGTCCGTGTAGACGTCTATCTCGACAAAATACGTAAATTGAGTGCAAACGTCGTGAAGTAGTGCTAAACCATGCATGAATGAGTGCAAAATCTATCTAAATGATTACCTAAACTTAAGCTATAAACATGTTATCAGTGAACAAAGTCAAGGCCCTTGAAATTAGTTTCAAATCCCTTGAAATCAAAGTGTGTCATAAAGAGCTGAGATCGACATCAAGGCCTTTGAAATAAGTTTCAAAGCCTTGAGATAGGCTTTTGCGAAAAGTTCTCATACTCTATTCAATCCCCCTTCTAGAGTATCTTTTAGTCTTTATATTCACTTAACGGTTCTTCAACTCCGAAGTAACAAATGACTCCAAAATAACATATTCTTACCCAATGACTCCGAAATAATAAATGAGATACCCAATAAACCTGAAAAAAACTAAGTCATCATATATCATCGTACCCAATGACTCCGAAATAATAAATGACTCCAAAACCACATACACAAATGACTCCAAAGTAACATATTCATACCCAATGACTCCGAAGTAACAAATGAGATACCCAATAAACATGAAAAATACTAACTCATCGTATCCATGACTCAATCTAATGTAGTCTAAGTTACCTAAAATCATATATCATCATACCCAAGCCTCGAACTACGTACGATACACACTAACTCATCATATCAATGACTCCATCTAATAATGTCAACCATGCTTCATATACTAATCATATATATTTCAAAAAGGACAAGATCGATGAGGAAAACTATATTAAAACTAACTAACTCACTAATATACTCAAAAATTTGGAATAGAGTTGAAATAAGTTACGAATTTTTCCTCTTCGTCATTTTTTGGGTATGATTCTCCGTTGCCAGGATCATCAACAACTTTTGAGTTTTCCATTGGGTAAGATAAGGGTGGAGTTTCAACTCGAGCTTCAAACGATGAAAATAGAGGGAATCAGAAATGGAGGAAATTTTGGCCAAACTGAGAGGCGAAGATATGCAGAAGAAAGTATATATATTTCTCCTTTGAATGATTTTGAATCGCCCGATCATAAAGGCCCATCTCACTGTTCATCTGATTGAGTATGGATGTGACGCCTCTGCAAGAATTGAAAACAAACCTAGACCGGACCATCATCTTTGTGTTCTATTTTTTATTTTTCCTTTTTTTCTGTAAAAACGGGAGGTGAAAAAACAGGGGACCAATACACAAAGATGCATCTTTAGGGGCCCTAAAACACCAATTCTTTCTAATCAATTTCACCCCCTTTCCAACGAACACCAAAACAAAATAATTCATTTCATCTCCTTCAACTTCATTCTCATTTTCAACTTTAGTTTCAACTTTAGCTTAATTTTTAACTTCATCCTCAATAATTCTTGATCTACCAAACATGGCCTATGTTTGACCACTTAGACCAAGCATATTCGAACAAGAAGCAAGCATGTAACGTGAATACAATTGTTTCATATATTTATTATATAAGCTATACTTACTATATTCTCATAATTATCCCATCAAGTTGTATTTACTAATTTTTTTTTTACAAAACCTAACTTCATAGATATGAATTTATGTTGAAAATCACCAGGAGTCGTAGTAATACCATCATCTCATTGTTACCTCATATAGTTATATTCTGTTTGAAGAAAACCTTCGACCACTCTTTCTTTCATATAATGTCAATCTACATTAGGTGTCCAATGCCAATAATACCTGATTTATATATCATGTTCCGACCAACCTCACCACACTTTGGGAATTCCAAGAAAGGGGGGGGGCAAATGTTGTAGATCATCACTTCTAAAATTTGTCACATTTTGCTGTAAGGGAGTTTTATTATCCTATTACTTAATGATAATACAATACACCATGTAGGGGTGTCAATGGGGTAGGTTCGGTTCGGGGAGTGACATACCCATCCCCGTACCCCTAAGGGATTAAAGGTTATACACATCCTCATCACTGTCAAGTATCCTTCCTTGTCGGGGAATCCTCATCCCCGCTTAATTTTTCGCATTTATAGTTATCGTCAAATTTTCATGAGTTTTCCTGTTAAATTCTCCAATTATAAATTCACGTTTGTTATATATAGGAACTCATTTGTATAAATAATATATTTAACATAAAATGATATATGACGAGGCTGATGTGTGAACCTCGGCTCTCGTAAATACTTACAAGATCCACTATCGTAGAGGGGGTCAAAATCGAAACACGGAAAGCGATGTCTCGCTTTAACAAGTTAATTAAAAAAAAAAGATAAAAATAAACAAAACAAGATATATTATATATATATATACACAAACTAAGAAGAGGTAAAACATAAACCAAAACCGAAGGCAGCGAACCTTGGTCGGCTGACTTGGCTCAAGTCAACCATTTGAAAATGCAGCTAAACAACCGAAAGACAGCACATACACAACTATAAATGAAATTGGAGCATAATCTCAAAGTTACGTGGGACAAGTCGCTTGACCTCATTCAAGGATGTCTCCCTAATACTTCGTAAAATATTTTAGAAATCAAAAGAGAAGAAATGAGAAAGTTTGGGAATTCTAAAAAGTTCGAAACCAGATGGAAAAGGACAATCAAGTAGGTAACAAATATCAATTAGATGAAGCATTTCAGAATCCGGATCACCACAACATGCATACAATAGATTTTCAATTGACAATTCCACAATAGGGAAAGTAGTTAGAGTTATGTAAAAAGACAACTTTGTTAATTGTCACACATGGTAAACATCTATTGCTCGTGCTACATCACTAATGTCACCATTGATTTTCACGTACCCAAGATGTTTCCGAATCATCACATCGAATGAAGCATGGAGGGAAACATACTACACTCTCACTGAAACCCAACTACCTTGAGAAACATATAATATAGAGTGATCTAATACTACCGTAACTCATAGACATACAATCAAAATATATAATCAATCAAATACCATAGGTTAATGTAAGTCGGGCTTACTAGACCCTAGAAAAAAGGTGGGATTACTCACACATACCTTCAAAACAAAAAGGCAAGCTTTATTAATAATCGAAGAGGGGGCAAGTCTGCCGGCCTACACCTCGTTGAACGACCTCTAGAGAGAAGGCAACAAAATATTGAATTATAACGTGGAAGAGGAGATATCTAACCTAATGACTGAAAAACCTTATTTATAGGGTCAGGGGAAGCTTGAAAACCCTAGATCTCCTCGACCTTATCTTTTAACAAGATAAAATCAAATCTTATAAATAAAGATACAAACTGAATAGGCCGACATGCCAACCCAACTAAACTAAGAAAGGGAAACAAAATAAGATGTCAAAGCAATTAGGTCGAGTAGGCCGTCCAACGACCTCCAAGGCCAAAGTCGTAGGCTTAGTCCATAATTGCTCCATGATCTTCCTTGCAACAATAAGAGGTCATTTCCGGGTCTAGTGCAAAAGTTGGGGATACCTTCGAGCACTAATGTACGTTCCCCGATGTTATGCACTTCACTCCCGGACTTTGATCATTTCCGTCTTGACGTTGATTTCTTGTACCACAAAGAAATCCTTAGTGTGTATCAGGTTACTCTGCTAAAGATGTGTCATATGTGCTTCACAAATATCTACCATTACATAAAGCAACCAGTGGATCTCCAAAACACAAATATAAAGAAAATAGACCAATAGGATATGTTATAAAGCCCAAAATAGGTAGGGAATGGAGTAGAATGATGATGGAAAAATATGCTTTTGAGTGCTATCAAATACCCCATACTTGAACGTTACTTGTCCTCAAGTAAGATCCGTTGACATCTCTCAATCTGATTCAAATACTTGCGTCTTAGATGCTCCAAGATCAAACACTCAAACCATAACATCATAACACCGATCTGAGATTCCCCTCCCCCTTGACACCCTTGAGTCCATGCTAGATTTTTTACTCTTCCATGTTTTTACCATTCTAAACCCATCATTAAATTTTCCTCGAATTTCACATCGATTTGCTTCTTTTTTTTTTGATTGAATATTTGTTGATTTCTTCCAATTAGTAGGTTGTTATACGACATGAACTATTTGGCTTCTAAAGGCTCGAACTCGTTCATTTTTTAACGAGCCGAATATGAGCATATTATTAAAACTCATATAAAATTTAGGTTCAATACGACTCGTGGTATAAAAGCCTTAGTCTTGAGGTGTTGAGAGTGTGCAAGATTGGCCTAAACCGCCCGTGCGGTTTGCAAAGCCTGCCCCTGCGGCCTGCCTGGTCCGCCCTTGCGGTTTGTGGTGTGCTGCACCGGCTTTGTTGACTCTTGACCCATGCTTTACCTCTTCCTTCCTCTATAAGTTTCTTCTCTCTCTCCTGATGAGGGTTTCACCTTTCTTACAGCTTCATCTCCTACCTTACGCTCTTCTCGTCTTCTTCCTCCTCCTTTGAATCTTCATCTTGATTTCCTTGATCTTGTGAGAGTTTTGAAGAGATTTTGATGTTGGTTTGTTGATGATGATGATTAAGGACGTTGATGTGATTGTGTTGAGCCAACCTTGAGCTTGTGGTGTGTGATCTCCCTCTATTAGGTTACAGCTTGGTGAGTTCTTCATTCCTTGCTTCCTATCTTTCTTCTTTCTTTCTTCTTTCTTCTCTTCTTCCTTTTAGCTTAGGTTCCACAAGATTTGATCTTGTGGCAGCCTTCTTAGGCTTGGTTTGATGTATATATGTATGTATATGTATGTGCTTGGCTGCTGGACAATGAAGAAGGGAAGAAAGGCAAGTGAAGGGTCGAAGAGAAGTCGAGGACGAGCCTGCTGTTGTCCAGCCGCCCCTACACCACCTCAGGGCCGCCCCTACGTGTGTTGTTTCCGCCCCTACGCCTCCCTTCATTGCAGTTTTGCTTTGCTCTTATTCTGCAGGTGTGTCTTGCTTCCGGGCTTGCCTAGGGATGGCATTGTCCCTTCTCTTCCTAGTGTGAGTGCGTAGTATCATGCTAGATATATATGAGTGTGTGATGATGATGATGTTATGATCATGTAATGCCTTGTACAACTTTAAGGTTTAGTAGGTTGTGAGGTTTAGGTTGAGGATGATCCTATGGATTCCTTAGGTCTAGGTGTGACCCCTTTGATTGATAGCAGATTGATATATTTCTATGCCTTGTTATTAGGCAGTGTCTCTCTCAGGATTGGAGGTTGATTGTTAGCATGAAATATTGCGATATTCTAGGCACTTATTTTGGTTGTTTTCCCCTCATTATTGTGTACATGGATGAAGTTTAGAAGCAATTGTTAGCTTGTTCGTCTATTTTGTCGATATGGATGTCTACACTAGCTTTGTGTTGATTGTAGGTGAAAAGGAGCTAAATAAGAGAAATTTAGAGAGAAAAGAGAGTAATCGATCATGTTCGAGGACTAGGAACACACCAAGGAAGCTAAGGAAGGGTCAAGGATGAAGAATGTCACGACACAAAGGAAACTACAAGCATTCTACACTTCCACGCCCTGAATTACGGCCGTAGAAGAGCAGACGCTCTAAACCACGGCCGTGGATCTTGGCATCATGAGCATGGAGCATTCCAGTAAGTTACACGGCCTAAATTACGGTCGTGGAAGTCACAAGACACCGTAATCCTTTTCCACGCCCTAAACCACGGTCGTGGAAAGCCCTGAGACCGTGATTTAGGCGATCTTTTGACGTACAATTATTTGCCACGTCATTTATGTAATTGGCCTTGACGGAAATTATTTCCCGTCTTATAAAAAGGCCGGAAAAGAGAGTTTTTGGGATCCCTGCTTATCGCCGCTTAGACGCCGCTTGTCGAGCTTGGGAGCATTTTTACCGAGGGTTGATTGAAGATCGCCGAAGGTTTAGCCTCTTTCTTAGGTTTTGATATTGAAGACGGATTGACAACTTGTTCTTCATACCTACCTTAGATCATTGTGAGGTTTTGTGTTATACATTCTGAATCCATTGAACATTGATTCTTGTGTTTCGGATTTGAGAATTGGTTTTGAAGTTTTATTGAGTATTCGAGGGTTTTCATCTTTTATTCTCTTTGATTTGAATATTGATATCATGACAATGATTGTTGGCTAAAACCCTTTAGCAATTCTAAGGTGAAGGGTTGTTAGTTGTGGCTTAGATAATGATAGATCGGTCGTAATTTGATTGGACCCTGAGAGTTAGAGAAATATTGTCGACGAACCTAAATCACGGCCTGTTCTTAGGTTTCCACGGCCGTGGTTCTCAAGATCTACCCGTGATTTATCTCAGTTTACGAACCTTGCTTTTACTTTAATCCAAAGTTAAAGATTTGCTTTAACTTAGTCTTGGCTTGCCTTTTCTAAGTAGTAGTGAGACTCAACATCCTCTATTTCGGTTTCGAGTGTCACAACCTTAACCGTTTGAGTTTATCTTGATCCTTGGGTTACAAGTTTGGGTATTTGAGATCAATTCTAGTCTTTAGATCCTTTCTATACTGCAGCCGCAACAACCTTTATAGAGAGTTCTTTTGGTTAGACACATAAGGTTTTGAAACTTCACCGTACATTACCTTACCTTAGCATACCTTTGCAATCCTCTACTATGTCCTTATATATATAGTATATCTTGAATCGATTGCCACAATTGGATACCTGGATCTTTAGGGTCGCTGTTTTTCCCAATATTTGCAAAGCTTTACACATTACTTGCTTGATTACTTGAAACTGATTTTGTTTCATCATCTCCCTGTGATCGATACTCTGGAATACTTGCTAATCTACGCCGATCCGTACACTGTGGGTTCACTTGCTTTTATTCTAGTTTTATAAATTTAAGACTTGATTGCACGCACGTTTTAGGGCGAACAAGTTTTTGGCGCCGTTGCCGGGGATTTGGTCAAGACCAAACTTCGGTTTTCGAGCTTGGGAGCTTTGCTCTTGTTATTTGATATCTCTTGTGAGTGCTATTTGTAGGTTCTCTTAGGTATATGCGCAGGTCTAGATCCAACAAAGACCTCCTACCTTTTGATCCGGAACTTGAGAAAACTCTTAGGAAGAAAGCTAAGGAAAGAAAGATGGCTGAAAATAAAGAGAGAGATTACCAAGCGGAGTTAGAGGAGTCTCAAGCTCAATATAGGTTGAGTGAGAAAGCTCGTAAGGAAGAAGAGGAGCGCCATCAATTCCAAATTGATGAGCTCAAAGCTATGATATTGGACATGAAGTTGGAACAAGGTAGTGCTAAGAAAAAGAAGGTCAAGAAGCCAACTAAGTCCATTAGAGTGGAATCATCCGATGATGAGGAATTTGATCCGGATATGCCGGAATTAGAGGAGATTGATCCAACTATCAATCCAGTCCGGGTTGGTCCAATACCAGCCGCCAATCCTCGTATTCCAGCTGGGGGTGCGAGAGCCGCTCGTGTAGATGAAGAGCCAAGAACTCTTGACCAAAGGATGGATCCGATTCAGCAACCACGCCGTCTAGGTGTGAACTTTGATGCTGACGATATTCAGGGGTTTAGCTTTAACCCACAAGTTATTACCATCGTTCGCCAAAGTCAGTTTGGAGGAACGAGTGCTGAATCTCCACATCAACATTTACAGAATTTTGAGATTTTGATGGAGACAATGAAGCCAAAGAATGCAACCACCAACAATTACAAGATCAAGCCATTCTTCTTCTCCTTGAAAGGGAAGGCTTTATCTTGGTATCAAGCTCTTCCAAATGGAAGACTCAACACATGGGAGGATCTATCTTCGGAGTTCCTAACCAAGTTCTTTCCGCCATTCAAGACAGCGAAGTTGAGAGGTAAAATCAATGCTTTTTCTATGAGATCTAATGAAAGTTTGTTTCTGTCTTGGGAAAGATTTCAGGATTTATTATTGGATTGCCCACACCAAAGTATTTCCAAGTTAGAGTTGTTGGAGATATACTACAAGGGGCTGGATATGGAAACACAATTCAAGCTCCAATCCCTTTCATGTGGCACATTCATGGACATGAGGGAAGATGACGCTTGGGACTTCATTGAGAAGCAAGCCCGAGTTATTGAGAAGTACTCTCACCGGAAGGCGGAAGCTAATCAAGTAGAGCAGGGAGTGAAGCTAACACAAGCTGCGCAAACTCAAATCTTTTCCCTCAACACCGAGATTAAAGAATTGAAGGAAGTCATCAAATCTGGCTTTCAAAAGACTAAGGAGCAAGATGTTGGATATTTAGGAATCAACAATAACCATCATGGGAATGAGAACACCAATCGCAATAGCCGGAACAACAACCGGAACAATTGGAACAACAACAACCGGAACAATAATTGGAACAACAATCGGAATTCAAATAGCAACAATTGACGTTCCAACCAACAACAAAATTTCGGTAATTCTTATCCCAATTCAGGAAATTCACTAACACCACCATCTTCTTCTTCTTCCATTCCTTTGAAAAGCCAGGGACAAGGATCTAATAACCCAAGCACTTCGGGGAAAGAGAAGCCCGATCCCATGCTGAAAACGATCTTGGGAAAGCTTCAAGGGCTGGAGAATCACATCACTAAGGTTGATAAAGCTCAAAAGGTTTTAGAAAGCCAAATGTTCAGCAATGTTGAGGAAGTTCTTAGAAACCAAGGAAAACTTCCAGGAAAGACGGAAAATAACCCGAAGGGAAGGGTGATGGCTATCACAACTAGGAGCGGAGCAACAACTACCGACCCGCAGCCTAAGTTTGTTGAAGTTCCCGTCGAAAAGGAGAAAGAAAAGGGGAAGGAGAAGGAAGACATCTACATTTCTCCTCCAGCTTACAAACCACCCCTACCATTCCCACAATCTAGAGCAAGAGCGCGTCTAGACAAGCAATTCGGTAAGTTCATTGAACTCATGAGCAAACTGCACATTAATATACCTTTCATTGATGCAATTGTAGGTATGACCGCTTATGGGAAGTTCTTAAAGGAGATCCTCTCTAACAAGAGGAAGCTGGAAGACTTTGGAGAAGTAAAGATGAGTTCGGAATCATCGGATCTCATCAAAATGATGAAGGAAAAGATGCCCCCAAAGCTGAAGGATCCGGGGTCATTTTGTGTTCCAATTGGAGTAGGAGATGTCACATATGATGCATTATGTGATTTAGGAGCAAGCATTAGCATCATTCCGCTTACCTTATGCAGGAAGATCGGTTTAGGTGAACCTAAACCGGTGAAGATGACGTTATACATGGCGGATCGATCCATAACTCGTCCCGTCGGTATCATTGAAGACGTCCCGGTCAAGCTTGGTAAGTTCTATGTTCCAATAGATTTTGTTGTGCTTGACATTCCTGTAGATAGTCCGGTCCCGATCATACTCGGAAGACCGTTTCTTGCAACTTCCGGTTGTATGGTAGATTGCAAGAATGCTAGACTTGCCTTCGACATAGGAGAAGAGAAGGTAGAGTTTGTTCTTTCCACTTTGGTGAAAGAGCCACTTCTTGGAGAAGATATATTCAATACCTATGACGAAGAGGCATCTAGAGAGGAAGTAAGCTCGATCCTATTCAAGGATCCATTGCAAAAGGTTATCACTATAAGCATTATGGAAAAAGGAGAAGAAAAGGATTGTAATGAGGAGATTGTAGCTTTGGAGGAGCTAAAAGAAGTGCATGAAGAAGAGTTTGAAAAACTCTACGATGGGTTAGAGGATGTGAGGAATCACGGCCAGTCGTGCTATTCCACGGCCGTGGTTTCCACCAACATAACCGTAATCAGCTATTCGGAGGACTCCAGAGAGTTACACAGCCAAAACCACGGCCGTGGAACTACCAGAGGTGCCGTAATTGACTTCCACGCCCTAAACCACGGCCGTGGAAGTAACATTGGTGCCGTGATTTTGGGAAATTCCGAGAAAAATTACGTTCTCTCCACCAATATTCTTGAGTCTTCTTCAACCACTCCTACACCCTTAGAGACTTCTAAGGAAGCATTGGACACTCCTCAAGAGCCATTAGAGACTCCAATGGTGATGGAATTGAAGCCACTTCCTACGCATCTAAGGTACGCATTTCTAGGAACTAATTCTACTTTTCCGGTAATTGTTAGTTCCGATCTAAGTGAAGATGAACATAGTAAGCTTATGGTTGCTCTAAGGAAACATAGGAAAGCCTTAGGTTACACTATAGAGGATCTTGTAGGAATTAAACCTTCATTATGTATGCATAAGATCCTAATGGAAGAAGACTTTAGACCTTCGCGACAACCTCAACGACGGTTAAATCCGATCATGAAGGAGGTTGTCAAGAAGGAGATTCTTAAGCTACTTGATGCAGGTATCATCTACCCTATCTCCGATAGCAAGTGGGTGAGCCCCGTACAGGTTGTTCCAAAGAAGGGAGGGATGACGGTTATCACCAATAAGAACAATGAGCTCATTCCTACAAGGACCGTGACTGGATGGAGGATGTGGATTGATTACCGGAAGCTAAACAATGAAACTAGGAAGGATCATTTCCCATTACCTTTCATTGATCAAATGGTTGAAAGGTTAGCACAACACTCTCATTTTTGCTATCTTGACGGTTATAGTGGCTTCTTTTAGATTCCGATCCATCCGGATGATCAAGAGAAGACCACATTCACGTGCCCATGGGGTACGTTCGCTTATAGGAGAATGTCGTTCGGGCTTTGCAATGCCCCAGCCACCTTCCAAAGGTGCATGATGGTTATCTTCTCGGAGTACATAGAGGAGATCATGGAGGTTTTCATGGATGACTTTTCTGTTTACGATTCCTCTTTTGATAATTGCCTCTCTAACCTTTCTCTTGTGCTACAAAGGTGTGAAAACACTAACCTAGTTCTTAATTGGGAGAAGTGTCAATTTATGGTGAAGGAAGGCATTGTACTCGGACACTTGATCTAAGATAGAGACCATAGAAAAGCTCCCTCCTCCATCTTCGGTGAAGGGGATAAGAAGCTTTCTAGGACATGCTGGATTTTATAGACGTTTTACAAAGGATTTTTCTAAGATAAAAAAACCACTTACTAATCTATTGATGAAGGATGCAGTTTTTGATTTCTCGCAGGATTGTTTAGATGCGTTTCATAAGATCCGGGAAGCTCTAATCTCAGCCCCGATCATCCAACCTCCAGACTGGAATCTTCCATTTGAGGTTATGTGTGATGCGAGTGATGTAGCTATAGGAGCTGTGCTTGGGCAAAAGAAGGAAGGCCAAACCTATGCTATTTATTACGCTAGCAAGACGCTAGATGAAGCGCAGCTTAACTACGCCACAACTGAAAAATAATTTCTAGCTATTGTTTATGCTTTTGAAAAGTTTCGCTCTTATCTTGTAGGTGCAAAGGTGATTGTATACACGGATCATGCTGCGATCCGGTATCTACTTGCAAAGAAGGATGCGAAGCCAAGGCTGATTAGATGGATTCTTCTCCTACAAGAATTCGATCTAGAGATCCGTGACAAGAAGGGTTCGGAAAATTCTATTGCGGATCATTTGAGTCGTCTACCACATCTAGAAGACGACAACCTACCTATAGATGACTCCTTTCCGGACGAGCATTTACACATCATAGAGGAGTGCATCGACAAGATAACTAAAGGTAATGAACCATGGTTTTTGCTGATTTTGTTAACTATTTGGTTTGTCAGGAAATACCACCCGGACTATCCTATGCACAAAGGAAGAAGTTCTTTAAGGATGTCCGGGAATACTTTTGGAATGAACCTCTACTCTTCAAGAGAGGTCCTGACGGCATCATTCGAAGATGTGTGCCGGAAGACGAGATGCAAAGCGTCATCTGTCATTGTCATTCACTACCTTGTGGAGGACACGCTAGCTCAAACAAGACTAGCGCTAAGGTATTGCATTCTGGATTTTTTTAGCCTACTTTATTTAAAGATGTGCAAACCTTTGTTTCCTGCTGGAATGCTTGTCAAAGAACAAGAAACATATCTAGGAGAAACAAAATGCCTCTTAACAACATTCAAGAGGTAGAGATCTTCGACGTTTGGAGAGTAGACTTCATGGGACCTTTCCCATCATCTTGTGGAAACCAATACATACTTCTAGTTGTACATTATGTTTCGAGATGGGTTGAAGCAATTGCCTCTCTAACTAATGATGTCATGGTTGTGGTTAAGTTCTTTAATAGAACTATATTCCCAAGGTTTGGGACACCACGGACTATCATTAGTGATGGAGGCTCTCACTTCATTGCCCGACGATTCGAAGCTCTACTAGCTAAGTATGGGGTGACTCACAAGATTGCCACCCCTTATCATCCACAAACGAGTGGACAAGTGGAGATTTCGAATAGGGAGATTAAAGGAATCCTAGAGAAAACAGTTTCGAAGACAAGGAAAGATTGGTCTTTGAAACTAGATGATGCACTATGGGCGTATAGGACTGCATACAAGACTCCCATAGGAACAACACCATACAACCTTGTGTATGAGAAGTCTTGTAACTTACCGGTGGAGCTGGAACATAAAGCGTATTGGGCGGTGAAGTGGTTGAACATCAGCATGAAGGAAGCGGGCGAAAAGCGCCTTTTGGACCTTAACGAGTTTGAAGAAATCCGCTTAAACGCTTATGAGAATGCTAAGATCTATAAAGAGAGAGCGAAGTGTTGGCATGATAAGCATATCATTCCAAAAGACCTCAAAGAAGGAGATCAAGTTCTCTTCTTCAATTCGAGACTTCGGCTCTTTCCAGGTAAGCTTAAATCTCGTTAGACTGGACCTTATCTAATAAAACATGTTTTTCCCCATGGTGCAGTTGAAGTATGGGGTGAAAAGAGCGGAAGTTTTAAGGTGAACGGTCAACGACTCAAGAAGTATACACCGGAGCTCCAAGCTGAGGAGTTTTCACCTACCACACTCGAATAGATGCAAGTATGGTCTAGCTACGGACCTAAAACAAGCGCTTCTTGGGAGGCAACCCAAGGTATTGCACTTATGCTTTTGTTTTGCATTCTTAGTTTAGATTAGTTTAGTCGTTTTTGCTTTGTTTTGCCCTCGATACCTTCCGGTATGTCGTGTTTTTTGATATAGGAACAATGGAATGAGAAATGAAAGGAGAAAAGGTTAGAAGGAATTGACGAAACTTGGATTTTGGCACAATACAGAGAGTTCCACGCCCTAAACCACGGTCGTGGAAGCTACAGTGGCCGTGATTCTTCCAAAATCTGAGAAAAAGCACCAAAACCACGGGTCCGTACAAAACCACGGCCGTGGAACACCCCGAGTGACCGTGATTTTCCAAATTTTTTACGGCCACTATATAAACCACCTTCATCATAAAAACAACACACAAACTCCATTTCACGACCCTATTCCACGACCGGAACGCCGAAACCACTCCCACTCTCTCAAATCTTCGTTCGGAATTCGTTTCAAACGATTATTGGTCCTTGGGTTATAAGTTTGGGTATTTGAGTTTAATTCTTGTCCATAGATCCTTTCTATACTGCAGCCTCAACAACCTTTATAGAGAGTGTCTTTAGATAAGTCATATAAAGTCTTGGAACTTCACCATACATTACTTTACTTTAGCATACCTTTGCAACTCTTGACTCTGTCCTTAGTTTTTTAGTATATCTTGAATCGATTGCCATAATTTGATACCTGGATCTTTAGGGTTGCTGTTTTCCCAATATTTGCAAAGCTTTACAACTTATTTGCTTGACAACTCGAACTTGGATTTTGTTTCACCAAATCCCTGTGTTCGATACTCTGAAATACTTACTGATCTACGCCGATCCGTACACTGCGGGTTCGCTTGCTTTTATTCTAGTTTTATAAATATAAAGCTTATTTGCACGCACGTTTTCGGGCGAACAAGTTTCTGTAGAACAGACCGTGATTTTCCCTCTACAATGGATTTGTTTAGGAGGAAGTCGAATAGGAACAAGAAGAGGAAAGGAGACACTTCCTCTTCCTCCCAAAACCCCCCCTAATGAGCCACCATCACCCCCATCTCCTAGGATTCCAACCATCCATGAGGATTACCTCGATGCCTTGGAAAGGATCGAGAAGAGAGCGGTCATAGGACCGCGCTACTTAGTGCTTGAGGAGCTAGAGCCGCTGAATGTAGTGAATGACTTGACGTGGATCTTAGATAGAGTCGGTTTGATTGTCTTCTCCACTATCAGAGAAGATGCATATGAGGAGATTACTAGGGAGTTTGTGATTTCCTTTGAGCATAGTGCCAAGGATAGGACAGTTTCTTTTAGGCTGATGGAGGAGAACTATGAGTTCTCAATCTTGCAGTTCAGAGCCTTATTTGGGTTCCAAGAGACCTTCAATGGTCGTTTTCCTAGCGGTGTATACGCTAAGGACTTTTGGGAGGAGATAGTTATGATCTATGCTAGTGAGGATCGTTGGCAACCGGCCGACACCAAAGCTAAGCTCATCTACCACTTAGCTTTAAAGATAGCTCATAGGGTTCTTTCCGAGTGCCTTTTTCCTAGGACCGAGACCCCTCAAAAGATTAAGACAGATGAGCTTTTCCTTCTCTATTCTATGCTTCATGGTAGACCTGCTGACTATGCTACCCTCCTAGCCTCCACCATGAGAAAGCTCAAGAACAAGAGAGCCGGTAACATAGGATACGGTGGTATGGTTACACACACATTGCTAGGAAGCTTGGGATAGACTTTTCGGCATGTACTAGGATAGCAGCGAGACCTTTGGGTCTCAACAGCTTGACGACGAGAGGTATCATCTTTCCTAGGCACCGCGGTCCACCTACCGTCCGTATTCCTTGGGAAGAGAGAGGAGGTAGAGGCATCCCGTGGCTCCCTGAGTATTCCATTATGACCAGACGCCATAACTGGAAGCATACCATCGCTGATATGCATGCGAATAGGCTAGTGGCACCTCCTTACGTACCCGATGAGGTTCCGGCTGCAGATGTTGAGGAGGAGATAGGAGGAGATGCTGGTTTTGAGGGAGGAGGTGATGAGCAGGATTTTGGCACTTTTCCGGATCAGCCAGCACACTTCCCCGACCCTCCTAGACGTTCGCACGACCCACCGGACATTCTAGAGCCTCCTCCTCTCGCCGTGCTAGCGTGAGTGAGAGGCCGACTTGGATGGACGCTCCTCCCGCTTATTTTGGTTGTTTTCCCCTTATTATTGCGATATTCTAGGCACTTATTTTGGTTGTTTTCCCCTTATTATTGTGTACATGGATGAAGTTTAGAAGCAATTGTTAGCTTGTTCGTCTATTTTATCGATATGGATGTCTACACTAGCTTTGTGTTGATTGTAGGTGAAAAGGAGCTAAATAAGAGAAATTTAGAGAGAAAAGAGAGTAATCGATCATGTTCGAGGACTAGGAACACATCAAGGAAGCTAAGGAAGGGGCTAGGATGAAGAATGTCACGACACAAAGGAAACTACAAGCATTCTACACTTCCACGCCCTGAATTACGGCCGTAGAAGAGTCCACACTCTAAACCACGGCCGTGGATCTTGGCATCATGAGCGTGGAGCATTCCAGTAAGTTACGCGGCCTAAATTACGGTCGTGGAAGTCACAAGACACCGTAGTCCTTTTCCACGCCCTAAACCACGGTCGTGGAAAGCCCTGAGACCGTGATTTAAGCGATCTTTTGACGTACAATTATTTGCCACGTCATTTACGTAATGGGCCTTGACGGAAATTATTTCCCGTCTTATAAAAAGGCCGGAAAAGAGAGTTTTTGGGATCCCTGCTTATCGACGCTTAGACACCGCTTGTCGAGCTTGGGAGCATTTTTGCCGAGGGTTGATTGAAGATTGCCGAAGGTTTAGCCTCTTTCTTAGGTTTTGATATTGAAGACGGATTGACAACCTGTTCTTCATACCTACCTTAAATCATTTTGAGGTTTTGTGTTATACATTCTGAATCCATTGAACATTGATTCTTGTGTTTCGGATTTGAGAATTGGTTTTGAAGTTTTATTGAGTATTCGAGGGTTTTCATCTTTTATTCTCTTTGATTTGAATATTGATATCATGACAATGATTGTTGGCTAAAACCCTTTAGCAATTCTAAGGTGAAGGGTTGATAGTTGTGGCTTAGATAATGATAGATCGATCATAATTTGATTAGACCCTGAGAGATAGAGAAATATTGTCGACGAACCTAAATCACGGCCTGTTCTTAGGTTTTCACGGCCGTGGTTCTCAAGATCTACCCGTGATTTACCTCAATTTACGAATCTTGCTTTTACTTTAATCCAAAGTTAAAGATTTGCTTTAACTTAGTCTTGGCTTGCTTTTCTAAGTAGTAGTGAGACTCAACATCCTCTATTTCGGTTTCGAGTGTCACAACCTTAACCGTTTGAGTTTATCTTGATCCTTGGGTTACAAGTTTGGGTATTTGAGATCAATTCTAGTCTTTAGATCCTTTCTATACTGCAGCCTCAACAACCTTTATAGAGAGTTCTTTTGGTTAGACACATAAGGTTTTGGAACTTCACCGTACATTACCTTACCTTAGCATACCTTTGCAATCCTCTACTCTGTACTTATATATATAGTATATCTTGAATCGATTGCCACAATTGGATACCTGGATCTTAAGGGTTGCTGTTTTCCCCAATATTTGCAAAGCTTTACACATTACTTGCTCGATTACTTGAAACTGATTTTGTTTCACCATCTCCCTGTGATCGATACTCTGGAATACTTGCTAATCTACACCGATCCGTACACTGCGGGTTCGCTTGCTTTTATTCTAGTTTTATAAATTTAAGACTTGATTGCACGCACGTTTTAGGGCGAACATTGATCGTGGTTGAGTTTGTACGAGGTTGTGGTAAGTCCATAGGACTTACTTAGCTACCATCCTTATATTGGGTATTTGCATGAGTGGTGTGTGTGTTATATGCTTGATATGATAGCATGTGATGTCGACTATTACCGACCTATGTTTTATTGATAGCCCCATTATGTGGCAGTGATAACATTTCCCTTTCATTTTGTAAGGAGTTTGGGAGATTCTCTAACGTCAGACCAGACTGGTTTAAAGGAAGGGTGAAATTCACTCCCATAGGGTACACGGGTTGTGTGACCGATACTATTATAGCTGGCTAGCAGGCCTAGAGGCAGGGATGTTACGGTCTTCGTGTCACATAGTTTCATCTATCTATATATATACGATTTGGAGTGAATGACTATTATATAAAGATATTAAAATGGGTAAATATGTGACAGCATGATTATGTGTTTACCATTCATGACTTGTGCTTGTGCTTATGCATTACCTTATATATGTGTGGTTAGCTAACGATTTTATACCGTGTTGTAGATGCTTTACAGGATAGGCGAGCTGCTTAGTAATCTGGCAGGGTGACAGGCCAAGGACTCTCGTACATTAGGTGGTTATGGTTTAGGGGATGTTTATGTTTCCCTCTTGCATGAGGATGATGTTTGTATACCTGCTGTGTGAGAATTATGTTTTATACTCAGCTTTTTTTTGATACAAAGGTAAGAAATTAGGTGGATCAGTTTCTAAAAACCAATCGGTCTAAGGCATCCTTGCGGATGAGGTCTTGAACATCTTCTGGAATCTCTTCAACGCGTATGTCGGTATTCTGTCCATGTGAATCTATCTTGTCCGCAACCAGATTAATTTCCCTAAAAATATGTCGAGTGACAGAGACAGTAAACTCAGAGATGATATTCGAAATGTCGTTGATAATCATATCTAGTTCCCATGGTGGTTTCCAGATACGATTGATCGAGTTGACAAGAGTCAAATTATCTCCTTCAATCTCAATGAATTTAATTCCAATGTCCTTGGCCTTTTGGAGGCCATTTCGTAAGGCTAGATCTTCCAATTCCAAAACAGATTCAGCATCACACCTACCACTTCCAATTTCGATTGGGACGGCATTGTGATTTCGGATGATAAAACCAAATGAAAATTTTCCTAACGAGTTTTGTGAACCATCAAAATTAAGTTTGTGAAACCCATTATCTAGTGTTTTCCACTTAATGTTCTTCTTTTTTCTTCTTGGTGATTTATTTGATGTGTTCTTCATGTTCTGTTTCCTATTTGCATCGTTCCACGCTTCTATTTGGTTTAAAGCTATGCCTTTTATATTTTCCAGAATTTTTGTTTTGTTAAAAATGAATTGATTTCTTACCATCCATATGTTCCACCAAGTGACTACTATGAGATTCATTTCTTTAGTTGATAATAATTATTTCAAGTCATGGAGAGCCTCGGCGATTCTCCAATTAGTGAAATAGTAGTTTTTAAGATCGTTGTTATATGTTGACTTTTGATGGTTGATATCATAAAGGGACACTAGAAGAAGAGGTGTTTGGTGCTTTCAGTATGGTGCTTACAGAATTCACAATTCAATACGACATGGATCTTTTGCCTGTCGAGATTTTCCTTTGTTGGTAGGCCATCCAGAGCTAGCTTCCATAAGAAGTTTTTAATTTTGGGCATAATGTCCATTTTCCAAATCCAAGATTTATCCGTAGTAACTCCGACCCTATGTTTTTGAAAAAATTCTAAAGAAGATTTAGTCGAATACCATCCTTCCTCATTCCCTGACCAATATAATCTATCCCCAATGTAACTATTGGGAAGATAATACCTTTTTATTTTTTCGATTATGTTCAGCGGTAGTATTCTACTTAATTGGTTGATTCGTTGGATGTCCCATGCGTTATCCTTAATGTACGTTGAAGTAAGTTTCACCTCGTTTACAAGGTTTGTGTTTGTCACCAAATCTTGTAAAGGTTTATCTAGTATCCATTTATCCTTCCAGAATCTGATTGTTTTTCCATCCCCAACCCTCCATGTGAGACCTTTGGTAAATTCTTCGTTTAACTTAATTAGTTTCTTCCATTGCCATGATGTGTTCGTCCCACATTTATATTTCCAAATTCGGGTACCCCTTAGGTATTTTTCTTCAATAATTTCTACCCAAATATTATCCGGTTCAGCCAAAATTTTCCACAAAAGTTTCATTTGAAGGGCTTTATTCATGTCTTCTGATTTTCTGATCCCCGTTCCGCCTAGGGAACGTGGTTTACAAATTTTATCTCAACTAATCAAGGGATGGAACTTTGGACCTTTATTCTAGAAAAAAGTTCTATTTAGTTTGTCCAATTTTGTATGGATGTTTATCGGTAGCATGAATGCCATCATGATGTAGCTTGGTTTTGCATTGAGATTAGCTTTTATTAACGTTATTCTTCCTTTTTGGGACAAGGAAGATGCTTTCCATTTGGTTAGCTGTTGCTTCGTTTTCACAATCACAGAATTAAATGTGTCTTTGTTTACTCGCCCATTAAAAATGGGGCAACCTAAGTATTGTTCTAAATTTGTAGATAAATTGATCCCTAAATGGCCCTGAATTCTTCTTCTATTACTTTGATCAATGTTAGCCGTAGTTTTAAACGCTGATTTATGGTAGTTAATGATTTGACCAGAGATGTCGCAATAGTCTCTTAATGATGTGAGTACCAAGTTACTCGCTTGAGTAGTTGTCTTAGAAAAGATTATAATGTCGTCCGCAAGAGCTAAGAAAGGAATTCTCATTCCATTCTTTGAGATAGGGAAACCTATAGATTTTGGATACTCATTATATAACGTCTGTAAATTTCTAGAAAGCACTTCTGAACAAAGATTGAAGAGTAGCGGAGACAGTGGTTCTCCTTGTCGAAGACCGCGTTGAGGGCAAAATAAATTGGTGGGTGAGTCATTAATTAGGAAAGAATATGATACGGTAGAGATACATTCGTGTATCCATTGTCTAAATTTTTCTCCAAAACCGAATTTTTCTAAGACCTCTTTTAGGAATTCCCAATCTACTTTATCATATGCTTTTTCCATGTCTAAATTCATTGCCATGTATCCCTCGTTTCCTTTTTTTGATTTGAACCCATGAAATATTTCGTGAGCAATGAGGACATTATCCTGAATAGCTCTATTTTTTATGAAGGCACTTTGTAGTGGATGGATAAGTTTAGGTAGGACTAGGCTTAATCGCTTTGCTAATATTTTCGAGATAATTTTATAAACCGTAGACACTAAGCTAATAGGTCTATAATGGGATGTTGATGTTGGGTTGTCATTCTTTGGTAGAAGAGCAATAAACGTATGATTAAGTTGTCTGAGAATTTTTCCGGTTCTATAAAAGCTCTTGACTACCGACGTCACTGTTGGTCCGACAATGTGCCAATATTTTTGGTAGAAAATCGCAGACATTCCATCCGGTCCCGGCGATTTATCCGCATCAATATTAAAAATTGCTTCCTTTATGTCCTTTGTGGAGAACGGCATTTCCAAGTTGTTATTATCTATTTCAGATATTTCTTGGTAAATAACTTGTAATTGACATTGCATTTTATTCATGTCCATTACTGACGCTTTGAATCGATTCTTGTATTAATTTATGAATTCTTTATTGATTTCCATCTCTTTTGACACTACCGTCCCATCATTTTTGGTGATTGTTGTGATTATTTTTTTATTTCTTCGGCCCGTAGCTTTTCTATGGTGAAATTTTGTAATCTTTTCTCTAAATTGGAGAAATTTCGATTTGGATCGTTGTAACCAGTATTTATGTTGATATTCCACCAAACAATCTCTTTTCTAGGTTAATCTTCCGATTTTGTCATTCATATTTTGGTCAAACTGTGAAAAACTATGCTTTTGGAGCCCCTCGAGTTCTTCATCTACTTTTTGAAGTTGTCTGATAATGTTACCAAAATTTTCTCGACTCCATTGATTAAGTTTTTGTTTGAGAAGTTTTGTTTTCTTTGCGAGATTAAACATGGGGGAACCTTCGTATTGGGTTCTCCATACTTGTTTGACTAGGTTTTCACAATCTTGTCTTAGCGTCCACATTGTTTCAAATCTAAATGGTTTGTTCTTAAAACTGATATTAGCATTTTGAATGTAAAAGGATATCATGCAGTGATCCGAGTTTGTGAAAGCATGGTTTCGGGTGTTAATGGTTGGATATTATTGGATGATATTGAGTGAAGTCATCACTCTGTCTGATTTTTCATACTCGGCTATGATCTTGCATACCTTTTGATGTACAGTTTTGTGTATTTGTTTTATATCTGTCAATGTCATGTTGTAAGGTCCAGTGAACTTGTTGTCAAGCTAAGGTCGGGATCCACTATGAGATCCTAGCCTAATGTGGCATCCTGATTCCCGCGGAATCGGGGTGTTATAGAGTTGGTATCAAATCCTTAGGTTGAAAACAATGGCACTTGCTACCTGCAATAAGGTCGGATGGATAAAATAAACAGAACCCGAAAGGGGTTTGACATTTTCAAAAGATTTTGGTTTTAAAAGTTGTTGTTTTGGGATAGAGTGTACGAGAAGTCGTCACCTCTGTCATAGATCTCTACAGTGTATATATGTATTATGGACTATGTGTGTATATATATATAGCCTTATAAGTTAGGTGTGCATACCCCGTAGATGGCTCAGACTAGAGCAACGTCTATTGTAGGCCGGGGTAGAGGTAGACCACCTCTTCCTCCAGACGTGATAGGGCACGGACCAGTTCCCGCTGCTGATCGACTAGTGGTGGAGGAGGTTCATGAGGAGATTGCTGAGAGTGTCATCCCATAGACGAGGAGTGGTGGATCTGGAAGACAGCGGTCATACCGAGTCTAGTCAAATGACTCGGATCGTGTCTCCATGAGGGGGCCAGAGTTTCGTGCTTACATCCGATGTGTGGATGAGGCTGCTAGAGCAGGCATACGGGCCCCGGATCTACCAGTGCATGAGGGATCTTCTGAGATGTCTCAGGGAGCCACTCAGGTGCCCGCTATACCGACACGAGCTATTGAGATTGATAGGGCTCTAGTGGAGTATAGAGGGCCTTAACCAGATACCTGGTTGAAGGCATTCCATCAGCTGGACGTACCACCTTTCTCTGGGAAGGTGGGATTGGAGACAAAGGTTTGGATTGGAAATGTGGACTCTACCCTAGAGTCTATCAAATGTCCAAGGGATAGGCGGATATAGGTAGTAGAGACTCTATTCCGTGATTTAGCTCATCAGTGGTGGCGGACCATGCGGGGTCGAGCCACTAGTTACGATTAGATGAGGAGTATGATTAGGGAGTGTTTTTTCCCTGCCTCGTTGAGGAGGGAGAAACTACAAGACTTCGTGGAGGAAGGCTTTGAGGATGTGCCGATTGTAGATGCCATCAGCCGCTTCCAAACAAAGTTGGTATTGTTAGGTCCAGCTGCACCTTCTGAGGACCATCACGTGTATTTATTCTCCCATTGACTGAGGGAGAGTACATGCTCTTATATGGCAGGATTCCATTGTGAGTCCTTGACAGATTACTAGGACCGGGCCTTTGCTTATGAGCGTGAGAGGGCCAGTCAAAGGTGGAGTTCTCAAATGGGATAGTATGAAAAGAGGCAATGTATAGGGCAGACCAGTGGCGTTGGTGGATTTTTAGGTTCTAGGCGGAGCAAGAGACATCAGGGTTACCCCTCATCTGCTCTGATTGTAGAGAAGGGACGACAGTGCTTCAATTGTGATGATTTTGGACATATGCGACCAGAGTGTACGAGGCCACTGGTGACTTGCTTCACATGTGGTAGACCAGGTCATAGAGTTGCCTTCTATAGGCAGGGTGAAGTTGCATCACAACAGGGTTCTTCTCCTTCCAGTGTGACAAGAAGTGGGCAGAAGACACCTCAGCAGCAGACACAAGGACAATAGAGAGTCCCAAATCGCCCTTCTACTCAGGGATCTGCTCCCGGGCCGAGTAGAGGTAGAGGTCGTGGTGAGAGTACCACTGACACCAAAGGAGCTCAAGGTAGAGTCTTTGAGCTGAGGAGTGCAAAGGAGCCACCTACACCGGCTGCTATAGGTACCATTCTGCTTCATGGTCTACCTGTTAGAGTTTTATTTGATGCGGGTGCTACGCATCAAATAAAACTCTAACAGGTAGACCTGATGGTAGTAGGTTGTTCGCCACTTAGCGTGCGTGCAAATAAGCTTTAATTATAAAACTAGAAATCAAGCAAGCGAACCCGCAGTGTACGGATCGATATAGTTGAGGAAGAATTCCGGAGTATCGAACACAGGGATTTGGGGGGGTTAAATCTAGTTATAGATTATCAAGCAAATAAATATATGAAGCTTTTCAAATTATTGGGAAAATAACAATCCTAAAGATCCAGGAATCCAGCTGTGGTAATCGATTCAAGATATACTAAAGATATAAGGACAGAGTTGAGGTATGCAAAGATATACTAATGTAAGGTAATCGTACGGTGAAGTTCCAAAAACCTTATATGACCCACCTAAAAGACACTCTCTATAAAGGTTGTTGAGGCTTCAGCATAGAAAAGATCTAAAGGTAAGAATTAACGTCAAATACCCAAACTTGTAATCCAAGGATCAAGACTAACTAAACCGATTAAGGTTGTGATACTCACAATCGAGGTAGAGGTTGTTGAGGCTTCACTACCACCTAGAAAAGGCAAGCTAAGACTAAGTTAAAGCAAATCTTTAACTTTGGATTAAAGTAAAAGCAAGTTCGTAAACTGACACAAAATTACGGGTAGTTCTTGAGTTCCACGGCCGTGGAAGCTCAAGAACAGACCGTGGATTAGGTTCGTCGGCGATTCTCTCTAACTCTCAGGGTCCAATCTGTTTACGATCGATCTACCATCATCTAAGCCACAACTATCAACCCTTCACCTTAGAATTGCTAAAGATTTTTAGCCAACAACAGTCATATTGATATCAAATTCAAGGTTTAAAAGAATGAAAGATGAAAACTTCCGAAACCCTTTAATAACCTTCAAACTAATCTCAAATCCACAAATCAAGAACAATAATGTCAATGGTTTCGGAATAACACAAGCAATCACAATCTTAGATTAAGAAGGAAGAACGGGATGTCAATCCGTCTTCTAATCAAACCTAAGTATGAAGCGTAATCTCCTTGCGAACAATCTTCCAAATCTTCAACTCTTCCATCAATCCGGAAATCGCAATAGCAAAGTGCAAATCTCTCAATCACAATCTCCACAAAAGCGTAAAACTAGGGTAAGCCGAAGTGTAAGCCTAAGCAAAGGTGTAAGCGAAGGTGACGGAATCTCTCTTCTTCCGTCCTTTTATAGTGTAAGATAAAATATTGGCCCGGCCCATTGCGTAGAAGATCGTGGCTTATAATATTGCGTAAAATATTGCCAAGATCACGGTCATGGAAGAGTTCCACGCCCGTAATTTAGAGCGTGGAAGTTGGTCACGGTTTGTCACAACCCTCCACGGCCGTGTAAGTTGTTGGAATGCACCACGCCTCTCTTGCCAAGGTTCCACGGCCGTGGACTTGAACGTGGAATCTAGTACGGTCGTATTTTAGAGCGTGGTTTAGAGGTAGTTCGTGATTTTCCTTAGCCTCGTGCTATTCTTCAAGTTAGCACCTTCCTTAGCTCCTAGAGATGTCCTTAATCCTTGGACATGCTCAATCAAACTTCATTCTTTCTCAATCCGTTCGGAATTAGCTCTAAATCGCCTACAATCAACACAAAGCTTATGTAGACCTCTATATCGACAAAATAGATAAACTAACTCACAAACGCTTCAATGCTTTATCAATGACCATCAATATGGATGAAATACACTTAGAAAACGTGCCTAAAATATCACAATATTTCATGCTAACATAGGTTCAGAGGTACCCACGAGATACGTGGTTGTCCCCTTCGTTTAGGGACTCGTGTGTTGCTTGTGGACTTCCTTGTCATGCCATTGGTGCATGAGGAAGTCGTTTTAGGTATAGATTTGATGTGTATATACCGTGCGGTATTAGATGTAGGTAGGAGGACTGTGATAGTCTCTACCGAGGTAGGTCAAATAGAGGTCTTCCGAGGTTGGGACCTTGGGAAGACAGGCTCTGTCATTAGTTCCATACGATCAACGAGGTTGATAGTACAGGGATGTGATGCCTTCTGGTGTTATGCCATGAAGGATGGAGAGAGTCCAGCATTGGAGGATATTCTAGTGGTTTGTGAGTTTACAACGTGTTTGTTGAGCCGTTCAGCTTGCCGCCTCAGAGGAGTGTAGACTTCAGCATCGAGTTGGAGCCTGGCACAAGACCAATCTCGAAGGCCCCATATCGTATGGTGCATGTCGAGATGTTGGAGCTGAAGAAGCAACTCGAGGAATTGGCTGAGAAGGGCTTCATCCGCCCTACCGTATCCCCATGGGGAGCACTTGTCCTCTTCGTGCGGAAGAAGGACAGATTGTTGAGACTGTGCATTGACTACAGAGAGCTGAACAAGGTGACCATCAAGAACAAGTATCCATTGTCTCGTATTGATGATCTTCTTGATTGGCTTCAGGGAGCGACGGTGTTCTCCCGGATAGACTTACGTTCAGGATATCACCAGCTGAGGGTGAGGAAGGAGGATGTGCACAAGATGGCATTTCGTACCCGTTATGGACACTACGAGTTTGTAGTGGACTTACGAATCCCACAGCGGTCTTCATGGAGTTGATGAACAGCATCTTCATCGACTTCCTTGATTAGTTTGTGGTGGTCTTTATTGATGACATACTTGTGTATTCTCGTAGCAGAGAGGAGCATGCCGGTCATTTAAGGACGGTTTTGCAGATTCTGCTGGATAGAGAGTTATATGCAAAGCTCTCTAAGTGCGAGTTCTAGATGTCTGGGGTAGCCTTCCTAGGCCATATTGTCTCCGCCGATAGGATCATGGTTGATCCGGCGAAGATCGAGTCTGTTACAGCATGGACGACACCGACGAACGTCAAGGAAGTGCGTAGCTTTCTTGGCCTAGCCGATTATTACCGACGCTTTGTGGAGGGATTTTCTGTGATTGCCCGTCCACTGACGAGTCTGCTGAGGAAGACTACCAGATTTGTATGGTTTAGTAGTGTGCCCAAAGTTTTGAGGATTTGAAGAGGCGTTTGACTTCTACTCCTATCTTGGCACAACCATAGTGTTTTGAGGATTTTGTGGTTTACAGTGATGCATCCAAGCTAGGTTTGGGATATTTGTTGATGCAAAGGGGCATAGTGATTATATATGCATCTCGAAAGTTGAAGACGTATGAGGAGAACTACCCGACTCATGATGTGGAGTTAGCAACGGTAGTTCATACTTTGAAAATCTAGAGACATTACCTGTATGGTGCTACATGTCAGATCTTCATAGATCATAAGAGTCTGAAGTACATTTTCACGCAGCGGGATTTGAATAACCGCCAACGTAGAAGGCTTGAGTTGATCAAGGATTTTGACCTTGAGATATTGTATCATCCAGGGAAGGTGAATGTTATCGCTGACGCCCTGAGCCGGAAGACTCCTCGAGAGAAGGCGATTGGGAGATTGACAGTTCAGACTCAACTTCAGAGGGATCTAGCTTGGCTAGAGATGGACATCCAGTTTCCTGATGAGGATGCCCAATTGTACACTTTAGAGGTTCTACCTGATCTATTGGATGAGATCCGACAGAAGCAAGGGACCTGTCCGACCCTAATGAGGAGTAGGGAGTGTATGTCTCGTGGTGAGGCACCACAGTTTTCCATAGGAGTAGATGGGGTGATGAGACGCCATGACCACGTCTGTGTACCTACTGATGTAGAGCTGAGACAAAGGATTTTACAGGAGTCTCACTGTACACCTTACTCAGTACATCCTGGTACGAGTAAGATGTACCATGATGTGAGACAATCATATTAGTGGGGAGGGTTGAAGCCCGATGTAGCCAGATTTGTGGCACATTGCGCGACCTATCAGCAGGTCAAGATAGAGCATTGTAGACCTGGAGGTGAGCTTCATCCACTGCCAGTGCCGCAGTGGAAGTGGGAGGACGTCTCCATGGATTTTGTGACGGGATTGAGGTCCAGTAGGAGTTTTGGTGCTATTTGGGTTGTTGTTGATAGACTGACGAAGACTGCACGTTTCATTCCTATCAGAGAGACGTGGCTAGTGAGCAGATTGGCTGAGGAGTACACTAGACAGATAGTGAGACTCCATGGTGTATTGAGGACGATTGTCTTTGATCAAAGTGGGCGATTTACCTCGAGGTTTTGGCAGCAGATTCAGATTGCTTTGGGGATAAGTCTACACTTCACGACTGCATTTCACCCCCAGACAGATGGTCAGTCAAAGAGGACCATCCAGACCCTTGAGGACAGGGAATGTCGGATTACCTCCCATTAGTTGAGTTCTCATACAACAGCTGGCATGTATCGATTAGGATGGCTCCATATGAGGCATTGTATGAGCATAGATGCCGTACACCTTTATGTTGGGATGAGCATAGCAGTATCAATGGTATAGCGCTAGAGAAGATTCAAGATGATATGGTTTGAGTAGCGCTGATTAGAGAGAGGATGATGGCTGCACAGAGTCGCCAGAAGTCATATGTAGATAGGAGGCGTCGACCTCTAGAGTTCAAGGTAGGAGCTCATGTTTGGCTGAGAGTATCTCCAACGCGAGGCGTCAGACGTTTTGGCATAAAGGGGAAGTTGAGTCCCCGATATGTCGGTCCTTTTAAGATACTTGATAGAGTTGGGAGGGCTGTCTACAAATTAGCTTTGCCTCCGTAGAGAGTGTTCATCTGTGTTTCATGTGTCTCAATTGAGGGAGTATATACCAGATCCGAGACACGTTGTGAGTTATGATGATTTTATGGTTGAGTCGGACCACACTTTTGTTGATCACCCGATTGCAGTCCTAGAGCGAGGTGTGAGACACCTGCGTTCAAAGGACATTCCCATGTTGAGGATATAGTGGTCGAGACGAGGACCTGAGGAGGCTACATGGGAGACTGAGGATAGTATCCAGAGGAACTATCCAGAGTTTTATGCTGAGATAGATGCACTTGGAGGATCACCGAGTAGATCTTAATGCTATCTTGGTAAGTGTTGTGATTATATGCTTATGTGCTTATCTGCCTTGATGTGTTTATTTTCGTGCTATCTATGATGTGATATGTTACGCTAAAAACATGTCACGCAAAAAGCCTTAAATTTACACTCGTTATATTTTTCCTAACTCCTAGCGAACCCGCAGTGTACGGGACGTTTTGTAGTAGGGATAGTATTCCGAGGTCAAACACAAAGACTGAGGTGAGATTGAATCGATTAGTGACTAAGGATAGTGTTGATCTAGGCTAAGAAAAGAGAAAGAAACAAATAAATGAAAATCTCAATGTTTTTGGATTGGTTTTGTGTGGTGATCAATCAAGGATCACAATGATGCAATATAGCAAAACAAATTAAGGAATCAAGCTAAAACACAAGTAAACAAGCAAACACGAAATATGTAATCAAAGAGAGAAAAGTGGATTCTAGGGGTTGGAAATTCCGGTTATGGCATAGGACTCAAGCTTCTAATCATTCTTTGGATTAACTATGGTGTATTGGAAAGGAATGTTTCTCAAATGGGGTCAATTACCGGGTAGGTCTCATGATCCACTAATCCCGCTCTTAAGGTCCTATCACCGGGTAAGTCTCTAGGAGCCTAAGGTAGGGATATCTACACAAACCGGATGGTTATCTAGGGATCTAACCTCTCCTTACCGGGTAAGTCTCGGGAAGGCAAGTCCTAAACACTTACCCTAGCACATTCAGTCCAATAGCGGCTTGTAAGGCTCACTACTACCTAGAATTCGTTATCTTCGGTATCTAAGAGCAAGAATCACCGGGTAGGTCTCTTCTAACACTTAGTTGCTAACACTAGGTCACCCTAGGATAGATTTAGCTCAACAAACCCTAGGATTTCAATAATCTAACATTCCAGCACTTAGATTCATCAAAACAAGTGAGTTAGTCAGAACCACGGGTTGTTCATCCCAGTCCACGGCCATGGAAAGGTAAGAACGAATCGTGGTTTCCAACAGCAGCCCTGTTCAAACAAACGAATCAACCAAAGGTACTTCTAAGTCCATTCTATCATAGTCCAAGCCATAACCATCATTTCCTTACCCTAGAATCACATTTATCTAGCCAACAACAAGCATCTCAATAATTAAACTCAACAAGCATACATTCATGGCTTCCATAGCAAGTAGATGAAGTGAAAAAGAGATGAACAAGTAGAACAAAGAAAACCAAGCTGAAAATGAGTTCAAGAAGGACTTACAACCCTTCTAAAGAAGGTTCAATCGTTTCTTACAAACACTTGCAAAACGGCTTCACAAATCTCACTCAAAACTATCGAAAAACTAAGAATGGTGTGTTCTTCTCTTCTTCTCCAATGGAACTTTTTCTTCTCCTCCAAGAGTAGCTCCAATCCAATCTTCCAATGAGATAATATGTGTTGTTGAGAGTGTGGGAGAGAATGGAGTGATGGGGTCTGTCCCTAACAGCGTGCAGGACCACCTTATATCCTCAACAAATTGCAAGAGTCGGCCATGAAGATCGTGGGACAGCTGTCATAGCTGTCTGGGGAAAACCACGGCCCATTTCCACGCTCGTGGAAGTCCCAGTGGCCGTGGTTTTGGTGCCTCAGCTTGTTTTGGATCATCAAGCCTCAATTTGGTGCATGGCATGCACCAACAAGGTCCCATGTGTCCCCCTTAGCTCCTCGCTTGCTTCCCAATGAGTCCGAAGGTGTGTCATCTCGAGGAACGATCCTCAAATGTATCGATTAAGCTCCTAAAGTTCCCAAAATACCTACAAAGCATGCAAAAGTCCGTGTAGACGTCTATCTCGACAAAATACATGAATTGAGTGCAAATCGTCACGAACTAGTGCAAACCATGCATGAATGAGCGGAAAAACTATCTAAATCAGTGCCTAAACCTAAGTCATAAATCGTGTTATCATGATATATGATCTTATTAGATCTTGATGTGCTAGCACGATTTATAATTATAGCTGAAGATGGTCCTTTCCTCCATGCTATCTGAGTGTAATTAGGATTTAGCTGGAGATGGTTCTTTCTTCCACGCTACCTTGATGGGCATAGTCTTGCTGTAGATGTTTTTCCTCCATGCTCTGTGTATGCGTATTATCTGGCTAGAGATGTGATTCCTTTATGCCTTTGGGATTGTGTTATGATCCAGTTTTTTGGAGTTGATGATTCCTCCATGCTTATATTTGAGGTTGTAGATTGTTATAGGTTGTGACCTTTTGAACGGAGATGTGACGCCTCCGATAGAGAGAGTTATACCTCATCATACGGGCCCGAGAGGATTTGGAATTTTGCAAGTTTCGGGACGAAACTTGTTTTTAGGGGGGGTGAGGTGTAAGAGCCTTAGTCTTGAGGTGCTGAGAGTGTGCAGGATTTGGCCTAAGCCGCCCCTGCGGTTTGTAGAGCCCGCCCCTACGGCCTGCCTGGTCCGCCCCTGCGGTTTGTGGTATGATGCAGCCGGCTTTGTTGACTTTTAACCCGTGCTTTACCTCATCCTTCCTCTATAAATTTCTTCTCTCTCTCTTGATGAGGGTTTCACCTTTCTTACCGCTTCATCTCCTACCTTACGCTCTTCTCTTCTTCTTCTTCATCCTTTAATCTTCATCTTGTTTTCCTTGATCTTGTGAGAGTTTTGAAGAGAGTTTGATGTTGGTTTGTTAATGATGATGATTAAGGACGTTGATGTGCTTGTGTTGAGCCAGCCTTGAGCTTGTGGTGTGTGATCTCTGATATGATCGAACTTGATCCGAACACGAGGATCCACCGGCACAAGTTCACACTCGAATTGGAATCGGTGAAATGGAACTCCTTTTTTTTGGATTTTGTGTTTTTGGATATGAAGAGCAAATTCCCTCGGCCTCTCACTTTGGGAATCCCTCAAATCGAACGAACTACCCTCGAAATCTCACTTTGGGGTTCGAACCTTTGTTCCTCGGCCTCTCACCTTAGAAACACCTAAGCATCTCACCTAGATGTTTGAAAACTAAGCATCTCACCTAGAATTCGGGTTTTGTTTTAAAGCAAACAACAACTTTGAAAGCACAAAGGCTAACTTACTTCATTTAACTTGACTTATCTTACAATGGGGGGATACAATGCTTTATATAGCCACAAAACTCAGCATATAAACTCCCTAATTAAGTGCTAGAAATATCAAAGATTTATCAAAAGAAAATGTAAGAAATTCAAGAGTTTTTCTAGGAAATTCAAACACATAAATGGCCACATTTGACCTTTATTCAAAGATGACTCTTGGATCCTATTCTCTTCACTTGGACAACACATCAAGGATGGTCTAATCAAGTCTTGGACGTCCATATTGAAGGAGAAGAAGACCATTGAACTAACTTGGCCTCCATTCAATGTATGTGTATGAAGATGCCTTCAATGTTTGATTGAATGTTGACATGTTGACCTTCACATGATTAATACATAAATTCATGCATAATATATGAATAATATGAGCATGGTATGTTGCATGAAATATGTATGGGTGGGACGTGCATATGTTTTGTATAACCATTTTTCATGCCTCCATGCATGATCTTGTCCAACAATCCATACAAGTACCGTACTTGCTGCGATGTAGGGTCATTTTCACCCTCTTCCTCTTGAAATCTCGACTTTGAGTAAACTAGAAAGTTGTAGATATTGAAAATACCTTTCAAAGTAGTACTCATCAGTATTTTAATTCCAAGTATTGCCTCGGTTATAGGCGATTTACTGAGAGTGTGCAAACCTGACAGCTTAGCCGGAGAGAGTGAAAATTGGCTTGCATTGGGCATGCTCGGAGCAAGCTTTTTAAGTTTGATTTCAATAGATTTTGGCTCAGTTTTAGGCATAACCTCCAACACATAAGTATTGATTTCGATAGGTGCCGGTTGAGTTTTGACTTAGACGGTTGGTGGCAAAACGATTGGTTCCAGCATATTGACGATGATTTCTTCTCCGGTGAGGATCACATCAATCTCCCTCTGTTAGGTTACAACTTGGTGAGTTCTTCATTCCTTGCTTCCTATCTTTCTTCTTTCTTTCTTCTTTCTTCTCTTCTTCCTTTCTAGCTTAGGTTCCACAAGATTTGATCTTGTGGCAGCCTTCTTAGGCTTGGTTTGATGTGTATATGTATGTGCTTGGATGTTCGACGTTGAAGAAGGGAAGAAAGGCAAGTGAAGGATCGAAGAGAAGTCGAGGACGAGCCTTCTGTTGTCTAACCGCCCCTACGCCACCTCAGGGCCGCCCCTGCGTGTGGTGTTGCCGCCCCTGCACCTCCCTGTAGTCCAGCTTTGCGTTGCTCTTGTTCTGCAGGTGTGTCTTGCTTTCGGGCTTGCATAGGGATGGCATTGTCCCTTCTCTTCCTAGTGTGAGTGTGTAGTATCATGTTAGGTATAGATGAGTGTGTGATGATGATGTTATGATCATGTTATGCCTTGTATGGCTTTAAGGTTTAGTAGGTTGTGAGGTTTAGGTTGAGGATGATCCTATGGATCTCTTGGGCCTAGGTGTGACCCCTTTGATTGATAGGAGATTGATATATCTCTATGCCTTGTTATTAGGCAGTGTCCGTCTCAGGATTGGAGGTTGATCATGGTTGAGTTTCTATGAGGTTGAGGTAAGTTCGTAGGACTTACTTAGCTATCATCCTTATATTGGGTGCTTGCATGAGCGGTGTGTGTTATATGCTTGATATGATAGCATGTGATGTAGACTATTACCGACCTATGTTTTATTGGTAGACCCATTGCGTGGCAGTGATAACCTTTTCCTTTCATCCTGTAAGGAGTCTGAGAGGTTCTTTGACGTCAAGTCAGACTGCTTTAAAGGAAGGGCGCAATCCACTCCCATAGAGTACACGGGTTGTGTGACTGATACTATTACAGGTGGCTAGCATGCCCAGAGGCGGGAATGTTACGGTCCTCGTGTCACATAGTTTCATCTACATATATATATATATATATATATATATATATATATATATATATATATATACACGATTTGAAGTGAATGAATATTATATAAAAATATTAAAATGGGTAAATGTGTGACATCATGGTTATGTGTTTACGTTTCATGACTTGTGCTTGTGCTTATACATTACCTTATATATGTATGGTTAGCTAACGGTTTTATACCGTGTTGTAGATGCTTTACAAGATAGGCGAGCTGTTGAGTGATCTAGTAGGGTGACAGGACGAAGACTCTCGTACATTAGGTGGTTATGGTTTTGGGATGTTTATGTTTCCCTCCTGCGTGAGGTTATTGTTTGTATACCTCCTGTGTGAGGATTATGTTTTATACTCGGCTATGATCTTGCATACCTTTTGATGTACAGTTTTATGTATTTGTTTTATATCTGTCAGTGTCATATTATAAGGTCCAGTGAACTTGTTGTCAGGGTAGGGTCAGGATCCACTGTGAGATCCTAACCCAATGTGGCATCCCGTGTCCCGCGAAATCGGAATGTTACATTTATAAATAAGTCGAAGTTGAACATGTCAATGATCGTTTAAAATAAAACTATATGAGTATTGTATTAGCCACGCTAATCGGGCTTGACATGGACTCATCCGAAAAAAGTTGGCTCGACTTTTTCACTTTCTAAAGAAACTAATAGGAACCAACTTGAAAAATCAATTAAAATTTTAACTCGATTTGTACTAAACCATCTGAACTCGAACATATCACTCCCTTTAATGTTCTGTATATTTTAAATTAAAACTCGAACAAACATTCCACCCTCTCCCTATTAATTATATTTGTGTTGGTTTATGATTTTGAATGAAGAAATAGAAGGCCAATGAGAGGGAGAGAAAAAAGGTTGCCATCGTTTGTAATCGCAGTTGGATTTGAGGAGCCAAAATCCGTCTCCATCTAATCGTCTTTTATAGAGAGCATTAGTCTTTCTGTTGCTTCTTTAATTCAGCTGTATTCCGTTGCATCTTCAAAAAAGCTTGCTACACTTGATCGATATCTCGTTAAATCTACAAATCTGCCATAGAAACCAAAGACAAAAGAGTGATTTCGCTCCAAATGGGGGCTTTGCTTCTCGCTAATAGACAACATAAAGCTGGTAATGGGGTTTCTACAAAATGGGTTGTCCTTCTCTGCGTCGCCAGCTTCTTCTTCGGAGTCGTAGTTATCAACAGGTTTTATTCTTGTAATTCCATTTCTCATTACCCTAAATTACTAAGCATTTATGTTCTTAGTGCCTTAATTGGATTAGATCTCTGTTACTTGAGTATATTAGGTCTGATACATGTGGCCTGGAAACGATTTAATTCTTCGTATTCAACAGGGTTAGCCTTTTTAGGACGGTTATGGAATTGGAATTTAGGAACATTTTGAATTTTGTTTTCAACCTATCTTGTTCTTGAATATTTCTGATGTTTTGTTAAGTGCTTGTTATGAGTCCTTATGGACCAGTCTAAAGTGGTTCAGATTATAGGGGTAGATCTATATGGTTCTAAGATGCTATTTGGTAAAGTGTGCACTTCTGGATTTTGTTTACTATTCCTCTTCAATGCTGCGTTCTTCTCCAGGGAAGATTCATAAATACTGAGGGACTTTCTACTATTGACTTTGATGCTGGATAAACCTTTTTATGAACGTGAAATGTACTCCATTTAATTCTTCTTATTTTTCTTTTAAAGAACATAAACTAGTGTACAATGCATGTTACCCTTCTATAGGAGGCCACATATATTCACAAGATTTCTATATATAAGATTGATTTTTCTTTCCTTCTAGGGTCTGGATAGCTTCTGATGAAACTGGAAATGAGACCGCATCTTTGCCATTGGAGAAACATCAACAAGGAGAGCCGCGGCCTATAATCAATTGTGAGAGTAAGGCAAGTTGAATAATGGATTTAAGGATCCAGTATTTGCTTCAATTTACCCTTCTTACTTACCTTAACCCTCTTATGTATCAGCAGTCATCAACAAAGACTATTGACATCCTTTCTCAAGTATCTCAAACACGCAATGTGATTATGTAAGTTTTTGTATTTATTTAATGTGTACAGGTTTGCTTACTGAAGTACACCTTTGATTCTCCTTTGAACTTATAAATTTCACTTATAGAGAACCAAAACTCACATTTTATGATGTAAACATCATCTTCAGGACATTAGACAAAACTATTTCTACTTTGGAGATGGAGCTAGCTGCAGCTAGAGCTTCCAAAGTTGTAGAGGAAGAAGCTTCCCCTGAGGGTATTGAACCAGAAACTAAGCAATTGAGGGAACGCCCAAAAGTTTTCTTTGTAATGGGCATTATAACTGCATTTAGTAGTAGAAAGCGCAGGGATTCGATAAGGGAGACCTGGATGCCTCAAGGTTTGTTTGTGAGCTAAGATATTATTTTATAACCTCAATTGTAGAGTTCTTTTTAATTTACTTGGCTTCATTAATCTCTATTTCAGGCGAAGAATTGACAAAGCTCGAGAAAGAAAAAGGAATAGTGATGCGTTTTGTTATTGGGCACAGGTAAGACAAGTTTTACTCTTATAACAATTTGCTCATATGCTTATGCTTGTTGTTTACTAGACGTGTCTCAACTTCTGTTAGTGCAAGTCCTGGTGGTGTTTTGGACCGGGCTATTGATGCTGAAGAGAAACAGCACAAGGACTTTCTCCGACTGGTATGCCATGATTTTTTACATGTTTTCTAAGCTTGATGCATTATTGACTAATATCAGTGTATACATTTTTGCAAAATTAGGAGTGAATTTCTTAATCACCAAAAACATGTTGCTTCTAAAATAAAAAATAATAATGCTTTATCTACTAATGCTATCATGAACCAATTCTCCATCTCAATATAAAGTCTTAAAAACCACATAAAATAAATTTGGATGGAGATATTATGAGGCTACTCTTCATCCATTTGTAAATGTGTCAAAGTGGAATCATTCGGGAGGGGCAATTATATATTTGTGATTGTTGTGCTCTTAACCCACTTTATTAATAATAAGGAAAATGACCTCTTCGAATCCTAACATCATCATGCAAAAGCGACAAAACATCGAGGGTCAAACAATACATGCAAACCAATTTAAAAAGAGAAAGCTAAACTAACTAAATGATCTGCAATGCAATTGGCCTCACAGAAATTATGGACAAACTGGAGACGAGTCTGTTTTAAGAAACTTTGGCATCTAGATGGCGTGATAGGGGATGATAACGTGGGAATTGTTGTCTATATTTTTTGTATTTTAGGTCCTCTAGTCACTATTTATTCCATTTTTCACCTGTCATGACGAAATTTCTGTGCGCATTTTATCAGTCTGATATACATCATTTTGGAAAAGCAATTTCTCTAATTTTAGAAGCCTCAGAAGCTGAGATTGTGATACTGTCACTACACCCACAATTTGTGATGGAATAAAAAGGGAAACACTTGTAAAAATATTAAGTAGGTGCATGGATAAGAGAACAACAAAAATAAACCAGATCTAGAGGCCTAACCCTCTAGAGTTAACTCCAAAAGAACCCTTCCAGAAACCCTCTAGAGTTAACTCCCCGTCTTGTCCGTCCAGAAACCCGTCCCGCCTGTGTAATTGCTGTACCGAACCCGTTTTCTTCAAAACCCATCCAGCCATCACCGTTTTGGCCTAAAACGGGACGGCCGGCCACTGTCCAGCGTCCAGACACCGTCTAGACGGCCCTGGACGGCGTATTTTGGAACACTGCTTATTTATACCCAAAACCCCTGGTTATTTCACTGCAGTGTGACTTTAGCCCCTCTCTTCCTCACAGCCCTTAACCAACTGATTCATGGTCTCCACAAATATCCTTTTCTGACCCATTTCCCACATCAATGTGAGCATTTACCAACGGTGGTGTATCAATTTGTTTGCATTGCAGAACCATGTGGAAGGATATCATGAATTGTCCTCTAAGACGCAGATATACTTTTCAACAGCTGTTGCAAAATATGATGCTGACTTTTATATCAAGGTGGATGATGATGTTCATATAAATCTTGGTTTGTACTTTACATCCTAACTTCATTGCCTTTGCTTGAAAGAGCTTTCAACTGTTTCTAATATATTAATCTCAAGTTTGAATATCATCTATGATAGGCATGGTTGGTTCTACGCTTGCTCGCCATAGATCCAAGCCTCGTGTATACATAGGTTGTATGAAATCTGGACCTGTCCTTGCACAAAAGTGAGAAAAGCAACTGTACACTAATCTTGTCATCAATAGTAGACGTGCAATTGTTATTTAGAAGTGATTTTGTGTGTAATCTGTCCAGGGGGGTCAAGTACCATGAACCTGAATACTGGAAATTTGGTGAGGAAGGAAACAAGTACTTCAGGCACGCTACCGGTCAAATATATGCCATCTCTAAAGATTTGGCCACTTATATTTCAGTGAATCGGTAAGTAGTGACACACTTGATATTTAGGTGTATGTGATCTATAAGTATTGGAATTAACTTGGGTTTTGTTTTCAGGCCTATCCTTCACAGGTTTGCCAATGAAGATGTATCCTTAGGTTCTTGGTTTATCGGACTTGATGTTGAACACGTTGATGAGCGAAGCCTCTGCTGTGGCACCCCACCAGGTAAATTTCTTTGCTGCTGGATAGTCTTAGCAATGGTTTTGTTCAAAATGATGATTGATGAGTCGTCTGGAACAGATTGTGAGTGGAAGGTCCAAGCGGGAAACCCTTGCGCTGCATCATTCGACTGGAGCTGTAGTGGGATTTGCAAATCAGTGGAGAGAATGGCTGAGGTCCACGAGCGCTGTGGAGAAGGGGAAGGAGCTATATGGCATACCAGCTTCTGAAAGAGTGCTGTCGAATTCGGTAACTAACTATCAAGTGAAGAGAAACCCAACCCAACTGCCTGATTTTTGGCATCTAATTTCTCAGGGAAGTTGGAAAAGCCTTCAATTCAAGTTTCTTCCTGCACATATTAATTATCTCTCGTTGAACAACTGAGCTGATGAAAGCCATTATGGGCAAGGATTAAGGATGGAAAAACACATAGCATTGCCCTTAAAAGAAGGTTTCTCCTATGTTTAGATTCACCTGGATAGTCACCTGGATAGCCAGATCGGATTTGTTGAAGTCACAGTATTATTTAGGAAGAGAGACTATGAGAGAATGAGAGATTGTGATGTAAAGCTTACTATTAAAGTGAAATGAGCGATATTGACTCCCTCGTAGACCTGGCAAAGCGGGCTGGCTGGCACACCCATCCGGCTAAAGTAATTGGAACACCACCACTTGCCTGATCAGGTCGCTCAAGCCTGCCCAGCTTCGGCTAAATGCAGGTAAACTGTCTAGCCTGTTCGGGCCACTCGGCGCTCCTTTTCTTCTTTCTTTTATAAATACTAGCTTAGATGCTCGTGCGTATGCTTTGTCAATCGATTATGGAAATATTATGCGGTTATCAATCACGTATATTATCAGTTATCACGACGAACGGACGAAGCTGCGGAAATGAAATAAATTACATACGAATTGTGTATGGGCTTTTATCTAACTTCAGTCCAAGAACAATTATGAGTGTTTTGTAATTTAAGGTAAATATGAGAATTGAGAGCAGAAGTGATAAATTTAGAAATTGGAGTAAGCTAAGCTTGTTATTTATGTTGGGTACGTGAGAAGTGACAAAACTGAGTGTTTTGTAGTGTAAGGTGAATCTAAGAATCGTGGAGGATTATGTTATCACATCGATAACAATGGGATAATGAGTCTAGTATATAAGGTTGGTGGGCTCCTTTCATTGCCAACTAGTTTTAGTATGGAATCTCGTTGGGCTTATGTGTTGAACTTGGTACCAACGTGCATATGTGTTCGGATGTGCGATGGACCCCAAGCCATATCTGACCCAACGGAATCTTTCATTGTATCATAGCAGGTTCGGTTTTTTACTCAAATCGTCAAGTGTTAACCGAGCCTAATGGTTTCATTTGAGGAGATGTGTGGAGGATTATGTTCCCACATCGATTATAATGGGATAACTAGTCTAGTACATAAGGTTGGATAATTCTCCGCATGCACCCTCAAGTGCAGCCATCTAGCTCAGTTGACACTTGACGACATGCCTTAAGGCCGGCTAGCCCAACCAAATGGACTATCATTGTCCATGTCCGTAATTTGAGTCTTAAGGCCGACAAGCCCAATAAGTCAAGACCCAAAAATCTGAACATGCTTTGATATCATTTCAAAGTCCGATACAGACAAACCGTGTAAAGCGGGGGTCGTGTGCATACAAGCACACATGCGCGTTAGGCACAAGCACAACACATAAAACCAATGAGTTTCCATCCTAAAACCAGATGGTAACAGGAGAAGTAACCCCTTGAAATGTCCCCAACTTTCGATGTGGGAACCCTGACACAATAAACGATTACGTTGGGTCAGATATGATGCGGGGGCCCATCGCACGTCCGAGTGCATATGCGCGTTGGGCCCAAGTCCAACACATAAGTCCAACGGGGTTCCATTCTAAAATCAATCGGCAATAGGAGAAGTAGCTCATCAACCTTATATACTAGATTTGTTATCCCATTAGTATCGATGTGGGAACATAATCCTCTACACGCCCCCTCAAGTGCAACCGTTTGGCTCGGTTGACACTTGACGACATGCATTAAGGCCGGCTAGCCCACCTGGACGGACTATCATTGTTCATGTCTACAATTTGAGTCTTAAGTCCGACAAGCCCAATAAGTCAGGACCCAAGAAACCGAACCTGCTTTAATACCATGTCAAAGTCCGATATAAACGGACCGGGTAGAGCGGGTCGTGTGCATACAAGCGCACATGCGCGTTAGGACCAAACCCAACACATAAACCCGATGAGGTTTCATCCTAAAATCAATTGACAATAGGAGTAGTAGCCCACCGAGCTTATATACTAGTCTCGAAATGTCCCCAACTTTCGATGTGAGAACTTATTATCTTTAGCAAATCGAGAGCAAATAAGGAATTGATAAATACATTTAGAAATTCGTCGATTAAGCTAAGCTAGTAAGTTTGTATGTGATCGCTCTAACTGTACAACAAGTCTAGGTGTAAGTACAAAATTTCTATTAATTAAAAGTATAATACATTATTATCCATACATGTATTACATTTTCATGCAAAAATGTAGATAGCTCAATATACAAGAGAACACCAGCAATGTGCTCAATACTAAAACCTCCGGTCTTTGGATTGACTTAGTTTTGAACCCAAACTTTGAGTCTGCACTTAATAATAGTAACACAAATTAGGGGTATTCAATTAAGATTTTACAGGAATTTTTTTAGAGTTTAAAAGTATATGGGTATTTAATATAGAGTTTTAATAGTTTATATAAATCTTTTGGTATTCAATTAGAATTTTAAATTTCCATAAAATACTTATGATATTTAAAAGTTTGTTGATTTACAAAAATCTATTATTTTATTGATTTTGTGGGACTTTTTTATTACTTATATAAATACATAAACCCTACACAAGTCTTTCTCCCAACACATAAGATTTCCACACCAAACTATAGAACTGAGGAACCCTAACGACCAAATCAACGTTTTCGAACGTTTTCGATTGCTTGGGATCGGTGCATCGTCGGAGGATAGTTCTTTTTCGTGTTTTCCGTCATGTTCATTATTTTCTTGCTCGTTTGTGTCATGTTGATTGTTTTCCGTCAACATTTTCAAGCGTTTTCGAGTGCTTGGAGAACTACTATTGTCAATGCTACGTGGATTGATAGGCGTGGAAATGATGATAATAATGATAGTGGTGAAAATGAAAAAGATAATAATGACGATCAAGACGATGAAGATCATGAAGAACACATGGAGGTTGAGAGTTAAGAAGTTATTGATCATAATGAAATGGATTTCTCTTCGATTATAATAATTTGTCATTTATTCTAAATTTTGTTGTAGTTGACAATCCTTCCTTGTCTTTCTTGAATTTGAATTGAAAATTTTGACCATGTATTAATCTGACAAAATCTATATTAATTATATATAGAGTTAAAATATCCCACAAAATCAACAAATTCTATGGATTATTAAAAATCAGTCAAAATATTTAAAAATCTAGACTGAATGCACACCCTAGATTATTGAACAATCTATGTAAGATAAATTGTTTAAAAACATATTAAAGAAGGTAAAATTGCCCGTAATTTCATTAATTGTGCGACATTTGCATCCTTCATTTTGATTGTAATTGATAAACATGTTATGCTAGTAATTGAATTGACCAAGTTTTATCTTTCTATAGTGTTTATCGTCCAAAAAGTGTGAGATTTAGAAACGAAATAGTATTTTAATTCAATAAGTGAATTCACAATAAGAATGTTGTAAATCCTGAAGTGATAATCCAAGAAGTTCATAGCTAACCATAAACTCCGAGGCCTAAAACAATAATGAGCATGCAACAAAGAAGCCCAAATTCTACTTTTAGCAAGTCAATAATTCAATAACAAAATTAAAATCAAAGTAGAAAACCGAGAGAAGATGCTATTCTGAAATTCAAGTTCAATTCACCTCAAGAGATAATCCTCTTTAGGAAAATACTCGATCTCTATTGGTAATATAACAAACAAGCTTTTATCGCTCCTCAGATAAACCCGATTGATCTCGAGTCGGATCCAAGGGGAACCCAAAACTGTTGTACGCGTGAAGATTACAATCCACATTATATATTCATAAACTCTTCCCTAATGTAACCTAAATAAGAAAGAAGAATTTATTTTATATCCAAGAGGAAAAGTGACATGCTTTGGCCATAAAAAGCAACTAATCTTTAACAAATAATTCCATGGATCAGAAACAATCATCTCAATTGAGTTGTAAATTAAGAATCCAATTCAAACTTATATAAATTTGATTACTCAATATATACAGCACATAATCACTCAAGAATCACCATTCGCTCTTATATGTCAGTATAGCTACAACATGATACTGTTGAAAAATGGGCAATATATAAACTCAAGGAAAAATATCATAGTCATTATATAGTAATTTTATTTATCAAAGAGAAAATTTATAGGGAAGTAATTTTATTGCAAATATTTAAGTTTTTGTTCACTTAAAATTTTTAATGCTTTTGTGAACGTTAGTTAATTAAATTGCACATATGAGAATCGGTGTAATCTCTTTTTATTCCGAGTTGTTTATACAAATTGTCGGAAGTATGACAATTTCAAGGGTGGTAGTTCCTTACAAAAATAGCAAGTGATACACAATTATGAGCTGATACATGTAATCATGCTTTTACGAAATACATATAATCATAACTTATAACCGGTTTATTGCTTAAAAGCTTTAAGAGATCATTACATTTGTAACTTTATTCATCAAAGAGAAAATTTATAATTCATTTTTTTTACCAAAATAGGAAAATAAAATATTACTAAACTAACAAAATATAAAACATATTTACCAAGTGGAAAATTTTTGACACAAGTCTATAAAGAACATAGGATTAGATTGCTGATTTTTCTATTTTTATTTTAAAAAATTATGGTTTATAATTAATAACTAGTTTTTATTATTTAAAATGTCGTTATTAAAATTTAAACCAGAAAAAATTAGAGAAAATTGAGCTACTAAGGCATGTTTTGTTTCTTGAATACTATCTACGCCCCTAATATTTAGCAGTTAAAAAAAATAAATAAGAGGATTAATAGGATATTAAGGGTGTGTTTGGTTGGAGATTAAAGGAGGTTCATTTAGATTAAATTTAGGAGATTAAATTTGTGTAAGTATTTGGATGAAGGTGGAGATTATGGAAAAAATTATAGAAGGGATTAATTGGGATTAAAAATGGTCAAAAAATAAATTTATATTACCAAGGTTAAAGGAGATTAATTTTCAAATATCAATTAGGATTCCACTCATGCCCCCTATTTAAGGTTAAAATAAGGGTAAATTTGTAAATCAATATCAATTAAACCTATTAAAAGATCTCCAACCAAACAACTTTACGTAAATTATTTTATATCAAATAATCCCTAATAAATCCCATATAAAATTTAACCCCTTTTAAATTCCATCTACATTAATCTTTAAAATAACCTCGATCTCTTACCAAACACACCCTAATTAGGCAGTTAAGGATAGCAAATAATTAAGGATATATTAAATAGGCTAAAAAAAGGAAACCGTTTAACAAAAATTGGTAACCAAATATTTGAGATTTGCGAATCTCTTTTAAGCGCCTATCTCTCTATCTCAAAGAACATAGAGAAGCAAGAGAAACCATTCTTCATCGTCATTGTACTAAAATTGTCGTCTTCAACTTCCTTCTTCATCTTCAACCTCCACCTTCAAACCGCGCCTTCAACATGTATATTCAATTACCAATTGCAACTGTCGGCGTCTTTGAAATTTGGCTTGTCTCATATCAAACACAAAATCTAGGTATGCTCTCTCTCGATTTCACACAGATTTTCGAAGAAGACGACAATATCATTCTTTCAGACACATATTCAAACTTTCATTGCTACTCATCAATCGATTTAAATGTATATTGAAGACCTAATTTTGCGAAAGATTTGTAGCCTGATTACCTTAAAACTTTCGTTATTTAACTGTTTAGTTAATTTTGGTAACGATTACCTTGTTTTTACTAGTTTTGGAAGTCATGAAAGACTCGCATTCAGTAGACCACCATCGTCGCGCCAACGCCGCTCAACCTGCCTCCGACGAATTGCCGCCCAACCCCGACTCCGACGATGCTAGCGCCGCCCATCCCCGCCCTAGTCCCACTGTTGAAGGCTGCATAAATGGTTGCGAGGACGTAAATGGCTGCGTAAAGGGCTTGGACTTGTGTAACCAAATCATGTGTAATGACAAACTTGTGTAATCAAACCTTGTGTAATCAAACCTTTTGTAAATGACGTACTTGTGTAACCAAACCTTGTGTAAATGACAAACTTGTGTACACGACAAACCTTTTTGATTGTGTAACTCAACTTTGTGTAAACAAACGGACTTGTGTAGTTGAAAAATGACCGAATGTGTTAACTACATAAATTGACATAGCAAATAAAATTGTGTATTAAAATTGTATATTAATATTGTATATCATCAAAAGAATACACAAAGTTTAATAGAAGAATCCTAAATTTGGCACAATCTTTTATTTATTTTCAATAAATCTTTTTACTTGAAACTAGAGGGGCTTAGTTTGTCTACATATAAAATTTGGGGCCCAATTTATGCTCATTATTACAAAAACTACCTACATAGTCATTTTACCCCAAAAATTATTATATTGATTTCGTTAATATAATGACGCCGTCTAACCTCTACTTTTTTTCCAGTTATACACATTACGATGTTTTGATTATATGTCTACTTCGTAATTGTTGCAATGAAATAAAGAAAATTTTAAATTATAATAAAGGTATAATATCGAGTTTGTTAATATAAAGACACGGTCCCAGACCACTTGCTTATTTTTTCCGTTATACATATTATGATGTTTTTATTACAGGTTTACTTTCGAACTTACAAAATGCAATTACTAAAAATTTTAAATTAGACGAAGGTATAATATATATCGATTTCGTTAAAATAAAAATTTTGTATAAACACTTGTTTATTTTTTTTGTCATCCATATTATGATAATTTTATTATATGTTTACTTCGTAAATTTTAAAATAAAATAATTAAAGTTTTAAATTATAAAAAAGATGTAATGTCGAGTTCGTTAATATAAAGATGCGGTCCTAAACCACTTGTTTTTACTCCCATGTTATACATGCTACGATGTCTTTATTATAAGTTTACTTCGTAATTTTCAAAATTCAATTATTAAATTTTATAAGTTTACTTTGTAATTTTCAAAATTCAATTATTAAATTTTAAATTAGAAAATAGTATAATATCGAGTTCGTTAATATTAAGACACAATCTCATACTGTTTGTTTATTTTTTTCGTTTTACATATCACAATGTTTTTATTATATGTTTACTTCGTAACTTTTAAAAATACAATTGTTCAAATTATAAATTAAAAAATATAATATCGAGTTCGTTAATATAAGGTTGCGATCCTAGACCACTTGTTTTTTTCCGTTATTCATATTACAATATTTTTTTTGCATATGTATAATTTGTAACTTTTAAAATACGGTTATTAAAGTTTTAAATTAAAAATAATGTATAATATCACGTTCGTTAATATAAAAACGCAGTCTACGACTGCCTATTTATTTTTCCGTCATAAATTTTACGAAGTTTTTACCATAGGTTTACTTCGTAACGATTAAAATTCAATTATTAAAATTTTGAAATTAGAAAATTAAAAATATAAAAACGGAACTAAAATGTTTGAAAAAATACTTATTGAATAAATTACAATTATAAACCTGGATTTATAATAAGAATTTGCGATAATGGTAAAAAAAAATGTTTTATTAGTTTAATAAACATTTAAAAAAAAATATGTTTGGTAAAAAAAAATCCACTTCCTTGAGCTTCTTCCTATTCCAACCAATCAAGATTCAATAACCTTAACCGAAAATCAAAACACCCATCTTTTTTTATAACTTTATCGTGCTCCTTTTTTACATTCTAATTGTTATCTAATTAATTCTTGCAAGCTGTGTCTTAATATGTTCAACTTTCTGCCTCTTAACATTTTCTTAACCCCATCTTTCAAAAGAAATATAAAAAAATAACACACTCAAAAATTATAATATCAATATATAAATAAATTTAAAAAAAAAATTTGCACGAGATATTAATACTGGACTAATACTTTCTCATTCACTCAATACTATCCCTTTTTTCTTAAATAATAATATTTTATAAATTTTATTTTACTTTCCTATACAGTATATAAATTAACTAAAGATGTAAATTATTGTAACAGGAATTGCGAGTAAATTGACATAATTTACGAACAATTTTGTGTAATTTACTCATTTTATTATACAATATTTGTGTGGTTTATAATTGCCTTGAACGAAACGGAAGCACGGGGCAGAGCTTGTTGTCCCTATCTCTCTCTCTCACCTTCGCATCATTATCTTACTTCATTGCTTCATCTTCCTCTTCTCTACAATCTCATACTGTTTCTGTTTGTAAATACTTCTTCTTCTTAGGTTCTCCCTTTCCCCCCAAACCCTCTATAATCGAAGTACTACCCGCTCATCTCTAATCCCATTCGTTTTCGAGGCTTTGGAGTATATCGTTTCCAAGCCTGAAATTCAAGATGGCTTTGGCTTCAATGCTGCTTGAAATTTTTGAGAGGCCAACCCCATGGGAAGTGATGCTCGATCTTATCATAGTTGCAGTGCCTTTTTTGATTGCTCTGATTGTGGGTATTCTAGTTGGATGGTCTTGGAGACCCAATTGGTCTGGTTTCGGCTCTTGTTTATCCATTCCTTCACTCAGTTCAGTTCCGCTGTTTCCTTCTTTGAAGTCACATTTACCAGGTTTTATGCGTTCGACTACTACTAATGTTGAATTGGAAGAAAATCTCCAATTGGAGCCTCCAACAAAGAAGCCCAACTCCAGGTGATGTTCAAATCCCTAAATTTCTTCCTCACAAGTCGTAATTGGGAAATAGGACTGAAAGCTCTTTACAAATTTGTAAATGGTTCAGCTCAACCAAGCTTTCTTGTGTGGATGAGGCTGATTTGAGGCATTTAAGGCAGCTGGTTGAGGCTAAAGATGGAGGTCCAGCTTGGATTCCCATGATGGATCGCTCTACTTCTACTATGTCCTACCAAGCTTGGCGTAGGGACTCCCAGGTTGGACATTTGAGTGCCTTTTATTGATTCATCTTGAACTGGAAATCACCAATTTTGGGCATTCATCTTCTAATGCTGTTTGTTTGTGTCGTTTAATATGCTTATTATTGCTACGTGGGTTTGTTGTGGTGTGTAGAATGGCCCTCCCCAGTACCGCAGTCGAACTGTTTTTGAGGATGCTATACCTGAGATTGTGAGGGACTTCTTTTGGGACGATGAATTTAGGTTCAAGTGGGATGACATGCTCATCAAGCATGAAATTTTGGAGCAGTGCCCCATTACTGGAACCATGATTGTTCACTGGGTTCGCAAAGTATGCATTTGTTTTTTGAAATGCTGTGTTTACTTGCCTCTGTTGTGTATTCTTTATCTTATATTTTTGCCCATTCTTGTTCTGATTGTTTCTGTTCAACAGTTTCCGTTCTTCTGCAGTGATAGAGAATATGTAATTGGAAGGAGAATTTGGGAATCAGGTCGATCCTACTACTGTGTTACAAAGGTAAGTTATCGCGCATTGTTGCTTATTCAGTTCCATTTTTGCACAAAACTTGTTTGGTAAAAGACAATCAACTCTCAGTTCCCATTGCGAGCTTGTTCTGCAGTCTAAAATTGATAATGGATGAAGATGGAATTTTTGAACATCATCAATGACCCTTAATCTCAGTTTCTGAACCTATTGTCAGTGCTCATCGTATATCTCAATCATCAGAAACCATGATTGTATTCTATGGCTTATGCCTTTGCATTATTCTAGTCCATCATCTACACACGAAGCTATATGCCATTGGTAATCTTGTATTTTATTGCATGACTTTGGATCTATTTAATCTTGTCATTTAGTTTTCTGTAATTAGTCTTCTACAAAATCCTCAAACCGGTTGCTGATGTTTCAAGGATTATGTCACAGGGTGTACCCTATACTTCAGTACCGAGCCACAACAAACTAAGGCGTGTGGATCTTTATTATTCAAGTTGGTGTATTCGTCGAGGTAATCCTTGCATAGAAGAAAATGTTGAAATTTCAGAGACTGTTATGAATGTTAATGTTCACTGTCTATTTCTGTAAAATTCTTCTTGGCTTACACTGATTGTGGTTCCTTTTTATGAAATCAACCAGCGGAATCACGAAGAGATGGGCAGATGACTGCATGTGAGGTTCTACTCTTCCATCATGAAGATATGGGAATCCCATGGGAGATTGCTAAACTAGGAGTGCGCCAAGGTATGTGGGGAGCTGTCAAGAAGATCGACCCTGGTTTACGGACTTACCAGAAACAAAGATTATGTGAACCCACTCTCTCTCGATGTGCAACAATGGCTCAGATAAACACCAAGGTTAGTGCAGCCTACCTCAAGTCCTTGGACGACAGTGATGGTAGTAGTGATTTGGCCGTGCAATCAGATACCTCGACTTCATCTAATAAGCCATCAGGGATTAACATTCCTAAGCTTCTTGTTATTGGTGGGGCGATTGCCGTTGCATTTAGTTTTGATCAAGGACTCCTGACTAAAACTATGATTTTTGGAGTGGCCCGGAGATTTGCGCATATTGGAAGAAGATTGTGATTCAAGGATCTGTTTGGAGGTGATGAAACCTTAGTCATTCATAGATCTAAAGTGAATGCGTGGTATTAGATACATAGGGGGGAAGAAAAGTTGAGGACTGATAGATTTTTATAGCTTTTGATAGTAATTTTGAAAGAGTAGTGTCAAGAGACTTCAATAAACTGTTGTATCGTTTATCTTCACTCCATGTTCATTTGTTCTTTATGTTATTGATAATATGTCAAAATACACATGTAACACATCAGACAGATTTGTTTGGTTTCAAACAGCTTTATAGGACTACTGAAATATGCTCACAGAAAAACTTAATTTCAAGAATAAGACGAGGTTTGGTGCAACTTGTTTTACATGATGTTTGTCGGTGAAGTTAAAAACGAAAGTTGCAACTTAATTTCATTTAAATTTGCAAAATAGGTCTACCTTTTCGACGTGTATCAAATAAGACGATGCAAACCGCAAGAGCATGGTACTGAGTTGTAGTAAATGAAAACATAGAAAAAGATTAATCAACTTAATTGGTCTAAGTTCAGAGGTAAAAATGATTCAATTCATCGATCAATATGGTGATCAAGTGACAAATAGAAATAAGAAATGAATATAGAAAAATAATCTAAGATTGATAACTAAACCTATCAATCATCTAGTTCAAACAACTAAAAGAAAGATCCAATCATATTTAGGAATTACATCATCCACTAATTTAGAAAAGTACTTGGTTGCCCAATAATTAATGGGAGAGTTAATATAGACATCTTTAACTCTGTTATCCTAAAATCAAAACAACAACTTACAAAATGGAAAGCAACGTCTCTCTCACAAGAGGGTAGGACAACATTAATAAAAGCAAACCTCAATGCTAAGCCAAGCTTCCTAATGCAGGCATTTATGCTTCCTACAAGCATCCACAACGAACTTGACCAGATTAACATAAACTTCTTTTGGAATAAAGGACCTAATTTTCATCCTCTTATCAGCTGAGATAAAATTTGTAAACCAAGATCGCTTGGAGGAACTGGAATCTGAAAAGCAGAAGACATGAATAGAGCACTACAAATGAAACTATTATGGAAAATAATGGTTGATCCGGATAATATTTGGGTCAAAATCGTGGAAGAAAAATATTTAAAAGGATCATGCCTTAGATGGCGCGTGGGAGACGATAGAACGATTAGATTTTAGAAAGACTTACAGAAAAACCACTTCAAGACCTAGCGACAAATAAAGACTTGATAAATTCAGCAGATCTAGTATGCGATTATATTACAAATAAAAGATGGAATCATCAACTCGTTGACCAACTAGGCATATTTCTACCAAACGACATCATCATAAAAATTAAAAACTACAACCTTCCCAAAACAGATATAAGAGATAGAATTTATCGGGCATTTAATGAAGAATGATGTTACTCGAGTAAATCGGCTATGGAAATGATCCAACAACGGAAAGTGGGAGTAACAAATGATAAAACTTGGATTGGGAGATAAATATAATGCCAAAAATCAAAAAATTTCTATGGAAGTTGGCTCTTGATGGAATTCCCACAAAAGGAAATCTTGATAAACAAAAAATTCTTGTTGTGATGCACTGTGAATTCTGTAACAATTATGCAGAAAGTGCTAAACATCTTTTCTTTTTATGTCCATACACGCTGCAGACTATTAATAATGAAAAAAATTATAACAATTCTTCATAACAATGACATAACCAAACTAAATGTTATTGATGTTCTCTCCAACCTTAAAGAAAGCGTTTCCCCATCTGAGTTAAGACAATTAGTGGTGATATGGTGGAATATCTGGTTGGCTAGAAATCAAATAATATTCAATAAGAAGAAGACACCACCGAATCTGAAGCAGACTGGATTGAATCAAATTATTGATTGGGAAAAAGCTAATAAAAATCTGACAATGAACAATATCAAACAACCAAAACAAAGAAGAAAAACCAAAAATACCAAATGAAAAAGACCAAGGGAGGGATATGTAAAATTAAATTTTGATGCCTCTAAAAACTCGTCGAATCAATATGCCTTTGGATTTATCATTCGGAACAATCTCGCATCTCATATTGCTGTAGGGTATGGAAATGCACTGCCGACACTGTTTTAGAGGCAGAAGTTGTTGCTCTTCGGGAGGGTCTACAAAAGGCCAGAAGTTTAGGTGTTACATCCATCGAGATTGAAGGAGATAATTTGATGCTCATCAATTTGATCAATCAAGTTTGGAAACTACCTTGGGAGACGGATATGATCATCTCAAATATTTCCTCCATGATCTCGGGCTTCAAGCACTCTAGTGCTCTTCATATTTTTAGGGAAATCAACTCCGTCGCTGATAGACTCGCGCTTCATGGTTACAACCATACTGATGATGAAGATTCTCTACAAGATGATGTTGAAGACCTCATCCGACTCTCCTAATTTACTTTCCTATGTATGAAAAAAAAAAGAACTAATGTTTTTTTATACAAGACAATAAGGTGATTTCGTCAAATAATCTCACTCACTTTGTGAGAGTGTGTAATGGTTTACTTCAATCACCATATGTATTCTCATGAACAATGCTAATCAAAATGAACCTAAATACTAAATGTATGATCATATCTTTCAAAATGCATGCTCTCGCTTATAAACAAACTTCTAATTTCAATTCTAGTATCCCAAAGATGCATCATATCTAAGTTTTTTTACCTCTCAGTGGAGGCCTAGATGATAAGCCTAGCAATTGATAGCATTTAACAAACATTAAACAAATAGGAAAATCAATATTTAAAATAATTCTCAACATTAGTCAACATAGATGAAACCCCTAAATTTGTGCTAAAACCCTAGGTTCAAACCCTAGAATATCACTCAAATCAAGAATATATTTGTCAAATATTCATGAATAAGTTTAAATCATGGCATATCAATCAATCGTTGATGTAGCAACCCGGGGTTTTAATAACCCAAGACATCACTAGGAAAAAGACCACATAGTGAGTCCTATCAAGTAGCTTGAGAGCAACTTTACAAATAGGATCTTACAAGTTGAAATAAAAAGTATGACAAAATAATAAAAACATCCAACCTTTAATGTAGAAAACATCAACATAAAACAATCATGCATGCAATTATTACATAGCTCATTATAGGCCATATCCTCACACCACAATGAATAATATCAAATTAAAAAAAACAATATTAATAGACGGAGAAAACGGCAACGGAGATGTTTTCCCAATTAAGATGCAAGAAAATTGCTAGGCTTAAACTTGTTATAACTTGCAATGAAGAGCACGTGTACTATTAAATCTCAACCAAATTGCCCTTATTGGTAGGTCCTTCAAAGAAAACCAAGCGGATCAAATTCAATGAAAACATTGTTTTTACTAGTTAATCTACGTACATATATAAGGTTTTTTTTATCAGTTTCGAGGAAATCAACACATCGAACAAGTTACGGGGTTTAGTTGGTTTAAGCATATGAATTTTTCCATGAGTGTGAATGGGAAAGCATTGACCATGTCCAATAATTAGTGAATTAAAAATCTTAGAAGGAACTAGAGATGTTATACATGAGGAGTGAGACATGTGCGAGGTAGCTCTTGTGTCCAAGTAGAGAGTTAGGCTGGTGATAGGATTTAGAATAATCCCTTTGAGGTTGCCTTGGCATATCTATACTATATTAAAAGAGGGACTTCCCCCAATGAATAGGGAATTTCCATTTTTACCCTTATATTTTATATTTTTCAAATTTGCCCTTAGTGATCTTCACATATTACGGTCCAGCCGGTGCGGCCTCATAACGGCTTGGTTACACGCGTCTTCAAACGTGGCATCTCCTATCACCTTATACATGCTCTCTCATTCTTCTCTGCACTACTTTCACCGCCTCTCTCTTACTAACGCATGCAATCTCCCCTCTTCTTTCACCGCCGCTTCATCTTCCCATCCTTTTTTCTCAATCTTTCCCCAAATTACCTCTAATCCTCTCTTTTACTAACTCATGCAATTTTGATACAATCCTTTTTTCGGTTTCCTCATTTGAAAAAGATGAAGTTGATGGACTCTATTACTTGTTTTGAAGTTCAACCGCCGTTCGGAGATACCAAGTTTAACTAGGTAAGTAACCTCTTCGTTCTTCTGCTTAGCTCTTCTCCAGGTTTGGGTTCTTCATCCTCCAAACTCCGTTCTGTGTGAGGATTGGGATTAACTTTTGCAGATCCATCAAGTTTAGGTTTTCACTCTTGTCATTTTTCATCAAACAGGGATGTTAACGTCGTTAGAAATCTCTCTAATGATGGACGCACCTTACGCCATCAATAATCGCCCTCACATGAAGGAAATTGCCCTCGCCGTTTCTCTCCTCGTCTTCGGCGTCGTCGGTTTCTTCCTCGGCCTTTGCATGACCGCCAATCACGTCGGCGACGACGCTGCTCATGGTAGCCCCATTCTATTTCTAGGGATTTTGTTTCCCTTTTTCTTCTCTCTAAATATTGAAACTCTCCGCTGTGATTTTGTTTAGGGATATTCTTCACGGTTCTGGGAACGATTTTGTTCATACCTGGATTTTACTTGTACAAGGATAGCTTACTATGCTTAGAAGGGATACAAGGGCTTCTCCTTTGCCAACATTCCACATGTTTAGAAGGTACGGTCTAAACGGCCTTTCTTTCTACCTTCCTCCTTTATAGATTTTACAATTTAATCTGAATTTTTGTTCAGCATTGTGACACCATGGAGTTCTCAGTCCATCAAGATCCCGATTGAATGATACGAGACAACATTGGCCAATGGACAAGAAGACGGGGATGAGGAAAATAGAGAGAACTTGTTCCTGGATACGATGAGCCTGAGACTCCTCTTACTCTAACCTCTAGGGTTCGTGTCTTTTCAACTCCCATTCTATTTTCCCCCTATTTTTTCGGCAAATTTTTTATTTAATTCGAAATTATTTTGATTGTGGTTTAAGGAACTAAGAGTAGGCATTGTACATATGGCAATTGTTGAAATCGGTTCGTGAAAGGACTAGATACTATTCTACTCCTATTAATCCTATGCCCATCATGTATTTGCTACATATTCCACATTTTCAGCTTTGAAAGCACATCTCAAATGTAGAATATGTGTGTTTTTTGGAGTCTGTTTGTGCTTATTTTTTATTGCTTCAACTATGCATGGCGGATTGTTGCTTCTGTTGTTGTTTACAAATGCATTGCTTCAACTTATTGTCCTCTTCAATTAATGAAACTATGCCGTTGAGTTCTCAGTAAGTAGGTTGCTCATAGGGAAAGGAGTGGAGTACATTTGAGACAATGTCGGATGAAAAATGCTGATAATGAGTTTACGCTCTTGTTGTTTCATATAAAACTCAATATGGTTTGTGTGCAGTGCTCAAGAACAAAAAACATCTATTATAATCCTCACTTAATAACAAAACCCGAATTCAACCATCTCTCCCTTCTTTCTTGTTCTTCTTTGGTGACCGAGGGAGAACAGTTCATCTGCTAGAAGCGAGAGAACAAAAAGTGGATCAAATATTGAACAAGTTTGGATCTGCCGATTTAATCAATTTTGGTTTTAGGTTAGAGAGGATTTGGGGTTTAGGTCTGATTTGGTAAGTTTTCCTCTCTATTTCATCGTCAATTCATTCTCGCAAATCATCGATTTCATGTTAAGCTCTCTTCTCTTATTGATTTTGTGTTTTGGTTACAGGAAGGGACGGTTATAGGTTCAAAGATGAATACCTCCAAACTACACGATACTCATATGATATGTTCTCAGGTAGTCCTTCCTTTTTTTTAATCATGTCTTCATCTTCTTCGTTTTGTACAACGCAAATTTATATGTCGATTTCATGCTTGTATGAGCACCAATTTGTGTCATTGTACATCCATTAGAATGGAGGATTATATGCTTGCTCTAGGGGTTACTTATATGAATTTTCATATTACTTCCTCTGCTTCTAAGTGTTCATGTTTTGACTTTTCGGTTTCTATGCTCATTATTGGGTTGAAATAGGAATTTTAATTTCTTGAACTTTAATCTACTCAATTTATATTTGCCTATGGATTTTGTTCAGATTTTTCAATTAATCAAAAAAAAAGTTGGGGGATAATTAGCTTTGTAATTGAGTGATAGGTTTTTTAGAAGTCGTGCCTGAATTCATAAAATTGTATTTGGAGTCCAATATTCATTTGTGGGCTCTTTCACGAAATTGCTATGACTGGTTGATTTGGTACTTTTAATCATTAGATTAATGAAATTGTTGTTATTTGCTTGTTATTGCTGGATTGGAAGCTAAATCTTGACGTTTTCTTTGCTTTTGCAGCTTGCTTGGTTTACATACTGCTTCTATCTTGTATCTGCTAAAGTTTCTATTCATGGCTCCTGCTGGAGAGTCAACACTAGAGTTGAAGGATGATAAGCCCTCTGCAATTTGGGTCATTGAATCGGCAAAATCCTCCCAGCGTGTTTAAATGAGTAGAATTGTTGAAGGATGATAAGCCCTTGATATCCGGCGGTCATAATCATCTGTCATGTTTCAATCAATAGTTCTTGTACATATATTCCCCTTTTTTTCATGACAGATGCTAAATTGAATCAATTGATTGTGTTCCTTGATCCATTGAAAATTTTATTTTATATTTACTAACTTTAGTTGTATTTTACAAATCACATCTCCATAGCGTGTTTAAATGAGTAGAATTGTTGTTAGGCAATCTTATTAGAGACTTTTTCAATTTATCTCGTAAAAAAATCTAGGTTGATATTCTTTCAATATTATTGGATCCTCTGCTGGTTACTTGTTATTGTAGGGAAAAAAGTTCAAAAGGTTGAAGAAGGCCAAGAGAGGTCAACTAGAGGATGACTTCAATACAGATGAGGAAAATAAGATTCATTGTAGATGAAGAAAATGTCAATGAAAGAGGAACTCTCAAGTATGTTATGTGCTACTGTTCTAAAGAAGTAAGGAACTGTTAAGGTCCAATATAGACGGACCGGTAGAGCGGGGGTCGTGTACATACGAGCGCACATGCGCATTAGGCCCAAGCCCAGCACATAAACCCCGCGAGGTTCCATCCTAAAAATCAATTGGCAATAGGAGGAGTAGCCCACCAACCTTATATACTAGGCTCGGAGTGTCTCCATTTTTCGATGTGGGACCTTATTATTCCAACACGCCCCCACAAGTGCAACTAGAGGATATAAGACCGAGTTGCACTTGTCCACATGTTAGGATCGCGAGCCGAATTGAGGCTAACCGCTCTGATACCATGTTAAGGTCCGATATAGACGGACCGGTAGAGCGGGGGTCGTGTGCATACGAGCGCACATGCGCATTAGGCCCAAGCCCAACACATAAACCCGGCGAGGTTCCATTCTAAAACCAATTGACAATAGGAGGAGTAGCCCACCGACCTTATATACTAGGTTCGGAGTGTCTCCATCTTTCGATGTGGGACCTTATTATTCCAACAAGAACTTATAAAATTTAGACAAGCAAACTTGGACAAAAAGAGCAGATATGAAGAGCCTGGTGAGTGGAGAGAAAGGAGGATTGAGGAGGAATTTGAGCTGATCATTGTTGAAGAGCAGTATATAACTGAGAAAGACAACATGATTAGTGCAATTGACATTCTTGAGAGATTGCATGTTTAATTTTACAGCCTACCATATGAAAACTTATACATTGTAGATTTTAGAAGACAACACTGGTCCACCTTCAGTTGTTTCGGGAGCAAAACAATGAAAGAACGATTCCTACCAACTATGAAAGAACGATTCCTACCATAAGCTTCTTGTACGTATGCTAACAATAGTTTACCGTATTGTTTCCGGTGTAAAAATTCTTTCGTTTAAATGTTTCCGATGTAATATAAGTTTTAAAATCACGGCGCGCTTGCGTAGCACGCGCGTCCAGACTAGTTTATAGAAGATTACAAGATCCATAATTACATAAAATCCCATCTATATACTATATTAAAGCCAAAGCATTTCCTTCAACGTGGTTCATCCTATCTTATATTATGTCACGTGCCATTTTTTTTAGATTTTTGATTTAAAAAAAATTATATATATATTTACCATATTTAAATTAGTCAATAATGTAATAGTATAATTATCCTATAATAGAAGTTATATTTATCTACTTACCATACATGTCTTTTTACATATCTACATATACATAAACATAGTTAAAATTATACTAATAGATTTATTATTCTATGATAAAAATTATACCAAAATAACTTTATATATATAGTTATACATATATTTATCTATACTAAATATACTTTTTTAATTTGTATATAGATGCTAATGTATTTTAATTTTATTAAAAAATTGAAGAGATTATTTTTATTAAACTTCTATCAATTAATATAATTTTTTAAATAAAAAAGGTGCAAATAATAGATTTTATTTCCTTATTTTTTTAAATATAATACTTTAGTAGTATATTAAAATTATACATACTAACAGTGACTACTTTTCTTTTAATCTATATCTATATCTATCTATATCTATACTATATATTAAAGTCAAAGCATTTACTTTAATGTGGTTCATCATAACTTATAATATGACACATGACATTTTCTAAGAATTTTGAATTTTTTTTAAAAAATTATATATATAGTTACCATAATTAAATAAAATTATATTATAATTATTCTATTGTACAACTTATATTTATCTACTTACCAAACTTGTCTTTTTATATATATACACATATACATAAACATACTTTAAATTATACTAATGAATAATTATTTTATGATAAAACTTATACCAAAATAACTTTATATATATAGTTATATATATTTATCTATACTAAACATACTTTTTTAATGTACGTATATATGTTAATGTATTTTAATTTTATTAAAAAAATTGAAGAGGTTATCTATTTATCTATTTACTTATATTAAAGCAGAAAACATTCACACCACGTGTCTTTCATATATTAACTTCGTGACACATGTTATTTTCTCGTGATTTTTAATATTTGTAATTTAATTATTTAACTAATAAATACAAAACTACTAACAAAGATAGTAATTTACTTATATTAAAGTAGAAAACATTCACACCACGTGTCATTCATATATAGGGATGAAAATGGGTGCACAACCACCCGATCCAACCGGTCAACCGACCCGAATTCGTGGGTGAAAACCCGAAAAATTCCGGGTGGTGGGCGGTTGACGGGTGAAATTGACGGGTGGTGGGATGGGTATGGGTATAGGTACAACCACCCATCACCCGAACCATCCACCACCCGCCCCGCATCACCCGTACAAAATATTTTAAAAAATTAAAATAAAAAACCTTAAATTCTACCCATATAAAAATTATTAAAAATATAAAAACATGAAAACCCTAAATTATCAAGAGACAAGAGTGCATCTGCATCACCATTCACCTTACTCCTTCCCCAATCTAAATTTTTAATATCGATCGATAATTTGCTAGTCGCTAGACTCGCTAAAACCTTTGGTCCTTCGCCAAATCGTCATACATGACTACCTCATTTTACCGCCGCCGAGCCACACACTCCCTTCCCCGTTCGGTCACTTTCTTTTGCGCATCGCTTGCTTGATTCTCTCAATATGTAATTAATCTTCACTAGTGTATTCTCTCCATCCTCTCCTCATATCTATATTCGATTTTGGAGCCACACACTCCCTTCAACACATCACTCACTTCAGGCGTTCAGTCAATTATACAATACATATATCTTCTTAGTTCTTACCATGTGTTTGGATTACTGTTTTAGTTTGATAATTTTGGATGAAGGCAACTTCTTTGCAAGCTATTCCATTAGTTAATCATGGGTGCCATTACATTTTGCGGAAAATTGTGCGTATTGTCTCTCTATATGATACTAATCCAAAATTTTCGAACCTTTTAGAATATGAGAGTAGACAGGCTCATGGCCAATAGTAGCTGGCATTTTACCATGTTGTTTGCGGAAGATTGTAGGATCGCTACATCGAACTCTAAAGGAGTTTGATTGTAGTATATGTTGATTTACGTTTGTTGTATGCAAAAATATTGCGTTAATTTGCATAGTTTTTTACTAATTGAAATTTCCACGTTGGTTTGTAATGTTAAATAATGTTCCGTAATTTAGTAGATTTATATTTGTGTTACATTAAAATATAAATTTACTTTATACATGTAAATGTTTAAAACTGAAAGATATACTACACAATACATACCCGGTTATTTCACCCGAACCACCCGAACACCCGGTGGGTGATGGATGGGTGGGTGACGGATGAAGTGTTATGCGGGTGGTGGTCGGGGTGGGTGAGAGTTTAAGTAAGGTGGACGGTTGGTGGAAGTGGAACTTCCACCCATAAACCGACTCATTTTCATACCTATTCATATATTAACTTCGTGACACATGTCATTTTCTCGTGATTTTTATTTTTGTAATTTAATTATTTAACTAATAAATACAAAACTACTAATAAATATAGTAAGTATATTATTTCCATTTTTAAACTTATCATATTCTTCTACCTATTTTAAAGATATATTTGAATCTTTTCAATTTTATTTATAAAAAGATTAAATAATTTTCTATTCTAACTTTACCTTATAAATATATTATCGTTTTTATGAATAGTAAGTACACACTAAATCAGCAAATGTATAAATTATAATAATATTAGTGTTACATCTTTGTTGTTCTTTAAAGATCATATTTATATTAGATTTTTTTTAACTTGAACTTTTAAAATTTTCTATTTTAACATTTACATTTCAATTTTATCATCTTTCGAAATAGTTAATTGATTGATATTAACTTATTTTTATGCGAGACAAAAAAAAAGAATATACAATATCACATAAACTAGTCTATTTTTATCGTTTATCTAAAATTATAATTAATTTAATATTAACATTTTTATTTTTATTTTCTCTTCAAATTAATTTAATAAAATCATTAGCATACATCAAAAGTGTATTATAAATTATATATTTTATTTTATTTTTACCTATTAAAGTTTAAAGTTATAACCGTGCGTTGGCACGGGGAACTATACTAGTTAGTCATAATAATAGGCAAGATCCTGTAAACATGTACATGAGAGTCAGATGGCTTGCAAGCTCCTTAGTGAAAGGAGAAACAACACAATAATATAATGCTCTTTACAAGTTTATTTTCTAGATTACTCAAAATGCATCCATCTTTTGTCAGTTTGCTTTCTTACTAAAACAACACAATATATTTGTTAGTGCTTGACATGATGTTTCTTGCAATTCCAATGACAGTGCCACTCACATTTTGAGCTTATGAGTTTAACCCTTCGAGAGTGAAGAGAGATGATGTTTGACGTGGATGGTGACTTGGAAAGAACAACAGCATACCCATCATTCATGTAATCTGTGCCATCTGGAAACAACTGCCACATCATCGTCCCAGCGGCGCCACCTCCTCTAATTGCAGAGTCAAGGTGAGTTTTGTAGACTGTGTCATAGATAGCATCTCTGAATGATGTGTTAAAGCCTTCATCTTTAGTTGATACACCAAACTCACCAAACACAACAGGCATCCCCAAGTAATTATCTGCATCACTTATGTGTGCTTGCATCCATTCCTTGTAGAACTTGAGATGCGCCTCAGATACTTGACTTGAAATCCTACATCAAAATTTTAACTTCTTCATCAATCTCTGCTAAATTATGCAAGTCATCAACTTTTAAGTCCCCTACCAAGAATCTGCATAGATGTGAACCGAAGCGAAATCAATTCCAACAGCTCGATGGTTTCTGATGAAATCTGTTCCAACTTGAGTGGCGTAAGAATTCGGGTTTGATGACGCTTTCTCGGGTGTCGACGGACCATAGAATCCTTCTAGCCCAATTTGAAGCAAGTGTTTTGGGTCTACACTTTTGACATAAGCTGCCATTTCTTGAATCCAATCCTAAAAAGACAGAAAATTTAGTAACTTGCGGTTATCACGAGAATGCTGTCAAATTATTCACAAGCATCTTGAGTAAGCAGACCTGCAGTTTGTCCCCTGACGGATCAGATGAGCACCGCGGCTCGTTCATCAGCTCCCAAGCGAATATTGTTGGATCATCCTTATAGGTCACATTTGTGAAGGTATTAACTCTGTTGAGGACTGTCTGAAGACGCCACAACAACACAATACAGTTCAGTACAGCATCATAATTCTCAAATGTGAAACTCAAAAACAAAGAAAGAAGATTTGTGTTTGCCTTGACATGATTCTTGTAATAGGATTTGACAGTCGGATCAGAGAAGAAATCATCATCTGAAGTCAAATTGAGGCCAGCATCGTTACCCCATTTGACATACTGGGGTTTCCCACCATAATCACCCCAGTTATTCACCAAAGATAATATAACCCTAATCTTGTACTTGCGTGCTTCCGATACAACAAAATCTAAGGCCTGAAAAACTTGTTCGTCATAAACAGATGGAGTTTTCTGAAGAGCACGCCATTGACCATCGTTAAAAGCCCAAGTCCTACATACTGTTAACCCAGCAGAGGATCCTTGTTGAAAAACTTGGGTAACCTTTCCTCTCGTGGATTCATCAGCTGCAAAAACCATTAGCCAGTAAGTGTTGAAGCCGTTGAAGTAGAAAGGGTGGTCGTTCACCATAAATTGGTTTCCTTTCTTCTTCACCATACTCCATGCTTCTTCTTCTTCCGTACTTGCATTTGAGGAAAGAAATTAGGGGAAGCATTTGAGGAAATGATATATTCTTAGAATATACATTAGTATTTACCTTTCACTTCCACCATATGAGCTCCAGAACAAGTCTTGGGATTTCAAGTGATCATCCTTGTTGTTGATAGCAATAGAATTGAATCCAAGGGTTTGATTAGGCAGCCCTAAAACAGAAAGCAGTATAAGAAGCTTGACAGCTAACTGTATGTGTAGGCTATCCATGGTATGAACCCAGATCAGAAATCTTGTGAGCAAGCAAAAACAATATATAGCGATCCCCTATATGAATTTATGAGTGGAAGGAGCTATAGAGTGCTTAAGACGTAATACGGGTAGCAACACCCTTTAAAGCTAAGAGATTCTTGATGTTAATCGGAAGGGCTATTCTGGGATGTTACATATCACAAGTTTCTTATAAATTTCTTAAAGAAAGTTCACTTTTTGTTAAGAAATAGGGTAGTTTTCGCCCAAAAGTTCTAATAGACAAGTTACTCGAGTTCGGCTCGCATTCGGTTTGTTAGAATAAAGTAGTTACCGGGACATATTTGATGAGAACATTTAGCTGCAGCATGCGTTAATTTTGGAAACATAACGCCCATGGATTAGGCGTGATTACATATTTGCATTAACTACCCAGGGAAGAGTTACTTGGTGTAGAATGGATACTAAAAGCTCAACTACTTAGCTTTGAAGAGAGAAATAATTGCTTTGGCCGTGACACGAAAGGGTAAACACAGCGACAAAGCAATCTTTGTAGTAGGGAAGGTGATCGATTAAGATATATTTCAATAACCTAATTGTAGAATGATAAGGTGTGTATTACGTTCTTGCGAACTAAGTTAAAGTAAGAGTTAGAGATTTATTTGTTCGTGTAGCAATTATGCAATGGGTATAAGTTAGAACGTGTATGTGATAATTCTATGAAGAATTAGAACGAAGAACTATGGTTTGAGGATAGACATGAAGGATGGCCAATATAGAGTAGTAAGTTCAGTAGTATTGCATATCTATGTTAGTATGCATATTTCAAAATCTATATGATATATATAAACCTTTAGATAATTCTTGATGAAACAATGAACATATTAGTAGCTATGATTTTAGGAGTTCGAGCACTTGAGTTGTTGGAATTTTCAATAATAATTTATTTTTTTTTGTTAAGGTTAATTCATATATAAAAGTACTCATAAATTCAAAATACAAGTAACATGTACAATGTGCCAAGAATATCCTCTAAAGCAAGCTTACGATCATAATTTGTGGTCGGAACACTTGAGTTTAGAGGATATTCTTTTCTAATTCGATACTTTATCATTAGACTGTAAATTTTGAGTTTTTATTCAGGGTATTTGGATCTTGTGAAGATTAATCTGAAAAAATTTGAAAGATTATGACCATAATTTATGGTCGGAACTAAGGAAATGCAAGCTTATCGCGTGGGGCGCATTTTATTTTAAAATATGGAAAGAACATTTTTTGTCTCTCTATTTTAATTATATATCCATCATTAGAGATTAAAAAAAAATTGTAATTTAAAAAAAATAAAATTTTTGAAAAACAATATAATATTTCCGTACAACGTTACCTAAATAAAACTTCTGAAAAACAATATAATATATCCGTACAGCGTTACCTAAATGAGGCACACTTCCAAAAATATTGAAATGTAGCAGCAGAGTTGCAGTGCGTACGTTTTCAGTTTATTTCTGAACCCACCAGCAGTAGTAGGGGCACGGCGGACACCCCACCACTACTACCAGGCAAAACCGCAAAAGGTACCATTCATACGATCGAACTTCTTATTTTATTGTTTATTTACGACTTTTTCTCTTGTCGTTCTCTTGAATTTTTTATGGCCATCTTGATTTCATTTTGACTTGCAGACAGGGATTTGATTAGGTGGGTAAGTAATAGTACAGTAGTAGTATAAGAAGCAGCAATTCCATTTTTATCTGGCTACTTGCAATGGTATTTGATCAAAAGGCAGTCATGGCAAATGAAAACCCTCCTCACAATTTTCGCCATCTCCACCAGCTCAACCTCTCGGCTCGCCCATACTCCCCCACTCTGAATGTCCCACAATTCGTCAATACGGGTCGACCCAAGAAAAACATGTCTGGATTCGACCCGATCAGCGATGGGTTTGGGGGAGTGAAGGTCTTGGAAGAGATGTTCTCCAAGCTTAACCCCTTGGCTGAGGAATTCGTTCCTCCTTCTTTGACCCATCCTAGTGATGCCTTCCAAAATGGGTTCTACAAAAACGATTTCGGGTTGGACCAGAGACTTATGTTCGGTAATGGCGATTTTAACCGTAGCTTTGCAGGACGGGTACTTCCGATTTTTCACCTGTTCTTCTGTAGTCTTTCCATTTCATATTTCTGCTTCTATTTTTTTGGTGTGTGTGTGTGTGTGATTATTGCTATCGAGTGATTTCAGTTTTCAACTTAACTTGTCTTGGAATGATGCAGAAGAAAGGTGTTTATAACCAGGGTAGGAAGAGAGCCAACGCTAACAGTAACACTAGGACTACTACGCTACAAAGCAAGGAGATAGTTCGTAGGACTGTGTTTGTTTCTGATATTGATCGTCAGGTAAAAAGTGTAATGCGCATTTTTTGCTTTTATGCTTTTGGTGTTCTTTGTCATTATTGAATAGTTTATCTGGAGAATTAAGTTGAGTTATTCGTCTTTTGGGGGTCACAGGTGACTGAAGAGCAGCTGGCAGCTCTGTTTATCAACTGTGGACTGGTAATGGCATTTCTCCTTGTGCGTTTCCTAATCTATTGCTATTTTTTTTTATTGCCTAGCCTTAGAGACCATTCCTTTTGTCTTGTATTTGAAGGTTGTTGACTGTCGAATCTGTGGAGATCCAAAATCTGCACTCCGATTTGCTTTTGTTGAATTTACTGACGAGAGTATGTGGTTAAGTTTCTTGATTTTCTGAGGGTTGGTTTGAATTATCATCTTAGTGTGATAATTTCTGGTTATGCTTGGTATGCAGAGAGTGCTCATTTTGCTTCGAGTCTGTCTGGAACAGCCCTTGGATATTATCGGCTTAAAATTTCGCCATCAAAGACGGCAATTGTACCTGTCAATCCAGACCTTCTCCCTCAGGCGAGTGACCGGCATACATCAGTCGACAGTTATTCTATTTTATGAGATGACTAACTCTAAATGGTCTACTGTTTCTTCCTGAATTTCTATTGTCTTGTACATTTGAAACCTTAGACTGAAGATGAAAGAGACATGTGTGCAAGAACCATCTATTGCACAAACATTTACAACAAGGTTTGGTCCTTTTGCTACTCTGATTTACTCATGCTTCTTTCAATGTTGTGTTTGTTGTTTGACTTTGATGTTTGCCATCTCTAGGTGTCTCAAAGTGAACTGAAGCTTTTCTTTGAGTCCGTCTGTGGACAGGTTTGTTAATATCTTGATTTTTATACTGTATACCTTATTTCATGTGGAAATGAAAGAAGGTGACCTAAGTGAAGTTTCTGTCATCAAGGTTCACCGACTTCGGCTACTTGGAGACCACAACCACTCTACTCGAATTGCCTTTGTGGAGTTTGTGATGGTAAATTTCTTCCATCCTGCATGCTATATGGGATTTATCTACAATCTGTAATCATATATATCAATTGCATGTATTTCCTTGCTGGAAGTTCATTCAAGACCTTATCTATGCTGCACCCAAAAAACATTGTATTGCACTCTTAAAAAAACGAACTGCGGTAAAATGTTGTTTTTCCATTTGTTGTGTCCATGCTACTTAGGCTTGTTTTAACTTATAAGAATAGCATTTTAAAATACGGCCTTGCCAAATCTATGTGTATCTTTTTGAGTTGATACTGTTTCCACCCTGGCATGCTCTTTTGAAGAAATGGCTTGGCCACTTTATTCTGCTATTCTCCAAATGTTGTAGTTGAAATGCATTGTGGTGCTGGTGAAAAGATTGCATTGCATTTTGTGTAAGATACCCTTCCAGGTCGAATCTTAAGCAAGCTAGTAACATCTTGGTGAAGATAACGTTGAAACCTTTACCATTGTGGTAATTGCAAATGTCTATGCTTTCTTTCTTATTGATGAAATATCTTCCATTCTTCGTAGTTGCTACCCCACGCAAAGTGTATTTTTCCGATCCCTCCTTGTTATTCTTGACTGCTCTGTTGGTTGATCTTTCATCATCCTGTTCTTAAGTTACTACCAGTTTCCCATTTGATCAGCCAATTGGCCTTTGTTGCGCTCGAAATCAAGTATTTGCTTTGTGTACTGCTCAGACTTTACTTGCTCTTTGTTAATCATGACTAGAGTAATTTGTTAAAACACCCTTTGAAACTATTGCCCGTCAAGAATGTATAAGCCCCTGTTAAACTAAAAAGTTGTCTTGTTGAAGTTAAATATTGTGATCAACATGCAGATATTGATCATTTTTAATTTCGTAGGCTGAGAGTGCGATTGCTGCTTTAAACTGTAGTGGCGTAATTCTGGGATCGTTGCCTATCAGGTCAAATTGCTTTCCTCCACACTAATTTATGTTCATAACTGTCATTCTTGTAATTGCTTGTAACATTGATTGATTTCTGAGTTGAAAAGTACCTTATGTCCTTGTTGCTCAGAGTGAGCCCATCAAAGACACCTGTTCGCTCTCGTGTTCCTAGAGTTCCCGGGCACTGAATCATCATCAAGCCTTTTGCTGTTCCACGAGCTCGGATTTGAACATATCTCGAGTTAGATGCAACTTATATAGAATTCGGAAAGGATAGGAATTTTATGTTACAATAGGCAGCGAGTTTGAAGTAATATTGAGTAGTGAAACAAGTTTTATTGACACTAAGAACATCATGTATATGTTATATGCCTTTAAGATGAGTAGTTTCTTCTGCCTGTGAGAACTGTATGTTAGAAAGTCTACAATATCAAAGAATGATGATATTTTTTGAAAGATAAGTTTAATCTAGAGTACAAGTGCATAATTACAGAGGGCTCTGCAGGCGCTTTTAAGATCTGCTCCCCTCCAACCCTAACACAGCTATTAATGAGGGAACAGCCATGCTATCAAAGTTGTTGTTGCTAAAGAGCAATAAAGGAAAAGATAGCAAGTGGACCATGCATTGTTCTTCTTTATTTCACTTTTACTTGTTCTTCAAAATTTTCAAATAATGATCAATAAGAGCTAAAAAAGAAAGTTGGTTACATAAGAGACTCTCTTTAACACATTCCTTCTATACTCTCTTTAGCATTTACTTTTGCAGTCAAAAGAAGCAAAAGGGCAGCCCTTGAGAATCAATCTTCAATTACAAGAAGAATCCTACCCTACCAAAAGGGGTCCAAGTTTCATTCCCCTCCAAAACCAAATCACAATCCACAGCCATGTCTTTTACCATCAAACAAGAATCCATTCCATTGTAGATTCATCAAATGGGAAACTGCCTGTTCGGGGTCGGAGAACCCGAACAACCCAAGGTCCAAGTATCAACCTCAACAGGAGCAATCATGGAGTTTGAAGCTCCCATAACAGCAGGCTGCATTGTCAAGGAATTCCCGGGTTTGTTCCTCTTCCGAAGCCATGATCTCCTCTGGAAGCCGCTGTCGGCCCACGAGGAGCTCCACCCGGACGAGTCATATTGCCTCCTGAAGTGGGCACAGAGGCAGCCTGGTCATATCAGATCCAAGAGCATACCAGTGGCTCCTGGAGAGACTCCCTCCAAGCCTTATAGGATGTCATTCGACAGACGACGTGGGGCGCTCAAGAGATCGGCTTCTACTGAAGTTTCCCGGTTCATCAACAGCAGTATAAACCATAATGCATCTGCAGGAGTTTGGAAGGTGAAGCTGGTGATCAGCCCTGAGCAGCTGGTTGAGATACTGTCCCAGGAAGCTCGGACCGAGGAGTTGATTGAGAATGTAAGGTCAGTTGCTAAATGTGGTGCCAGTAGGGCTTCGTCTATGGACTTGTCTGATCAATGGAGTGTGTCTAGCCACAGTGCTTCTTCTAACTGATCACAGAAAAACTCTTTCTTGGTCATATCATAGTATATATAGTTATAGTTTCTTGTGTTTTCTCTCAAATGTTATGATTCATGTTCCATGACATCAACTGTTCTAATGCTGCAATATGCTATGTTGCTCGAGTTCTTCTTCTTTTATGTTTGTCTTTCTTTTAAATGCATATAATTTATAAATTGGGTTTTGTTTTGGGATTTTGGTGGCCACTTTTGTGTAGAATTCAAGTGAGGATAGGAAACGGAGATGAGCCTGTCACGCTAGGAAATAGCACAAAAAGCTTTACATTTATAAACTCGAACTAAATCCTAAACTACCTAGCGAAACCCGCAGTGTACGGATCGTTATGTAGAAAGGTAAGTATTCCGAGGTCGAACTCAAAGACTAAGGTGAAATCGAGTCAAGCAATGATCAAAAATAGTGTAAATCTAGGCTAAGACAAGATGAGGAACAAAGAAAATGGAAAACTCAATGTTTTTGTTGGTTTTTATGGTCATCAAGCAAGGGTCATAACTCATGCAAAGCAATAAATCAAACCAAACCAAAAATCAGCACAAATAAACGAGTCAAACGAGATATTGATCAAGAGAAAGGGAAGACGGATTCTAGGGGTTGGAAATTCCGGTTATGGCATTAAACTCAAGTTATCTATTCATTCTTTGGATTGATTATGATATGTTGGGATTAAATGTTCCTAAAATGGGATCAATTACCGGGTGAGTCTCATGATCCAACTAATCCACACCTAAGGTCTCATTACCGGTTAAGTCTCTAAGAACCTAAGGGGAGGAATTTAACACAAACCGGATTGTTTAATTAGGGATCTAACCTATCCTCACCGGGTAAGTCTCGGAAAGGGAAGTCCTAATCAACTATCCTAGCACATTTAATCCAATGGCGGCTTATTAGGCTCACCATTACCTAAGGTTTTGCTATTTTAGATTCTAAGGGCAAGGATTACCGGGTAAGTCTCTCCTAACACTTAGTCGCTACACTAGGACACCCTAGGGTAGGTTAAACTCAGCAAAAACTTAGGGTTTCAACAATTTTATGAACCTAAGATAAGATCCTTCGAACCAGGAAGAACCACGGTTTGTTCTACAGAAACCACGACCGTGGTTCTTCAAGAACTACCCGTGATTCCTAACAGTAGCTACGTTCATAAACAAAAATCATCCAAAGGCAAATCTAAGTTCGTCTATCATAGATCTAGCCATAACCATCCTTTCCTTACCCTAGAATCACATCAATCTAGCCTACAACATTCATATTAGAAATCAAAACAAACAAGCATAGATTCATAACCTCCATTGCAAGAAAATGAGAGAAAGAAGATGAACAAATGAACTTCAAACACAATCTAAATCTGAAGATGAAATTAGAACGACTTACAACCCTTCCAAAGGAAGGTTCAAGAGTTCAAAAACTTCTAGAAATAAATCCGAAAATACAAGAACTAAGTGTGTCTTCTCCTCTCCTCTTCAATGGCAATGACTCCTTTCTTCTTCTTCTTGCACTTTCCTTCCTAGAAAAAGTCCTTCTTCTTCTTGGAGTATCTTTTGTCAAAGAAAAATGGAGAATATGTGAGCTGCTCTCCAACTACCCAAATCCCCCGCTGCCTCTAACAACTATCAAGGACCACTTTTATAACCAATTCTTCATGAGCTGGCCATGAGAGTCGTGGCACAGCTGTCACGAGAATCTGGCAAAATCCACGGTCATTTCCACGGCCGTGGTTCTTCAGAGAACCGTGATTCTGTGCAGAAACTTCGCCTTGGATCATTAGGCTGTGGTTTGGTGCATGGCCTGTGTTGGCAAGGTTCCTTGAGTCTTTCTCAGCCCTTGCCTTGCGTTCTAATGAGTTTGGAAACGTGTCCTCTAAATGAGCGACCCTCAAACGTGTCGTTTTGGCTCGAAACTTCCCGAAATACCTACAAAACGCACACAAGTCCGTGTAGACGTCTATCTCGACAAAATACATGTTTTGAGTGCAAAACGTATTGGACTAGTGCTAGATAATGCATGATTGAGCGAGAATTCTACCTAAATGTGCATCTAAAACTATGCTATAAATCGTGTTATCAAAATACCCCATACTTAAGGTTTGCTCGTCCCCGAGCAAATTCCCAACTATAGACTAAGAGATGACATGATTTATATATGCAGAAAAATGGCAAAATCTTTTTGGTTTTGTGCTTCTACTATTGGATCACCTTCATAGTCATGATCAATGGCAATTGAATAAGCAATTATGTATCAAACAATAAAGTCATGGAAAGACAATTGTACTTAACTCAAAAACATGCATGAGTTGGGAGGACGAGATGTCAAGAAGATCAAGAGTCTATCCAATCTAGATTACCAAGTCTTACAAACATGCAAGTAGGTCATAAAGGGCTTGTGACATAAAAGGCTAAGAAACGTTTCAATTGGGGAGGGGAATTTTCTAGGTATGTGATGCTAATCCGGGAATGGAACTAACTTCACTTCCTTGTCCTCGATCAACTTCCCCCAAGTGCATATTTTTCCCTATCTTGCTTTCTTTTCTTTTTCTTTAGCTCATTTTTGAGACAATGGCATTGGTGTACAATAGCCGAAACCTCGGTGATTAGCCATCCTCGGACTTTTTCTCTTTTTCGAGGTGCATCCACACCGGGCACACATACCAAAGCTCGTTAGGGCTATTGGCTTATTTGACTTTGGCAAGGCACCAACACCCGATTATGTGAAGTGTACTGAGTTACTTGTCATTTAAACCAACGCCCCCAAACCTATTTTGGCTACACTTCCACAATAATTTCAGCATTCCATTCACGACATTCTTTTCATTACATCTTCACCCCGCACTTGCTTTTTACACATTCAAACACACTAGCATGCTCCTATTCCCGGATGGGTTTTAAAAGGAGGTCAAATTTTATATCAATTGAGGTGCTCAAGCAATCATGATCAAGATGAGAAGTAGAGAAAGATGAAGTGCCTTATTCATTCCTAGATGGTATGCAAGAACTATCATGTAATTTCGATTTTCAATACTCAATCCATTCTAGGCAATCATCATGATCTCAAGTCATTCATGGAATTCAAGAGAAGTAGTTCAAGTCCACATATGCATTTATCAATTCAACACATAAGGCCATTCATAGCCAATCACAAGACAAGTTTCATCATTAGGATCATATCCAAGCCTAGAAAGCACAAAAAATTTTTAAATTTTCTGATTTTTATGGAATTTTCGATTTAAGTATGTACAATGCAAGATATGTGCAAATATTAACCTATCCTAGATGCTCATCATGCAAAGGATCATGCAAACCCCACCCCATACTTAGAGACACATTGTCCCCAATGTGGTATTCAAGTAAAGAGAGTGAAAGAAGGTTCTCACAATGTAAAATGGTTTTCTTCGGTATTTGGGAATTCCTAAGAGGATTGATGTTGGATGATCCTTTCAACCATGGTAGGGAGCTCTAAGCATCCTTCAAGCTTTGAAACCCGCGCTAGGCACCGCTAGCCATCCAAGTTCCGCGTCCGCTCCACCCATGATTAGTGAGGGTTTCATCATCATCATTTCCAAGAAAGGTTTCCAATGCCACTAATGTTCTAGCACACATAAAATAGACAAAACACACAAAGCACACAAAAACAGAAAAATCTAAGCTAAAATGAAGAAAAAATGTTACCGATGGGTTGCCTCCCACCAAGCGCTTCTTTAAGGTCATTAGCTTGACCAAGCTCGGGAGCGTTTATGCAAGGTGAAGCGGGGCGATCATGTCTATTGGGGCTCCCGGAATGTACTTCTTCAAGCGATGCCCATTCACTTTGAAATTTCCACAATGCTCCCCTCCTATCTCAATAGCTCCATGGGGAAAGATCTTCTTTACCACATATGGCCCGGTCCATCTTGATTTGAGCTTTCCGGGGAAAAGCCTTAGCCTCGAGTTGAAGAGAAGGACAAGATCTCCTTCACTCAACTCTTTTGGAATGATCCTCTTGTCATGCCACCTTTTGGTTCTCTCCTTGTAAATCCGGGCATTCTCATAAGCTTCCAACCGGAGGTCCTCAAGGGCATTGATATCAAGCAATCTCTTCTCTCCCGCCTCCTTGAGGTCAAAATTTAGCCACTTAATGGCCCAATAAGCTCTATGCTCCATTTCCACCGGAAGATGGCAAGACTTGCCATAGACCAATTTGTAGGGAGTGGTGCCAATAGGTGTCTTGAAAGCGGTTCTATATGCCCATAGTGCGTCATTGAGCTTCATGGCCCAATCCTTCCTTGTTCTAGACACCGTCTTCTCGAGGATGGCCTTGATTTCTCGGTTGGAGATCTCCACTTGGCCACTAGTTTGGGGGTGGTAAGGTGTTGCCACTTTATGAGTCACCCCATACTTGGCCAAAAGTGCCCCAAAGTTCCTATTTGTGAAGTGCTTCCCTCCATCACTAATGATCACCCTTGGTGTTCCAAACCTAGGGAAGATCACTCGGTTGAAGAACCGCACCACCACCTTGGCATCATTCGTAGGAGAGGCGATTGCCTCTACCCATCTTGACACATAGTCCACCGCCAATAGGATGAATAGATTGCCACATGAAGAAGGGAATGGTCCCATGAAGTCTACGCCCCACACATCAAAAATCTCAACTTCTTGGATGTTGTTCAAGGGCATTTCATTCCTCCTTGAGATGTTCCCCGTTCTTTGGCAAGCATCACATGCCGCTACAAAACCTTGCACATCTCTAAACAAGTTAGGCCAATAAAAACCGGATTGCAATACCTTGGCACACGTTTTGTGTGAGCTAGCATGGCCTCCACATGGTAGGGAGTGACAATGCCGGATCACACTCTCCATTTCATCTTCCGGTATGCATCTTCTAAGCACCCCATCCGGGCCTCTCTTGAATAGAAGTGGCTCGCTCCAATAGTAATGCCTTACATCATTGAAGAACTTCTTCCTTTGTGAATATGATAATCCGGGAGGCACTTCCTCACACACCAAGTAATTCACAATGTCGGCATACCATGGCTCACTTCCCCTAGCCACTTGGAATAAGCATTCTTCCACCATTTGCAATTGTTCATCCCGGAACGAGTCATCTATCGGGATGTTGTCTTTCCCAAGTTCTAATGGTGGGAGTCTACTAAGGTGATCCGCCACCGAGTTCTCGGATCCCTTCTTATCTCTTATCTCCAAATCAAACTCTTGAAGAAGAAGGATCCACCGAATCAACCTTGGCTTGGCATCCTTCTTTGTAAGTAGATAACGGATCGCCGCATGATCCGTGTAAACTATGACCTTCGCTCCAACAAGGTACGAGCGGAACTTCTCAAATGCATACACTACCACTAACAACTCCTTCTCGGTAGTAGCATAATTGAGTTGGGCATCATCTAGCGTCTTGCTAGCATAGTAAATAGCATGAGTGCGCCCTTCTTTCCTTTGCCCCAAAACGGCCCCAACGGCCACATCACTTGCATAATCCGGAGGTTGCATGATAGGTGCGGAGATCAAGGCGTTCTTCAACCTACAAAACGCTTCAAGACAATCTTTGGAAAACACAAAATCAACATCTTTCATTAGTAGGTTAGTGAGAGGCTTAGAAATTTTAGAGAAATCTTGAATAAACCTCCGGTAAAAACCGGCATGCCCTAAGAAACTCCTTACCCCCTTCACCGAGGTAGGTGGTGGCAACTTCTCTATTGTTTCAATCTTAGCCCTATCAACCTCAATGCCACGGTTAGACACCAAGTGTCCTAACACAATCCCTTCACTTACCATGAAGTGGCATTTTTCCCAATTTAAGACAAGATTTGTTTCCTCACATCTTTGCAACACCAATGACAAATTAGCTAAGCAATTATCAAAAGAAGAACCGTAAACAGAGAAATCATCCATGAACACTTCCATGATATTTTCTATGTATTCCGAAAAGATAGCCATCATACACCTTTGAAAGGTGGCGGGTGCATTACACAACCCAAATGGCATTCTCCTATATGCAAATGTACCCCATGGACATGTAAAAGTTGTTTTCTCTTGGTCATCGGGGTGGATAGGGATTTGGAAGAATCCACTATACCCATCTAGATAGCAAAAGTGAGAGTGTTGAGCTAATCTTTCTAGCATTTGGTCAATGAAGGGGAGGGGAAAGTGATCTTTCCTAGAGGCCATGTTCAATTTCCTATAATCTATACACATTCTCCATCCCGTGACTGTCCTAGTTGGTATTAGTTCATTGTTCTCATTAGTTACTACCGTCATTCCACCCTTCTTAGGTACTACATGAACGGGGCTAACCCACTTACTATCCGAGATAGGGTAGATAATTCCCGCATCTAGCAACTTAATGATTTCCTTCTTGACCACCTCTTTCATTATAGGATTCAATCTCCTTTGATGTTCAATAGAGGGTTTGTGGTTATCTTCCATCATTATCTTATGCATGCACAAAGATGGCTTAATGCCAACCAAATCATCAATAGTATAACCAATGGCTTTCCTATGCAATCTTAGTTCATGCAGCAATTTAGCAAGTTCATCATCACTCAAGCATGCATTAACAATCACCGGATATGTAGAATTATCACCAAGGAATGCATACTTTAAATGAGAGGGGAGGGGTTTGAGTTCAAGTGAGGGAGGACCTTTATCAGTTGAAGACGATCCAAACAAGGTTGGATGAGATGAATCCAAAGCAAATGAAGACTCTCCTTGGCTCCTAGAAGCTTGATCATCATCAAGAGCTGATTCAGGGGAAACCACGGTTGGAATCACGGTTGGCTCAACTTCCACGACCGTGGTTCTTGCCAAGCTTGCTTCTCGGAGTTGTCCAGAGAGTTTGACGGCCGTGGAACCCAAATCTCGACCGTGGAACTTGCAGCTGTTCACAATTTCTTCATGGCTCTCAAATCCAACTCTTGGCTCCTCTTCCAATGCCTCCAAGGCTTTGATCTCTTCATTGCAATTCTCCTCAATGTCTTCCTCCATCTTACTCAAGGTAAGAACCTTCTCCAAGGGATCCTTGATCAAAATCGAGCTCACCATTTCTCTAGATTCTTCTTGCTCGACTATGTTGAAGATATCTTCATCAAGGGTTGGCCCTTTCATCATCGTGGACAGCTTGAACTTGATGTTCTCCTCTCCAATGTTGAAGGAGAGAGTCCCGTTCTTGCAATCCACTAAACATCCGGAGGTAGCTAAGAAAGGTCTTCCTAGGATGATGGGAACCGGGTAATCCGCCGGAATGTCCAACACTACAAAGTCAATAGGCACATAGAACCCTCCCAATTGCACCGGAATGTCCTCAAGAATCCCAACTGGATGAGTGATAGAACGGTCCGCCATATAGAGGGTCATCTTGACCGGCTTTGGCTCTCCTAACCCGACCTTGTTGCTAAGTGCAAGCGGTATGATGCTTACACTTGCTCCAAGATCACAAAGGGCTTCGTACTTCACGTCTCCTACTCCAATCGGAACACAAAAAGAGCCCGGATCCCTTAGCTTGGGAGGCATTGCCTCCTTCATTGTTTGGATTAACTCCGAGGATCTCTTGGTCATCCTAATCTCCCCATACTCCTCCAACTTCCTTTTGTTGGAGAGTATTTCTTTCAAGAATTTTCCGTATGCCGGCATTCCTAAGATGGCATCCATGAACGGAATGTTAATATGTAACTTGGACATTAGTTCAAGGAACTTACCAAAGTGATTGTCCAAACGAGCTCTTGCTCTTGATTGTGGGAACGGTAGTGGTGGCTTGTATGGAGGCGGTGCTACATAAGTTGGCTCTACATCCTTGCTCTTGCCTCCATCATCTTGCTTTCTTCCCTCTTCTACCACTACTTGACTCCCCTTAGCTTGGTCCTTGGGCAAAGGATCCTTCATACTCAACCCACTCCTTGTTGTGATAGCCAAAACTTGGCCTCTTGGGTTGTCTTCGGTTCTTCCGGGAAGCTTCCCCGGATCTCTATGTGCCTCACCCGCCTTTTGAAAGACTTGTGCTTCCAAGACCTTTTGAGCCTTAGAAATTGAAGTAACGGTGCTCTCAAGTCCACTCAATCTTCCTAGCAATTGTTCAAACATGACTTCGGTTCTATCCTTTGAAGGTTGAGTAAAACCGGGTGGAGGTTCTTGTGAGGCTCTTTGTGGTGGAGTTGTGCTTGTGGAGGCGGGAGGGTTCAAGGCTCCATCCGGATTAGAGTAAGAAAACCCGGGATGGTTGTGGTTTGGCCGGTAATTGTTGAATTGCCGATTGTTGTTGAAATTTCTTGGGCCTTGGTAATTGTTGAAGTTGCCCCTTCCCATATAATTCACATCTTCCTCCTTGGAAGACAAGTTGGCTCGTGGAGGTGCTTGAGGAGTTGCTTGGCTCTTCAAGGTGGTAGTGCACAACTCTCTCAAGGACTTCAACTCATTGTTGATGGCGTCAAGTTTGAAATTGCTCATGGTGACTTCGCTCACCTCATATGCTCCCGCCTTTCTCCCTTCACTCTTCCTATGGGAGTACTTCTCAATCACTAGAGCTTGCTTCTCCACAAACTCCCAAGCATCATCTACATGTTTCTCCATAAATGTCCCACCGGAAAGAGATTGAAGCTTGAATTGGCTATCTTCATCAAGCCCCTTGAAGTAGATCTCCAATAGCTCAATCTTCGGTATACCATGGTGCGGACAATCTAGGAGAAGGTCCTTGAATCTCTCCCAAGACTTGAACAAACTTTCTCTATCCCTCATCACAAAGGCATTGATCTTTCCCCTTAACTCGGTGGTCTTGGAAGGTGGGAAGAACTTGGTCAAGAACTCGGTTGTCATCTCCTCCCAAGTACCAACTCTCCCTTGTGGAATAGATTGATACCAAGCTAAGGCCTTGTCCTTAAGAGAGAAGGAGAAAGCCCTTAGCTTATGGTTGTTGCTCTCCAATCTCGGCGGTCTAAGAGTCTCCATCAAAATCTCATAGTTCATCAAATGTTGGTGAGGAGACTCTCCTTCCATCCCTCCAAATTGGTTATGCCGGATCATTTGTAGAACTTGAGGGCGGAGCTCGTAATCATGGGCTGCGGGATCTCCTAGATTCACACCCGGTCGGTGTGCTCTTTGTGCCGGATCCATACGTTGCCCCAATGTTTGTGGCTCATCCATAGCAATGGGCACAACCCTAACGTTCACCGCCGGCTGCGGTTGTGGTGGAGGTGGAGGAGGTTGTTGACGGTTAAGCTCCCTTTGCACAAGTGCTTGCCTAATCTCCTCAATCTCCCTCCTAGTTGCCTCTTGCCTCTCATTGGCAAGTCTCCTTTCTTCCTCCAAGAGCTCATCTCTTAGCCTAATTTGCTCTAAGGCTTCATCCAACTCAGCTTGGAGATTCCTACCGGCCATCTCTTTCTCTTTTCGAATGCTCTTGGATCTAGATCCAAGGGTTTTCTCCGGTTCGGGATCGAATGGAGCTAATTCCTTGCCACGAGATCTTCGCATACACCTAAAGAGTAAGAGATGTCCTGAAAAGCAAAGACACACACCAAAGAGAGATCAAAAGCAACAAGAAAGATCTACACTACCAACAATCACGAAATGACTCAATCTAGACCTAGTCTCCGGCAACGGCGCCAAAAACTTGTCACGCTAGGAAATAGCACAAAAAGCTTTACATTTATAAACTCGAACTAAATCCTAAACTACCTAGCGAAACCCGCAGTGTACGGATCGTTATGTAGAAAGGTAAGTATTCCGAGGTCGAACTCAAAGACTAAGGTGAAATCGAGTCAAGCAATGATCGAAAATAGTGTAAATCTAGGCTAAGACAAGATGAGGAACAAAGAAAATGGAAAACTCAATGTTTTTGTTGGTTTTTATGGTCATCAAGCAAGGGTCATAACTCATGCAAAGCAATAAATCAAACCAAACCAAAAATCAGCACAAATAAACGAGTCAAACGAGATATTGATCAAGAGAAAGGGAAGACGGATTCTAGGGGTTGGAAATTCCGGTTATGGCATTAAACTCAAGTTATCTATTCATTCTTTGGATTGATTATGATATGTTGGGATTAAATGTTCCTAAAATGGGATCAATTACCGGGTGAGTCTCATGATCCAACTAATCCACACCTAAGGTCTCATTACCGGTTAAGTCTCTAAGAACCTAAGGGGAGGAATTTAACACAAACCGGATTGTTTAATTAGGGATCTAACCTATCCTCACCGGGTAAGTCTCGGAAAGGGAAGTCCTAATCAACTATCCTAGCACATTTAATCCAATGGCGGCTTATTAGGCTCACCATTACCTAAGGTTTTGCTATTTTAGATTCTAAGGGCAAGGATTACCGGGTAAGTCTCTCCTAACACTTAGTCGCTACACTAGGACACCCTAGGGTAGGTTAAACTCAGCAAAAACTTAGGGTTTCAACAATTTTATGAACCTAAGATAAGATCCTTCGAACCAGGAAGAACCACGGTTTGTTCTACAGAAACCACGACCGTGGTTCTTCAAGAACTACCCGTGATTCCTAACAGTAGCTATGTTCATAAACAAAAATCATCCAAAGGCAAATCTAAGTTCGTCTATCATAGATCTAGCCATAACCATCCTTTCCTTACCCTAGAATCACATCAATCTAGCCTACAACATTCATATTAGAAATCAAAACAAACAAGCATAGATTCATAACCTCCATTGCAAGAAAATGAGAGAAAGAAGATGAACAAATGAACTTCAAACACAATCTAAATCTGAAGATGAAATTAGAACGACTTACAACCCTTCCAAAGGAAGGTTCAAGAGTTCAAAAACTTCTAGAAATAAATCCGAAAATACAAGAACTAAGTGTGTCTTCTCCTCTCCTCTTCAATGGCAATGACTCCTTTCTTCTTCTTCTTGCACTTTCCTTCCTAGAAAAAGTCCTTCTTCTTCTTGGAGTATCTTTTGTCAAAGAAAAATGGAGAATATGTGAGCTGCTCTCCAACTACCCAAATCCCCCGCTGCCTCTAACAACTATCAAGGACCACTTTTATAACCAATTCTTCATGAGCTGGCCATGAGAGTCGTGGCACAGCTGTCACGAGAATCTGGCAAAATCCACGGTCATTTCCACGGCCGTGGTTCTTCAGAGAACCGTGATTCTGTGCAGAAACTTCGCCTTGGATCATTAGGCTGTGGTTTGGTGCATGGCCTGTGTTGGCAAGGTTCCTTGAGTCTTTCTCAGCCCTTGCCTTGCGTTCTAATGAGTTTGGAAACGTGTCCTCTAAATGAGCGACCCTCAAACGTGTCGTTTTGGCTCGAAACTTCCCGAAATACCTACAAAACGCACACAAGTCCGTGTAGACGTCTATCTCGACAAAATACATGTTTTGAGTGCAAAACGTATTGGACTAGTGCTAGATAATGCATGATTGAGCGAGAATTCTACCTAAATGTGCACCTAAAACTATGCTATAAATCGTGTTATCAAAATACCCCATACTTAAGGTTTGCTCGTCCCCGAGCAAATTCCCAACTATAGACTAAGAGATGACATGATTTATATATGCAGAAAAATGGCAAAATCTTTTTGGTTTTGTGCTTCTACTATTGGATCACCTTCATAGTCATGATCAATGGCAATTGAATAAGCAATTATGTATCAAACAATAAAGTCATGGAAAGACAATTGTACTTAACTCAAAAACATGCATGAGTTGGGAGGACGAGATGTCAAGAAGATCAAGAGTCTATCCAATCTAGATTACCAAGTCTTACAAACATGCAAGTAGGTCATAAAGGGCTTGTGACATAAAAGGCTAAGAAACGTTTCAATTGGGGAGGGGAATTTTCTAGGTATGTGATGCTAATCCGGGAATGGAACTAACTTCACTTCCTTGTCCTCGATCAACTTCCCCCAAGTGCATATTTTTCCCTATCTTGCTTTCTTTTCTTTTTCTTTAGCTCATTTTTGAGACAATGGCATTGGTGTACAATAGCCGAAACCTCGGTGATTAGCCATCCTCGGGCTTTTTCTCTTTTTCGAGGTGCATCCACACCGGGCACACATACCAAAGCTCGTTAGGGCTATTGGCTTATTTGACTTTGGCAAGGCACCAACACCCGATTATGTGAAGTGTACCGAGTTACTTGTCATTTAAACCAACGCCCCCAAACCTATTTTGGCTACACTTCCACAATAATTTCAGCATTCCATTCACGACATTCTTTTCATTACATCTTCACCCCGCACTTGCTTTTTACACATTCAAACACACTAGCATGCTCCTATTCCCGGATGGGTTTTAAAAGGAGGTCAAATTTTATATCAATTGAGGTGCTCAAGCAATCATGATCAAGATGAGAAGTAGAGAAAGATGAAGTGCCTTATTCATTCCTAGATGGTATGCAAGAACTATCATGTAATTTCGATTTTCAATACTCAATCCATTCTAGGCAATCATCATGATCTCAAGTCATTCATGGAATTCAAGAGAAGTAGTTCAAGTCCACATATGCATTTATCAATTCAACACATAAGGCCATTCATAGCCAATCACAAGACAAGTTTCATCATTAGGATCATATCCAAGCCTAGAAAGCACAAAAAATTTTTAAATTTTCTGATTTTTATGGAATTTTCGATTTAAGTATGTACAATGCAAGATATGTGCAAATATTAACCTATCCTAGATGCTCATCATGCAAAGGATCATGCAAACAAAAACACGATTTATAGCATAGTTTTAGGTGCACATTTAGGTAGAATTCTCGCTCAATCATGCATTATCTAGCACTAGTCCAATACGTTTTGCACTCAAAACATGTATTTTGTCGAGATAGACGTCTACACGGACTTGTGTGCGTTTTGTAGGTATTTCGGGAAGTTTCGAGCCAAAACGACACGTTTGAGGGTCGCACATTTATGTAGCACATTTAGAGGACACGTTTGAGCCTGTGTGGCTATACAATGGCAGCACATGACATAAATGCTACATTAGTGAGGTTCAAATCATCAATTTGGATCCTTGTACGTGTAATCATTTCATTTGGATTTTGATTAGATTTATGCTTCCTTCATTTTCTAGGGTCTTTTTGGGTCAAGTTTTTAAAATTTGTTTTTGGCTTTTTTGGTCCAAAATTGTGCCCTTTAAAAAATATGATATATCGGACTTGAATATCTATTACAAGTCTAACAAGAACATTTCAGTCCAGTCCGGTCCAAATTTTTAGAATGAAATTTGAACAACTTTGGGAATCATCAACTTGAGACCCATAAGCTTATCTTCAACCATTTACAAACACATCGCTAAGATTGTCAAAAAAAAGAATAAAAAAGATTATCAACAAACTTATCCACCCTCCAAGGAGCTTTCATTGCAAATTGCTGGATCCATGATAATATTTTAATGGCAAATAGAATTTTTACCCTTTCAAAAACAAAAACAAAATAGGAAGAAAAAAAGAGGTTGGATGACCTTTAAAGTTGACACGGAAAAATCCTTTGATAGAGTGGAATGTGATTTTACCCTTTCTATCATAAGCAAATTTGGTTTCTGTAACTCATTTATTAGTTGGATCCGCAAATGTATTACTACGGTTTCTTTTCCAATACTTGGTAATAATAACTCCACTCAACAATCCTTTCCTCAAAAAGGCCTCATGTAAGGTGATCCCCTATCACTGTTGAAGAACCGTATAGGTGACTGATAAGGATATAAATACTCTAAAAGGGGGTTGAATAAGTATTAGAACTTTTTGCAATATCTTATATCAAGGCTTTGAAACTGATTTCAAGGCCTTGAAGTCGATATGTGCGCCTGGTGACAAAACTAGTTTTCAAGGCTTTGAAAGGGATTTCAAGGCATTGACTCCGAAAACTGGAAAGCAACGTTAGTCACAATATACGCGATAGAAAATACGGAATTAAAAGATTGACACGGTGATATGTTTATGAAGTTCAACTCTAACAGCCTACGTCTCTGTCCTAGGGTTTCTTTACCCTAGGATCCAACTATCTGTTATCTGTTCAAAGAGTCCTAGATACAACCTAGAAGAAATCCCCTTCTTCTCTCACTATAGCCTCGATGCTACGATCTAGTCAACTCTAACCTAGCAATAATAGTCTAGTTACTTCGCAGAGTAACCCACACTCGAGTATAACACTTTCTAGATATGCCGATGGAGCTCTAGTGTTTTTCTCACTCTAAGGATGTAAACATTTGTAAGCTAAGAGGAAGAAAAACTTTTGGAATGAATGAAGATGTTTTGATCGCTTGAAGACTTGGATGTTTCCGTGTAAACTTGTTGTTTTTCTTTTCAATCGCCATCTTCATTTATAGTCTTCTATGGAGAATTCTTTTAGCCATTGTAAAATAGCCGTTGTAATGTTCTTCTTTCTCCATGGAAAACGGTGCTTGGTTGAGGTGACGTAGCCGTTGTAAGATCTTTTATCTTCTTCATCTACTTCTTCTCTTTGACGCACGTTGAGAATCTTCATCTTTGAGATCTTCTCTTGCTTTGGAAATGTCATTGAAAATTTCTCTTATATCAAGATCTTCTTGCATGGAATCCGGTTGGAAGATCTTCTCTTATCCTCTTGCGTCTTCGGTTAAGATCTTTGTGAGATCTTTTCGTTGTGGCCGAGATCTTCTTGTTTTAAGATCATTTTGAAGATCTTCTTTGTTGGCCGAGATCTTCTCCTTGAGAATCTTCTTGATATCCTTGGCAGAGATCTTCATTTTGGTTGTTGAGATATTCGAATCTTGAATTCGAAAGCCTTTAGCCAAATCCTCCTTTGTAATGCTTTTCAAGGCTTTCGCGTTTATCCTTTGAAATGCTTTCCAAGGGCTTTGTGCTTGTCCTTTGTAATATGTTTTAAGACCTGCATTTTTCCTTTAAAATGCTTTTCAAGGCCTGCACACATTTAACAAACACAAACCAAAACATGCAATCTACAAATACAATCGATATTTGTTAGTTTATAAAACCGCTCATAAATGTTAAGTCTTCCATCATCCACATAGACAATTCATAATAAAGGTGGAGTTATCAACCGTACATTTTTCATCCTTGGTGTTGAGATCCTTACACATCTTCTTTAACATGAATGTATTGAAAAACCGTCTTATTGTAATAACGTCTAAGAAAATGGCACAAAAATATTCCATTCCTTTCTTTTCTAGATGACACGATCATCTTTGCTAAAGCTATCAGAGAAGCATGCACAAAAATAAAAGAAATCATAGAAATTTATAGAGTACTTTCCGGATAAAAAGTAAATTTCCAAAAATCAAAGATCCTGGAGCTTGAAATATTCAAAGTATGTAGATCACTACCTAGGTTGTCCCATTATTAATGGAAGAGCCAACAAACACACCTTTGAAAGCAAAACAAATTACACAAAACAACAATTAGTAAAATGGAAATGCAACATGCTCTCCCTTGAAGGAAGAAACACTCTAATCATGGTCAATCTTTCACCAAAACCAATCTGCACAAGGTAGAGTTTTTTTTCTTCTAAACAATACATATGACCAACTAGACCAAACTTATAAGAATAAAGGAGACAAGCATAGACCCCTAATAAACTGGAACAACATTTAGAAACCTTAAAACTAAGGTGACAATGGTCTAAGGAAATCTAAAGACACAAGCAAAGCTCTACAAATGACACTCCTTTCGAAAGTTCTTGCAAGACCAAATAACCATTGGGTCAAAGTAATTAAGGAAAAATAATTAAAAAATGATCATACCAATTACCGAAAAAAGGAGCAACCTTTTGGCAATGGAATAACGTATCAAATCTACTTATTGCATTTAAACAATGCCTCCAATGACATGATTTGATAATTGGATGTTTGAAATACCATTAATGTTGTTTTATATAACGATAATCTATTTATAAAAACAACACAATTATCCCAAAAATTATATCCCGAACATGTTATAATGGAGAAAAGGCAAAATTGGATGGTTTTTCACTAGTTCTGCTTTCGATCTTATAGAATTAAATAAAAAATAATTTTCATACGGATCCGCTTCATGAATGGTTCCGGACTTTAGACACTCAATCTAAATTATAAAAAAATTTTGAAGTATTTCTTTAAACGATTTACCTACAAAGGAAAAGCTAGATAAAAGAAGATTGACCGTTACCATGCAAACTTTGCAACCACCACTAAGAAGATCTTCACCACATTCTTTTGTAAATGTCATACACAAAACATATAATTAACAACATAGACCCAACAAATTCATCATATAATCAACATGTAAAACTATGAAAATATAAAAACCAAACATTAGAAGGACGTTAGAAATCCTCCCTATAAATAAGGCTCTTCAACCATTATTCTTTTTTATCTAATTTTCATTTGAAAGTTTGGCATACGAACTCGTAGGTCGTCGTCGATTCCTTGATAATAAAAATTGAAATTTGTAAGTTCACGTCTTGCTAATTTATCTTGTTCTAGGGTCTGAAGAGCCCGACTTGTCATGAATAATCTATGACGTTGATAATGATCGATATTTATCTTTATGATTATATGTCTTGATTCAATTATTTTGGTAGTTCAGGATTTTTATGTGCAAGATATGAGAGTTGCATATAGACTTACTTTTTACTTATGTGTGCTTCAAAGTGTTAATTGCAAGATGCGAGAGTTGCGTGATTATATACTTTTCATATTATGCAAGATGCGAGAGTTGCACAAGATTATCTCCTTCATAGCATGATATATATGACATTTGGATATGATTATTATCAATTGAGATTTGATATCCATTCTTATGGTGATTCGGATTCTGGAATGTTTTTTATTATAATTAGATTATTGTTTCGGTTACTCTTGATCTATGTGAAATTGGACCACTCGATACAAACCCTCTTTCTCTCCCTTACTACTTAAGTTACGTGTTTTATATTCCGGTTGGCCGACATTCCCTTGTTAATCGGACGAGTTGTGTGATTTTGTTTCCTTGCATGAATGTTGTTATTTCTCGTACCTCGATTCTTCCTTGATCGGCCAACTTCCCGATTTTTTTGTTGACTGGTCCCTTATCTTTTGTTTTTCTGATTGATGTGTGCTTGTTATTGGCTTTACAATTAATTTATCAAATTATTAATCGGTCTTTCTTGTGTTCAATCCCGACCCTTTTAATACAATTGGTCTTGTATTATTTATGAGATATAAATGTGTGTATGTATTGATCTAATATCTTTCAATTTAAGTGTGTATGTGTTGACCTAGTATTTTCAAATTAAGTGTGTCTATGTTTTAGATGTAATAATATCAATTTTGTTTTTTTTGTCAAACTCAAATGAAAGCCATGTTAAAGAATTCCTAAAAAAGTTAATAAAAACAAACCATTTCTTGTCAAAATTAAGTGAAGTTTACAATATTAATGCATTTAAAATAATCCTTGTAAAAGTTACTAATTTTAGTTAAGGATGGATATGGGACGGTACGGGACGAGATTTATAACTTTTTTCTTTGTCCCGTGTAGACCTTTTTCACGTAAGACGAGGCGGGATGAGCCTAATCCCGCAAAAATTATGCATTGATTATATTCAACATTTGTATCTTTTCTCTCTCATTACTAAAGACACAAATGATAAAAAAAACTCAATACCGAATTATCGATTCAAGAGGCCTACATTAGTAGTTAATACATTCAAAACGAATACAAGTTACACCAAAGTGTGTCTTACCGATTCACAATAAAAAAAAACTTAACACTGCACTACACTAATGATAGTTTACAAAAGATAACATTCTTTAACATGTTGTGGTCCCTAATGATAGTTTACAAAAATAACATTCTTTTACATGTCAATCACAACAAATAATTAACAAAAGATAACATTCATTTAGCCGTCGATCACAACAGTGGGAATGATATTCTCTTATCATTATAAAATTATAACTTGTGTATACTATTTATGTACACAATATTTTTAAAAATATAAAAATATTATTTATATATATATATATATGTGGGACGGGAGATTAACCAAGATGGGAAGTTTTCATCTTGCGTACAGTCCTGCAAATTTTTCATGGGACGGGATACCCATTTTTTTCAAATTTCACCGGGATCGGGACGGGAGCCGGATGGGAGCGGGATCGGGATGGGAGCGGAACAAGACGGGATTAAACGAGATTTATGCCCACCCCTATTGTAATTGACTTTACTCTTGCAATCACTCCGACAATAAAAGTTAAGGAACTTATTATCATGTATATATGTAGTTAAATAACACAAAAATTAGATACATGACATTCAATCTACTAATTGAGGAAGAAACTCGCTTTCCGAGTACGTAGCGGCTTCTGGCGGTGCTCGAATTTTACATTGAAGTTGTGCTAATTTTTTTGGATGTGGGAATGATTGTTTGTGCCGGCGGATTCCGATTGTGCCCAACCTGATACGCCCCCGGATGCCGATGTCATCCGTGTTTCCGGCTAGAAGGACCTGCAACCATTATGAAGATATTTAAATATTTCGGTTATTTAATATTTGACTTTTTATATTCGGAACTTTAATTCCGGAACTTAATTCCGTGACTTAAATTCCGACCTTTCATATTTTAGGCTTTTCATTTACCGGAACTAAATTCTGGCTTTTAAATTCGGTCATTTATGTTTGGACTCTTTGTATGGCTTCCGTCCACTATATAAGGATGGCTTGACTCATTTGTAAGACATGTCTAAGTTGAATCCAAGTGTTGAGAAGGAAAACCCTCTTACTTGGAACAGGCATCACTTCTCCTTCAATCCTCTTAAAGTTCTATCTTGGATCTAGTCTTTGATCCAAGCCTTCATACTCGAGGATCCTTTTGAAGGATCAACCGAACGCTTCCGCATCCATTTCTAAGCTTCCGCCGCTCAAGTCTCAGTTTGATCCAACACGAACAATCAAGAAGAAGTAGTTAAAGTTTCTCCTCGATCTAGGTCGCCCATTATTCTATCATTGATATCAGAGCTCGGGATCGAGGTCAAGTTTCTTTACAAATTTTTTTTTCTTGATCAAATTTATTCAGTGTTCTTTGAGGATCTTCAAGTGTTCTTCGTTGTTCTTCAAAGATCTTCAAGTGTTCTTTAGTGTTCTTCGAAGATCTTCAAGTGTTCTTCGGTGTTCTTCGAAGATTTTCAAGTGTTCTTCGGTATTCTTCGAAGATCTTCAAGTGTTTCTTCATCAGTCATCATGTTCTATGATGATTATGATTCTTATGATGAGGATGAGGATGAGGAATGGTTACCTCCTCCATATCCACTTAAGGCCAAAAAAACCACCCGGAGGTACCGACGGAGAGAATATTTTGAGGATGAGGAATGGTTACCTCCTCCATATCCACCTAAGGACATACAAACCACCCAGAGGTACCAACGGAGAGAATATTTTAAAGATGAGGAATGATTGCCTCCTCCAAATCCACCAAGGCCCAAAGAGACCATCCATGAGTATTAATGGTATCCACATGAACGCCAACAACGTGCTGCCGTATTAGCCAAAGAAAATGCCGCTCTAAAGCATGAGATAGAAGTTATAAGGGTGACAATACTTGCACTAACGATAGTTGCCCAACAAGAAGAGCCTCAAGTGGAGTCACAACCAAGGTGTGAGTTGGTGGTCCAACCGTTGTGTGACGAAGTTGAAGACGAGGAAGATGTCATCATTAAAACATATGCCCCGGTTATTCCAATTCATCTTGTCAATCCGTTATGTGGAGAGTACTTTTAAGATGACAAAGATGAAGCCATCATTGAGAAAGAAGAAATCGTCGACTCCGACAATGGAATAGTGGTGTTGATGGACTACAAATCCGAGTCGTATGATCCGAGGTTTGTCTTTACATTGCCAACTAACTTCCATCTTGGCTTGCCTTTCAACATTTTTAGTGTGCCTCCACCGCTCAAAATCAAGACCATTTGCGGCATAAGAGACAAGTTCCACAACGTCACCACCATGTCAAACTATAAGTTCGAGCCTCCCGATCCGGACTTTTTCCTCTTTATGTTCGACAATCTTGGCGGCACCACTGACCTTTTAAAAGACTACAAGTCCAAGCCACCCGACTCCGACAATGTTCATCCGGTGCTGAATTTTAAGGGTCAAGTTCCCAAAGTACTCCTTCCATTTTTTTGACCGTGCAAACGAGGACGTTTCACATTTAAGAGGAGGAGAATGATACGCCCCCGGATGCCGATGCCATCTGTGTTTCCGTCTAGAAGGACCCGCAACCATTATGAAGACATTTAAATATTTCGGCTATTTAATATTTGGCTTTTTATATTTGGAACTTTAATTCCGGAACTTAATTCCGTGACTTAAATTTCGACCTTTCATATTTTAGGCTTTTCATTTACCGGAACTAAATTCTGGCTTTTAAATTCCGTCATTTATGTTTGGACTCTTTGTATGGCCTCCATCCACTATATAAGGATGACTTGACTCATTTGTAAGACATGTCTAAGTTGAATCCAAGTGTTGAGAAGGAAAACCCTCTTACTTGGAATAGGCATCACTTCTCCTTCAATCCTATTAAAGTTCTATCTTGGATCTAGTCTTTGATCCAAGCCTTCATACTCGAGGATCCTTTTGAAGGATCAACCGAACGCTTCCGCATCCATTTCTAAGCTTCCTCCACTCAAGTCTCAGTTTGATCCAACACGAACGATCAAGAAGAAGTAGTTGAAGTTTCTCCTCGATCTAGGTTGCCCACATTTTCTATCACAACCATTCTACATTGGCGATCTATAGGAACACTGGTCTTGCGCCGATTTTAATGTTAACTTGTCCGTCTAATAAAACCAGGGCTTTACATAAATATGTCACGTATATTAATGTATTATTCGTGTTATGTAGGATTATTAAATATACTTTTAATTATATTTTCTTAGTTAAGTTTCTCACTTGACGAGATAATAAATAAATCTAATTTTAGCATACAAAGGAAAGTTTTTGAAGCTAAAATATATATACTTTTAATTAATGTATTTCTGGTGACTAGTAGAAGAACCAAATATTATACTTGCTTATTTTTCAAGTTAAAATATATATACTTTTAATTAATGTATTTCTCGTTACTAGTAGAAGAACTAAATATTGTACTTGATTTTACTCTTGCAATCTCCGACAATAAAGTTAAGACTTATTATCATTTATGTAATTAAATAACACAAAATTTAGATACATGATGTTCAATCTACTAACTGAGGAAGAAACTCGCTTTCCGAATGTGCAGCGGCTTGCGTCAGTGCTCGAATTTTACATTGCAATTGTGCTTATTTTTTCGGATGTGGGAAATATTGTTGGATGAGTTGGGTAAGTAGGCAACTTATGTAATGGTGTGTACAAACTAGGCCCTTTTTGTTTCTTGTTAACAAACTAGGCCCCTCTATAATTTACAAAAATGATTAATCAAATAAATATGTAGGATTCTATAGATTTGCTGAATAATCCTCTTTCCTAATTATCCGTATTAATTAGCTTAATTGAAGTCATTAAAATTTATTTCAGCCGTTAAATAAGGGAATAGACGTTTGATAATTACCATTCATTAATTGAATATCAATTAGACGATCGTTTGCAGAAGCATTCTGGACGCCATTGCTGCTTTATCCGAGTTTGTGCTATTGTCGTCTTCTATATTGAATCCATGATTTCTCATATGCATTCCTCCTTAATCGTTCGATAGAATTCGATCATATACATAAGGCGCTCATATTCAGAAACATATTGATTGTGTTCTTCCGTTTTTTTCATCCGAAAATCTGGACGCCATTGTTGGTCCTTCTGATCTACTCAGTATTATCGGAAGATATCGAGTATATACACAAGACGGTGGGATTCGACTACATATGTGTGGTAATAATCAATAGATTGCGTATGTACCAGGTAATATGTATTTGTATGTCGTTTTGTGTGTTTTGTTTGAATGTACACCTAATTGTTACTGGGTCGTTGTACAATGAAAAACTAATAGATGTGGGTATGATATGTATTTGTCTTGTGTATTGAATATGTCGTTACGTTATGTGATGTGTATGTAATGTAACATGTTATTGTTATTTATGTATTAGGTATGAGTACTGTATTTGCAACATTCTATTACGGTGGTGCTTGGGAGTTGAAGACTAATGTATGGGAATACATTGGTGATGTTACAAGCAAGCCTCTTGATGTAGATGGATCTTGCACATTTGAGGAATTAATAGATAAGGTTTCAACGCAGTTTGGGATATGTAAGTCCGACTTTGATGTCAAATTATTGTACAAGAATCCATTCAATCCTTCACTCAAGCCATTTGACGTCACCACAACGGTTGATTTGGAAACATTTCTCCAAATAAATGGTCTGCAACAGTTCATGTGGTGTGTGCCAATGTGTGTGACAACAGTAAGTGTTCATAATCCTAACAATGTTGTGACACTGAATGCGGTACATAATGCAGAACAAAATATGAACGAGTATCTGCAACTTGATTTAAGTACGTATTCATCAAATGTGTCGGTGACAGTAGAAGATCTTACGCCGGGTACACACTAGCGATAGTGCCTCGTGTAGATACATATGTACCAGATGTGCACGATTATGAGTTTGCGTTGGAAAAAACATATTCTTCGAAGGTAGAGTTAAAGAATGCTTTGTGTTTGCATTCAATATCCGAATGTTCCCAATATAGGATTGTTAAGTCAAAAATGAAGGCAGTAACAACAAGATGTATTGACGAAGAATGTAAATGGAGGGTTCGTTTCACTAAGCTTGGGGGATCAAGTTATTTTACAATAACAAGATATGTGTCCACACACACATGTTCGTATCACATGAGGAGAGCTGGGAACAGGGAAGCTTCCTATCAAGTAATTGCAGAGAAAGTAAAATCAATGTATGTTGTATATTATAACTGAACCTTATGTTCTTGAATGTAAGTTGTGTACCAATTTGTGTACACAATGTTTATGTAGGTACGGCAACTCGAAGAAGTTACCTTCGGTTAATCAGATAGTCACTGTTATGAAGAGTTTACATCGAATAGATGCTAGTTATTGGAAGTGTTGGAAAGCACAGGAGGCCGTTAAGGACATGATTAGAGGAACTTCAGAAGATAATTATAGCTCCATCCTCGCATATTTGTATATGTTAGAGGAAGTGAACAATGGTACAATTTCTACCCTTGTACTTGATGAGGAGAATCGTTTCAGATATGTATTTGTCGCGTTTGGTCAATCTATCAGAGGATTTGGTGCAATGCGAAAGGTACAATATCTTTTTCTTAACAATATGTAGTAATTTATAATATATTATGTATTTCAAATGTGTACATGTTTTATAAATATGTAGGTTATTACGGTAGATGGCACACATTTAAGTGGGAAATATGGAGGGGTGTTGCTCGTTGTAACTGCGCAAGATGCAAATCAACAAATCTACCCAATTGCTTTTGGTATTGTTGATAGTGAGAATGATGCGTCCTGGGATTTCTTTTTTAATAATTTGAGTCGTATAATTCCGGATAACAAGCAACTTGTGTTTGTTTCTGATCGACATAATTCAATAAAGAAGGGTATTTCAGCGAACTATCGTTTGACATTTCATGGTTACTGTATTTGGCATCTTAAGGGGAACCTACGAAAGCGGACAAGATCGAACCGTATCCTACAAATGTTTATTGAAGGGGCGAAGAAATGCAGAGAATCTGACTACATTGAACTACTTAGGCAAATATCTCTGGTATGTGTTGTTACATCATGGATTCATCTGTTCGTTATGTATATAATATGTATACTTATGTGTATAAATATGTATAGGAAAAGCCGAATGTGGGAGAGTTGCTTACTGAGATGGGGATATCAACGTGGGCTCTTTCATTATCTCTTGGAAAAAGGTATAATATAATGACTAGCAACAACGCCGAATGTGTTAATGGCATAATGAAAGAAGGGAGGTAATATCCAATGTTAGCAATGCTGGATGAAATCAAACAATTTATGTCACGGTGGTTTGCGGAACGCCGTCAAAAATCGCAATCTTGTGTTGATGTTTCCACACCAAAAGTTGAGGCTATCATTCAAAAAAGGTTTGATGAAGCAGGTTCTTACTTTGTGTACACACTTGACGCAGAGAGGATGTAATTTGAGGTAAAAAGGGCGGATGAACATGTCATTGTTTGTTTGCAAATGAAGACTTGTGCCTGCAAAGAGGTTGATATAGAAGAAATACCATGCATACATGCTGTAGCTGCAGCGAAACATGTAGGTATGTGTCCTTCTTATCTTGTAAGTAAATATTATTCCACAAAATATTGGAGGTCTGGATATGCAGAGGTTATTTACCCGGTTCCGAGCAAGTCAGATTGGGATATACCGATATACGTTTCAAATATTGCTTGTGAGCCCCCATTGAAGCGTAAGAGGTGTGGAAGGATGCCAAAGTCCAGATTTCGTGCATCTTGGGAACAAGGTTCTAAGAGAAAATGTAGTTGTTGTGGCTTTAGTGGACACACTAAGAAAACTTGTGTAAATCAGCCGAAATAGCCAAGTTTATTTGTAAATTAAATCAACATTTTACTCCGTATATTTAATGTGTTAGTTTGCTATCAACTTTATAAAAATTTCCTTCTTTATATATATACATACATCGTTTTTTTAAAATATGTATATCACACATACATATATAATTCGTATACTCTATTGTGTTAATAAATGTATAATGTATTTGCGAATCAATATATCCAAAGTCGAATTCAAACGACTTTGTGTACATAATTTATATGCGTATGTGTATGGTTATATGTTATGTACGTAAATTGCAATTGATATGTGTGCTTCAATTTACTAAAAAAATTTATCGACTATGTACATATATATTGCATAAGTTAATAATCTGAATAATTATAACTTTCTAGACTGATTATCTTACTTTATTATGTCATACGAACATGTGCATTGAATATCAAACCGTTATACACAACCATGTGTATATTAGCTAAGGGTCATAATAAAAACAAGCGGTAACATTGGGGTCTAAGTGTTTCGGTTACATAAACCGTTACATAATCAGATGTTTTTCAATTCTCATCAAACCATTCGCGCAAATTAAAACACAAAGCAGTAAAATGGAAGTCTTAGTGTTTGGGTTACATAAACCATTACATAATTGGATGTTTTTCAATCCTCATTGAACCAGTCGCGCCATTCCCGGGTGAACACAACATTTGCCAATTTTTCACTATTTGCTTGAACATATTCATCGCTAATAGCACTCAAATCTTTACGTCCAGACGCTAAGTACTGTATGTACTTTAGAGTGAATATGCCACAGCTTCCCCTGTGTTCAAAAAAGTGCACATAATTACAAAGTATGTAGTATTGTATGGAAACTACATAATTGAAGTACACAGCACGTACCCATCAGCGTTGATGTTCAACCCAGTCTTCCTGATCACCTTTAGTGGACCCTTTAGTCGATCTCCAAGCCTTTTGTGCTTACCATGTACTCCAAGCAGTTTAGGGAGCATAACAGCCATGGGCTCAAGAAGGTTATACAGTTTGTCATCCTTTGTGTAGTGTATCTGTGGATCATAAACATATATGCACCACATACGGAAATCAATTTCAAGAGCAACCCAATGGAATTCTTGGAGGTTGAATGGTGAATATATGACATCAACATCATATAACGCCTTTCGGAACATCTGTGGACTGTCCCTAGAAATAACTTCATGCATGCTTTGATTGAAACTTTGCTTCGATTCTTTAATAGTAAGATGCTTTTCAAATACTGTACGGTTGTATGCCCTAGACCAAACAGATGAAAGCATAGCAATCTTGGCGAATCGTTCAGGGTTTTCAACAATGCTCTTTCGCATGTTCATAATGATCTCATCAATAGCCTGTGGAAAATAAATTTACGGGTTCAAGCATAACTACACATATTCTGTATATATATATAACTAAGTTGTACATATGAGTAGTTACATGTTGATTCAAGGCAACAGCAGTTACATATTGATCTCAGCAAGAGCAATTGCAAGATGAAAATATGAACAGTTACATAGTGAACTCAACAAGAGCAGTTACATAATGCTATCATCAATAAACATGTGATAAAAAAATACTTACGGGGTCAACATACTTATACATATTCTATGTGTAAAAGTAAAAAATGTGTACATATTAGCAGTTGCATATTGATCTAATTCAATATTCTACGGCAAAACATAAATATTGTAATCACATTATTTATACATTTTTTGTGTATAAATGTAAGCAAATTGTACATCATGCGCATGTACATATCTGAATAATTCAATATGTATCGACTGTGTATATATATGTATTGATTATGTGTATATACCTCGTCTTTAATCCAGCCGCTTTGTTTCAGTATGTCCTGTATTGATGCTCTGGATATGTTCTTAATATAACCCCGAATCATACCTTGATCGTCTTTGTTCTTCACCCAGTTATACAGTTTTTGACGCTCAGCTGTTTGTAACAAGCTTATTGGTGGTTCTTTCGAAAGTTTCACGTTTTTCCTGAATGGGGTACGCTTGTATTTACTATCTTTTGGAACCCTTAGTCCAACTCTTTGAACAGGCTCTATTACATTAACGCCTTGTTTTAACAAAATGATAAACAGACATTACATATTTTTATAATATGTCATATGTAGAGTACCATATTCAGTTACATAAATATACATATACATTAGATATTCTACAATGTTTTTGGATTATAGGCTACACACTTGTGTTGTTCATACCTCGCTCGACCCACCACCTATTTCTTGAACAGAAACATCATCTGCAGTCTTTTTTGGAGAAGCAGCAGCACTCTTTTCAGTTGGGGCATTCCCTCTTGTATCAGCTGATTGGGCTATAAGTTCTTTGACAAGATTTTTTATTTTATTCTCGGTCCTCTTGCTTGCCATGTACACAGTTGTGTCTATCTTATCATATAGCGTTCCAAGATCCTTTGAATATGTTGTCAAATCATCAATCATAATTCTTTACTGTTCAACCTTGTCTGCAAATAACTTTCTGATCCCGTTCAATTGATTCCAATTTCTCCATTATTTTTGCAACCCACTCCGCCTGAGTTGCTTCCATTTTGAGAGTTCAAGAAATAAAGTATTTACATAATTGAAAAACATGGAAAATATTATTTACATTTTGAATCATATATATATGTTTTGCCATGTTTCTAGTTTATGTATTAATTTATGTACATTGTAAAACTAACCTTGGGCTATCCGAAATCTTTGCCTCTGTTTTTTCAACACACTTCTCCTTCTTTCCTTCGGGTTCTTTATCAGGAGTTGCATCTATCGTTTCTGCAGATAGGGAGTCCTTGTTCTTGTTCGTCCTCTTTGACGATCTACATGACGTTTAATATATGTATTATCAACTACATATATTCTGGATTTATAAAAAAAAAACTTGTTTTAATTAAAGTGACAACCTGAGATGCTTGATACTTGGACTAGTGTTTTCTGCTTTCCTTTTCCCCTTCATCTTTTCCACAACTTTCACCTCCAATTTTTGTTTTTCTGTGTACACAAATTATATGTTCAGTACACTCATTTAATATGTAATCAATAAGTAAATTATTTAACTTACTAGGTGGATCAACAAAGTCATCAGCATCTTCATCATCCTTCGTATTTGATATGTTTCTAATCTTTATTTTTGGTACAATAGGACTACATAACCAAAACCTATCAATAAATATGTCTAACTGTTATCTACATAAAACAATATAATGTACAAAATCAGTACATAACGTACCTAAATTCTTTTTCCTTCTCGTGCACAATATTTGCCCTTGTAATTATTAAGTCAAACTTTTCAAATCCAGCTTCAAACAAGAAATCAATCCTCTCATCTTCTCCCTCTTTTGTCACCCACCTATCGATGTCATCCAATTCACTGAGTCCTTGGACTGTTTTTATTTCCTTCTTTTCAAGGGTATTTATAATACCCTTAATGTCTGCATACCCAGGGAACGGCTTACCCCCTTTACCAGACTTTGATACCCAACGTAGGCACAAAGGTGATGCATTTTCATTTACTAAGCTTGCGAATACCCTTGCAAGCTTTAGAATTGAATGGAAAGCAAATATCTGTATAATATGTCATACAAACATAAAATATTTATGCACAATTATATATTTTATGATTATGTATGAAAATATGTGGATATGCCCTACATTTCTAACTCATAACTACTGGATGAAAATCATAAAAAAAAATTCTATATGTACATACTTACATCATAATTATGTGGGGTTATACTGTATTTTCAATGCACAATTTCTGGTTGCTTAACTGGAAAGTTCATTTGCAAATAAACACCAATCATATTTACACATACCTGAAGCGCAAGTGGAAACCTTCCAATGTTGTAGCCACCGTTGTTCCTATCTTTTCCAGCCTCACAGGATTGAAGGAACTTCTTAGTCTGTACGAAAGCTAATCTACCCCATGGAAACGAGTTAAAAAGGTTCATATCATTTACCATGTTGATCGTTTGCTAGTTGATTTGGGTTTTCCTGTCTTTGGCCACAACAACACATTCAATGAAAAGGATGAGGGTCATTCTGTATTTGAATGGGGACTCCTTGGGTTCTTTCATGTATCTTTCTTCCAGATCTTTAGTTGAGCATCGTTCTACACCAACAACAGCTTTCATGTCGACATCGGGTGTTTCATCGTATGATTCAAAGAAATCCTCCTCGCAGTTAAGCCCCGTTATTTCTTCAAACTCCTTGATTCCAAACCTTAGCAGTACATCTTTGACTCCAAACCACATAGAGTGTTGTCTCCTTGTTTGAACCTCCCTCATCAACATGAAGTGTATGATCTGGTTTGACATTTTCAGTCGTGTGCTCATTTCAATTATTGGGTCAAATAGCCCATTCTTCATTCTTTTGTTTTCTGAATCAGACACCCCGTCAAGTATCAATGGTATAAGCCGGAGTCGACTAAAGCTGTTAATACGAGCCATTCGAGGGGATTCATTTTCCACCTATCGGTAGGTGAACTGTAAAGGTAAATATAATATGTTGTAATATATTAGTACATTAAACAAAAAAAATGAATATTATGTAGTCTACAATATTTTGACAAACCTTCAGTTGAGGATTATCTTCCCTATTCATTGTTGCGACATCCTGGGTGTATGTACCTTCCATTCCCTGTTCATAATTTGACTGATCAGCACATTTGTATGTGTATATGTAATACATATAATGATAAACTCACAAATATGTGCTGCCTATTACATATTGAAGTATATTACCTGTGTACAAGCAACTGTTTTCGAAAACCTGTATATATGATATCATAATATTTGTATATATTTAAACATATTGCATTTTTCCATCAACTTGTGTATATTATTAATACATATGATGTCAGTTACATAAATATGTGCTTACTCATGTACTAATCAGTAGCTTTTTTTTGTTTGTGAAAAAACTTATGATTCTAACAACATATAACATGACATTTTTCATAAATATGTGCTTACTGATGTCTGTTATGCATATGATGTATGATAGTCTCATGCTTGTTTACTGTTACATGATTACAATTATAACATTACATTTGACTACTTATGGATCTATACATTTATCTAACGAGCTACAACTGATTAATAACTACATAATGAAGACATTTGGATACCTGCTTGAAAGGACCAGCCCCAGAAGTATGATGTTCTTTCCTCATGTGGGGCTTAATGGCCATTTGCTTTTTTCTTGCCATAGTGTTTGTACTATCAATGAACTAGTACGATTAGTTGATTTTGTAACTTACATTGTATGCTATATGTACATATTGTAAATACATAATTTGTATGCCTATTACGAGCTATAAACGTAACACATTCATGTATGATATTTCATAAACATTTGCACTGATGTGTACCGAAAATGATGCTTGTCTATATATTTGGTTAGTATTTCACTTCATAATCAATTTGCCTTTTTGATATGTATACATATTCTACATGTATCCAGTAGAAATTTTCTAAATAATATGTATATATTAGCTATTGTTCAGTACAATGAAACCGACATGCATCAACAAACAATCAACACTTATTCATTTTCGCATCAAATTCTAACAACTATGAGGCACATATTAGACATAATTGGTACATATGGCTATAATTTTGATATAAGCATGTATCACATTTGTGTGTATCATAACAATATAACATGATATGTAGATTTTCTCTATATATGTGAACATCTAACTGACATGCAACTTCGTCAATACATTTGGATTCTCATAACCAGATATCACAATAACAGATCTGGGCATATACTGAGTACTTAGATGAAGGAATGAAACAAATGAATATTACTCTATCTTTGCATATTTTGTTTACATATTAAGACAATCAATCTCCATAGAAACAGAACATTTTCACAGATTACTTTCAATGTTAACCTTTTTGTGATTTATGGAAGACAATAGTCAAATTAGTGTTTGATTTGTAAAAATCTGGTACATAATCGAAGAATAGGTTGCAATAAACTTCACTTCGAACTAAAAAATGTACCTTTTGGTAATTTATGTAAGCCGATACTCTGAATAGGTCTTCAGCTATCTTCAACGGTCTTCAATGGCGATATGCGTATACTGAGTGTATACTATCCTTCAATGGAGCATGAAATAAACGCTTATAAGTATCGCCTTAACTGGATAAGTAGATGTAAACGAAATGTGTATGTGAAGACGATACCTTGAATCGAACATGCTGAGAGTTCTCCAGAGAAGATTTGGACCTGGAATCGCCTAAAATGGAGAAGAAATAGTAAAGTAACCGGCGATTGGAATACGTGATGATGTGTTTGATTGATGGATGTACTCTCTCTCATAGAGGTTGCAGATGACGCGATATTCTTGGTGATTACGGTTTCCTTTTTTAAAAAATTTTATTGTTTAATTAAGACACGTTTTGATTACGGTTTTATTAAACTGCTCATCCAACTCTCCTATTTTATCTCCTCTTTATTTTATTTTATCTTTATTTATTTGGTTAATAATCCTAGGGGCCTAGTTAATCTACACTAATCAAAAAGGGCCCTAAATCACCAATTTTCTCAATATTGTTTGTGCCCACGGATTCCGATTGTGCCCAACCATCCTACATTGGCGATATCTGGGAAAGCTCGTCTTGTGCCGATTTTAACATTAACTTGTCCTTCTATTAAAACCAGAGTTTTAAAAAATAATATGTCACGTATATTAATGTATTAATTGTGTCATGTAGGACTATTAAATATACTTTTAATTATATATTTTTAAATTAAGTTTCTCACTTCACGAGATAATAAATTTATCTAATTTTAACGTATAAAAAGTTTTTCAAGAAAAAGTATATATACTTTTAGTTAATATATTTCTCGTGACTAGTAGAAGAACCAAATATTGTACATGATTTTGATCCTGCAATCACTCCGACAATAAAGTTAAGACTTCTAACCAATTCTGTAATTAAGTAAGACAAAAACTAGATACATGACGTTCAATCTACCAACTGAGGAAAAAACTCACATTCCAGTACACAACGGCTTGCACCGTTGCTCGAATTTTACACTGAAATTATGCTTATTTTTTTGTATGTGGGAATGATTGTTTTTGTCGGCGGAATCCAATTGTATCTAACCATCCTACATTGACGATCTTTGGGAACGCTCGTCTTGTGCCGTTGAACTTCAAGTTACATCAGCAAATGACAGATCTAACGTCGTGTAAATAGCAAGCCTCTCTTAAAAAAAGAATATTTTATAGACAACAAGTGACACATACTTTATTGGAAAATTCCCACATTCTTTAATAATTTTAGGAGGTGTGTTGGTACCCTTATAAATAGTGATCTTGTTTCTATCGGAACTTGTGTATATTGGTGACTCAAATTTAAATTTGCTACTTCTTGTCCTATTCTCACTAATTGCATTGCCAAAATGTCAATTATAGTACATGTCCGTTGTTGGGAAAAACCTGAAATAGTTGTCAAGTCCTCATTCTAGTGTTGTTGTATTATTTTTTTAATATATATTTTACCGTCAACTTATACGTCGATTAAAAATAGTATTTTTTCCCTCCCACTCAACGTATAATCGATAGATTCCTAGCGGATTTAAATGTAGTGAAACGAACAAAATAATTTACGTATTATAGAAACAAAATGCATAAGAAGCTGGAATAGCTCAGTTGGCTAGAGCGTGCGTTCTTATATTATTTTTGAAACTGTGTTTTCTCTCATGTTTAAAGAACAAATGTTCTCTTATTAGTATAAATTTATAATTTATATATATTATTTATTTATATAATGTTTTAAAAATATTATATATATATATATATATATATATATATATATATAGATTTTAGTTCCAGTGAGGAGAAGGCTTGTGGATAGGAATTAGGAGGCGTGTGAGCCATTGGATGAGATTATAATCAACGGCTCACACACACTCGTCATTAATGGCATTTTGGTAAATAGAGTTAAAATTTGGCAAATGTTAAAAAATAGGCTTCCGACTTTGTTCCATGCTACTCCTCACTCGCACGACGCATCCATTCTTCTTCTCTGTTTGACTTCTTTTGCTCCTTGGCGCTTAACAACAAAATCATATAGGATTTCCTCCGGTTTTCATTGGAACAATGGTTAAATCAAAGAGAAACGATGATTCAGGTATGTTTTTTTGTTCAATTTGTACTCCTAATTTTAGGTTTTTACTCCTTAGATTTAGGGTTGGTTACCTTTGATTTTGTGCTTGAAATTAAATTTGTTCGTTTTATTGTTGTATTTGATAGTTTTGATTGCGAAAATGCGTGTATATACATATGTTGAATCGGTCTAAGTCCTCCAGTTGCATAATCTATATGTTGCTTCTAATATGCATGCAAACTGTTTGATAAAATGTCTCATAGAAAATATAAATATTAAAAACATGTGGTTAATACGTACCTAAAACTTATTTTGAAATAATTTAGTATGTTTTTAAAAGCACAACTTGATAAATTCTGAACTAGAGCTTGAATAGCTTCCAAAATGAGTCCCTGAGGAGATAAGAATCTACTGTTATATTTGATCAGGTTAACATCATTGATGTAATCAGATTTCACCTCAATACATTCCAACCCTCTTCTATTGATTACAAAAAACCTTTTCTAGCCAAGAGTTCAACAATAAGATGATCCATTGTACAATCTTTCTTAATTTTTATATGGTCAATAGGTGGCTTAGTCCACTAGGTATGAGAGAGGATAGGGATATATAAATTGAGTAGCTAGGTATGTACGTGGTGAATGGTGATTACTAGGAGGAGGGCATGTCTAACACTATATCCGTGAATTCATTCTTATTTCTCCTTTGAAAAGAGAGATGTTAGGGAGATGAGGTAATAAGAACTCGTCTACTTGCTTGGACACATCCATTTCACCTTACCAAATTAGGGTAAAGCTCACGCAATGTTGGATATATGAAAATACTGAAGCTTTTGGTTCTTTATAATTGATCTTATAATGTTGGTTATTTGTAAATACTTGAGCTTTTGTTCTTTACATGGTTGAAGTATTCACATTTTTATTTACATTGTCTTTTTATATTATTTTTCAGATACACTTGCATCTTTCCTACAAACAAGAGGGAAGAAACAAAAAGTACTACAAGATTATGAATCCGATGAGGATTTTTCTGAACATGAGGATGATGTGGGCTCTTAACTGAAGAGGATTTAGATCTTGATAATGAACAAAACGTTTTTATTGCATATATGTCTCTTTTGTCATATTTACATATGTTGGTGCTCAAATTATAAGAGATTGATTCCATGAGTAGCCCTCCTATGATCGTCACTTCAAAAGTACAATTAGAGAATGCATGTATGGACTAAGATATTTGTCATTATTTTATTAATCGGTGTTCATACTTTTATATGCCATTGTTCATACTTTTATGTTCAATTGTTCATATTTATATCAATCGGTGTTCATACTTTTATATAGTCAGGTGATTGTTCATACTATGGTTTGAAACTATGGTTCTTGTAAATTAAACATCGGACTATTTTCAACAAATACACAACAAAGGATAAAATTGTTAAAACGGAAATTATGGTTTGAAACTATAAATTAAACATGTTTTTATTAATCGATGTTCATACTTTTATAGACCATTATTCATGTTTTTATAAATTGGTGTTCATACTTTTATACAGTCAGTTGATTGTTCATACTATGGTTCAAAACTATGGTTATTGTAAATTAAACATCAGGCTATTTTCAACAAATATACAACAAAGGGTAAAATTGTTAAAATGGAAGTTATGGTTCAAAACTATAAATTAAACATGTTTTTATTAATCGGTGTTCATACTTTTATAGGTCATTGTTCATACTTTTATGCTCCATTGTTCATGTTTTTATTACTCGGGGTTCATAGTTTTATATAGTCATCTATTGTTCATATTATGGATCAAAACTATGGTTTTTGTAAATTAAACATCAGGCTATTTTCAATAAATACACAACAGAGGGCAAAATTGTTAAAACGGAAGTTATGGTTCGAAATTATGGTTATTGAGTAAACCACGACTTCTTACTCAAGTTAAACTCTGATGCCAATGCAACCCATTTTTCTTCAAATTCTTCACATTCAATTCTCTCATTCCACACAACACTGCTTAATTTTGATCGACCGAAAATTAGGTGAATGTTTATGTTCTGGACTATATTTTTTTGACACATTTGGCATAATGTGCCACATGCAATACCGATGACGAGTGGACATAAAAAAACTTTTAGCATCTATTTTCATTACAAGATCTTGATCAATCACCAAAACCCTAGGTGCATGCCCCATAGCTTCCTTAAAGCTTCCAAAAAGTCATTCATATGAGCTTACATCCTCCTATGGTAAAAGAGCATCCCCAAATATCACACATTTTTTAGGGTTGTCCAAACTAGTGAAAGGGGAAAAATCCATGTCATATCTGAAAAATACAAACAACACACATTAATGATAACAATAGTTTATTTCCTACAAAGAGGATGTTCATAAAAACTAAGGTTATTGTTCATATTTATACATGCTTGTTTGTTCGGTAGGTGGGGTCAAACAAAACAACATCTCCATATATATATATATCATAATTTTTCAAAATTGGGTCAATCTAGAATATTCTTGTTAGTTGATCATTCTCATCAACATCATACCTAAAGTAAAACACAATACTAACCTCTTGCTTCTTGAACAATATGTCTATCATCAATTGGACATCACATCCACTAAGGTAAGCCAAAAGATCTCTTTTGAAGTTTAAAACTCTGTAGCTGTTGCACCTATGTTTTGATAACCCTCAACAAACTCTTTGAAAACCTTATGACTCCTTGTTGACCCAATCTTTGCTATTCCAAAATTGAGAACAAAGTTTTTAAGACCAATGTCCATTTTCTCAATTAGTTTTGACAAATTGTTTCATTGTAGGAGTTAACAACATAGCATGATTATGAGCTTCATGAACCCACTTCATAAAATATTTTCCACCCTCCATACTCCTGCGTTACAACCACATCGATTGAAAGTTGTCTTCTTTCTGTCTGTACTATGTTTGCCATTTTTTTACCTTCTCTTGTGCATACAAAATACTTACTCAACACAACGTTGTTGGGTTTGTGATTACGTGATACATAAATCTCAAATCCAAAAACAGAGGGCCTATAGAAGAACTCAGCTTCCTCCACACTTAAAAATCGCTTACCAATATGTGGCTATAAGGCATCATCACAAACTGGAACTCAATTGGTTGAGTTATTTAAAGTTACTTGTATAATAGTGTCACCTTCATCACATTAGGCATTCACCCTCAATCCCGACACAATGATTGGTGATGATTGCGTACCCAACGTCCCTAAATCTATAAAGCAATGTAAAATATACTAGTGTAAGTTCATACTTTGTATTCATCGGTGTTCATACTTTTATACGTCATTGTTCATGTTTTTATTCATCGGTGTTCATACTTTTTATGCCATTGTTCATGTAAATATTATTGACTATTTTTCTATGAGGCATTTTGTCGAACAGTTGGCGTGCACACTAAAAAGAGCATATAGATTGCTCAATTGGAGCTATTAGACCAATTCAACATATGTATATATATGTATTTTCTCAAACAAACCAATCAAACACAAAAATGATTCAAACAAATTTAATTTTAAAAACAAACATCAATCATAATCAAACATAAACCTTAAAATATAAACCTAATCTATAAGAGTATAAATTAGAAGAAATAATACCTGAATCGTCTTGTATTCTCTTTGATTTCACCAATTTCATGTAATCAATCTCTGATTTGGTTTAAAGTCGGACAAATATGAGGCTTGTGTGTATCGGCAAGAGAGAGGGGCTCACAATGTGGGATGAAAATGGTGAGGGAGGGTTAAACGTATTTTTCAATGTCTAATTTTCTTCTTTTCCACCATTATGTAATTACTAAAATGCCATTAATGATAAGTGTGTGGGAGGCGTTGATTTAAATCTCATCCAATGGCTCACGGGCCTCCTAATTCCTATCCACAAGCCTTCTCCTCACCGGAACTGACCCCTATATATATATATATATATATATATATATATATATATATATATATATATATATATATATATATATATATATATTAGAGGAGACGGGAGGAGCTACCCATTTTTGGGCAGGATTTATGTCCACCCCTAATTTTATTCAAAATAAACCATCTCTGGTCGAAAGCTTCGTGTTTTTTCATTTCCAGCTATCAATGAGAAGTGCATAGAGAGCTTCTTCCAGTAGTTGAGGAGATACCCATTTTTTTCAAATCCTGTCGAAATCGGGACGGAAGCAGCACTTAGTCAAAATAAATCATATCTTGTCGAAAGCTTCATGTTAGTCATTTCTAGCTATCAACGAGAAGTGCATACAGAGCTTCTTCCACTCATTGAGGAATGCCAAAAAGTCTTCTACCGATTCATTTCTTAACGTGGTTTGACATTAATATTAATGCATGTAAGTTCAGTGGCATAGCCAGGAACACTATTCAAAGGGGGCACAATTTTTTTTAAATAAATTATAAAACTAATTAAGCAGTAAAAAGGTAGTTAAAAAATAAAAAGTTGTATGAAACAAGCCATCAACTGAGCTACTCAATTCATCAACCGGCCACTGTCCATGCCAACCCCCTAGTTATGCCTCAGAGTAAGATTACGAGAGCTTGCATAATTTTACACAATATAATTGTCGAAAATAACCAAATAAATTACAATGAAATTTCTCAATTTGATGAAGAAGAAATCAGAGAAACTAAACCAGCCTATAACTCGAAATGAACGTACTCAACCTCGACCGAAGGATATGGGCAACTTTATCGGGATAAGGGTACTGGGTACACTCCCGTCCTGAACTAAATTTCATTTTAATTATGATCACCGGGTATTTCACCCGGACTATTCCATAGTCCCCGAATGAACCCTATCAAGTTTGATAGAAAAGACGCAACTATTTGTAGTTCAGCACCTCTCAAAATATTTGGAACAAGAGCTCTACATTATTACACAAACCGGATGATAAAAGTTTACACAAGCCGGCTTCCATAGTCTCCCGTAATATGAGTCCATAGCATAGAAACAAAATACATCTGCAGCAGTATCCATTTCCCCCGACAAAATGTGGGGAAACAATTATACTCTTCCCAAAACAAGCACTACTTACTAAACCCTTCTTGGCCACCGCCACTCTCACCGGGATCCCTACTTCCACCAGCATCCGTCGCCCCTACGATCCCAAGACACAACGCCTCGGCTAGCGGCCCACCAGGAGCCGAAGAGCCCATCCACGAGTACCTCTCCCCGCCACTACCACCACCACCCTTGTCCGGTTCAAACAGGCCCATCCCGAGCCGCGCCTCTTCGCTGCTATCCTCGGTCCCACCGCCAGACATCGATAGGGTGAGCAGACTACTACTACTACCTGAATCAACTGCCTTGCCTGTGAGTACCATTCCATCAGACTTGGATCCCATGGCCCAGGCATCCAGAAATTGTCTGGGCAAAGTTGCAGACTGATTTTGGTCATTGCCCATGAATAAATTACTTGTTCTTGTAGGATTCATTTGGTCCAGCTCAGTTTGTGGGAAGAAAAGAGAAGCACTTGTCTCTTCATCATTATGAGCTTCCCTTTTCATAAACCATTCTGGGAACCTGCAAGTTCTTTTTTATTGGTCTTGGGATGGAAAACAACATTTATTTACTCCACAACAAACAACGCCTTAACTGTAATACAGCAGACCTCAGAAATCACCCCATGCTTATCCCCCACAGTCATTGCAGGCAAAATTAATTAAAAACAAAGATTTAACCCACCTGGATTGGCCGCTTTGGGATGGATTTTGAGGCAAGAACATAGATGGAGATGAGTGATGAAGGAAAGATGGCTTCAAATTCATATTTGCAGGGTTTACTGAAGTTGAAGATGGTGATGATGATGTTTCCACGAGCTTTCTTGAACGGGAAGGGCGACCTTTGTGTGAATGTCTTTCACAATACTTTTGATCAGGAGCTACATCTCTAGAACACCTCCATTTCTTCCCATCTGTTCTTCTACATCTCCATGGCTCTGCATCTTTGCTCCCAATTGTATACCTCAAATCCAATCCACTCTTCCCTCCGTTACTTCCGTGATCTAATCATCAAATTAAAGCCACCCATCAAACCAAAACTAATAATTTCACTTACAGAAATATAATTATTCATTCTTACCATTGGATTGATAAAGGCGAGATTGGTATTTGAAAGTGATTGGAATGAGAAGCTCTGGAGGTACAGGGATGGAAGCTGCCATGTATTTGTAGATAATGGTCTGTCTCTCAAGCTCTTGTCTTTGTGAAGCTGTGAAAACCCTAGCCGTTTCTCCTCCTCCTCCTAACCCCATCAAAGATCCACCTGAAAGAAGAGAATAGACAAGGATAATTTATTGCCAAAAAAGATGACACCTTTTTTAGCCTTTCTATCCTTCAGAAATCATCAGAATGGACCCCAACAGAGAAAAATAATGTTGTTAAAAAGGTCAGAGCTTTCTTTACCCTGTTGTGATTTGATAGAGGAAGGATCAAAAGAAGCAGAAGATCTTTGCACAGCAGAAGCAATACTTGAACGAACTACATGACCGTACCCAGTACTGCTGCTAGGATAAGTTGTTGTGGAGACACCAGAAGACATGGCTCCCAGATTTCCGATTCCGCCGCCGGAAACACCAGAAGAACCACCAGGTGAGCTGCTACCCTGGTCATCAGAAAGCCTAGCAAATTTTGAGCCGCTTTCTTCATCATGGGTATGGTGATCATGATGATGATGATTACCCATCATCATCATCTTCAAGCCCAACCCAAAATCACAGTCTGTTGCATCCCCTTTATCCACGACAAATCCACCTCTGTTCCCACTTCCCATTTCACAATAAAAAAAGAAGAAAGAAATCAAACAGCAGAAGAGCAGAGAAATAAGCAAGTAAAAGAAAAATCTATTATGTGAGTGTTTAGATGTGGTGGGCGGTGGGTGCCGCCATTGGAAGGAGCTTATGAAGAAAGAAGGGATTCAATTGTTTGGATTATGATGTGGTTCAAACATTCGTCCTAGATAAGACAAGAAGCAACCCAGAAGGTTTTCTTCGGCTTTAAGTTTTTTCCAAATTTAATTTCAAAAAATGGGTGCAGAGATTTAATTCGTTGTGTCATATGATAGGAATACTTTAATTAAAAAAATAGCACCGTTAGGGCAACAAATGGAAGAAAGGATAGCAGTAATAAGAAGCTACGTAGGCAGCTAGGGTATAGGTAGCCGCTTGATTTGATTGGACCTTCATCTTAGAAGTTGAATGTACATTTTGAAGCCATCTATCTACCCGTACAAAAGTGAACTATCATTTCTTCAATGCCAACTTTGGCTTAAATTTAGCTTCTTCGCAATCGGCTTATAAAGTTTACAATTTCGTCCTCTTCGTTTTGTATGATGGGCAAACCGCGCGTCCGAAGGTGATTTGATTTGTTATGTACGTAAGGTAAGGTGAGAGTCGGGAATATTGGTATATCGACAAGTGAAACCGAGCTAAAATATAATGTGATAAAATCGAGATTGAGTCCAAACTGAACCGAGACTAATACAAAATCAAGACCGAGCCCTAATCGAGTACAGTAAAAAAAATAAAGAAGTTTTTTGCACATACACATAGCATTTTATTCTATCTCTTAAAATTATTGTTCTCTTGTACCAAGTTTTAGGGTGGTGGTACGAGAAATGACATGTAGACCGTGACAAATTTAGTGCATAATATTGATTTTTTTTAAAAAGTTTATGTTCTATATGTTCTATATTTTACATGAGGAAGAATCGGATTGTTTTTATCTGATCAAAATTTGTGCTCTTTCTAATATTTTGAAAGATATTGTGTTTTTTTTATTGAATTTTGATTATCAATCTCGCATTTTTTTTTGTGTAAATGTGTATGTCTCCCCTTTTTAACGGTTGATAATGCAATGTAAATTTGTCTGTGTATAAATCAAGGTTTATGTAAGTATAAAATTACTTTATCAAGCGTTTGTGATTTAGATTTGTTTATTGTTCGCGAAACAATGTTTAATTGGAAATTGTTTTCTTTGGAATGCAAATGCTTACTTTATAGTCGATGGTTTTAGTGTTATTCCCGAGATAAATGTTTGTTTGTTTTTATAGTAACATGTTGTTATTTCCAGCTGTATTATATTTCTGTGAAAATTTTTACATAGTAGTCTCGTACTGTTACACAATCCATTTGTGGGGTCTGTGTTTCATAATAATATTACTGGACAATTTTGTTTAAGAACTAGAAGATTTGGACTCATTCCTGCAGGTTGTAGTGTGTTTAAAAACTCAAATGAATATATGTTACACGTGTCATCTATCACGGAGTCAAAGCTGGTATATGTTTTAGGTAATCTTGGAAAATTAGTTATTAATGATTAATTAATGTAGTCAACGTCTATGTTTTTTTGGCGTTAAAATAATTCTTTTAGCGAAAATGTCGTTGTTTACAGAATTTGTTTTCATTTGTGGGATGGTATTTATTAATATATATGTAGGAGTGTCTCTGTTAGCATGAAATATTGTGATATTTTAGGCACGTTTTCTAAGTGTATTTGATTCATATTGATAGTCTCTGATTTAGCATTGTTGCATTTGTGAGCTAGTTTGCCTATATTATCGATATGGATGTCTACACTAGCTTTATGTTGATTATAGGTGATTAAGAGCCATTTCCGAACGGAATCGAGCAAAGATGAGTTGATTGAGTATGTCCATGGATTGAGGGCATTCTTAGGAGCAAAATGGATGTCAACTTCAGGAATGCACGAGGCTAGAGAAGAATCACGTTCTTGCCCTAAACCACGGTCTAAAATACGGCCGTATTACAAACCACGTTCAGTTCCACGGCCGTGGAACCCTGCAGGAGAAGCGTGATTCATTCCAGAAGCTTTTACGGTCGTGGAATCCATGGTTCAAACCGTGTTGATTTCCACGCTCTAAATTACGGTCGTGGAACCTTCCACGACCGTGATCTTGGCGATCTTTTTCGCCACATTTTGAAGCCACGATCTTTTGAAGATTGGGCCGGGCCGATATTTTATCTTGCCCTATAAAAAGACGGACGAAGGGAGATTCCGTCATCCCCGCTTAGACGCACTTTGCGACCTAGCTTTAGAGTTACGCTTGCACCTTCACTTTGGAGACTTTGGCGGTTCTTGCAAAAGACGTATTTTCCCCTTTTCCTTAGAGTTGCCCTAATCTCGCACTTTTTGTGGAGATTGCTGTGGAGATTTCCGGATTGACGGAAGATCGAAGTTTTTGGAAGATTGTTGCAAGAAGATTTCTCTTCTTGTTTAGGTTTGATTTAGAAGACGGATTGACATCCCGTTCTTCCTTCTTTCCTAAGATTGTGTTTGTTTGCTTTATTCTGAACCTATTGACAACATTCGTTCTTGATGGTGACATTGAGATTGGTTTGAAGTTTATTGAAAGTTTTCGGAAGTTTTCATCTTTCAATCTTTTAATCTTTGAATTTGATATCATAATGATGATTGTTGGCTAAAAACCCTTAACAATTCTAGGGTGAAGGGTTGATAGTTGTGGCTTAGATAATGATAGATCGATCGTAAACAGATTGGACCCTGAGAGTTAGAGAAATATCGTCGACACCCTAAATTACGGTCTGTTCTTAGGTTTCCACGGCCGTGGAACCTCAAGAACTACCCGTAATTTCCCTTAAGTTTACGAACCTGCTTTTACTTTAATCCTAAGTTAAAGATTTGCTTTAACTTAGTTTAGGCTTGCCTTTTCTAGGTGGTAGTGAAGCCTCAACAACCTCTACCTCGATTGTGAGTGTCACAACCGTAATCGGTTAAGTTAGTCTTGATCCTTGGATTACAAGTTTGGGTATTTGACATTAATTCTTGCCTTTAGAAACCTTCTATATTGAAGCCTCAACAACCTGTATAGAGAGTGTCTTGTAGGTGAGTCACACAAGGTTTTTGGAACTTCACCGTACGATTACCTTACATTAGCATACATTTGCATATCTCAACTCTGTCCTTATATCATTAGTATATCTTGAATCGATTGCCACAGCTGGATACTTGGATCTTTAGGATTGTTGTTTTCCCAATAATTTGCAAAGCTCTTATATTCACTTGCTTGATAACCTACGATCGAATTTATTCTCCCCAAATCCTTGTGTTCGATACTCTGGAATACTTGCTAATCTACGCCGATCCGTACACTGCGGGTTCGCTTGCTTGATTCTAGTTTTATAAATTTAAAGCTTATTTGCACGCACGTTTAGGGGCGAACAAGTTTTTGGCGCCGTTGCCGGGGATTTGGTTTAGACCGAATTCGGTAGCCGGTTGTCAAGCTTGGGAGCTTGCTCTCGTTATTTGATATTTCTTTGAGTGCATGCGCAGGTCTAGGAACACCGAAGACCTCTTACCTCTTGATCAAGAGCTTGAGAGAACTTTAAGGCAAAAGCGCAAGGAAAAGAAGATGGCTGAAGAACACGAACGTGATCTTCAAACGGAGTTGGCGGAGAAGGAAGCTCAACTCCAATGGAATGAGAACATCCGCCGGGATGAAATGGATCGTCATCAATCTCAAGTCAACAATCTACAAGATATGATTTTCCAAATGAGGATAGAACTAAGCGACCTTAAGAATAAGGGAAGCAAGAAATCCTCAAGAAGGACATCAAGATCTAGAAGAAGAGGTCACTCATCCGCTGATGATAGTGATTCCTCCATGCCACCGCTAGAGGAGATTGATCCCACGATCAATGTGAATCCTTTCCATCCACGGGGAGCTGCTAATCGTCGTGTTCCACCTAGGAATGCAAGGATCGAACGTGTAGATAGTGAGCCAAGAACTCTTGGCCAGCGGATGGATCAAACACAACAACCGCGCCGTTTGGGCGTGAATTTCGATGCTGAAGATGTGCAAGGGTTTAGCTTCAACCCTCAAGTTATTACTCTTGTTCGCCAAAACCAATTTGGCGGAACAAGCGCTGAATCTCCACACCAACACTTGCAAAACTTCGAGTGTATGATGGAGACAATGAGACCGAAGAGTGCTACTGCCAACAACTATAAGCTCAAGCCTTTCTTCTTCTCCTTGAAGGGGAAAGCGTTGTCTTGGTACCAAGCTCTTCCTAGGGGGAAACTAGACACATGGGAAGACCTTTCCGCGGAGTTCCTCACCAAATTCTTTCCGTCATCTAAAACGGCGGAACTTAGAGGTAAGATCAATGCATTTTCCATGAGATCTAACGAAAGCTTGTTTCAATCATGGGAAAGGTTTCAAGACTTGTTATTGGATTGCCCTCATCATGGCATATCCAAACTTGCATTGCTGGAGATTTACTATATGGGGCTGGATGCGGGGACGCAATTCAACCTCCAATCCCTCTCATGTGGAACATTCATGGACATGAGAGAAGATGACGCTTGGGACTTCATTGAGAAGCAAGCAAGGGTCATAGAGAAGTATTCCCACCGGAAAGTGGAGGGAAATCGTGTGGAGCAAGGAGCAAAGCTCACACATGAAGCTCAAAATCAGATTTTCTCCCCCAACAATGAGATCAAAGAGTTGAAGGAGGCTATCAAGACCAACTTTCCAAAGCAACAAGGCAAGGATGTTGGATATTTGGGCAACAACAATGGCGGTGATAACACAAACCGCAACAACAACAACAATAACCGGAACAACAACCGGAATAACAATTGGAATGGAAACAACAACAACCGGAACAACAATTGGAACAACAATAGGGGTTCAAACAACAACAATTGGCGCTCCAATCAACAAAATTCCGGTAACTCTTATCCTTCTAATTCTAATTCACTAACTCCACCTTCCTCTTCCTCTACTCCTTTGAAAAGCCAGGAGCAATCATCTAATGGAGGAAACAATTCGGGGAAGGAGAAACCCGATCCCATGTTGGAAACGATTTTGGGAAAGCTACAAGGGTTGGAGAACCGCATCATTAAGGTTGACTATCAAATTTCTAAGGTTGATAAAGCTCAAAAGGTTTTAGAAAACCAAATGTTCAGCCATCCGGAGGAAGTTCCTAGGAATCAAGGGAAACTTTCAGGAAAGACGGAGGACAACCCTAAAGGAAGGGTGATGGCAATCACAACTAGGAGCGGAGTTACTACCACCGATCCGCAGCCTAAGTTCGTAGAAGTCCCCGTAGAGAAAGACAAAGAGAAGGGGAAGGAGAAGGAAGATGTCTACGTTCCTCCTCCGGCTTACAAACCTCCCCTACCATTTCCTCAATCTAGAGCGAGAGCGCGCCTAGATAAATAATTTGGTAAGTTTATAGAACTCATGAGCAAGCTGCATATTAATATACCATTTATTGATGCTATTGTAGGTATGCCGGCTTATGGCAAGTTCTTGAAGGAGCTCCTCTCCAACAAGAGGAAGCTAGAAGACTTCGGAGAGGTTAAGATGAGTTCGGATTCTTCGGATCTCATCAAGACCATGAAGGAGAAAATGCCCCCAAAGCTAAAGGATCCGGGGTCATTTTGCATTCCCATAGGAGTGGGAGATGTCACATACGATGCGTTATGCGATTTAGGAGCAAGTGTGAGCATCATACCACTTGCATTATGCAGGAAGATCGGTTTAGGCGATCCTAAACCGGTGAAGATGACGTTATACATGGCGGATCGATCCATCACTCGCCCCGTCGGTATTGTAGAAGACGTCCCGATCAAGCTAGGTAAATTCTTTGTTCCCATTGATTTTGTCGTGCTTGATATTCCTGCAGATAGTCCGGTCCCGATCATACTCGGAAGACCGTTTCTTGCAACTTCCGGCTGCATAGTCGATTGCAAGAATGGGAGACTCGCTTTTGATATAGGAGAAGAGAAAGTAGAGTTCGTTCTTTCCACTCTAGTGAAGGAGCCAATCTTTGATGAGGATATTTTCGATATCCAAGATGAAGAGGGTTTGTCTAGGGAGGAGGTAAGTGCGATTCTCTTTAACGATCCTTTACAAAAAGTTATCACTATGAGTCTAACAAATGTAGGGGAAGACGAAGGGTGCAATGAGGCAATTGAAGCCTTAGAAGCACAAGAAGAGATGCATGAAGTGGAGTTCGAAAAACTCCACGATGAGGCAAAAAACGTGAGAATCCACGGTCACACACTGTATTCCACGGCCATGGATTTCACAACCAAAACCGTGTCCTACTCCAGGGGGTTATACGGTCGTGGAGAAGATATGACAACCGTATTTCCTTTCCACGCCCTAAACCACGGCCGTGGAGGATATGAGGAACCCGTAATTTTGGGCGTGGAAAGGAGTGATCGAGACACTTCTTCAACTTCTTCTGATTCTTCTCCCACACACTCATCACCCTTAGAAACTTCTAAGGAGACATCGGATGCCTCTCAAGGATCATTGGAAGCTCCAAAAGCAATGGATCTCAAACCACTTCCTACTCATCTAAGGTACGCTTTTCTAGGACCTAATTCTACCTTTCCGGTTATTGTTAGTTCCGATCTAAGCATAGATGAACATAATCAGCTCATGATTGTCCTTAAGAAACATAGGAAAGCTTTAGGCTATACTATTGAGGACTTAGTAGGAATTAAACCCTCCCTATGCATGCATAAGATACTAATGGAGGAAGATTTTAGAACTTCAAGACAACCTTAAAGGCGGTTGAATCCGACCATGAAGGAGGTTGTCAAGAAGGAAATTCTTAAGCTTCTTGATGCAGGTATCATCTACCCTATCTCCGATAGTAAGTGGGTGAGTCCGGTTCAAGTAGTTCCGAAGAAGGGAGGAATGACGGTCATCACCAACAAAAACAACGAACTCATTCCTACCCGAACTGTGACGGGATGGCGGATGTGCATAGACTACCGCAAGCTCAACAATGCAACGCGGAAGGATCACTTCCCATTGCCATTCATTGATCAAATGCTTGAAAGGTTAGCACAACATTCACATTTTTGCTACCTTGACGGTTATAGTGGTTACTTTCAGATCCCGATACACCCGGATGATCAAGAGAAGACCACATTCACGTGCCCATGGGGTACGTTCGCCTATAGGAGAATGCCATTCGGGCTTTGCAACGCCCCAGCCACCTTCCAACGGTGCATGATGGCCATCTTCTCCGAATACATAGAGGAAATCATGGAAGTCTTCATGGACGACTTCTCCGTATACGGTTCCTCTTTTAACGATTGCCTTTCTAACCTTTCTCTTGTTTTGCAAAGGTGTGAAGACACTAACCTAGTTCTTAATTGGGAGAAGTGTCAATTTATGGTTAAGGAAGGAATTGTATTAGGTCACTTAGTCTCTAGTAGAGGGATAGAAGTAGACAAAGCTAAGATAGAGACCATAGAGAAACTTCCTCCCCCAACTTCGGTGAAAGGGATAAGAAGTTTCCTAGGACATGCTGGATTTTATAGACGTTTCATTAAGGACTTTTCTAAGATATCAAAACCTCTCACTAATCTATTGATGAAGGATGCGGTTTTTGAGTTTTCGCAGGAATGTTTGGATGCGTTTAACACGATTCGGCAAGCTCTAATTTCAGCACCTATTATCCAACCTCCGGATTGGACTCTTCCCTTTGAGGTTATGTGCGATGCTAGTGACATAGCTATAGGAGCTGTTCTTGGACAACGAAAGGAAGGGCGAACCCATGCCATATACTATGCTAGCAAGACGCTAGATGAAGCGCGGCTCAACTACGCCACTACCGAAAAAGAGTTTTTAGCCATTGTCTATGCTATTGACAAGTTTCGCTCTTATCTTGTAGGTGCAAAGGGGATTGTCTACACGGATCATGCTGCGATCCGGTACCTCCTTGCGAAGAAAGATGCGAAGCCAAGGCTAATTAGATGGATTCTTCTCCTACAAGAATTCGATCTAGAGATCCGCGACAAGAAAGGTTCAGAAAATTCTGTTGCGGATCATTTGAGTCGCCTAACACATCTAGAGGACGACCATTTACCCATCGACGACTCCTTCCCGGATGAACACCTACACATTATTGAGGAGTGCATCGATGTGATCTCCAAAGGTAACGAACCATGGTTTGCTGATTTTGTTAACTATTTGGTTTGTCAGGAGATACCGCCCGGACTATCCTACGCACAAAGGAAGAAGTTCTTTAAGGATGTCCGGGAATACTTTTGGAACGAGCCTCTCCTCTTTAAGAGAGGTCCGGATGGCATCATTCGGCGTTGTGTGCCGGAAGATGAGATGCAAAGTGTCATCCGCCATTGTCATTCACTACCTTGTGGAGGACACGCTAGTTCGAACAAAACTAGCGCAAAGGTATTACAATCTGGATTCTTTTGGCCTACTTTGTTTAGAGATGTGCAATCCTTTGTTTCTTGCTGCGATGCTTGTCAAAGAACAGGCAATATCTCTAGGAGGAATGAGATGCCCCTCAACAACATCCAAGAGGTGGAGATTTTCGACGTTTGGGGAGTTGATTTCATGGGACCGTTCCCATCCTCTTGTGGAAACCAATACATACTATTGGCGGTAGATTACGTTTCTAGATGGGTGGAAGCAATTGCCTCTCCCACCAATGATGCCATGGTGGTGGTTAAGTTCTTTAACAAGACCATCTTCCCGCGATTTGGGACGCCAAGGACGATCATTAGTGATGAAGATTCTCACTTCATTGCCCGGCGCTTTGAAGCTCTTCTAGCTAAGTATGGGGTTACTCACAAGATTGCTACCCCCTATCATCCACAAACAAGTGGACAAGTTGAGATTTCAAATAGGGAGATCAAAGGAATTCTAGAGAAGACGGTTTCAAGGACTAGGAAGGATTGGTCTTTGAAGCTTGACGATGCATTATGGGCGTACCGGACTGCATACAAGACTCCCATAGGAACCACACCATACAACCTTGTGTATGGGAAGTCTTGTCACTTACCGGTAGAGTTGGAGCACAAAGCGTTTTGGGCTATCAAGTGGTTAAATTTCAGCATGAAGGAAGCGGGAGAGAAACGTCTCCTAGACATCAATGAGCTGGATGAACTCCGCTTGAATGCTTATGAAAACGCTAAGATCTATAAGGAGAGAGCAAAGTGTTGGCATGATAAGCATATCATTCCAAAGGACTTCAAAGAAGGAGATCAAGTTCTCCTCTTCAATTCAAGGCTTCGTCTCTTTCCAGGTAAGCTTAAATCTCGTTGGACCGGACCTTTTCTAATTAAGCGTATTTTCCCCCATGGTGCAGTTGAAGTATGGGGTGAAACGAGCGGAAGCTTTAAGGTGAACGGCCAACGACTCAAGAAGTATACGCCGGAACTCCAAACCAAAGAGTTCGCGCCTACCGCACTCGAATAAGTGCGAGAATGGTCTAGCTACGGACCTTAAACAAAGCGCTTCTTGGGAGGCAACCCAAGGTATTGCATTTTTGTTTTTGTTTTCGATTCATAGATTAGCTTAGTATAGACGTTTTTCGCTTTGTTTTTGCCTTCGATTCCTTCCGGTATGTTCGTGTTTTTGGATGTAGGAACGATGGAAAAGGAAAAGGGAGGGATAATGTTGAAGAAAAGTGACGAAATTTGGACTTTGGAGCTTTACAGAGAGTTCCACGGCCTAAACCACGGTCGTGACAGCTACAGTGCCCGTAATTTCCAAAAGCCTTTGAAAAATCACCAAAACCACGGTTCCGTACAATTCCACGGCCGTGGAACACCCCGACAGACCGTGATTTTCAAAATTTTGCCTGTGACTATATAAATCACGTTCTTCACAAAAATCACCCACAAAACCCCTCTTCCACGACCTAAACGCCGAAATCCACGACCCTCTCTCAAATCCTCGTTTCTTAATCGTTTTTAACGATTCTTCTTCCTAAACTGAAGCAAATTCGACCACCAACAAGATCCAAGTGACAAATCGAGCGGAAATTCACCAAGGAACGCGCAATTCGGATTTTTAAATCCGAAAAATAGGTTTTTCCACTCTTCTTGATCTTTGTCGATTTAGGTTCGTTTTTGTTAGAGATTTTAGGAAGAACTTATTGAAATTGGAGGAAATTAGATTAGGGCTGCCTGTTTGTTGAGATTGAGTGCTGTTTGCTGAGATTTGAGAATTTCTGAGACGAATCACGGTTCCTGGGAGAACCACGGCCGTGGAACCTCTAGAACAGCTCGTAATTTTTGACAGAATGGACTTTGTGAGGAGAGTTTCGGGGAGAATCAAAGAGAAAAAGAATGACCAGAACAAGAAGAGGAAGGGCAATCCCTCTTCTTCATCATCCTCTAGGGCACCACCACCCTCTTCACCTTCACCTCCATCATCACCTTCATCACCTTCACCTCCTAGCCCTAGGGTACCGACCATTCATGAGGACCACCGCTACACACTCGAGAGGATCAAGGAGAGGGCTGTGATTGGTCCTAGGTACTTGTTGTTAGAGGATCTAGCTCCTCTCAACATTATAGATGACCTTACTTGGCTCTTAGATAGAGCCGGACTAGTTGTCTTCTCGGCTATCCGAGAAGACGCTTATGAGGAGATTACTCGGGAGGTAGTGACGTCCTTTCAGCATAGCCATGTAGATAGGACCGTTTCTTTCCGTCTTATGGAAAGAAACTATGACTTTTCCATCCGTGAGTTTGGGACTTTTTTTCGGGTTTCATGAGACCTTTAACGGTCGATTTCCTAGTGGCGTTTACGCCAAGGACTTTTGGGAGGAGGTGGCGATGATTTACGCCAGCGAGGACCGCTGGCAGCCCGCTGACACCAAGGCTAGGTTGATGTACCACCTAGCCTTGAAGATTGCTCATCGTGTTCTTTCGGAGTGTCTCTTTCCTCGGACGGAGACGCCCCAAAAGATCAAGACGGATGAGCTCTTTTTGCTTTACTCTATGCTGTACGGGCGCCGAGCTGACTGTGCCACTCTCTTGGCTGCTACTATGAGCAAGCTCAAGAACAAGAAGAAGGGCAACATCGGATATGGTGGGATAGTTACCCACCTTGCTAGGAGCTTGGGTGTTGATTTTTCTGCTTGTACCCGCATACCGGCCGTTCCCTTAGGACTCCATGCCTTCATGACTAGAGGGCTCATCTTCCCCACTCATAGAGGTCCACCTTATGCGGCCATGCCTTGGGAGAGCAGGACGGGTAGGGGTATAGAGTGGCTACCGGAGTATTCCATTATGGCGGGACGCCATAATTGGAAGGAGACGTTCGCTGCTATGCATGCGAACAGGATTGCAGCTCCCCCATATGTCCCACCACCAGTTGTTGAGGAGGAGGAGATGGGAGATCAGTTTGAGGATGGAAGAGGAGCTGAGCAGGAGTTTGGCACGTTTCCGGATCAGCCAGAGGCGGCCCCCGATGCACCTAGACGTTCTCCACGTCCAGCTAGAGCTTCAGGCTCGTCTTCTCGCCGCGCTAGCGTGAGTGAGAGACCTACATGGATGACCACACCTCCTGCTTGGTACGGAGTTCCACCTCCATGGTCCACAGAGCAGACAGCAGCACCAGCACCAGCACCAGCACCGTCCGACGCTCCAGCATGGTACAGTCAGGCTCCGGGATGGTATGAGCAGATGCCAGATTGGGCTACTGGCCTTTCGGAGAGAGTAGGAGCAATGGAGATCCGAGCCGATGCTAGAGATGGACGCTTAGACGACCTCGACCACATGATGAGGGATGTCTACCGCCAGCAGTTTGGGCGGTTTTATGATCCTGGCTTCTCTCCATTTCCGCCTCCACCAGCGCCGCAGTGATTGATTGCATGACCGTTCGCATTAGCCATTCCACCGCCACTTTGTGAGTTTCTTTTTCCTTTTTTTTTTTCTTTTCTTTCTTTCTTTTGAACATTAGGGACAATGTTCGTCCTAAGTATGGGGTGGGATGTACTAAAAGTTTGTAATAACTCTTACTCACTATCTTTGCTTCTATTCAAGACTATCATTGCATGTTCATTATATTGTTGCACGTTTCATTATTGCATTGCATGAAAAAGAACTTGAAAAACCCATAAAAATTGAAAAATTTTGAAATTTTTGTGCTTCTAATGAATTGACATGATTTCTATGATAATCACTACTTGTGAATTGAGTTTAATGACAATTGCATGCTTAAAAGATTAGTAAATTGAAAAGAAATTGAATGTGTTGATTGTGCTTCTTTTGCAAGTTTCATAATGTGATGAATGTTACCTAAATCATGTTGAGAAATTGAAGTTGAAATCACACTATAAGTTCTTATACTTCTTGTTGAGATGATTAAGGCAATTCGATATTTTCTTTCTTCTTTCTTTGATCATTTAGCTCCTCATTGAAATATTGACCTCCTTTACCTATCCGGGAATTTGGAGAAGTGAATGAAAAAGGCATGTTTGATGTGGGAGGGCCATGAGAGCAATTATTTACAATCAAAAGAATAGAAAGAAATTCTAGGTTTGGGGAAGTCAATCATGATGATGAGTAACTCGGCACCATTCACATAGCCGAGTGTTTGTGTCTTGCTAAAGTCGGATTGAGCGATATTCCTAGCGGATTATGGTATGTGCGCTAAGGGTTTGAGACATCTCATAAAAAATGAGAAACGCCAATCTCCTAGGCTTCGGTTTTTGTGCACCTCTGTCCATAACTCCAAAAGTAAAGTCGAAAAATGAAAAGAAGAGAGCGAAGCTCTAAGTTGAAGGTGTTGCGGAAACCGCAAAAGAAGAAGAAGGAGTAGTTGTCCACTTTCCCGGATTCATGCACCACACTCCCTAAAAGTTTCCTTCCCTTTCCACATTCTAGACCTTTTCTTTGAAAGTCCTTAAGATCAAAAGAATGTTATATGACTTGGTGGTCTAAATTGAAGTTTCTTATGATTGATTTTGATAATGTTTGAAGGTTATGATGCTTGTATAGAAGTTTAATTGATTCATGAGTTTTCTTTACTCTTTGATTAAGTGTATGAAAGTCTTATAAACGATTGAAGCAAGATTTGAGAATGATCTATTCTTTAGAAGGCACATTCCTCCAAAAGAAGTATTGCTTTGAGAAGGTACACATATTTCATCCTAACTCTTATTTAAAAGCTTTTGAAAGGCCTTGCTTAGGGACAAGCAAGTTGCAAGTATGGGGTTATTTGTTAGCATGAAATATTGTGATATTTTAGGCACGTTTTCTAAGTATATTTGATTCATATTGATAGTCTTTGATTTAGCATTGTTGCATTTGTGAGCTAGTTTGCCTATATTATCGATATGGATGTCTACACTAGCTTTATGTTGATTATAGGTGATTAAGAGCCATTTCCGAACGGAATCGAGCAAAGATGAGTTGATTGAGTATGTCCATGGATTGAGGGCATTCTTAGGAGCAAAATGGATGTCAACTTCAGGAATGCACGAGGCTAGAGAAGAATCACGTTCTTGCCCTAAACCACGCTCTAAAATACGGCCGTATTACAAACCACGTTCAGTTCCACGGCCGTGGAACCCTGCAGGAGAAGCGTGATTCATTCCAGAAGCTTTTACGGTCATGGAATCCATGGTTCAAACCGTGTTGATTTCCACGCTCTAAATTACGGTCGTGGAACCTTCCACGACCGTGATCTTGGCGATCTTTTTCGCCACATTTTGAAGCCACGATCTTTTGAAGATTGGGCCGGGCCGATATTTTATCTTGCCCTATAAAAAGACGGACGAAGGGAGATTCCGTCATCCCCGCTTAGACGCACTTTGCGACCTCGGTTTAGAGTTACACTTGCACCTTCACTTTGGAGACTTTGGCGGTTCTTGCAAAAGACGTATTTTGCCCTTTTCCTTAGAGTTGCCCTAATCTCGCACTTTTGGTGGAGATTGTTGTGGAGATTTCCGGATTGACGGAAGATCGAAGTTTTTGGAAGATTGTTGCAAGAAGATTTCTCTTCTTGTTTAGGTTTGATTTAGAAGACGGATTGACATCCCGTTCTTCCTTCTTTCCTAAGATTGTGTTTGTTTGCTTTATTCTGAACCTATTGACAACATTCGTTCTTGATGGTGACATTGAGATTGGTTTGAAGTTTATTGAAAGTTTTCGGAAGTTTTCATCTTTCAATCTTTTAATCTTTGAATTTGATATCATAATGATGATTGTTGGCTAAAAACCCTTAACAATTCTAGGGTGAAGGGTTGATAGTTGTGGCTTAGATAATGATAGATAGATCGTAAACAGATTGGACCCTGAGAGTTAGAGAAATATCGTCGACACCCTAAATCACGGCCTGTTCTTAGGTTTCCACGGCCGTGGAACCTCAAGAACTACCCGTAATTTCCCTTAAGTTTACGAACCTGCTTTTACTTTAATCCAAAGTTAAAGATTTGCTTTAAAAGATTGAGTCACACAAGGTTTTTAGAACTTGCTTTGATATCATAATGATGATTGCCTTTTCTAGGTGGTAGTGAAGCCTTAACAACCTCTACCTCGATTGTGAGTGTCACAACCGTAATCGGTTAAGTTAGTCTTGATCCTTGGATTACAAGTTTGGGTATTTGACATTAATTCTTGCCTTTAGAAACCTTCTATATTGAAGCCTCAACAACCTGTATAGAGAGTGTCTTGTAGGTGAGTCACACAAGGTTTTTGGAACTTCACCGTACGATTACCTTACATTAGCATACCTTTGCATATCTCAACTCTGTCCTTATATCATTAGTATATCTTGAATCGATTGCCACACCTGGATACTTGGATCTTTAGGATTGTTGTTTTCCCAATAATTTGCAAAGCTCTTATATTCACTTGCTTGATAACCTACGATCGAATTTATTCTCCCCAAATCCCTGTGTTCGATACTCTGGAATACTTGCTAATCTACGCCGATCCGTACACTGCGGGTTCGCTTGCTTGATTCTAGTTTTATAAATTTAAAGCTTATTTGCACGCACGTTTAGGGGCGAACAATCTCTAATGTTTGTACATGGAATTATATTTTGTGGTATTCAGACGTATGTTTGTTCCTCAATTTGGAGTTTTCCGTCGCCTAACTTATGTAGGATAATCCCATACAACCCCTACACATGGACCAATCACTAGAGCAAGAGCAAGAACAAGAGCATTGAAAGAGAAGGAGTTGTCATCTTCAAAAAGTCATCCAATAAGAGGTTGCTAACTTACTAGCATCATGTACGTTTAAGGAGACCTTACTCTTATCTAAGTCTTCCTTAGTGACATTGATATCTAATGTGGAGGAGTCATACATGTGTGAAGATGATCAAGAAAGCAATAAATGTGGCTAACACGAGATTTAAGCCTTCCAGTTAAAATCTCGGCCCTGAGAACCAAATCTCTCCCGAGATTCCAGCCGAGATTTGCTTCTTTCAAGATCAATAAGATCCAGTCGAGATCTTATTAGTTGTTAGATATTTTATTTCTTTAATATCTTTAAAGGTATAAACATTCTAAATATATCTTTTGGTTTTTGATTCTATCTTTTAGGATTATCTTTTATTTTATTTTCTAGAGAAATATCGCATATAATAAGTCGAGATTCAAAGGTAGATATTTATTGAATATTATTTCCACAATATTGTGAAATACTCACTACTTCGCTTATGAAGTTTGTGTTTTATTCATTCATATTAAGTCAAAAGAGAGAGTTTTTTTATTGAATCGTTGTGAGTTTTTATTAGGTTATGCTTGTGTGTGTTAATCTTCTTAAAGGTTGGTGCTCCTAGTCAATTCTAGTCCCTCCTTGTGTTGTCTTATTTATAATGCTTGTGTAGGGTTGAGGAAGGGAGGGTTAATGTAAGCTCGTTGTTAAGGGGTTTTGATCTAATTTGTCAAGGTTCTTTGCAAGAATACCTTGGCTCGTATCTTCCTATATTTCCATCAATTTCAATCCATATTATTTCTTCTTGTCTATCCAATGTCATTCTATCAACTCACATTCTTTTGTGTTTGAGTTTCACAAATCTCGGTCTATCATTAAGAATTTTGCCCGAGATTCTAACTGAGATTTGCCCCAGTTATTGATTTCGTGGACTTTAGTCTAGATCGGACAACTGTGGCATCAACCCCGCATCAAAGTGGTATCAAATCCAAGTTGATTAAAGTCCAACTCGGGCACACCTAAGGTTTGATTAATTTTTATTTGAGTCTTCTTTGAGTCACATAAAATTGTGTTTTTTCTTTGTTGTCATTCTTTGTGAGATTATTTGAGTTTAACGTGCGATGACTTGTTTCCATTGAAGAAGAGAGAAATGTCATAGCCTAAACACAAGCCCGCCAACCTAAGCAAGAAATCTCGCCCAAAGTCAAGGAATCTTGCCCGCGGTTTTTTGAACCCTAAAGCCGACATTTTTTATGTCACTTACTCAACAAGTTTCTTGAATTATATTATCCAAACGAGATCCCCATATTAGATCTGAGTCAGATCTAATATATCCATCTGTTATATCCAAGGAGGAAAGAGATTTATAAAGTGATCTTATTGTTGAGAACTTATCTAGTAGGTGAGATCTTATTATATCTTTTAAATCCTAACCAAATCTCAAATCTCTTCATATAACCACCTATAGCAGCCATATATCCGGCGTACCCAGCCCCCATAACTCTACAAGAAAGCCAAAAACATATTTACTACCATATTTTCAACGTCATTTCATATCCCCAACTTTAACCTAAAGTTTAGAAAGAGCCTTTTGAGCACGAGTTGTTGTAATCCAACTGAGAAGGGATCATCAAGGCAACAAGGAATGAGTAAACACGCAATCATATAAGTGGTTGTCGTCAAACAATAGACGAAACAACAATCTTGACCCAGTCAACAATCTCGCCCGAGATTTGGGTCGCAGTGTGCTATTGTTGCGTATTTAACAAAAAAAGCTTTTGAGGCAGAAGTTGAGAAATCCAAGTGTGCCAAGTTCAAGAGGACATCCGAAGAAAAAGTTTCATACCATCCTTGATCCAAAACATAGCCAAAAATCCTATCTTTGAACAATCTAGACCCTAAGACAGAAATCTCGCTCGAGATTGGACCAATTTCCCCGATATTACCTTTTTGTCGAGATTAAGCCTACTAGGCCACTCTCTCTCTCTAATTGCATAAGTTCAAGATACGTAACAAATCTCTTCTTAATCTCTTGTGTGCTTATTTTGTGCCTTTTTCTACTCTAAACACATTGAGTCAAATTCTTTGGGTGTGTTAGTTAGCCTTTATACTTTCTATCATACTAGTTGTGTCTACTTGCAATATTGTTTCCACTTTGTGTCAATTGTGTGAAGAGACTTCTAACATGAGTTACTTAACTATCTTCCAACACAAGAACCTTCTTTCAAACCAAGTTGACTAGTTGATTCAACCAAGGAGTTTCTAGTTGAGACTAGTTCACCGAACTTAGAGGAGTATTATTCCATCGAAGGCAATTACACCAAGTTAGCTTACAATATCACAACAAAGTGTGAGTGTGAGAGAAAACAAGCAAGGATATTTCGTTTCACTAACTTCACAAGTTTGTTTTTACTTTACGTGATTGTGTAGGATGACTAATAGCCCAAGAGGGTCAAAAAGGAGTGAACCCATGAGTCCAAGGGCCAATGATGTGTTAAAACAAGTCTTGGGCTTGATTGCAAATCTCAGCGAAGACATTGCAAACCTAAACGGAGGTATGGAAAGCATAAATGAATGGATAGGCATGTTGGAATCTCGCCCTAGTGAGATATCTCGGCCCACTCGGCCAAACTGACCCGATATCTAGTCTATGGAAATCGGTGAAAGTTCGAGGCAACCGGCTAAGACCCCAACCCCGGACCATCCTCCAAGAGCCCTTCATGACCTAGGTATGACATATTCAAATCCTCTTTTCAATACACCTAATATTTTGCATGGTTGATGATTTTTAGAAAAACAAGGATGAGGATGAAGAGGGCATGTATAGAGATTACCCTAGGTGCAATCATCGTCCAAGGAGAGGACAAGATTATGAGTAGTTTTGACCCTTTCAAGAGAATGCTGGAATGGGAATGATGAAGGTCAAAATTCCCAACTTTGAGAGCAAGTGCGATCCGGATGTGTACATGAAATGGGATACTAAAATTGAACAAATTTGGTCTTGCCATAATTTTAATGAGCAAAGCAAGATCCAACTTGTTGCGTTGGAGTTCCAAGAATATGCCTTAGTTTGGTGGGATCACCTTATCAAAGAGAAGAGAAGAACGCTAGATCTGGACATCAACACTTGGGAGGAAATGAAAGCCATGATGAAAGCAAGATTTGTACCTCAAAATTATGCTAGGGAAGTAAGACATATATTGGAGAACCTCAAACAAGGTTCCGTGAGTATGGAAGAAGTCTACACCACCATGCAAATGGCTATGGTCAAAGCCAACATTCAAGAGGGTGAGGAGTATATTATGGCTCGGTTTTTAAGAATTTTGCATCCATCCTTAACTAATGAGATTGATTTATGTCCCTATGCTAGTATGACTAATATGTTGCATTTGGCTATCAAGGTAGAAAGAAGTTCAAAGGAAGGATCTAAGGGATGAGCTCGTGGAAACAACAAAAATATCGCCTCAGTCGAGACAATCTCGCCCGAGGTTCTAGTCGAGATTTCCAGAAGGACAAGCATAAAAGTCAAAACGTCGATCCAACATGTCCAAAAACTTCGTCCCAGTTGACACTCTCGCCCTTTGAATGAGTCTTCAAAGGATAATAAATGGAACACTTCTAACTCTACTTTACATTCTAGAGATATTGGATGCTTTAAATGTCAAGGTAGAGATCACTATATCAGAAATTGTCCTAATAAAAGAGTCTTATTTATAAATCAACAAGGACAATATAAAAGTGAAGAAGAGCATGATCATGATCATACCCACCTTAATGCATTGCATGAACATGATAGTGCTAGTGATAGTGATGAAGGTAGTGAATAAGAGCGTGGAGAATCTTTAATTGCTAGGAGAACTTTGTATGCTAAGATAGCACAATGTGAGGATAATCAAAGGGTAAGCCTTTTTCATACTAGGTGTCTTGTTCAAGAGAAGTTGTGTAATATGATTACTAATAGTGGTAGTTGTTGCAATATTGCTAGTGATGAATTAATCAATAAATTGCATATCACTACATGTACTGTCCTAGACCATATAAGTTGCATTGGATGAATGGTTGTTGTGAATTAAAGGTAACTAGTCAAGCCAGAGTTACCCTTACTTTAGGTGAGTATGAGGATAATATTGTGAGTGATGTTGTGCTCAGACAAGCATGTCATATTCTATTAGGACGTCCATGACAATTTGATAGAAGTGTCAATCATGATGGTTTCACTAATAAGCATTCATTTGAGTTTAATGGACACACAATCACCCTTAAACCTATGACTCCTTTGCAGATCACAAAATATTATGACAAAAAGAAGGTGCAAGAAAGGAACAAGAGCAAGAAACGCGCTAAAATGAACAATCTCGGCCCAATAGAGCAAAATCTCGACCGAGGAATACCAAATCTCGGTCTAGTGCAGGAGATTCTCATCCTAGTGCCAAACCTCGTCCCAATTTATTAGAATCTCGGCCTAGAAAAGAAATCTTGCCTGAGATTACCACCGAGATTCCTTCTATTGAGACTAATCGAGTTCTTTTAGCATCCAAAAGAGAATTTATTGATGAATATATTCCTTTGGATACCGTTCTTATGAGCCTATGTAAATTCCTTGTGACTTTAAAAGTGATGTAGTCAAGGCTAGCTTACCCAAAACCATCCTAAGTCTTTTGGATGACTTTTGTGATATTTTCCGGATGAGATTTCTACAGGACTTCCACCTTTTCGAGGCATTGAATATCAAATTGATTTAATTCCAAGAGCTTCACTTCCTAATCTTCTTGCTTATAGGACGAGTCCTCAAGAGATTCAAGATATTCATGATCAAGTTCAAGCACTTTTAGATAAAGGCTATGTACGAGAGAGTTTAAGTCCATGTGAAGTTCCTGTCCTTTTGGTTCCCAAAAAGGACAACACTTGGAGGATGTGTGTTGATTGTCGAGCAATTAACAATATCACTATCAAGTATCGACACCCCATTCCCCGTCTAGATGATATGTTAGATGAACTTAGTGGATCCACACTATTTTCGAAGATTGGTCTTAAAAGTGGATACCATCTGATTTGGATGAGAGAAGGAGACGAATGGAAGACAATGTTCAAGACTAAGTTTGGTCTATATGAGTGGTTGGTTATGCCTTTTGGTTTGTGTTCGCCCCTAAAGTGCGTGCAATCAAGTTTTAAATTTATAAAACTAGAATAAAAGCAAGCGAACCCGCAGTGTATGGATCGGCGTAGTTAAGCAAGTATTCCAGAGTATCGAACTCAGGGATTTGGGGGATCAAATTCAGTTCACAAATTATCGAGCAATGAAAATAGAAGCTTTTGCAAATATTGGGGAAAACAACAACCCTAAAGATCCGGATGTCAAATTGTGGCAATCGATTCAAGATATACTATAGATATAAGGACAGAGTTGAGGTTTGCAAAGGTATACTAAGGTAAGGTAATGTACGGCGAAGTTCCAAAACCCTATATGTCTAACCCAAAGACTCTCTCTATAAAGGTTGTTGAGGCTGCAATATAGAAACGATCTAAGAACAAGAATTGATCTCAAATACCCAAACTTGTAACCCAAGGATCAAAACTAACTAAACCGATTAAGGTTGCGACACTCGAAATCGAAGTAGAGGTTGTTGAGGCTTCACTACTACCTAGAAAAGGGCAAACCTAGACTAGATTAAAGCTAATCTTTAACCTTGGATAAAAGTAAAAGCAAAATTCGTAAATTGGGGTAAATCACGGCTAGATCTTAAGAATCACGGCCGTAGAAACCTAAGAACAGGCCGTGATTTAGGGTGTCGACGATATTTCTCGCACTCTCAGGGTCCAATCAAATTACGATCGATCTATCATTATCTAAGCCACAATTATTAACCCTTCACCTTAGAATTGCTAAAGGGTTTTAGCCAATAACCATCATCATCAATTCAATAATCAAGTTTAAAGAGAAAATGGACGAAAACCTCAAAAACTCAATAACTATTAAATAACAAATCTCAAATCCAATAACAAATGTTTGTATTGAATGAATGCAGAAAAAGGGAATAGAAATCCTCACAACAATCTTAAGGAACAATGAAGAACGGGGTGTCAATCCGTCTCCAAAGATAAACCCTAAGATAATCTCGAAGTACACAATCTCCAAAATGCCTCCTTCTCCGAATCTTCCCTGTACGCAATAAAATCTTCAAGCCTCCCTCTCCTTGGGGATCCAAATCCTGGGGCTATCACCGTCCTCCCTTCAATGTTGAAGGCTCTCTAATCTCTATAGGGATAAATCTAGGGTTTTAAAGGTAAAACCCTAGAAATCTGGGCTGAAAAGAAGTCGAGTGCGCTGGTATCAGAGGATACTCTGGGCCGCGTCATAAGGTATCAGAAAATACTCTGGCGCGTCAGACGGTATCAGAGAATACTTTGGGCCGCGTCCGACGGTATCAGAAAATACTTTGGGCCGCGTCCGACGGTATCAGAGAATACTTTGGGCCGCGTCCTATGGTATCAGAAGATACTTTGGGCCGTCCTAAATTTCTTTTATGCTCCTTTTTGTCCCGCTTCAAGGCTTAATCCTTAAATGTGCTATTTCGCTCCATAATTCGCCAAATTACCTACAAATGCAATAAAACTCTGTGTAGACCTCAATTCTTGCAAAGTAGGTGAATATAACTATAAATGTCATGAATGCCTGTCTATGCATGCAAAATAAAGGGAAAATCTATATAAATACATGCCTAAAAATAGGTCATAATTCATGTCATCAAAATACCCCATACTTGCCTCTTGCTTGTCCCCAAGCAAGGTTCAAACTTAAAATACAAGATGATATGGATTATGAATTGCAAAAATAAAGAAAAATCACAATATTTTGGTTGTGCTTCTATTCATAGATCACTCTCAAATGGTTGCTTCATAGCTAATGAAAATCATCATATGATCAAAAGGAATTATATCATGAAAAGGATAATCACACTTTGGAAGAAAATCATAACATGCATCATAACTTGCAATATATCAAAATCAATCATGAGGAATCCAGTTTAGACCACAAAGCCAAACAACATACTCAAAGATCTTAAGGTCTTTCAAGCAAAGGTCAAGAAGCGTGAATAGGTGGGAAACTTATAAAGGAATGTGGTGTATGAATCCGGGAAAAAGGAACAACACAAACTCCTTTTCTTCTTTTTGTTTTACTTACAACACCCATCAACCTAGAGCTTTGCTCTTTTCTTTTTCACATTATTTTTCGACTTTACTTTTTGGAAATATGGACAACGGTGCAGAAAAACCGAAGCCTAGGAGATCGGCGTTTCTCAATTTCGAGATGCCTCAAACCCTTGATGCACATACCATAATCCGTTAGGAATATCGCTCAATCCGACTTTGGCAAGACACAAATACCCGGCTATGTGAATGGTGCCGAGTTACTCATCATCAAGATTGACTTCCCCAAACCTACAATTTTCTATACTTGTGAATGCAAGCATTTGCTTTCATGGCCCTCCCACATCAAACATGCCAAAACTCAACTCTTCCTAGTTCCCGGATAGGTAGGGAAGACAATTATTTTATTGAGGGGCTAAATGAATAAGGAAAGAAGCAAGAAAAATCGAGGTGCCTTAATCATTTCAATAAGAAGTGTAAGAACTTATCATGCGGTTTCAACCTTCAATACTCAACATGATTTAGAATAAAAGCAAATTATAAAACATGCATGAAATTCTAACAAAGTATTCAAATCCCACATATGTTATAAATCAATTCAAGCATATAAGAATCATCATAGCTATTCCACAAAACAATGTTCATCATAGAGATCATATCCATCCTAGAAGCACAAAATTTTTTTAAAATTTTCAAAATTTTCAAAATTTTCCAAAATTTTCAAAATTTTCCAAAATTTTCAAATCATATGATGCAAGACATAAAACATGCAAATGGTATTGCAAATACTTCCACCCCATACTTAAAACTCAAATTTTCAAATCGAGTGCGCTGGTATCAGAGGATACTCTGGGCCGCGTCATAAGGTATCAGAAAATACTCTAGGGCGTCAGACGGTATCAGAGAATACTTTGGGCTTCGTCCGACGGTATCAGAAAATACTTTGGGCCGCGTCCGACGGTATCAGAGAATACTTTGGGTCGCGTCCTATGGTATCAGAAGATACTTTGGGCCGTCCTGAATTCCTTTTATGCTCCTTTTTGTCCCGCTTCAAGGCTTAATCCTTAAATGTGCTATTTCGCTCCATAATTCGCCAAATTACCTACAAATGCAATAAAACTCTGTGTAGACCTCAATTCTTGCAAAGTAGGTGAATATAACCATAAATGTCATGAATGTCTGTCTATGCATGCAAAATAAAGGGAAAATCTATATAAATACATGCCTAAAAATAGGTCATAATTCATGTCATCAGTTTGACTAACACTCCTAGAACTTTCATGAGATTGATGAATCATGTCTTACGTCACTTCATTGTAGAGTTTGTGGTTGTCTACTTTGATGACATTCTCATATACAAAAAATCGCTTGAGGAGCATGAAGAACACTTGAGGAAAGTACTAGGAACTCTTATAAATGAATTTTTATATACAAATATTAGGAAATGTGAGTTTAGTACTAATCAAGTTATTTTCCTTGGGTTTGTAGTGAGTACAAGAGGTGTAGAAGTGGATGAAGAGAAGATTAAGGCCATCTAATAGTGGCCTACACCTACTACAATCGGCCATTTACGTTCTTTCCATGGTCTATCAACATTTTATAGACGTTTTGTATGGGATTTTAGTACTATTGCAGCCCCCTGACATCTCTCACGAACAAGCAAGTACAATTCGAGTGGGGAGATGCACAAGAGAAAGCATTTAAGGAGTTGAAGTGATGACAACTATCACATGCACCACTTCTAGCACCTCCGGATTTCACTAAACCATTTGAGGTTGAGTGTGACGCATCAGAAATTGGCATTGGAGGAGTGCTCATGTAAGAATATAATCCACTTGTATTCGTTAGTGAGAAATTGAAAGGAGAATGCTTGAATTATTCGACATATGATAAGGAATTACATGCATTATTTTGAGTTTTCAAGACATGACAACATTACCTTTGGCCTAATGAATTTAAACTTAGAACTGATCATGATTCCCTTAAGCATTTTAGGAGTCAAGATAAGTTGGATAGAGGGCTTGGTAGATGGATGGAGTTTATAGAAACTTTTTTATATATCATTAAGTATAAGAAAGAAAAAGATAATGTTGTTGTTGATGCACTTTCTAGGACACATTCTTTGATCACTACTATGGATTCTAAGGTTTTAGATTTCTATTACATTAAGGATCTATATGCGAATGATATTGATTTTGAGGGCACTTTTGAGCATCGTAAATCTCGGCCTCCACGAGATAAATTCTATATTTTCAAAGGGTTTTTATTTCTTAAGGATAAAGTGTGCATTCCTAGATGTTCTCTTAGACTTTTACTTGTTGAGAAAGCTCATATGGGTGGTTTAATGGAACATTTAGGAAGGGATAAGACAATTCATATGCTGCATTCACACTTTTATTGGCCTCATAAGCATACAGATGTTGAGAATATGATTAAGAGATGTATTGTGTGTGTAATGACCCGGGTTTTTTAGTAATCCAAGACGTCACTAGGATAAGGACCACACAGTGGGTCCCATCAGTTAGCCTGCCAACAACTTCACAATAGGACCTTGCAACAAGAAGCACGAAGAAAAAAAATGAAAACATCCAACCTGTCATTTATAAAACATTTACATAACAAAATTGCATGCACTTAGTATGCATATCCCCAAAACGACATTTCAAAACATGACACCTTAACAATGGTCTTAAAACATCAGTCTGAAATCAACACGTGTACACAGTTGCACACAAACCACAAAAGACTCGCTTGCAAGAGATTATTTCAAAAGAAGTTCAACCAACCCTTGGGTTAACACTGCCCCGGTTGTCCACTTCCTGCAGCTGACATCCCTGAAGTGTTCCTATAATCGGCATTACCTAAAAAGATTCGGTTTGAAACTGTTAGCTACCGATCATAATCTATCCATGAGAGATTATATCAACACAATACATGTATTCAAATACCATATACCGTGCTCATGAGGTGATATCATGCTTTTTTGAATGATGCACGTGAATGCAATATGGAATTTACAATTAGCGATCCCGGACCAAATCCGGAATCATTGCTTATACAGTTTTGGCTTTGGTGTGAGCTCACCATTGCACAAATTAGGTTAATTTAGACATTTGCTCTTAGGTCGTAGCCAGACTGATCAAGTCTACGGGCCAGGATTTCGCGTGGCGGGTTATGGTCTTAACCCTCTAACCACATGCAACATTTTCCCGTTCATGTTAATGCAAACATTTACCATTTTAATTAGGTGTGCGACCCGAGCTCGAAGTCCATCAGACTCGGCGTCATTCTTATACACGCACGCACAAGTGATCCGGGCTTGGCCAAGCGCCGACATTCACTGCAACAGCTAGCGAACTGGCTAATAATTAAGCTTAATGTCTTATACTCACTTTACATACTCTTGCCTTTTACAGGTCGCCATCATATCACACGTCTTAACATGCTTACCATGTCATATAATACCACACCTCAATAGGCTGACACTTATCAATTTAATCATTTCACATAACCCTAGAATGATATACATAACAACCACATTAAGCATGCTTTATACATCACATCATCATATTCATCATAAAACACAACAATAACATTAGCATGCTTCATACATAACACATCACAATGCATAACATCAATCACAATTCAACACAACAAGATATAAATCTCTCATGCACGAGTTTCTGTAGATCGAAGCTAAGTAAGTCTGAAGACTTACCTGGATACAATAATCAAAGGGAAAAACCCTTCGAATGGCTCGATTCCTCCCCCACCAAACCCAAATCTGGGCCGTAACCCTTCCCCCGTCGTCTTCAAACGATGGGTCATATCCGTTCTCCGTTGTCTTCAACCAAGCTCCTACTTTGACTCCCATCAAGCGATAACGCCGACAAGCATTTCGGGTTGCATATTTGAACCGCCGATCTCTCCTACCGGAGCCACCAGAGCCGTTGAACAGAACCACCTTCACCTTTTGGAGCCCAAGAAGCTTCGGCCACCTCTGCATCACTCTCGATCGAAGCTCCTCTTCTTGAACCAAAATCCGACCCATTTCCCTACTTTCTGCACCGTCGGTCCTTCCACTTCCCCATACCAGTGTTTCTTCTCGTCGGCGCTGGTGGTGTCTCCTCAGCGCTGCTGGTTGCATCGGTGCTACGAGAAACATTTGGTGTTGTAGATCGTTCCAGATCTGTGTTGAATCGGTGAGTCCAGTTTGTCGGTACTGAAGAAACTGACTAATAGCTCTTATCTAAAGAAACTGACTAATAATTCAGGTCAATGGGCAAATTGCTCTTTCTTGAGAAAACCCCTCCTATCTCCGCCTCAAATGGGCTAATCGCTTGTGGACATGTGGTTCTGTACAATATTTTAACCGTCCTCAATGACGGAATTTTGAAACTCCATCTCCTTTGGCAAGATCCGTCTGCTCTATCAATCCGTTTTGTTTTATAAATTATGGGTTCCACTTGTATACTTTGGTATCTTGTCTAAGAAAACCCTTATTGTTCACTCGAACTTTACACTCGGGAGAAGAAGCGTTGAAGTGTTTAGGCCTCAATTAGAAAATATAATTATTATTTTATTTTCAAAGGCAAAAAAAATCTTGAATGACTCACTTTCTGTTTAATTATTGAAAAATAAATATTAATTTTTTGATAATTATAAATTTAATTAGCAATCAGCTAACAACTCTAACAATAACTAGAAGAAGGAAAAAAAAGGATGAAAAAAAAATCCCACAATCAAAAATAGAATAAAATAAAAATAATATATGTTTATGTATATTTTTATTTTTATAAAAACAAGCTCTCCATTGATCTGTACAATACCAATGCAAATAGTTTTTCGAATACCAATTGGTTATCTAAACCTCGCGTAACAAAGTCCTTTTGGCTATCAATTTGTTATAGCCGTCTCTTAACATCGTCCCCTACGGACTACTGCATACAAAGTCCAAAATCAATCACTACCAATATCGTAAATTTAACTTCTTTTAAACAATATTCTCCCTACAAATCACCTTTCTCTTATCCATCAAGTTCTACACACTTATTCATCAAGATACCCGTTTTATGCATTCTCGTCTTCCGAGATATGATGCAATCATTTGCTGGCGGTTTCGCTCGTTTGTCGAGAAGGGGGAGTGGATGTGTGATCGACTCCTGACGGCTCTGTTGTAGCCCAAATCTGAGGTGTACACAGTTGTTCCCCAGGCTTCCTCCCTGTGTACTTCCTTCAAAGATGAACGTTTATACTCGGTGCTTCCTGCTGGTTGGATCAACCTGCTTTCCCTTGAAGACCTTTTTGCTTTCGGTTTCATTTTGATGTATTTTTGTGTACTTCTTTTCTCCTTTCTTTGTGGTCCTTTGTGATGGCTTATCCATCTGCCGATTTTTCGGCCTTTCGACCCACTAGACGGCGCGCCGTCAAATGGTTTCGAACCGCTTTCCATTTTCAAAAAAAAACATATGTCTTTTCAAAATGTGTCCGCGATGGTTATACCTAGAAAAAGAGTGCCCTGAATGTACTGGATTATCCTTTTAAGATTGAGAAAATGGGATTCTCGTGGGGCATTCATAAATAGACATATCCTTTTAAGAGTGAGAAAATGGGATTCTCGTGGAGGCACCTGTCAAACTGCGATACAATGATGGATCATCAAACAAGTTGCCCGAGTGTGCATTTAACTTGTTTGAAATATCGATAAGAGTGGAGACGGGCTTGCAACTACTTGCCTGAAGTTGCCATCTTGACCGCAATGTCTAGGAAGTACGACAACGAGCCAATATCTGAGATAGAAAACTTTGTACTCAACCCTGCTATTAGATTTGACGTATTGTGTTAAACGAGACAACCATAATGTTATCGTCGACATATAGTAGCAAGTATTTCGTGTCTAGACCACACCAGTAAATAAATAATGATGTGTCAAACCGACAACTATCAAACCAAGGTGATACAAGTGGAATGCAAACTATTGAAACCACGCCCGAAAGGCTTGTTTGAGACCATATAAAAACCGCTTGAGTAGCCATACATGGTTTGGGAGAGCATAGTCAACAGTCGTTCACCCCCACTACTCTTCAAATCTGCCTCAACCACCTATTCAATGACTTAAGAAACCAAATCGTCATTTCACTCCGCTATGATACCATGGGATAATTCAAAATAAAAAATATCCCCTTAGAGTTGTCTTATATTACGCAAATATATATACATGGAATATTCATTAATACAATTATCATAAATAACCCGACAAATGTATCGTCAGTTGTATGTTCAACACTTCAACCGATAGAAATAGATACAATAGATGATCTAGAATATAGTGTATAAATCTTTATCTTGATAACTATAGATAGGATATTGGTGATTTGCTTTCTGTGACTCCTCTAATATCTTAATGTAGTATTGGTGATTTTTTTTTTGAAAATGGAAAGCGGTTAGGACGACCTATCTCCTGGAGGTAGTTCATCCTAAAGCATCCTCGCGGATGAGAACATGAAGTTCGGGATCGTCAGAAAATGGTGTGTTGGGGTTCGAAATTTCCAGGTGGGTCAATCTGTCAGCAACACAATTGATTTCTCTGAGCACATGTCTGATCTGGATTTCCTCAAAGTAGGGAAGATCCAGTCGGGAGTCGGATAGGATTATCTCGACCTCCCAGGGGAAGCTCCAAAGTCCTTGGAGTGCCTTGATAACACATAAGTTATCACCCTCAATTTCAATCTTTTTTATATTTAGCCTTATTGCTTCGCTTAGGCCAGCTTTAAGTGCGTAGGCTTCTGTTTTGATGAATGAGTTGAAATTGTTTTTTCTAGCGTCCAAGCTTATTACTTTGCCATTGTGATTTCTAATAACGAAACCAATTGATGTTATTCCCGAATCAAGTTTTGATCCGTCGAAGTTGAGTTTGTGAAATCCATGTTTTGGTTTATCCCATTTATTATTATTTTTCTTTCTAGTAGTAGGTGTCTTATTATATTGGTTGTAGTTAACCTCACAAATATCATCATCATTAGCACCATTTTTCCAATTATGCATTTGTGTAGTGATGAAATTTTACAGTGTTGTGTTCCGAATCGACATCATTAGTGAAAATGAGTTTGTTTCTAAAAAACCATATGTGTTACGCTAGAATTGGTAGCACAAAAAGTTTTACATTTATAAACTCGATATAAAATCCTAAACTACCTAGCGAAACCCGCAGTGTACGGATCGTTATATAGGAAGGAAAGTATTCCGAGTTCGAACACAAGGACTGAGGTGAAATCAAGTCATTCAATGATCGAAGATAGTGTAAATCTAAACCAAAATGAGATGAGGAATAAAGAAAGTGCAAAACACAATATTTTTGGATGGTTTTGGGTGATCAAACAAGGATCACAAATATATCAACACAAATAAGCAAACAAACACACAAACACAAAGAAAAGAGATAAGAGGTAAGAAGTGCGGATTCTAGAGATTTGGAATTCCGATTATGACAATGGACTCATGCTTCTAAAGATCAAAGGAAGGTTTTTGTTGTTCGGAGTTGGGTGTTTCTCTAATGGGAGCAATTACCGGGTAAGTCTCATGCTCCGCTAGTCTCGCACCTAAGGTCCTATTACCGGGTAAGTCTCAAGAAGCCTAAGGACGGGAATTCTACACAAATCGGCCACTACCTAAGGGTCAAACCCCTCCTTACCGGGTAAGTCTCGGAAAAGGTAAGTCTTAGGCAACGATCTTGACACACTCAATCCAATAGCAGCTTTTTTGGCTCACTACTACCTAGAGTTCATCATCTTATGCATCTAAGAGAGGAAATTACCGGGTAAGTCTCATCCCTCAAAAAGGTTGCTAACATTAGGTCACCCTAAGCTATATTAGGCTCAACAAACACTAGAATTTCAACACATCTACATCCTAACATACAGATTCATCAATACAAGCACAACAGAGAAAATTACGGGTGGATCATGAAAACCACAGCCGTGGAATCATGAAGAACAGGCCGTGATTCTACACTGAGTTGGGGTTTCAAACACAAATCGATCCTAAGCTAACATGGAAGTCCATACAATCATAGTCCAAAGCATAAACATCATTCCTTCACCCTAGAATCACAACTATTCAGCCAACAACATACATTTCAAGATCAAACTTCACAAATAGAGCGTGCTTGCAAGTCATGGCTAGATAATGAAGAATAATCCAAAGAAAAGACATTAAAAGCTATAGAACAGAAGTTACCAAATCTTACAAAGGCTCCAAGAGCTGTTCCAAGTTGTCAACAATGGAAACCTCACTCAAAACCACTCTAATCTCACTTTAAAACAAAAATCTACACTAATATCTTCCAAGAACACCCACAATGGGTGCTTGGAAGAGAGGCTACAATGGAGAAGTGTTTTGGGAAAAAAGCTAGGTCAAAAAGGGAAGAGAGGAGCCCTCAATACAGCCTACAACATCACTTAAATACTCCTCCAATAAGCAAAGGTCGGGCAAAGAGATCGTGGGAAACGTGTCAAAGTGGTCAAGGCAGAAACCACGGCCAAAACCACGGGCGTGGAAATGGCCTCTGAGCCGTGGTTTTGCTCCAGAAACTCTCCTTGGATCATCAAGCAATGAGTTGGTGCAAGGCATGATCCAACAAGGTCCTATGTGTTCTCCTTTGCTCCTAGCTTGCTCCTTAAAGAGTCCGGATATGTGCCACCACAAGGAATGATCCTCGAATGTATCGATTAAGCTCCAAAAGCTCCTCAAAATACCTACAAAACCGACAATAGTTCGTGTAGACGTCGATCTCGATAATATGCATGAATTAAGCGTAAACGTCATGAACTAATGCGGAAACATGCATGAATGGAAAGGAAAACTATCTAAAAGAGTGTCTAAACTAGTGTCATAAATCATGTCATCAAAATACCCCATACTTAGCACTTGCTCGTCCCCGAGCAAGGTCCAACTATAGGCTGCGAGATGGCATGATTTATGAATGCAGAAAAACAGAAAAATATTTTTGGAGTTGTGCTTCTAAAATTGGATCACCTTCATAGTCATGTTTCATGGCAATGGACAATCAATCATGTATTAAATGAATGAAGGCACGGAAAGACAATTATACTTAACTCGAAAGCATGCATGAAAGGTAAAAATGATGAAGTCAAGATGATCATGAGAATATCCAATCTAGATCAATAAGTCATACACATATGCAAATAGGTCTTAAGGACTTAGGAAAGAAGAGGGCCAAGAAACGTGATGATAAGGTGGGAATTTTCTAAGGTCATGTGGTGCAAATCCGGGAAAGGAACTAAACAACCATAACTTTACATTTATACTTCATCCACCAAAGTGTATTTTTTCCTTCTTTTATTTCTTTCTTTTCTTTTTCCTTTTCATTTTCTTTCACTTATTTTTGAGACAATGACATTGGTGTACAAAAGCCGAAACCTTGGTGATTAGCGGACCTCGGGATTTTTCCGAGGTGCCTCACACCGTGCACACATAGCAAGGCTCGTTAGGACATTCGGCTTATCCGACTTTGGCAAGGCACAAACACCCAATTATGTGAATGGTACCGAGTTACTCGTCATCAAAACCAAAGTCCCCAAACCTATATTTTTCCTACACTTTTCACAACACATTTTCAACAACTTCATTCACAAGATTCATACACCAACTTCACCACCCCATACTTGCTTTTCACACACTCAACACACTAGCATGCTCCTATTCCCGGATGGGTCAAAAGAGGTCAAATTTTTTATTAAGTGAGATGCTCAAACAACATGATCAAGATGAGAAGAAGAGAGATGAATTGCCTTAATCATTCCTAGATGATGTGCAAGAACTAGAATGTAATTTCGACCATCAATCCTCAATCCAATCAAGACAAACATCATAATCACAATTCATACATAGGATTCAAGAGAAGTATTTCAAGTCCACATATGCATAAATAAATCCATTCAACACAAGGCCATCCATAGCCAATTCACAAAACAATCTAATCATAAGGTTCATATCCAAACTAGGAAGCACAATTTTTTTTTAAAAGTTTTCGATTTTTTTGGAATTTTTGAGATATATATGTATATACAATGCAAAAACATGATAAGAAATGTGTGACAATAAATGAAACTATCCTAGATGCGATCATGCCATGCTAAGAATCATGAAAACCTCACCCCATACTTAAAAACACATTGTCCCCAATGTACAAATCAAGTAAAGAAGAGTGAAAGAAGTCCTCACAATGTAAAAATGGTGTTTTCGGTATTTTGGTTCACTCATGTGGAGTGGTGGTGATGGATGATCAATCAAGCATGGTAGAGAGCTCTTCTTAGTCATTCCGGCATCGAGACCTGCGCTAAGGTGTATGCGAGATGGGAGCTCTTCCATCCAACAAAAACACCTCAAGCCGTCCAAGCCTCACGTCCGCTCCACCCATGATTGAAAACGGGATCATCATCATCAACTCGCCTTGCAAGGCTTCCTTATTACCTAAAATCAACCACACAAACACAAAACACAAAAACACAAAAAAACAAAAACAAAAGCAAAAACGAAAGAGAAAAGGGGAAGAGTTGTATCAATAGGTTGCCTCCCATTAAGCGCTTCTTTTAGGTCATTAGCTTGACCAAACTCCGTGGATATGTCAATCCACCTCGAATACCATGGTTTGCTTGAGGAGTCCAAGCAACCATCGCTTTCCGGCATCCATTATGACAAGCACGGGCCACTTGATGCCCAAATAAGCTTTAAGTTCTCCCTTCACCGGTGAGTAGTAGACTCCTTCATCATTGCTTCTTGATGATAGTATGGAGTTGCAACCATAGGTGCCACCCCATACTTAGGCAATTTGTACTCCGCGGTCACACCGGTGAAACGCTTGTCATCCTCATCCTCTATGATCCGAAGAAAGCTGATTCTTGGAAAGAATCCTTCATTGAAGTGCTTCATAACCATCATTGATCCATCATGCTTGCCCCCTTCATTCAACAAGGGAGACTCCTTAGGAAAGGGACTCCACTCTTCGTGTGTACTCCGGGCAAGCAAGAAAGGATTTGAAGGAGTTGAAACTCTGTTCCCAAGCCAGACAACCTGAAACCGAAATTGGTCTAGACCAAATCCCCGGCAACGGCGCCAAAAACTTGTTCTGTGGCAAAACTCTGTTCCGTTGCCGGAACGAGAGCTTCGTATGTACCTAAGAACACAAACCTGCAAGAAAACTCAAGCAAAAAGATCAGTAGAAAAAGAAAGAACAGTCCCCGGCAACGGCGCCAAAAACTTGTTCGCCCCTAAAGTGCGTGCAATCAAGTTTTAAATTTATAAAACTAGAATAAAAGCAAGCGAACCCGCAGTGTACGGATCGGCGTAGTTAAGCAAGTATTCCAGAGTATCGAACTCAGGGATTTGGGGGATCAAATTCAGTTCACAAATTATCGAGCAATGAAAATAGAAGCTTTTGCAAATATTGGGGAAAACAGCAACCCTAAAGATCCGGATGTCAAATTGTGGCAATCGATTCAAGATATACTATAGATATAAGGACAGAGTTGAGGTTTGCAAAGGTATACTAAGGTAAGGTAATGTACGGCGAAGTTCCAAAACCCTATATGTCTAACCCAAAGACTCTCTCTATAAAGGTTGTTGAGGCTGCAATATAGAAACGATCTAAGGACAAGAATTGATCTCAAATACCCAAACTTGTAACCCAAGGATCAAAACTAACTAAACCGATTAAGGTTGCGACACTCGAAATCGAAGTAGAGGTTGTTGAGGCTTCACTACTACCTAGAAAAGGGCAAACCTAGACTAGATTAAAGCTAATCTTTAACCTTGGATAAAAGTAAAAGCAAAATTCGTAAATTGGGGTAAATCACGGCTAGATCTTAAGAATCACGGCCGTGGAAACCTAAGAACAGGCCGTGATTTAGGGTGTCGATGATATTTCTCGCACTCTCAGGGTCCAATCAAATTACGATCGATCTATCATTATCTAAGCCACAATTATTAACCCTTCATCTTAGAATTGCTAAAGGGTTTTAGCCAATAACCATCATCATCAATTCAATAATCAAGTTTAAAGAGAAAATGGACGAAAACCTCAAAAACTCAATAACTATTAAATAACAAATCTCAAATCCAATAACAAATGTTTGTATTGAATGAATGCAGAAAAAGGGAATAGAAATCCTCACAACAATCTTAAGGAACAATGAAGAACGGGGTGTCAATCCGTCTCCAAAGATAAACCCTAAGATAATCTCGAAGTACACAATCTCCAAAATGCCTCCTTCTCCGAATCTTCCCTATACGCAATAAAATCTTCAAGCCTCCCTCTCCTTGGGGATCCAAATCCTGGGGCCATCACCGTCCTCCCTTCAATGTTGAAGGCTCTCTAATCTCTATAGGGATAAATCTAGGGTTTTAAAGGTAAAACCCTAGAAATCTGGGCTGAAAAGAAGTCGAGTGCGCTGGTATCAGAGGATACTCTGGGCCGCGTCATAAGGTATCAGAAAATACTCTGGCGCGTCAGACGGTATCAGAGAATACTTTGGGCCGCGTCCGACGGTATCAGAGAATACTTTGGGCCGCGTCCTATGGTATCAGAAGATACTTTGGGCCGTCCTAAATTCCTTTTATGCTCCTTTTTGTCCCGCTTCAAGGCTTAATCCTTAAATGTGCTATTTCGCTCCATAATTCGCCAAATTACCTACAAATGCAATAAAACTCTGTGTAGACCCCAGTTCTTGCAAAGTAGGTGAATATAACCATAAATGTTATGAATGTCTGTCTATGCATGCAAAATAAAGGGAAAATCTATATAAATACATGCCTAAAAATAGGTCATAATTCATGTCATCAAAATACCCCATACTTGCCTCTTGCTTGTCCCCAAGCAAGGTTCAAACTTAAAATACAAGATGATATGGATTATGAATTGCAAAAATAAAGAAAAATCACAATATTTTGGTTGTGCTTCTATTCATAGATCACTCTCAAATGGTTGCTTCATAGCTAATGAAAATCATCATATGATCAAAAGGAATTATATCATGAAAAGGATAATCACACTTTGGAAGAAAATCATAACATGCATCATAACTTGCAATATATCAAAATCAATCATGAGGAATCCAGTTTAGACCACAAAGCCAAACAACATACTCAAAGATCTTAAGGTCTTTTAAGCAAAGGTCAAGAAGCGTGAATAGGTGGGAAACTTATAAAGGAATGTGGTGTATGAATTCGGGAAAAAGGAACAACACAAACTCCTTTTCTTCTTTTTGTTTTACTTACAACACCCATCAACCTAGAGCTTTGCTCTTTTCTTTTTCACATTATTTTTCGACTTTACTTTTTGGAAATATGGACAACGGTGTACAAAAACCGAAGCCTAGGAGATCGGCGTTTCTCAATTTCGAGATGCCTCAAACCCTTGATGCACATACCATAATCCGTTAGGAATATCGCTCAATCCGACTTTGGCAAGACACAAACACCCGGCTATGTGAATGGTGCCGAGTTACTCATCATCAAGATTGACTTCCCCAAACCTACAATTTTCTATACTTGTGAATGCAAGCATTTGCTTTCATGGCCCTCCCACATCAAACATGCCAAAACTCAACTCTTCCTAGTTCCCGGATAGGTAGGGAAGGCAATTATTTTATTGAGGGGCTAAATGAATAAGGAAAGAAGCAAGAAAAATCGAGGTGCCTTAATCATTTCAATAAGAAGTGTAAGAACTTATCATGCGGTTTCAACCTTCAATACTCAACATGATTTAGAATGAAAGCAAATTATAAAACATGCATGAAATTCTAACAAAGTATTCAAATCCCACATATGTTATAAATCAATTCAAGCATATAAGAATCATCATAGCTATTCCACAAAACAATGTTCTTCATAGAGATCATATCCATCCTAGAAGCACAAAATTTTTTTAAAATTTTCAAAACTTTCAAAATTTTCCAAAATTTTCAAAATTTTCCAAAATTTTCAAATCATATGATGCAAGTCATAAAACATGCAAATGGTATTGCAAATACCTCCACCCCATACTTAAAACTCACATTGTCTCCAATGTGAAGAAAAGAAAAGGAAGGAAAAGATACTCACAATGTAAGATGGCGAATCAGGCATGGCGAATCATTCATTGAGTGGTGATGGTGGGAGTCTATATAAGCTCAATAGGGAACTCCGGATATTCCAATCGGTGTCGAAGAATGAAGAAGGGGAACGTCTTTCGGCCGAACAAAAATTTTCCGAAAAAAAAAAAAAAAAAAATTTTTTTTTTTTTTTGAAAAAAATCGACCGATTTTTCAAAAAATCGGCCGAGTTTTCTGCCCGATTTTTTCGTCGGCCCGATTTTTCCTGAGGGGGTCGATCTCTGGGTCGATTTTTCTTTCTGTTGTCAAAAATCGACCTGCTCTGAAGCCTAAATCGACCGATCTTCTTTTGGTAAGTCGATTTCTTTCCTTTTGTTCCTTGAAAACGTCCTTAGGCACCTTTGTATTGCCTTTTTCCATCAATTCCTCAAGATTATACCTAGTTCCTGCGATCCATGACACAAACAAACCGGGAGCGCATCGAGAAGGAAAAAAAACAAAGCAAAAACAAAACAAACAAGCTAACTATCCTAAGAAAAAGAAAAGGGAAAAAGATGCATTACCTTGGGTTGCCTCCCAAGAAGCGCTTGGTTTAACGTCGCTAGCTGGACCTATCTCCATAGATGACTCAATGCACCTTGAACATCTTGGATTGCTCATCAAACTCATCATATAATTCCTCAAAAAAGATTCCGGTTCCTAATTTCACCGGAAAATGGTAAGATCTCTCACGTACAAGCTTGTACGATTTGATTCTCACCGGGATTCTCCTAGCTTTCCTATGCTCTAATGGGACATTATTCAGCCTTGCGTCCCATCCTTTCCTGGATCGAGAAATCAGTTTCTCGAGAATCCTCCTAGCTTCCCCATCTCTAGATTGGGGATTATGTATGGTGTTCGTCAAGTGAATGACCCCATACTTGAACAAAAGACACTTCATCGCCTTAACGGTGAAGTGCTTGCTAACTCCACTCCTTGTAGTCCAAGGAGCATCTACTTCCAGCAGTTTTAATGGAGGTTTCATCTTCACCTTAGGAGGTTCTTTTGGAAGAGACCTCCAACTCTCCGGTGCATTCCTGGAAAAATTATAAATTTTAATAGGAATTTCAAATGAAGTAAGAGAATGTACCTTGTAAATTTCTTCAAGGCTTGAGATAAGTTTCATGTTGGGATGATGATCCACACATGAAATATCTTCCAACTCAGCTGGATCCTCTTCAACCTTGACCACAGTTTCAGTAATTTGGTCAAGGTTCTCCACTTCTTCCTCTTCTTCAATGAGAACTTCTAGAGAAGCTTCAGATTCGAGCGGAGGAACGCTCGAAACTTGTAATTCTTCCTTGCTAGATGAATGATTTTCCAAGGCTTTTTCAACCTTAGAAATATTCTTTGTTGCGTCTTCTATCACTTTTAGATTATATTCATCATAGGCTTTGAATCTTTCTTCGAGCATCTCAAATTTCTTCATCAATTCTTCAAATTTCGAGTCCTCCGCATCTTTGGGAGGTTTCTTCTTAACCTTCTTTGGGTAGTGCAGCTTTTCCCATTTTGCAAATTCAGATTCAATGGTTTGTTCACGTTCTCTCTCGCTGTCAAACCAATAGAAGGCGTATTTCTCTTCCAAATATTCATAATGGTCCGCCCTAGCACCTTGCCATGCAAACCAGGCTGGATCAAATGCAGGTTCATTGCTCCATGCAGCCATTGGTGAACCTGAAAACTCAAAAACTCATACCGAAAAGATTAAAAGCAAAAACAAAAGCTCCCAAGCCAGACAACCTGAAACCGAAATTGGTCTAGACCAAATCCCCGGCAACGGCGCCAAAAACTTGTTCTTTGGCAAAACTCTGTTCCGTTGCCGGAACGAGAGCTTCGTATGTACCTAAGAACACAAACCTGCAAGAACACTCAAGCAAAAAGATCAGTAGAAAAAGAAAGAACAGTCCCCGGCAACGGCGCCAAAAACTTGTTCGCCCCTAAAGTGCGTGCAATCAAGTTTTAAATTTATAAAACTAGAATAAAAGCAAGCGAACCCGCAGTGTACGGATCGGCGTAGTTAAGCAAGTATTCCAGAGTATCGAACTCAGGGATTTGGGGGATCAAATTCAGTTCACAAATTATCGAGCAATGAAAATAGAAGCTTTTGCAAATATTGGGGAAAACAGCAACCCTAAAGATCCAGATGTCAAATTGTGGCAATCGATTCAAGATATACTATAGATATAAGGACAGAGTTGAGGTTTGCAAAGGTATACTAAGGTAAGGTAATGTACGGCGAAGTTCCAAAACCCTATATGTCTAACCCAAAGACTCTCTCTATAAAGGTTGTTGAGGCTGCAATATAGAAACGATCTAAGGACAAGAATTGATCTCAAATACCCAAACTTGTAACCCAAGGATCAAAACTAACTAAACCGATTAAGGTTGCGACACTCGAAATCGAAGTAGAGGTTGTTGAGGCTTCACTACTACCTAGAAAAGGGCAAACCTAGACTAGATTAAAGCTAATCTTTAACCTTGGATAAAAGTAAAAGCAAAATTCGTAAATTGGGGTAAATCACGGCTAGATCTTAAGAATCACGGCCGTGGAACTTAAGAACAGGCCGTGATTTAGGGTGTCGACGATATTTCTCGCACTCTCAGGGTCCAATCAAATTACGATCGATCTATCATTATCTAAGCCACAATTATTAACCCTTCACCTTAGAATTGCTAAAGGGTTTTAGCCAATAACCATCATCATCAATTCAATAATCAAGTTTAAAGAGAAAATGGACGAAAACCTCAAAAACTCAATAACTATTAAATAACAAATCTCAAATCCAATAACAAATGTTTGTATTGAATGAATGCAGAAAAAGGGAATAGAAATCCTCACAACAATCTTAAGGAACAATGAAGAACGGGGTGTCAATCCGTCTCCAAAGATAAACCCTAAGATAATCTCGAAGTACACAATCTTCAAAATGCCTCCTTCTCCGAATCTTCCCTGTACGCAATAAAATCTTCAAGCCTCCCTCTCCTTGGGGATCCAAATCCTGGGGCTATCACCGTCCTCCCTTCAATGTTGAAGGCTCTCTAATCTCTATAGGGATAAATCTAGGGTTTTAAAGGTAAAACCCTAGAAATCTGGGCTGAAAAGAAGTCGAGTGCGCTGGTATCAGAGGATACTCTGGGCCGCGTCATAAGGTATCAGAAAATACTCTGGCGCGTCAGACGGTATCAGAGAATACTTTGGGTCGCGTCCGACGGTATCAGAAAATACTTTGGGCCGCGTCCGACGGTATCAGAGAATACTTTGGGCCGCGTCCTATGGTATCAGAAGATACTTTGGGCCGTCCTAAATTCCTTTTATGCTCCTTTTTGTCCCGCTTCAAGGCTTAATCCTTAAATGTGCTATTTCGCTCCATAATTCGCCAAATTACCTACAAATGCAATAAAACTCTGTGTAGACCCCAATTCTTGCAAAGTAGGTGAATATAACCATAAATGTCATGAATGTCTGTCTATGCATGCAAAATAAAGGGAAAATCTATAAAAATACATGCCTAAAAATAGGTCATAATTCATGTCATCAAAATTCCCCATACTTGCCTCTTGCTTGTCCCCAAGCAAGGTTCAAACTTAAAATACAAGATGATATGGATTATGAATTGCAAAAATAAAGAAAAATCACAATATTTTGGTTGTGCTTCTATTCATAGATCACTCTCAAATGGTTGCTTCATAGCTAATGAAAATCATCATATGATCAAAAGGAATTATATCATGAAAAGGATAATCACACTTTGGAAGAAAATCATAACATGCATCATAACTTGCAATATATCAAAATCAATCATGAGGAATCCAGTTTAGACCACAAAGCCAAACAACATACTCAAAGATCTTAAGGTCTTTCAAGCAAAGGTCAAGAAGCGTGAATAGGTGGGAAACTTATAAAGGAATGTGGTGTATGAATCCGGGAAAAAGGAACAACACAAACTCCTTTTCTTCTTTTTGTTTTACTTACAACACCCATCAACCTAGAGCTTTGCTCTTTTCTTTTTCACATTATTTTTCGACTTTACTTTTTGGAAATATGGACAACGGTGCACAAAAACCGAAGCCTAGGAGATCGGCGTTTCTCAATTTCGAGATGCCTCAAACCCTTGATGCACATACCATAATCCGTTAGGAATATCGCTCAATCCGACTTTGGCAAGACACAAACACCCGGCTATGTGAATGGTGCCGAGTTACTCATCATCAAGATTGACTTCCCCAAACCTACAATTTTCTATACTTGTGAATGCAAGCATTTGCTTTCATGGCCCTCCCACATCAAACATGCCAAAACTCAACTCTTCCTAGTTCCCGGATAGGTAGGGAAGGCAATTATTTTATTGAGGGGCTAAATGAATAAGGAAAGAAGCAAGAAAAATCGAGGTGCCTTAATCATTTCAATAAGAAGTGTAAGAACTTATCATGCGGTTTCAACCTTCAATACTCAACATGATTTAGAATGAAAGCAAATTATAAAACATGCATGAAATTCTAACAAAGTATTCAAATCCCACATATGTTATAAATCAATTCAAGCATATAAGAATCATCATAGCTATTCCACAAAACAATGTTCATCATAGAGATCATATCCATCCTAGAAGCACAAAATTTTTTTAAAATTTTCAAAATTTTCCAAAATTTTCAAAATTTTCCAAAATTTTCAAATCATATGATGCAAGACATAAAACATGCAAATGGTATTGCAAATACCTCCACCCCATACTTAAAACTCAAATTTTCAAATCGAGTGCGCTGGTATCAGAGGATACTCTGGGCCGCGTCATAAGGTATCAGAAAATACTCTGGCGCGTCAGACGGTATCTGAGAATACTTTGGGCTTCGTCCGACGGTATCAGAAAATACTTTGGGCCGCGTCCGACGGTATCAGAGAATACTTTGGGTCGCGTCCTATGGTATCAGAAGATACTTTGGGCCGTCCTAAATTCCTTTTATGCTCCTTTTTGTCCCGCTTCAAGGCTTAATCCTTAAATGTGCTATTTCGCTCCATAATTCGCCAAATTACCTACAAATGCAATAAAACTCTGTGTAGACCTCAATTCTTGCAAAGTAGGTGAATATAACCATAAATGTCATGAATGTCTGTCTATGCATGCAAAATAAAGGGAAAATCTATATAAATACATGCCTAAAAATAGGTCATAATTCATGTCATCAGTTTGACTAACACTCCTAGAACTTTCATGAGATTGATGAATCATGTCTTACGTCACTTCATTGTAGAGTTTGTGGTTGTCTACTTTGATGACATTCTCATATACAAAAAATCGCTTGAGGAGCATGAAGAACACTTGAGGAAAGTACTAGGAACTCTTATAAATGAATTTTTATATACAAATATTAGGAAATGTGAGTTTAGTACTAATCAAGTTATTTTCCTTGGGTTTGTAGTGAGTACAAGAGGTGTAGAAGTGGATGAAGAGAAGATTAAGGCCATCTAATAGTGGCCTACACCTACTACAATCGGCTATTTACGTTCTTTCCATGGTCTATCAACATTTTATAGACGTTTTGTATGGGATTTTAGTACTATTGCAGCCCCCTGACATCTCTCACGAACAAGCAAGTACAATTCGAGTGGGGAGATGCACAAGAGAAAGCATTTAAGGAGTTGAAGTGATGACAACTATCACATGCACCACTTCTAGCACCTCCGGATTTCACTAAACCATTTGAGGTTGAGTGTGACGCATCAGAAATTGGCATTGGAGGAGTGCTCATGTAAGAATATAATCCACTTGTATTCGTTAGTGAGAAATTGAAAGGAGAATGCTTGAATTATTCGACATATGATAAGGAATTACATGCATTATTTTGAGTTTTCAAGACATGACAACATTACCTTTGGCCTAATGAATTTAAACTTAGAACTGATCATGATTCCCTTAAGCATTTTAGGAGTCAAGATAAGTTGGATAGAAGGCTTGGTAGATGGATGGAGTTTATAGAAACTTTTTTATATATCATTAAGTATAAGAAAGAAAAAGATAATGTTGTTGTTGATGCACTTTCTAGGACACATTCTTTGATCACTACTATGGATTCTAAGGTTTTAGATTTCTATTACATTAAGGATCTATATGCGAATGATATTGATTTTGAGGGCACTTTTGAGCATCGTAAATCTCGGCCTCCACGAGATAAATTCTATATTTTCAAAGGGTTTTTATTTCTTAAGGATAAAGTGTGCATTCCTAGATGTTCTCTTAGACTTTTACTTGTTGAGAAAGCTCATATGGGTGGTTTAATGGGACATTTAGGAAGGGATAAGACAATTCATATGCTGCATTCACACTTTTATTGGCCTCATAAGCATACAGATGTTGAGAATATGATTAAGAGATGTATTGTGTGTGTAATGACCCGGGTTTTTTAGTAATCCAAGACGTCACTAGGATAAGGACCACACAGTGGGTCCCATCAGTTAGCCTGCCAACAACTTCACAATAGGACCTTGCAACAAGAAGCACGAAGAAAAAAAATAAAAACATCCAACCTGTCATTTATAAAACATTTACATAACAAAATTGCATGCACTTAGTATGCATATCCCCAAAACGACATTTCAAAACATGACACCTTAACAATGGTCTTAAAACATCAGTCTGAAATCAACACGTGTACACAGTTGCACACAAACCACAAAAGACTCGCTTGCAAGAGATTATTTCAAAAGAAGTTCAACCAACCCTTGGGTTAACACTGCCCCGGTTGTCCACTTCCTGCAACTGACATCCCTGAAGTGTTCCTATAATCGGCATTACCTAAAAAGATTCGGTTTGAAACTGTTAGCTACCGATCATAATCTATCCATGAGAGATTATATCAACACAATACATGTATTCAAATACCATATACCGTGCTCATGAGGTGATATCATGCTTTTTTGAATGATGCACGTGAATGCAATATGGAATTTACAATTAGCGATCCCGGACCAAATCCGGAATCATTGCTTATACAGTTTTGGCTTTGGTGTGAGCTCACCATTGCACAAATTAGGTTAATTTAGACATTTGCTCTTAGGTCGTAGCCAGACTGATCAAGTCTACGGGCCAGGATTTCGCGTGGCGGGTTATGGTCTTAACCCTCTAACCACATGCAACATTTTCCCGTTCATGTTAATGCAAACATTTACCATTTTAATTAGGTGTGCGACCCGAGCTCGAAGTCCATCAGACTCGGCGTCATTCTTATACACGCACGCACAAGTGATTCGGGCTTGGCCAAGCGCCGACATTCACTGCAACAGCTAGCGAACTGGCTAATAATTAAGCTTAATGTCTTATACTCACTTTACATACTCTTGCCTTTTACAGGTCGCCATCATATCACACGTCTTAACATGCTTACCATGTCATATAATACCACACCTCAATAGGCTGACACTTATCAATTTAATTATTTCACATAACCCTAGAATGATATACATAACAACCACATTAAGCATGCTTTATACATCACATCATCATATTCATCATAAAACACAACAATAACATTAGCATGCTTCATACATAACACATCACAATGCATAACATCAATCACAATTCAACACAACAAGATATAAATCTCTCATGCACGAGTTTCTGTAGATCGAAGCTAAGTAAGTCTGAAGACTTACCTGGATACAATAATCAAAGGGAAAAACCCTTCGAATGGCTCGATTCCTCCCCCACCAAACCCAAATCTGGGCCGTAACCCTTCCCCCGTCGTCTTCAAACGATGGGTCATATCCGTTCTCCGTTGTCTTCAACCAAGCTCCTACTTTGACTCCCATCAAGCGATAACGCCGACAAGCATTTCGGGTTGCATATTTGAACCGCCGATCTCTCCTACCGGAGCCACCAGAGCCGTTGAACAGAACCACCTTCACCTTTTGGAGCCCAAGAAGCTTCGGCCACCTCTGCACCACTCTCGATCGAAGCTCCTCTTCTTGAACCAAAATCCGACCCATTTCCCTACTTTCTGCACCGTCGGTCCTTCCACTTCCCCATACCAGTGTTTCTTCTCGTCGGCGCTGGTGGTGTCTCCTCAGCGCTGCTGGTTGCATCGGTGCTACGAGAAACATTTGGTGTTGTAGATCGTTCCAGATCTGTGTTGAATCGGTGAGTCCAGTTTGTCGGTACTGAAGAAACTGACTAATAGCTCTTATCTAAAGAAACTGACTAATAATTCAGGTCAATGGGCAAATTGCTCTTTCTTGAGAAAACCCCTCCTATCTCCGCCTCAAATGGGCTAATCGCTTGTGGACATGTGGTTCTGTACAATATTTTAACCGTCCTCAATGACGGAATTTTGAAACTCCATCTCCTTTGGCAAGATCCGTCTGCTCTATCAATCCGTTTTGTTTTATAAATTATGGGTTCCACTTGTATACTTTGGTATCTTGTCTAAGAAAACCCTTATTGTTCACTCGAACTTTACACTCGGGAGAAGAAGCGTTGAAGTGTTTAGGCCTCAATTAGAAAATATAATTATTATTTTATTTTCAAAGGCAAAAAAAATCTTGAATGACTCACTTTCTGTTTAATTATTGAAAAATAAATATTAATTTTTTGATAATTATAAATTTAATTAGCAATCAGCTAACAACTCTAACAATAACTAGAAGAAGGAAAAAAAAGGATGAAAAAAAAAATCCCACAATCAAAAATAGAATAAAATAAAAATAATATATGTTTATGTATATTTTTATTTTTATAAAAACAAGCTCTCCATTGATCTGTACAATACCAATGCAAATAGTTTTTCGAATACCAATTGGTTATCTAAACCTCGCGTAACAAAGTCCTTTTGGCTATCAATTTGTTATAGCCGTCTCTTAACATCGTCCCCTACGGACTACTGCATACAAAGTCCAAAATCAATCACTACCAATATCGTAAATTTAACTTCTTTTAAACAATATTCTCCCTACAAATCACCTTTCTCTTATCCATCAAGTTCTACACACTTATTCATCAAGATACCCGTTTTATGCATTCTCGTCTTCCGAGATATGATGCAATCATTTGCTGGCGGTTTCGCTCGTTTGTCGAGAAGGGGGAGTGGATGTGTGATCGACTCCTGACGGCTCTGTTGTAGCCCAAATCTGAGGTGTACACAGTTGTTCCCCAGGCTTCCTCCCTGTGTACTTCCTTCAAAGATGAACGTTTATACTCGGTGCTTCCTGCTGGTTGGATCAACCTGCTTTCCCTTGAAGACCTTTTTGCTTTCGGTTTCATTTTGATGTATTTTTGTGTACTTCTTTTCTCCTTTCTTTGTGGTCCTTTGTGATGGCTTATCCATCTGCCGATTTTTCGGCCTTTCGACCCACTAGACGGCGCGCCGTCAAATGGTTTCGAACCGCTTTCCATTTTCAAAAAAAAACATCTGTCTTTTCAAAATGTGTCCGCGATGGTTATACCTAGAAAAAGAGTGCCCTGAATGTACTGGATTATCCTTTTAAGATTGAGAAAATGGGATTCTCGTGGGGCATTCATAAATAGACATATCCTTTTAAGAGTGAGAAAATGGGATTCTCGTGGAGGCACCTGTCAAACTGCGATACAATGATGGATCATCAAACAAGTTGCCCGAGTGTGCATTTAACTTGTTTGAAATATCGATAAGAGTGATGACGGGCTTGCAACTACTTGCCTGAAGTTTCCATCTTGACCGCAATGTCTAGGAAGTACGACAACGAGCCAATATCTGAGATAGAAAACTTTTTACTCAACCCTGCTATTAGATTTGACGTATTGTGTTAAACGAGACAACCATAATGTTATCGTCGACATATAGTAGCAAGTATTTCGTGTCTAGACCACACCAGTAAATAAATAATGATGTGTCAAACCGACAACTATCAAACCAAGGTGATACAAGTGGAATGCAAACTATTGAAACCACGCCCGAAAGGCTTGTTTGAGACCATATAAAAACCGCTTGAGTAGCCATACATGGTTTGGGAGAGCATAGTCAACAGTCGTTCACCCCCACTACTCTTCAAATCTGCCTCAACCACCTATTCAATGACTTAAGAAACCAAATCGTCATTTCACTCCGCTATGATACCATGGGATAATTCAAAATAAAAAATATCCCCTTAGAGTTGTCTTATATTACGCAAATATATATACATGGAATATTCATTAATACAATTATCATAAATAACCCGACAAATGTATCGTCAGTTGTATGTTCAACACTTCAACCGATAGAAATAGATACAATAGATGATCTAGAATATAGTGTATAAATCTTTATCTTGATAACTATAGATAGGATATTGGTGATTTGCTTTCTGTGACTCCTCTAATATCTTAATGTAGTATTGGTGATTTTTTTTTTGAAAATGGAAAGCGGTTAGGACGACCTATCTCCTGGAGGTAGTTCATCCTAAAGCATCCTCGCGGATGAGAACATGAAGTTCGGGATCGTCAGAAAATGGTGTGTTGGGGTTCGAAATTTCCAGGTGGGTCAATATGTCAGCAACACAATTGATTTCTCTGAGCACATGTCTGATCTGGATTTCCTCAAAGTAGGGAAGATCCAGTCGGGAGTCGGATAGGATTATCTCGACCTCCCAGGGGAAGCTCCAAAGTCCTTGGAGTGCCTTGATAACACATAAGTTATCACCCTCAATTTCAATCTTTTTTATATTTAGCCTTATTGCTTCGCTTAGGCCAGCTTTAAGCGCGTAGGCTTCTGTTTTGATGAATGAGTTGAAATTGTTTTTTCTAGCGTCCAAGCTTATTACTTTGCCATTGTGATTTCTAATAACGAAACCAATGGATGTTATTCCCGAATCAAGTTTTGATCCGTCGAAGTTGAGTTTGTGAAATCCATGTTTTGGTTTATCCCATTTATTATTATTTTTCTTTCTAGTAGTAGGTGTCTTATTATATTGGTTGTAGTTAACCTCACAAATATCATCATCATTAGCACCATTTTTCCAATTATGCATTTGTGTAGTGATGAAATTTTACAGTGTTGTGTTCCGAATCGACATCATTAGTGAAAATGAGTTTGTTTCTAAAAAACCATATGTGTTACGCTAGAATTGGTAGCACAAAAAGTTTTACATTTATAAACTCGATATAAAATCCTAAACTACCTAGCGAAACCCGCAGTGTACGGATCGTTATATAGGAAGGAAAGTATTCCGAGTTCGAACACAAGGACTGAGGTGAAATCAAGTCATTCAATGATCGAAGATAGTGTAAATCTAAACCAAAATGAGATGAGGAATAAAGAAAGTGCAAAACACAATATTTTTGGATGGTTTTGGGTGATCAAACAAGGATCACAAATATATCAACACAAATAAGCAAACAAACACACAAACACAAAGAAAAGAGATAAGAGGTAAGAAGTGCGGATTCTAGAGATTTGGAATTCCGATTATGACAATGGACTCATGCTTCTAAAGATCAAAGGAAGGTTTTTGTTGTTCGGAGTTGGGTGTTTCTCTAATGGGAGCAATTACCGGGTAAGTCTCATGCTCCACTAGTCTCGCACCTAAGGTCCTATTACCGGGTAAGTCTCAAGAAGCCTAAGGACGGGAATTCTACACAAACCGGCCACTACCTAAGGGTCAAACCCCTCCTTACCGGGTAAGTCTCGGAAAAGGTAAGTCTTAGGCAACGATCTTGGCACACTCAATCCAATAGCAGCTTTTTTGGCTCACTACTACCTAGAGTTCATCATCTTATGCATCTAAGAGAGGAAATTACCGGGTAAGTCTCATCCCTCAAAAAGGTTGCTAACATTAGGTCACCCTAAGCTAGATTAGGCTCAACAAACACTAGAATTTCAACACATCTACATCCTAACATACAGATTCATCAATACAAGCACAACAGAGAAAATTACGGGTGGATCATGAAAACCACAGCCGTGGAATCATGAAGAACAGGCCGTGATTCTACACTGAGTTGGGGTTTCAAACACAAATCGATCCTAAGCTAACATGGAAGTCCATACAATCATAGTCCAAAGCATAAACATCATTCATTCACCCTAGAATCACAACTATTCAGCCAACAACATACATTTCAAGATCAAACTTCACAAATAGAGCATGCTTGCAAGTTATGGCTAGATAATGAAGAATAATCCAAAGAAAAGACATTAAAAGCTATAGAACAGAAGTTACCAAATCTTACAAAGGCTCCAAGAGCTGTTCCAAGTTGTCAACAATGGAAACCTCACTCAAAACCACTCTAATCTCACTTTAAAACAAAAATCTACACTAATATCTTCCAAGAACACCCACAATGGGTGCTTGGAAGAGAGGCTACAATGGAGAAGTGTTTTGGGAAAAAAGCTAGGTCAAAAAGGGAAGAGAGGAGCCCTCAATACAGCCTGCAACATCACTTAAATACTCCTCCAATAAGCAAAGGTCGGGCAAAGAGATCGTGGGAAACGTGTCAAAGTGGTCAAGGCAGAAACCACGGCCAAAACCACGGGCGTGGAAATGGCCTCTGAGCCGTGGTTTTGCTCCAGAAACTCTCCTTGGATCATCAAGCAATGAGTTGGTGCAAGGCATGATCCAACAAGGTCCTATGTGTTCTCCTTTGCTCCTAGCTTGCTCCTTAAAGAGTCCGGATATGTGCCACCACAAGGAATGATCCTCGAATGTATCGATTAAGCTCCAAAAGCTCCTCAAAATACCTACAAAACCGACAATAGTTCGTGTAGACGTCGATCTCGATAATATGCATAAATTAAGCGTAAACGTCATGAACTAATGCGGAAACATGCATGAATGGAAAGGAAAACTATCTAAAAGAGTGTCTAAACTAGTGTCATAAATCATGTCATCAAAATACCCCATACTTAGCACTTGCTCGTCCCCGAGCAAGGTCCAACTATAGGCTGCGAGATGGCATGATTTATGAATGCAGAAAAACAGAAAAATATTTTTGGAGTTGTGCTTCTAAAATTGGATCACCTTCATAGTCATGTTTCATGGCAATGGACAATCAATCATGTATTAAATGAATGAAGGCACGGAAAGACAATTATACTTAACTCGAAAGCATGCATGAAAGGTAAAAATGATGAAGTCAAGATGATCATGAGAATATCCAATCTAGATCAATAAGTCATACACATATGCAAATAGGTCTTAAGGACTTAGGAAAGAAGAGGGCCAAGAAACGTGATGATAAGGTGGGAATTTTCTAAGGTCATGTGGTGCAAATCCGGGAAAGGAACTAAACAACCATAACTTTACATTTATACTTCATCCACCAAAGTGTATTTTTTCCTTCTTTTATTTCTTTCTTTTCTTTTTCCTTTTCATTTTCTTTCACTTATTTTTGAGACAATGACATTGGTGTACAAAAGCCGAAACCTTGGTGATTAGCGGACCTCGGGATTTTTCCGAGGTGCCTCACACCGTGCACACATAGCAAGGCTCGTTAGGACATTCGGCTTATCCGACTTTGGCAAGGCACAAACACCCAATTATGTGAATGGTACCGAGTTACTCGTCATCAAAACCAAAGTCCCCAAACCTATATTTTTCCTACACTTTTCACAACACATTTTCAACAACTTCATTCACAAGATTCATACACCAACTTCACCACCCCATACTTGCTTTTCACACACTCAACACACTAGCATGCTCCTATTCCCGGATGGGTCAAAAGAGGTCAAATTTTTTATTAAGTGAGATGCTCAAACAACATGATCAAGATGAGAAGAAGAGAGATGAATTGCCTTAATCATTCCTAGATGATGTGCAAGAACTAGAATGTAATTTCGACCATCAATCCTCAATCCAATCAAGACAAACATCATAATCACAATTCATACATAGGATTCAAGAGAAGTATTTCAAGTCCACATATGCATAAATAAATCCATTCAACACAAGGCCATCCATAGCCAATTCACAAAACAATCTAATCATAAGGTTCATATCCAAACTAGGAAGCACAATTTTTTTTTAAAAGTTTTCGATTTTTTTGGAATTTTTGAGATATATATGTATATACAATGCAAAAACATGATAAGAAATGTGTGACAATAAATGAAACTATCCTAGATGCGATCATGCCATGCTAAGAATCATGAAAACCTCACCCCATACTTAAAAACACATTGTCCCCAATGTACAAATCAAGTAAAGAAGAGTGAAAGAAGTCCTCACAATGTAAAAATGGTGTTTTCGGTATTTTGGTTCACTCATGTGGAGTGGTGGTGATGGATGATCAATCAAGCATGGTAGAGAGCTCTTCTTAGTCATTCCGGCATCGAGACCTGCGCTAAGGTGTATGCGAGATGGGAGCTCTTCCATCCAACAAAAACACCTCAAGCCGTCCAAGCCTCACGTCCGCTCCACCCATGATTGAAAACGGGATCATCATCATCAACTCGCCTTGCAAGGCTTCCTTATTACCTAAAATCAACCACACAAACACAAAACACAAAAACACAAAAGAACAAAAACAAAAGCAAAAACGAAAGAGAAAAGGGGAAGAGTTGTATCAATAGGTTGCCTCCCATTAAGCGCTTCTTTTAGGTCATTAGCTTGACCAAACTCCGTGGATATGTCAATCCACCTCGAATACCATGGTTTGCTTGAGGAGTCCAAGCAACCATCGCTTTCCGGCATCCATTATGACAAGCACGGGCCACTTGATGCCCAAATAAGCTTTAAGTTCTCCCTTCACCGGTGAGTAGTAGACTCCTTCATCATCGCTTCTTGATGATAGTATGGAGTTGCAACCATAGGTGCCACCCCATACTTAGGCAATTTGTACTCCGCGGTCACACCGGTGAAACGCTTGTCATCCTCATCCTCTATGATCCGAAGAAAGCTGATTCTTGGAAAGAATCCTTCATTGAAGTGCTTCATAACAATCATTGATCCATCATGCTTGCCCCCTTCATTCAACAAGGGAGACTCCTTAGGAAAGGGACTCCACTCTTCGTGTGTACTCCGGGCAAGCAAGAAAGGATTTGAAGGAGTTGAAACTCTGTTCCCAAGCCAGACAACCTGAAACCGAAATTGGTCTAGACCAAATCCCCGGCAACGGCGCCAAAAACTTGTTCTTTGGCAAAACTCTGTTCCGTTGCCGGAACGAGAGCTTCGTATGTACCTAAGAACACAAACCTGCAAGAACACTCAAGCAAAAAGATCAGTAGAAAAAGAAAGAACAGTCCCCGGCAACGGCGCCAAAAACTTGTTCGCCCCTAAAGTGCGTGCAATCAAGTTTTAAATTTATAAAACTAGAATAAAAGCAAGCGAACCCGCAGTGTACGGATCGGCGTAGTTAAGCAAGTATTCCAGAGTATCGAACTCAGGGATTTGGGGGATCAAATTCAGTTCACAAATTATCGAGCAATGAAAATAGAAGCTTTTGCAAATATTGGGGAAAACAGCAACCCTAAAGATCCAGATGTCAAATTGTGGCAATCGATTCAAGATATACTATAGATATAAGGACAGAGTTGAGGTTTGCAAAGGTATACTAAGGTAAGGTAATGTACGGCGAAGTTCCAAAACCCTATATGTCTAACCCAAAGACTCTCTCTATAAAGGTTGTTGAGGCTGCAATATAGAAACGATCTAAGGACAAGAATTGATCTCAAATACCCAAACTTGTAACCCAAGGATCAAAACTAACTAAACCGATTAAGGTTGCGACACTCGAAATCGAAGTAGAGGTTGTTGAGGCTTCACTACTACCTAGAAAAGGGCAAACCTAGACTAGATTAAAGCTAATCTTTAACCTTGGATAAAAGTAAAAGCAAAATTCGTAAATTGGGGTAAATCACGGCTAGATCTTAAGAATCACGGCCGTAGAAACCTAAGAACAGGCCGTGATTTAGGGTGTCGACGATATTTCTCGCACTCTCAGGGTCCAATCAAATTACGATCGATCTATCATTATCTAAGCCACAATTATTAACCCTTCACCTTAGAATTGCTAAAGGGTTTTAGCCAATAACCATCATCATCAATTCAATAATCAAGTTTAAAGAGAAAATGGACGAAAACCTCAAAAACTCAATAACTATTAAATAACAAATCTCAAATCCAATAACAAATGTTTGTATTGAATGAATGCAGAAAAAGGGAATAGAAATCCTCACAACAATCTTAAGGAACAATGAAGAACGGGGTGTCAATCCGTCTCCAAAGATAAACCCTAAGATAATCTCGAAGTACACAATCTCCAAAATGCCTCCTTCTCCGAATCTTCCCTGTACGCAATAAAATCTTCAAGCCTCCCTCTCCTTGGGGATCCAAATCCTGGGGCTATCACCGTCCTCCCTTCAATGTTGAAGGCTCTCTAATCTCTATAGGGATAAATCTAGGGTTTTAAAGGTAAAACCCTAGAAATCTGGGCTGAAAAGAAGTCGAGTGCGCTGGTATCAGAGGATACTCTGGGCCGCGTCATAAGGTATCAGAAAATACTCTGGCGCGTCAGACGGTATCAGAGAATACTTTGGGCCGCGTCCGACGGTATCAGAAAATACTTTGGGCCGCGTCCGACGGTATCAGAGAATACTTTGGGCCGCGTCCTATGGTATCAGAAGATACTTTGGGCCGTCCTAAATTCCTTTTATGCTCCTTTTTGTCCCGCTTCAAGGCTTAATCCTTAAATGTGCTATTTCGCTCCATAATTCGCCAAATTACCTACAAATGCAATAAAACTCTGTGTAGACCCCAATTCTTGCAAAGTAGGTGAATATAACCATAAATGTCATGAATGTCTGTCTATGCATGCAAAATAAAGGGAAAATCTATATAAATACATGCCTAAAAATAGGTCATAATTCATGTCATCAAAATACCCCATACTTGCCTCTTGCTTGTCCCCAAGCAAGGTTCAAACTTAAAATACAAGATGATATGGATTATGAATTGCAAAAATAAAGAAAAATCACAATATTTTGGTTGTGCTTCTATTCATAGATCACTCTCAAATGGTTGCTTCATAGCTAATGAAAATCATCATATGATCAAAAGGAATTATATCATGAAAAGGATAATCACACTTTGGAAGAAAATCATAACATGCATCATAACTTGCAATATATCAAAATCAATCATGAGGAATCCAGTTTAGACCACAAAGCCAAACAACATACTCAAAGATCTTAAGGTCTTTCAAGCAAAGGTCAAGAAGCGTGAATAGGTGGGAAACTTATAAAGGAATGTGGTGTATGAATCCGGGAAAAAGGAACAACACAAACTCCTTTTCTTCTTTTTGTTTTACTTACAACACCCATCAACCTAGAGCTTTGCTCTTTTCTTTTTCACATTATTTTTCGACTTTACTTTTTGGAAATATGGACAACGGTGCACAAAAACCGAAGCCTAGGAGATCGGCGTTTCTCAATTTCGAGATGCCTCAAACCCTTGATGCACATACCATAATCCGTTAGGAATATCGCTCAATCCGACTTTGGCAAGACACAAACACCCGGCTATGTGAATGGTGCCGAGTTACTCATCATCAAGATTGACTTCCCCAAACCTACAATTTTCTATACTTGTGAATGCAAGCATTTGCTTTCATGGCCCTCCCACATCAAACATGCCAAAACTCAACTCTTCCTAGTTCCCGGATAGGTAGGGAAGGCAATTATTTTATTGAGGGGCTAAATGAATAAGGAAAGAAGCAAGAAAAATCGAGGTGCCTTAATCATTTCAATAAGAAGTGTAAGAACTTATCATGCGGTTTCAACCTTCAATACTCAACATGATTTAGAATGAAAGCAAATTATAAAACATGCATGAAATTCTAACAAAGTATTCAAATCCCACATATGTTATAAATCAATTCAAGCATATAAGAATCATCATAGCTATTCCACAAAACAATGTTCATCATAGAGATCATATCCATCCTAGAAGCACAAAATTTTTTTAAAATTTTCAAAATTTTCCAAAATTTTCAAAATTTTCCAAAATTTTCAAATCATATGATGCAAGACATAAAACATGCAAATGGTATTGCAAATACCTCCACCCCATACTTAAAACTCACATTGTCTCCAATGTGAAGAAAAGAAAAGGAAGGAAAAGATACTCACAATGTAAGATGGCGAATCAGGCATGGAGAATCATTCATTGAGTGGTGATGGTGGGAGTCTATATAAGCTCAATAGGGAACTCCGGATATTCCAATCGGTGTCGAAGAATGAAGAAGGGGAACGTCTTTCGGCCGAACAAAAATTTTCCGAAAAAAAAAAAAAAAAAAATTTTTTTTTTTTTGAAAAAAATCGACCGATTTTTCAAAAAATCGGCCGAGTTTTATGCCCGATTTTTTCGTCGGCCCGATTTTTCCTGAGGGGGTCGATCTCTGGGTCGATTTTTCTTTCTGTTGTCAAAAATCGACCTGCTCTGAAGCCTAAATCGACCGATCTTCTTTTGGTAAGTCGATTTCTTTCCTTTTGTTCCTTGAAAACGTCCTTAGGCACCTTTGTATTGCCTTTTTCCATCAATTCCTCAAGATTATACCTAGTTCCTGCGATCCATGACACAAACAAACCGGGAGCGCATCGAGAAGGAAAAAAAACAAAGCAAAAACAAAACAAACAAGCTAACTATCCTAAGAAAAAGAAAAGGGAAAAAGATGCATTACCTTGGGTTGCCTCCCAAGAAGCGCTTGGTTTAACGTCGCTAGCTGGACCTATCTCCATAGATGACTCAATGCACCTTGAACATCTTGGATTGCTCATCAAACTCATCATATAATTCCTCAAAAAAGATTCCGGTTCCTAATTTCACCGGAAAATGGTAAGATCTCTCACGTACAAGCTTGTACGATTTGATTCTCACCGGGATTCTCCTAGCTTTCCTATGCTCTAATGGGACATTATTCAGCCTTGCGTCCCATCCTTTCCTGGATCGAGAAATCAGTTTCTCGAGAATCCTCCTAGCTTCCCCATCTCTAGATTGGGGATTATGTATGGTGTTCGTCAAGTGAATGACCCCATACTTGAACAAAAGACACTTCATCGCCTTAACGGTGAAGTGCTTGCTAACTCCACTCCTTGTAGTCCAAGGAGCATCTACTTCCAGCAGTTTTAATGGAGGTTTCATCTTCACCTTAGGAGGTTCTTTTGGAAGAGACCTCCAACTCTCCGGTGCATTCCTGGAAAAATTATAAATTTTAATAGGAATTTCAAATGAAGTAAGAGAATGTACCTTGTAAATTTCTTCAAGGCTTGAGATAAGTTTCATGTTGGGATGATGATCCACACATGAAATATCTTCCAACTCAGCTGGATCCTCTTCAACCTTGACCACAGTTTCAGTAATTTGGTCAAGGTTCTCCACTTCTTCCTCTTCTTCAATGAGAACTTCTAGAGAAGCTTCAGATTCGAGCGGAGGAACGCTCGAAACTTGTAATTCTTCCTTGCTAGATGAATGATTTTCCAAGGCTTTTTCAACCTTAGAAATATTCTTTGTTGCGTCTTCTATCACTTTTAGATTATATTCATCATAGGCTTTGAATCTTTCTTCGAGCATCTCAAATTTCTTCATCAATTCTTCAAATTTCGAGTCCTCCGCATCTTTGGGAGGTTTCTTCTTAACCTTCTTTGGGTAGTGCAGCTTTTCCCATTTTGCAAATTCAGATTCAATGGTTTGTTCACGTTCTCTCTCGCTGTCAAACCAATAGAAGGCGTATTTCTCTTCCAAATATTCATAATGGTCCGCCCTAGCACCTTGCCATGCAAACCAGGCTGGATCAAATGCAGGTTCATTGCTCCATGCAGCCATTGGTGAACCTGAAAACTCAAAAACTCATACCGAAAAGATTAAAAGCAAAAACAAAAGCTCCCAAGCCAGACAACCTGAAACCGAAATTGGTCTAGACCAAATCCCCGGCAACGGCGCCAAAAACTTGTTCTTTGGCAAAACTCTGTTCCGTTGCCGGAACGAGAGCTTCGTATGTACCTAAGAACACAAACCTGCAAGAACACTCAAGCAAAAAGATCAGTAGAAAAAGAAAGAACAGTCCCCGGCAACGGCGCCAAAAACTTGTTCGCCCCTAAAGTGCGTGCAATCAAGTTTTAAATTTATAAAACTAGAATAAAAGCAAGCGAACCCGCAGTGTACGGATCGGCGTAGTTAAGCAAGTATTCCAGAGTATCGAACTCAGGGATTTGGGGGATCAAATTCAGTTCACAAATTATCGAGCAATGAAAATAGAAGCTTTTGCAAATATTGGGGAAAACAGCAACCCTAAAGATCCAGATGTCAAATTGTGGCAATCGATTCAAGATATACTATAGATATAAGGACAGAGTTGAGGTTTGCAAAGGTATACTAAGGTAAGGTAATGTACGGCGAAGTTCCAAAACCCTATATGTCTAACCCAAAGACTCTCTCTATAAAGGTTGTTGAGGCTGCAATATAGAAACGATCTAAGGACAAGAATTGATCTCAAATACCCAAACTTGTAACCCAAGGATCAAAACTAACTAAACCGATTAAGGTTGCGACACTCGAAATCGAAGTAGAGGTTGTTGAGGCTTCACTACTACCTAGAAAAGGGCAAACCTAGACTAGATTAAAGCTAATCTTTAACCTTGGATAAAAGTAAAAGCAAAATTCGTAAATTGGGGTAAATCACGGCTAGATCTTAAGAATCACGGCCGTGGAACTTAAGAACAGGCCGTGATTTAGGGTGTCGACGATATTTCTCGCACTCTCAGGGTCCAATCAAATTACGATCGATCTATCATTATCTAAGCCACAATTATTAACCCTTCACCTTAGAATTGCTAAAGGGTTTTAGCCAATAACCATCATCATCAATTCAATAATCAAGTTTAAAGAGAAAATGGACGAAAACCTCAAAAACTCAATAACTATTAAATAACAAATCTCAAATCCAATAACAAATGTTTGTATTGAATGAATGCAGAAAAAGGGAATAGAAATCCTCACAACAATCTTAAGGAACAATGAAGAACGGGGTGTCAATCCGTCTCCAAAGATAAACCCTAAGATAATCTCGAAGTACACAATCTTCAAAATGCCTCCTTCTCCGAATCTTCCCTGTACGCAATAAAATCTTCAAGCCTCCCTCTCCTTGGGGATCCAAATCCTGGGGCTATCACCGTCCTCCCTTCAATGTTGAAGGCTCTCTAATCTCTATAGGGATAAATCTAGGGTTTTAAAGGTAAAACCCTAGAAATCTGGGCTGAAAAGAAGTCGAGTGCGCTGGTATCAGAGGATACTCTGGGCCGCGTCATAAGGTATCAGAAAATACTCTGGCGCGTCAGACGGTATCAGAGAATACTTTGGGTCGCGTCCGACGGTATCAGAAAATACTTTGGGCCGCGTCCGACGGTATCAGAGAATACTTTGGGCCGCGTCCTATGGTATCAGAAGATACTTTGGGCCGTCCTAAATTCCTTTTATGCTCCTTTTTGTCCCGCTTCAAGGCTTAATCCTTAAATGTGCTATTTCGCTCCATAATTCGCCAAATTACCTACAAATGCAATAAAACTCTGTGTAGACCCCAATTCTTGCAAAGTAGGTGAATATAACCATAAATGTCATGAATGTCTGTCTATGCATGCAAAATAAAGGGAAAATCTATAAAAATACATGCCTAAAAATAGGTCATAATTCATGTCATCAAAATTCCCCATACTTGCCTCTTGCTTGTCCCCAAGCAAGGTTCAAACTTAAAATACAAGATGATATGGATTATGAATTGCAAAAATAAAGAAAAATCACAATATTTTGGTTGTGCTTCTATTCATAGATCACTCTCAAATGGTTGCTTCATAGCTAATGAAAATCATCATATGATCAAAAGGAATTATATCATGAAAAGGATAATCACACTTTGGAAGAAAATCATAACATGCATCATAACTTGCAATATATCAAAATCAATCATGAGGAATCCAGTTTAGACCACAAAGCCAAACAACATACTCAAAGATCTTAAGGTCTTTCAAGCAAAGGTCAAGAAGCGTGAATAGGTGGGAAACTTATAAAGGAATGTGGTGTATGAATCCGGGAAAAAGGAACAACACAAACTCCTTTTCTTCTTTTTGTTTTACTTACAACACCCATCAACCTAGAGCTTTGCTCTTTTCTTTTTCACATTATTTTTCGACTTTACTTTTTGGAAATATGGACAACGGTGCACAAAAACCGAAGCCTAGGAGATCGGCGTTTCTCAATTTCGAGATGCCTCAAACCCTTGATGCACATACCATAATCCGTTAGGAATATCGCTCAATCCGACTTTGGCAAGACACAAACACCCGGCTATGTGAATGGTGCCGAGTTACTCATCATCAAGATTGACTTCCCCAAACCTACAATTTTCTATACTTGTGAATGCAAGCATTTGCTTTCATGGCCCTCCCACATCAAACATGCCAAAACTCAACTCTTCCTAGTTCCCGGATAGGTAGGGAAGGCAATTATTTTATTGAGGGGCTAAATGAATAAGGAAAGAAGCAAGAAAAATCGAGGTGCCTTAATCATTTCAATAAGAAGTGTAAGAACTTATCATGCGGTTTCAACCTTCAATACTCAACATGATTTAGAATGAAAGCAAATTATAAAACATGCATGAAATTCTAACAAAGTATTCAAATCCCACATATGTTATAAATCAATTCAAGCATATAAGAATCATCATAGCTATTCCACAAAACAATGTTCATCATAGAGATCATATCCATCCTAGAAGCACAAAATTTTTTTAAAATTTTCAAAATTTTCCAAAATTTTCAAAATTTTCCAAAATTTTCAAATCATATGATGCAAGACATAAAACATGCAAATGGTATTGCAAATACCTCCACCCCATACTTAAAACTCAAATTTTCAAATCGAGTGCGCTGGTATCAGAGGATACTCTGGGCCGCGTCATAAGGTATCAGAAAATACTCTGGCGCGTCAGACGGTATCTGAGAATACTTTGGGCTTCGTCCGACGGTATCAGAAAATACTTTGGGCCGCGTCCGACGGTATCAGAGAATACTTTGGGTCGCGTCCTATGGTATCAGAAGATACTTTGGGCCGTCCTAAATTCCTTTTATGCTCCTTTTTGTCCCGCTTCAAGGCTTAATCCTTAAATGTGCTATTTCGCTCCATAATTCGCCAAATTACCTACAAATGCAATAAAACTCTGTGTAGACCTCAATTCTTGCAAAGTAGGTGAATATAACCATAAATGTCATGAATGTCTGTCTATGCATGCAAAATAAAGGGAAAATCTATATAAATACATGCCTAAAAATAGGTCATAATTCATGTCATCAGTTTGACTAACACTCCTAGAACTTTCATGAGATTGATGAATCATGTCTTACGTCACTTCATTGTAGAGTTTGTGGTTGTCTACTTTGATGACATTCTCATATACAAAAAATCGCTTGAGGAGCATGAAGAACACTTGAGGAAAGTACTAGGAACTCTTATAAATGAATTTTTATATACAAATATTAGGAAATGTGAGTTTAGTACTAATCAAGTTATTTTCCTTGGGTTTGTAGTGAGTACAAGAGGTGTAGAAGTGGATGAAGAGAAGATTAAGGCCATCTAATAGTGGCCTACACCTACTACAATCGGCTATTTACGTTCTTTCCATGGTCTATCAACATTTTATAGACGTTTTGTATGGGATTTTAGTACTATTGCAGCCCCCTGACATCTCTCACGAACAAGCAAGTACAATTCGAGTGGGGAGATGCACAAGAGAAAGCATTTAAGGAGTTGAAGTGATGACAACTATCACATGCACCACTTCTAGCACCTCCGGATTTCACTAAACCATTTGAGGTTGAGTGTGACGCATCAGAAATTGGCATTGGAGGAGTGCTCATGTAAGAATATAATCCACTTGTATTCGTTAGTGAGAAATTGAAAGGAGAATGCTTGAATTATTCGACATATGATAAGGAATTACATGCATTATTTTGAGTTTTCAAGACATGACAACATTACCTTTGGCCTAATGAATTTAAACTTAGAACTGATCATGATTCCCTTAAGCATTTTAGGAGTCAAGATAAGTTGGATAGAAGGCTTGGTAGATGGATGGAGTTTATAGAAACTTTTTTATATATCATTAAGTATAAGAAAGAAAAAGATAATGTTGTTGTTGATGCACTTTCTAGGACACATTCTTTGATCACTACTATGGATTCTAAGGTTTTAGATTTCTATTACATTAAGGATCTATATGCGAATGATATTGATTTTGAGGGCACTTTTGAGCATCGTAAATCTCGGCCTCCACGAGATAAATTCTATATTTTCAAAGGGTTTTTATTTCTTAAGGATAAAGTGTGCATTCCTAGATGTTCTCTTAGACTTTTACTTGTTGAGAAAGCTCATATGGGTGGTTTAATGGGACATTTAGGAAGGGATAAGACAATTCATATGCTGCATTCACACTTTTATTGGCCTCATAAGCATACAGATGTTGAGAATATGATTAAGAGATGTATTGTGTGTGTAATGACCCGGGTTTTTTAGTAATCCAAGACGTCACTAGGATAAGGACCACACAGTGGGTCCCATCAGTTAGCCTGCCAACAACTTCACAATAGGACCTTGCAACAAGAAGCACGAAGAAAAAAAATAAAAACATCCAACCTGTCATTTATAAAACATTTACATAACAAAATTGCATGCACTTAGTATGCATATCCCCAAAACGACATTTCAAAACATGACACCTTAACAATGGTCTTAAAACATCAGTCTGAAATCAACACGTGTACACAGTTGCACACAAACCACAAAAGACTCGCTTGCAAGAGATTATTTCAAAAGAAGTTCAACCAACCCTTGGGTTAACACTGCCCCGGTTGTCCACTTCCTGCAGCTGACATCCCTGAAGTGTTCCTATAATCGGCATTACCTAAAAAGATTCGGTTTGAAACTGTTAGCTACCGATCATAATCTATCCATGAGAGATTATATCAACACAATACATGTATTCAAATACCATATACCGTGCTCATGAGGTGATATCATGCTTTTTTGAATGATGCACGTGAATGCAATATGGAATTTACAATTAGCGATCCCGGACCAAATCCGGAATCATTGCTTATACAGTTTTGGCTTTGGTGTGAGCTCACCATTGCCCAAATTAGGTTAATTTAGACATTTGCTCTTAGGTCGTAGCCAGACTGATCAAGTCTACGGGCCAGGATTTCGCGTGGCGGGTTATGGTCTTAACCCTCTAACCACATGCAACATTTTCCCGTTCATGTTAATGCAAACATTTACCATTTTAATTAGGTGTGCGACCCGAGCTCGAAGTCCATCAGACTCGGCGTCATTCTTATACACGCACGCACAAGTGATCCGGGCTTGGCCAAGCGCCGACATTCACTGCAACAGCTAGCGAACTGGCTAATAATTAAGCTTAATGTCTTATACTCACTTTACATACTCTTGCCTTTTACAGGTCGCCATCATATCACACGTCTTAACATGCTTACCATGTCATATAATACCACACCTCAATAGGCTGACACTTATCAATTTAATCATTTCACATAACCCTAGAATGATATACATAACAACCACATTAAGCATGCTTTATACATCACATCATCATATTCATCATAAAACACAACAATAACATTAGCATGCTTCATACATAACACATCACAATGCATAACATCAATCACAATTCAACACAACAAGATATAAATCTCTCATGCACGAGTTTCTGTAGATCGAAGCTAAGTAAGTCTGAAGACTTACCTGGATACAATAATCAAAGGGAAAAACCCTTCGAATGGCTCGATTCCTCCCCCACCAAACCCAAATCTGGGCCGTAACCCTTCCCCCGTCGTCTTCAAACGATGGGTCATATCCGTTCTCCGTTGTCTTCAACCAAGCTCCTACTTTGACTCCCATCAAGCGATAACGCCGACAAGCATTTCGGGTTGCATATTTGAACCGCCGATCTCTCCTACCGGAGCCACCAGAGCCGTTGAACAGAACCACCTTCACCTTTTGGAGCCCAAGAAGCTTCGGCCACCTCTGCATCACTCTCGATCGAAGCTCCTCTTCTTGAACCAAAATCCGACCCATTTCCCTACTTTCTGCTCCGTCGGTCCTTCCACTTCCCCATACCAGTGTTTCTTCTCGTCGGCGCTGGTGGTGTCTCCTCAGCGCTGCTGGTTGCATCGGTGCTACGAGAAACATTTGGTGTTGTAGATCGTTCCAGATCTGTGTTGAATCGGTGAGTCCAGTTTGTCGGTACTGAAGAAACTGACTAATAGCTCTTATCTAAAGAAACTGACTAATAATTCAGGTCAATGGGCAAATTGCTCTTTCTTGAGAAAACCCCTCCTATCTCCGCTTCAAATGGGCTAATCGCTTGTGGACATGTGGTTCTGTACAATATTTTAACCGTCCTCAATGACGGAATTTTGAAACTCCATCTCCTTTGGCAAGATCCGTCTGCTCTATCAATCCGTTTTGTTTTATAAATTATGGGTTCCACTTGTATACTTTGGTATCTTGTCTAAGAAAACCCTTATTGTTCACTCGAACTTTACACTCGGGAGAAGAAGCGTTGAAGTGTTTAGGCCTCAATTAGAAAATATAATTATTATTTTATTTTCAAAGGCAAAAAAAATCTTGAATGACTCACTTTCTGTTTAATTATTAAAAAATAAATATTAATTTTTTGATAATTATAAATTTAATTAGCAATCAGCTAACAACTCTAACAATAACCAGAAGAAGGAAAAAAAAGGATGAAAAAAAAAATCCCACAATCAAAAATAGAATAAAATAAAATTAATATATGTTTATGTATATTTTTATTTTTATAAAAACAAGCTCTCCATTGATCTGTACAATACCAATGCAAATAGTTTTTCGAATACCAATTGGTTATCTAAACCTCGCGTAACAAAGTCCTTTTGGCTATCAATTTGTTATAGCCGTCTCTTAACATCGTCCCCTACGGACTACTGCATACAAAGTCCAAAATCAATCACTACCAATATCGTAAATTTAACTTCTTTTAAACAATATTCTCCCTACAAATCACCTTTCTCTTATCCATCAAGTTCTACACACTTATTCATCAAGATACCCGTTTTATGCATTCTCGTCTTCCGAGATATGATGCAATCATTTGCTGGCGGTTTCGCTCGTTTGTCGAGAAGGGGGAGTGGATGTGTGATCGACTCCTGACGGCTCTGTTGTAGCCCAAATCTGAGGTGTACACAGTTGTCCCCCAGGCTTCCTCCCTGTGTACTTCCTTCAAAGATGAACGTTTATACTCGGTGCTTCCTGCTGGTTGGATCAACCTGCTTTCCCTTGAAGACCTTTTTGCTTTCGGTTTCATTTTGATGTATTTTTGTGTACTTCTTTTCTCCTTTCTTTGTGGTCCTTTGTGATGGCTTATCCATCTGCCGATTTTTCGGCCTTTCGACCCACTAGACGGCGCGCCGTCAAATGGTTTCGAACCGCTTTCCATTTTCAAAAAAAAACATCTGTCTTTTCAAAATGTGTCCGCGATGGTTATACCTAGAAAAAGAGTGCCCTGAATGTACTGGATTATCCTTTTAAGATTGAGAAAATGGGATTCTCGTGGGGCATTCATAAATAGACATATCCTTTTAAGAGTGAGAAAATGGGATTCTCGTGGAGGCACCTGTCAAACTGCGATACAATGATGGATCATCAAACAAGTTGCCCGAGTGTGCATTTAACTTGTTTGAAATATCGATAAGAGTGATGACGGGCTTGCAACTACTTGCCTGAAGTTTCCATCTTGACCGCAATGTCTAGGAAGTACGACAACGAGCCAATATCTGAGATAGAAAACTTTTTACTCAACCCTGCTATTAGATTTGACGTATTGTGTTAAACGAGACAACCATAATGTTATCGTCGACATATAGTAGCAAGTATTTCGTGTCTAGACCACACCAGTAAATAAATAATGATGTGTCAAACCGACAACTATCAAACCAAGGTGATACAAGTGGAATGCAAACTATTGAAACCACGCCCGAAAGGCTTGTTTGAGACCATATAAAAACCGCTTGAGTAGCCATACATGGTTTGGGAGAGCATAGTCAACAGTCGTTCACCCCCACTACTCTTCAAATCTGCCTCAACCACCTATTCAATGACTTAAGAAACCAAATCGTCATTTCACTCCGCTATGATACCATGGGATAATTCAAAATAAAAAAATATCCCCTTAGAGTTGTCTTATATTACGCAAATATATATACATGGAATATTCATTAATACAATTATCATAAATAACCCGACAAATGTATCGTCAGTTGTATGTTCAACACTTCAACCGATAGAAATAGATACAATAGATGATCTAGAATATAGTGTATAAATCTTTATCTTGATAACTATAGATAGGATATTGGTGATTTGCTTTCTGTGACTCCTCTAATATCTTAATGTAGTATTGGTGATTTTTTTTTTGAAAATGGAAAGCGGTTAGGACGACCTATCTCCTGGAGGTAGTTCATCCTAAAGCATCCTCGCGGATGAGAACATGAAGTTCGGGATCGTCAGAAAATGGTGTGTTGGGGTTCGAAATTTCCAGGTGGGTCAATCTGTCAGCAACACAATTGATTTCTCTGAGCACATGTCTGATCTGGATATCCTCAAAGTAGGGAAGATCCAGTCGGGAGTCGGATAGGATTATCTCGACCTCCCAGAGGAAGCTCCAAAGTCCTTGGAGTGCCTTGATAACACATAAGTTATCACCCTCAATTTCAATCTTTTTTATATTTAGCCTTATTGCTTCGCTTAGGCCAGCTTTAAGCGCGTAGGCTTCTGTTTTGATGAATGAGTTGAAATTGTTTTTTCTAGCGTCCAAGCTTATTACTTTGCCATTGTGATTTCTAATAACAAAACCAATGGATGTTATTCCCGAATCAAGTTTTAATCCGTCGAAGTTGAGTTTGTGAAATCCATGTTTTGGTTTATCCCATTTATTATTATTTTTCTTTCTAGTAGTAGGTGTCTTATTATATTGGTTGTAGTTAACCTCACAAATATCATCATCATTAGCACCATTTTTCCAATTATGCATTTGTGTAGTGATGAAATTTTACAGTGTTGTGTTCCGAATCGACATCATTAGTGAAAATGAGTTTGTTTCTAAAAAACCATATGTGTTACGCTAGAATTGGTAGCACAAAAAGTTTTACATTTATAAACTCGATATAAAATCCTAAACTACCTAGCAAAACCCGCAGTGTACGGATCGTTATATAGGAAGGAAAGTATTCCGAGTTCGAACACAAGGACTGAGGTGAAATCAAGTCATTCAATGATCGAAGATAGTGTAAATCTAAACCAAAATGAGATGAGGAATAAAGAAAGTGCAAAACACAATATTTTTGGATGGTTTTGGGTGATCAAACAAGGATCACAAATATATCAACACAAATAAGCAAACAAACACACAAACACAAAGAAAAGAGATAAGAGGTAAGAAGTGCGGATTCTAGAGATTTGGAATTCCGATTATGACAATGGACTCATGCTTCTAAAGATCAAAGGAAGGTTTTTGTTGTTCGGAGTTGGGTGTTTCTCTAATGGGAGCAATTACCGGGTAAGTCTCATGCTCCACTAGTCTCGCACCTAAGGTCCTATTACCGGGTAAGTCTCAAGAAGCCTAAGGACGGGAATTCTACACAAACCGGCCACTACCTAAGGGTCAAACCCCTCCTTACCGGGTAAGTCTCGGAAAAGGTAAGTCTTAGGCAACGATCTTGGCACACTCAATCCAATAGCAGCTTTTTTGGCTCACTACTACCTAGAGTTCATCATCTTATGCATCTAAGAGAGGAAATTACCGGGTAAGTCTCATCCCTCAAAAAGGTTGCTAACATTAGGTCACCCTAAGCTAGATTAGGCTCAACAAACACTAGAATTTCAACACATCTACATCCTAACATACAGATTCATCAATACAAGCACAACAGAGAAAATTACGGGTGGATCATGAAAACCACAGCCGTGGAATCATGAAGAACAGGCCGTGATTCTACACTGAGTTGGGGTTTCAAACACAAATCGATCCTAAGCTAACATGGAAGTCCATACAATCATAGTCCAAAGCATAAACATCATTCCTTCACCCTAGAATCACAACTATTCAGCCAACAACATACATTTCAAGATCAAACTTCACAAATAGAGCGTGCTTGCAAGTCATGGCTAGATAATGAAGAATAATCCAAAGAAAAGACATTAAAAGCTATAGAACAGAAGTTACCAAATCTTACAAAGGCTCCAAGAGCTGTTCCAAGTTGTCAACAATGGAAACCTCACTCAAAACCACTCTAATCTCACTTTAAAACAAAAATCTACACTAATATCTTCCAAGAACACCCACAATGGGTGCTTGGAAGAGAGGCTACAATGGAGAAGTGTTTTGGGAAAAAAGCTAGGTCAAAAAGGGAAGAGAGGAGCCCTCAATACAGCCTGCAACATCACTTAAATACTCCTCCAATAAGCAAAGGTCGGGCAAAGAGATCGTGGGAAACGTGTCAAAGTGGTCAAGGCAGAAACCACGGCCAAAACCACGGGCGTGGAAATGGCCTCTGAGCCGTGGTTTTGCTCCAGAAACTCTCCTTGGATCATCAAGCAATGAGTTGGTGCAAGGCATGATCCAACAAGGTCCTATGTGTTCTCCTTTGCTCCTAGCTTGCTCCTTAAAGAGTCCGGATATGTGCCACCACAAGGAATGATCCTCGAATGTATCTATTAAGCTCCAAAAGCTCCTCAAAATACCTACAAAACCGACAATAGTTCGTGTAGACGTCGATCTCGATAATATGCATGAATTAAGCGTAAACGTCATGAACTAATGCGGAAACATGCATGAATGGAAAGGAAAACTATCTAAAAGAGTGTCTAAACTAGTGTCATAAATCATGTCATCAAAATACCCCATACTTAGCACTTGCTCGTCCCCGAGCAAGGTCCAACTATAGGCTGCGAGATGGCATGATTTATGAATGCAGAAAAACAGAAAAATATTTTTGGAGTTGTGCTTCTAAAATTGGATCACCTTCATAGTCATGTTTCATGGCAATGGACAAGCAATCATGTATTAAATGAATGAAGGCACGGAAAGACAATTATACTTAACTCGAAAGCATGCATGAAAGGTAAAAATGATGAAGTCAAGATGATCATGAGAATATCCAATCTAGACCAATAATTCATACACATATGCAAATAGGTCTTAAGGACTTAGGAAAGAAGAGGGCCAAGAAACGTGATGATAAGGTGGGAATTTTCTAAGGTCATGTGGTGCAAATCCGGGAAAGGAACTAAACAACCATAACTTCACATTTATACTTCATCCACCAAAGTGTATTTTTTCCTTCTTTTATTTCTTTCTTTTCTTTTTCCTTTTCATTTTCTTTCACTTATTTTTGAGACAATGACATTGGTGTACAAAAGCCGAAACCTTGGTGATTAGCGGACCTCAGGATTTTTCCGAGGTGCCTCACACCGTGCACACATAGCAAGGCTCGTTAGGACATTCGGCTTATCCGACTTTGGCAAGGCACAAACACCCAATTATGTGAATGGTGCCGAGTTACTCGTCATCAAAACCAAAGTCCCCAAACCTATATTTTTCCTACACTTTTCACAACATATTTTCAACAACTTCATTCACAAGATTCATACACCAACTTCACCACCCCATACTTGCTTTTCACACACTCAACACACTAGCATGCTCCTATTCCCGGATGGGTCAAAAGAGGTCAAATTTTTTATTAAGTGAGATGCTCAAACAACATGATCAAGATGAGAAGAAGAGAGATGAATTGCCTTAATCATTCCTAGATGATGTGCAAGAACTAGAATGTAATTTCGACCATCAATCCTCAATCCAATCAAGACAAACATCATAATCACAATTCATACATAGGATTCAAGAGAAGTATTTCAAGTCCACATATGCATAAATAAATCCATTCAACACAAGGCCATCCATAGCCAATTCACAAAACAATCTAATCATAAGGTTCATATCCAAACTAGGAAGCACAATTTTTTTTTAAAAGTTTTCGATTTTTTTGGAATTTTTGAGATATATATGTATATACAATGCAAAAACATGATAAGAAATGTGTGACAATAAATGAAACTATCCTAGATGCGATCATGCCATGCTAAGAATCATGAAAACCTCACCCCATACTTAAAAACACATTGTCCCCAATGTACAAATCAAGTAAAGAAGAGTGAAAGAAGTCCTCACAATGTAAAAATGGTGTTTTCGGTATTTTGGTTCACTCATGTGGAGTGGTGGTGATGGATGATCAATCAAGCATGGTAAAGAGCTCTTCTTAGTCATTCCGGCATCGAGACCTGCGCTAAGGTGTATGCGAGATGGGAGCTCTTCCATCCAACAAAAACACCTCAAGCCGTCCAAGCCTCACGTCCGCTCCACCCATGATTGAAAACGGGATCATCATCATCAACTCGCCTTGCAAGGCTTCCTTATTACCTAAAATCAACCACACAAACACAAAACACAAAAACACAAAAAAACAAAAACAAAAGCAAAAACGAAAGAGAAAAGGGGAAGAGTTGTATCAATAGGTTGCCTCCCATTAAGCGCTTCTTTTAGGTCATTAGCTTGACCAAACTCCGTGGATATGTCAATCCACCTCGAATACCATGGTTTGCTTGAGGAGTCCAAGAAACCATCGCTTTCCGGCATCCATTATGACAAGCACGGGCCACTTGATGCCCAAATAAGCTTTAAGTTCTCCCTTCACCGGTGAGTAGTAGACTCCTTCATCATCGCTTCTTGATGATAGTATGGAGTTGCAACCATAGGTGCCACCCCATACTTAGGCAATTTGTACTCCGCGGTCACACCGGTGAAACGCTTGTCATCCTCATCCTCTATGATCCGAAGAAAGCTGATTCTTGGAAAGAATCCTTCATTGAAGTGCTTCATAACCATCATTGATCCATCATGCTTGCCCCCTTCATTCAACAAGGGAGACTCCTTAGGAAAGGGACTCCACTCTTCGTGTGTACTCCGGGCAAGCAAGAAAGGATTGGAAGGAGTTGAAATTAGCTTAGGGTTCTCTATGACAGAGCCTTCCACGGTTGAATCCACGGGCGTGGAAGTGCCAAGTAGGCCGTGGTTCTCTCTGTTCTCTACATTCCTCGTGAGCTCTTCAAGTGTGGTTCCGGGGTTGATGGCAAGGATGTCCGGGGGTAAGAGTACTTCATTGCACTCCTCCAAAGGTGAAGGAGGTGGAGGTAAATCTTGAAGGATGGTAGGATCTCCTAGCATAAGAGCATTCCTAATCTCCTCAATCTCCCTCCTCATTTGTTCTTCCCTCTCGAAATTCAATCTTCTTTCATCCTTCAGGGCCAAATCCCTTAGCCTTACCTGCTCCCAAGCTTCATCCAACTCTTCTTGAAGTTCCTTAATGATCATGGTTGATTCGGGCAATTCTTGGATCTCCTCATGGTGAACCTCTTCTTGTTGAAATACTTCCGCTTCAAGCTCCATATGGGAACTCGAAATGGAAGCAAGGTTACTCTCTAGATCATCCATCTTCCTCAACAATTCTTCTAGCATTGATTCCAATCGATCATCATGATGTTGATGGGGAGGTTCCTCATGAGGTAATGTAGTTATGTGAGCTTGATCATGGGACTCATAATATGCATTAAACTCCTCCCAATACTCAAACTCATCATGGAGAGGTCCTAGATCTTGGCTTTCCATCCATCCCTCATACTCCATGTCGTCAAGGTTGTCTTGGAAGTACAATTTGTCCATGGCAAACATGAAAAGGCAAAGACAAAAACAACACAAGATCAAAAGTAACAAGAAAGATAAACACTAAAAGTAATCAAAATCAAACGACTTAATCTAGACCTAGTCCCCGATAACGGCGCCAAAAACTTGTTACGCTAGATTTGGTAGCACAAAAAGCTTTACATATTTATAAACTCGATATAAAATCCTAAACTACCTAGCGAAACCCGTAGTGTACGGATCGTTAAGTAGGAACGAAAGTATTCCGAGGTCGAACACAAGGACTGACGTGAAATCAAGTCATTCAATGATCGAAGATAGTGTAAATCTAAACCAAGATGAGATGAGGAATAAAAAAAGCGCAAAACACAATATTTTTGGATGGTTTTGGGTGATCAAACAAGGCTCACAAATATATCAACACAAATAAGCAAACAAACACAAACACAAAGACAAGAGATAAGAGGTAAGAAGTGCGGATTCTAGAGATTCGGAATTCCGATTATGACAATGGATTCATGCTTCTAAAGATCAAAGGAAGGTTTTTGTTGTTCGGAGTTGGGTGTTTCTCTAATGGGAGCAATTACCGGGTAAGTCTCATGCTCCACTAGTCTCGCACCTAAGGTCCTATTACCGGGTAAGTCTCAAGAAGCCTAAGGACGGGAATTCTACACAAACCGGCCACTACCTAAGGGTCAAACCCCTCCTTACCGGGTAAGTCTCGGAAAAGGTAAGTCTTAGGCAACGATCCTGGCACACTCAATCCAATAGCGGCTTTTTTGGCTCACTACTACCTAGAGTTCATCATCTTATGCATCTAAGAGAGGAAATTACCGGGTAAGTCTCATCCCTCAAAAAGGTTGCTAACATTAGGTCACCCTAAGCTAGATTAGGCTCAACAAACACTAGAATTTCAACACATCTACATCCTAACATCTAGATTCATCAATACAAGCACAATAAAGAAAATTACGGGTGGATCATGAAAACCACGGCCGTGGAATCATGAAGAACAAGCCGTGATTCTACACTGAGTTGGGGTTTCGAACACAAATCGATCCTAAGCTAACATGGAAGTCCATACAATCATAGTCCAAAGCATAAACATTATTCCTTCACCCTAGAATCACAACTATTCAGCCAACAACATACATTTCAAGATCAAACTTCACAAATAGAGCATGCTTGCAAGTCATGGCTAGATAATGAAGAATAATCCAAAGAAAAGACATTAAAAGCTAGAACAGAAGTTACCAAATCTTACAAAGGCTCCAAGAGTTGTTCCAAGTTGTCAACAATGGAAATCTCACTAAAAACCACTCTAATCTCACTTTAAAACGAAAATCTACACTAATCTCTTCCAAGAACACCCACAATAGGTGCTTGGAAGAGAGGCTACAATGGAGAAGTGTTTTGGGGAAGAAGCTAGGTCAAAAAGGGAAGAAAGGAGCCCTCAATACAGCCTGCAACATCACTTAAATACTCCTCCAATAAGCAAAGGTCGGGCAAAGAGATCGTGGGACACGCGTCAAAGTGGTCCAGACAGAAACCACGGCCAAAACCACGGGCGTGGAAATGGCCTCTGGGCCGTGGTTTTGCTCCAGAAACTCTCCTTGGATCATCAAGCAATGAGTTAGTGCAAGGCATGATCCAACAAGGTCCTATGTGTTCTCCTTTGCTCCTAGCTTGCTCCTTAAAGAGTCCGGATGTGTGCCACCACAAGGAATGATCCTCGAATGTATCGATTAAGCTCCAAAAGCTCCTCAAAATACCTACAAAACCGACAATAGTTCATGTAGACGCCTATCTCGATAATATGCATGAATTAAGCGTAAACGTCATGAACTAATGCGGAAACATGCATGAATGGAAAGGAAAACTATCTAAAAGAGTGCCTAAACTAGTGTCATAAATCATGTCAAAAATATGTTCCACCATATCGTGGCCAGACGTGAAAAGTTCAATGTTCTAATCTTATTTTTAGTTTGCAAAATAAGTTCGTGTGGTTTTTTATTATTTATGTTGATTGTATTGAGGTTTGACATGAGAGACTTGTAGATTTTTGTAATTATGTTTTTGTTGTAAGGGCACTAAAAAAGGAGGTGTACAATGTCTTCGAGTTGGTGATTACAGAATTCACAGTTAGAAGTAACTGTCATTCTTCTTTCGTTGAGTTTAGCTTTAGTTGGGATCCCATTTTTAGAGATTTTCCATATGAAGTTTTTTATTTTTGGTTGGATGTCAAGTTTCCAAATCCATTCGCATGAATAGTCCGGGAGCCATCCCGACTCCTTTTCAATCATTTTCGCGGCTGATTTAGTTGAGAACCAGCCATTTGAGCTACATCTCCAGTATAGTCTGTGTCTTGTATGTCATTTGTTGGGATTATGGTTTCCATGATTTTTTTCCTAATTGATGGGCTTAGAACATTTTGAAGTTCATTTTCAATTTTGGTGTTATCCTATTCTTCCGAGTTGATAAAATGGCTTACCTTTATTTGGGTATTGATGATGTTTGTGTTTTGGACCAAATTGATTAGGGGTGTCATTGTGATCCAGTTATCTTGCCAAAAGTTAATGGTTCTCCCGTTTCCTACCTGCCAGATAATTCCGGTTTTTAACTCAGCTTTTAGTTTCATGAGGTTATTCCATTGCCATGACGCCGGTCCTTTGATATGGCATTGAAGAATGTTAGTGTTTCTCAGGTATTTGTCATTAGTAATTTTTACCCATATATTGTCTGGTTTGGCTAGGATTTTCCAGATTAGTTTTATTTGGAGGGCTTTGTTTGTTGTGAGAGCCTTATTTAGCCCGAGTCCACCATTTTTCTTTGGTTTGCAAATTGAGTCCCAACTAATTAGAGGTTTGTGGTTTTCTCCTTTATTCCAAAAGAATTTTTTGTATGTCTTGTCAAGTTCGTTCAAATTATGTTTTGGTAGCATAAATCCTTGCATAGCGAAGGATGAAATGGTTGCAAGGTTATGTTTAATAAGAATATTTCGTCCTTCTTGTGAGAGGGAGTTTGCTTTCCATTTGCGTAGTTGGTTTTTGGTTTTGTTGTTAATATTACTGAAGGTCTCCTTATTTACTCTACCATTAATAATAGGGTAACTGAGATAATAATCAAGGTAGTTTGAGTGTTCCATGTTGAGGATAAACTTGATTTCGGATATAGTATTTATGGGCGTATTTTTTGTAGCTTGGAAAGCTGATTTAAGGTAATTATTTTTTTTGTCCCGAAATGAAACAATAATTTTCAAGAATTTCTTTTGTTCTTCGACAAGAGTTCGGGTTTGCTTTCGTAAAGATGATCATGTCATCTGCAAATGCCAAGAAGGGGATTGGAGTTGCGTTCCTACAAACGGGAAATCCAATGTGGTTATCGTAATTATTGTAGTCATCTTGGAGCATTTGTGTCAAGATTTCAGCACCCAAGATAAAAAGGTAGGGTGATGAGGGGTCACCCTATCTAAGTCTTTTTCTAGGAAAGAACTGATCAGTTGGGCTATTATTAACAAGAACCGAGAAAGAGACTGTGGAAATACATTCCGCAATCCATCCCACCAAACTTTCATTAAAGCCAAATTTTTGTAAGATACGGATAATAAATTCCCAACTGACTTGGTCGTAAGCCTTTTCCATATCGAGTTTGATGGCCGTCCATCTTTCCTTGCCACTTTTGCTTCGAAACGAGTGTAAAATTTCGTGGGCAATAAGTATATTATCATGTATTGATCTTTTAGAAACAAATACCCCTTGGAGAGGGTGGATGAGTTTTGACATAATAGGTTCCATTCTATTCGTAATAATTTTTGCAATTATTTTATAAATCATTGAGCAAAGACTGATTGGTCTAAATTGGTTAATTGATGTTGGGCTGTCAACTTTCTGAATTAATGTTATGAATGTATGATTGATTGGTTTGACGTGCTTTCCGCTTCTAAAAAAGTTTTTTTTTTACAACTTTAGACACATCTGTACCCACAATATGCCAATATTTTTAATAAAAATCGGCATGCATACCATCTGGTCCTGGAGATTTATCACATCCAATGTCAAAGATTGCTTTCTTAATTTCCTCATTTGTTGGTGCTTTTGTTAGTCTTTCATTACCATCGTTACTGACTTTATTTTTAATGATATGAAGCTTTTCATTAAGTAGGTTTGTGTTAAGAGTCGATCTTGAGATTTTTTTTTAAATTCAATGAAAACTTCCTTCCTTATTTTCTTTTATGATGAGATAGAGTTTCCTTTTGTATCTATTAATTCCTTTAGGTGTTTTCTATTTCTTCTACCAGTAGCAATCCGGTGAAAGTATTTGGAATTTATGTCAGAATTCTTAAGATTATTATTTTTAGTTCTTTGCCTCCAGTATCTTTGGTGAAAGTTTATTAGCCGGTTTTGTTTTACGAGTAAGTTCCTTTCTAGGTTTTTAGTTTTTTGATTTTGGTTTTGTGGTGATAGGTCTTGGATATACTGAAGTTGGGATTCCACCTCTTTGAGTTGTTTGAAGATATTACCAAAGTTAATTTTACTCCATTGTATTATTTTTGTATCTATTTGTAGTATTGGTGATTTTGTTTGTATTATATAAAATTTTTTAACTATAAAAAATGTTAAGAGGAGAAAACACGTATATGATAATAATGTATCTTATAATTTTTATATCCGTCTCTATTATAAACTAGTTGAATTTTTTATATTAAAAAAGAATGTACTTATGATCCAAAATTTCTCACTTCATGTGTAGTTTTTTTTTTAATTTAAAAAGAGACGATGATTGTGATAAGTTTAAGGGGAGGTTCAGGTAAGGAGTGGTTGTTTCGGTACAACAATATAAAATGCTCTTGTAGTGACACATGTCCAAATTGTTTTTTTTTCTTTTTGGTTTGTTATATCAAATTATATTGAACTAATGGTTCATTCATTTTTATAAATTTTTTCATAAATTCAAAATAATGCATTAACTAAATATAAAATATATGAACTAATATAACACTCTATTTGAAATAGTAGTATAAAAATTCTAAACTAACAAATATTATAATAAAAGTATGCTAACAAAATTTGTGTTTCATAAACACTAATTGAAGCACTCCCGTAATTAAATAGTGAATTTTGTTAATGATGATAATGATATAAATTTTAGTTCAAAAATTGGGTATTATTAGTTCGAACATTGTGTTTTATTAGTTCACATATGTACAAGTAAAAAAGTGGATAAAAACAACTAATAAATAAAACAAAAAAAAAATCCATGAACTAACGATAGAAGATATTTGACTTGAAACTATGGAAATTTTAAAACGAATTGAACTAAAATTTTGAATTAACAAAGTAATTATTACAATCTTCTGTCATAAAAACGTATGAACTATTCGTACAAACAATTTGAGGTAATCTAACAATACATTAGAATGAAGTGTACACAAATTTTGAGAAAAAAATCCATAAAAAAAAATGTCATCGACCTTCCTACAATTATAAATTATTACTGCACCTTTTAAAATTTACAAAATTTTTATCACACCACTTATAATATTTATTTAATTATTGAAAAGATCTAAACCATTATATCAACTCAATTAATAGTACATGTTGCTCTATAATTTTCTACCATAACAAGGGTATCTACTTAAAACACTTTGTACGGTAGAGATTTTTGTAAAGCTTGAGAATAGATTTTTGAGATTTTTGAGGAGCTTTTTGGTAAAATTTGAAAAAGCTTTCTAGGATAGTTTTTTTGGTAGATTATAAAAAAAAAAAAAAAAAAATTATAACTTTTTCTGACTTTGACATGTTTAATAATTTGTATATTTATGTCCTTTTTAACTTTTTGATAAATCTATCATGCAAATCTACTTTTATCAAACAACACTTAGATTAATTTATTTTTAATTTTTAGAATTTTCAACGCCCTGTAAAAATGTACACCATAAAGTATGAACAAAACTTAAAGTATCAGAATAGTTTGAACTAACGAAAAATCTCTTGTTGCCGAACATGCTCTAAGTTTAAAGCAAAAGATCAAGTTTTGCATATAAGAAAATAATTTAGTGGTAAACATCATTTGGAATATTAACTAGATGAGTAGCCGTGCTACACAAGATAAGCTGTTTGTCAAGTTGGTCAATACAAAATCAAATTAGGATTTGGTGAATAGGTGACTTGTCCTTTCCTATTAATTGCTAATAATCTATCTTCAACCAATATACAGGTAGCTGCGCTTGTCAATCGCATATTGCACTCATAAATTCATGTCTACTCTATCCCCACCCCCCCCTTTGGATTTAATATTTTATACTGCGTGCGTACCCTGTTTTACTACAATTTGGCATGATAAGATGGACCTGACGATCTCCGTCAAAGACGTCATTTTCCGTGACACCACGCCGTTAACTATTTTGTGCTCTACATTACCACATTTCAAGGCTTCCTTAATTTCTCTGTCACTAATGTGATCGCGATGTTCTAACTTCCAACTATAAATGTTTTCTTTTCTTAACAAAAAATGTTAAACAAAATCAAATTTAGGAACACTTATTATTTCAATTAATTTTTACTTTATCTTATGAAGTTTGAGTCTAATTCGTCTATCAAACAATTCTAAATAATATTTTTATAAAGTTTGAGTCCAATGTAACCGTAGTGGATTTTTCATACATAGGTCGAATCCTAACCACATATTATGAAGCATTCTTATTAACTATTACTTATACGCGTTTTTTCCTACCACACATCGTCTGAATTACTCAAACTTAGTTTATGCGAAGGGCTTTTTGAATTATTTAACTCACGTGCATATCACAAATTTCAATATGTGTTGTTTACGTGTCTTTGTTTGGGGTTGTGACTGAACTCGACAAGTTTCATAAGTATCCGTTTTAACTAAAAAGGTTGAAATTTGATGTATTTGAAAAAGTGATTGAACCTGACAATTTAATAAATCGAAATTCTTACATATTCCTTCGTGTAGATCAAATCACATGTTGTTTTAAATCTCTTACAAATTCATGATTTTTTCATGTTGCCGGCTGAACTTCATTTGTATAATGGTCGAGTCTCCTACACCTTTTTTTTGGGATCAAACCACACATAGATCCAAATCAACATTCTTTTAAATTTGGGCTTGACCGAATTCAACTCGAGTTTTCTTTAAATCGATTTTTCTATGTATACGTTAAGAAAGAAACAAGTCACCGCATTTCATCAAAACATATCTTTGGGTAGGAAGTCATGTTGACATTTTGTGGTTGAACTCAACAATTATGTAATTGAGTTTCATACGTACCCTTTTAGTTAAAACATATTAATGGAACTCATTTTTCTCCACCAACTACTAAAAAAACATCATCGCTCATTTTGATTTGGAAATTTATTCCAACAAGCACCTCTAATTACCATGCACATACTTTCAACCCAACATTAACTAACATAGGTTCTAGTGCTAGAACAATTTCATCATGGTAAATTATCCGTCACGATATGATAAGAAGTATACTCTCAAATTGGTGAGATGGATAATCTTACTATAATAGGTAATAAATTCTAAGTGTGAGCCTAATTTTTACAAAATAAACACAAGACCCGATTATAATAAGAATCAAGATTGAATAGAGGAAATGAAGTAATGAATATGTAATTAACTATGCTAGACGGAAGGGAGAAGAAAAATTAGGATTATAGAAGAATGGTGAAGAACCGAGTAGGGGATTAATAAGGATATAAATACTCTAGAAGGGGGTTGAATAGAGTATGAGAACTTTTCGCAATATCGTATATCAAGGCTTTGAAACTAATCTCAAGGCCTTGAAGTCGATCTCTGCGCTTAGTGACAAAATTGTTTCTCAAGGCTTTGAAGTGGATCTCAAGGCCTTGACTTTGAAACCTGCAGAAAGTTATTAGTCACAATAAAACGTAATATAAAGTGCGGAATGTAAAAGATCGACACGACGATATGTTTGCAAAGTTTGGCCCTAACACCTACTGTCCGTCTAGGGTTTCCGTCCCTAGGATTCTAACTATCTATTATCCGCTTGTTGTGAGTCCTAGATACAACCTAGAAGAACTTCCCTTCTTCTCTCAATGTAGCCTCAACACTACGATCTAGTCAACTCTATTTTAGCAATCATAGCCTAGTTACTTCGATGAGTAACACACTCAAGTATAAGACTATAATGATATGCCAATAGAGCTCTTGTGTTATCTCACTCTAATCGAATCAACTAAAGTAAGCTTAAGAAGAAGATAAACTTTTGGATTGATGAAGATGTTCTTGTATGATCCTTGGAAGGCTTGATTACTTTCACTTGTAAGCTCTATTTTCATCTTCAATCGATGTCTTCATTTATAGTGTTCTATGGAGATCTTCTTCTAGCCGTTGTAACGTCTTCTTTCCTCCATAGAATATGATGTTTGTTTGAGCGAGATCTTCTCACATTGTTTGAGATGTAGCCATTGTAAATAAGATCTTCGACTTTCCGAGATCTTTCTTCAAGGTTCTTCACTTGAAATCCGTTGGATATCTTCAAGTCCGAGATCTTCTCTCCAACATTTACTTGAAGGTTGTTGGATATCTTCAAGTCCGAGATCTTCTCTGCACAATCTATTGAAGATCTTCTTATCCGTTTGAAGTCTTTGACCGAAATCTTCTCATAAGATCTTCTCTTCAACCGATCTTCTCTTTCATCATCAGCCGAGATCTTCTTGGTTGGTTTGTTTGATGTTGAGGATCTTCTCCTAGATCTTCTCCTTTGGTTGTAGTAAGTACGTTTGCAATAAGTCTCTTTAGCCGAGATCTTCCATTGTAATGCTATTCAAGACCTACACACATTTTAACAAGCAAACCAAGACAAGCAATCTAGAAATATAATCGATATTTGTTAGTTTATATGTTAAGTCTTCCATCATTTAAATAAAATAATGAGAATATTGGTGAAATAGGAACCTTTTTGTTTTGTGTAGACTAACTAGGCCCCTCTATTTTCTGTCTAAATTTTTAAAAATTAAAACAATTAATTAAAGGGGTATAAGGGGAATACGTAAAATTTAAAATCCTATAAAATCATAAACAATTAGGGTTTCTTTTAGACATTTCAGATCTGAACTCTCAACCTCCCGGAGAAGCCGTCTAGCCTTCCTGAAGAAGTTGCTGCCTCGACTGCCGGAGGAGCCGCCCAACAGTTTGCCTGGAAGAGCCGGCCAACGTCTGCACCAGTCCACCGCTGTGCACCACTGTTATACACCGCAGTGCACCAGTCCGCCGACAACCGCAGTGCACCAGCCGACAACCGGACTGCAGCCCATCTCCTCTGGCCGACAACCGGACTGCCGCCCTCGTTGAAGCCGACAACCGAACTGCCACCCCTCGTTGAAGCCGACACCAGCCGACAACCGGACTGCCGCCCAACCTCACCGCCCAGCCTCACCGGACTGCAGCCCCTCTCCTCTGGCCGCCTTTGATGTTTCCCTTGTCGCAGGTTTCTCGCAGTCTCGAAGTGCCACCCAGCCAATGCCAACGAAGTGCCGCCGGCCGCCGCCCAGCCTCACCGCCGCCCAGCCTCACTTCCAACGTTGTGCAGTCCTCGTTGAAGCCGCTGTGTAGTCCTCGTTGCAGCCGCAGGGCAATCCCAGGAAACCCTAATTTCAATATTAAAATGTTGGCATATTTACAAAAAAACTCCCCTATTTATAATTGCATTTATGACCTATATTTTTTAATTTTGCAAAATTGCCCAAACTGGATAATTAAAAAATAAAAAACTAAAGTTTAATTTTTGTAGTTATAAATACGGGATATTGACTATATTCTTTATAGATATGAGATATTGACTACATATTTTATAAATACGGGATATTGGCTACATATTTTATAAATACGGGATATTGACTACATATTTTACAGTTATAAATGGGCTTGTGTAACTCGAATGGGCTTGAAACAAAGACGGACTTGTGTAAACGACAAGCTTGTGTAAATGAAAATTATGTATTAACATTGTGTAATTGAACTTGTGTATTAAAATTGTGTATTAAGCATTATGTACTAATACCGTGTATGAACAAGAGAATATACGAAGTTCAACTAGTCCAGCTGGTATAAGGGCGGGAGGGAGGGCCTGTCGTCTAGAGTTCGATACTCACTAGCTGCAACATTTATATTTTATAATGGACTTATGTAAGGGGTTATGTAACTCGATTGAGCTGACTTATGTAACTCGAAATGGACGACTTATGTAACTAGAATGGACCGACTTATGTAACTCGAATTTGACACGGGCTTATGTAACTCGGATTGGGCCTACTAATCTTCAATTTAAATTGGGCTTGGATTCAGTTAAGTTAAAATTACTAATTAACCCTTTCAATTAATCTTTACTAATAAATGAGAGGGGCCTAGTTTGTCTACAAGATACAAAAAGGGCCTACTTTATACTACAATAGACAAAAAGTGCCTACTTAGCCAACTCATCCTAAAATAGTTCATATCAAAGGTGGAATTATCATTCTCCCCCTTGATGGAAGACAAAACAAATATCGTACCTACATTTAATGTTAGATATATACATGCATATAAATATTTCGAAAATAAAATGCAGAATGCAGTAATTTCGGTTCGCACAATTTCTCTTCATTTGTCTTTCAACAAGGGAGAAATATAATTAAAGTACGGGAGTTGGAAATATTACAGACCCAAGTTTAGCAAATCGAAGTTTTAAAAAATGGCCCACAAACGCGTTTGAAAGTTAAAACAAAGAAAATTTGAAGCGCATGTCAAGGACTTGACATCCAGTTTCAAGTACTTGAAATCAATTTCAAGGCTTTGAAATCTACTTCTTGTACCACACCTTGAATCGCGATGCCCCCGACCTTGAATATCATCATAGAACTTTTGTCTCCATCTTGTATGAGCTTCATCCATTGTTTTCATCTTCTTGTACTCATCGACCATGCGTTCATCCACAACATTCATGTATTTCTTCACAACACTAAATTCCTCGATAGTGAGAACGGTTGACTCTTCAAATGTTGGTCGAAGAATCGATCGATTCTTGACATTTTTGTAACACTGGAGCAACACATCCGATTCTTTTTCCCTCGTTTGCTTAGCATAATCCAATAAGTGGCATTATGCTCCCTGTGGCTGTGAATGTAAGAGCATTCAAATGAAATATTTGATTTACCTTTGAGTGCATGATCGCCAACAGGTCATGAGTAGCATCTAGTCTGTCAGTCATCTCAGACCTAAAATCAACCATATCTCGTCGCAGAGTATCCAAGCCGAATTCCACATCATCCAATCTTTCAGAAGTAGATGATGAGACGATATCCCTTTCCTTCAAAGTCCACTCTCCGGTCAACGTCTTTTCAATACCTAAATGTTCAAAGAAGCCTTCATCTATCTTCCGAGAGGATACTTGTGTGTCCTCATTCAAGGTGTCAATTCAAAAGTATTAGAAGATTTTTGGAAGAAGATTGGCATAGGAAAGGGAAATTTCTCTGGGGGAGTTAATGGTGTGAATCATGTGGTTGAGAATGAGATTTGGGAGATCAACATCGAGACTGTTCAGAACATGATGAAGTAACTCAAGAGTTTGGGCAGTCAATAGCTCTCTAGAGTTAGATTTCGGTATGACACATCTAACAAGAAAATTAAACACGATTTTTGCTTCAAGGGTGAAGGATGTGTGTGTAAGATGTCGGGATGAGGAGTTTGGAAGGAGAAACTTTTCTGTACCTAAACGAACTCTTTTAGCTCTGGGAGGGTGATGATAGAAGGTGGATGTGAGAAGCCCTAAAATCTGAGCAATAATTGTAGAGGTAAGAATCTTATGCATACATAAAGAAGTTTTAATTCCAACTAAATCATCAATTGTATAACCAAGATTTCTTATGTATTTTTAACTCATGCATCAGCTTACCAAGTTCATCATTACTAAGGTTGGCACTCACAGTGACATGATATGTAGAGTTAGGTCCAAGAAAAGTGTACCTTATATGGGAAGGAATAGGCTTTAACTCCAATGTAAGAGAGTCTTTCGATGAAGAATTCTCATCTTCTGAGGCGTCTTGAGATGCTTCCATAGCTATGGAAGAATTAGTATTGCATCGTGGAACACTTCCATGTGACTTCGGAAAAGATTCCGGAATTTCAAAAATCTCGACCGAGATTTTGGTCGATGGTGCAATGGACATGGAAAACCTCACGTGGATTAATTTTTTTAATTAAAACCTTGGTCGAGATTTCTGCCTCTTGACCGAGATTTTAACAAAGTTCATCCCTTCCTTGAGCACGTCAAATTCAGCCTTGTGGTTTTCCTCCAAGGCTTCTAAAGCTCGGACTTCGGTATTGCAGTCTTCCTCGATCCCTTCTTCCATTATGCTCATACTTATGACTTTCTCAAGTGGATCTATGATCAAGATCGAGCTTACTACTTCCCTTGATTCTTCTTCATCATAAATGTTGAATATATCTTCTCCAAGGGCCATCCCTTAACCATAGTGGACAACTTAAATTCGATATTCTCCTCACCAATGTTGAAGGAGAGTGTGGCGTTCTTGAAATCAACCATACATCCGGAGGTTGAAAGGAATGGTCTTCCAAGAATGATTGGCACCGGATATTCTGTTAGAATATCTAACACCAAAAATCTATAGCTTACAAAGTGTACGAGAATGTCTTCTATGATTCCCACCGGATATGTTATTGACCTATCCACCATGTAAATTGTCATATTGACGGGTCTTGGCTCTCCAAGTCCAACCTTCTCACATGGTGCAAGCGGTATAATGCTCATACTTGCTCCAAGGTTGCACAAGGCTTCATAAGTGACTTCTCCAACTCCAATAGGAACTCAAAAGGATCCTGGGTCTCTTAGCTTAGGAGGCATCTCTTCTCTCATAGTCTGGATGAGTTCGGATTACCTCTTAGTCATCCTTAACTCTCCAACATCCTTTGATTTCCTCTTGTTAGAGAGGATTTCCTTCAAGAACTTCCTATAAGCGGGCATACCTACAATAGCATCCATGAAAGGAATATTAATATGCAGTTTACTCATTAGTTCAAGGAACTTACCAAAATGCTTGCCTAGGTGTGCTCTAGCTTGAGATTGTGGGAATGGAAATGGTGACTTGTATGGTAGTGGAGGCACATAAATTGGTTCCTTATCTTTTCCTTTGTCCTCCCCAACTGGCTTAAGATCTTCCTCAACCATTACTTGCTTCCTTATCTACTACCTTAGGTGACTGGAGGTATTTCTATGGTCGTCTATACCCAATCAAAAGTAAATCCCGACTTAGCACTAAGAACAAGTATAGCGATTAAGTAAGGGTCGAACCCAAGAGAGTTAAGGTGTTTTAGATGCAATTATCGATTATAATGACAAGTCGCACAAAGGGGGAGGGGTGGTTAAATTGATGCACAAAAACTTATGAAAACGATTAATGCGACAAGTAAGACAATAATTGATGAATCTACACTAGGTTGATTCTAAGCATGCAATTGCTACTTTGGTGAGTTCCTTTTACAATTATCCAAGTAATCTCCCGTCTCGATCGTATATATGTGTTGAGCCAACCGGCATCAACACAACTTAACCTATTAAAGTTTCGTAAACCTACAAGAACAAATAACAGGTTAGCTTTCAAACAAAGACTAAGGGATATAAAGAGAAGATTAAAACCGTTAAACTTATCTTTATATTTGTGTTCCTTTTCTTTAAGTAATCACAACCCGTTATTACTTAAAGTTGTTACTAGATTAAAGACCCGAACCCGGAACCTATTAATCCTAGTTGTTTGCATGCACTTTAGAACCTAAGGTGATCAATCTCAAGCAATAGTAAACATGCAATTAGACAACGGAGATCAAGGAAACACAAAGTATTACTGAATGAAAACTTATATTATAAAGTACTTACAACCAAAGTAACAAAGCAGCTTCAAACCAACCCAATGTAGCAAGGGAGTTAGCAACTCATTACAATGGAAAACTCAAGTCTAAAATGGATTTTGTGAGGGAAAGCATGGATAATTCTAGCAATAAGCCATGGACTATTTATACTACAAAAGACACTTAATTGGGAGTAAATAGCCGGCCTAAAACAGCCACCTTAAATGCCATAAAGGTGGTGTAAACAGCCGGAGTAAAGCTTATGGCGTTAAACCGCAGGGGCGGCCTTCAGGAACCGCAAGGGCGGTTTAGGCAGAATCGGTTGATCTTCTTCAGGGCCGCTAGGACAGCTACACAATTCCGCTGGGGCGGATCTTTAATGCACTTCAACGTCTGACCTTTCGCTTTCCTGACGTTTCTGATGCCAAGCCGCCGGGGCGTCCCTATGTCGACGCAGGGGCGTCGGTATAACCTCTTCGTCTTCCAGCTCCCAGGTTTAGGCGCAGGCAAAGGTGCAGTGGGAGACGCAGGGGAGCTGGTCTTCATTTCTTCAGAGCAGGTCACCGCAGGGGGCGCCAAGGAGTGGAGCAGGGGCGGTGACACTTCATGGCCGGCGCTGGTGAAGGCACAGGGAGCGTTCCAATGGAAACGTCATCCGCAGGGGCGGCTACACGGACCCGCAGGGGCGGTGAGGCAACAGAAGCTTTGCTTCGTGATCGATCTTCACTCCTAAGTGCTTATAGCTCCTTCTTTAGCTTCTTTTGATCTTCTTCTTCTGGACCAAGGAGTTAGTAGCATAAACCGACACTAATGCAATAAAAAGACTCTAAAAACTACCCTAATTGATAGTGATTCCATCACCTATCAAACTCCCCCATACTTAGACCTTTTACTCGTCCCGAGTAAAAACAAATGACATCAATTTGACTCAAAGGCCTCAGGAAGCATGAGTAAGCAGAAAGATAATGGAAAACAAGAGAAAAGCCAAGAAAGAAAGAAGGAAAAGAGAGAAAATGTGAGAAAAAGAAATACTACCATCCTTATCGCTCCAAGAGTGGCCTACCCGGACAACCTCCTTATGACTCCCCTTTTTATGTCGCCAAAAGGCCGGAAGGGAACCCTACGCTCGATGTCGCTCATTTTGCCAAGGCGCCCTTTCGGGTTTTCACCTTGCCACTCTTCTTCTTTTCTCACTTTAAGTCACATCCCTCAAGTCCAATTTTGCACCACCCTAAGGTTGGTCGGACTACCTTCTTTTTACCTTAACCGCCTTTTCGGGTTTTCGGTTTATCCAAGGATTTTCATGCCTTTTTTTCACTTCTTTGGCTTTTTTTTTTCTTTTTTTTTTGAATGAAACTGAATTCAACAATGCAAAAACAAATGCCAAAAACAACTCAATGAACTGTACAAGCAATGATATATCCCTCCCCCATACTTGAAGTACACTTTGCCCTCAAAGTGGAAATGAGTCAAAGATAAATGTGGGAGAAGGGAAAGAAATGTACCCATCAGTGGGGTGGTCCGGATGGACCACCAGGACCCTCCTCCGGTGGGTAAGGAAAGTGGCTGAAGAAGTGCTCCTGCTGACGGTGAAGGGTGTCAATACGGTCCTCCTGAGCCTCCATCCTCTCTCTAAATGAAGTCTCATAGCTAGCTTGCCAAGCTAGCTGCTGAGTCTCCAACTGCTGCTGATGAGCTGCCTGCCAAGCATCCTGACGGCGGTCAAAGTGAGTGGTCAAGGAGGAGGTGAAGCTGGACTGCCACGCCGGTTGCTGCTCAAGCATGGACCGCTGGTACTCGGTCTGCCATGCCTGGTGCTGTGTAGTGAAAGCTGCCATCTAAGCCTGCAGACTTTCCATGGTCTGACTATCGTGTCCTGCCGTCGGCATCTCCTCATCAGTGGTGTGGGCCCTGCTAGAGCCGGCTGCGTACCTCCTAACAATATCAACCTGAGGCCGTCTCGGAGGGACTGGGTCAGCCGGTACATACAGATTCGTAAGCTCGTCTCCCAATGGAAGTCATCGAGGGAGGTATGTGATGTGACTCCCATCTGCTAAAGAGAGCCAAAAACGATGCACCTCGTCTCTCTTGAGGAGCTTGCACCTCCTCAATAACCTTTCAGTGTATAAGGGTGCCTCCAAACCTTCTTCCAATGGAGGAAGATCCATCACCCGTGCAACTAATAATGAAATGATTCCACCACCAACAATGTCATGAGGCTCATTCTTCCTAATCCGCTTAAGAGCGGTAAGGAAAAGATATGCCCAATCCGGCACCCAATCATTCGTGGAGAGGCAAGCATATATCAATGGAAGGTCCTTGAGAGCGACCTTATTCTCCTCCTTGTGTCCACAGAAGACACTCATGAAGACCTTTGAGATGAGACTCAAACATGGGTGAGTGAATTTGTTAGAGTACTCACCTCTTGCATGAAACTCTGACCTAGTGGCTGTCTACCAAAACTCAAGCAAATCAGGCGTCGGAATGGATTCCCACCAGTCATCGGAAGCTGCAATGGTCACCCCTAATGCCTCCTACAATTGGGTGTAATCTAATGTATACTTCTTCCTGTTGTACTTGAATGTGAGTCCAACGCACCCATGGTCCACCGTTTCCATTTTGAATGTGGCTATAAATTGTCTGCTGAGGTCGGGGTGTGTTGAACCACTCTTTATCAGAAAATTACCAAACCCGGCATTGTTTAGGAATTCTTGCATACTTTCCAACATCCCCAGACTTTCCAAGGTGGAAACATCAAAGAACCGGGTTGCATGCACCTCCCGGCTTTGAGCAATCCTATACCGATCCTTCTCTCCTTTTGATAACTTATATTTCTTCTGGTTCTCCATTTCTTGCAGTGAATCAAGCAAAGGAGTTAGAAAGTTCAGAAATTGGATCAAGAGACGAACCTTCTGTCGTAATATCCGCAGGGGCGGCTATAACAGGCGCAGGAGCGGCTTGACGCAGGGGCGGGAGCTTGCAGGCGCAGGATCGGGCAAAGAGCAGAAGGCGATTTGGTTGTTCGACGAAGGTGGTGGCGATGGGGCTTTTCCGGTGTTTTCTTCTATTGCTGCAGTTGTCGCCGGAGGTGGAGCAGTCGAGCGAGAATGGAAGGGTTGTGTGTGGTGGAGATGGTTTGTGTTGGTAAGGGGGTGGCGACACTAGGTTGCCGGAGGTGGCGCAGGGGCGCGACGAGGTGGTGGCGAGAGTTTCCGGAGGGCCCAAGGGCGTGGGAGGTGAGGCGGCTAGGTTTCAAAGAGTGAATGGAGAGGGAGTGGAGAGGGCGGTAGATGTAGGTTATTTTTAGGAAGTGTATTTTTCTTTCCTTAACTGAACCGCAGGGGCGGTATTTGTCGCCACGGGGGCGGTGACAAGAGAGAGGGGGTACGCAGCCTCAGCGCCGGGGACGGAGCTGAGGGTGCGTGTCAAGGGTGGCCGCCGCAGGGGCGTAGGGTTGTCACCGCGGGGTGGTGACCTACGTGAGCAGATGCATGCCCAGCTCCGGGGGCGGCGCCGGCCAGGGGTGTCACCGCAGGGGCGGGGCTTAGAGCCGCAGGGGCGGTTTTCTTGACAGAACCTCCTCTTTTTATTTCTTCGGGTTGCCTTACGAGCATCGCCTTTGTTTTACGTCGTTGGCTCGACGTAGGGATTCTTCCTCTATGATTGAGCCTCTTCCAACATCACTTTTGGGTTTATAACCGTTTGAGAAGGTAATCCGCCGGAGGTCCTAGTTTTAATTTTTGTAATGGCTTCCGCCATTTGACCAACCTGTTTCTCAAGGTTCTTAATGCTAGATTCTGTTGGTTGGACATGAGTAGCAAAGTATTTAGTCAAAACCTGTAACATATCTTCAGTTGAGTGGTACTTACCTTGACGGGGCTGCTGTTGTTAGTTTTGTTGATCCCTCCAACGGAAATTTTGTTGGTCACGCCAATTTGGTATGAAATTCTGTGCATAGGGATCGTTCCTAGGTCTTTGCTGCTGTGGTTGTCCATAACCCATTGCGTTTACTTCAACATCGTCATCTTGGACTTGTGGACACATGTCCGTTGGATGATACGGGTCAGCACAAACTCCACAAGCTTTGAGTTGTTGCGGTGTTCCCATAAGTGTTAGCCTCTTCACCATTTCCTTCAATTCCGCTAGCTCGGTGGAAATCTCACTCTTCCCAGAACTCACAACATGAACTCCTTTCTTAGCCGGGGTCCTTCCAAAGTTCCGAGTTCCTTCCGCTAGTTCCTGTATCTTTTCCAAAGCAAGGTCAGGAGTAGAGTTAAGAATATTACTTCCGCAAGCCGCACCGATGATCCTCCTTTCATTGTCTAGCAAGCCATTGTACAAGTACAAGACTAGATCTTGAGTTGAATATCCGTGGAAAGGACAGCTGGATCGGACGCGTGCAAACCTTTCGAAGTACTCGTAGAGAGTTTCGGTTGCCTCTTGCTCGATGTTGCTTATAGCTTTCTTCAATTTTCTGGCCTTTTTAGCTGGAAAGTATTTCTCCAAGAACGCTTTGTGAAGGTTTTCCCAAGTGTCAATTCTCCCGGATGGAAGGTGGTAATACCAATCATCCGCCGAATCATTGAGTGTGAAGCCGAATGCCCTCATCTTGATCTGTTCTTCGGTAATGTTGGCCGGCTTCATGCTCATACAAACAGTATGGAATTTCCCAAGGTGCTTGATGGGGTCTTCACCACTTAGCCCATGGAAGGATGGAAGCAAGTGAATGAGGCCCGTCTTGAGCTCAAAGTTGACTCCTTCCGCTAGTGCCGGTATAGCGACCACAAGAGGGTTTTGAGCCAAGGTGGGCTGCGTAAGTTGACGAAGAGTACGGTCAGCCATCTCTTGTTGAAGTTGTTGTTGTCTTTGTTGCCGGATGTGCGTCCTCTTAATTTCTGGATCAAAAGAAGCAAAGCCGGAATTAGTAGCACGGGTTTGAACCATAAAAATAGTTCAAACCAATAATCAATAATAACAATAAAACACTAAAACTCCCCGGCAACGGCGCCAAAATTTGACTGGAGGTATTTCTGTGGTCGTCTATACCCAATCAAAAGTAAATCCCGACTTAGCACTAAGAACAAGTATAGCGATTAAGTAAGGGTCGAACCCAAGAGAGTTAAGGTGTTTTAGATGCAATTATCGATTATAATGACAAGTGGCACAAGGGGGGGGGGGGTTGGTTAAATTGATGCACAAAAACTTATGAAAACGATTAATGCGACAAGTAAGACAATAATGGATGAATCTACACTAGGTTGATTTTAAGCATACAATTGCTACTTTGGTGAGTTCCTTTTACAAGTTTCCAAGTAATCTCCCGTCTCGATCGTACATATGTGTTGAGCCAACCGGCATCAACAAAACTTAACCTATTAAAGTTCCGTAAACCTACAAGAAAAAATAACAGGTTAGCTTTCAAACAAAGACTAAGGGATATAAAGAGAAGATTAAAACCGTTAAACTTATCTTTATATTTGTGTTCCTTTTCTTTAAGTAATCACAACCCGTTATTACTTAAAGTTGCTACTAGATTAAAGACCCTAACCCGGAACCTATTAATCCTAGTTGTTTGCATGCACTTTAGAACCTAAGGCGGTCAATCTCAAGCAATAGTAAACATGCAATTAGACAATGGAGATCAAGGAAACATAAAGTATTACAGAATGAAAACTTATATTATAAAGTACTTACAGCCAAAGTAACAAAGCAGCTTCAAACCAACCCAATGTAGCAAGGGAGTTAGCAACTCATTACAAAGAAAAACTCAAGTCTAAAATGGATTTTGTGAGGGAAAGCATGGATAATTCTAGCAATCAGTCATGGACTATTTATACTACAAAAGACACTTAATTGGGAGTAAATAGCCGGCCTAAAACAACCACCTTAAATGCCATAAAGGTGGTGTAAACAGCCGGAGTAAAGCTTATGGCGTTAAACCGTAGGGGCGGCCTTCAGGAACCGCAGGGGCGGTTTAGGCAGAATCGGTTGATCTTCTTCAGGGCCGCTGGGGCGGATCTTTAATGCACTTCAACGTCTGACCTTTCGCCTTCTTGACGTTTCTGATGCCAAGCCGCCGGGGCGTCCCTATGGCGACGCAGGGGCGTCGACATAGCCTCTTCGTCTTCCAGCTCCCAGGTTGAGGCGCAAGCAGAGGCGCAATGGGAGACGCAGGGGAGCTGGTCTTCATTTCTTCAGGGCAGGTCACCGCAGGGGCGCCAAGGAGTGGCGCAGGGGCGGTGACACACTTCATGGCCGGCGCTGGTGAAGGCGCAGGGAGCGTTCCAGTGGAAACGTCATCCGCAAGGGCGGCTGCACGGACCCGCAGGGGCGGTGAGACAACAGAAGCTTTGTTTCGTGATCGATCTTCACTCCTAAGTGCTTATAATTCCTTCTTTAGCTTCTTTTGATCTTCTTCTTCTGGACCAAGGAGTTAGTAGCATAAACCGACACTAATGCAATAAAAAAAACTCTAAAAACTACCCTAATTGATAGTGATTCCATCACCTGTCATTACGCAATGGCTCATTAGTCTTCAATCCGATTCTAGTAGTTATAGCCATAACTTTTCCTCTAGGACTATCTTCAGTCTTTTCGGGTAGCTTTCCTGGATCTCTTTAAGCTTCTCCTGCTTTATGGAACACTTGATTTTCTAAGGCCTTTTGAGCCTTAGAAATAGAAGTAATGATGCTCTCTAATCCGCTCAATCTCTTCATCAATTGCTCAAACATCATCTTCATTCGATTCTTGGAAGGTTGAGTGAATCCTGGTAGAGAGTCTTGTGAAGTGTGGGGTGGAGCCTTAGGTGGTGCTTGGATCGAGGAAGCTGGAGGATTAATGCACCATCCGAGTTTGAGTAAGAGAAACTTGGATGGTTGTGGTTAGAGAAATAATTGTTTCCTCCATGGATATTCCTGTTGTTATTGCAATTCCTTGGTCCTTGATAATTTCCTTGGTAATTTCTTCTACCCATATAGTTTAAATCTTGCTCCTTAGGTGGCAACTTAGCTTGTGTTGGCGCTTGAATTTGAGTTCTCAAAAGTTCCTTCAAGGCCTTAATCTCATTGTTAATAATATCTAATTGAGCATTATTAGTAGTATTGGTACTAGCCTCATAGACTCCGGGTCTCCGGAGTCTCGTATCAACCTTTCTATGGGAAAACTTCTCAATCACTAAAGCTTTATTTTCAACAAATTTCCATGCTTCGTCAACGGGCTTCTCCATAAAAGTCCCTCCAGAAAGGAATTGAAGCTTGAATTGAGTATCCTCATACAAGCCCTTGAATTAGATCTCAAGCAACTCGATCTTCGAAATACCAGGATGAGGACTATCTAATATAAGGTCTTTGAACCTTTCTCATGACTTGAACAAGCTTTCCTTGTCCCTCATCACAAAAGTATTAATTTTACCTCTAAGCTTCGTTGTCTTTGATGGTGAAAAGAATTTGGTGAGGAATTCGGAAATCATCTCCTCCCAAGTACTAATTCGTCCATATGGTAAAGATTGATACTAAGCAAGGGGTTTGTCCTTTAAAGAGAAGGAAAATGCCCTCAACTTGTGATTGTTATTCTCTAGTCTTGGAAGCCTCAAGGTCTCCATCAATATCTCATAATCCAACAAGTGTTGGTGTGGAGACTCCCCTCTAATCCTCCAAATTGATTACGGAGGATCATTTGAAGGACTTGATGACGAAGCTCATAATCATGTGCATACAGATCTCCAAGTTTTACACCTAGACGGTGTACTCGCTGAGCTAGATTCATTATTTGTCCAAGGGTTTGTGGCTCTCCCACAAATGGGTCAACTCTAACATTCCTCACCGGTGGGGACTGAGGTGAAATGAATTGGTGGTAAATCAATAATAGAATAGACTCCAACTGATACTAAAGAATGACAAAGACAAAAAGCAATAAAGATGGGTAATATGATAATCCGGGCAATGCAGATTCTAGAGATTAAGGTATCCAGTGGTGGTTTTTGATTCAAGAATTCTAAAAACTAGGAGAAGATTGAGATCACTAAGGAAAGGTGTTTCTAAGGTGGGAATGATCACGAGGGAGGTCTCACAAACCAAATACCCCAAACCAAAGCTCCTATCACCGGGTAAGTATCAAGGATCTAAGGAAAGGAACATAAACTCAAACCAACCACTCAACCTGAGGGTCAAGAACTAACCTTTACCGGGCAAGTTTTAGGTTAATCTCACTTAGGCAAGAGGAAGACACACTCAAACCTAATAAAGGGTTTTCAATCCTTCATTACCTAGAACTCGTCATCGTTGGTAACCAAGAAAGGAAATCATTGGGTAAGTCTCTTCTCAAGCTTAGATGTAAGCCTTATAGGGAACTAAGGGTATGAAAGGCTCAGCAAAGACTAGGATTGGGCAATCTAAAACCTAAGCATAAAGATATTATGTGCCCTTGACCACCATTTCCCACGATGAGGAAGATTAGGCACTACGGGTTTGCTCCGATGGACCTCTCACCCGTTCCCGTGCTAAGGCCATCGCCAAAGCTACCGGCTCCATAATTGCCCGCACCGTTTCTTGTCACGGTCCTGTTAGTAGCAAACCGTGTCTCTACGCCACCATGACATGAAGCTTTCCAAGCCGGCACCGTTCCGGAAAATTTTCCATATATAGCGTTTTTGTAATAATAAGTCTTTTTATTTTCGAAATATTAATTCCGGGACTTTATCTCCGGAACTTAATTTTCCGAATTTAAGATTCAAATTTTGGTTTCGCAATTTAATTTGGAAACTTATTTACGAACTTCAATTCCAAACCTTTCACATTTTTAGGCTTTTCATTTTTGGAACTTTAATTCCGACTTTATTTCCGTAATTTACTTTGGAACCCTTGGTTTGGTCACATCCACTATATAAGGGGATGTTTGACTCATTTGTAAAGCATGTTAAATTTGATTAAGTATTTGAGAAGTATTTTCCTCCTACTTACTTGAGCATCCATCCCTCTTTCATCCTCTCAAATTTCTTCTTTTGGATCTTCGATCCAAACTCATCCACATTCGAGAATTTTTCAAAGAATCAACTCAATCGAGCCACTTCAAGGCTTGATCGATCAATCTAGACCGAATAAATCCCTCAACTTCCACTACCATCTCTAAGCTTCCACAACCCGTATTCAAACCTTCGAACGCGTCCACACTTCAACTAAGGAGTAGTTGACGCATCAGCTTGATCTAGATCCGGAAATATTCCTTGACGTGTCCAAGGATGCATCAAATTGGCATTAGAGCAAAGAGATCGAAGCTAATTTATCTTTACTCTTGTTTTTGTGCGTTATCACATTCATCCTTTTTGCCTTTGTTCATCATCATCAATGAAGTTCTTCGTATCTTCATCCAAGTTTGTTGATTTTTTTTTCTCGATCTATTTTGCAAAGCAAACTTAGGAGATTTTTGTTTTCAAATCAAACCATTAATCAAAAAAGTTTTTTCTCACCCAATCCGACAACTTTGTTAAAACATTTCACCAATTTCTTGGTTTTTTTGTTGACAAGATCGGATATCGTATCTTTGATATTCCAAAATACAAAAACAAACAAAAACTCTTCCAAAAACGGATTTGTTTCAAAAAGAAAAAGTGGATTCATCTCTTGCATTCAAAAGTTTCAAAAAGAAACAATTCCACAAAAACAAAGTTTAAAAGATATCCGGCAAACTGATCCATCCGAAAAATCGGATTTTTCCAAAAAGGTCAAAAGACCAAAGAAAGTAGTACTTGCCGTTAAATAATCCGTCAATTTCCTATCTCTCCCTTTTATTACATGTTGCAAATTATCTCTTGATTTTGTGTGCATTTTGGTTCAAGTTTGTTGGATTTATCTTCCTTGCCTAACAGCCACACAACCTTCCCAAAGGTATAACCCTAACACACTTGAACTTGGGTAACGTTGACTTAACTTGTCACCTTGGTCATTTGATTGCTTGCAATTGTGTGTGTTAATTTGGAGTTATGACTTACGTCGAATTGGAAAATTCTCAAGATTCTTGTGAAAGGCAAGAACTCAATGCCTCCTTATCTAAAGAAAATGCCGCTCTTAGGAAAGAATTTGAAGCTTAGAGGGCACAACTGCTTCCCCTTACGACCGCCCCACGTCCCACCCCACCAAATCCTAATGAAACTTTGGTCGATGCTTCCACATCCGATGGACATCGTAAAGGCAAAATAATTTTGGGAGCCAAACCGTGTAACGGTCGACGGCTTGCCTCAGTCATTGAAAATCAATGTCCCTTACAAGATGACGACTATGAGTCCCACAATGAGGGCGACATGAACCTTGACTCTTATTCGAATGATTTTCTCTATGTTGAAAAGAGAATTGGCACAAGATTTCATGAGCACCACCGACGTAGGTATCATACTTCCCCTCCTCCATCTAGTGCCCAACGTACCAACCATCCCGCCAGAGAAGAACCCCGGTACCGTAATCAACCAAACGATCTCCCTCACTACCGCGAGAATGATCGGTTCGGACAACGCCGCCAACGACATAGCCGGAAACCGATATACCATGATTATGACGAGTATGACGAGAAAGATGGTTTTGACGAGTTCTCCGATGATGATTTAGACTTGGACCGGGTAGCACATGTCCGCCCATGACACCCGCCCGTCCGAGAGCCATTTGAGAACCAAGATCGAGGAGAAGAATGGTTGCCTCCTCCTAACCCACCAAGGCGTGCACAACCCAATCATGGGTGCCAAAAGCTCGTAGGGAAGGTAAGGTTAAGTTTCCTATATTTTATGGTGTATGACCCTTGTGTATTTCTTAATTGGGCACAGGATATGAAACGAGCTTTAAAGCATTACCATTATGAGGAGTACGAGAAAATCGAAGCAGCAACCCTTTACTTTGAAGGTGATGCCAAATCTTGATGGAACCGGTACGAGACCAACCGTGAGAACCGAGGATGGGCACCGGTTGAGACATTTGATCAATTAATCTATGTCATGACAAAGAAGTATGTGCCCGATGAGTTCAAAAACGACATGTGATTGCAAATTCCCGAACTCCAACAAGGAAGTCTTACTCCGGTGGCTTACTTAGCTAAGCTTGAAAACATGCATATGAAGGCCAGTATCTTGGCCTCCGCCTCCGCCCTACGAACCAAATTCATGAGTGGACTTAATCCATCAAGCCGCGCCCTCTCGTGATAGTACCTCACAAGGACTTGGTAGCATTATGTCATGCGGCCATGAAGATTTACAAGCAACAAGTCGAAATGCCTCGGTATTCAAGGTATAATTCTTCCATTAGTCAATATACTTATACCACTGATTCCCGTTCTCGAGATGTTTCTAGTTCTCAACATTCCGACGCCGCTAAAGGATCCCCACGGATGGGTCAAACCACCCGGCAAGCCACTACCGAGAATACACCATATTGTGGCCCCGTTGCCCCAACAAACACCTCTAGGACGAGCCCAACAAGGATCTCAAACGGTGGCCCGTCCAAGAGAACCAGTGTGTTACAATGTAGCAGGTTTGATCACGTGCAACGTGATTGCCCAAACACCAAGTGGGTGATGTTTGCCAACCCGTCATATGATGTTGGTGAAGATGAAGATAACGTCTATATCATCATGGAAGATGACCAAGACGCCGATCCCTACTATGGTATGGAGCCTTGCGATGACCAACTTGCTTGCAGTCCGGCACAACCAGGTAAGTTTGGCCTTGTATCTCGTCGTATCTTGGCTATAAAAGAGCATATCCTTATTTACCAAAGCGAGAATCTCTTCCACTCTCGTTGCTTAGTCAATAATATTAGTCTCTCTCTCATTATCGATGGGGGTTCATGTTGTAATATTGTCAAGGAAAAAGTAGTGAAACACTTTAAGTTGCCTACAACCCCCACCCACAACCTTATGGACTTAAATGAATTTCTGATATGGCGTGTAATACCATCACACAATAAGTGTGGGTGATGTTTTCTATTGACGCCTATGTTGATAAGGTCCTTTGTGATTTTATCAAAATGGACACCACTCATGTATTGTTAGGACGACCATGATAATTCGATCGTCGATCGTTTCATGATGGTTATCTTAACCGGTATTTGTTCCAATATAATGGAAAATGGATCAAACTATTGCCTATGACTCCGCAGGAAATTTTAGTTGACTATGCGGAATGGAAAAGGCAACACGTCGTAGATGAGATCACTAAAGTGCCGGCAACATCAGACCCTCCTCGGAGCTCTGCCGATGTTTTGGGTGCTCGTACGTCTGGGTCCCATAACTCCGCCTCTAATGTCCATGCTACCGAGTCGAGAGGTAGTAAAAGTTGCATCGTTCCTATGAATGCAACTTTGCCACCTCCAACTCCTACCATTCGAGGACGGTGTGAGCCGCGGATCCTTTTATCCTGATGACACGACTTGACACCGGTCATGGAAGGGAAATTCCCTTGTTTATTGCTTGTTCCGTTTTGCTTATCTACTTCTCATGACCCGAATAACGTGCCATACGAGGTGCTCTTGTTGTTCTCCGAATTTCAGGATATCATGACCGATGAACTACCACCCGACTTGCCACCAATCCGAGGAATTGAGTACCAAATCGACTTGGTGCCTAGACCATGCCGCTTTCCGTGCAAGTCCGGAAGAGACCAAGGAGCTACAACGCCAAGTCCAAGATCTCCTAGACCGGAAACATGTTCGTGAGTCCTTATCATTATATGCCGTACCGGTCATACTAGTGCCCAAGAAGGACGGATCTTAGTGTATGTGCGTAGATTGCTGAGCCATCAACCAAATAACCATCATGTACCATCATCCGATTCCGTGCCTTGATGACATGTTGGACGAGCTTCATGGCCCCACCATCTTCTCAAAACTCGACGTCCGGAGCGGGTACCATCAAATCCGCATGACCGAAGGTGATGAGTGAAAGACGGCTTTAAAAACAAAGCATGACCTTTACGAGTGGCTTGTCATGCCCTTTGGTTTCTCCAACGCCCCGCCCACGTTCACGCGTCTCATAAACCATGTCTTGTGTCAGATTTTGGGTATTTTTGTAGCTGTTTATTTTGATGATATTCTAGTTTTTAGCAAGTCTTTGGATGAAAAGATCGGGCACCTTCGCCAAGTGCTCGAGTGCCTTAGAAAAGAGCAATTTTATGTTAATTTTGATAAGCGGGTATTTTGCTCGGACACTACTAAGTTTACTTGGCTATGTCGTGTCTAAGGACGGACTACGGGTGGACGAATCAAATGTTCGCGCCATTTGGGAGTGGCCTACTCCTACTACGGCCACCATGGTTCGAGCCTTTCTCGGCTTTGCGGGCTACTATCGACGCTTTCTCAAAGATTTTAGCTCAATAACGGCACCGTTACATGAGCTTACTAACAAAAGTGTCACGTTTGAGTGTCGTGACACCCATGCTCGAGCATTTGATTCACTCAAAGACCGTCTTTGTAATGCGCCACTACTCCAACTCCCAAACTTTTCTAAAACCTTCGAAGTGGAGTGTGACACATCTAATGTAGGCATTGGGGGGGGGGATTCTCCTACAAGAGAATCGGCCCATCGCTTACTTTAGCGAAAAACTTTCCGGTCCTTCACTCAACTATTCAACTTATGACAAATAACTATATGTTTTAGTTCGTTGTCTTAAAACGGGGCAACACTACTTATGGCCGAAATAGTTCGTGATTCATTCGGATCATGCAACTCTTTCATATCTCAAGGGTCAAACTACACTAAGTCGGCGCGACGCTAGTTGGGTAGAGTTTATTGAAACCTTTCCTTATGTCATTTGGCATAAGAAAGGCAAAGAGAATGTGATAGCCGATGCCCTTTCTTGACGGTATATTCTTCTTGTGCATATGGATGTCAAGTTCCATGGTTTTGCTCTTATCAAAGAGTTATATGCCACGAATCTTGACTTCAAGGATATATTCGTTCAATGCCTTGACCTCCGAGAGCATGAGTCTTTCTTCATTAACGATGGCTACTTATTCCGTGCGGGCAAGCTTTGTATCCCGCGCTCGTCTATACGCCATTTGTTAATAAAGGATGTCCATGAGGGTCGTGGTCACTTCAGTGCTACCAAGACTCTTGCCGCTCTACAAGAGCACTTCTTTTGGCCCCGAATACGCAAGCATGCGACACGGTTATGCACAAGTTGCATCACATGTCACCATTCAAAATCGCGCCAAGGTCCGGATGGATTGTATTCTCCTTTGCCTATACCAATGATACCTTGGGAGGATCTTTCTATGGACTTTGTGGTTGTCCTACCATTTGTAAACGAGGCAAAGACTCCATTTTAGCGGTAGTCGTCCATTTTTATAAAATGGCCCATTTTATCGCATGTAAGAGCACACAAAATGCTAGCGAAGTCGCTACACTTTTCTTTGACAATGTTGTGCGCTTACATGGGATACCACGTTCCATCCTTAGTGATCGGGACGCAAAGTTTGTGAGTCATTTTTGGAGAACGTTATGGGAAAAACTTGGAACCAACTTGTTGTTGCATTCAAGTAGTTATCACCCCTAAACCGATGGTCAAACGGAGGTGACCAATCGGACTCTCGGCGCTCTACTTAGAGCGAACCGTAGGAACAACCCACGTAGGTGGGAGGACTTACTTTCTATCGTGGATTTTTCTTATAACAGGTCTAGGCACTCCGCAACGAAGCTCTCACCATTTGAAGTTGTCTACGGCCTTAATCCACACACACTGATGGACTTCACTCGGCGCCCGCTCAAAGACGGAGAACAACGCATCACCGCCGCCAATCAGGCCTCTCACATCATCAAGCTTCATGAGCGGACTAGGACACAATCCCAGGCGTGCCAATCAACTTGCCTTACAATGCAACAAAGGCCGTCACGACATCTCATTCAAGCCTGGTGATCTTGTTTGGCTCCACTTAAGGAAGAAGCGTTTTCCATCTCGCCGCAAAGGTAATCTTTCGGACCGAGGTGATGAACCAATCCGCATCTTATCCTGCCATGGGCTGAATGCATACAAGTTGGAGCTTCCGGACACCTATGGCGTGAACTCAACGTTCAATGTCAAGGATCTTGCACCTTATGTTAAGCCCCTATTTGATGAAGGTGAAACAGGGACGTTTCACATCCAAGATGGGGGGGACTGATGCGCCCTTGAACACCATGTCCCACGATGAGGAAGACAAGGCACTACCGGTTTGTTCCGATGGACCGCTCACCAGTTCCCGTGTTAAGGCCATCGCCAAAGCTATCGGCTTCATCATTGCCCACACTGTTTCTTGTCACGGGCCTGTTAGTAGCACACTGTGTCTCTACGCCACCATGACATGAAGCTTGCCAAGCCGGCACCGTTCCGACACATTTTCCGTATTCAGCATTTTTCTAATAATAAGTATTTTTATTTTCGGAATATTAATTCTGGGACTTTATTTCCAGAACTTAATTTTCCGAATTTAAGATTCGATTTTTGGTTTCGAAATTTAATTCGGAAACTTATTTACAAGCCTTTCACATTTTTAGGCTTTTCATTTTCGGAACTTTAATTCCGACTTTATTTCCGTCATTTACTTTGCAACCCTTGGTTTGACCACATCCACTATTTAAGGGGATGCTTGGCTCATTTGTAAAGCATGCTCAATTTGATTAAGTATTTGAGAAGTATTTTCCTCTTACTTACTTGAGCATCAATCCCTCTTCCATCTTCTCAAAGTTCTTCTTTTGGATCTTCGATCCAAACTCATCCACATTCAAGGATTCTTCAAAGAATCAACTCAACCGATCCACTTCAAGACTTGATCGATCAATCTAGATCGAATCAATCCCTCAACTTCCACCACCATCTCTAAGCTTCCGCAACCCGTATTCAAACCTTCAAACGCATCCGCACTTCAACTAAGGAGTAGTTGACGCTTTAGCGCTTAATCTAGATCCGGAAATATTTCTTGACGTGTCCAAGGACGCATCAAGATATATCATAAACGGATCAATAGAAGAAACCTCGGGAGAAAAAGCAAACCAATAACAAAGATCCAATCTTTAATCCAAAGCAATGAAATCTAAAACTATCTTTCTCTCCAAGAAATCTTAACAATCCTTCTCAAACCAAAGTGTTGCAAGTATAATGATCTTCGCACTTGATGGTGTCTTACTTGTGATTCAGAGCCGTGTAAATCACCCCTGTAGATCGTTGCAAGCCCCTCTATCTTATAGGAAAAACTAGGGTTTAAAAGCTTGGGCTTGGACCGATTTTTTGCAAAATCTCGGTATATCTTCTAAATGATCTCGGCCGAAACTTCTTCATTGTTGGGCCGAGATTTCTGTTTTGAACTTGTCTTCCTTGGCTCTTTCCTTCCTTCCTTTGATGATGTTTCAACCCTCCTTTAGTACTCCACCATGATCCAATATGATCCACCTTGGTCCTTAGTCCTCATGTACTCCATTTTGCTCCAAAATCCGCCAAATTTCCTACAAATGCAACAAGAATACGTGTAGACATATATTACAACAAAGTATGCAAATACGAGCTCAAATGCTATGGATCTATGTCTATGCATGCAAAGAAAAGGGGAAAAGAATCTATAAAAAAAAGGTTATACTAAGATCATAATCCATGTCATCAGCAATGTTGCTAAAATCCGAAAATTAGGATATCTCTTCCAAACCATCACTCTCGAAACTTTTAATTTGAATCAAATCTCAAAATCACAACCCTTTTTTACCTTTGCTAACCAATTTTTTTTTCATAAGCTACTTCCAAGTGGTGTACAATTACATAAACATTTATTTCATTTAATTCCTTTTTCTTTAAAGCATAACACCAACAAGAACTTTGCATAATTAGACATAGACAACTACCCAATAATGAATCCATATTCCTTATACATACTTTTTTATTCATAATCCATATTTGAATTTCATGTGGTGTACAATTACATAAAAAAAAATCGGGTTCAACAATAATTTTCTAGGATTTTGTTCATAACGATTGATTTTCTCAACCATGTCCCTCCTCTGGCTTTTGATTTGCAAACATCACTCCAATTGATCGAGGGTCTATGATTTTCTTTTTGGTTCCAGAAAAATTTCCGGTATGTTTTATCCATACTTTGATGGGTGAATTGGTGAAGTGGGTTTAAATCTCCTAATGCTGTATCATATAGGCTAAAAGAGTTTTAGTATGGAAGTAAGTGTGCGTTTTTATTTCTATGATTCCAATTATACCCTTATGAATTCTCTAACCCAACTTTCCCACAATAATTTGTCCAGATTCATTGACCGTGATAGCTTGTGCTTTTTTGTTGTGTTAGTTTGTTTAAGTTTTTGTCCGTGTAAATTATGTAATTCTCTTTCTAACATATTTTAACATGTTTATGTAATTTACTTATACGGTTTTGAGTAATTTACACAAATATACTATTAACTACACAAAATATTTGAATTTGGAAAACTATATCATATCTACAAATCATCTACACGAAAGATTTCAATACTACACTTGTTTACACAAACTGAAGACAACTTACATAATCTACACCAACTAATTCTTCTCGACTCTATACAATACATTTGAAAATACACATAGATCATAATATTTTCATAAAACTAAACTTGACAACACAAATTAAAATAAACAAAAATCCAAATTATTTAAACTCAAACTGTTTGAATATACATAATTTTAATAAAGCTATACAAAGGTGTGAGTTTTATTAAATAACACATCAACATAAAAAAATAGATAAATTTTGATTACATAAATATTGTCATATGCACTAGTTTTTCAGTTACCCAATACATTCGATTATAATCATACGAATTAATTAAAACAAAAATACTCTCAATTTTGATTACACAAAATATCAAGTAGCTTCAATTAAAAGTAGAAATCTATATAGGAAAATCAATTATTATATAGCTCCTTTTTTTATTCACTTAAAGCTCACAAAATTAAATATTTTGTAAATTTAATTGAAGGTAGAAATGTATTTAGGGATAGAATATCACTATTTAGCTCTTTTTTCTTACATAAAAACTACAAATATTTACACAATGAGTAATTAAGTATTTATATAGATTAAAAAGACTAGAGTCTATTTTATCAATTTTTTTGGTAATGAGAGTCTATTTTATCAATTGCAACTTATAAAATGCCCATTTCTTCTAATTTCCTCAACTTTAATGAATATTAGTTAGGAGCATGAAGCTTTGCATTGTGAAGATCGATTTTGAGGCTATATTTGCTAGCTTTGCATTGGTTGAGATATTCATCATGACTAATACCAAATACAGCTTTTTAATTGTTTGATTAGATTCATGTCTACATTTTTTGTAGTCTGAAATGCTTATTTATGAAAATTTATTTTTAGTTGTTTGCAGAAGACAGGAATGAAATTACAATGCCATTTTTGTTGAGAGAAACCGCAATATAGTCAATTTTTCATTGCATTCTTGGCGTAGCATGCTAGTCAAGATTTCATCTCCAATGATCAATAATTATGGGAATATGGTCACCTTGTCTTAGACCATTTTCCGAGAAGAATTGTTCAGTACGATTAGTGTTAAATAGAAATGAAAAAGGAGACCATTGTGATGCATTCATGTATGTCCACCAACAACTGTTAAATCAGGACACAACAAATACTCATCAACTGTAGTTTCATAATCTCCAATGTGATAGGAATTGAATTTATCTTGTAGATGGATACACACAGCCATCAATCTTCAATGCCAACACATCAAAAACAAAAGTATATCATAAAAAAGGTATAAGAAAGCATAGATATACAATGATAGCAGCAAACAAAATCCATCGATACAAATAACCCTTACAGGAGTGAAGATCGAGAAAGGAGGACTAACTGATGGCAAGACTATTGGGTCGAGGAAGATGAGTCCTTTGATTCAAAAGAACCCTAAGCTGAGCCTTTTGGCACTCGAGCTTGTAGTTGCCACCCAAATGCCTATTGCTCTTGTTTGAATACATTGCTCTTTGGAACTCTACCCACCCCTTTATCCCTCTCTTAATATGTGGGTTCTCAGACACAGATTTCATCCCTTCCAATCTAAGAAGCCTCTCTTCATACAAGATCTTTGCATCTGCGAGCTTCATCTGAAGCCTCTCCTCTCTCAACACCTCCGCAACCCTCAACATCTTCCTTTCCTCCTCCATCTCCCTCATCATCCTATCCATCTCTGATCTGTGAAACGAAACCCGACTGGCCAGATCTTCACAAACCCACTCCATTTTCTTGCGTAGCCTGTGCTCCAATTCCAGCTCGGCTTTCAGCTCAATGATCTGGGCCCTCGCCTCTTCAAGCTCTTGCTCCATCATCAATGGCAGATCAAAGGGAGGTCTGTAGTTGTAGTGGAGCTTGTGATTATAAACAGGATTGTTGTAAAGCTTCCAGGCTGGGGATGATTCATTGCTCGTGGCGATCATCATCTCTTCCATTTGTGTTACTTACTTCATAATGCCTTTCTCCTGATTTTTGTAGCTGTTGTGGGGCTTCAAGGAAAAGGAAAGATTTGTACTCACATAGTCACATGGCTGCTGCTGCTGCTCTTTGCCTTGTTGTAAAGGAGGACCCCTGTTTAATAGTATCTTTCTTTATTACTAAAAACTCACCACCTTCTTCTGCCTCTTTGACATGTTTTTGTAATAAATATGGGTGTAGGTGCATGCAGCTCCTATTTCACCTGTGATAATTGTAGTCTTGTGATTCTCTGCTTAATGCTGAAATGGTTAGGAAGATGATATACTCTTTCTATTAAAATTTCACACTCCGACGGTCATCTAATAAGCGTAAATCTAAATGCCAATTGAGATGTGTGAAAATGTGATAATACGATAAACCTAATAAGTTTTAGACTACTCCTCCCATTGTCAATTACCTAATAAGTTTTAGACTACTCCTCTTGTCAATTACTTATGATACCTACAGAATTGTGTGTAGGTTCCTCTTTGACGTGCATGTTAAAGCCTTAACTCTTTCTCTCTCTATATATCTCGCCTCTCCTCTTCATAATTCCAATATGGGTTATGAAAGAGGTATACAATGACATCCTGCCATGAGCTCTTTATAATTTATGAAACCTACAATTACATCAATCAAAGCAAGAGAACGCCAGTTTTTCCTTTCAGATGAGTCACCTTTGTTTCACACAATCTTATCAAGGGAAAAGTCTAGCAAGTAGAAAGCAAAATATGACTCATATACATTACAAAGTACTCGTATTACATATCGTATATCTACCTTACATTTTCAGATACTGCAACTATACTTTCTTTTCAATATTAACCTCACACTACTTATCCTTTACTAAAACATCAGAACTTCAACATGTTTAAATCTCAATATCACAGTTCAAATTCATCCTCAAGCTTCAATTGTTCAGCAGCAGCTTCTTCCTCTTCATCATTAACAGCAAAGTAAGGATTATGTGCCTCTGGCTTAAACTTATAACCAGTGAACACATAGAATGCTAGAGTAGCCAATTCAGCTGCCACAATACTCGTCCACATATATCTATACGAAGTAATCGTCCCCAAAGCATAGACTACCACCCTGGTAAAGTATATGTAACAGATGACCACAACATAATATTGCCTAAACAAAGTCAACTTCATTAGATTAACAGCTGCTTTCCCATCAGTTCTTGCAGCCTCTCTAAGGTTCTTGATCGACCACACAATGGGAAACAAAACCGCGCAGCAACAGACAACATCAACCAGAAGAAATACCTGTTTCCATGTAGCCCAATCCTGGCCAAAAGGGCCAGTTTCATCAATTACAACCTGAGCAATGTTTGAAACCACCTGTAGGGGTATCACAACCATTAAAACCTTCTTCTCTTTGTCCTGCAAGTAAGGCTTCAAAAATGACCAGCCAGTCCCAATCAACACAATTAGGGTAAACAAAGAGATGCCCTTAAGGAAGCTGAATATGTAAAACAGCACATCCCAGCCATGGCCACTCCCAGTCTTCTTGATAAACGACTTATCCTCTGCCTCGCAAAGGAGATTCAATGCCTTGAGAATCACGACCGCCAGCATGAAGTAGTGGATTCTAAATGCAGTCAATTTCTTCTTATGGAGAATCCACAACCAGAAGGCGACAAGCCCAAAATAAACCAGAGATAAGAGGAAGTAAACCCTAGGAAGAATGGTCATACCAGCGGAGAGGTAATCCCTCTCGTTGCTCTTGCCTTCGAGGTTGTATATGGTAGAACGTACTTTCATGGAGACAAGTAGGTCAGCCACGCAATTGGCAAAGATGAGGATGTACTGGTCGGGATCGGGCTCGGAGTAGGAGGTGGAGAAGGAGGAGGTGCCACTGGATAGCTTGTCGAAGGTGTAGACGACTCTGACAAGCTTGGAATCGAGAGGACATCTGTATTCGGAATCGTCGATCTGCTCTACAACCTGATACCATGACTCGCGTGTTGTGAGGAAGAATCCAACCTTGGATAGATCGGTTTTATAGTTTGACAGGGAGATGGAGGAAACGTTGAGCTCCAGATAACCCTTGAGGGTGAACCCGAATTCGTCGAAGGGAATGATCATGCGGGAATCGGATCGGATCTCCGCGACTCGGATCTCGGCGGATGAAGGAGAGATGGAGATGAAGAGTATGAGGAGGAGAAATATTGAGGAGCGGAAGGGATCAAACGCCATGGCTGGTCGAAGAGAGAGCTCTCAAAATTGAATTGACAAAACCACCTAGATCCCAAAATTTAGAGAATGTAATTGGGGGATTTGAAATCTGTAATTGGATGTATAAAGTTTGAAGGAATTAGGGATAGGCGTGGTTTGAATTTGGGGATACGGTCTATTCGCCGTGTCCCCATTTTAGGTTGAAGACGACGAAGTCATTGTTCTTTTATTCTATATCATTTTATCTAAGGGAGAAACTTCGTTGGACTTGCCTTTTTGTCATCGATATTTCCAAGAACACCCCATCTCACCAGTCGGGCTCCCATGAAGTTGTTATTTAACTTCATGGTGGAGTTGGACAAATTTTAACCATTGATTCAATCTAATGGCCAAGATTTATTGATCTATTAAACACTTATGGAAATAATATATTTTGAAGATAATGATAATATATCTACTTCCAATTATTGTGCGGGTTTAATTTTATAAAAATATTATTTTGCATTATCACCTACTTAGTGATGAATAATATCGATTTTGCGAAAAGTATAATTTTATAATATCTATTAATTCACATGTCATGAGATTATATGATTTTAACTAGGTCTATTAGTAAATAATTTTACAAATTTGATATAAATAAAATAATATCAAATCACGTTTTAGTGTTGAGATACCATTGGATAAAACAAATTTAATTACCAGTTAATTTTAAAATATTTTTAAATCTCATTCATATATTAATACTAAAGATATAACGTTGATGTAGAAATTTTACAACTCCCGCATAAATTTTTGTTTACTTCAAACTTATCATATAAATGATTATTATATTTTATCATTTATGTAATTTTATCATATCTTTTAAATAAATAATTTAAAAAGATTTATGTAATTTAAAGGATCGGTGGTAGTCATTTGTACCAATAATTTACACTTTTAAAATAGATGGGTTAAAAATAAACTACTTTTTTAAAAATTAATAGTTGGTTTAAAAGTAAATATATTTGAACTTAAAATTAATATAAATTTTAAATTAATCACTTTATATAAATTGGTAAAGGAATGATCTTGTAGATATTTTCTTTCCTTTTACATCGATCTAAGAAATGAATCTTAACCATTAATAATAATCAATGGTTTAAATTCACTAAACTTCACCATGAAGTTGATAAGATAACTTCATTGGAGCCCAACCGCCATCTCACATACAAGTTACACAATTTAATACAACCATTCAATTTCAGTGTCGAGCGACTACTACAATGCATAAGTTGAACTCCAATACGAGTGACTACGGTGAAAACTTCAGCCAACTTCATGATATACTCGTTGAATTCAAACATTTCCCAACCATCATAATTATATTCGTCCTAATCGAATGTCGAGGTTCAAAAGCATTATATTCATAACCAAAACGTATTAATATTTTACTTATTTTTTTTTATCTCATCCAAAATAATTTATCACAACCAAGTAGGTAACATACCTACTTGATATGGTAAAAATAAATAATAGTTAATTTGTTGGTATCCTAAATTATTATTTGGGTCAATGGTCTTTTTCTCTTTGATTAATAAACCTTTGAATTTTGAGTTCTCCAAACCGTAGAATAAATGAATTTAGGAAGATATAAATTCATTCGTTTTAGGGTTTAGAGAACCCGACTACATTAATTATGATGTTGATAATGATATATGAAAAAGATTGTTTGACACTAGGGTCAAATGACACTAGTGATGTGACACTATCAATAGGATGAATTGGCAGATGATGTGGATTATTATTTAAAAAAAAAGATAATAAATATGGGTAATTAATTAGTTAATGAGAATCAAGTAAAAATCAAATTTTCAGATTTCTCAAATCACGTAATATTGCAATTAAGGCAATTCATATCATCTTATTTCCTTCGAGATTTCTTTCCTTTCTTCTCGATTTCTTTATTCCTTTCAGATTTCTTCCCTTTCTTATCGATTTATTCCTTCCAAATCCCTTTCTTCTCGATTTCTTTCTTCTCGATATCTTTCTCTGTCCTTCATTTTTTCATTGATTTCTCCAGATTGTTTTTGTCATATAATTGTCAATGCAGTGCTATCGAATGGATTACAGAATGCAGGATGAAGTGCTCGTCTATGAACAAGTTGAGGTGTATAGTTTTACTAAGAGACTGGAACCTTTGTTTCTTATGTCACTGCATTACAGATAGCACTGGTTTTACTCAGAGACTGTAACCTTTGTATGTACACCTTGATGTCTTTGAACAAGTTAGGATGTCTTTGAACATGTTGGGGTCGATGGATTACAAAATGCAGGATGAAGTTTGATTTTGATCTGGAACCTTTAGGTACTCCAGAAGTAAATCCATATGATATGATACTCTAGGCAGATTATGAGCATAAAATATAGTTCGATTTTATAGTTTTGATTTGGAACCTTTGGGATGTTTGTGTACTGTTGATTCATAAATGGTGTAAACAATCTTTTACCCAAATATAGATATTATAAAGTGAATGTAACACTTTGCTTACATAGTTGAAAATGAAAAGTGTTACATTCAATACATTGCATGCTTGATAACTAACGCCAAAATTGAAATGCCTTTGAGAGGTCATTTCTTACAAAACAACAACAAAAAAAAAAACATGCAAAGGTCTTCCAGAGGTCATCTCCGCTTACACCTCGTCCTCGTCGTCTATGTTGATGAAGTTGGTCTGATCAACGTCTACCCCTTTCATTTTCTTGGAAGCTGAAGAAGGTGTGGCCTCGCCCTCTTGTATGACAGTTTTGTCAACCGATGTTGGTGTCTCCTCATATTCCATTTTCACCCTCTTAGAAGAAGAAGTTGGTGTGCGGTCTAGTTTTAATTTTCTCAAAGGCTTTGAGTTAGGTGTGGTTTCATCATAGCATTGTAGGGCTTCTCTCTCGTACATCCACAATAAATCAACCATCGGAGTGTCCGATGCAACAACAACTTTGAAAGAAGGCCCTAAACCTACTTTGATCATCCTTCTGATGGTCACCAAGATTTGATACTCGAGTTTGTTGTACCTTGCGGTAATACTCTTCGTGTAGATCTGCATTCCGGATTCAGTGATTGGGGTTACAGGTTTCTTGGACGATGAAGTTGTGTTTTTGGGGGTCCTTGACATTTTGAGGGTTTTTGGGTGAAGGATGCTCAAATGCTTCGAATGCCTGGTAGTTTTGAGGGTTCTCATACGATTTATAATATGTATGAGAACGAGGAGATAGAAGGTGGGAAGAGGCGATTACTTGTTGTAATGATAGAAGGTGGAAAGGTGGGAAAGTGAGAAGCTCAAAGCAACCTAATGATAACGTTGGAACTCATGAATTTGCATTCATTGGTGAGTAGTTGAAAAGATGAAACGCCATTCATTGGGCGATAAATCCGGCAGTGGATTGAAGCAAGATTTGAAATCTTTTCATTAGGAAGCTAACCGGTTTCTCCACACCAACGTGTTACATTGTTTTGGATCCGGATTTTGAAAAAAAGAACTAGTACTTCCGTAATGTATTGTAACGGTTCACATGATACTACCATATTGTATGTGATAACAAGGATATTATCACATAAGTGTAAATTACATCTTATTACCAATAAAAGTTATAATAAGTATAAATATAAAATTTATTAAGTTGATGATATGATCACATAAGTTTAAATTACATCATATTAACATGGATATGATCACATAAGTGTAAACTACATCATAGTACCAATAAAATTATAATAAGTATCAATATAAAATTTATTAAGTTGATGATATGATCACATAAGTTTAAAATTTATTAAGTTGATGATATCATCACGTAAGTTTAAAATTATAATAAGTATAAATATAAAATTTATAACATGGATCAAGTGAACTCACAAGCTTGATGGTTCACATGGATGATGCTTCACATGATACTACCATATTGTATGAAGATCAAGTGATTATATGATGTCTTAATGTCTAATTTACACCTTAATGTCGTAGAATTAAGCAATATTTAGTTAGATAAAGTGAACTCACAAGCTTGATGGTTCACATGTTCTATGATACTTGAACCCCGTCACTCGGAACTCTAGTTTCGGAGAATCTCGGTTTATCGACTTATGCATGTGTGACAGACCTAATACTTCCATAATGTATAATTTACATCTTAATGTCGTAGAGTTAAGCAATATTTAGTTAGATAAAGTGAACTCACAAGCTTGATGGTTCACATGTTCTATGATACTTGAACCCCGTCACACGGAACTCTAGTTTCGGAGAATCTTGGTTTATCGACTTATGCATGTGTGACGGACCAAGTACTTTTGTAATGTCTTTAATTAACATCTTAATGTCGTAGAATTAAACAATATTTAGTTAGATAAAGTGAACTCACAAGCTTGATGGTTCACATGTTCTATGATACTTGAACCCCGTCACTTGGAACTCTAGTTCCGGAGAATCTCGGTTTATCGACTTATGCATGTGTGACGGACCTAGTACTTCCGTAATGTATAATTAACATCTTAATGTCGTAGAATTAAGCAATATTTAGTTAGATAAAGTGAACTCACAAGCTTGATGGTTCACATGTTCTATGATACTTGAACCCCGTCACTCGGAACTCTAGTTTCGGAGAATCTCGGTTTATCGACTTATGCATGTGTGACGGGCCTAGTACTTTCGTAATGTCTAATTAACATCTTAATGTCGTAGAATTAAGCAATATTTAGTTAGATCAAGTGAACTCACAAGCTTGATGGTTCACATATTCTATGATACTTGAACCCCGTCACTCGAAACTCTAGTTTCGGAGAATCTCGGTTTATCGACTTATGCATGTGTGACAGACCTAGTACTTCCGTGATGTATAATTTACACCTTAATGTCGTAGAATTAAGCAATATTTAGTTAGATAAAGTGAACTCACAAGCTTGATGGTTCACATGTTCTATGATACTTGAACCCCGTCACTCGGAACTCTAGTTTCGGAGAATCTCGGTTTATCGACTTATACATGTGTGACGGACCTAGTACTTTCTAATTAACATCTTAATGTCGTAGAATTAATCAATATTTAGTTAGATCAAGTGAACTCACAAGCTTGATGGTTCACATATTCTATGATACTTGAACCCCGTCACTCGAAACTCTAGTTTCGGAGAATCTCGGTTTATCGACTTATGCCTGTGTGACGGACCTAGTACTTTTGTAATGTCTAATTAACATCTTAATGTCGTAGAATTAAGCATTATTTAGTTATATCAAGTGAACTCACAAGCTTGATGGTTCACATGTTCTTTGATACTTGAACCCCGTCACTTGGAACTCTAGTTTCGGAGAATCTCGTAATGTCTAATTAACATCTTTTTTGTAACGGTTCATATTTTTTGTCTCGTTATAATGCTTATATGACCATATATTATCATAATTTATATGGGCATGTATTACTATTGATAAATTTTAAAATTTCAATATCAACCGGTTTAGGGTTTAGGGTTAAATTGGGATCGGATACTTGGGTGTAGGTAACCGGTTTAGGATTTAAGGTTAAATTGGAATCGGATACTAGGGAGTAGGTAACCGGTTTAGGGTTTAGGGTTAAATTGGAATCGGATACTAGGTAGTAGGTAACCGGACGGTTCACTTCCCTATATTATTTGTGGGTCACTTCCTTGACCCAATTTTAAATTTTCAATACCTCCTCATTTCCTTCGTTGCCGGTAATCCTTTCTCACCTTCCTGATGATTTTCACTTCCTTTCTCACCTTCATTTTTATGAACTGTAGGTAATGAATTATAGTAGAGAAAATCAATCTTCATCACCTCCGTTGAGGCTATCAACCCAATATTGTCAATGTCAACCTTCACGAAGGGCTGCTGTGAGATTTTCCTTTACAGATGAAAATCCGAACAAGGTTTTTTATAAATGCGATAAATGTAACTTCTATAAATGAGTTCGTCTTTCAAATGTTATAGGCTATGGGCATGGTTATAGCTCGATGGGTACAACATCTCGTTCTGAAAGTAGTGCTTCTGAAAGTGATCCTTATTCCTATTATATTAAGAGACAAATAAAAGATCTCAATGACTATGTGAGGAGCATCGTCAAAGTAGCAATCATAATGTATCTTGTTTTGTTAGTTGTTGTTTTCAGTTTTTAGGTGGTTGTTTCAAATGTTAAGTATGTACAGAGCCTTCATCGTGAACCTACTATGTCCGAGTTGTTGTATTTGTTTTGTTACTTGTTGTTTTCGATCTTATTTGCTGTGAATCTCAAGGCAGTTAAAAGTTTATGGATTGTGTTGTTAATTATAGTGTTGGAATTGAAAATTATATTAATTGTGTAATAACCTTCTATCTTCCCTTCATTCTCGATACATAAAATCATAATTGCACGCCAACTCTATAAAATTGTTCTTTTCGATCTTAATTTTGTAAATCTGCCCCTTCCTTCCTTCATTGAGAATACATAAAATCATATGTACATACTTAACATTTGCCTCTTGGCATGACCTTTTGCTGCAAATGTGGACTGGTGTGATCTTAATTCTGTAACCCTAAGCCTTCCTTCGATCTTAGTTCTGTAACCCTTCCCCTTCCTTCCTTTGATCTTAATTCTGTAACCCTTCTATATTCCCTCAAATGTTGACTGTTGTGACCCATAAAATCATTTGACCATAAAATCATCCCTTCATTGAGAATACATAAAATCATATGAGCATTGTCGACACATAAAATCATAAGAGTAAAACTATACATAGGAGCAAACCACAATCTCGTAGGAGCCAAATTCATAGAGCAAAAGAATCGATTCTCGTTACATAAAATCATGGAGCAAACCACGCTCAGAAAAATATAAGTCTCGTTAAATAATAGTAATAAATCAACAGAGCTCTTCAACGTTGAATGTTTTGTCCTCCCATCTGTTGGGATGTGCTGGGGCGTAGAGCCTGAGAAATCTGGAATGGAGGATTTATGGTAGTGGAGGAGGCCAAAAATAAGGCTGACTGAAACCCTGAAAAAAAAATAAAAAAAAGAAGGTTATAATACTTGAGGCATGAATTACAATAGGCACAAAAATAAACCTAGGGTCATAAATACCGTATGGTTCACAATGATGTTGGATATGCTCTGCGTGTTCGTTTGCGGAACTTGAGATGATTCTTGCGTTCCGGTACGTACATCTCTAGCATGACCTTTTGCTGTAGGCTTTCGATAGCCGAGTCTCCGAGCTCTAGCTCTCCCTTTTCCTCGTTTGTCAATGGGATCCATTACTTGCGTTCTGCCCTCTTGGCTTTGATTTGCCTCATCGTTGGATGGTGCAGTAACCTTCCGTCTTCCATAAACCCTACCAATCTTGTCCAAGGTGGAGTAAACTAGCCCTTGGTTTCTTCTTCTGTTGTTGGATTTTTCTTTCAGTGTAGTAAGTGTTTCTTTCACTTCATTGTAGAATTCGTCGTCAGTCATTGGCAAGCCTATAAAAGACTCGAACAAATCCCGCATCTGCTCATACCTATGGGAAGTCTCAGTGGATTCTTCAATAGCTTGTAGTAAGGCATCGGTAACTTCAAGTGCTCTCTATCCAAATCCTTCCTCCACCTATCCAGTATGTATCTTTCGGGAACAAAATCAACATCCTCTTTGTGCATAACACACAATATATGACTGCACAAAATCCCGCGAAACTCGAACGACTTGCACTCGCATTTTATGTCGATTGTCTCTTTCTCCATTGTAACTATAAACACCTTAGTTACATTCTTTTCAAACCTCTTCTTCTTGACAACAATGTCATAATAACAAATGGTCTCATCATCATGCACCTTTTTTGCACTATTGTATGTCATGTCCGACACTTCTTTTTGAAACTCTCTGAATTTACTTGTTGTGTAGAGCTTCTGAAAGACATCTTCAAGCACATGCGTAGTCATCGGTCGAACCGGTTTATGTTTTGATTAAAATGATGCTTTTTCCTCTTCGCATACCTTGTTTGACAACGCAAGTCCATATTGTCCGATGAACTGTTTCAAAGTGGTGTTGATATTAACATATATCTCGAAGAAGAAGTTAATACCTTCACTCCTTTGTGTGCTAGACATCCCAGCCCGAAAGTTGCACTTGAAGTAGATTGGAACCCACCAGTGTCTATTGTTGTACATAAAATTACACCACCGGTTGTTCTCAAGTTCATAGCAAGCAATTATCTCCGTCCATGCATCTTCAAATTCCAAAACGTCTACCGAGTCATGAAGGGTATCTTGCATTGCACGACATATGTTAACCCACTCATTGAGCGAACCCAAATGTTTTTGTGCATTTTGCATTACATGCCAAATGCACCACCGATGTGGAGTATTAAAGAACACTTGTCCAATTGCATTTCCTTTATAATAATAAATATATTAAAAAAAAGAGTTATGATCATTGTGAGAAATGTAAACGTAAAATAATGTACTAATTGGAGAAATAAGTATACCGATGGACTTGCACTGATCGGTGATGATTGACTGCGGAACCTTTCCCGACATTACCTCTAGCCAGGTACGGAACAACCACAGAAAATTGCCAATTTCCTCACCACCTAATAGAGCACATCCAAATAACACAGATTGACCATGGTGGTTAACTCCAATAAATGGTGCAAATGGCATCTTATAGCTATTCGACACGTATGTAGTGTCAAAAGAAATGACATCTCCAAACTCTTGATATGCAACTATGCTCCTTCCATCTGCCCAAAATACATTCCTCAATCTTCCGTCGTCATCTTGGTCATATCTATATACAAAATTGCACTTACTGATACTCATCATGTCAAAATAATCCCTCATTGCATTGAAGTCGCATGTATCCATATGAAGTCTTCTACACATTTCAATTAGGTTACGAACATCTCTCTGGTCAAAGGGAACATTGTCATGGCTTCCGTGTTCCACAACAATAGAACTGTAGTTTTTTTATTATTTGCACGCCAACTCTATCATTATCCAAAATCCTTTTCTTATTTCTTTCACTAATATATCTATAGCTTGCAAGGAATTTAGAATTTCCAGCAACACACTCATGATTATGATCTAGTGTTACCTTAGTTATCTTCCATAGCCCATCGGTTTGGATAGAAGCATTGACATAAAACTAACAACCGGTGCTGCATGAACTAGGTCCACGTCCCGGATTTCTTGACTTTGAATCAAAATTCCCCCTTTAGAACAAATTAGCCACAATGCCTTGTACTTGTCTTTTCCGCTCGGCAACACATTCCCTTCATTCTTCTCATTACCATTCTCTTTGTTCATTGTAGAATTTCGGATTCTAATAGAAAATCCATTTTTCTGAGCATAAAAATGACAATGACGTATCAACTCATCCGAGTTTGCAAATGTCATCCCCACGTGTAGATTAAGATCTTCATCCACATCAACTTCACCTTCATTCCCTAAACTATATCCATTACCTTCGTAATCTAGCTCGTTCTCATCCAGATTTTCATGTTCTCTAATAGTCGGAGAACATGGTGGACTATCGCCGAACAATTCACGCATTAGGTTACCTTCACATTCATACATAACACAATGGGTAAGTTAAATTATTCGATTCTACACAAACAAAAGGGTTAATCTTGACAAAAGACATTTGACACTAGTGTTAATTACCTTGTTCTTGTATGTCGACTGGATCAACATTAAGATCGATGCTCATTGAGTCGCTCATCTTGAAGACGTAAACTTAACCTTTTGGGTTAACTCTTTCACAACGTAGCCTTCGGTCCCTTCTAACAAGCAATGTCGTAGACACAAACAATGGGAAAAAGGACTGTTAACTTACCATGCACGTACGTACAAGACACAAACAATGCACATCATCGCTTTTTTTATTTTGAAAATGTAAAACTATAAAATGTAACATTAATTTTGTTTAACAATTTAATTCTCATCTAACTCGTCTAACTCTTCAGCTCCTCCTTTCTTCTAACCAACTGAATAGCCTTCCTTCCCGGTCGCTTAACTTCACCTTCCAACGAACTGAATAGCCTCCATATGATTTTATGTATAGTTTCACTTCCCCTTCCAACGAACTGAATAGCCTAGATAAGAAATCTAGTGGAGCATCTCGGTCGATTAACTTCACTTCCCCTTCCTTGTGTGCTAGACATCCCAGCTCTTCCAGTGGAGCATCTCGTTCGACTTCACCTTCTCAACAAAAACCTTCAAATGATATGGAGCTTTTAATCGAATCAAATCGATGATGATAGAAGGATAGCATAGCAGATCCATCCCAGATCCAACCATGGAGAAAAACTCGGGAGAATCGAACGTCTTCATTGATTGCAACCCTTCCAATAACCAAGGGAAAAATAATTAATGAAGTCTAATTAATTACCCATATTTATTATCCTTTTTTTATAACAAATTATCCACATCATCTTTCCCATCTACCAATTCATCCTATTGATAGTGCCACATCACTAGTTTCATTTGACACTAGTGTCAACCGATCAGCGTCCATGATATATATATATATATCTTTTGAATGATTATCTATAAGAGTTATGATAGTTTTGAGTTTTTCTTTGCAAACTGTTAGAGTTGAGCCATAATTTCTTTATTACAAGTTATTCCTCCAAGTGTTGATGGAAAAATGTGAGAGTTGAGTCATTCATACCTTTCATATTCCGTAAAATGTGAGAGTCAAAATAGTATTGCCTAGACGTTTTAGGATGAAAACGGATTCGGGACGGGGTCTAGATGTTTGATGAAGGGCGACCGTCCCATTTTTGGCCAAAACAATATTGCCTAGACGTTTTGGGAAGAAATCGGATTTGGGACGGGGTGTAGACGGGACGGATCAAGACGAGATTGGGACGGGATGGTAAAACGTTTTGTTTTCAATTAGGTTTTACCGTTTTGACGACGATACCGAGTCCCAACTTCTCTCCTAGGTGACCGAAAAGGCGAGTGCGTCCGACTTCTCTCTTCTCTCCAAGTCTCCGACATCCGACAACGAATTCTCTCCGATAGCTTAGTTTGACAGTTAACGATGATGACCAACTATCCAACCTCTTCTCTCTTCTCTAATGTAGTCCAGCGAGGGTTCTTCATCCGAGTCCAGACTGGTTAGGTATCTCTCCGGTTTGCTTCTTATGCCTTTTCGGCGACTTGTCTCTTCTTTGTTGTGCTCTATGTTCAATCTGTAAACTAATGAGGTTTGCACTTTTGTTGAATGCTTCAGCCATCTTTGACTCTTTGTTGTTCGTTGATTATACTTCTTAGAGCATGAACACTAGTGATTTTTAATGTGTTTTATTATTTTTTTTCTATTTTTTGTCTAACACATCATCTAAAAAACTAAAATATTTTTACTTTTCACACTAGTGATTTTTCAATTAGTAATTAGGCTTTTAACTTTGTAATTCCATAAAATAATTAAATAAAGCAATCGAACCTTAATATTTTACACCTTATGTAGAAAAGAGTATTATTATATACTAAACAATCTTCTCCCTCTATTTTTTAGCCATTGTTTAGCAAGAAACCAAACGACCTTCTCTCTCCCATTACTTAGATCAAGCATCACTTTTATCTAAAAATTAATAGTGGTATATGCTAAGAAACCACTAGCGTATGTGCTCTTATACCCTCTCCGGCCAAACTTTACTTGTTCACCGAATGGTTAAATGGATTTTGTTTACTAAATTGAATGAGTGAATGGTTATTGTTTATTACGAGTGCTTATCTTTTATTGAAGATTTGAATGTTTGTCTAAGTTGTCTTTTACTAGATTGAATCATATGAGTGTTTATTTGTTTATTCAACAACTTGCCTTGTCTTTTACTGGAATTGGATGCTTCATCCGACATTGGATGCTTGTGAGTGCTTATTTGTTGACTTGTTGATTTCAAATACAATAGATTAACCATATACCATGTACGACGCTAATGCCCACTCTCTCTAACACCGAGTTTATGTACAATGCTCCAAAACTAAAGAGAAATAGTGAAGACATTGGATGAGAGTATGCAATACTTAGTAGCCCAACTCAAAAAAATGAAAATGCTTGAAATGTGAGAAGGATTTTAGTGGAGGAGTTAGCCGATTCTAATTCAGACAATCCTGGTATGCAACTTGTCTCTCTTTGATGGTCCAATTTTCTTTTATGGAAAAGGAGTATTAGCATGGCTCTTGAAGCTAAACTCAAACTCGGATTTATTGATGGATCTTGCATTACACTTGATTAGGATGATGAGAAGTTATCTAGCTTGATTTGTGCTAGTTATATGACCCGATGGATTATCCATTCCATGAAATCTGATCTAATTGAGAATTTCACGTATGTTGAATTAGCTCAAGATTTATGGAATGTGATAACTGAACATTTTGAAGTCTCGAATGCTCCCTTGATTTACTAGATTCCTAATGAATTGTCCAGCCTTAGGCAAGAAAATGTGAGTGCTGTTTATTCCAGCAAACTAAAGAAGCTATAGGATGAGCTATATACGGTTGATAACATCCCTTCTTGTTCTCGTCGAGGTATTTCGAATTTCAAGTGTGAAATTCTATAGAATTTGACTGATAGGGAAACAAAAATTCAAGTTATGCAATTCTTAATGGGACTTAGTGAGCAATTCAAGCATACTAGGAGCAATATTCTTTCTCTGGAAGTTTCGCCTTCCATCAATCGTGTTTTTCAGATGATTTTACAAGTGGAGAAGCAATAACAAGTTACTTTACATTCTCCTAATTGAAAACTCCACCTTGATTAAAATGGTTTACAAGTGTTGATGATGGAAGACTTCACACAAATATAGTAGTTGGATATACTAACAATGTACTTGATTATATTTCTAGATATTTGGTTGGTTTGAATTCAGTGCAGGTTTTATATCTAAGTATCAAGGGCCTTGAAGTAGGATTCAAGAACAAAGGAAGATAACAAGTTCAAAAGGACGAAATCAAGGGCCTTGAATTCAAAGGTGCACGGAACAAAGGATTCAAAATAAATTGAAGATCTTCTTTGAAGGTCGACCTTATGATTGACGTATTCTAAGTTTCGGGACGAAACTTATTTTTAGGGGGAACTGATGTAATATCCGATTTTTTTTTTATATTTTATTTATTTATTTTCCTCCCGATTTATTTCGATAAAAAAAATTTAAAAAAAACCGGACATTGACCGGGTTTTTGTTCTTTGATCTTTATCATTTTATGTGAGGATCTTACTCACATAAAATACACAAGTCAATCTACCTTCTTTAATCTCTATACTTAACCATTCGGGCCCATCAGGACAAGTCATCCGGGCCCGTCGGAAACCAGCCATTTGGGCTGTCATGTGCAGCCAGCTGGGCCCATTTGTACACTTCCTTCTCCCGAGTCTTTACTCTCTCACGCTAATCGCAGGACATAACCCTAGCGGCTCACCTCTCCTCTCCTTCACCTCTCTTTCATGCTCGTTTAGCGCAGGCGGCAACCTTCTTCCACTTTCCTCTCTTCCGTCTTGGACATCGTCTTCTACACCGCAACCTGGATGGCGCCGGAGAAGTTCCTTCCTACGCCAGCAGTGAAGCAAGGTCGTTGTTGCTCGTGTATGCCGGCTGAAGACAGTGACTGCCTTGTCCAGTAGGCTCGACTTCACGCTCAATGGGCCGTCAAGACCAGCAAACGAGCCGCCTCCCTCGTGGCCTGTAGGCGACAACAGCACCAGGACTATCCCTTCGCCTCCAGCCCCACAACCGCAAGTCCTTTATGACAGCAGACCCCGCTGGTGCGCCTTGCCCTAGTCGCAGGTGCGGCTACGAACCCGGAACCGCTGATGCGGTAGCTAGAGCCGCAGGTGGTTCATTCTGGGCCGCAGGGGCGCCTCCTCCCAGCCACTGGTGCATCCAAGTGATAGGGATCTCGATCCGTCTTCTTCAGTCTACACACGAGCTTATTGAGTCCGTCTAGTCGGGTAAGGACCTCGACCCTCTTCCTTTTGTACCCTCTCTCTATATGTGCTAATTAGAATCCCGTTGGGATCTTGGAACAGTTCACAACAACCCTAGATAGTGCTTGCTGAGCTGATGCGTTTTTTTGAGTTTTCGGAAGTGACAAACAGTCAACTTCGGGTCCAGATTTGGGTAAGTTAGACTTCTCCTTTGTTGCTGAATTTCGGATATTTTACAGTTGGTATTATATAGTATAACATACTGAAATTTTAGAGTATTCCGAATTATAATTTAGGAGTTATGGTTGTCCAAAGTTGGCTCCTCATGTAGTTTCTAAGTGTGCTGAGTTGAGAAAAAAACTGCTTGGGATGCAGTTTTGTGGAATAAATTTGGATGGGTTACTGACTTCTGTTGGACTTGAATTTTGGACATGTTATAGTTGGTATAGTATAGTACATCATACCGGAATTTGAGAGAAATTCGAGTTACACTTTAAGAGTTATGGTGTCCCAAAGTAGAGACCTTGACCAGTTTCTAGGTAGTGCTGAATTGTTGAGAAAACTGCTTGTGATGCAGTATTGTGGTGCCGATTTGATTTGGTTATATTCCTTGGTTAGACTTGAATTTTGTATATGTCTTATTTGGGATTGCATACTATAACATATCAAAAATTGAGAGGATTTCATCAATAGGTTTAGGAGTTATGAATTTCCAAAGTCGAGGTTGTATGCAGTTTTCTGGATGTTGCTGAAATTTTCTAAGTGTTGGAATTATCAAGTGTTGTGCAGTCATGTTTGAACTTAAGTTTAGAGACCTTAAAAGCATCATCCACCGTTCAATTTTTAATATAACATAGATTGATATGTATACTGTGTTGTATCAGAAGTGGAGACCAATCTAACGGTCGGATCTGGATCTATTGGAGTTCAAAGTCGACTGTTTGTGCAGTTTGGGAAATGACTCAGTTTTGGCTAAGTATGGAATTCCTGGATTTTGTATCCAGCTTTGGAGAATTGGGTAGAAGTTGTTGTTGGGTATTTTTGAGATTTTCTTGCTTCTAGGAGCAGAGTGCATCATGTAGAAGACCTAGGTAATTTTATTTGGATTTCTATATTTTTTATTCGGTTCTCATTTCTTAAGCCAAAGTCGAACCTTAGCGACTTTTTATGAAAGTCAAGAATGTAGTTAACTCTTCTAAATCTTGAGTAAATTTTCCTTGGAGAGTTTTGAGTGTGGTTTTGGTTCCAAAGAATAGTTTGGAACTTTGTTATTGAATTTTATAAAATTTCGGGACCAGGGGTAAAATGGTCATTTACCCGTATAAGGGTATTTTGTTAATTCTTTATGAACGATTATATATCTTAGAAGTGGAGACTTCTAAGAAAGTGAGATACATTATTGATCCACTTGCCTTGTGTAACAGGCGATGGGGTATTCTACGGTTGCTGACCGAATTGAGATTTAGATAGTCGAGATGGATTCAGGTAAGTCCTTTGGGCTTACTTAGCTGAGTTCTAGATATGAGTATGAATAATGGTAGTGGTGTGTGAATGAGATGTTTATAGTTATATTTAGTAATAATTATATACCGACCTATACCTTGGCCTAAGAGTAACGGGCGGTGGCATTCTGCTCAATAGCCTGAGGGCGCTGGGGGTTTCTTTAGGGACTAGTCCACACTCGGTTTGTAGCGATGCTACCGGCGGAGGTAAGCTAGACCTACACCGGTTGGATAAGGAAAGGAGGCGAGAACTCTTAAGATTCTCGTGCCACAACTTTAAAACGGATTAAAGTGAATCACCTAAGCTATCAGATAATAACCAAATTGTGTGCCAGCATGATGGGTGTTTATGTTACCTTGTTTGTGTTTGTGCTATCCTTATTCTGCTTATATTTGGATTGTTAGCTAACGTTTTATCCGTGTTGTAGATTTGTAGAGATAGACAGTTGCAGAGAGATCCGGAACGGATGGTCAGTCGGGTCCACATATTCATTAGATGGGGACGGAGGAGTCTTCCATACGACATGCATGTTACGTATATATATGTTTTGTAAGGCTGTAACATGTGCACATTCATAAAATAAAATTTTATGTTTTGAAGTTGTTTTAATTACATTTGTGCCTTTTTGTAAGATCCTAGTAAAGTTTTTGTTAAACCAAGGTCGGGACCCATTGTGAGGTCATAACCAGTAGCTCCCCGAGTTCCAAGAACTTGGGGTGTTACACGAAGTAACTAGGCTATTATAGCTAGGTTAAGAGTTGGAGCTAGATCGTAGCATTGGCTACAGTGAGAGAAGAAGGGGATTTCTTCTAGTTTGTATCTAGGACTCTTTGAAGCTGATAATAGATAGTTAGATTCTACGGATATACCCTGGGACGGAGAGTAGGCTATTTAGAGCCGAACTTCGTAAACATATCCTCGTGTCAATCTTTTCAATTCCGCACCATATATACTTTACTGTGACTAACTTTGTTTTGCAGGAGCAAGAAGTCAAGGCCCTTCGAATAGAGTTTCAAAGCCCTTGAAATTAAAGTTTCACTAGAAGCACAGATTGACATCAAGGCCCTTGAAAGAAGTTTTAAGGTCTTGAGATTTGGTTTGCGAAAAGTTTCTATACTCTATTCAACCCCCCTTCTAGAGTATTATTTATCTTATTTATATCACCTACCGGTTCTTCACTAATGTTCACACCTTACTAGCTTATGTCAAGTCTGGTTTAGATGAGGATGAGTAGGCTTTAGCTATGGAGCAAACACCTACAAGCAAGCTAGAGGAAATATGAAGGACATCAAGAAAAATATGACTGACAAATTATGTTTGTTGCAAAGAGAAAGACCATCTAAAGGAATCATATTTCAAGATTATTGGATATCCAGACTAGTACAAAGGATCCAAAAGGAAGGAACACAAAGGACATGTAGCCAATGCTCACGACATAGGAAATACACCTCTCGACAACTTCAAAGGATCTTTTGATGTTGATTCTTTTTTGGTAAATGCTGTTTGTCAAGAAGATGAAGATGACGCAAAATCATCCTTCCTCTTATACTTCTACTTACACAGATGTCAATTCCAACCCTGCAAACTTTGTAGGTAATGTGTCTGCATTCAATGTGGATACTTCTACTTTTTCTCTTTGGATTGTGGATAATGGAGCCCCTGACCACATTTCTTATAGTAAAAAATTGTTCTCTGACTTGATGTCTCTAGCCAAAACTATCATGATTGGATTGCTTGATGGCACTATGAAGAAGGTGCATCATCGAGGAACAATCATGCTATCTTCCTGGATTATTCTTCATGATGTTTTTTACATGCCAACCTTTAAATACAATTTTCTCTATGTTTCTAAGCTTTTGCATTCATCAAATCTTGAGACACATTTTATAGCTTCTATGTGTTCTTTTCAAGACCTTACTAATGGCACAATAGTAGCTCATGCTATCATGGAAAGTGGCCTATACAGACTAAGATCTCCTTAATCACATGCAAGATTCTATGTTTTTAATAAAATTATTGCTTAGAATGTTGTTACTTCTATCTTCAATGTAAATAAGCATGAGATTCATTTGATTCATGCTAGTTTGGGTCACACTTCCCCCTCTAAACTTCATCATCTACACTTGTGTAAAACACATCATCTTAGTTCTCTTGCTTGTGACACATGTAATCTCTCCAAACAACACAAAGATCCTTTTTTTATTAGTAGTTCTTATGTGATGCTCGGTATTAATTAACATTGGTTGATGAGCATTCTAGATGTACTTGGACTTTTCTCATGGCCATATAAGCAACAAGTATTCTTTATTCTTGAAAACTTCTTCAACATGTTTCTACACAATTTCAGTCCATTGTTAAGTGTTTCAAACCAAACAATGACTATGATTTTCTTCAACACATGCTTTAGGATTTAATTTTAGCCAAAGACATCATTCACTACAGATTAGTTCCCTATGTCCAACAACAAAATGACAGAGTTGAAAGAAAGAACATGCATCTACTTGAAACTGCAAGATCACTAAGGATTCATGGTTTTCTTCCACTTCATATCTAGAGAGAATGCATCTTGACTACCACATACCTCATTAATTTATTACCATCCTTAGTCCTTAAATGACAAATCCCTTATGAAATTCTACACAACAAGAAATCCTCCTATTAACATCTTTGAGTTGTTGGCTCTCTATGATTTTTCTTACTTCTCATAGAGACAAGTTTCTACATGTATCTAAGCCTTGCATGTTCATAGGATATCCTCTAGGGAAAATGGTTACAATCTACTTGATCTACCACCAATAAGTGCTTTTTTAGTAGGCATTTGCACTTTCGAGAAAATGGTTTCCCTTTTAAACATCTATCTCTCCTTCATCAAGCTCTTCTCGACATACCTCTTTACCTCTTGTATCTCATGCAATGAATGATATACCAGTACTAGCCACCCAAAATACTTCACCTCCACTTTCTTCTTCACCTATATCACAACATCAATCCTCATCTTTGGGATCTAACACTTTTGCCTCATCTTTACAAGTTCCTTTCACAACATCACCATTCAAGAGGAGGTTTCTAGCTTATTGGCATCCTTAGCTTCTAAGGAAACCATTAATGATCTATTTGTGTCTAGGTTCTCTTTAGTCACGTTGATACCCAATATGGAGATTCCATACATGAGTAAAGATGATCAAGGAAGCAAGGAAGAGCTAGTCGAGATCTCGGTCCCACCTAGTCGAGATTGTGATTAGTCTTTAGTTATTTGTATTTTAACACCTTTAAATCTCTAAGCATACTAAAGGTATCTGTTAGATTTGATTTTATCTTTCAGGATTATTTTTTTCATTTTATTTTCTTAGATTTTGGCTATATATATCACCTAAGAGGCCAAGATATCAGTGAGTTGATTATTGATATTTCGTTCTACATATACATGTGAGATACTCGATACTTCCTTTATGAAGTTTTCGTTTTAATCATTCCTATTAAACCAAAAAGAGAGTCTTTGATTGAATCTTTGTGAGTCCTTGCTAGGTTGTTCTTGTGTGTGTTAATCTTTTTAAAGATTGGTGCTACTAGTCAAACTAGTCCCTCCTTGTGATTGCCTCAATTTGAAGACTTGTGTAAGGTTGAAGAAGGGTTAATGTAAATATTTTTTGAGGGTTTTGATCCAATTGATTAAGGTTCTTTGCAAGTATATATCTTGATTCTGGTCTTCCTATATTTCATCATTATTATGACATACCATCTTCTATTTATCTTACTACTATCATCCATACAATTCACGTTCTTATTCTTTGACTTTTCAAGAATCTCGGCCTTACCATTATTGATATTTCCCCGATATTCCAACCGAGATTTTCCAAAGTTCGTAGCTTTCATGGACTTCAATCTAGATTGGGAAATTCTAGCCTCAACCCCGCATCAAAGTGGTATCAAAGCTAATCGATTGAAGTTCAACTCAACCATACATCACGGTTTGAGTATTTTTATTTTGAGTCTAAAAATTGAGTTTTGTCTTTGTTGCTATTTCTTTTGGAGATTATTTGAGTTTAACATGCTTTGTCTTGTGTCTATTGGAGAAGAGGGAAACATCGTAGCCAAACACAAGCTAGCCAATCCCAAAACCAAAAATCTCGCCGCGAGATTGGTTGCGCCACCACCACAATATTACTTGGCCAGCAAGCTTCGTTATCTATCCATATCCAGTCAAGATTTACACATAGATTTGAGTCAAATTTATCCATATCCAGTTGTCATATCAAAAGGGATCTATAAAGTTTCCATATTTTGAGATCTTATCTAGTAAGCGAGATCTTATCGTATCGCTTTCCAAATTTACGCTATATCTTTTACCCCAACAGCTATATATCTCACCTATCTATCCCCATAACTCCACAAGAAATCCAAGCACAACAAACCTCTTTCTTATCCTAGCCTATACTTCATATCATAAATCATAACCAAAGTTTTGGTTGTGAAGCTAGTTGAGCAAGAGTTGTTGTGATCCAATTGAGAAAGGATCATTAAGGCATCAAGGGAGGAGTATGTCATACATCATATTCAGTGGTTGTCATCGAACACTTGCCTTTCGAAAATCTTGGCTCCCTAGTGAAAATCTCGGGCTCAGATATAAACTAAGATTTGCTACTATTGCGAGTTTTGGTGAAATTTTATAAGGCATAAATTGTGCAATTCAAGTGTGCAAAGTTCAAGAGGACATCCAAAAAATATGTTTCATACAACCCTCGACCTAGTTCATAGCCTAAAAACACCTCTTTTGGTCGATCTCGCCCCCCAATGATTTTCTCGGCCGAGATTTGCCCCTGTCGAGATTAATACCAATCTGACTATCTCTCTCTATAATTACTCAAGTACAAGGTAAGTAAAACTCTCTTCTTAGTCTCTTGTGTGCCTATTTCTTTCATCTTTCTACTATAAACCCATTGAGTCTATTTATTTGGGTGTGTTAGTTAGTGTATATACTTTTTGTCGTACTAGTTGAGTCTATTTGCTATATCTTTCTCGCTTTTTGTCAATTGTGTGAAGAAAACTCCAGCAGCGGTTTCCTTAACTATCTTTCAACACAAGAACCTTCATCCAAGCCAAGTTGACATCTTAATTCATCCAAGGAGTGTTCTAGTTGAAGCTAGTCATCGATTTAAAAGGAGTACTGATCAATGTAAGGCAATTACATCAAATCAACTTGAGATGTCACACCAAGAGTGTAAGTGTGAGAAAAAAAAGTAAGGAGTTTTCGATTTCACTAACTTCATGAGTTTGTTGTTAATTTGCATGTTTGTGTAGATGTCAAGGTTTAATAGTCCTCGAAGGTCACAAAGGAGTGAACCATCGAGTCTGGAAGCCATATACATGGTGAGACAACTCATGGCTACGGTTATAACATTGAATGAAAGGATGACTAATTTGGAATTTCGTCCTCAACCTCGCCCGAGATTCCAGCCGAGATTAATGTTTGACGTTGGTGGTAGTTCACATCATCCACCTAGACCCCAACCCCCCGAATCATCTCAAAGAGTCCCTCAAGGACCAGGTATGAGACATCTCAATCCTTTTTACAATGCACCTAACATGCACAATTTTGTTGATGATTTTCAGGAATTAGAGGATGAAGATGATGAGGGCATGTGGATGGAGTTTCCTAGACGTCACTCCCAACCAAGGAGAGGTCGAGATATGGGACCATATCGACGATATCAAGAGCATGACGGAATAGGAAAAGTGAAGGTCAAAATTCCTAGTTTTGAAGGAAAGTGTGATCCGGATGCTTACATGGAATAGGAGACTAAAATTGAACAAATATGGTCTTGTCATAAGTTAAATTTAGTGAGTAAAGGACGATCCAACTAGTTGTATTAGAATTTCATGGTTATGCCTTAGTTTGGTGGGATCATCTTGTCAAAGAAAGGAGAAGAACGCTATATCCGGACATCAATACATGGGAGCAAATGAAAGCCTTGATGAGAGCTAGATTTGTGCCTCAACACCATGCTAGAGAGTTAAAGCAAAGATTGGAGAACCTCGAGCAAGGATCTTTGAGTGGGGAGGAAGTTTATACATCGATCCAAATGACGTTGGTGAAAGTCAATGTTATAGAGGATGAGGAGTCTACTATGGCTCGTTATTTACGTATTTTGCATCCAACTTTAGCCAATGAAATTGGCTTATATCCTGATAAAACCATGACATATTTGTTGCATTTGGCCATCAAAGTTGAAAGAAAAACCAAGGGAAGAAGTCAAGGAGCTAAAACGAATTATGGAGCTACTAATTCATGGAAGCAACAAAATAATAGGTCCAATAATGCTCAAGGACGAGATCTAGCTTCGACCAATGACGAGAAAAGGGGTCAAAATTTGGAGCAAGGAGCTACAAAAACCTCTCCATCTCACTCACAATCTCGATCCTTGAATGAGACTTCAAGTGATCCTAAAGGGAGCAATTCTAGATCTACTTTACGTTCTAGAGATATTGTATGCTTTAAATATCAAGGTAGAAGTCATTATATGAGAGATTGTCCTAATAAAAATGTTTTGTTTATTAATCAACATGGACAATATGAGAGTGAGGAAGAGCATGATAATGATAACACGCACCTTAAGGCATTGCATGAAAATGGTTGCGATAGTGATGAATGCATTGAGTTGGCGAATGGAGAATCATTGATTGCTAGGAGAACATTGCATGTTAAGATAGATCCATGTGAGTATAATCAAAGGGAGAACCTTTTTCATACTAGATGTCATGTTAAAGGGAAGATGTGTAACATGATCATTGATGGAGGTAGTTGTGCCAATATTGCTAGCACTGATTTGATTGATAAATTGCAAAATACTACATTTTATTATCCTAGACCATATAAGTTGCATTGAATGAATGATTGTGGTAAATTTCAAAGTGAATAAGCAAGCTAGTGTTACCATCACTTTAGGTAGTTATGAGGATACCATTACTTGTGATGTTGTGCTCATACAAGCATGTCATATTCTATTAGGACGTCCATGACAATTTGATAGAAGAATTATGCATGATGGATATACTAGTAGATATTCTTTTGAGTATACGGGTCAAACATTAACTTTAAAACCCTTGTCACCTTTACAGATTATGGAAAGCTATGATAAAAATAAGGAAAAGAACAAGGACCAAGATTTTGACAAGAGAAAGGAACGAGAAAAACGCTCCAGTGAAGAATCTCGCCTAGAGGAACAAAATCTCGCCCGAGGGATTCAAAATCTAGCCCCAATGCAAAGGCTTCTCACCCCAGTGAAGATTCTCACCCCAAGGAAGATTTATCTCGTCCCAGTTCAACATTATCTTGCCCTAGTGAAAGAAAACGTCACCCTAGTGTCAAGGAAGAGTACATAAATAATTTTTTTCCTTTGGATGTCATTCTTATGAGTTTATGTAAAAGCCTTGTGACTTTAGGTGATGAAGTTAAGGCTACCTTACCCCAAACCATCCTAAAGCTTCTAGATGAGTGTTGTGATGTGTTTTCTGATGAGATCCTAGCAGGACTTCCACCTTTTCGAGGCATTGAGAATCAAATTGACTTAAGTCCAGGTGCTACACTTGCTAATCGTCCAACTTACAAAATAAGTCCTCGGGAAAGTCAAAAGATTCAAGATCAAGTTTAAGATCTTTTAAATTAAAGCTACATGAGAGAAAGTTTGAGTCCATGTGAAATTCCCGTCCGTTTGATTCATAAAAAGGATAATACATGGAGGATGTGTGTTGGTTGTAGAGCAATCAATAACATTATTATCAAGTACCGTCATCCTATTCCCAAATTGGACGATATGCTAGATGAGCTTAGTGATTCTACCTTGTTCTTCAACATTGATCTTAAGAGTGAATATCATCAAACCAGGATGCGGGAATGAGATGAATGGAAGACAACGTTCAAGACTAAGTTTGGACTATATGAGTTGTTGGCTATGCCATTGGGCTTGACTAATGCTCCTAACACATTTATGAGGTTGATGAACAATGTCTTACGCCATTTCATTGGGAAATTTGTGATTGTGTACTTTGATGACATTCTCATCTATAGTAGATCACTTGAGAAGCATGAAGAGCACCTAAGGAAATTACTTGGAACTCTTAGAAATGAATCCTTATATGATAAAGTTAAGAAATATGAGTTTAGCACTAATCAAGTTATATATTTTCCATAGTTTTGTAGTGAGTACAAGAGGTCAAGAGGTAGATGAAGAGAAGATTAAAGTTATCCAAGATTGGCCGACAACTACAATAATCTATCATGTCCGAAGCTTTAATGGATTGGCTACCTCCTATAGACGTTTTGTATGAGATTTTAGCACCATAGCAGCCCCCATCACATCTTTAACGAAGAATAAAGTACAATTCAAGTGGGGAGATGCTCAAGAGAAAGCTTTCAAGGAGCCAAAGTGGCGGCTATCACATGGACCTCTTCTAGCACTTCTTGACTTCACTAAACCCTTTGAAATCGAGTGTGATGCATCGGGAAGACGGGAATTGTCATTGGAGTGCTTATGCAAGAAGATGAGAGAGTAGATTTTAGTGTACGTAGGGAAATATGTTGAGTTCATCAAGGAGTTGCATGAGAGGACATGACTGAGGTTGGAAGAGAAAGGAAAGCAAGTTGCGGCCAAGGCTAATCGGAATCGTAAGGATTTGATATTTGAGCCATGAGATCTAGTTTAGTTGCATCTAAGGAAAGAAATATTTCCGGAGAAACGCAAGTACAAGCTTTCACCACGTAGAGATGGATGTAACACCACGAATCCGCGTGACTCAGGGCGCTACGGGCGGAGACCTCACAATGGGTTCCGACCCTTAGCTTGACAACAACTTCACCGGATCTTTCCAACAAGGCACAAATAAAAAGACAAAACCAAATAGTTTGAATGCAATATGATATGAACCAAAATACGATACAATGTGGAAACTCAGCCGAGTCCTCAAAACAACATACTCACAACGACTAAGGTACAACCGACAACAGAACATAATATAAAACCCTCATCCCTGTCCTATAACGTACGGAACCGCGACTGCCCACTCCTCCGAGTCAATCAGCGGCATCCTTAACCTACAAGGCATATACAAAGGCGGTATAAACCATTAGCTAACATTCTATGCATTAGGAAGACCGTAAAGGCACACACGCACACACATAAGAAATGTAAACATGCAATATGATTGCACACAAGTCCGATTTATTATCCTTTCTTTATGTTGTTCACTCTACTAATTTAATTCTATTGTAGCACGAGAATCTTACGAGATTCGCCTCCGTCCCCATTCACCAAACAGGGTTGTACTTGATGCAAATCAGTATCACCTGTTGGACTGGTCGCAGAGCACCTTCCAATTTCCCCATTTTGAACTGGACAAGTGGTCACCGCCTGATTATCATACACCTGAGCCAATTAATACATATAAAGGTCATCCTAATCGGTTAATAGTTATAACACAGTTATAAACACACATCACCATCACATGCCAAACTAATACAATGAAGCTAGGTAAGTAAGTCCGGAGACTTACTTGTCTCAAAACCCGATAACATCCACTCTCAACTTCCCGCAAGAAGATCCTCAACGCCTGGTCAAAACAAGGCACAACATCAACACCTCTCTCACAAGCTAGAAGTCCTTAGACTTCTAGTCCTATTGATCTTTACAAGATCATACCAACTCACAAGCTAGGATAGCACTCCTAGTCCACACGAACTCACAAGATCACAACTATAACAACATGTTCTAGGATACTCTCATCCTAAACTCCACAACCTCAACTAGCATATAAACATAACCCCAAGCCTCACAAGCCTCACAAGATCAACCATAGACTCATAACATAAAAACCAATTCAAGATCAACACACATCCAACCTTAGAATATCAACAACCTCAAACACTCACCTAAGGTTCCAAGCCACTACTTGGCATTCCACAAGGTTATGATAGCACCAATCCTAGAATGATACTATCATATAACCTCCCTAGGATAAGAGACGAACACAAGATCGAGGAAGGGTACTCATTGGGGCAAGGACACGGTTGCGGAACAAGGAAGCACGGCCGCGGAGAAGAGTAGAAGGCCGCACGGGCTATGCCAGAGCCACCCCTGCGGCACAAGGGAGCCGCCCCCGTGGCTCAGGACAACCATCCCTGCGACTCTAGTGCTGAGGGCGCACCCGCGACGCTGTCCAGCCGCGGGTGCGGTCGAACTCCAAAAGGGCGATCCCGACGAGTCTTCGGATGGTTCCTTGATGTGCAGAGGTACCTCCTAGCTGGCTTGCTCCCTCATGAATGTCCATCACATGGATCCACACACCACACCACTGCCTAGATCAGATCCACTCACATGTAACACAAAAGAGGACCAAGCTTGAGAATCCATGGCTTTCACCATTAGGGCTCAAAGGAGAAGAAGATGAAGGAGGGGAAGGGATTACCTACACTAGCTCGGATCCACTGTTTCCAATCCGTATCTAGAATGAAAGCTCACACAAGAGGAAGATGAAGCACCGTGGGAGGAGTTGGAGGAAGAGGAAGAGAAGAGAAGGAAGAACAGAGTAACATGAAACAAAAATGAAAGGGGGAGAGAGGGATGCTTTGTACATTGAAGCGCGCATGCTTGGTTGAATAATTGAAAGTTATATTGTATTCCTTGAATATTAATCGGATGACAAGTGTAACGCCCCAAATTTTGGCGCATTTGCATTTTGTATTTTCTCGAAATTTATCGATATTTTAAATAGCTTAATATTTTTGGCAAGTATTTCTACGTTGTAATTTAAGTTATTGTACTATTATCGAAAATATTTTACGAGAACGATTTGTGTATGATAACTTATATTTTTACAAGTATATTTAATATATATGATACATATATATATAGTCCGTATTTTATTTTATCGAAAAATGACGAAAAATTTTCCGTTCCGAAAATTCCCGTTCCGGGTATTTTGATCGAGTCCATTCTAAGTGTTATTTGATTTATTTTTATTTTTTTATTTTCTTTTCCCCTCTTTTCCTTCTGGGACTCACCTTCCCGCCTAGTGATGGCGTGCCCTTGCTTCTTCTCTTGGCAACCTACAGCTCATAGCTGTTTGTGCTATGAAACTCTACCCGACCCCTCACCTCAACACTCTGTGAACTCTCAACCTTTCAGCCTATTTCCCTCCACTGCGGCTTGCAGCAAGCTTCCATCTCTCCCTCACCTTTGCCTCTCCTCTCAAACTCTCCGGTAACCTAGGTCGATAGCAGCCCTTCACCTCACCTCTGCCTCACTCTCTGGCTTGTCGAGCCTTGTACGAAACCAGAAGAGCCACCTTTAGCTCGCAACTGTAGTGGCTGGAAGAGCCTTGGTGCCGACACTGGAGCCCAGGGAGAAACGCCAGGCCGTCGTCTCGCCCTGCCTCAGCCACCTCCGTCTTCGTCTAGATCGAGCCACCCTCGACAACACCGGTCGGTACCCTCCCTGCAACGCTCACCATATATCGAGCCTTTTTTTCGCGCCTCAAACCACAGGAGGACTAGCCCTGTACCTTCGCCCTTGCCGGAGACGGAGGCTGACTGACGAGCCTCACCACCAGCGCCCATGCCCTATCGAAGCCGAGATCCCGACGGACGAATCCAGCGCCGCCCTGCACCCCTTTTCCTCCCTGCCGCTTTCATCCATTAGTTAAGATCTATGATGCACGGACACTTCTAGAAGGTGGCGTGTCCCGTGTCCTGCCGTGTCGGAAACGGGGACACAACCGGACACGGCTCGGACACGGTCAAATATGACCGGACACGGTCAAGACACGTTTCCAAGGTAGGACACGTCTAGGACACGGTAAGGACGCGGATTGTGTCCGGTCAAGACATGATCAACGAAATAAAAACTTATATACCGTAATATTTTTTCTTCTTTCCCATTTTTTCCGAATAAACCTAGCTTTACATGACCACCTGCGAGATTGTGGTTGTCGGAAGTAGGACACCGATCTTCTTCTCCGGCTCTAATGTTGAAATGTTGTTCCGCCGGCCGACTCTTCTCTCCGTTTTTCTTATGATTTTATAAATTAATTTGAATCTTTGATTATTAATTTATTTTGTAATTTTTATTTGTTGAATGTTGACTATGCTATTCTAATTCTTTCACTTTTTATAATTCACAAATATTTTTTTAATATTTTCCTTTGTTGATCATGTTGTTCGGTTATTGTTGATTTGCAAATGAATGATTCATTCTTCAATTTTTGATACTAAGTATGATTATTTCAGATTATAAAACTAAATATGTTTATTTCTATGTTTTGTAAGACTGAAAATGTTTGTTTCTAAGCTTTTGTTTCGATTATTTTATCATCATGTTAATATTTTTATCAACTCATACATCATTGATTTTTTTCATATATATGTATCTCATTATGATATAGTAATTCTATATTTCAATATCTTTAACATAATATATTAATTATTTTACCCGTCGTGTCCCCGTTTCCTATACTTTTGAGGATTGCCGCTTCCCCGTTTCTCGCCGTGTCCGTTTCCCGTATCCGTGTCCGTGTCCGTGCATCATAGGTTAAGATATAACCCTATTTCTAAATTCCAAATCGGGCCCCTCACTTCTGGTATAATTACAAATGTGACCCACTGTTTTGTATTTGCGGTTTTGAACCGAGTTTTTGAAATGTAATAATTATACCCCTACAGAATTATTTACATGGAATGACCCATATTTTATATTGCGAATTATGACCCAGCTTGTTACAAATTATTAATTATGCTCTTGTTGGATTAATTTGGGATCATGACCCTAAAGATTTTAATTGTGGTTTATGATCAAGTTCCTATGTTCGTATAACTTGCCGGAAAATGTATTGTGGAATTTTAATGTTGGATTTTGAAAACGAGTTCTACCTCAAGTTAATTTATCGTATATATTATTATCAAATTTAGCGTATGAGCTAAATTTGTTTAGCTTTGGATTTAGGTTCGGAAGCGCCCCAATAAAGGCCATCGAATCCAATCTCGACGTCCGTAGACCGTCTTCAACCTTGGATCGTGTGTGAGTACCTTCTTCCTCGAGCTAGTTATGTTCAATGGTAGAATCATGCTATGTTGGATCTAGCATAACTTAGTGTGAATGCCAAGTAATGACTTTGAACTTTAGGTGAGGGTTTGAGGATGGGTTGAAAGTTTGAAGGATTGAGGTGTGTATGATTATCATGTGAGCTTTGTTGAGATTGTGGAGTTAGGATGGAAGTATCCTAGCATGTCGTTGTAGTTGTGTTTGTGAGGTTGGGGATTGTGAGTTTATGGTTGTGAGATTCGAGACTAGGTATGTTTATCCTAGTATATGCTATGGGTTATGATCTTACGAGATCATCGGGTCTAGAAGTCTAAGGACTTCTAGCTTATGAGAGTGTTATTGATTTGTGTCTCGTTTTGATCAGGACTTGGTTAGATTCTTACGGGAAGTTGTCATCGTCATTTGTTAGCTTTGAGATGAGGTAAGTCTACGGACTTACTTAGCTCGCTTTTACGCATTATTTGGATATGTGATGGTGGTGTGTGTTTACCGCGTTTGAACATGAAAACATATTAGGATCTACTTGACCTTATATATTGGCCCATTGTTACTATTATTATTATTATTATTATTATTATTATTATTATTATTATTATTATTATTATTATTATTATTATCGGGCGGTGACATCAGTGCCCAGTTTCTCGAGGGAGACTGGGGGATCTCTACGACCAGGCCATACACGGTATACGGGCGGGCTTCTTCATCACTCCCTCATGGTATACGGGTTGGGCGCCGCCACACTCCTGTTGGTTACACGGGGACAGAGGCGAGAGTTATAAGACTCTCGTGTCACACTTGAACGAATGGATTAGTTATGGAATAACCTAAAAAGATAACAAGTAACGAATGTGTATGCATTTGAGCTTGATGTGTGTTATGCGTGCTTCCGTGTGTGTTTGTGCCTTTGCTATCTTTATAATGCCTGGAATGTGAGCTAACAGTTTTACACCGCTTGTTGTAGTTGACGTGCAGGTTAGGTGTTGTCGAGTGATCCGGAGGAGTGGGCAGCCGGGGTTCCGTACATCTTAGGACGAGTTTGGGTTTTTGAGTCCATGTATTATCGTTGTGTATTATATTGTGTACTCTTGGCGTTGTTGTATAGACGGCTGATGTCTTTCCTTCCTTGTTGTATTCGGGAATCATGTCATTCGTTTAAACTTGTTTTTGAGTTTTATGTCTTTATTTGTGCCATGTTGAAAAGGTCCGGTGAAATTGTTGTCAGGCTAAGGGTCGGGACCCATTGTGTGGTCTCGCTCATAACATTCCGATATCCCGTGGATTCGGGGTGTTACAACAATGATCAGTTCTTGATGTTCGATTGCGACGGCAACTTTTTTAAATAGCTCTCGTGGAACAACAAATTACCATAATTCATCTACTTCTAAGTTAATTATCTAAACAATAACTGCAAGTTCTCCTTTTAAGTTAGGATTTTATTGATATTAGTTTACATGGGTCTAGCTTCACAGGTATTGAGGAGACTGAAAAGGTCCGATGTGTGAACTTCAAATCTCACAAACTTTCTACAAGATTTAATCGTAATATAGGGTTAGTATGGAACACGGGGAGTAAAAATATAATGATTCTTGTAATTAATTGTAAAGATGAAAAGGGAAAATAGATATAAAGTAGCGCGCATTTGAGTGAATCAATAACGGCAACCGACTTGATCAAGGATAAAATAGAGGAAGTGAGCCGATTTAATGGAAGTAGTAATAATTGAAAAAGGGGTTAAAGATTTCGCTAATAACATCAATTTTAGCATGTTTTTTTTTTATCCTCATTCGTATTCATAATTTGAGCATATAAGATAAATTTGCATCAAATTATAGTTGATTTCCTTCACTCTGTTTTTTGAAAACTTACTCGTGATTTCATGATATTGCAAACAATCTAGTTCTTTTGATGCTAAAATAGAGTCATCCTCGGATGAATGTCTACAACAAGCTAACATCCTCGGTCCTTTCGGTCAAGGAAGTGTAGATCAAGATTAAATTTATTAAAGACCGAGAGTTGAAGATACGAAGAAGTACCCTTAAACTTTCTACTTTTCAGGATTATTCTTTTACCATTCATAAATTAACATTTCAAGAGAACTAAAGACAAGTTATTAATAAATTATATATACTTACAAAACGACTCTAAACAATTATCTTTATTTCTCAAAATGTTACTACAAATGGTGGAAGAGCATAATCCCAAAAAGTCCAAAGCCTCAAAAACATCATTCGAAAATTGTGACACTTGGAACATAATTTATAAAAATCAAAAGTATAGTCTTGGTGTGTGTCAATTTAGGGTTATCATTAATGTAGTCGATCTGAAGTAAAACTCAAAACTTTTGGATAGAGTCACAATGTGTAAACCGAGCTCTTTGTTTAGCCAATAAAAAAAGTCTACATAATTAGCATACCCTAATGACATACTAATTAAAAAAAGTACGTAAAGTTTTGGGGGTTGGGACTATGATCAACCACTACCTACCCTTTTCATTCAATCCTTGTCGTACAAAGAGAATGGTAGAATGCAAGTTCACATTACACAACCAAATTATGGAATCACGAGAATAAAAACTAGTAATTACTAACTAATGGGTAGGGATGTTCATTATTGGATATCCGATCCGGCTTATCGAATATCCGAGAACAAAATTTCTTATATATCAATTCCGATTCGGCGAATCCGATAATCTCGGATCAGAATGGATATCCTAAGCAGATATACGTTGGTTTAAAATTCAATCAAATAATTCATTACTTTATTCAGATCCAAATGAAATATTCTTAATATGACTTTAATATCAGTAGGAAACTAGAACTGGCTCAACAGGACTTGAACATGAGACATTTCTATCCACGTGCAATACACATCAACCAACTGTCCTACTGGATTTTGATGATGCATATGGAAATATATAAATAAAGTTGTATACCCCGATATCCGAGACATGTAAATATCATTCCGGATCCGATCCGCTAATCATTTATATATTTTCGAATCGTATCGAATTAAAAAAATCCAACGGACACGGAATTTATCGGATCGGAATTTCTATAAACACCCCCACTAATGGGTGTGGAGGGGAATCGGATAACGAATTTCATACCACCACACTGCGTAAGTTGAGTAAAGTCGAGATCGAAATCTCTTTCCTTAATTCTAAAAACACTCCGTATTACAACGGTTACCGGTGTTTAAGAATCCACCCGCCCAGATTATAATTAGGTCCGGCCGCCCCACAGCACAACTCGGACTCGTCTCGTCACATCACGTCACCCCGATATCCGAGACATGTAAATATCCATTCCGAATCCGATCCGTTAATCATTTATATTTTTCAAATCGTATCGAATTAAAAAAATCCAACGGACACGGAATTTATCGGATCGGAATTTCTATAAACACCCCTACTAATGGGTGTGGAGGGGAATCGGATAACGAATTTCATACCACCGCTAATTACACGGGGCGTATGGTGGTTTGCCTACGCCGTTCCCATTGAAAATGGGTAGTGACCTAAGGCCACGTGCCTTACAAAATACTCTCCTTATATATCCCATTGTTTCTCCCGCCGTATAATCCAAGTGGGAAGCTCTCACTTTTGATTATTTTCCCAAGTTATAGCCTATCATGCAACCAACTTTGGGCATCCATTTCTCATTCAAACGGAATCAAATTTCACGTATGAGTATACCACGAGCAAGAGCTCGCGGAGATGAAGCCAACGCTCCCACTTTCTAGTGTTGATAATGTAATATTCGGAAATTTTATTCCGGATGGTTAGCAGGTTTCGACCTTTCCGCAGGCACGACTCAGTTTTTCCCGCAGACACGGGATGCTGAGTAACGAGCTTTTATTCCATTCCGACCCCTTGGTCTCCCTCTTTTTCTTGGGACCCTCGTTACTTGTGCCTAGGGGACAAGAGGTCAGCTGACCCCTTGTTTCCCTCCCACCTTTCATCCAAAAGATTATCCCTCTCTCTCTCTCTCCTTTACTTTTCATTTCACGCTCATCCACTTCTCCCATTTTCTCTCTTCTCTCTCTTTCTCTTCTTCCATCTTGGAGCTCTTGCATGTATGGACTGTAGAAGAAGAAGATCGGATCTGTGTGGTAAGCTTCTTCCCCTTCCTTCCTTCCTTCTGTATCCTTGGTTTTTTGCCTTCTTCTTTCCCTTTCCATCCATAGCCATGGATGAAGCTTTTGAGAAGCTTTTTCTTAGATCCTTTGCATGTCCATGTTCTTAGATCTATTAGTTCGTGAAGAGGAGCCTAAGATCATAGGATAGAGTTTGGAGAAGACCCAGCAAGAAGAGGAGGATGTTGGAGTCAAGGATCCATAGTCGAAGACGAAGAAGACGGCGTTCTGCTGCTTAAATTGCGGGGGCGGATCTTCACCGCCGCGGGGCGGATCCAGGCCACCGCAAGGGCGGATCAGTTACCCGCTGGGGGCGGCTCCAGGACGCTAGGAAGCCGCAAGGGCGGTGCTAGGGTTCCGCTAGGGCGGTGACAGGGGCCACGCAGGGGGCACCAACTTGTTCCGCGGCTGCGTTTACTTTAACAGTAGGTTTCCCTCTCCCTTCCTCTTCACTCCTTCCTTAGCTTTGTAGTTGTATAATGTTAGTATCATGCCTAGGATGGCCTAGAGTAGCTTGAGAATGCCACCTAGTGGTTGAGAACCTAGGAGCCCTTATGGCTCGTTGTAGTTGAAGACTTTGAGTTGGTTGAGCATGTTGTACCTTCTAGGCTAGATTGCCCTTTCTAGGCTGATGTTATGTTCATATGAGGATGTAAGCTGTTTGAGTTGTTTTCGTGAGTGTGAGAGTAGTAGGTTGTTGAGCGATCTCCTCACGCGTTGAGTGAGATGTGAGTGTTACAGATTCTAGGATGCGGTCCTAGAATGAGAGTCAAACGATCTTGCATAGATCGTTTGCCTTAGACTTTTGAGTTGAGCGAGTTGTTGATTTATATATCCTCTTGTGAGCAGGTCGTGGACTTCTTCCCAAGGGAATCGAGAGTGTTGTGAGTTGAGAGTGAAGACGAAGTAAGTCTTCGGACTTACTTAGCTTGTATTCTCCGTATTAGTTGCGATGTGTGTTGGTGGTGTGTGTTTACTGTTTATATTATAACAACCATGAAACCGGAAATAGGACGACCTTACATTATATTATTGGCCTAAGTGTATGATAAGGGGCGGTGACAACACTGCCTAGCTCTTGCGGAGAACTAAGGGGTTCTCGGTGACTAGCCCGAGCAGGTAGACGGCCAGATGTATCAGTGTCATTCCTTGACGGGGAGTAGGGACCGAGGCGAGATCATGTGGTGATTCTCGTGTCACAATCAAAAGTTGAATTAGTAACGGGATATGACTTAATAAATGAAAAGATAAAGAACCGGACTTATGTGTGTTGATCATGTTATGTGTTTTGTTTATTTACGTGTGTTTGTGACATCACCTTATTTCTAATGCCCTGAATATTAGCTAATGGTTTTAAACTGATTGTGTAGATGTCTTGCAGGTTAGGGATGCCGCCGAGTGAGGTGGAGGGGTGGACAGCCGGGGTTTCCGTACATTATAGGACGGGGACGTTTTTGGGGTTATCTCTTTTGTTAGTTTTCGGTTTAAGTTGTACGTTTCGGTTTAGCGTTTTGGAGTTGAGTTGTTTTGAGGACTCGGCTGAGTTTTCAAGTTGTACCTTTCCTATCGAATTGGTTGCATTGCATTAAAACAATTTCGATTTTGCCTTTATTTGTGCCATGTTGGAAAGATCCGGTGAAATTGTTGTCAGGCTAAGGGTGGGGACCCATTGTGAGGTCCCAACCCGTAGCGCCCCGAGTCCCGCGGAATCGGGGTGTTACAGATAATGGCCGGAGCCCACCGGAAATGTGCCCGTAAAAGGGCCCGACGCACACATGTGTTAAAACATGTTTAATTTATTCTTTTATTAATTTAGTTCCAACCTATAGTTCTGCAGCTGTATCGTCTACAAACTCATCAACTTTCTCTTAAGCTCCATCTCGAGGACTTGTCCATCACCCTCTCTACTCGCCCTTCCATTCTATCCCAACTGTCTCACGGCATCCTATTCCAAGGTGGTCCAATTGTGAGGGTAACACTTACACTTCTTGGGTTCTTCCTATCAAAAAAAGACTAACATCTTATTGTATGTTTAATACATGAAATTTTGTTATAATATGTGACAGTAGGTGCAAAAAGGACAGAAGATGTGCTATTCATTCATGGCTTCATATCCTACTCAAGGAGCACGTCGAGATGATAGAGAGATTCGTGATGGAGCCAAACAAGGTAAAAAACTCCACATTGTAGCGCACTCCTTAGGGTGCATTCTAGCTCTAGCACTTGTAGTCAAGCACCCCGGCTTGATTAAATCTCTCACTCTCCTCGCACCCGTACGTATCCCTCTCTTGAGTACTTGATCCATCATAATGAATACGACTATTTAAACGAGTCAAATATGAACACATATTAAAACTCATACAAAATTTGGAATCGGCTTGTTTATAAACGAACTAGATAAGCTTGACCATGTCAATTCTCGGCTCGTTTATCTCGTATTACACCTGTAATTATGAACGTAACAAGTATGAATCGGGTTTTAGTTCAATTGGATTGTGTAGCCTTACTTTGGAGAGCAAAAAGAAGGAGAAGAGGCGACACAATATGTGATGAAGAGAGTTGGACCGCGACTCGTGTGACCACCCATCGCGTTTGGGGCGTCTTTAGTGTGTTGGTACTAGCACATCTCTCGCACCATTTGCCTTGTACTTTCCAAGCACCACTGTTCGGTCCAAAAGGTGTGTGGAAGCTTTAATATTTATAACCCAAGAAGTATGCTTGAACAATATGCGAACCCGCAGTATACGGATCAATTGTAATAAAAGTAAGAATTCCAGGGGTCGAACACAGGGACTATGATGAAACAAAGATCGGAAATCAGGTTGTCAAATAACCACAAGCAGCAAATTAAAGCAATCAAAGATGATATAAAAGTGAGATAAAGGGAATGTGGATTCTAGGGATTAAAGCATCCAGTTGTGGTTCCGACTCAAGATCTCAAAGGACAACGTGGACAAAGCTGAGGTTTGCAAAGGGAAGGTGTTTCTAAGGTGGGAATAAATCACCGGGTAAGTCTTTGACTAGATACATACAAAGGGTCCACACTGATTCCTGAACCTACATTCCATAACGATAACTAAAACCAACTAAAAAAACCAAACATAATGAACTGAAACTGATATGAACCAACTATGACACAAGTAGTACAACCGACAAGTTATTTTGACTACATGAGAAACCTATGATAGGACAATGTGAATCAAACAAAATATCAGCAGGAGACTCACAATACAACTGTAGATACGGAGGTGACTTGCAGATAATGCAGATTTAGTTGTGAAAACTTTGGTATTGTCGAGTGATAAAGAGAGTTGAACATTTGAAACTTTCATTGCAGTGAGATGTTCATGCAGACTATTAATCTCTTCCTGATCACGAACAGATGCATCATATTCATATTTCATTTGTTGGTAGGCCGCACTCAAGTCTTCTTCAGCTACAAGTAGGCGCTCTCTAAATCCTTGTGCAATCTATTGTACGCGTTGTACATCAGGATTACTTCAAGGCATGTATATGAGCTCTTTATCAGGATCACGATCCAATTCCTACAATGCCATTTTTTGTAATACAACACCGAAACCAAGTTACTCGTAGTGTGTGGTCTATAAATTTTGTAGAAGAACTATTCGATCCCCAATCCCACGAGTAATCAAATGATGACATGTCTACAGATTTTGACATAATATATTATAATGTACATTAAAAATATACAAAATTAGATGAGGCAAGAAAATAAGTTATGTTCTGTAAAATATGTAAAAGGAAATTAAATTATGTTCTACATATTCATCGTAGTATAAGTATGATATGTAGTCCCATGTGCATAATCACTTTCAGAAATGAAATTTTATCTCCAATCAATAAGGATTCATGTACATACTCACTTGAAGAAAATGAAAATTAGTCATGTGAATGAGTTAACTAAGTAATATAATGAAACAATTTTATCCAATCATTTAGGAGGTAACAGGGAGTAAATCACCAATGTATAAGCCAAGAGTTTGAAATGTATAAACCGAGTTCAAAATTGCAGTTTATGTACCCAATAATTGTAATAGAGTAGAGTCAATCATCAAGGGTCAAACACAAATTGAGGAGAGTCAACCGAAGCTACAAAGATTTGTGTTCAATTTCTAAACCCTTTTTAAATTCAGTTTGTGTAGAAATCATAGAGGAGTCGAGCACAAACAAATAATAATTAGTTACATGCATTGCACTAACATCACATTTTAATAAATAGATCCTTTTCCTAGTGTCACTAAGTGGCCGTAGAGCCTATATACATATTCAATAACACATGACTTTTAATTCCATCGATTGTGGGATGAATTCCAATCATTCCAATTCATTGTGCATTAGTTACTTGAGTCACTTGGCAAGAGCAACAAGGTTATACATTCCACAACACTCACCATATCAGACCATTGACAATAAATTGCTACTAGCTTTAAAGACAACAATGATGAACATATCTAAACACTGACATGTAATATTTTTTTCATATATAGCAAGAAGTTAGTGATCATGAAATTAAAGATATTAAAATAAAACTACTAAAAGTCTAAAACCACCCATATCTCTAGGGCATGGCTCCCTTAGAATCATAACAAATAAAATGTCATAGATGATTATGAGGAATTTGATAGAGGCTTTCCTTATAAAAGACAACATTAGTCTTGTAATTGGAAAAGTTAGTCCTAATTAAGTTCACCATAAGAAAAGAATTTATTAACATCAAATTAATCAACTTGCAATGTATCATTGATTACAACCACAGAATTTGTTGTATAAAAAAGGGTAAAGTGCCTCAACAGTTAACAATCATGCACTCAAAGGATTTTAGTAGAGAAAATATTAGATCCAAGTTGCAGTGACTGTTAAACAAAGAACTTTAAGCAGATTCACTTTTTGCTAACAAAGAATAAAGATACAAAAATTCGGCGGTATACTCACATATATTCGGTGTTTACACATTCACACGATAAGAGTTGTTTATATATGAGTTAGGATCTATATATATATATATATATATATATATATATAGAGAGAGAGAGAGAGAGAGGTTGTTTCCCATGTAAACAACGCTTACCATGTAAAATGAGAACAACCTCTATCCGTTAGATCGTTAAATAGATGACTGAGTTTGGCGATATTAAAGGGAAAAAATCATGTTATTAATGGAATAAATACTTGCCGGACCTGGCTCTATATATTCGGGGGTATGTCACATATATTCAACGGTATAGTCACAAATATTCGGTGTTTACATGTTCACATGGTAAGAGCTGTTTACATATTAGTCAAGATCTATATATATATATATATATATATATATATATATATATATATATATAATAACAACATGACTAGAAAAGTACATTTAAATTGCTTGAACATTACGTTCATGTGCTATACTTACGCTAGTAGATAAAAAATAGTTTACAAATTAAATAGAATGAAATATATGAAAAATAATTGATAAAATATATAGAAGGAAACTCGTATATATTTTGCTTATTCCCTAATAGCTACTTAAATGATTCTAGGACGTTCATCTATTAATCCAACGTCTCTTTGAGATTCTCTGATGTGGGACCATCCTTGATAGCATCTACACATACATTACATGGATCATTAACTAATCCTGGAGCAAGAAAAACTCAAGGAAATGTCACTTATAAGCTACAAATGTGGGAGGAATCGACAAAGTGGAAGATTGCATGACAGATGCAAAATATCGGTCAACAACCCAAAATCTCGTCCGAGATTTTCACTCGCAATTTTGTGCATGATGCGTGCTTGAAGATCCGGCCATGATCTTTCAATTTTGGCAACAATGTTTTATTTGTATTATCTTAAAAACTCTCACACATTCTTTAAAGTAATTGTTTATTTTTGATCCTATCTTTGGGATTGTTTTTAGGGCAAATTTGGTTAGTAGGCTATTTAGAGAAATAGTGATAGTAAGTAGGCTTTTTTGTTTTTCAATTAAGTAAATATACCCCTCTTATTTTTTTTACCGTCAAACCTTCTCCATCCTCTTGTTTTCTTCTTTATTCCAAATGCTTTTTAAAAACTGAATTTCTTTTTTTATTTTCTTTTTTTATTTTTTTTTGTCTTTTTTATTTTCTTTATTTTTTATTTATTTTCTAGAATGAAGAATTTTTTCACACACCGGAATTATCACATACCGGAATTATCACATACCGGAATTTCCAGATACCGAAATTTCACATACCGGAATTTTCACATACCGGACCGGAATTTTACATACCGGAATTATCACATACCGGATTTTCACATACCGGAATTTTCACATACCATAATTTTCACATACCGGAATTTCACATACCGGATTTTCACATACCGGATTTTCACATACCGGAATTATCACATACCGGATTTTCACATACCGGAATTTCACATACTAGAATTTCACATACCGGACATTTACATACCGAAATTTACATACCGGAATGAATTTTTAATTGTCTAATATTTAATTTTGCAAATTTTAGGGGGCTCATTGTAATTTTGCAATTTTTTTTATTTTAATTTGCGTATATGATGACGGTTTGCAAAAATGGGTCCATCACCGTCTCTTTTGGTTTCCAAAAGACTTGTTCTTTTTCCTAGTTGACAATGACAAATTGACAAGACGTGGAGGAGTTGAGCATTATTTGAGTGGATAATTATATGTTAAAATTGTCTCAAAATAAAAGTATTATGTAAACAAAAATAAATAGCGGACGGAAAGCACAAGGATCAAGTGTTGATTGTGCCGCTAGTTTTAATTCAGAAATTTCTGGAATGAAGTTTCTGGTATGAACTTTTCGTATGAAATTTCTGGTATGAAAAATTCTGGTATGAAAAAATTCTAGTATTAAATAAATTCTGGTATGAAAAAAATTCTGGTATGAAAATTCTAGTATGAGAATTTCCGGTATGAGAAATTCAGTCCAGAAAATAAAAAAGAAAAAAAAATAAATAAAAAAAGGCAAGAAAAATAATAAAAGAAAACAAATTCAGTAATTAAAAATTAAAAATTAAAAATTAAAAATTAAAAATTATACTTATATAACAAATAACAAACATCATTTATTCTTTCTTTCTAATAGAAGGGTTAATAATTTTTACCTACTATTAAATGAAAGTGGTAAAAAATTTGGGGTACATTTTCTTAAACAAAAACTAAAAAAAGCCTAGTATGTCAAATTCTCCCTTGTTTTTATTCCTAGTTTATCTTTAAAATATATATTTCCTAGATTATCTTTTAAAGATTTCTTTCCTAATTTACAAAGGAAATCTCCCTTATAAAAAGCCCTAGAGGGGAGATTATAGGTAGCTAAGTTTTGAATTTTGATATAATATAGTAGGCATATTGTTGTAGAACATATCAAAATTTAAGAGTAATCAAGCTAGTCGTTTAAGAGTTATGAGTTTTCAAAGTTAGAACAATAAGTAGTTTGTTTTCTGTTTTTGGTGAAATGTTTAAGTATGGAAAAAATTGTGTGTGGAACCATTTTTGGATCTAGATATGAATGAGTTAGATCTATCTGATGGATATGAAATTTTGATGGAACGTAGAATGAGATGCATACTGTGATGTATTAAAATTTGTGGTCGATCCAGCGATTGAATCTAGACTTATAAGGTTCCAAAGTAGGCTAGTTGTGCAGTTTGGTAAAATATAGATTTTTGGCTAACTATGGGAAAATTTGTGTTGAGGAGTCAACTTGGGATTTTTGTGTAAGACTAGTTATTGATCCTCTCTGAAATTTATTTCTTCTAGTGAGTAGAGTGCTTTACATAGAAGAGTTATATATTTTATTTGGAATTTTTAGATTTTTGTATGAGTGTTTTAAGGTGGGTCAAAGTGAGATCCTTAGTGAATTTTTCATGGAAGTTAAGAAGTTGGAAAATCTTCCAACTTAGCTAGATCTTTTTTGTGAGTGTTAGGTTATGGTTTTGGGATTCATAGGAAGTTTTACAAATATTCGAGGAATATTTCTAGGGTTTTGAGACCTAGGGGTAAAATAGTCTTTTTACCCTTATGATGGTATTTTGGTAATTTATTTATGATCGATTGATTATCTTAGAAGTTGGAGACTTCTAAGGAAGTGAGATACATATTTGATCCACTTGTCTTGTATAACAGGCGGTTGAGTTTCTACGGTTGCAGACCGAGTTGATATTACGAGAGTGGAGATTTGATTGGGTAAGTCCTTTGGACTTACTTAGCTAGCTTTCGGATATGAGTGTGAATAATGATAGTGGTGTTTGTACGATGTGTTTATAAGTGTAATTATTATTAATGATCGACCGACCTGTATAATTGGCCTAAGAGTAACGGGCGGTGGCATTCTGGTTAGTTAGCCCGAGTGCGCTAGGGGTTTCTTTAGGGACTAGTCCAGACTTGGTTTGTGGTGACGCTACCGGCGGAGGTGTTCTAGACCCACACCAGTTGGATAAGAAACAGAGGCAAGAAATCTTAAGATTTGTCGTGCCACAACTTTAAAACGGAATAAAGTGAATCACCTAAGCTATGAAATAATAACCGGATTGTGTGCCACCATGATGGGTGTTTATTTTAACACCCCGAATCCGCGGGATATCGGAATGCTACGGGTGAGACCACACAATGGGTCCCGACCCTTAGCTTGACAACAATCTCACCGGACGTTTCCAACATGACACAAATAAAGGCGTAAAACCCGAAAACGTTTATAATGTATGAAAGACGGAAAAGTAAAGAGTACAACGTGGAAACTCAGCCGGGTCCTCAAAACGACACAAAACTCCACAATACATAAATCCAAAAGTGTACAACAATCCATAATCCAACATAAGCATAACAACAATAATAATCCCAAAAACGCCCCCGTCCTATAATGTACGGCGACCCTCGGCTGTCCACTCCTCCACCTCACTCGGCGGCGTCCCTAACTTGCGGGCATCTACACAAGCGGTTTAAAACCGTTAGCTACATTTGAGGCATTAAAGACATGGTGAAGGCACATACACAATCATATATCATCACATCACATAATCATGCTAAACAAACAAGTCCAGTTATTTATCTTTATTTATTAGGTCATATCCCGTTCTAGTTCAACTTCTTTTGTTACACGAGAATCTCCCGAAACTCGCATTGGTCCCTTCTTCTGGCAACGGAACAGTTCGCATGCCTCCGACCGTCTAACCAGCAGGGGCCAGCCGCCGAGAACCTCCTAGCTCTCGCAAGAGCTAGACAGTGATATCACCACCCATTATCATACACTTAGGCCAAATAGAATAAAATTCGGTGGTCCTATTACCGGTTTATAAGTTATAACAAAGCGATAAAACACACACCACCAAGCACGCAATGAATCTAATACGTCGAATACGGCTAAGTAAGTCCGGAGACTTACCTCGTCTCTCAAGTCACAACAGTGTAGCTTCCTTAGTGTGGAAGTACACAACCTGCTCATACACGAATACACTCATCAACACAAGTCCACACTCATGAAGTCATAGACTTTATTCTAGTGATCTAAGCAAGATCACTCCACTCTCAAACTAGGAAAGCATCCTAGGATCCAAGGTACTCATGAAACTGTCAACAAGCAAAGGAAACTCACAACAGCCTATACAACATAAGGACATGATCAACAACAACAACCTAGGAGAACCAACTAGCTTAGGAAGGTCAACATGCTCAACACTCAAGATCACCATTCACACCAAGCCATAAGGGCTCCAAGGGTATCAACCACTATATGGCATTCTCATAAGCCCTAGGTCCATCATAAGTATGCTTCTAACTAGATACATCAAAGGTCTAAGGAAGGAACGAAAGGAAAGGGGGGAGGAACCTACTGGTGAAGAAAACGCAGCCGCGGAAGCAAGCTGGCGCTCCCGGCGGACCCTGTCGCCGTCCCTGCGGAACTCTGTCGTCGCTCCTGCGCCTGGTGGCCGCCCCTGCGGTGGCCTTGATCAGCCCCCGCACCTCTGTAGATCCGCCCCCGCGGTTGAGCAGCAGAAACTTCGCATTCTTCGTTTCTTCGACTGGTTCTTTTCTCCTAGTGCCTCCTTCTCTTGCTGGGCCTTCTCCAAACCTTCACCACAGGTCCTAGCTTCCTCACCACGACCTAAACGAGTTAAATAAAGGGACATGTAAGGATTTACTAGATCTCCCTTCAAAAGCTTCCTCCATAGCCATAGAGGTGAAAAGATGAGGAAGAAGAGAATACAAACAGCAAGAGGAAGAGGGAAGGAGACCACTTACCACAACAGATCCAGAATACCCAAGCTGCAACTCTTACCCAATTCTTCCAATGCACAAGAAGGTGAGAGCAAACAAGAAGGAAGAGAGGAGTAGAAGAGGGAAAAGAACGTGAAAGAGAAATGGGGAAATGGGGAGAGGGAATAATGAGGCTGACAAAGTGGTGGGGATACCCAAGGGTCAGCAACCCCCTTTGTCCCCTCACTCCTCTTCCCAAGGTTGGAAAGTAAAAGGAACCCCCATTCCGTGTTAAAACTAGTACTCAACAAATGTGCATGCGGGAAATAAGCCGCCGACGCGAAAAAGGTCGGAAGACATCGACTTCCGGAAATAAAACATCCGGATGTTACAACTAACCCCCCTAAAAACAAGTTTCCTCCCGAAACTTGGTAAACATACACCTCATAAAAGATAGAACTCGAAAACGTACGGGACATGAAACGCCGTCCATCAATCCTAAAACTCCAAAGTCGAACTCATAATCGCATCAATACCTCGAAAGGTAATCACACATACACACATATAGCATAAACAGGGCTATCACATCACATAGCACATAGGTATAATCAAGGAAAAAGCTCAAGACTAACCCGACTGGCCTAACGGTGACTCTAAGCCTACGTAAAACTCGGGATAGTTCCTCCGGATACTATCCTCCGTCTACCAAGTAGCCTCGTCTGCTCCTCGCCTCGACCACTGCACTCTCAACATCGGTATCTCCTTCGATCAAAGGTGTCTCGTACTCCTCTCCAAAACCGCTATCGGGTGCTCTGAAAAAGTATGGTCCGGCTCGACTACAAGGTCCTCGTGACTAATGATGTGTGTCGGGTCATGAATGTACTCCCTCAGCTGAGACACATGGAATACCGGATGTATCCCCTCCAACCGTGGTGGCAATGCCAGTCGGTATGCCACCTCACCAACTCTCTCCACTATCTCGAATGGACCGAAATATTAGGAGCTTAACTTCTTCTTAATGCCGAATCGTCTGACACCCCGAGTCGGTGATACTCTCAGCCACACCTGGGCTCCTACCCTAAACTTGAGCGGCTTACGCCTCCTATCCGCGTACGATCTCTGATGAATCTGAGCAGTCAACATCCTCTCTCGTATCAAGGAAAATCTAGCCATGTCATCCTGTACCTGATCCGGAGCTACAACACTCGAACTCCCCGGCTCGTCCCGACATAAGGGAGTGCGGCAACTCCCCTTATACAAATGCCTCATAAGGTGCCATCCCAATCGACGCGTGCCAGCTGTTATTATACGAAAACTCCACCAATGGAAGGTGGTCTGGCCATACCTGCCCCTAGTCTAGTACACATGCACGCAACATGTCCTCTAAGGTCTAAATAGTCTGCTCTGACTAGCCGTCAGTCTGTGGAATGTATGCGGTGGTGAAGTGAAGACTCAAACCTAGGGTGGTGTGTACCTGCTTTTAGAACCTCGAGGTAAAGCGCCCGTCCCTATCCGAGAAAATGGTCCTCGGTACTCCGTGCAATCTCACAATTTGTCGGGTAAACTCCTCGGCTAGACGACTCACCGGCCACGTCTTCCGGATGGGGATGAAACGTGCGGTCTTCGTCAACCGATCTACAACTACCCAAATCGCGTCGAAGCTCCTACTCGGTCTCAACACGGTAACGAAGTCCATCGATATATCCTCCCACTTCCACTGCGGCATGGGCAGTGGGTGAAGCTCTCCTCCGTGTCTCTGGTTCTCGATCTTGACCTGCTGGCAGGTCGCGCATCAGGCCACATATCTAGTTACATCGGGCTTGAGCCCGCCCCACCAATAAGATCTCCTAAGGTCTTGGTACATCTTACTCGCGTCTGGGTGCACAGAGTAAGGTGTAGAATGTGCCTCCTACAAAATATGCTCTCTCAACTCCGGGTCTAACGGTAAACAAATACGTCCCTGGCATCTCAATAACCCATCTGCTCCAATGTTAAACTGCGGTGCCTCACCTCTTGCCATACTGTCCCGAATCCTCGTCAACACGGGATATCTATCCCGCTTCTTCCGAATCTCCCCTGACAGATCAGGTAAAACCTCTAACTCGGACAAACGGCCGATCGTATCCGAAAACCGGATATCTAACTCTAACTCCGGTAAATCCCTGTGCAACTGTGGCTGAATCGTAAGTCGATTTATAGCCTCCTCTCGAGGAGTCCTCCTACTTAAAGCATCGGCGACTAAGTTCGCCTTCCCCGGATGGTACAAAATCTCCAAGTCGAAGTCCTTAATCAGCTCTAAACATCTCCTCTAGCGGTTATTCAAATCCCGCTGAGTGAATATATACTTCGGACTCTTATGGTCTGTGAAAATCTGACACGTGGCCCCGTACAAGTAATGTCTCCAGATCTTCAGGGCAGGAATTACTGCCGCTAGCTCAAGATCATGGGTGGGATAATTCTCCTCGTACGGGTTCAGCTGCCGAGAAGCGTACACAATAACCCTACCCCTCTGCATCAAAACGCACCCCAAGCCTAGCTTGGAGGGTTCACTATATACAACGAAATCCTTTATGCCCTCGGGTTGGGCCAAAACAGGAGCGGAGGTCAATCTCCTCTTCAGCTCCTTAAAGTTGTTGTGACAAGGCTCGGACCAGACGAAACGGGTGGACTTCCTCAGCAAGGAAGTAAGCGGCCGTGCAATCACGGAGAAACCCTCAACAAACCGGCGGTAATACTCCGCTAAGCCAAAGAAACCGCGCACCTCCTTGACCGTCCTAGGAGGCGGCCATGAAGAAACGGACTCTATCTTTGCCGGGTCAACCATGACACCCTCGGCGGAAACTATATGACCTAAGAATGCCACCTCGGACATCCAAAACTCGCACTTAGAGAGCTTTACATAAATCTCTTTATCCTGAAGGACTTGAAGAACCGTCCTCAGGTGTCCCGCATGCTCCTCCCTACTCCGGGAGTAGACTAAGATATCATCTATAAACACTACCACAAAATGGTCTAAAAAGTCGATGAAGATGCCATTCATCAACTCCATGAAGACGGCAGGTGCATTCGTGAGCCCGAACGGCATCACGACAAGCTCATAATGGCCATATCTCGTCCAGAATGCCGTCTTCGGCACGACCTCCTCTCTCACTCTCAACTGGTGATAGCCCGACCTCAAGTCAATGCGTGAAAACATGGAGGCTCCCTGTACTTGCTCTAATAGATCATCGATGCGTGGTAGAGGGTACTTGTTCTTGATGGTGACTTTGTTCAATTCCCGGTAATCAATACAAAGTCTCAAAGATCTGTCCTTCTGCTAGACAAAGAGGACCGGTACACCCCAAGGGGAAATGCTCGGGCGTATGAAACCCCTCTCAGCCAACTCCTCGAGCTTCTTCTTTAGCTCTAGCAACTCGATGGTGCCATGCGGTAAGGAGCCTTGGAGATCGGCCTCGTGCTGGACTCAAAATCAATAGCAAAATCCACGCTCCTCTGCGGTGGTAATCCGGGTGGCTCCCCAAATACATCCTCAAACTCACAAGCCACGGGAATCTCCTCCAACGATGGTCCCGTCTCCTCCTTCATGACATAGCACCAGAAGGCCTCGCATCCTTGTCCGATAAGTCTCACGGCTCCGACCGCGCTAATGACTGTACCGGTCTTCCCGATGTCCCAACCTCAGAAAATCACCTCATGACCCGTCTCTGTGGTAACCGTCACGGTCCTCCAGCTGATGTCCAACACGGCTCGATGGCGGTCCATCCAATCCATCCCAAGGATGACTTCTACATGCACCAAGTGCATGACATAGAAGTCGGCTAACCAATCACGGTTTCCCAAACGTATAGGACAACCGTGTACCTCTCGTGTACCACTAACCCTACCCCCATCGGGTAACCCCACAACAAAGGGTCTCCCCTCTAACGTAATTAAGGACAACCTAGCTACACAATCATCGGATATAAAAGAGTGCGTGGCACCCGTATCAAACAACACTCGGACCGGAAGTCCATGGATACGAATAGTACTTGTAGTTGCCGGTGCTGCTGGATCCACATCACTCCTCAACTCGAGCGCTTTGACCTGTGTGCCCCTGGTCTCCTATGTACCCCCACCACGGCCTCTACCTCGGCCTTGACCCTGGGTTAAACTCTGTGTACGAGTTTGTCCCTAGAACCTCTACTGATAGCTTGTGGCTGAAACTGTGGAGGCGTCTGACTATCTCCTACTACTCCAGTAAGCGAAGAACCCTACTGAGATTGTGACCTGCCTTGACGGAAAAAAGCGGCTCGGTGGCCCATCTGACCACAAGTGAAACATGCTATAGGTGGCTTCGTGCAAGTCCTCCAAATGTGTCCATATCCTCCACAACCATGGCATTGGGGCCCATGGTCGGATGTCTGCGTCGGCTGCTGTGGACCGGAACGTCCCGAAGCCTGGATGTGTCCCTATCCTCCGGCTCCGGAACTAGTTGGTACGGTCCTCTGTCTCTTGTCCGGTCCCCCGGACTGTGCTGCTCTCCTCATCCCAGGTCGGTCTCTCTCGTAGGCAGAAGCTCGATCCTAGTACTCTGCCAATTGTAGCGAAATCCCGCCAAATAAGCACGGGTGGACTCCCTCAGTGTCCTGGAAAAGAGGTAAACATGCTGGTCCGCCAGAGGTGCAGCGGGTCCCAACGATGCCAACTCCGCTCTAAAACGTCGAATCACCTCCACGAAGGGAACATCCTCAAAACCTGCCTCTAGGAAGTCCTGAACTCTATCTCAACGTAGTGAATCCGGGCAGAATGTCTCTCTCACGAGACGCAACAACTGGTCCATCCTAGTCACACCTCCCCTCACCGATCACCAATATTGGGCCTCCTCTCTGAAAAAGGTCTGGACTATCTTCACCTGCCTCTCCTCCGGGCAACGGATAGTCTCTAATGCGGACTCCACGTGCCCAATCCAGTGCTCCACCTCTAACCCTACTTTTCTGTCGAAGTAAGGTACATGCTACTGGTTGAAAGCCTTCAACCAGGAATCGGGTCTAGGAGATCTCAGCTCGTCTCTTGGCCTAGAAATCTTCACAACCGGCTTAGGTGCCACTACTTCCGGTGCAACTATCTCAGGTGCGGCTTTGATCTGGGTAGCCCTCTGCGAAACCTCAACTAATATCGCCGGCATTGGTGGTGTTGGAGGTGGTGCTCCAATCCTAAATGCCACCTCTACTCGGCGTACATAATCCTCAAACACTGTAGCTCCAATCAATGCTACCCCGGTCCTAGCAGCTGGGGAAATATGTACCCCGAACCTCACAGCTGTCCTATCCCCATCCTCAGGAATAACGCTCTCTGCCACGTACTCAACGGGATCCTCAGTTGTTGGCGGATCCACAACGAGGGTCCGCAATGGGATATATCCCCGACCTCTTGGTCCTGGAGGTCTCCCTACTCGTCCCTATCTCGGAACGGTAGGAGGTAGATGTGGTCTACCCCTGGCGGGTCCCACATATGCGGTAGCTCTCATACGTGCCATTTGATATCGTTGAGTGTTTGTTCATATTTAATTAAGTCGGTATATATATAGTACTCACAATACTTAATATAAAAGGTAGTTATAGAACTTAAAAGAAAGGTGCCGAAATCCAGAATACAAGAAGTCAAAAGCCGAGGGGTTCTGTTTATTCCTCATTCTATGTTGCCGAGGGGTTCTGTTTAAGAGAAAGGTAATATACATACTTATATACGTCAAATCCAGAAATCTATGTCGCCGAGGTTTGCGTGAGGTGTGGAGGTCCCGTACATTCTAACCCAATCCCGACTCATGCATATGAATTTAGAAAACAAAAAGTCAGAATCCGAGGGGTTCTGTTTATTCCTCATTCGACCTTTAGAAGGTTGCGAGTGCCATCGTTGTCAACCTAGGGCTCTGATACCACTTTGTAACACCCCGAATCCGCGGGATATCGGAATGCTACGGGCGAGACCACACAATGGGTCCCGACCCTTATCTTGACAACAATCTCACAGGACCTTTCCAACATGGAACAAATAAAGGCGTAAAACCCGAAAACATTTATAATGTATGCAAGACGGAAAAGTAAAGAGTACAACGTGGAAACTCAGCCGAGTCCTCAAAACGACACAAAACTCCACAATACATAAATCCGAAAGCGTACAACAATCCATAATCCAACATAAGCATAACAACAATAATAATCCCAAAAACGCCCCCGTCCTATAATGTACAGCGACCCTCGGCTGTCCACTCCTCCACCTCACTTGGCGGCGTCCCTAACCCGCGGGGCATCTACACAAGTGGTTTAAAATTGTTTGCTACATTCAAGGCATTAAAGACATGGTGAAGGCACATACACAATCATATATCATCACATCACATAATCATGCTCAACAAACTGCGTTCCTCAAATCACAAATCAGCAAAGACAATAAAACCAAAAGACAATCTAAGAAAGTCTTACAAACTCCTTCAAAAGCAATCTCCAACTATGATTCCTTCCTTCCTTGAACTTCAATCCTTCAATACTTCCTTCAACTGTTCCTCCAAACCTCCAGAAAATCCCTCAATTGCTCGATGCTCCAAGCATGGTTGAACTTATGGAAAATTCAACCCTTTATATAGGAGAATTATCTTCCAAATATAAAATATCTTAAAAAGATAATTTCTTATAATCTCTCTCTCAAAACAAATCATCGCAAAAAAAATATCTTCCTTCCAGAAATCCAGCCAAAAATATAAGATATCTTCCTTCCAAAAATAAAAGATCTCAGCCAAAAATAAAGATCTCGCCGGCGACAGGGTATTCGCCTCGGTCGAGACGCTCCTCAAGATCACCTCCGTCGTAGTGACACTGTAGCTGACCGAGGTGAATCTCAACTAAATGTGAAATCTCTCGAATCTGGTCCAAAGTAAATCTTCTTAATCATTTCCATGCTTCCTGAGGTCTTCCTTAAGCTCCAGAATTTAGCTTCAATGACTCCTTAGCTCCCTTAGCTCCATTTTAGTCCAAAAAGTGTCATTTTACCTACAATTACAACGAAACTAGGTGTAGACCTCGATTCCCGCATAGGTAGATGAAACAACAATATAATCACATAATATACATCCATACATGCAGTTTTATGAAGATAAAACGTCTAAACCAGCCCCAAAATATAGACTATAATACAAGCTATCAAAATACCCCATACTTGTCCCTTGCTTGTCCCCAAACAAGTTCCAAATCTTAGATACAAGATAGAATGGATTATGAGTCAGAAAAATCAATGAAAAGCATTTCAAAACACTTTTGGTGGTGTGCTCCATTCATAGATCACTATAAGAGAATGTTTCATCGCAAATAAAATCAAAACATGATCAAAACATTTTATGAGTACAAGAAAGTTGTTCGTCTTTGCACAAAATCATAGAATGCATAATAAATCATATTTATCGAAATCAATCATGTATAATCTAGTTTAAACCACCAAGTCAATCAACAAGCTCGAGGTCTCAAGGGCTTTCAAAAGAGGTCAAGAAACATGTGAGGGTGGGATGTATATAGGGTATGTGGTGCTAGAATCCGGAAAAAGGATCTTACTTCACTTTCTTTGAAACTCAACATCATCCACCAATAAGCTTTGCTTATTTTTACCTTACTTTTTGGGATGCATGGACAGAGCTGCACAATAACCAAAGCCTAGGAGATCAGCAATCATCAATTTCTCGAGATGCTTCAAACCCTTGATGCACATAGCATGACCCGTTAGGAATATCGCTCAATCTGACTTTGGCAAGACGCAAACACCCGGCTATGTGAATGGTGCCGAGTTACTCATCATCATGATTGATTTCCCCAAACCTATTTGTTTCTTTCTAACATTTTCAGCCAACATCTCAACTTCACTTTCACTTGCTTTTCTTTGCTTGCTTCCAAATTCCCGGATAGGTAAAGGGAGGCAAATATGTATATGAGGGGCTAAAGCATGATCAAGAAGAAGAAGAGAAGAGAATGAATTGCCTTAGTCATCCCAAGAAGAATGTGATAGAACTCATCATGTGGTGTAAACCTTTGAATCCAACATAATTTTGATAAAAACAAAGTATTAAACATGTTAAAACTTCAAACAAAGCATTTTGCAACTTAAACATATCATGAAACCTTTTGAGCATATAAAAATTTCAAAACCAATTTGCAAACAGAATCAGCACTGAGGTCATATCCAGAAAAGAAGCACAAAAATCGTTTCGAAAAACTCTCAGTTAAGAAACCACCTCGGTCGAGGTGTTCTGACGTCATCCGAGGTGTCTACCTCGTCCAGTCAAGAACATTCCGGTCGAGGTCATAAAAAACTAATTTCAAACCAATTTTCAACGTTTTTCTTAAACAAAAACCTGTATGTATGCATGTAATGGCAGATAAACACATAAAGTCAAGTAATTTGATTAGGATCATAAATATCCAATGAAGTCATACAAACATACACACATAATGTCAAATCATACATCCAAATACCCCATACTTGGGACACATTGTCCCAATGGGTCAAATAAACGTCTAGAGAAATCAGGAAACTCACCGGACCTAGCTGAGCTGCATAATAAATAAAGAAAAGAAATCCATGCAAGCTCTAATCATGGTCAGCAAGCTCTAATTCTGGTCAGCTGGTGGCGGTGGTGGTTGATGTGGAATACAAGGGAGCTGGGTGGATCAAATGGATACCCCATCAAATGTTGGAACTGAATCTCCATCATACGCTGCTGGTAATGCTGTCTCTCTCTAATTTGATGCATCCAACCATCAGTGTATCTACGCTCATCCTCAAAGCACTGAGACATATCTACCGTCATAGATGCATAGGAGTCAGTCATCTAATCGATCAACTCATCGATCCGTCGGTGAGCCTCTGGATCTCTACGTCTGCGGAATCTGCGCTGAGCTGGTCGTGGTGGTACTACTGCCTCCTCATTTGTCGCTAATCATCAAGGTCGATAACTGGCACACTAGGTCCGCCGGTATCAGTACCGGTCTCCATAGCAGCTCCTCCATCAAAATCCTCCTCATCATCAGCTGGTGCAGCATCTCTAGCATCCTGCATGTAAGGAAACCATGTAGAAGACCAATACTGACGGTCAAAAACTGAGAACTGTGATGACCATAAGATGCCCAGTGGAGTTGTCCTCTCCCATGGCATAGCTACATATGGTGTACTAAGACCACGAGGGACGAGAATACGCCTTGTGATCATCTCCTGAAGTCCAAGCGGCTTCGCAGCCGCAACCACTGTACATGCACTCAAATCTAAACCCATGGCAGTAGCAATATGGGTCACCAATCCTCCACAACAAATATCTCCTTTGGACTTGCCCTTGATCCTATGCAAGTGCTCAGCCAGCATCCCTCCAAAGTCAAGAACTCCACCTGTAACCATATAGAATATGCTCAAAAGCTCCCCCTGTCGGACCTTCTGAGGCGTCTCAGTACGCGCCAGAAGTGTCTCGCTAAATATACGGTGAGCAAGACGGAAGGCTAAGTGGAAGATGATACGCTCTCTAGAGTCTCCAAGTTCTCATCTGTCACTATGCTCCACTACATGGGATATCTCACCCCAGAAATCTCGAGCAACGGCTTGGGAAGGAAAATCAGTAGCGGTGGGAGTCGGGAAGCCAAAAACCTCTCTGAACTGGTCCATCGGTACTATGTAGTTCCGGTTCAGCAACCGGTACTTGATGTTGTTCCTCTCATGCACGTGAGTGACAAAAATCACGAACTCCATGGTCGGCTCTAAGTAGGCTGGCGCTCGAATCTCCATGAACTCCTCTAATCCTACCATGGATATCATCTTCCTCAAGTCCTCCGCCACGTGGAGGCACTCGAAGGCAGCAACATCTAAAAATCTCGGGGCAATAATGGGATGCCCGCAAATATAGTCGAAGTCGGCTTGGTGACGCTCATGAATCACCGTTATAGTGGGATGAGATGCAGAAGAAGGAGAAGAGCTACTAGGTCTATCCCTCAGAATAAGTTGGCGATCGGATCTGCTACTCATGACTGCTGATAGATGAACACCTCGGTTGCTCTAACAACCATCTCGGCTGAGACACAACCGACTGGACCGAGGCGGAGGGCTATTCGATTCCACTCTCTGATTTTCCAGTTATTTTCCCCCAAATCACTACCAATTGCTTCCTATGGGGGGTACTTATATCTTTTTCAGCAATAATAAGTGGCAACCAGAGCCAGATCTGTCCTAAATATGTGAAATAAGAGAAGTTAGGGTTGTCGAACAAAATACCCATATTACGCAGAATTTGAGCGTTTTTCTTGCTGATTGATGCTTGGAAATCAATCCTCTTGCTTCCTCCGGTGAAATCCAACTAGAAATCGTGGAAAACAAGCAAGAAACGAGGAAACGAGGTTAGGGCACCGCCGCGGTCGAGGCTCGGTTGAGAGGGAAAAGTGAGGAGAGAGAAATCCGCTTCGCCTTTTATACCCCTCGCCGAATTTGATTTCACCTCGGTCGAGGTGGTCCCGACCGGACCGAGGTGTCTGGCTGGATGTCACACCTAGTCGCGTCGGTTGCCCCAAGAACATCTCGGTCGAGGTGCTGTGACAGCAACCGAGATGTGTCTCAGTCAAACTTCATCTTCTCAATTTCTTGAACTTCTGTCCTTCCAGTGTAGCTCCTGAGTTGTAATCCTTCCTTAGAAAGTACCTGGTTTCTGTCTAGAGGACACCAAAAGCAAAGCAAAGCAAACTATCTAAAACTAAGCTAGAAAAGGGAAAAGAAAGCAATAACTTGGGTTGCCTCCCAAGAAACGCTTGATTTAAGGTCGCTAGCTGGACGGTACATCATCCCTAAACATGCTGGAAGGTGTCCTCACCCCATACTTCACCTTCATCATGGGGTGAGATAAAGAAGTCTATCAAACGTTCCGGCAAATGCAAGTGCTTGTCGGGGAATGAATCATCTATGGGTAGATCGTCCTTGTCGAGCGAGGAGGGAGGTAGCCGGCTGAGGTGATCCGCAACAGAATTCTCGGATCCCTTCTTATCGCGAATATTTAGGTCAAACTCTTGAAGCAAGAGAATCCATCGAATAAGACGCGGCTTCGCATCCTTCTTAGCAAGCGAGTAATGAATAGCTGCATGGTCAGTGTAAACAATAACTTTCGGTCCCACAAAGTAAGAGCAAAACTTCTCAAAAGCATATACAACCGCCAAGAATTCCTTCTCGGTGGTGGCGTAGTTCAGTTGAGCTTAATCTAGCGTCTTGCTAGCATAGTAAATGGCGTTGGTCCGGTCATCCTTCTTTTGTCCAAGTACCGCTCCTACGGCCACATCACTAGCATTGATCTCAAAGGGGAAAGTCCAGTCAGGATGTTGAATGATGGGAGCGGTGATCAACGCTTCCTTTATCCTGTAAAATGCATCAAGGCATTCCTGCGAAAACTCGAAAACAACATCCTTATTCAAGAGATTAGTGAGTGGTTTGGAAATCTTCGAGAAATCCTTGATAAACCTCCTGTAGAAACCTGTATGCCCGAGAAAGCTCCGCACACCCTTAACAAAACAAGGGGGAGGAAGTTTATCTATAGTCTCGATCTTAGCTTGATCGACCTCAATACCTCGGTTGGAAACGAGGTGTCATAGCACAATTCCTTCACTAACCATAAAGTGACACTTCTCCCAATTCAAAACAAGATTAGTGTCTTCACAACGTTGCAGTACTAGAGAAAGATTAGTCAAACAATTATCGAAAGAGGAATCATATACCAAAAAGTCATCCATGAATACCTCCATGATGTCCTCAATGTACTCGGAAAAGATAGCCATCATACAACGTTGTAAGGTAGCAGGTGCATTACACAATCCAAATGGCATCCTCCTATAAGCGCATGTCCCCCATGGACAAGTGAAAGTTGTCTTCTCTTGATCATCCGGATGGATAGGAATCTGAAAGAAGCCACTATAGCCATCTAGATAGCAAAATTGAGAGTGTTGAGCTAACCGTTCAATCATTTGATCTATAAAGGGGAGTGGGAAGTGGTCCTTCTGATTGGCCACGTTCAGCATCCTATAATCAATGCCCATTCTCCAGCCCGTAACGGTCCTAGTTGGAATCAACTCGTTGTTCTTATTCGTCACAACGGTCATTCCTCCTTTCTTCGGAACTACATGCACCGGGCCCACCCACTTGCTATCCGATATGGGAAATATGATACCTGCATCCAATAACTTAAGAATCTCTTTCTTCGTAACCTCTTTCATGATCAGATTTAACCGTCTTTTAGGTTCCCGTGAAGTCTTATGATCGTCCTCCATTAGTATCTTATGCATGCAAAAAGATGGCTTAATAACAACAAGATCATCAATAGTACAACCTAAAGCCTTTCGATGTTTCCTCGAGACATGCATCAGTTTAGACAATTCAGTTTCAGAAAGGGAAGCACTAACGATAACAGGTTAAGTAGAATCCGGACCATGGAAAGCATACCTCAAGTGACTAGGAAGTGGTTTAAGCTCCACGACTGGGGGTGCTTTCTGAGGTGGATCCGTGCTTCCTCCTTCCAGTGAAGTAGACTTAGATCAAAGAACTGGACTTTCAGAAGTCTCAGTTGACATCATCTTGCTGGCGACCTCGGTCAAGGTCCAAGGTGGGTGACCGAGAAGTTATTCAGATAAGAACACCTCGCTTGGTCCAAAAAGTGCCTCGGTCGAGGTACTGGAACTGGGACCAAAACCTAAATTGCTCTTCTGCCCTTGAATTAGTCTCTCAATCTTAGCTCTTGGATCTGCTTCCACTACTTTTAGGCTCCGTATATCTGCATCACAAAAAACATTTATACCTTCCTCCATTAAACTAAAACTAAGAACTCTTTCAAGAGGGTCATTAATAAGGATAGAGCTCACCAATTCTCTTGATTCTTCTTCATCATAGATGTTGAAGATATCATCCTCCAGCGGCTCTTCTTTCATTGCAGCAAGCAATGCAAACTCTACTTGATCTCCACCAATGTTGAATCTCAACTTGGTGTTCTTACAATCCACATTGCAACCCGAAGTTGCTAGAAATGGTCTCCCAAGAATGATAGGAACAGGATAATCTGCGGGTATGTCAAGTACAACAAAATCTATAGGTAAATAGAAATTACCTAACTTGACGGGAACGTCTTCCAAGATGCCCACGGGATGGGTAATGGAGCGATCCGCCATGTATAGTGATAACGTGATTTATGACGTTAGTATAGGCATTCATTTAGATAGTTTTTCCTGTTATTCATGCACGGTTTGGCATTAGTTCACGAAGTTTACACTCATTTCGTGCATATTTCTAGAAAAGACGTCTACACGAGCTTTTGTCGGTTTTGTAAGTATTTCGGGGATCTTTTGGACATTAATCGATACATTCGAGGGTCAAGCCTCATGGTGGTACACATCCAAGGCTTTGAAGGAACATAATTGGAGCAATGAAGGACACAAGGACCCTTATTGGTGCAAGCAATGGAGCAACTCATGGCTAGACGATCATAACAAGCCTCTGTTGAAGAAAATCGGACCAGCACTCAGGAAAATCGGCCGATTTATCTGACTGGGTCGATTTTCTGGCCTTTGACAGCTTAAGCCATGTGTCCCACGATCTCTTTGTCCGGCCTTGCTCTTGATGGAGAATATAAGTGGTCCTGCAAGCTGTTGCTGAGAGCTCCCCCACATTCTCTCACACACACCTCATTTCAATTGGAGGATAGACTTGGAGAAGAAGAAAAACTCTCTCATTTTTGGGGAAGAAGAAGAACACCAAACTTGAGAGTGATAGTGAGTTTTTGAGTGATTTTGAGTGATTTTTAGAGTCTTTGGTTGAAGAACTTTTGGAAGGATTGTTAGGAACGTTTTGGAACTTCTTTTGAAGGATTGTAAGTCTTCCTAAACTTATATTCAGCTTAGATTTCTTGTTTTACTTGCTTATCTTTCATCATCTACCTATGAAAACCATGTATGCTTATGTGATGATTTTGGATCTTGAAATGCATGTTATTGGCTAGTTTATTGTGATTCTGGAGTGATGGATTGATGGTTATGGCTTGGGTGATGATAGAATGGGCTTGTATGTTAGTTTAGGATGATTCGTATGCACAAATCCTAACCCAAACAGAAAAATCGACCTGTTCATAGTGTAGATCGTCCGATTTCCCTTATGATCCACCCGATTTTTCTCTCTGTTGCTCTTTAATTGATGAATCTGTATGTTAGGATGTTAGGGTGTTTAAATCCTAGTGTTTATAAGCATAATATAGCTTAGGGTCACCTAATGCTAGCAACCTAAGTGAGGGAAGAGACCTACCCGGTGATTTCCGATCTTAGATACCAAAGATGATGAACTCTAGGTAGTAGTGAGCCTCACAAGCCGCTATTGGATTGAGTGTGCTAGGATTATTGCTTGAGACTTTCATTTTCCGAGACTTACTCGGTAAGGAGAGGGTTGCCCCTTAAGTAGAGTCCGGTTTGTGTAGAATTCCCTACCTTAACCCCTTGAGACCTACTCGGTAATAGGAGTTTGATGCGGGATTAGTGAAGCGAGAGACTTATCCGGTAATTGCTTCCATTAGAGAAACACCCTTTCCCAACACCGCAGCTTTATCCTTAGAATCTTTAGAAGCTTGAGTCCAATGCCGTAACCGGAAATCTTGACCTCTAGAATCCACTCTTCTCACTTTGATCACATATTTTGTGCTTGTGTTACTTGTTGGTTTTGCTGGCTTGAGTTGTTAGTTTGTTTTATTATCTTGCTTGATTTGTGATTTTGATCACCACAAAAACCAAACCAAAAATATCATGATTTTCATTTCTTTATTTCTTTCTCTTTTCTTAGACTAGGATTCACACTATCTATGATCACTTGTTGATTTGATTTCACCTTAGTCTTCGTGTTCGACCTCGGAATACTATCCTTGCTACAAAACGACCCATACACTGTGGGTTCGCTAGGAGTTAGGAAAAATATAACGAGTTATAAATTTAAAGCTTTTGCGTGTCACGTTCTTAGCGTAACATATAGCCTTATCTTCACCGGCTTGGGCTCTCCAAGTCTGATCTTCTCACATAGCTCCAGCGGGATGATACTCACGCTTGCTCCTAGATCACACAACGCCTCATAAGTTACATCCCCAACTTGAATGGCAATGTAAAATGAACCGGGATCTCTTAATTTGGGTGGCATCTTCTCCTTCATGATTTGAATGAGCTCCGAGGATTTAGATGTCATCCTTACTTCTCCAAAGTCTTCCAGCTTCCTCTTCCATGATAGGATTTCTTTCAGAAACTTCCCATAGGCGGGCATCCCTAGAATAGAATCAAGGAAAGGGATGTTAATGTATAGTTTATTCATTAGGTCTAGAAATTTACCAAAATGCTTGTCTAGATGTGCTCTGACCCTTGACTGAGGGAATAGAAGTGGTGGCTTATAAGCAGGAGGTGGAACATAAACTTCAGATTTGTCTTTCGCTTTCTGGGGCTCCACCTCGGTTAGCACCTCGACCGAAGTGTTCCTCGTCTGATCCTGGACCGAGGTGTTCTTCGTCGGGGCTGGCACCGACCGAGGTACTGGATCTGCAGTTTTCAGTCCACTTCTTGTTTTTATTGCCATAATTTATCCCTTAGGGTTGCTCTCTGTCCTTGCTGGGAGCTTCCTTGGATCTCTTGGCGCTTCATTCTCCTTGTTAAAGAATTGTTGCTCTAAGGCTTTTTGTGCCTTCGAAAATGAATTCATTGATATCTCCATAGCGTTGAGCTTGATCAAGATTGCCTTCAGCACTGCATATTTCTTCTCTGGCTGGGACAAACTCGATTCAGGCTCCTGGCTTCTCAATGGAGTAGAAGACGAGGAAGAGGGGGGTTTAAGAGCATTTTGAGCATGAGAATAAGGGTTACCGGGATTTTGTTGATTAGATCTCCAATTGTTACTGTTGGAGTTTCTATTGTTGTTGTAATTGTTGTTCCGTGACCCTTGGTAGTTGTTTATTCCTTGATATCTTCCATCTTGCTCCTTCTTCGTTTGAGCTACTAAAAACTCCTTCAATGCCTTTACCTCATTGCTAAGCGAGGTGAGTTGAGCTCCATTTGATGATGTTTCCTGGAAGCTAACTCTCCTTGCTCCATTATCGGTTCCTTGATGGGAGTACTTCTCCATGTGTAAAGCTTGTTTTTCAATAAACTCCCAAACTTCGTCTATCGGCATATCCATGAATGTGCCTGGGGAAAGTAGTTGGAGAGTGAATTAAGTAGCTCCATCCAATCCCTTGAAGTATATCTCCAACAACTCTATCTTTGATATCCCATGATTTGGGCAATCCAATAGAACATCCTTGAATCTCTCCCATGACTTGGACAAACTCTCCTTGTCCTTCATGATAAAAGCATTGATCTTTCCCCTCATTTCAGCGGTCTTAGAGGGAGGAAAAAACTTAGTTAGAAACTCCGTCGTCATCTCTTTCCAAGTGTTGATCTTTCCGGGCAGAAGAGATTGATACCAAGCAAGTGTCTTGTCTTCAAGGAGAAATATAAAGGCCTTAACTTGTAGTTGTTGTTTTCCAGTCTTGAAGGTCTCAAGGTCTCCATCAGAATCTCATAGTTTTGCAAATGCTGATGCGGAGACTCCCTCTCTAAACCTCCAAATAGACATTGTCGGATCATGGATAGAACTTGCGATCAAAGTTCATAATCATGCTCAGCTGGATTACCTAGTTTGACTCATGGACGCCTCACTTGTTGATTAGGGTCCATCCTTTGTCCTAGGGTTTGTGGAACTCAAGCAAAAAGAACATCTCGGACAAGCATCCGAGATGGTGGGTGCACATCGTCCGGGGCAACTGGGACTGGGTCCTGCCTCGGTCGAGGATCTTGGATCGGTCGAGGTAGAAACGGGGCCCTTAGAGTGGCCATATCTTCTTCAATTCCTTTAGTTCTGGCGCGAGTCTCTTCTCTCTCTCGCTGCAGTTCTTCTCTATTGAGGCGTAGTGTTAGCATGAAATATGACTATATTTTAGGCACTTGTTTTCATTGATTTTCCCTCTTAGATGTGTACATGAATATGAGTTTGAAGCATTTATGAGCACTTTCACCTATTTTATCGATATAGAGATCTACACAAGCTTTATTATGTTTATAGGTGAATAAAGGCTTGAATTGAAGCATAATGTGGAAGGATAGGAGTGTTTGATCATGCTAGATGTCAAGGAGAAGCTTTGGAGAAGATAAGGAAGGAGCATGAGTGAAGAACATCACGAAACAATGGCTTTCACAAAGGTAAAAGACTTTCACGACCTAAACCACGACCGTGGTTATGGATGAGTTCGTGGAGAGTGATTTTGGAGCACAACAGAAAGTTCCACGCCCTAAACCACGGCTGTGGATCTTGTACTAGGCCGTGATTTCCATGATGAAGTGACGTGTCATATTTGCCACGTCAGCGACGGTTATTGGGCTTTTCTCGTAACCCTACTTCGCCCTATAAGAAGGCTCGAGAAGGAAGTTTCGAGGACGGTCGCTTAGGGTTTCATTTTACCTTCACTTGCAATTCCGCGCTGAGGGTTGATACGAAGGATTGGAGATTCCGGATCGTGGCTTGAGAAAGATGCAATGTTGAAGATTGTGTACTTCGAGATCTTCTTAGGGTTTGCTTTTGGAGACGGATTGACACTCCGTTCTTCGTTATTCCTTAAGATTGCTGAGAGGATTCCTGTTTCATATTCTGAATTCATTAAACACGTACTTTGGCTTGTCGGATTTGAGATTGATTTTGATTGTTTATTGAGTTTTCGAAGGTTTTTATCTTTATTTCTTCTTAATTTGATATTTGATTCAATGACTATGATTATTGGCTAAAACCCTTTAGCAATTTTAAGGTGAAGGGTTGATAGTTGTGGCTTAGATGATGATAGATCGATCGTAAACAGATTGGACCTTGAGAGTGTGAGAAACCTCGTCGACAGCCTAATCCACGGCTTGTTCTTTAGTTCCACGGCCGTGGTTCTTCAAGATCTAGCTGTGATTTCCTCTGTTTTACAACTTTTTCTTTTCCTTTAATCCAAAGTTAAAGATTTGCTTTAACCTAGCCTTGGCTTACCTTTCCTAGGTAGTAGTGAGTCTCAACATCCTCTATTTCGGTTTCGAGTGTCACAACCTTAATCATTTTAGTTTATCTTTGATTTCTTGGGTTTTGGCATGGATATTTGAGATTAATTCTTATCCTTAGATCCTTTCTATATTGCAGCCTCAACAACCTTTATAGAGAGTGTCCTCGGGTGAGATATATAGGGTTTTGGAACTTCACCGTACTCAACCTTACATTAGTTATACCTTTGCAAAGTACTTTGTCCTTATATCTATAGAATATCTTGAATCGATTGCCACAATTGAATACTTGGATCCTTAGGATTGCTGTTTTCCCAATATTTGCAAAGCTTCTATACTTTATTCTCTCGATAATTTGTGAACTGAATTTGATCCCCCAAATCCTTGAGGTCGATACTTTGGAATTCTTGCTTCACTACGCCGATCCGTACACTGCAGGTTCCCTTGCTTTCTTTCAGTTTTATAATTTAAAACTTATTTGCACGCACACTTTGAGACGAACACGTAGCTGTTTTAGCACCTCCTTCAATTCGGATTCAAGATCGCCATCGTCTTGATTGGCCATCTTAGCTTCTCTTAATCTTCGCTTGTAAGTCTTTTCTGGTTCGGGATCGTAAGGAACGATTTCCTTTCCAGAACGGGTTCTTCGCACAAACCTAAGAAAAGATCCTGCGAAAACACTCAGGTAGAGTGGTTAATAGCAACAAGGGCATATGCCCCGAATGACAACCGAAACCGGCTCGGTCTAGACCAGGTCCCCGATAACGGTCCCAAAAACGTGCTCGCTCCAAACGGTGTGTGCAAGCTTTAATATTTATAACACAAGAAGTATGCTTGAACAAATATGCGAACACGCAGTGTACGGTTCAATTGTAATAAAAGCAAGAATTCCAAGGGTTGATCACAGGGACTCAGGTGAAACAAAGCACAAAATCAGGTTGTCAAATATTGCAATTAACTAAAAGCAATTAAAGCAATCAAAGATGATATAAAGTCAAGTAAGGGGGAATGGGGATTCTAGGGATTAAAGCATCTAGTTGTGGTTCCGACTCAAGATCTCAAAGTATAACGCGGACAAAGCTGAGGTTTGCAAAGGGAAAGTGTTTCTAAGGTAGGAATAGATCACCGGGTAAGTCTCACTACTCACTATCCCAAACCAAAGCTCCTATCACCGGGTAAGTCTCAAGGTACTAAGGAAATGAACTATAATCTCAAACCAACACACCACCCAAGGGAATAGAATCAACCTTTACCGGGTAAGTCTAAGGCTAACTCACAAGGATGGGATGAAGGCACACTCAAACCCCAATAAAGGATAAACCTTTATTATGTACACTCATGATCTTAGGTAAACAATCAAAGGAATCACCGGATAAGTCTCATCCTAGGCTTGCATTGAACCAGGAAAGGTGTAATAAAGATAGGATTTGGCAAACTTAAACACTTAACTTTAGATAAGGTTCAGGAAAGGTCACCTCGTTCAGTCAGATTCCAGCCCGGCCGAGATGTTCAACGACTGAGCGAGATGTTCTAGGGTTAAGGTTAAATACTCGAGCTTTCAGGGTCCTGTTGGGATTAAGATCATTCTATCATTGTCTTTCCCACAACTTTCAGCCAATCACCCTAGAATCGCATAAGAAACTTAGCCAACAATCATCATGATAACAATAATCAAATTTATGGAATAGGAATCAATATTCGAACAAGAAAATCTTAAGAAAAAGGTCTTAATAACTGAATCAAATAACAAACAAACTGCGTTCCTCAAGTCACAAATCAGCAAAGACAATAAAACCAAAAGACAATCTAAGAAATTCTTACAAACTCCTTCAAAAGCTATCTCCAACTATGATTCCTTCCTTCCTTGAACTTCAATCCTTCAATACTTCCTTCAACTGTTCCTCTAAACCTCCAGAAAATCCCTCAATTGCTGGATGCTCCAAGCATGGTTGAACTTTTGGAAAATCCAACCCTTTATATAGGAGAATTATCTTCCAAAGATAAAATATCTTAAAAAGATAATTTCTTATAAAATATATATCTCTCTCAAAATAAATCATCCCAAAAACATTATCTTCCTTCCAGAAATCCAGCCAAAAATATAAGATATCTTCCTTCCAAAAATAAAAGATCTCAGCCAAAAATAAAGATCTCACCGGCGGCAGGGTATTCGCCTCAGTCGGGACGCTCCTCAAGATCAGTTCCGTCGAGGTGACATTGTAGCTGACCGAGGTGAATTTCAACTGAATGTGAAATCTCTCGAACCTGGTCCAAAGTAAATCTTCTTAATCATTTCCATGCTTTCTCAGGTCTTCCTTAAGCTCTAGAATGTAGCTTCAATGACTCCTTAGCTCTCTCATCTCCATTTTAGTCCAAAACGTGCCATTTTACCTACAATTACAACGAAACTAGATGTAGACCTCGATTCCCGCAAAGGTAGATGAAACAACAATATAATCACATAATATACATCCATACATGTAGTTTTGTGAAGATAAAACGTCTAAACCAGCCCCAAAATATAGACTATAATACATGCTATCAAGGAACGAAAGGAAATGGAGGGAGGAAGGAACCTACTAGTGAAGAAAACGCAGTCGCGGATGCAAGCTGGCGCTCCCGGCGGACCCTTTCTCCGCCCTTGCGGAAATCTGGTGTCGCCCCTGCGCCTGGTGGCCGCCCCTGCGGTGGCCTTGATCCGCCCCCGCCCCTCCGTAGATCCGCCCCGCGGTCGAGCAGCAGAAACTTCGTCTTCTTCATTTCTTCGACTGGTTCTTTGCTCCTAGTGCTTCCTTCTCTTGCTGGGCCTTCTCCAAACCTTCACCACTGGTCCTAGCTTCCTTACCACGACCTAAACTAGCTAAAGAAAGGGACATGCAAGGGTTTACTAGATCTCCCTTCAAAAGCTTCCTCCATAGCCATGGAGGTGAAAAGATGAGGTAGAAGAGAATACAAACAGCAAGAGGAAGAGGGAAGGAGGCCACTTACCACAACAAATCCAGAATACCCAAGTTGCAGCTCTTACCCAACACTTCCAAGGCACAAGAAGGTAAGAGCAAATAAGAAGGAAGAGAGGAGTGGAAGAGGAAAAAGAACGTGAAAGAGAAATAGGGAAATCGGGAGAGGGAATAATGAGGCTGGCAAAGTGGTGGGGATACCCAAGGGTCAGCTGTCACCTTTGTCCCCTCACTCCTCTTTCCAAGGTCGGAAAGTAAAAGGAACTCTCATCCCGCGTTAAAACTCGTACTCAGCAAATATGCTTGCGGGAAATAAGCCGCCGACGCGAAAGACCTCGATTACCGGAAATAAAATTTTCGGATGTTACATTTATGTTACCTTGGTTGTGTTTGTGCTATCTTTATTCTACTTATATTTGGATGTTAGCTAACGGTTTATATGTGCTGTATATTTTGTAGAGATAGCCAGCTGTAGAGAGATCCGGGACGGATGGTCAGCCGGGTCCACGTACTTATTAGTTGGGGACGGGGATTTTTTCGTTCAACATGCATGTTATTATTATATTTATGTTTTGTAATGTGTCATGTGTTGATCATTCATGTAAATACTATTTGATGTTTTCAAAAAGGTTTAATTACGTTTGTGCCTTGTTGCAAGATCCTAGTAAAGTTGTTGTCAAACTAAGGTTGGGACCCATTGTGAGGTCCTAACCAGTAGCTCTTCCCCGAGTTTTGTGAATTCGGGGTATTACAATAATATTGTGAGACACTTGTGCCTTCATTTATGAAGTTTGCATTTTATCATTTCTATTCAATCAAAAGGAGAGTTTTTTTATTGAAAACTTGTGAATCATTGCTAGGTTGTTCATGTGTGTGTTAATCGTTTAGAATGTTGGTGCTACAAGTCAAACTAATCTCTCCTTGTGCTTGTCTTATTTAGAATGCTTGTGTAAGGTTAACTAAGGAAGGGTGAACGATAATTCTTTGTATCGGGTTTTGACACATAATTGATCCAGGTTCTTTGCATGTCTTATAATAATCTTACCTTCCTATATTTATCATTTATCATTTTATATTATCATCTTCTTATCTTTCCATATCATTCATTATTCCACATTCTGAGTTTTACTAAATCTCGGTTTGTTCTTCCCAAAATCTCGCCCGAGATTTTCATTATCTAACCGAGATTTGCTTCAATCGAGGACTTGCAATCTAGATCGGGAACTGCGGCATCAACCCCGCATCATTCTCATTCCTCTCCGTAAAAATGGTTATCTACGGAATCTAGCCCTATATATATGAAAGTGTTTAGTTCAAGTGAAAAGAAGTTTTACATTCAAAAGTAGGAATAATTCACAGCCATTATATTAAGTAACAATTTTTCAATTGTAACATATATGTATTCAACTATATTCGAAATTGTTTAAATATTTCAATTGTGCAACTATTTTTCGAATTTATTTAACTTTATGGTCAATTTATTTGTCTAACAAGTTTTAGTTGAACAAATACATGATATATATATATATATATATATATACATGATATATATATATATATATACATGATATATCTATATATAGATAGATACTGACTCATATGTAAACAGCCCTTATAGTGTTCAATGAGAACAAATAATAGCCCTTGATAAGATTAATCCAATGGCTTAAATTTTACACAAATATTCTCTTAAAAAGTCAAACCACTCTCCTAATTGTAGTGTGTAATACACTCTCCCAGTTAAGGTAATTTCTTTATTTTTTTTAATAATTCTAAATAATATCTTCTTCCACTATTTTAGGCAGTTACAATTCACAAAATCTTCCAATTAATTGATAGGGTAATAAATAATATCTTCGAAATTGCACTACCCATATCAGATTACTCAACATCATCAACCACACGTATCTACGTATTTGCTACCGTTTTGTCTTCAAAATTTTGCTGCTACTGTTTTGTCTCCTGTGTCGCCGGAAAATCAACCATATCTTTGCCGGAATAATTCAAAGTAAGTGATTCGTTTTCATTTTACATTCTAACCATCATCAACCACACGTTTTGTCTACCGTTTTTTCGTCTTGTGCCTTCATCTTAATGGTGTCTCTTGGTTGATGTGTTACATGTGTTGCCGTTTGATGATCGGGTTACATATCGAAAGTCTTCGTGTCATTGTTGGATATTATAATTTTAGACTCACGTTTTTTTTATCATTATAGGTCCACATTTATCGGTTGATTTGTGTAGGGCAAAGCAACATTTCAACATCAATGGAAGAAGGTAAACATGTCATTGAATGTGAATTGGGTTTTTACGATGACATTAGTATATCAATAGCTATTTGGTTTCATATTAACGAATATATGTGACTATACCGCCGAGTACGTTCTATAAATTGGTACGAAAATAGATATGGCACCGGTTATGGTTTACCCACTCATCAAACATTAAACATACTCGTAATCATTAACTATATTTCAATTATCAGATTATAAATCTGTAGTGAATTTTTTACAGATTTCGGAAATGAAAGGGATTGGCATGTTAATGATTCGGCATTGATGCTAACATGGAGAGTACGGATGATTTTTATGAAGCATCGGCAAATGAAGAGCTCAACGATGCAATAGACATGACGCAATCATCGGGGAAAACAAAATATTGGATTCTACAGTACGATGAATTCATACATCCATGTATTGGAATGTGTTTCAAGACACCTGAAGAAGGTATCGATTTTTATAAGGCGTATGTTAAGGATGTCGGTTTTGATGTTTGTTTGTCATCTTCCCGTGTATGCACAAAAGACGGGACTCTATTGCATCGTCTGTGTAGTCGTTCAGGATTCAAGAAAATGTACCCACTACCGGAAAGTGTCAAAGAGTTTCACTCTTTATATCATGTACGTTGTGAAACTTGTCTTAGATGAATGTGATATTTCGTAATCTAGACCATTCTGGACTCCTTTTCACCTCGTATCTTTTGTGCCTAGCATGAAAAAATGAAATTCAACCCAAGAAAAAATGCACATATTATTATTCATATTGGTTCACGTAATATTAACTACGTTCACTTAAGTAATTTTTATTGACGAGTTTCGAATTACAAATAAAAAAATAATTTGGAGCCATGAATCACGATGCAATATAGAGAGTACTCAAAACCTAAAGATACTGACGACCAAGTTTCAATCTGAACAAGCATATGACAAACGACCCAAACTAAGGGATCTTCGTGCCCAAGACAGGGGTACTTCGTCTCCCTTGGCCCCTATGCATACTCGTTAACCGGGTAACGAGACCCCGATCCGGACCCCCTCGATTCCATCATTGGATGTGCAAAGTGTCACATTCAAGACATATCAACAAATCTCCACCTTGAGTCCTCAAATACATACTAGATGCATTACACAATGCTGAGAATAACTCATTTCTCTATCCAGATGTACCCTTATGGCGACCTTGTTGCGAGGTAGCGGTTTGGTAAACATATCAACATGATTATCTGTGGAACCTACTTTCTTCCCCTTGATCATCTTCTCACTTCTCAAGAAATGATACATGATGTATATATATGCTTAATCCTCTCCTGATGAACCTAGTTCTTGACCAAACAAATTACACTCAAACTATTGATATGGTGTCACGAAGACAACAAAATACAAAAAATATATGGTTTTGTAGTTGTAGTATTTAAGTAAAATCAAGATCGAAATCCACAAGGATCGGACTTGGTTGCCAGCAAGAATCACTCAAGGAGGTGAAAATTTTGCCTGAGATTTGCATATCAAGACCGAGATTTGCTACTGTTGCGTGTTATGGTGAAAATTTTCAAGTTCAGAGTGTTACAAAGTTCGAGAGACCTTCCAGGAGAGCCAAAAAACTCGAAGCTTTCACGACAAGGATATTGAAGTCCGTTTGTATCTAGTAATGTATGTATTGATGAGCATATCGAGAGAGTACGACTAAGGGAAGAGAAGTTGATATATTCATCCCATAGAGTTGATCCGGCCCAAAAGTTACCATACTTGAGTTATTGAGTAATTATTTATGAGCAAGGCTATGATTCGATGTCGAATCATTTTCAAGAAGGGGAGTATGATGCCGGACTATCCTTGATATCTCCTACTAAACATGGAACCATCACTGGGTCAAGAGCAAGAGTCACTTAAGGAGAGATTGCCAACAACATTCAGACATGGGAGGATCATGTAGAGTGGAGAATTGCATGGATTGCATGGATTACACAAATCTCGGTTTCCAATTAATAAATCTCAAACGAGATTTACATATCAAGACCGAGATTCCTTCTGTTGTGAACGTTCGAGTGGAATCTCGTCCAAATCATCTAGATTACTAATAGTTATTTTTTATTATTTTAATATACTTTTAAAGCTCTAAACATTCTTAATGTATCTTGTTGGTTTTTGATCCTATCTTGTAGGATTATCTTTATCTTATCTTTTAGGATAATCTTCCCTATAAACAGCCTTAAAGGGTGAGATTATTAGGTATATTTGATTGTTTCACAAGATTGTGGGAACTCGCTGCTTCGCTTACAAAGTTTGTGTTTTATTCATTCCTATTCCATCAAAAGAGAGAGCCTTTGATTGAATCGTTGTGAGTCTTTTCTAGGTTGTACTTGTGTGATAATCTTCTTAAAAGTTGGTGCTCCTGGTCAATTCTACTCACTCTTTATGCTTGTCTTAATTTAGAAGGCTTATGTAAGGTTAAAGAAGGAAGGGTTAAAGTAAGCTCTTCGTTAAGGGGTTTTGACACATAATTGGTCAATGTTCTTTGCGAGAAGACCTTGTTTCGTATCTTCCTATATTTCCATCAATTTTATTCCATATTATCATCTTCTTATCTATCCATTATCATTCCATCAAACTCACATTCTTTTATTCAAGTCTCCACAAATCTCGGCCTATACCTAAAATCTCGCCCGAGATTCTTGACTGAGATTTGTTTTCAAAGATCATTCGTGGACTTTCAATCTAGATCGGGAATTGCGGCTTCAACCCCAAACCACAAAAGGGCACTTTGTCTCCCTTGCCGCCTATGCATACTTGTTAACTGGGTAACAAGACCCCCGATCCGGACCCCTCGATTCCATCATTGGATCTGCAAAGTGTCACATTCAAAACATATCAACAACACTCCACCTTGAGTCCTCACATACATACTATATGCATTAGACAATGGCGAGAATAACTCATTTCTCTATCTAGATGTTGCCATATGGAGACCTTGTTGCGGGGTAGCGGTTTGGTAAACATATCAACCTGATTATCCGTGAAACCTACTTTCTTCACCTTGATCTTCTTCTCACTTCTCAAGAAATGATACATGATGTCAATATGTTTAATCCTTTGCTGATGAACCTAATTCTTGACCAAACAAATTGCACTCAAACTATTAATGTGGTGTCACGAAGACAACAAATGCTACAAATATATAGTTTTGTAGTTGTAGTACTTAATTAAAATCAAGATCGAAATCCACAGGGATCAGACTTGGTTGTCTAATTGGCAAGCGAGTCATAAACTCGATTAAGCAAAAGTGTAAAAGAGGATTGGTTCATGTGTTGGGTTCAAACTATCAAAGTTATGGAAATCAAGGTATTAAAAATGTAGGAATTTAAGAATTACTCACTCCAAATCATGGTTGAAAATCATAGCTCAAAGAGTGCATAGTTTTAACAAATTGTGGAACTTAGCATGCATAATACGGTGGTTCATCTTTAGATCTCGTTCACCTAGAGTGAACGAGATGATCTAAAACGTTCTATACTCACTCATGTGAACGGATCTAGGTTGAAACACATAACAATGGGAGTATATGAATGGGGTCTTGCCAATAACCACCTCACAGCACAAATGTGTTCTTAGGACGGATGACACAAAAGGGATAGGCTAGATATTTCACATATTATCCTTCCTAATCCACCTCCTAGCATCTTAACAATGCAATCTAGAAACTCTATATCAAAGGAGAAACAACTAATTAAAGACTTCATCATCATAGCCAAGCCCATTTCTTTGCTCTATGGTGGAAATAGCACGTCACTCTTACTATCCCACACATGAATACAACATTAGCTAGCACACATATCATAGAGATATAACTCAAGAAGTTTGTAAACTATTTTAGAAAAACAATTATTAAACTAAGTTCATTCCTTTGCTCTATCGTGAAGGTAGACGTGACTTTTAGTACTCCACACACATGTGATACAACATGATTTAGTATTCAAACTCTAAGTTTATACTCATAAGGGTGGTGTTTGCTTTTCTCTCTGGAGATAAGTGTATATGATTTAGCCAAACTTAATAAATTTATACTTTACATGTTTAAGCCAAAAGAATAAAATAGTTTCAATATGGATGGCCAAACAATCTTTAATTGTCTATAAATGTGTTCGTTCTTCACTCAAGTTATCCATCACCGGAGAAACCCTTGATGCTTAAGAAAATTATAGTTATTTGGTTAAGTGCAACTTTTCATTTATGTAAAGATTTGTATATAATTTAGTATATGTGAACTAGAAGCCCTTGATGCTTAACAAATGATCAATCAACACTGGATGATCTTCTCCAGATGTCCTCAAGCTCTCGTCCAACTACAATGGAGATATGGTCCTTGTGCTCGATGAAATTGACACGAGCACGGGGGATTTTCGACTTAAACTTGTGTTGAGATGTAGGGAAAAGAATCCCACATCGATAACACGCAATCAAGTGAACCTACCATATAAGCATCCGAGCTACTCCTCCTATTGTCAATTGGTTTTAGGATGGAACTCGTGTGCTTGTATGTGTGGTTCATCGGACATGTGTCCTCCGAGTCATTTGGTCCCGGGACGGATATAAGAAAAAGTAACATGGTATGAGAGCAGGTCCGATCCGGGTCCGGTTTCCTGACTTCGAGAAAAGGAAAAAATATGTCAAGTATTAACTAGTTCAGGTAGTTAACACTTGAGGAATAAGTTGTTCCTCTTGGCCATGAAATAAGGTGACATCACATTTCAAGTCATCCCTTACCGTGTCCAAGTACCGCCGATGATGTTGTGTAGAGTGTGCCATGAAGCATTGTGTGTTGCACCAAAATCCTTCTAGAAGATATTGCTTCATCCTGGAAGAATGATATTACTTCAGTAATGGGTTACTTATTTCTTTTAAATAAAAGCTAGAAACCAGAGCTAACCTGTTTCTACCGAGTTGCAACAACAAAAATTCCCACAGGCGGTGGTTGATAGCATGTATTATAGTCTATATTTTGGGATTGGTTTAGACGTTTTACCTTCATAAATCTGCATGTATGGATGTATATTCTTTGATTATATTGTTGTTTTGTCTACCTTTGTGGGAATCGAGGTCTACACCTAGTTTCGTTGTAATTGTAGGGAAAATGGCACGTTTTGGACCGAAATGGAGCTAAGGAAGCTAAGGAGTCATTGGAGCTACATTTTGGAGCTTTGAGGAGTTATAAGAAGATCCCAGGAAGCATAGAAATGATTTAGAAGATTTATTTTGGACCAGATTCGAGATGATTTACATTCAGCTGAGACTCACCTCAGTCAGCTACAGTACCACCTCGACCGAGGTGAACTTGAGGAGTGTCCCGACCGAGGCGAACACCCTGCCACCGGCGAGATCTTTATTTTTGGCTGAGATCTTCTATTTTTGGAAGGATAATATCATATATTTTTGGCCGGATTTTTGGAAAGAAGATAATATTTTTGGCTGATATATTTTGAGAGATATGGATATATTTTCTAAGAAATTATCTTTTTAAGATATTTTATCTTTAGAAGATAATTCTCCTATATATATGGATTGATTTTCTACAATTCAGCCATGCTTGGAGCATCCTTGAATTTTCTGGAGTTTTGAAGGAAGTTTGAAGGTTGAAGTTCAGGGAAGGAAGGAATCATAGTTGAAGTTGGCTTTTGAAGGAGTTTGTAAGATCTTCTTAGATTGGCTTTGGTTTTGTTGTCTTTTCTGATTTGTGATTGAGTAACGCTGATTTGTTGTTTGATTCATTCAGTTATTGAGACTTTTGTGTTAATGTTTCCTTGTTTGAATATTGATTCCTTTCTTATAAATTTGATTATCGTTATCATGATGATTGTTGGATAAGTTCTTTATGCGATCATAGGGTGATTGGCTAAAATTTGTGGAAAAGATGATGATAGAATGATCTTAATCCCAACAGGACCCTGAAAGCTCGAGTCTTTACCTTAACCGACGAACACCTCGGTCAGTCATTGAACATCTCGGCCGGGATGGAATTTAACTGAGCGAGGTGAACCTTTCCGGAACCTTATCTGATTTAAGAGTTTAAGTTTGCTAAATCCTATACTTGTTATACCTTTCCTGGTTCAACGCAAGCTTAGGATGAGACTTACCCGGTAATTCCTTTGTTTGTTTACCCAAGATCATGAGTGTAGGTAATAAAGGTTTAACCTTTATTGGGGTTTGAGCGTGTAATATCCGGAATTTTTATTCCGTTTATTTCCGTAACAAACTGGATTTCGATCAGTTGATCCATATCCGTCTACTTAGTTAGACACATTATTTCAAAAATTTATCATTTTATGTAGCTTCCCTTCACATAAAATGATAAGATCTTTATAGAATTTATCATTTTATGTAGCTTCCCTTCACATAAAATGATAGGATCTTTATAAAATTTATCATTTTATGTAGCTTCCCTTCACATAAAATGATAGGATCTTTATAACAAATCCTAAACTATAACATGATCAAGACAAGTCTGTGACGAAGCTGTGACAAGGCCAGACAAGTCTGTAACGAAGCTGTGACAAGGCCAGACAATCTGTGACGAAGCTGTGACAAGGCCAGACAAGGCTGTGACAAATCTGTGACAAGCCCAGACAAGCTGTTGACGGCCCAGTCCGTGACCTTCTGCCATCGTGCCCAGCGCCCAGCAGCGCCAGCCCAGCGTGCACAGCCTTCTAGCAGCTCAGTAACGTGCCCAGTGTCCAGCCCAGCTCGCGCAGCCCAGGGAGGAGCCTGCTGTCTACCTCTGGCAGCCCAGGAAACTTGCCAATCTCCTTGTGGACTGGCCCAGTAATGCAGCAACTCACCACCTCTCTTCAGCCCAGCTACATGAGAAGACAGACGCAACCGTTACACGACGTTACATCCCTCTGCACACGATCTGAACTTTCCTTCCCCACCGATCTCTTTCCTTATTCAGACGGATTCTTCGCAACAGCTGCTCACGATCTCCTTCCTTCAGCAAATATTTGCCGCTCGGTCTTCCAACTCTCGTCCCGTCAAACTTCATAACCTACGGCCTGCTCTCTACCCTCCTGACAGAACCGAGGAAGCCACCAAGAGATTGCCGGCACGAGTTCGCAACCAGGTTTGCAACAGCCTTTTATCCTTCACCTCTGTCATCACGATTTAACCGACTCCTCTTGACTGTTTGTGCGCGAGCAGGAGGACGGAACACTCTCTTCTACCACGTTCATTCGACTACGTTTGTGTAGGAGCCTCAGACAAGTCGTTGCTTGCTGTACGAAGGTGAGTACATCACAGATCCTGGACACTCCTCTTTTGCAGTCGCCTCCCTCCTGCTTGTCTCACTTCGTCCCATCTATCCTCGTGTTAGGGAGAACATACAAGCCTTCTTCGAAACCGAGAGAAGACACCTCTGAACCGTCAAACTGAAGAAGGTAAATTCTCCTCTCTCCCACAGCTTGATCCTATGTGCTCTAGGTGTAAACAGTTACGTTTTGTACAAAGATCTGCATAGGTTTAAGGTTGTTGTGATGTTGTTGGGAGAGGGGGTTTGAGCCTGAGAAGTGAAGGTAAGGGCTGAGCCTTGTGAGGTCCTCTTAGAGAGTCAAACTTATGATCTTTGGATAACAATAAAGATAGAAACAAGGGTTGTTGTTGTATACATTCATTTCCTTCAGTTTTGAAGTGAGGAACTGCCTAGCTTGTAGACCAATGTTAAAGAGTTCGGATGATGATCCACCGTTGAAATTTTAATAGGTAATAGGTGGATGTATGTAGTTTATTGTATTAAAATTTGAGAAGAAATGAACGGTCGGATTAGAAATTATAAGCTTCCAAAGTAGGGTAGTTAAGCAGTTTTTGCAAACAATGAAATATTGGCTAAGTATGAGAAATGTAAGTGTGTAACCAACTTTGAGAATTTTTATAGAAATAATGGATGAACAGTTTTGTGAAATTCTTGCTCCTAAGGATAGATGGAACATCATAGATGATCTAGAGAATTATTTCGGAATTTTTATAAGCTTCTACGAATTTTATATTTGAAACCGAAGTTGGACCTTTACGATCTTTCGGAAAATAGGAAAATTAAGAAAAGTGACAGTTTGTAACCAACTAAACTTTAGGACTTAGAATATGACTTTATAGTATCAAATAAGAGTTTAGACAAGAATTTTAGAAATTTTAGGAGTTTCGGAACCAAGGGTAAAATAGTCTTTTTACCATAAATTAGTATTGTAATTAGTTCTGTCCTATTACGACCTTCTATATTAGAAGTCTTAGACTTCTAATTACTTTGGAGTGTGCTAATGCACTTATCCCCTTTGACAGGCAACTGAGTTGCTACTGTTACCGAGCGAGTTTGGTTTACAAAGAATCGAGATTTATAACAAGTAAATCCTTTGGGCTTACTTAGCTGACTTCTGAATATGAGCATGAATGATGATAGTGGTGTGTGATTGAGATGTTTAGAGTTATAGGTTGTGATAGATATTTACCGACCTATACTTGGCCTAAGAGTAACGGGCGGTGGCATTCTGCTCAGTTAGCTTGAGGGCGCTGAGGGTTTCTTTAGGGACTAGTCCACACTCGGTTTGTAGTGATGCTACCGGCGGAGGTAAGCTAGACCTACACCCAGTTGGATAAGGAACGGAGGCGAGAACTCTTAAGAGTTCTCGTGCCACAACTGTAAAATTGAATAAGATGAATCACCTAAGTAATAGATAATAAACGGTTGTTTGCCAGCATGATGTTTGTTTATATTATTCTGCGTGTGTTTGTGCTGTTATTATTCTACTTATATTTGGATAGTTAGCTAACAATTGTTATGTTGTGTAGACGTACCACAGGTTAGAGCAGATGCCGAGTGATCCGGATGGTAGTGGTCAGCCGGGGTGTCGTACTTTTAGGACGTGTTGCAGTTTCTTTATTTGTGGGATTTCCAGTTAGACCTTGGTTCTTTTCTTTATATCCGTACTTTGTTATCTTATGTTTCCGGCTGTTGGTTGTTCTGGTCCCATTCATACATTGTTAAGACTTAATTTATGATTTCCGGTTTTTCCTTATCTGTGCCTTGTTGTAAGATCTTGTTAAGTTGTTGTCAAACTAAGGTCGGGACCCACTGTGCGGTCCTAACCAGTAACTCCCCAAGTTGTAAAATTTGGGGTGTTACAGAACGTGCCTTCATCCCATCTTTGTGAGTTAGCCTGAGACTTACCCGGTAAAGGTTGACTCTATTCCCTTGGGTGTTGTGTTGGTTTGAGATTATAGTTCCTTTCCTTAGTACATTGAGACTTACCTAGTAATGCTATTTTGTAATGCTACATGTTAAATTATTAAGTTGTAACAGTTTGAATGCATCGCTAGTCTCTTGTTGTTAATATTGTTGGTTTTTTCATTTTTACAGAATTAGTAATACACCAATCTCTTGTTGATATTAAAAATGTATGATGTGTTGTATGATGTTTTATGAGGAAAGTTTGTCCTCTTATTTCTATAATGTTGAGAAGGTATCTAGCTTTGCGTGTACCCTGTTGATGTTGCTTGTTGGGGTTGCATGTACCTTGTTGGTGCTGCTTGAAGGGAATCCTTCTTTCTTTGCAGGAGCTGCTTATTTCTAAATTACCTCGAATCATGCTAAGTGCTCAAGAATGTTAAAGCATCGAAAAACATCATTTTTCATATTTCAACCTAACTCATTGAACAATAATTCGCAATAACAGTGTAGCCAGATAGTTGACATAAACATGATATCATTATTTGATAATTTAAACTTTCATGCTTGGAGAATAAAAGTTAGTTGCGATCATACATTAACAAAAGAAAATACAAAACGATGAAGAAAAATCCTCAATAATAGTAGACAAAGTAGCATATGGACTTTCAAACATTTGACATCTTAAGACATATAAGAACAAGCTTTTAGCAACCATAACTTCAATTCTCTTCTACAAGCTTTTAGCAAATATGATTTCAATTCTTTTCTAGACGAAGACTAGTGCACACCAATTTTCAACATTGATGTCCAACTTCTTGTTGCGGTATTTTCTCCACAAGGGTTTTCCTGTATTTTTTGTATATTCTAACATTATCATTTTTATTTTTCAAGTTTGCCAAAATAAAATTTCATAGATACGATGAACTTTAGTTTGATGGACGACTACCCAAAACACGATTCTGGAACCAATCATTCGGAATGGTAACTTGTCATGTGGTAGGATCACGTTCAACACCCAATGCTTCAATCAATGACCTTCATCCTTTGAAGTCTTTTTTCAACAACATTAACTTGTTTTTTAACATAGAGGTAGATAATTCCCTTCCAGTCCTAATATAAAACTGAGTTGTAACTTCTGACCAATCATAAGAACCATAACAAAAATCTTGATTTTATTCAATTGTGCACATATTTCCAGCAACACAACAAACACTTCGCCATTCCACTAAAAGTGCCGCTCTCCCACCATTTCTAGGCATGATTTCATAAAAACAAAAAGAAATCTATTATAAGGGTGAATTTGTCACTGCAAATATGGCATAATATATCGTATACAAATGTAGAAACCCGATAAAAGTAACCTAAAGAAGTATAAGTGAAGAAGTTTGCTGACCTTTTAGTCTTGAGTTCAATGGGTCTTTTTGAAGGTGAGAACTATATGATCTAGAATAATGATATTGATTGTTGAAGTTGCCCTATTTATTGAGTTTTAGTTTAGTTATTTGGCATGTCATTGAGTACAATTTTGAACCGAATTGTTCAGCATGTGACCTACCTTTGTGGAAGTAAATGGGTAGCAATTTAGTTCAAATCAAAGTTATCAAGGTCACAACTGTCAATGAGTTAAATTTAGAGCCAAAACGAGTAAAAGTTGGAGCAAAAAACAAAATCAGCAAGTAAAAGAGAGCAGTGTTGTTAATTCCCAACAAGGATAAGAGAATATGGATAAAGAGAGCTATTGTAATTCACGATTGAGGTGAATCAACAAGCAATTAATTTTGTGACAACAGTTGTAGTTCACGATTGAGTATGTATACCAGCTCAGATTAGAGCAATGCATTTCATTTTCATGGAGCTAAAGCTGAGGTTACAACCCGAGACTTGATGACATATATAGTAGTGCAGTTCAGCTCCAACAAAGATAAGGTGACGGAGAAGGCTAGGTACTAGGTGACAAAATGCTGAATATTTCTTAGATTGCACATATAACACTTACAGCAAAAGGTAAGAGCATGTTGAATATTTCATATTGGAATCCAATTGAGATTTTTGCTACAGTTGTTACTTGAGCATGTAGATGATACTATGTTTATCAATGCTTCTAGGAGTAGATGAAATAAACCCTTTTATTCAGCTGTTCGTACCCTTAATTCCTATCATCAAACATGACCTATGAATTAATCATTTTGCATGACAGTTCGGGAAAAGAAACAACTAGCTACATCATATTAGAAGGCTAAGACAAGATTAATTGTGGAATTCATTATGTGGTGATGAAAAAGGATCCAATGGTCATGACAAAGATTCATAGACTTGGTTTTGACACAAGAAAGTTCAGTTTTGTATGTTATTTACTGCATTTTCTAAACAAACAAAATGAATGAAGAATAAGATAGGATATGAGTTCTATTTGCAACCAATTATATTCAAAATTCAATAGAGTCATTCATAATGCCACCCTATTTGTCACCTTATCTAAAGTTTGTCAACAATAGTGCAACCATGGCGGCGGTTGCCTTCGGTTGCTAAACAAGTAATCCACGAGAGTATAAAATATTTCCCATGACTAGGAAAAAAACATTAAACAAATTCGACAAATCAACTCAAAAAAACATAAATAGAAGCTTTAGAATCCATAACAAAATTACAAAAATTCCCATTTATAAAAAAATATACATCCGTTGATGTGACCATAATACCACACAATAGAGTTATTTACAAATTGCCAAGGTAGCATAAAAAAAACAATAACCCAAAACATGACTTATGATAAGAAAGACCTATTATTTCATAATTTGAGAGCAATTTCATCTCTAAGTTAATCCATCCCATCAATAGACGCATCATCACCTTCTTCGCGATTACCAAAGTTAACAAGACGTTCGTAATCTTTATTATCTTTGTGCGTAAGACAAAAATTATGAAGATCGAAACAAGATAGAATGATATCGACTTGAGTATCAACTTAGTAGCTTGGGATGACCATGAGTATCTTCCACCTTTTCTTCAAAACACCGAACTCACGTTCAATATGGCTTCGGATACCGGAACGAACGTGGTTGAAACCCTCTTTGGTGTTCTTTGGGGATACTCTTTCAAATTGTCACTGGTGATATTTTACTTTTGAATACGGAATCATATACCCTTGTTTGTCCGGGTAGCCTTTGTCCACCAAATAATATTTACCTAACTGAACCAAAAGTTTAATTTAAAAAGATATGCAATTATTTTATGGAAATTTATTTGCTAATCAACACTAACTTGGTGATGGATGAGAGAAATTGAAGCCCTTTGTCCTAAGCGCGTGATCGAATACACGGGCATCAAGAGCACTACCCTCCCAGCCAACGGAAATGAAAGTGAAGTACATGGCAAGGTCACACGCCGCCATAACATTAAACGTGCAAGTGCCCTTCCTTCCTCGATTTGGAAATTGTTGTTTTGCAAGGATCTTTGCATCAATATGTGTTCCATCTATGCAACAAATGCATTCCTACAATGACATAAAATAACAACTATAAGTTAATCAATGCTACTAGAATGAATCAACCGACACATTATCGATTGAAGAAACAATGTACCTCAAAAAATGGTACTTTTCCTTTTGTAGGATATGAGTTTGAATTTTTGAAAATGTTGGGTCTCTTGGTTTGTAGTAGTTCGTGTGCAAGTTATGTGAACCCTCGTGATCGTCATGTGATGACCTCTAGAACCTCGTGGATGCTTCGACTAACCTTTTTTCCGGATATTTGAAATCTCTCACAAACATCCCGGCTAGATATCCCGAAGGCCAAGGTATACAAGAATATGCCAAAATTCTCCAAAATTGACATATCTCTTCTAGCCTTCAAGCCATTATTTGTTTCTAGCACATCACACAACCTTTGTAGTACATGTGGCTCCATTCAAAAAGCTCTAATGCACCTAAGGCTAGTTTTTGCTTCCATAACTTGTCGGATACATTTATATCCCTAAGTTAAGAATCATAGCACGGAACCTTGTGTATATTCTTGAAGTAGTAGCCAAACAGTAATGAAGAGTTCGACTTGAGCCACATGTGCACCATCAGATTAGCCTTTTTCAGTTTTCTTACCCTTGGAGTTTATTCTCGAACCATTTGTACAATTTATGCCTTTGAAATAAAACTACAAGCCTATAAATAATTAAGGGAAATCATCAGGCTTACAAGCTTGTAAGATCAACCACATGTATGTCACAAATTCAACATGTGAATATAACACACATGTTTAACAAGCAACATTTAATCATTTAAATGAAATAACATTCAACAAACAAAACAATATTTTCAAGATTAACCCGTACATATTTAATATATACCGGTTCTAGGGAAGAAAATGCAATTCAACATGAAACTAAAATTATCTTCATAGATTATCATAACACACATAAACCGAAACATAGAAAACTCAATATTAGTCCTCAGCTTCACCCTTTCATGGCTTTGAACCCTTTGCTTTAGCATACATATATTGCAACCATGCCAATCTCCTAGTTGTGTTTGATACTGAGAAAAAGATGTATGCATTGCTCCTTCATCATCTCAAAAATAGCAAAACACCACAAGATAAGTCTAGCTCCAATAAGTTGCTTTACCTTAATTTGTGTATTCCGCCATGTTTCGTCTGCGATAATTCGACCCTTAATGGGATCCCATCATATGCCAGTCTCGCATTGTCTTAACTCTTTCCAATATCATCACGATTTTTTCATATGGTCAATTTTGTTTTTCAGTTTTCTAGGAGGAAATTTGTTACCAATTTTGACCTCTAACTCAACATCAATATCAGCACAAATAAATGGTTGGTCTACACCATGAGTTTTATGACATTGAAGGCATACTTTGAGTAACGTCTTTGTTGCTTCGTCATTTCAAATATATGGTTTACCTCGAACCTTACTAGTCACTTATAGATTCACCAACAACCAATATATTTATCAATTACAAATATGTGTGTCAATGTATGTTTCACACTGTAGATTCATATGAATCATTTAAGGTACACATTGATCATCAAATTAAAATTTATACCAAAACAGTCCAACATTGAAAATCATCAAACGATTTACACACAACTGAACCCTAAACCGAATATAAACTCTAATATGTGAACTATCATTTCAATCGGCAATGATATCTAGTTGTTAAACTAAAATGCATATAAAAAAACTTATTCAAATTCACGTGAATCATGGTTCATTTACAAGAACGAAATGCAGTCTTTCGTACATCTCATATGTAACTCTAATTTAATACTAAACTTGAAATAGAATCAAGAAAACAAAAAAGATGGTGTACATACCTGTAATTGTGTTACTACCCATCTTTGGAAGATTGGAATCGAGCAAACAACGAAGCAATAAATGTATGAATGAGAGAAGTGGTTGTACGAATGAGAGAAGTCGACGAACGGTTGCAAGTAGGCTTCCTCCAACAACGCTTCTGAAATTGATGAAGTTTGTGAACACTATCGTGGAAATGAATGAGAAAGGACTAGTTAAACTCACGTGATCATTTTTGTTCAGGTTTTTATCTTCTTTATTTTCTAGGTTTTTATTTTTCTTTCTTTACTTTTAGTGAAGTAATTTTTGGAAGTCCCTAATTTAGTTTTGAGAAATTTCGGATGGTACCCTCGTGGTTTGGGGTATTCCGGATTTTGCCCAACAATTTTTTCAAGTTCGGATGGTACCCTTAAATTTATTTTGTTTTCCGGATTTTGCCCAAATTCATTACACTTTTTTAAATTCCATTAAAAACATACAAAACAAAATAAAATAAAATTAAAAAACAAATTAAAATAGAAAGAATAATTTATTTATTTTAAAAATAAAGTAAAACAGTAACTTTATTAAGAAAAAAAAATTTTATATTAATTTAAAAATAAATAAATTAGATAATTTTGTAAAATTTCAAAAAAAATCAGTGTTTTATTTATTTTAAAAATAAATAAATTGGATTAGAATTTTTTTTAACAAAATCTAAAAACATAAGTGTTATACTTTATTTAAAAAATAAACAAAATAAGGAATTTTTTAAAAAATTTAAAAAAATTACTGTTTTAATTTATTATTAAAATAAATAAATAATTTTTCTATTTTATTTATTTCCCAAAACTAAAAGAAAGAAAATAAAGTAATATTAAAAAATAAGAAAACTGATTATTTATTTTAATAATAAGTTAAAACGGTGATTTTCTTAAAATTTTTAAAAGAATCCTTATTTTATTTATTTTTAAAATAAAGTATAACACTTATGTTTTTAGATTTTGTTAAAAAATGCTAACCCAATTTATTTATTTTTAAAATCAAATAAAACACTAGTTTTTTTGAACTTTTTAAAAATTATCTAATTAATTTATTTTTAAATTAATATAAAACATTTTTTTAAAAAGTTAATGTTTTAATCTATATATATTACTAAAACAGCACCCATTTTGTCCATATGTTAACCTCTAAGGCCCGTCCACGTCAGCATTTTTTCAATTTATTTACAGATTTGTCATAACGTATTTACAGATTTGCCATTAATAATTTTATAAGGAAATTTTTTATTACAATTTGTAAACAGTCATCATGCCACGTCAATTTATTAAAATAAATAATTAAAAAAAAAAATTAAATCTACTTATCTACAGATCAAAATTAACAAACTGATCTATTATAACTGGATTTGTTGAAAAAATCTAACGCAAATCTTCTAACAAGATTTGACACATTTGTTAAATTTAAAACTAAATTAAATTTTGCTCCTTTATCTTTATATAAGTAAAAGTGATAATATATCAAGATATAAATATAATACTCGAATAATATATTTGTAATAGAATTTTAATTATGTTCTTTTATTTATTCAAATGTATGATGTATGAAGGTGAAAATTTTATTTAGGCAGTCCCGCACAAGGTGCGGGCACTAAACTAGTTTAGTTTTAAATAAATAATCATTCTTTTTATTTTAATTTTTTTTAGTTTTAGTTTATTTTCTTTTGTATGTTTTGAAAAGATTTTAAAAAAATTTAATGAATTTGGGCAAAATTCGAAAAATAATATAAACTTAAGGGTACCATTCGAACTTGAAAAAACTGTTGGGCAAAATTCGGAATACCCCAAACCACGAGGGTACCATCCGGAATTTCCCTTTAGTTTTTATTTAAAAAATTAAAAATTAAAAATTTTTTATATTGTTCATTAGTGAATTTTGCTTGATTTTTTTTTATTATATTTCTATAACAATAAATATAACTATAAAGCAAGATATTTATCAAAAAATTAAATTCAAAACTAACAAATTAAGTAAAATTACTTATAAATAAAATTTGATAGTTGCATTTAAATTGTTCAAAAAAAATAATTTATTACATAACTCTTGGAACGTAACAAAAAAAATAAAGGTAATTGTAATGTGTTGTTTATTTAGTTAAATTTATTTAAATCAATGATAAATGAAAGGACGTTCGTTTAGTAATTTTACGTCATCTTTCATAAGCTTCGTTTTCCCAAACATCAATTAAACTTGTAAAAAGATATCGGTTCGTCAATCAACTACTCATTCAACTTCAGTTACCAATAAGCTCCAGCTCTACATCCAGCTCCAATAATATACCATTTCACAAACGGACCCTTAGACATTCTCATTCCTGTCACCCGAACCAATTCCTATGTATATACATAATCTTCTCATTAACTTTTGAAGAAAAATATTTTGTAACAAGTTGAGAGTAGCTAACTTTATGGTTTTAGAAGGCAGGGACACATCCAACATAATTTTCAAAGGGAAGTGCATTATTGGGTGGCAATTCAAAGGCCAATTGTACGTACCAATAATTGTGTTCCTCATCCCCTTATCTACCCAACCCAAGCTTGATTTTAATCCCGCTGCTTTCATCAACACGACCATCTTCTTCTTATACATATAAACCCATAACTAAAAAGAGAGAAATTATAATACACGCAACATTAAAAATAAGTGAAAACACAAGTCAGAAAGTCATACCAAAATGTATAGATAGATATTTAATATTTGAAGCAACATTAACATTATGGCAATGCATATAGCACAAAGTACAAGAAAGTGGCCAATATAATTGACTTAAAAACACTACACTAGTTGCTTCTGATGCACAGTTTATCTGTCCTTCTCCTTCGCTTCAAGCAAGCCACACACTGCCAGGCCCCCCTCTACCTTACATCTTTACACCCTTTCTATACATGATCACATAAAGGTAACATGAACCTACAAAAGCTGATTCTCATAGGAGCAGGAGCACTCGTGCTCCCAACACCTCTTTAGGAAGACCGAAAAACTAGGCGGTAACTAAGCTTCACTCATTTAGAAAGTGAACGAGAATTGGCTAAAAAAAATCCTATAGTGTGTAAATATTGATTAGGATTTATATGGGCCAACCTATTTGGACTCGCCTAAAAAAGAGTTGAGATCAAAGTTGTTCACTTAGACAAGTAGAGTAAAAACGCGTATAAAGTTGATTCAAATTTAGGCTGACTCGATTCTAATCGAAAAGGATATGTTAAAGATCGGTATTTTCGGCTTGGATAACAAGCCTACACATTATTGAAGCAGTCTAAGGAATGTGATTAACAACATTCCTAAAAGATGGAGATAATCATCAAAGGATGTCAATATTGATCGTTTCTTCAGAAAAATCAATAGGGAAGTCATCTGTAAGGATACCAATACTTGTCCAAGTATAATGAATGCAATTGATCGTAAATATTATTACTTACATATTGAGTCCTAATGGAGTTAGCTGTAGGAGAGTACGATACGCCACTTGAAGAATGATATGTGTAGACAAGAGGTTGAATGCCGAGCTACTTTTTGTTGCTCATTTGAGGTGCCACGGGTGAGCATTAAATACTAGTCTTTGTGAGTAATAAAAGAATGAAAGAGCCCATCTCTTGGCTGAACACTCATCAGAAAATGTGTCAGATTAAAGAAAAAACTCAAAAAAGTATGTTGTCACATGGAGACGCACTTGTCCATCAAGAACCCAATAGAGAATCCCCTATTAATATTATCACAGACTGTGTGATCAAGTTCGGTTCATTCAAATCTGAAGACGCAATTGAAATAGTTGATTATGAAGGATATAGGGTTTGTATATGCATGTAAAAATGATTAGTTCTTTCGATCGGATTCAAAGTGCATGTCCAGAGTATAAGACGGTTTTGAATCCACATAAAAAGAGTAAAAAATTGAAACCTGGAAAAGGAATTTGTCAAAATGCATAACCCAAGTGCCAAGACTGAAAAAAAAAATTGGATTGAGTAAAACCTTGAAGGAGGAGGAGGAGAAGAAGATAAGGGTTTGAGGAAATATGAGAGAAGAAGAAGAAATGAAAAGAGAAAAATGGTAATGATGAAACCTATAAGCGAAATCTGGAAACAAGGGTTTGGGGTTTGGGGGAGTCAAAATTCATCATCATTACCCCAATCTGCTTCTGTCTCCATTCCTTTTTCCAACAAAAACAAATTCAACCATACATCTCATTCTCTACACACAAACAAACAAAATTTAGAGAAACCCTTGTTCTTCAAACTAAAAATTGAAAAACCAGTAAGCACGGTGTGGAGACGAAAGATGCATTCGGGTAATTCACTAGTATACTTACAGAGAGAGATCGAGAATGATTGATTGGTTAGTGGGAAGCAAATCAATTGGGGGGAATGAAGCCTGGTCCGAGGTCATCATCAAACAATCCGATCCAATCCCTAACCCCGATGGATCCAATTGAGATGGATCCGGGACAGGAAGTTGAGATTGAGATCGAACAAGGATGTATTGTTAGGATGGTGGCATCGTGCCAGACGACATTCACCTCAAATTGGATTAATGCTTCAATTAGATCTGTCAAGTGATTGTGTTATGAGAGAGAGGGAGAGGGAGAGGGATTGCGTTGGAGTTAGGAGTGAAAAAAGAGGAAGGAGAGGAGAGGGCGATGAGAATGAAAGCAGTTGAATATTGGAAAAGCATTAAAAAGTTATGGCCTTTAGCCGCGCCTCCACCGCATAAACTCTTATAATTCACAAACCACAAAATCATCCCTCAGCCCACTCCTGCCTTTGCTTAGGGGATGGAATCAAAACCGATTTAAGGAGGAAGATAAAATAACAATGCTTTATTTCATTTTCTGCAAGTTTTAATTTCACAATATTAGGGTAATGTCATTATACTTACCCACAAATCAAACCTATTTGATCCAATAAATTTTTTGAAAAATATAATCTCTCCTTCTACGAAAAAGTATGAACGATGAACGACATTTAAAATCTATAAAAATTATCACTAACAAATTTAGGATGATAGGCAAGATTATTTCTAAAGGACCTTCAAAATCTAGTAAGTTTCCTCCAATTCAACATTTACCCTATGTCACTAGGACCTCTCCTTGAGAGTGCAACATCATTGTGCACTCCTACTTTTGTAATGATTTTTGAATTTCATTTATAAAATATGGTAATTCGGCCTAAATTTTTTTTTTTTTGAATGAGATATAAGTCGTAACTTCTACATCCTGTAAATAATAAAAAAAATTACATTTAAAGTTAAGGCCATAAAGAGTAAGATGTAAGTCATAAGGCTCATAAATCAATTAAATTCTAAATCTAGTTACTTTTTTTCTCCGACTTCTCAAAATAAGGAGTTTTGACTTCTTCGTAATCATAATCAAGTTGTTCAACTACAAGTCTTGTAAGCGTTCACCCATTTATGCTCTCATCCACACCATTCATCATCGTTCTTCATCGAATTTTAGAGTTTTTAGCCTTGTGCTTCATCTATTTTTTTTGTTTGTAGATTGCATAGCATAAATCTGTAAACTATGGGCATAACTCATAAGTAGGATTAGTCACATCCCAACACGACTAAATAGGACATGGCCGGATTTAATCTAAAAACTTCAATGTCAGTCTTGATTTTATCTCATTTATTATAGTTGAGATGGGATGTGTGATGACCTTAATGTCGCCTCATCCCAAGATTAATCATAATGATAACAAGTAGGCTGGTTAGATAGGCTTCGTTTTGTTTTATCAAAAGGGTAAGGGATTAGGTATGGTCGCCATCAGTTAGATGACCATCCTATGGCGTCCTTATGAACGAGAACTTTGACCTCTAATGGAACCTCTCCTCCAGCAGCAGGAATGTCATGGCCTAACGTTGCGAGTCTGTCAGCAACACCGTTGACTTCCCTGAAAATATGATTTATCTGAACCTGATTAAAATTCGTTAGGATAATTGAAATGTCCACTTGGAATGTCCATTTCCCATGGAGGTTTCCAAATACTTTTAGAGAATATTAAGCTACTAAGGTAACTTATTTTTTTAGAATACAAATAAGGCCCCAAATATTTTACTGTTTTTAAGAAAAGATAAATTTGTAATTAAGGAAATCTTTAATAGGCAGTTACCAACTTAATGGAAGATATTTATTTGGAAAAATATCTTAAGCATAAAAATAGTTAACCATATGAATAAAAAGGAAATAGTTAAAAACAGTATAAAAGAAAAGATAAATTTATTGCTTAAAATAAAAGGATTAGTAGCATATTAATCGGCACGTAAGATAATAATTATGAAAAGTTAATATTTATTAATTGTTTAAGATACAAAAAAAAACAAAAAGGAAACCGTTGAATAAAAAATGGTAACTGCTATCGGATACGGAATCCATTTGCAACGCTTAGTCTGCGCTTTTTTCGCAAACAAAATTCGAACAGAAAAGAATGGGGTCCATTCCATCGTTCGTCTTCCAAAAACCAAAAACGTGGTCTACAACTGCCATCTTCATCTTCAACATCCACAGGCAAACTGCGCAGTCAACAATCGACTTAAATAGGTATTTTCAGTTTTCAACTATAACTATTATCGTCTCTGATTATCGGTTTGTCGCATATCAATTGTAGAAGCGAGTTTGATTTCTTCGCCCCTTTCTCTCGAATCTATGAAGATAACAACAATAGGAATCAATTGAACTCTACTTTGAGTTTGGTTGAACAATTTTATCAATAATAATCATTCGACCTAAATGTGTATTAAAACCCCTATTTTTCGATAGATTTTTAACCAGATAACATAAAAAAGTTCACCCTTTGAATGTTCAATCATATTTGGTAACAATTACCTTATTTATTTTCTAGTTAAGGAAGTCTTGAAAACCTAGGAAACAGTAAACTGAATGAATAATGTTCGAATGTAGTTGCATGTCAATTTGTATGTATTTGTTGATATTGTTGTTTCGGTAACAGTAGAAATTGTAAAGGATTAACGCTATATGTATCAAATTTATGGGTTTGTGTACATTTGGTAAATGATCCAAATAGCATATGTACAGACATATAGTTATGTACATAAGTCCTGACTTCATTCTTCCTTTCCTTGCGTGGTTGGGTGGCGAGTGTAGAGGTGGCTTCAATTCCAACCTAGGCGAGGCAAACGTCTCAAGCGAACAGCAACGACTTGATGTCTTCTATGGCGTGGTTGTTTGGCTCGCCGGCTCAATCCACGCACAGATCCAAAGCAACAGAAGGCGGCAACGAAGGCGGAGTCGACAACGATTCTATGGCGGTGCCGATTGCTACGGACTTGAATAGATCTGAACAAATTTTTTTAATTGGTCTTGTGTAAAGGACGGTCTTGTGTAAATGACGGTCTTGTGTAAATGACGGACTTGTGTAACCAAATCTTGTGTAAATGACGAACTTATATAACCAAACCATGTGTAAATGACGGACTTGTGTAACCAAACCTTGTGTAAACGACGGACTTATGTAAGCAAATCATGTGTAAATGACGGACTTGTGTAACCAAACCTTGCGTAAATGATAGACTTGTGTAATCAAATCTTTTGTAAATGACAGACTTGTGTACATGACATAAACAAACGGAACTTGTGTTAATTGAAAAACGACCGATTGTGATAATTACATAAATTAACATAACAAATGAAATTGCGTAATTGAAATTGTGTATGAATATTGTGTAATTGAAATTATGTATTAATGTTGTGTAATTGAAATTAATATTGTGTATCATCAAAATAATACACAAAGTTTAATGAAAGAATTTGGCCAAATAGACATTTTTTTGTTTTGTTTTAGTAAGTGTACCCCTTTAATTTTTACCACTTTCATTAATATTAGGTAAAAGTAATTAACCCCTCTATTTAAAAAAAAAGAAACGTAAATAAATATGGTGAGTTTGTTAGTTGTTCCGTAAAAGTTGTGAATTCTGTTTTGTTTTCTTCTGTTTTGTTTTGGCTTTTTATTTTTATTTTTTTATTTTAATTTTATTTTCTAGTATGAATTTCTAACCAGAATTTACATACCAAAATTTTCACACCAGAATTTACATGCCGGAATTTACATATCATCTGATTATGATTACCCATATAATCAGAATCTTCAACAACAAAATACTATGTTCTTAGTGACAGTTTACACAGCTTAGAAACTTCTATTGCTTTCACTTTGATCTTCATTTTTATACCGGAACACCACACGATCAAAATCTTCTATTGCTATTCTTGTAAGCCGCCCATCGCAATTGATTGTGTCGGAGCCGCTAACACCTTTGGCCCCGTGATCGGATACTAAATGGTGAAACCACTATGTTTTGGATGGATCCATGGTGTTTTAATCACCCACTGCTCAAGGATATTACGACTTCCATTTTGGGCTTTCCATGACTGGTAACATCCGAGACTTTTGGCTTGGCCTAGAATTTCCATCCTTCTGCCTATGGAGTCTACTTGATGACTTCGGCTTTCAACTACCTTCTTTCTTCATCTTAACTAGACACTTATACCGCTCAAATCTAAAAACATAATGAATTAAAGCTCTTACTCCAATTCAAGATCAATCTCCCGTGCTTCGTGATCAGATGTCGTGCAGGGTCCTTCAACCGGCTCAACATGCCAGTCACCGGCCCAAAGAAATATAAAACGAAAGCCTTGCAACCAATAGATCTACATATCTAGATCTAGATCGACAAATGGTTGTGAAGGGGAGATAGTTGGAGTGTGGTGAGAAGGGAGGTGGGTAGAGAAGATAGAGAAGGAGAACGACTACGGGAAGAAAGAAAACAATAGAAGGGAGAAGGTGGGTTAGGGTTCCCACGGTAAAAAAGAATTTGGGGTATATTTACCTAACTAAAAACCAAAAGGCCTACTTACTAGATAATAATCTTCAAAAGGCCTATTAACCAATTTAGCTCAAGTTTAATTAGCCCAGTTGGTATAAGAGTGGGAGGGAGGGCCTGTCATCTAGAGTTCGAATTCTAAATTTGACAAATTAGGATTTTTTATATTAAGAGGAGAGAGAAGAATAATTAATTACCCTAAATAACAAAATTAAATATAGTTAATAGGAGAGAGAAAGTCTTCTAGTTTCCATAATCTCCTATTTTTATTTTAATTTTTTTATAAAAGAGGGACCTAGTTTGTACCCATTTTTAACTTGAGACCCATTTTATGCTCATTGTTACAAAACCTACATATTCTCCCATTTTACCCAACTTTATATGATCAAATAAATTTTTGAAAAGATATTGTCTCTGTAATAACCGGAAAATTTATTTCCGATTAATTCCGAGTCAAACCGAGATTTAGGGACCGTTGACCTCTTTAAGATACCTAACTTTATGACTAGCATTTTTTTTATCATTTTATGTAAGTATTATAACCACATAAAATAAAAATAAAAATAAAAATAAATACACCAAACCCTAGTTATATATATATATCTAGCTCTTTTGACGAGTTTTGACGAGGTCATGACGAGATCCAGACGAAGTCATGACAACTTTTGGACAAGTCAGGACATGGGTTTGACAAGCCCATTTTCAGCCATGAACCTTACCATCCGGGCCCGTTTCGAGTAAGCCAACTGGCCCATTAAGGCTCCTATCTCCCAGCCCTCTTCCTGCGTCGTTTTGTTGCCCTAGTTGCGCCTCTCTACACGTCTCTCCAGCAGCAGCCACAACAACTCTCTGCACGTCTCTCCAACAGCAGCCACAGCGCCTCTTCTGCACGTCCAGGCCGGCGCCATCTTCCCTCGCACGCCTTTCCTGCGTCGCACGCCTCTCCTGCGCCGCACGTCTCTCCTCCTTCACGCAGCAGCGCCGGAACCCTAGCAGCCGGCGCTCCTCTTCCCCTGTCGACTCCAGCCGGCACTCCGCTCCTCTTCCCCTGTCAACTCCAGCCGGCACTCCGCTCCTCTTCCCCTGTCGACTCCAGCCGGCACTCCTCTCCTCTCCTGTCGACTCCAGCCGGCGTTCCTACCTCTTCTGCACACCCCAGCCGACGCTTCCCACGTCTTGTTCGCTAACCTCTCCTCTTCCTTCTCCTCGCCAGCCCAGTCACGCCACAGACATTAGCAGCCAGGGGAAGTCTTCACCGCTCTACAGTTTGATCCCGTTGTCCTCCTCATCTTATGAGCCTTGTAAGTGCGTAAGACTCCCTCCTTCTTCCTTACTTTACTTGAGTCATATATGTGCTTATAGCTGATTCCAAACCATCTTGGAGTCCATATAATTCAGCCAAAGGAACAGCTGCAAGGAGCTGTTACATTTCTCAGTTTCCGACATTGACGAACAGTCAACTTTGAGGTCAGATTTGGGTAAGCTAGACTCTTCCTTTGCTCCTGATTTTTGGATATGTTGTTGTCGGTATTGCAGTGTAGAACATACTGAAATTTGAGCCTATTCGGAGTTATAGTTTAGGAGATATGATTTTCTCAAGTTGGCTATTCATGCAGTTTTTTTTTTAGTGTGCTGAGTTTGAGGAAATTTGCCAGAGATGCAGTTTTGTGGAATAAATTTGGAGGGGTTATTGACTTCTGGTAGACTTGAATTTTTGACACGTTATAGTTGATATAGTATAGTAGATCATACAAAAATTTCAGAGGAATCCATGTTATGGTTTGAGAGATATAGGGTTTCAAAGTTCAGTTTTATAAATGTGCTGAGTTGAGAAAAACAGCATGGGATGCTGTTTTGTGAGATAATTTTGAATAGGATTTTGATCTCTGTTAGGCTTGAATTTTTGATATGATATATTTGTCATCTTGTTGTAGATCATATTAAAATTTGGGAAGAATCGGAGTTACGGTTCGAGAGTTATTGTGTTTCAAAGTTGACGTTTTTATATATGTGCTGAGTGTTGGGGGAAAACAGCAAGTGATGCTGTTTTGTGAGATGATTTTGAATAAGCTCTTGATATCCTTTCCGGCTGAATTTTGGATATATTATAGGTAAGATTTTATAGTAGAACATATCAAAATTTGGGATAAATCCAGTGAGTGGTTTAGGAGTTATGATTTTTCAAAGTGTACTCAGATTTTGGCTAAGTATAGAATTTGTAAAGGGAGTAGTCAACTTTAGGAATTTTATAAAACTGTTGAATGAACAGTTTGGAGAAATTCTTTCTCCTAAAGTTAGATAGGACATCATAGATAATCTAGGGATTTAAGTCGGAATTTTTATAAGCGGTTACGAATTTTATATTTGGAATCGAAGTTAGACCTGTACGAATTCCCGGAAAATAGTAACATAGGAAAAATGTTAGCTTGGAACCAAACGAAGCTTTGAGAGTTAGAATATGATTTTAGAATCTCAAATAGGAGTTTACACATGAATTTTAGAATTTTCGAGAATTTCGGGACCAAGGGTAAAATGGTCATTTTACCATAAATTAATATTGCAACTAGTTATGTCTTAATATATTATTCTATTTTAGAAGTCTTAGACTTCTAACTACGTAGGAGTGTGCTAATGCACTTATCTCCTTTGACAGGCAACTGAGTTGCTACAGTTTACAGAGCGAGTTGGTTTACAGAGAGTCGAGCTTTATATCAGGTAAGTCCTCTGGGCTTACTTAGCTGACTTCTAAATATGAGTATAAATGATGATGGTGGTGTGTGATTGAAATGTTTATGGAGATAGGTTGTGATATATAATTACCGACCTATATTTTGGCCTAAGAGTAACGGGCGGTGGCATTCTGCTCAGTAGCTTGCGGGCACTGGGGGTTTCTTTCGGGACTAGTCCATACGTGGTTTGTAGTGATGCTACCAGTGGAAGTCAGCTAGACCTACACCAGTTGGATAAGGAACGGAGGCGAGAACTAATAATAATTCTCGTGCCACAACTTAAATTGAATAATGTGAATCACTTAAATAATAGATAATAAACGGTTGAGTGCCAACATGATGTTTGTTTATTTTGTTTCTGCTTGTGTTTGTGCTGTTATCATTTTTGCTTATATTTGGATAGTTAGCTAACGGTTTATCCGTGTTGTAGATCTGTAGAGATAGACAGTTGCAGAGAGATCCGGAACGGATGGTCAGCCGGGTCCACGTACTCATTAGATGGGGACGGGGGAGTCTTCCATACGTCATGCATGTTATGTATCTTTATTTATGTTTGTAAGGCTGTCACATGCGTACGTTTATACCATTAAAAATATTATGTTTTAGAAATTGTTTTAAATACATTTGTGCCTTGTTGTAAGATCCAAGTAATGTTGTTGTTAAACCAAGGTCGGGACCCATTGTGAGGTCCTAACCAGTAGCTCCCCGAGTTCCGAGAATTTGGGGTGTTACAACATGGTATCAGAGCCAGGTTGGCAACAATGGCACTTGAAATCTTCTGAAAGACCGAATGTATAAAATAACTAGAACCCGAAAGGGGTCTAAGATTTTCAAAACGGATTTCTGTTTTTACACAAGTGCATAGTCGGGTTGTTGGGTTAGTAGTACGTTGGACCACCATCGTTCACCGTGGATATCTGTAACTTGGAATGTTAGGTGAGTAGTATATACATAATACACTTATAGTTATATGTTTTAATGTATGATTTTACATATGTATATGTGTAGCATGTTAGTATCCTAAAGGATATTTTAGATCTTTTAGTTGTGATATCATGAAGCGATTATCGCCTCATGATAAATCCGTAGCGGACTTAAAGAATTTTCAACACGAGACAATGGATTCAGACCTAGGATTGAGTAATATACTCTGGTGGGCGTCCTTGTGACCATATAAATCATCCGAAAAACGATTGGGCAAAGAAGTACAGATGTGGAGACAATTTTCACCACAAGTACCGTCCGATGGGAAAGGAATCCCCGAGTCAATTCAGGCAGAAGGAACAGGAAGTCATACAAGGGACTTGGTCGTATGAGACTGAAAGATGAATTAGAAGAATCATGTAAGGGACGACGAGAAATCAGATTAGAGATAACGATAAGGGAACAAGAATCATACAGAACGGAGTACAACCAAGAATTGCAGAATAAAAGATGTTACAATCAAGGCAGACGCCGCCACATGCAAGCATGGGCATGAGAGTACAAAGAAGATAAGGTGCTAACCCGAGACGAAGAATTAAAGGAGTACAAAGACAACCATTGACAAATGAGTTTAAAGACGTGAAATAAATATCATCATCATAGAGACGGTTTGACTTACTTAATGATGCAAGAAGTTGTAAGAAATCCAGATGTAAGTATGAAATACAGTAGAAGTCTGAAATTTAGACAAAAAGAATTCTATAAAAGTGGCATTACAACACCACACCAGATAAAGGGAAGAATGTGGGAAAGTGATTCTGGTGGACTAAGGAGTCCACAATAACTTCTCATTCACCTAAAGATCTGAGTTACCAACAGTTACAGTCATATTAGATAACCGCAAACAGATGATGAACAAAGTAAGAATAATTGTGAAGACACGCTTACAAGTTATCGTGGAAGACTTAATAAACTCATTGACGGCAGATGAATGTTAGGACTAGACTCAGAAGAATATAGTGACCCCATAAGAGAATAAGAGAAATGCCACTTTGGAAGGAGCTGAAGGAGTATTAACAAAGAAATGGGGAGAGATAGATTTCACCAAGCGTATCAAACTTCAAAAGAGATAGAAGAACAATAAGTCCGTGATCTTATAGAAGGTCAACTACAGACTAGTTGGTAATAACTGAGACATAACACGTGCGGGTCAACTAGTGGTAACTGGTTGGAAGATAAGGAGGATAACCACAGACTTATGAAAGAATTTATAGACATCTGGAGGACCCTTCAAGGGATCAACAGAGACAAACGTGAAGCTAAATCGGTACACGTGCTAGTAACATTAATAGTAACATGGAGTGAGTTGAGTTAGTAACTCTAATTAAGAACTTAAGAGGGGAGACTAGACAGCCAAGAATGACCCTTTATGTTATTTGAGACCAAGGGAACTGTGTAAGTGATTTACTACCTACTGGCTAGGAAAAAGGTACATATCACAACTAGTACAGATAAATTATAAAAGGAGAACTAGAGGAGTAAGTATACACTTTGATAAGGTTCTATGTCAGTCAAGACAGAGTGTGCGTAACCATTCATACAAGGAAGGATGAGGATTCTCTTATGATAATTGGGGAAGAAACCCTTATGACCAAGAGATGCACAGAATGAAGACCTATAATTGAGAGTAAGCACAAAGATAGAACCCTACAAGGGTAGAGGAGTTTTAACCTCGTTAGAGAGATAAGAAGTGGTGAGGAATCACGACGCCAGTATCAAAAAGAGTAGGCGGCCGGTAGCAGAATCAATAGAGTCCAACGGAGCAATATTATAAACAACACTAAGGAAGGAACATGAGAGAATGACCTAGTGGACTGGTGAAAGAGAATTGGTCTAAGAAAACGGAAGTGGGGAGGATAGAACGAACTAACAAAGGAGAAAAGAGTTAACCGAGTAGTGGATGCGTACCAGGAATTTTACGCCATTAGAAGTATGAGAAGAGTGAGTACGATATGTTGAGGTAAGTCAACTATAGAATAAGCAACGTCAGCGGAGGACGTGCAAGTGTTGCTGGTATTGATGAGTTATGTACAGTTAAGAAGAGATATCTGTGATGGTGGATTATTGAATTAACTATACCGATACTTTGGAGGATTTCCTCAAGTAGATAACGAAAATCTTCTTAGATAACTAAAGGTATAGAGAGGATCATGTATGAGGTTACTTCTTGGCTGGTTAAGATCAAACTCCGGTTGAGTCAGAGAGTTTAGATCCATGTTAGAAGAATTCCAAAGGTAAACGGAAGAGGTCGTCTTCCAACCGTCATCTTAGTTCCTCGAGGCAAATAAGGACGGTATTGGGTACTTCATCTAGATAGGACGTATGGTGTAATTGAGAGGAAGAGTTTTGGGGTCAATCATTTTGGACTCACGGAAAATGTCCTTATGATTACCGGGTGACAACATAATTATCAAAGTAACACAGCGGAAGCGTGGTGAGTCCTTACCCACAGAGCAAGAAACTCAATGGTACAGAAAAAAACGACGTGTCGAGTTTAAGATAATGGTAGTTGGTGAGATACGTTTTGATGAGAACTAACATGAGATGGGCTATGCGGAGTGACTATAAATTTTATGGAAGAATTGTACCACCATCAAGGTAGACGGGAAAGTATGGCATATAGAGGTTATAGAAAGGGAGTGGTACCCTATTACGGATCCAAGTGAAGAATGGCGGCTTGTCACATGTTGTGTGATAAGTAGTTTCGGAATCCAATACCTAACGAAGTACTCTAGAGTGAATTTCCTTGATTGATTGAGGAAAGATTTAACGAGGTAAATAAAAGTAATGTGCAAGGTCTGCACTAGAAAGTAAAGTGAGTAACTACCACTTTGAGTCGAAGGATACATAAGAAAGAGAAGCGACAGGAGTATACTTGAAACCCAATAGTCGTTCTTAAAGAAAGCATAATCTCGGAGTAGAGTTTACATATAATGTTATATCAGAATGGATCCGCGTTTTGTTTGACGTCAGAGGGATATTCTCGATCCGGTAAGTGTGGTGGATATATGAGTACAATGATGATGGGTTGTTAGCATTTGTCGAGTAGTTATGATCAAAACGACGGTGATGTGAGATCAGCTTGTGTCTAGTATCATCATTTTGGACACATCATATGCCACTAAGATCTTGGAAACTGGGTAAGAAGCATGAGTTGAGTCAGTAACATATTAAAGATCTATAAAATAATAATGAGCAGATGATGATTCTTTAATGGAGGAACCATTGGTCAACATATTTAGTTAGAAGGAATACCTACTAGACACGAGTTAGGTCCACAGAATAGAGGATCGGACAGTTGGGCGAATGATACCGGTGAGATATTCGATAACCGATCTAGAACGTGGCAGCAAGCGCTTATGATGTATGTACATGAAAAGATTTTCGGAGAAATGAGTTTTATGAAAAGCCGACGAGGCTACTGGAGATATGGTGGATAATATGAGACGTCATAACCTTTCAGAGATCTATACAAAGATAGTGGTAACCTTGAAAACAACTAGTTACGGCTTGATCCTGCATGTGTGTGCTATTGTTTGACTACTTGTTTATTTCATGCTTGAGTGTTTAGTCTTGTATGTTATATTGATGACCTTTGGTGTCTGAGTACTTAGATGTAGAATCGATGAGGTTTTTTTTTTTTTGTAGTGATTTGATACACCCGACTGGTGCATTACAGGCCAATCATGATTATCTAACCCTAAGTTTCGGGACGAAACTTATTTTTAGGGGGTACTGATGTAATAACCGGAAAATTTATTACCGATTAATTCCGAGTCAAACCGAGATTTAGGGACCGTTGACCACTTTAAGATACCTAACTTTATGACTAGCATTTTTTTTATCATTTTATGTAAGTATTATAACCACATAAAATAAAAATAAAAATAAAAATAAATACACCAAACCCTAGTTATATATATATCTAGCTCTTTTGACGAGTTTTGACGAGGTCATGACGAGATCCAGACGAAGTCATGCCAACTTTTGGACAAGTCAGGACATGGGTTTGACAAGCCCATTTTCAGCCATGAACCTTACCATCCGGGCCCGTTTCGAGTAAGCCAACTGGCCCATTAAGGCTCCTATCTCCCAGCCCTCTTCCTGCGTCGTTTTGTTGCCCTAGTTGCGCCTCTCTACACGTCTCTCCAGCAGCAGCCACAACAACTCTCTGCACGTCTCTCCAACAGCAGCCACAACGCCTCTTCTGCACGTCCAGGCCGGCGCCATCTTCCCTCGCACGCCTTTCCTGCGTCGCACGCCTCTCCTGCGCCGCACGTCTCTCCTCCTTCACGCAGCAGCGCCGGAACCCTAGCAGCCGGCGCTCCTCTTCCCCTGTCGACTCCAGCCGGCACTCCGCTCCTCTTCCCCTGTCAACTCCAGCCGGCACTCCGCTCCTCTTCCCCTGTCGACTCCAGCCGGCACTCCTCTCCTCTCCTGTCAACTCCAGCCGGCGTTCCTACCTCTTCTGCACACCCCAGCCGACGCTTCCCACGTCTTGTTCGCTAACCTCTCCTCTTCCTTCTCCTCGCCAGCCCAGTCACGCCACAGACATTAGCAGCCAGGGGAAGTCTTCACCGCTCTACAGTTTGATCCCGTTGTCCTCCTCATCTTATGAGCCTTGTAAGTGCGTAAGACTCCCTCCTTCTTCCTTACTTTACTTGAGTCATATATGTGCTTATAGCTGATTCCAAACCATCTTGGAGTCCATATAATTCAGCCAAAGGAACAGCTGCAAGGAGCTGTTACATTTCTCAGTTTCCGACATTGACGAACAGTCAACTTTGAGGTCAGATTTGGGTAAGCTAGACTCTTCCTTTGCTCCTGATTTTTGGATATGTTGTTGTCGGTATTGCAGTGTAGAACATACTGAAATTTGAGCCTATTCGGAGTTATAGTTTAGGAGATATGATTTTCTCAAGTTGGCTATTCATGCAGTTTTTTTTTTAGTGTGCTGAGTTTGAGGAAATTTGCCAGAGATGCAGTTTTGTGGAATAAATTTGGAGGGGTTATTGACTTCTGGTAGACTTGAATTTTTGACACGTTATAGTTGATATAGTATAGTAGATCATACAAAAATTTCAGAGGAATCCATGTTATGGTTTGAGAGATATAGGGTTTCAAAGTTCAGTTTTATAAATGTGCTGAGTTGAGAAAAACAGCATGGGATGCTGTTTTGTGAGATAATTTTGAATAGGATTTTGATCTCTGTTAGGCTTGAATTTTTGATATGATATATTTGACATCTTGTTGTAGATCATATTAAAATTTGGGAAGAATCGGAGTTACGGTTCGAGAGTTATTGTGTTTCAAAGTTGACGTTTTTATATATGTGCTGAGTGTTGGGGGAAAACAGCAAGTGATGCTGTTTTGTGAGATGATTTTGAATAAGCTCTTGATATCCTTTCCGGCTGAATTTTGGATATATTATAGGTAAGATTTTATAGTAGAACATATCAAAATTTGGGATAAATCCAGTGAGTGGTTTAGGAGTTATGATTTTTCAAAGTGTACTCAGATTTTGGCTAAGTATAGAATTTGTAAAGGGAGTAGTCAACTTTAGGAATTTTATAAAACTGTTGAATGAACAGTTTGGATAAATTCTTTCTCCTAAAGTTAGATAGGACATCATAGATAATCTAGGGATTTAAGTCGGAATTTTTATAAGCGGTTACGAATTTTATATTTGGAATCGAAGTTAGACCTGTACGAATTCCCGGAAAATAGTAACATAGGAAAAATGTTAGCTTGGAACCAAACGAAGCTTTGAGAGTTAGAATATGATTTTAGAATCTCAAATAGGAGTTTACACATGAATTTTAGAATTTTCGAGAATTTCGGGACCAATGGTAAAATGGTCATTTTACCATAAATTAATACTGCAACTAGTTATGTCTTAATATATTATTCTATTTTAGAAGTCTTAGACTTCTAACTACGTAGGAGTGTGCTAATGCACTTATCTCCTTTGACAGGCAACTGAGTTGCTACAGTTTACAGAGCGAGTTGGTTTACAGAGAGTCGAGCTTTATATCAGGTGAGTCCTCTGGGCTTACTTAGCTGACTTCTAAATATGAGTATAAATGATGATGGTGGTGTGTGATTGAAATGTTTATGGAGATAGGTTGTGATATATAATTACCGACCTATATTTTGGCCTAAGAGTAACGGGCGGTGGCATTCTGCTCAGTAGCTTGCGGGCACTGGGGGTTTCTTTCGGGACTAGTCCATACGTGGTTTGTAGTGATGCTATCAGTGGAAGTCAGCTAGACCTACACCAGTTGGATAAGGAACGGAGGCGAGAACTAATAATAATTCTCGTGCCACAACTTAAATTGAATAATGTGAATCACTTAAATAATAGATAATAAACGGTTGAGTGCCAGCATGATGTTTGTTTATTTTGTTTCTGCTTGTGTTTGTGCTGTTATCATTTTTGCTTATATTTGGATAGTTAGCTAACGGTTTATCCATGTTGTAGATCTGTAGAGATAGACAGTTGCAGAGAGATCCGGAACGGATGGTCAGCCGAGTCCACGTACTCATTAGATGGGGACGGGGGAGTCTTCCATACGTCATGCATGTTATGTATCTTTATTTATGTTTGTAAGGCTGTCACATGCGTACGTTTATACCATTAAAAATATTATGTTTTAGAAATTGTTTTAAATACATTTGTGCCTTGTTGTAAGATCCAAGTAATGTTGTTGTTAAACCAAGGTCGGGACCCATTGTGAGGTCCTAACCAGTAGCTCCCCGAGTTCCGAGAATTTGGGGTGTTACAGTCTCTTCATCAACAAAAAAAGATGATGATCGATATTTAAGAACCTATAAAAATTTTGTGATGATAACTTGGGGATGACCCGCAAGATCATCTTTAAAGGACCTCCGAAATCCGATAAGTTCTTCGTACCAAAAATAGTAATACCGGACCGAAAAAATATCAAAAAGAATTGCAAGTCATAACTTATTCATCCTTCTAAATATATCCCGTCTCTATATAATTTTTTTGAGAGAAAAGGAGAAGTAGGCTAATTATGTATTAATGTAGATTAAGTTGTCTCTTTTGTAAAAATGTAGATAAAGTAGGCCCCTAGTAATTTTCTGATAAAGATTAATTCCCAAATAAATTGATACCCCTGCTGGAAATAAAAAATGCTGATGTGGCAGTTTTTTAAATAAATATGCTTATTTAATATGGTCCCCTACAAATCAAGATGCTGTTAGGAAATCAAATATACCTTCCTTGTAAACGTGATCCCAGAATCACGAAATTCCCCATTTCTGCATCCATAACCACCATTTCTACAGAGTTATTCGTCTACTGTCATAAACATTTTCTCTATTTTTTGTGCGAATACTGCCGATTTATTTCGTTTTGATGATCTGTTTCTTCAATTGTTATGGTTGTGTGATCATCAACATTCGGATTGTCAATCTGTAGATTCAATCGTTTGTTTTGTGCGATTTTTGGGACGAAGAACTCGATCTGTAGATCCAATCATTTTGAGAGATTTTTGTCCCGGTCTGTGAGGTATGTACGTTCAATCGTTTAATTGGTTGTCAATTCGCACATTTGCTCTGCGTAATCTATGTATATGGTTAATATAATATATTTCGTATATTTATATGTCGGTGATTTTTTATGTGTTGAGTGTTGGTAATGATGAAGGGGACGAACATAATTTTATGTTTGTATGTGTACATAAGTTTGTATATGTTTAAGTTTAAACCACTGTCGTTGAGAAAGTAATGTGATATGCCTGCGTATTTTATGTATCTGCTTAATATTATGTAGTTCATAAATTTATGTGGCGTTGAGTTTTATGTGTTGAGTGTTAGTAATGATGAAGGTGACGAACATGATCTTATGTGTGTATGTGTACATAAGTTCGGTTTATGTATCTGCATAATATTATGTAGTTGTTAAATTTATGTGTCGTTGATTTTCATGTGCTGAATGTCGGTAATGATGAAGGTGACGAACATAATCTTATGTGTGTATGTGTACATAAGTTCGGTTTATGTAGTTGTTAAATTTATGTATCGGTTATTTTTTATGTACTGAGTGTCAATAATGCTGAAGGTGGTGAACATAATTTTATGTGCGTATGTGTAAATAATTTCGGTTTATATTTATGTATAAGTGCGAAAATTTATGTTCATGTAGTTGATTGTACATAACTGTTGAAACTATAAAGTTGGTTTATTTTTGTGTTACATAATATGTAAGTTGGTAAGATTATGTAGATTATGTGAAATGTGTGAAATACTTATGTTAATATAAGTTATGTAATGTATAAGTTATGTATTGTTTGACAAAGTAATCATATAGTTAACGAGCAAAATGTTCTATGTATATGTGTACATAATGAAGGTTTATGTAATTGTTGGAAATATTATGTACAGAGCGTGAGGAGCTATTGACATATTTCTTATATTATGTAATTTTCTTGTAGGAATCATGGGGGTAGTGTTTGTGATAATTTATTTTGACGGACATTGGAAATTTGATGAAGGTGTGTGGAGTTACATTGAAGTACAGTCAAGTAAGCCGTTATTGATATCAGTTGAATGCACATTTGATGTGTTAAAGGACAAGATTGCGTTGCTATTTGGAATATTTTTAACACAGTTTGATTTATGCTTGTCATACAAGAATCCTTTCAATGAGGGTCTCAAACCATTTGATGTTAACACAAAGGATGATTTGTATACTTTTGTACACATAAATGGTCTCCCACAGTTTAGCTGGAGTCTCCCTTTATGTGTGAACAAAGTTGAACTACATAAGAGTGTGGGAGGGATTTCAACCGAATTACATGGTCAGGAAGCTGAACTGAAATATGGAACACAAGATTCAGGTCATATTTTGAATCAGGAAGTACAAACTGATGTAGCAGATATAGAAATTGATTTATGTATAACAGGTTCTAGTGTGATTGGGAGCGAGTCTGTAGGAGATGCAAACAATAATGCACTTGCAATAGTTCCACATATCAATAGTTATGTATCATTAGGGGACGATTTACAACTACAAGTTGGGAAGATATATGATTCGAAGACTGAAGTTAAAAACGCATTGTGTCTACATTCAATTTCTGAATGCTCACAATACAAGATAGTAAAGTTGAAAATGAAGGCAGTGACTACCAGATGTGTAGATGAAGATTGTAAGTGGAGGGTCCACTTTTCAATGCTCGGTCAAACAACATACTTTACCACAACAAAGTATGTTTCGACACACACGTGCTCGTTTCATTTGCGGCGGGAGGCAAATAGGAGAGCTTCGTATCACGTAATAGCTGATAAGGTTAAGACAATGTAAGTTGCATGTATTTTTTGGACTGAATTTATGTATCTGCTAATGCGTGTGAATTATATGTTATGTATCCTATTTTTAGTGATAATCAAGTTTATGTAGGTACGGTAATTCAAAGAAATTACCTTCCGTGCATCAGATCATCACTGTAATGAAGAGTTTGCATCGAATTGACGCTAGCTATTGGAAGTGTTGGAAAGCTCAAGAGACAGTGAAGGACATGATTAGAGGTACATCGGTGGACAATTATAACACAATTCCTGCACATTTATTTATGTTGGTGGAGGTGAATGAAGGAACGATTATGGACTTCATACACGACGACGAGAGTAGGTTCAAATATGTTTTTCTATCATTCGGACCGTCCGTTCGGGGTTTGAGTGTGATGAGAAAGGTACATAATATAAAAAACCCTGATTTTCTTTTTGCATTGTAGTTTCTATTACATAATGTTGGATGCACTTGTTTCTGTACATATATTCATGTTCGGTTTTTTGTGTATAAGTTGGTTTGTGAACACGTCTACGGTTTATGTAGGTAATCACCGTTGATGGGACATATCTTAGTGGAAAATATGGTGGGGTATTGCTAGTCGTCACTGCACAAGATGCAAACCAACAAATATACCCCGTTGCTTTTGGTATTGTTGATAGTGAAAATGATGCATCTTGGAATTTCTTTTTCAAGAATATGAGACGTGTCGTAATGGACAGCAAAGAGCTTGTGTTTGTGTCCGATCGACATGCATCGATTAAGAAGGGTATAGCATCGAATTACCAACTAGCCTTCCATGGGTACTGTATTTGACATCTAAAAGGTAATCTGAAGAAGAGGACAAGATCAAACAGGATCCTACAAATGTTCATTGATGCGGCAACGAGCTATAAAGACAGTAGTTGCATTGAAATATTACATAAAATATCGGAGGTACATAAGCATGTAAATTATGTACTGTATAGCTTATGTTATAATGATTACCTTATACATGATTTATGTATGTATAGGAGAAACCGAAGGTGGGAGAATTGCTGAATGAAATAGAGATTTCAACGTGGGCACGCTCTTTCTCACTTGCGAAAAGATACAACATAATGACTAGTAACAACACAGAGTATGTAAATGCATTGATGAAAGAAGGTAGAGAGTACCCTGTCATGGCAATGCTGGATGAAATAAGGCAATTTATGACCCGATGGTTTGCTGAACGGCGTCAAAAGTCCAAAGCTTGTGTAGAGGTATCGACTCCTAAGATTGAGGCAATTATTCAGAAGATGTTTGATGTGTGTGCGATGTACTTTGTGTGCGTCCTTGATGCAGAGAAGTTGGAATTTAAAGTAAAGATGTGTGAAGAGCATGTGATTGTTTGTTTGGAGAAGAAAACTTGTACATGTAAGGAGTTTGATATTGAAGAAATACCATGCATACATGTCATTGCAGCTGCAAAACATGTGGGTATGAGCCCATCCTTTCTGGTTGGCAAGTACTATTCATCAGACAATTGGAGGGCTAGTTATGTGGATATCATCTATCCATTGCCTAGTAAGTCAGAGTGGTGCATTCCTACTTCAATAGCGGAATTGAAATGTGAGCCTCCATTAAAGCGTAAAAGGTGTGGTAGAATGCCAAAAGCTAGACTCCGTTCGACGTGGGAACAAAGCAGTAATAGGAAATGCAGTTGTTGCGGTTGCAGCGGGCACACGAAGAGGAATTGTCAGAATCAACCAAAATAGAGTTTATGTTTATGTAGATAAACCAGTTTTGACTAATATTGCTTAACTTCGTTGTTTGTTTAACACATTTGGTGGATATTACTTTAGTTACGTTTATTTGACTATATTGTGAACTAAAACCTGGATTATCATACTTAACGATAAATGATTGAAATTGGTAACTGAACTACATAGGTACATAAACCCATCACATATGTTAGAGAGCACTTTGTATATTGATAATATTACATATGCTAGTGCAGAAACATACACTTACGTATATGCAAAAATATTATGTTGGTACTAAAATAAAAAAAACAGTGCATAATGTATCACTATGGAATTATGTTCGAACTAAATATATACATAATATAAGAATTTGTGCATATCAAACATTACATAAAGTCACAGGAATAATTATGTTCATAATAGATGTCTACATAACAAATACAAACCGTACATAAACTAACAACACATAAAAGACTGGCTACATAAGTATTTTCACAAATTCTGTCTACATAAGTATGTTCATAATCAGCAGTGCATATTGTTTGAACACAATCACATTTCTTCGGCCCAATTCTTCCAATTTTTTGTAAACACAGCATTTGCAATCTACTCCCTAACCGCTTGAACGACTTTATCATCTATGTCGCTGAAATCTTTCCTACTAGATACAAGATATTGACTGTATTTCAAGGTGTATATTCCACAGCTACCCCTACATTGCAAAGGGATAAAATAAAATCAGTTTATGTTTCATTATGGTTAACACCTAAAAAATGTAACACAAAATTAATTAGCAAAATAGTGTACATACCCATCAGCATTTCTGTTTAAATCATTCATCCTGATCACTTTCAAAGGAATCTTTAGCTTGTCTTCCAGTCTAGAATGCTTACCATGGACCCTCAGAACTTGCGGGAACATAACAACAAGGGGCTCGATAAGATGCTGTAATTTGTCCTCCTTTATGTACGTTACTTGTGCGTCGTACACATAAATGCAGGAGTCAAGGAGGTTTATTTTCAATGCGACCCAGTGAGTGTCGAGAAGGTTGAATGGGGAGTAAATAATGTCGACATCATACAGTGATTTGGGGAACATTTGTGGAATATCGCCGGTGATGACTTGAAACATAATTTTTTTGAAGTTTGGTTTCTCATTCTTGATGTCCACGAAATTTGCAAATGTAGTACGGTTGTAAGCTCAAGTCCATCCGGTTGGTAGTACAGCGATGCGTCCATATTTTTCTGGATTTTCACAGATGCTCATACGGATACGCATAATCAGCTCGTCAATAACCTAATTTACATTAGAAACACATTACAATATTATGTAAATGAGATAGACAAATATGTACATAAGTTCAGTGTAGTATACAAACCTCATCTTTAATCCAACCGCCAGGCTTAATAATGGCTTGAATTGTGTCCCTGGATATGGTCTTTATGAAACCCTTACTGACCCATTCCCGTCTTTGTATTTGACACAGTTGTATAGGGTTTGGCGCTCTTTTGATGTTAGCATACCCATGTGTGGTTCTTTAGGTAGCTTGACATTTTTACGGAAGGGTGTACGTCTGTATTTACTTTCTTTGGGCATCCTTAAACCCACCTTCCTTTCTGGCACTGTTGTTTCAGAATTCTGTACATAAATATATATCTTGTGTTAATACATAAACATTAACAAATATCATTTGCACATACATTAGTAAATGCACACAATTTCCTACATAATTTGCTAATGTAGTATATAATGTCCATGTATTAACACAAGATATATATTTATGTACAGAATCACTGGCATTGTACATAAAGTTGATAGTTTTTCATAAATATATCATACCTCACTGGATTCAGCACCCAATTCCTCTACCATTACATCGTCCATGACATCTTTGATAGGAATTTGATCGACATCAACTGTTTGATGATCGCTTTCTGTTGCGTGAGATTGATGAACTTCAGCTGACGCATATTATTTCATAGCATCATTTACACAACTCTTTATGTTCTGTTCAATTCTCTTGCTGGACACGAATACAGTTGTGTCTAACTGCTCGTAGAGAGAACCTAGGTCTCTTGCATAGGTCGTTAGATTATCAATCAGAATGTCTTGTTCCTCCACTTTTTCACACAGAATACTCTGCACCTTCTGCATTGCATCGACTCTTTCAGCAAGAATGTCTTGTCCCTTCTGCAGTACATCCATCTTTGACATCAACACTTGAACCCATGATGGTTGTGCTTGTTCAGATTGAATGTTGTTTATTATGAACATACATAAGGTACACCATAGTTATGAATATATATAACGTAATATTATTGTACATAAAACTGCAGTTATTTTACTTACTTAGTTGTGTCATGTGGCACAGGGGTGGACTTCTTTGGAGCAGAAGTATTGACATTATGTCGGTCCTCTGTATGGGGTTCTAAAGGAATATGCTCGGTATTGAGTGGTTGTGGTGAATCCTTGGCCTTGTTAATGCGCTTTGATGATCTACATATTTGTAAAATGATACATAATATATTTTGTAAGTATTAATACATATAAATTAAAGTCATTTGTTTATATAAATCAGTTTAACCTTGTTGGTTCTAGAGATGGCTTGGGTGTTTTCTTTTTCCTCTTTCCTGTGCTTTTGGACGTAGAACTATATGTGTATATATGAAGTATTATATTTCCTTATACTATATAAATCTAACCAATACATATACATTGATGTAATATATGTAAATATAAATAAATTTAATCTTTTGGCTTCTGGATTGGGTATGACATCTTCTTGTTTCCTCTTACCTACACTTTTGGATGCACTAGTAGATGGTTTATCAGGCTGAACCTTTCCTGTTTAAAATAATCAACAACACATGAGTATAATGTTTGATGTAGTACATAAATGTCTAGTACATACCATTCAATTTACATAAAATGAAAATCAATTGTTACTACATACCAATGTCTTTTGGTGGGTTCACAAAGTCATCTTTATCATCCTTGTCATCGTTGATTTCTCGAATGACAACGTTCTCAGTACTAGGCCTACATAATAACATAAACAGGGTATACATTATATATCACATAATGTATGAAATAAAATATTTTACTAATTTTGATTAGCACGCACCTAAATTCTTCCTCCTTTGCATGATAAATTAAAGGCCTAGTCACTATGGGGACAACATTATGAAACCCAATACCAAATAGTGCATCAATCCTATCATCACCACCCTCCATATACCAGCTTTCATAGTCATCCTCTTCCTTCTCAACATCAACTGTCTTAATATCCTCTTTTTGTAGAGTTTCAGCAATACCTTGCAACTCAGTATAACCAGGGTATAGCTTGCCACCCTTCCCAGATTTGGATACATACCTGAGGCATGAAGGGGTTGCCTCTACATTCAATATAGTTGCAAAATGTTTTGCAAACTTTGGGATGGAATTGAAGACAAGTATCTACAAATATTACAAAAATGAAAACTATAATTAATCAACACAAATGCTTCATTACACATATGTATACATAATAGTGAGTACATAGATGTTGAAACTCTATCTAATAAATACATAATTCATTAAACATAATGATGTAACACAGTTACCATAATGGAATGAGTACAAAAGCATGAAATAAATAAAACAATATCCAATAAATACTAATTTTCACATAAGCATGACACATGTTTAGTACAGCTCGGTACTATGTATAAAATCTGTACATATACACAAGCATGTTATACATAAGCATGTTACACAGGAAGTACATAACATGCAATAAATAGTCCTCAACCTATGGAAAAATTAGAACATATACATTACCTGTAATGCCAAAGGGAATCCATCAATTTGGTATCCACCACTGTTTCTCTCCTTTCCAACATAGCACGATTGAAATGATCTCCTCGTTATGGTGTAAGCAAAACGACCCCATGAAAATTTGTTGAACAACTCCATTTCGCTTAAGAGATTTATAGTGTGCTGTGTTATCAACGTCTTTCCATTCTTTGATTCTAAAACACCTTCAATGAACAAAATGAGTGCCATTTTGTACTTGTTGGGAGACTTCTTCAGCTCATCCTTGAAGATTTTCTCCAATTCATCGTTTGATGCACTATTTGGTATTGGGTTTCATAATGTTGTCCCCATTCTCATGTCGACATCCTCCATTTCTTCTACATTTGAGCCAAATTCCGAAGAATTTGGGAGTCCAGTAATCTCACAAAACTCCATAACACTAAACCTCATAAAAAAACTCTTAACTGCAAACCACATTGAGTAGTGTCTCCTCGTCTTTACCTCCCTCATTAACATAAAATGAATTAGTTGGTTGGACATTTTGATTTTAGTGCTCATCTCCAACAGAGGTCCAAAAATTGACGCCTTAAATCTATTTTTGTCAAATGTAGATAACTCATCCAAAATCATAGGGATTAGAGGAAGCCTCGTATAGCTATTGATTCTGGCATTTATAGATTTCTTTGTTTCTGTCCATCTGTAGGTAAACTGCATAAACATAAAATGGAAAATGCGTTTATCGTTATGATCAACAAATGTAAACTATGTAGTGCACATTTCAATTTAGTAACCTTGATTTGTGGGTTATCGGAATTGATTAGCCTATTGACATCTTGGGTACACGAACCTCCCATCTCTCTACGCTGAAATGTACATAAGGTAAAATACTTCATTATCAACTACTAAACTAATACTATGTACAGTATTGTACATAAATAAGAAAATAAATGATATGAATATAGAATTGTAATCAGAAACTATTAAGAGTAGTAATGATATAACATAATAGTTATTAAAGATTAAATTATGTACATAATCAACACTTAATTTATGTTTTTATGTGCTTAACTATACTGTTACATAAGTCCTGTGACTAATATAACAATTTGATTTCAAATATATGCGACGAGCTTGAGCTTTATCTCTTTGTTCCTTGGTTTGATTTTTGACAGCCATTTGTTTCGTTCTAACCATTTTGTTCTTCAAACACATAGTAAATAGAAAAAATTCTCAGTCAATTTCTGCCTAAATACTACATTACATAATTTATCTATATATATTGAATAGCCTACATAATATTGTGCACATAATAGCTACATAAACATTACAATAAAAGAAAAAAGCATTGTACATGACCTACAGTGGGTACATAATACAAATTCAAACATAATTATGTCAACCATAACTTTAGGCAGTAAAAAACTTGGAACATAAACTTACAACAGAAGACTACACTCAGTTCATAAGAAATTAAAGTACATAGTGTTCAAACATAGATTGAGTCATTCTGTAATTATGTACATAGTCCTCAAACATAAACTTATTACTTATGTGATACAATAAGATACATGTTCACGCTAGGATGTAGCACAAAAAGCTTTACATTTATAACTCGAACTAAATCCTAAACTACCTAGCGAAACCCGCAGTGTACGGGACGTTCGTAGTATGGATAGTATTCCGAGGTCGAACACAAAGACTAAGGTGAGATTGATTCGGTTTATGATAGAGTTTAGTGAAGATCTAAGTTAAGAAAAGAAAGAAATAAAGAAATGAAAATCTCAATTGTTTTTGGTTGGTTTTTAGGTGATCAATCAAGGATCACAATTCATGCGAAAGTAAGCAATCAACTAAGCTAACGAATCAACACAAAGAAACAAACTAAACACGAGATATGAATCAAAAGAGAGAAACGGATTCTAGGGGTTGGAAATTTCGATTATGGCATAGGACTCAAGTTATCTAATCATTCCTTGGATGATCTATGATATGTCGGGAGTAAGTGTTTCTAGAGTGGGATCAATCACCGGGTAAGTCTCATGGTCCACTAATCCATTCCTAAGATCTCATTACCGGGTAAGTCTCTAAGAACCTAAGGATTGGAATTCTACACAAATCGGAATTGTTGCCTAGAGGTCTAACCTATCCTTACCGGGTAAGTCTCGGAAAGGGAAGTTCTAAACAACTATCCTAGCACACTTAGTCCAATGGCGGCTTGTGAGGCTCACCACTACCTAGGGTTTGTAATCTTCGAAATCTAAGGGTAAGAATCACCGGGTAGGTCTCTTCTAACACTTAGTAGCTAACACTAGGTCACCCTAGGCTAGATTAACTCAACAAACACCTGAGATTTCAACATTCTAACAATCTAAAACTAGATTCATCGAACCAAGAGAAACCACGGGCTGTTCTACACATCCACGGCCGTGGAATGGGAAGATCCACCCGTGGACTTCAACAGAGAGTTCGTTCCTGTAAGTTACTCATCCAAAGGTAAATCTAAGTGCATACTATCATAGTCCTAGCCACAATCATCCTTTCCTTACCCTAGAATCACATCTGTTTAGCCTACAACATTCTTCATAACAATCGAAAACATCATACATAAACTCATAGCATTCATTTGCAAGATAGTGAAGGAAAAGAGATGAACAAGTGAACTAAAACAAAACCAAGCTGAAAATAGAATTAGAGTAACTCACAATCCTTCTTAAAGAAGGTTCAAATGGTTCATACAACTCTAGAAATAGAATCCGGAATTCTTCACTACAAAAACTATCAAGGTGTGGTAATGGTGTGTGTTCTTCTCCTCCTCTTCAATGGAGCTCTTCTTCTTCCTTTTTGGTACTTTCCTTCCTAGAAAGACTTCTTGTTGAGAGAGTATTTTTGATTGGAAGATTTTTGATAATGGAGAGCTGCTCCAAGATGCCCTTCTCAGCCAATGAAGGACCACTTTTATAACAAATTTTGCATGAGCTGGCCATGAGAGTCGTGGCACAGCTGTCACAAGAATCTGGCAAAATCCACGGGTGGAACCACGGTCGTGGTCTTGGTCTAGACCGTGGTTTGCTCCAGAAGCTTCTTCTAGGCTCGTTGAGCCATGGTTTGATGCATGGCTTGTGTTGGCAAGGTTCCATGAGTCCTCCTTAGCCTTTAGCTTGTGTCCTAATGAATCCGAGGGTGTGTCATCTAGATGAACGATCCTCCAACGTATCGTTTTAGCTCCTAAATCTCCCGAAATACCTATAAAGCAACGCACAAGTCTGTGTAGACGTCTATCTCGACAAAGTACGTGAATTGAGTGCAAACGTCGTGAACTAGTGCTAAACCATGCATGAATGAGTGAGAAATCTATCTAAATGATTACCTAAAACTAAGCAATAAATCGTGTTATCAAAATACCCCATACTTAAGGTTTGCTCGTCCCCGAGCAAACTCCCAACTATAGACTAAGGGATAACATGATTTATGTATGTAGAAAAATGGCAAAATCTTTTTGGTTTTGTGCTTCTACTATTGGATCACCTTCAAAGTCATGTTTCATGGAAATGGATAAGCAATCACGCATCAAATAATTGAAGGCATGAAAAGACAATTGTACTTAGCTCAAAAGCATGCATGAGATGTAAAAATGAAGAAACCAAGAAGATCGAGAGCATATCCAATCTAGATTACTAAGTCTTACAAACATGCAAATAGGTCATAAGGTCTTGTAAAATAGAAGGCTAAGAAACGTTGTGATTAGGTGGGGATTTTTCTAGGTTATGTGATGCTAATCCGGAAATGGAACTAACTCCACAATCTTGTCCTCGATCAACTTCCCTCAAGTGTATATTTTTCTCTATCTTTTCCTTCTTTTCTTTTCTTTAACTTATTTTTGAGACAATGGCATCGGTGTACAAAAGCCGAAACCTTGGTGATTAGCCGTCCTCGGGATTTTTCTTAGTTTTCGAGGTGCATCCACACCGGGCACACATACCAAAGCTCGTTAGGACTATTGGTTTATTTGACTTTGGCAAGGCACCAACACCCGATTATGTGAAGTGTACCGAGTTACTTGTCATTTAAACCAACGTCCCCAAACCTATATTTTTGGCTACACTTTTCACAACAAGTTCAGCATTTTATGCATGATATTCTTTTCATCAACAACTTCACCCCACACTTGCTTTTCACACACATCAACACACTAGCATGCTCCTATTCCCGGATGGGTTAAAAGAGGTCAACTTTATCTCAATTGAGGTGCTCAAGCAATCATGATTAAGATGAGAAGTAGAGAAAGATGAATTGCCTCATTCATTCCTAGATGGTATGCAAGAACTATCATGTAATTTCGATCTTCAATACTCAATCATTTCTAGGCAAACATCATGATCACAAATCATTCATAGAATTCAAGAGAAGTACTTCATGTCCACATATGCATTCATCAATCCTAACACATGAGGCCATCCATAGCCAATTCACAAGACAAGATTCATCATTAGGATCATATCCAAGCCTAGAAAGCACAAAATTTTTTAAATTTTCTGATTTTTTTGGAATTTTCGAAATATGTATGTACAATGCAAGACATGTGAAGATTTTAAGCTATCCTAGATGCTCATCATGCAAACCCCACCCCATACTTAGAAACACATTGTCCCCAATGTGTAAATGAAGTAAGGAAGAGTGATAGAAGGTTCTCACAATGTAAAAAATGGTTTGCTATGGTATTTGGGATTCTCAAGTGGAATTGATGTTGGATGATCCTACCAACCATGGTAGAGAGCTCAAAGTATCCATCAAGGCGTCGGGACCCGCGCTAGGCACCGCTAGCCGTCCAAGTTCCGCGTCCGCTCCACCCATAATTGATGAGGGGTTCATCATCATCATTCGCTTGCCAAGCAAGGCTTTCAATGCTACTAAGGTTCTAGCATACACAAAGCACACAAAACACACACAAAGATAGAAAAATCTAAAACAAAAACAAAACAAGAAAGGGAAAAACGTTACCAATGGGTTGCCTCCCACCAAGCGCTTCTTTAAGGTCATTAGCTTGACCAAACTCGGGAGCGTCTATTCGAGGTAAAGTGGGGCAATCATATCCACCGGAGCTCCCGGGATATACTTCTTCAACCGGTGCCCGTTTACCTTAAAGTTTTCACAATGTTCCCCTCCTATCTCAATAGCTCCATAGGGAAAGATCTTCTTCACCACATATGGCCCGGTCCATCTTGATTTGAGCTTTCCGGGAAAGAGCCTTAGCCTTGAGTTGAAGAGAAGGACAAGATCTCCTTCACTCAACTCCTTGGGGATGATCCTCTTGTCATGCCATCTTTTGGTTCTCTCCTTGTAAATCCGGGCGTTCTCATAAGCATCCAACCGGATCTCCTCGAGGGCATTCAATTCAAGCAATCTCTTTTCTCCCGCCTCTTTGAGATCAAAATTTAGCCACTTAATGGCCCAATAAGCTCTATGCTCCATTTCTACCGGAAGGTGGCAAGACTTGCCATAGACCAACTTGTAAGGAGTGGTGCCAATCGGTGTCTTGAAGGCGGTTCTATATGCCCATAAGGCATCATTGAGCCTCATAGCCCAATCTTTTCTCGTCCTAGAGACCGTCTTCTCAAGAATGGCCTTGATCTCCCGGTTGGAGATCTCCACTTGGCCACTAGTTTGGGGATGGTAAGGTGTCGCCACCTTATGAGTCACCCCATACTTAGCCAAAAGCGCTCCAAAGTTCCTATTTGTGAAGTGCTTCCCTCCATCACTAATGATCACCCTTGGTGTACCAAACCTAGGGAAGATCACTCGGTTGAAGAACCGCACCACCACTTTGGCATCATTTGTAGGAGAGGCAATTGCCTCCACCCATCTTGACACATAGTCCACCGCCAATAGGATGTAGAGATTGCCACATGAAGAAGGGAATGGTCCCATGAAGTCCACACCCCACACGTCAAATATTTCCACTTCTTGGATGTTGTTCAAGGGCATCTCATTCCATCTTGAGATGTTGCCCGTCCTTTGGCAAGCATCACATGCCACTACAAAAACTTGCACATCTCTAAACAAGTTAGGCCAATAAAAACCGGATTGTAATACCTTTGCACACGTTTTGTGTGAGCTAGCATGGCCTCCACATGGTAAGGAGTGACAATGCCGGATCACACTCTCCACTTCATCTTCCGGTATGCATCTTCTAAACATTCCATCCGGGCCTCTTTTGAACAAGAGTGGCTCACTCCAATAGTAGTGCCTCACATCATTGAAGAACTTCTTCCTTTGTGCATATGTCAATCCGGGAGGCACTTCCTCTCACACTAAGTAGTTCACGATGTCGGCAAACCATGGCTCACTTCCTCTAGACACTTGGAACAAGCATTCCTCCACCTTTTGCAATTGCTCATCCTGGAATGAATCATCAATAGGAAGTCATCTCCTTCAAGCTCCAATGGTGGGAGTCTACTAAGGTGATCCGCCACGGAGTTCTCGGATCCCTTCTTGTCCCGGATTTCCAAATCAAATTCTTGTAGAAGAAGAATCCACCGAATCAACCTAGGCTTGGCATCCTTCTTGGTAAGTAGATAACGGATCGCAGCATGATCCGTATAAACTATGACCTTCGCTCCAACAAGATATGAGCGGAACTTCTCAAATGCATACACAACCGCTAGCAACTCCTTCTCGGTGGTAGCATAATTGAGTTGGGCATCATCTAGCGTTTTGCTAGCATAATAAATGGCATGAGTGCGCCCATCTTTCCTTTGCCCCAAAACAGCCCCAACGGCTACATCGCTTGCATCACACATGATCTCAAATGGTGAACTCCAATCCGGAGGTTGCATGATAGGTGCCGAGATCAAGGCGTTCTTCAACCTACAAAAAGCCTCTAGACAATCCTTGGAAAAGACAAAATCAACATCCTTCATTAGTAGGTTAGTGAGAGGCTTAGAAATTTTAGAGAAGTCTTGAATAAACCTCCGGTAAAAACCGGCATGTCCTAAGAAACTCCTTACCCCCTTCACCGAGGTAGGTGGTGGCAACTTCTCTATCGTTTCAATATTGGCCCTATCAACCTCAATGCCACGGTTGGACACCAAGTGCCCCAATACAATACCTTCACTTACCATGAAGTGGCATTTTTCCCAATTCAAGACAAGATTTGTCTCCTCACATCTTTGCAATACTAATGACAAGTTAGCCAAGCAATTATCAAAGGAAGAACCATAAACAGAGAAATCGTCCATAAACACTTCCATGATATTTTCTATGTATTCCGAAAAGATAGTCATCATACACCTTTGGAAGGTGGAGGGTGCATTACACAACCCAAATGGCATTCTCCTATATGAAAAAGTTCCCCATGGACATGTAAAGGTGGTTTTCTCTTGGTCATCGGGGTGGATAGGGATTTGGAAGAATCCTCTATAGCCATCTAAGTAGCAAAAATGAGAATGTTGAGCTAACCTTTCTAGCATTTGGTCAATGAAGGGGAGAGAGAAGTGATCTTTCCTAGAGGCCATGTTCAACTTCCTATAATCAATACACATCCTCCACCCCGTAACCGTCCTAGTCGGGATTAGTTCGTTGTTCTCATTAGTCACTACGGTCATCCCACCCTTCTTAGGAACTATATGAACGGGACTAACCCACTTACTATCCGAGATAGGGTAGATAATTCCCGCATCTAACAACTTAATGATTTCCTTTTTGACTACCTCTTTCATTATAGGATTCAATCTCCTTTGATGTTCAATAGAGGGTTTATGATTATCTTCCATCATTATCTTATGCATGCATAAAGAAGGTTTTATGCCAACCAAATCATCAATAGTATAGCCAATGGCTTTCCTATGCAATCTTAGCTCATGCAATAACTTAGCAAGTTCATCATCACTCAAGCATGCATTCACAATCACCGGATATGTAGAATCAACACCAAGGAAAGCATACTTTAAATGAGAGGGGAGGGGTTTGAGTTCAAGTTTAGGAGGACCTTTATCGGTTGCGGACGATCCAAATAATGTTGGATGAGATGAATCCAAAGCAAATGAAGACCCTCCAAGGCTCCTAGAAGCTTGATCATCATTAAGGGCTGATCCAGGGGAAACCACGGCTGGAACCACGGTTTGCTCAACTTCCACGGCCATGGTTCTTGCCAAGCCTGCTTCTCGGAGTTGTCCAGAGAGTTTGACGGCCGTGGAACATAAATCTCGACCGTGGAACTTGCAGCTGTTCAACACCTCTTCGTGGCCTTCAAATCCTACTCTTGGCTCCTCTTCTAATGCTTCCAAGGCCTTGACCTCTTCATTGTAATCCTTCTCAACACCTTCCTCCATCATACTTAAGGTAAGAACCTTCTCTAAGGGATCCTTGATCAAGATCGAGCTCACAACTTCTCTAGATTCCTCTTGCTCGACTATGTTGAAGACATCCTCATCAAGGGTTGGCCCTTTAATCATTGTGGACAACTTGAACTTGATGTTCTCTTCTCCAATGTTGAAGGAGAGAGTCCCATTCTTGCAATCCACTAGGCATCCGGAGGTGGATAGGAAAGGCCTTCCCAAGATGATTGTAATATCCGGAATTTTTATTTCCGTTTAATTCCGAATCAAATCGGACTTTGAGCCGTTGACGGTTTTCCATTCTATCTAGCAATTCTTTTTCACAAATTTTATCATTTTATGTAGAAGCTATTTCACATAAACTGATAAAATTATATCAACCTCTAATTCCTATAATTACTTATCATTTTATGTAGAATTTAATTCACATAAAATGATAGAATTATATCAAATCCTAATTCTTATAATTATTTATCTTTTTATGTAGAATTTATTTCACATAAAATGATAGTTTTTTTTATATTAAACCCTAATCTATCAAAACCCTAGTTTTATCATGACATGTCCTTGACAAAGTCATGACGTCCTTTTGACGAGACCAAGACGAGACCATGACGAGTTATGACGAGACCATGACAAGATCATGACAAAGCCATGCATGGGCTTGACAAAGCTATGACATGTTTTGACAAAGGCTTGACAAAACTCAGCCCACCTTGCCCTCTTGTTTCAGCCCATTTTGTGTACTTACCTTGTCCAGCCTTGGCTTGTTCCTTGCTGGCGGATTAGACCAGCCCAACAGTGAAACGCCAGCCTGCTACACAAGCCCATCAAGAAGATCTGTTGAACTCCACACAGCCTTGCTTCCTCAGCCCAGCGTCAACTATGGAGCAGCCCTACACAGGAAGATAGCCGGCCCAAGCAGTCAGCTGATACACGCCAACAGCAGCCTGATTTTACGCTCTATCTCCCTCCCCTACAAACAGCTCACACCGTAACTTCCGCACGCCTTCAGTCATTACCACGCCAGCGGTTACCTTCCCTTCAAGCGTTAAATCTGCAACTCTCCTTGCCTGCACCTATGTCCACGTTCAGCCATTACCACGCCTGCCTGCCACCGAGTATACCCCCTCTCAGTCTCGCACACTGGTGACGGGAACAACGTCTGGATCCTCAACGAACAGCAGTGCATAGCCACCTTCTTTGCTCTCAAAATCAACCTGCGCTCTCCTGTCTAGCCTCCACCTTGCCAACCCTGGCGTCCCCAACCATTTTTGCCTTCACCTTCTTCCTGGTGTACCGAGTTCTACCCTGTGCCCATCCTAATAGCGACGCCTGGAGGAGCCATCAACCCTAGTACACACTAGCAGCCCATCTCTTCAACCGTACTAGTGGTCGCACTCAGGTCTGTCCACACACGCAAAGACATCTCCGCTCCTCTCTATCTTCTTCCCCATGCTTTACCTATCGGATTTATAACCACGATGTGCAACACATAGACCTTTGTGAACCGAAGAGACATCTCCGCTCTCTTGCAGCCAAGGACTGCTTCTACACTCAAACACCTCCCTCTATCGACAAGAACAGGAGAACCACACTTCTGCACCACATTAAGCATCTGTATGTACTCTCTTCTTCCCTAGTTCTTCATATCTTACCTTTACATTCTGAATGTGACGATAGGAGGTGCCAACCAATGCTCCACACACCACTACCCAGGAGCTACAGACGTTGAGCCAAGGCAGCCTCCGGGTTCGTTGCTGACAAGCCATAAACAACTCATCTCCTAGGTTGATACTAGGGAGGAGAAATGGAGACTAATCCATGCTTCTGTTCGTTCATAACAGGGGTCGAACCTGTGATCTCATGGGTACTAAAATGAATCTTTGAGTGAGGCTGGTGAGTTTCGAAGTTATGATCTCTTTCTATATATGTTCAGTTTACAGAAAAATGTGTTAAGCAGTCATGTTCAAGCCTCTTTGTTGACCCCTTAGAAGCATGATCCACCGTTCAATTTTTAATAGGTTGTTTAGTGCCATGCATAGGTTAATACGTCAAAAGTTGGGATAAATCCAACGGTGGGATTTAGAGTTATAGAGGCTCAAAGTTGAATGGTTGTGCAGTTAGGAAACATGTCCAGAAACTGGCTAAGTATAGAATGTGAGTTGGGAACCAACTTTGGAGAATTTTGTAGAGTTTGTTGCTGGAATGTTTGGGGAGTTCTTTCATCCTATGGGTAACATGCATATTATAGATGACCTAGAGAATTATTTTAGACTTTCTATATTTTTATTCGGGCTTCATATTTGGAGCCAAAGTTGAAGCCTAATGACTTTTGGAAGTTTAGGAAAGTATGTAATTTCCTAGTCTTTACCTAAACTCCACCCTAAGAGTTAGAATATGATAGTTAGTCCCAAGTAAGGATTTAAGTACATATTACGAAATTTTTAGAAGTTCGGGACCAGGGGTAAAATGGTCATTTACCTGTATAAGGGTATTTTGGTAATCTCTGGTTGATCGATTTTTATATCTTAGAAGTTGGAGACTTCTAAGAAAGTGGGATACATTATTGATTCCCTTGACTTGTATAATAGGCAATTGAGTTCCTACGGTTACATACCGAGTTGAGATTAAGAGAGTTGCGACTTGACTCAGGTAAGTCCTTTGGGCTTACTTAGCTGACTTCTAAATATGAGTATAAATGATGATGGTGGTGTGTGATTGAAATGTTTAGAGAGATAGGTTGTGATATATAATTACCGACCTATATTTTGGCCTAAGAGTAACGGGCGGTGGCATTCTGCTCAGTAGCTTGCGGGCGCTGGGGGTTTCTTTCGGGACTAGTCCATACTTGGTTTGTAGTGATGCTACCAATGGAAGTCAGCTAGACCTACACCAGTTGGATAAGGAACGGAGGCGAGGACTAATAATAATTCTCGTGCCACAATTTAAATTGAATAATGTGAATCATTTAAATAATGGATAATAAACGGTTGAGTGCCAGCATGATGTTTGTTTATTTTTGTTTCTGCGTGTGTTTGTGCTGTTATCATTTTTGCTTATATTTGGATAGTTAGCTAACGGTTTATCCGTGTTGTAGATCTGTAGAGATAGACAGTTGCAGAGAGATCCGGAACGGATGGTCAGCCGGGTCCACGTACTCATTAGATGGGGACGGGGGAGTCTTCCATACGTCATGCATGTTATGTATCTTTATATATGTTTGTAAGGCTGTCACCTGTGTACGTTTATACCATTAAAAATATTATGTTTTCGAAATTGTTTTAAATACATTTGTGCCTTATTGTAAGATCCAAGTAATGTTGTTGTTAAACCAAGGTCGGGACCCATTGTGAGGTCCTAACCAGTAGCTCCCCGAGTTCCGAGAATTTGGGGTGTTACAATGATGGGAACCGGGTAGTCCGCCGGAATGTCCAAGACTACAAAGTCAATTGGCACATAGAATCCTCCTAGTTGCACCGGGATGTCTTCTAAGATCCCAACCGGATGAGTGATAGAACGGTCCGCCATATAGAGGGTCGTCTTGACCGGTTTCGGCTCTCCTAGCCCAACCTTGTTGCAAAGTGCAAGCGGTATGATGCTTACACTTGCCCCAAGATCACAAAGGGCCTCGTACTTCACATCTCCCACTCCAATTGGGACGCAAAAAGAACCTGGATCTCTTAGCTTGGGAGGCATCTCCTCCTTCATTGTTTGGATCAATTCCGAGGATCTCTTGGTCATTCTTATCTCCCCATACTCCTCCAACTTCCTCTTGTTGGAGAGTATCTCTTTCAAGAACTTGCCATATGCCGGCATTCCTAAAATAGCATCCATGAACGGAATGTTAATATGCAATTTAGACATTAGTTCAAGGAATTTACCAAAGTGATTGTCCAAACGAGCTCTTGCTCGTGATTGTGGGAACGGTAGTGGTGGCTTGTATGGAGGCGGTGCCACATATGTTGACTCTACATCCTTGCTTTTGCCTCCATCTCTTTGCAAGGTCTCTTCCTCTATCACCACTTGTTTCCCTTTAGCATTCTCCTTGGGCAAAGGATCTTTCATGCTCAACCCACTCCTTGTTGTGATAGCCAACACTTGGCCTCTTGGGTTGTCTTCGGTCCTTCCGGGAAGCTTTCCCGGATCTCTATGGGCTTAACCCGCCTTTTGGAACACTTGTGCTTCCAAAACCTTTTGAGCTTTAGAGATTGAAGTCACGGTGCTCTCAAGACCTCTCAACCTTCCAAGCAATTGGTCAAACATCATTTCGGTTCTATCTTTTGGAGGTTGAGTAAATCCGGGTGGAGGTTCTTGTGAAGCTTTTGGTGGTGGAGTTGTGCTTGTGGAAGCGGGAGGGTTCAAGGCTCCATCCGGGTTAGAATAAGAAAATCCGGGATGGTTGTGGTTGGGCCGGTAATTGTTGAATTGCCGGTTGTTGTTGAAGTTCCTTGGACCTTGATAATTGTTGTAATTGCCCCTTCCCATGTAATTCACATCCTCCTCCTTGGAAGATAGATTAGCTTGCACTTGCACTTGAGGAGTTGCTTGATTCTTCAAGGTTGTAGCACACAACTCCCTCAAGGACTTTAGCTCGTTGTTGATGGCGTCAAGCTTGAAATTGCTCATGGTGACCTCACTCACCTCATATGCTCCCGCCTTTCTCCCTTCACTCTTCCTATGGGAGTACTTCTCAGTCACTAGAGCTTGCTTCTCCACAAACTCCCAAGCTTCATCTACATGCTTCTCCATGAAAGTCCCACCGGAAAAAGATTGGAGCTTGAATTGGCTATCTTCATCAAGTCCTTTGAAGTAGATCTCCAATAGCTCAATTTTCGGTATGCCATGGTGTGGACAATCTAGGAGGAGATCTTTGAACCTCTCCCAAGACTTGAATAAACTCTCTCTATCCTTCATCACGAAGGCATTGATCTTCCCTCTTAACTCGGTAGTCTTGGAAGGTGGGAAGAACTTAGTCAAAAACTCGGTTGCAATCTCCTCCCAAGTACCAACTCGCCCTTGTGGAATAGATTGATACCAAGCTAAGGCCTTATCCTTAAGAGAGAAGGAAAAAGCCCTAAGCTTATGGTTGTTGCTCTCCAATCTTGGCGGTCTAAGAGTCTCCATCAAGATCTCATAATTCATCAAGTGTTGATGAGGAGACTTTCCTTCCATCCCTCCAAATTGATTATGCCGGATCATTTGTAAAACTTGAGGGCGGAGTTCGTAATCATGGGCTGCGGGATCTCCTAAGTTCACACCCGGACGGTGTGCTCTTTGTGCCGGATCCATACGTTACCCCAACGTTTGTGGCTGTTCCATAGCAATGGGCACAACCCTAATATTCACCGCCGCCGGCTGCGGTTGTGGTGGAGGTGGAGGAGGTTGTTGACGGTTAAGCTCTCTTTGCACAAGAGCTTGCCTAATCTCCTCAATCTCCCTTCTAGTTGCTTCTTGCCTCTCATTGGCAAGTCTCCTTTCATTCTCCAAAGCTTCATCCCTTATCCTTATTTGCTCTAAAGCCTCATCTAATTTATCTTGGAGATCTCTTCCGGCCATCTCTTTTCCCTTTTTAGTGCTCTTGGATCTAGATCTAAGGGTTTTCTCCGGTTCGGGATCGAATGGAGCTAAATCCTTGCCACGAGATCTTCGCATACACCTAAAGAGTGAGATGTCCTGAAAAGCAAAGACACAAACCAAAAAGAGATCAAAAGCAACAAGAAAGATCTACACTATAAACAATCACAAAAACTCTCAATCTAGACCTAGTCCCCGGCAACGGCGCCAAAAACTTGTTCACGCTAGGATGTAGCACAAAAAGCTTTACATTTATAACTTGAACTAAATCCTAAACTACCTAGCGAAACCCGCAGTGTACGGGACGTTCGTAGTATGGATAGTATTCCGAGGTCGAACACAAAGACTAAGGTGAGATTGATTCGGTTTATGATAGAGTTTAGTGAAGATCTAAGTTAAGAAAAGAAAGAAATAAAGAAATGAAAATCTCAATTGTTTTTGGTTGGTTTTTAGGTGATCAATCAAGGATCACAATTCATGCGAAAGTAAGCAATCAACTAAGCTAACGAATCAACACAAAGAAACAAACTAAACACGAGATATGAATCAAAAGAGAGAAACGGATTCTAGGGGTTAGAAATTTCGATTATGGCATAGGACTCAAGTTATCTAATCATTCCTTGGATGATCTATGATATGTCGGGAGTAAGTGTTTCTAGAGTGGGATCAATCACTGGGTAAGTCTCATGGTCCACTAATCCATTCCTAAGATCTCATTACCGGGTAAGTCTCTAAGAACCTAAGGATTGAATTCTACACAAACCGGAATTGTTGCCTAGAGGTCTAACCTATCCTTACCGGGTAAGTCTCGGAAAGGGAAGTTCTAAACAACTATCCTAGCACACTTAGTCCAATGGCGGCTTGTGAGGCTCACCACTACCTAGGGTTTGTAATCTTCGAAATCTAAGGGTAAGAATCACCGGGTAGGTCTCTTCTAACACTTAGTAGCTAACACTAGGTCACCCTAGGCTAGATTAACTCAACAAACACCTGGGATTTCAACATTCTAACAATCTAAAACTAGATTCATCGAACCAAGAGAAACCACGGGTTGTTCTACACATCCACGGCCGTGGAATGGGAAGATCCACCCGTGGACTTCAACAGAGAGTTCGTTCCTGTAAGTTACTCATCCAAAGGTAAATCTAAGTGCATACTATCATAGTCCTAGCCACAATCATCCTTTCCTTACCCTAGAATCACATCTGTTTAGCCTACAACATTCATCATAACAATCGAAAACATCATACATAAACTCATAGCATTCATTTGCAAGATAGTGAAGGAAAAGAGATGAACAAGTGAACTAAAACAAAACCAAGCTGAAAATAGAATTAGAGTAACTCACAATCCTTCTTAAAGAAGGTTCAAATGGTTCATACAACTCTAGAAATAGAATCCGGAATTCTTCACTACAAAAACTATCAAGGTGTGGTAATGGTGTGTGTTCTTCTCCTCCTCTTCAATGGAGCTCTTCTTCTTCCTTTTTGGCACTTTCCTTCCTAGAAAGACTTCTTGTTGAGAGAGTATTTTTGATTGGAAGATTTTTGATAATGGAGAGCTGCTCCAAGATGCCCTTCTCAGCCAATGAAGGACCACTTTTATAACAAATTTTGCATGAGCTGGCCATGAGAGTCGTGGCACAGCTGTCACAAGAATCTGGCAAAATCCACGGGTGGAACCACGGTCATGGTCTTGGTCTAGACCGTGGTTTGCTCCAGAAGCTTCTTCTAGGCTCGTTGAGCCATGGTTTGATGCATGGCTTGTGTTGGCAAGGTTCCATGAGTCCTCCTTAGCCTTTAGCTTGTGTCCTAATGAATCCGAGGGTGTGTCATCTAGATGAACGATCCTCCAACGTATCGTTTTAGCTCCTAAATCTCCCGAAATACCTATAAAGCAACGCACAAGTCCGTGTAGACGTCTATCTCGACAAAGTACGTGAATTGAGTGCAAACGTCGTGAACTAGTGCTAAACCATGCATGAATGAGTGAGAAATCTATCTAAATGATTACCTAAAACTAAGCAATAAATCGTGTTATCAATACATAAATGTCTGAATCATGTTGTAATTAGATACATAAACTGTGATACAGATTGTATATGATACAAAATCAAACATATCAAATTAAGTACATAATCGTTAAGAATAAACTGAGACATTCTGTAATTATGTACAAAATTGATTTACAAGGGATACATAATGTAATATATAACAGTTTGACATCCTCTGTTATGTACATAGATCTGATTCATTCTATAATTAGATACATAAAATGGTATACATGCATAAATCATACAATATTTGAAGTTACATAGCATACTCAACTACATAATTCAGACCATCGACCACAAAAATAACACAGTTTTTTGAGAAAATATCAGTACATAGACTTCTTCTTCATATAAAACACATGCAAAACATAAATTATGTATATAATCTTTCATCACTGTTAATTCGAATACATAAATTTCACAGAAATGGCTAATTTCAAAATTAAGTTCCATAACAGCCTAAAACATATCTGTTCTTCTTTGTGTGGTCGGATTCCAAAACCTAATGGAATATACATTACAAAATCATGCTTCATAACACCATGCAAGGCCGAGTAAATGAAAGGTCATGTAGTTATAGATCAACAATGGCGATTTTTAGTATGGATTTTAGGGAAAACGTTCATCAACTGTTTTCGGTTTGAACCAAAACCGAAGCCATTAAAATGGTATTTTGTTGAGAGAATTTGGAATACTTACAAGGATTGATTGTTGTTACACAAAGAATAGATCAGACAGGAGATTGAAGACGGTCGAAGATCATGATTTGAAGATGGAGGTTGCGAATGGAGAATCTCACGATACAATGGAGGTTCCAAATGGCGCTTAATTTTTGGGATGAAATGTTTAGTAAAGAAGACGAACCGCCGAAACTGTATCTTTATCAATCATGTTGTTCCCGTTTTTTTTATTTTATTATCTTTAACTTTTAGGCAATTATTATGCTACATTACTAATTTGCCCTTAAATAGCTACCTTATTACCCATGATTTATAATTTCATTTAGCTTTATTTTTTGGAAGAAAAATAGAGGGGCCTATTTTGTATCATGGATACAAAAAGGGCCCTTCTGCACCAATTTTCTCAATTTTTTTTGAGTTTAAAATTTAGACCATGAAGAATAAGAAGTAAGTCATAAGGTTGAGAAATCAGTTAAATTCTTAGATCTACTTATCTTTCTCCGACTTCTCAAAATAGAGAGTGATGATTTCATCTTTTGTTATGACTTCTTCACAATCGAGTTGCTCAACAACAAATTTGGTGCCCATACACTCTTTTATTCTCTGATCACACCATTCTTCATCGTTCTTCATTGATTTTTAAGGTTTTTGCCCTTTCGCTTCATCTATTTTTGTGTGTAATTGCCTAGCACAAAGTTGTAAATTAAACTAGCCATGTACATAAGTGGGATTGGTCTCATCCCGATTCCGACTAAATAGAACCTGACGGAATTTAATCTAAAAACTTTTAAGAACAGTCCTAATTCTATGTCATGTATACAAGAATAGGACATAAAGATGACCTTAATCCAGCCTTATCCCAACATTAATGAAAATGATGATACAAAGATTGAAGATATGCGATTTGGAGAGTATGAAATCACATCCTTCTCCTTTTTAGTTAAAACAACACCGTTTAACACGACTTGCTATAGGTGATACATGTCATCTTTAATAACTCCACCTTGATTATGAATTGTCTATGTGGATGATGGAAGACTTAACATTTATGAACGGTTTTATAAACTAATAAATATCAATTGTATTTTTAGATTGCATGTTTTGGTTTGTGTTTGTTGAATTAAATGTGTGCATGCCTTGAAAGCATTTCAAAGGAAGAAAGCAGGCCTTGAAAAACATTACAAAGGACAAGCACGGAGACCATGAAAAACATTTCAAGGAACAAACGCTGAAGCTTTGAAAAGCGTTACAAAGGAAGATTCAGCTAAAGGGTTTCAAATTCAAGATTCAAATATCTCAACGACCAAAACATAGATCTCTACCAAGGATAACAAGATTCTCAAGGAGAAGATCTCGTCCAGCTAACAAGAAGATCTTTGAACAGTTTTGAAGAGAAGATCTCGGCCACAACAAAAAGATCTCACAAAGATCTTAACCGAAGACGCAAGAGGATAAGAGAAGATCTTCCACACAGATTCCACGCTAGAAGATCTCGGATCCAAGAGAAATCTTCAATGGCTATCCAAGAGAGAAGATCTAGGATCTTCAACAAACAAAGATCTTCAACGACATTTCCAAAGTATGAGAAGATCACGAAGAAGAAGATTCCCAACGTGCGTCAAAGAGGGATGCAGAAGATAGAAGATCTTACAACGGCTACTTCACCTCAACCAATCACCGTTTTCCATGGAGAAAGAAGAACGTTGCCGCCAAACATCAACCGTAATCTTTGTTCATTGGAAGACAACAACAAACATTCTCATTTCTTGCTTCTACGGCTCTACTCGTGGGACGAAGCATATAGTAAGTTATAAATCGATAAGAAGCGAACCAATTTAAAACGATATAAATGACCAATTTAAAACGAAGCATATAGTAATATATATATATATATATATATATATATATAAAAGATAAAACTGAAATCTGATTGGAAATATAAGTGATTAATAATATAAAATTTTAAATTGTATAAAATGAAATAAAATCACAATAATATATTTCAGTAAATTAACTTCCTAAATTAGAATAAAATAAACCAAAATCGGGGTTTAAATCTCAATATTGTAATCATGATTATTTTCTTAAAGCAAAATTATATATAAAAAAATGAAGCAAAAACAAATCGATCGGAATAAATTTAGATGAGATATATCACGAAATATAAAATAATTGTTATAATAATAAAAAAAAAATTATGTACATAATAAAATAAATAAATGATTTCTTAGCGTGGAATATAAAAATACTAAATAATTCAATATCATTTTGGAAAAATAAAGCCTGTATTGGGTGTTCGACTCACACTACCTCAAAGTTCTTGATCGGCGAACTATGGATCGCCACCGCCTCAATTTCGCTCCCGAAAACAATAGACATATCAACATCCAACGCCACCAGAAAGTCCCTCATGAACTGTGACGTGCGATTGCGTATGGGCTAATGTTCGCTCCAAACGGTGTGTGCAAGCTTTAAATTTATAACCCTAGACTTAAGCTTAAAACAAGGATGCGAACCCGCAGTGTACGGGTCAATCGTAGTAAAAGCAAGAAAATTCCAGGGGTCGATCACAGGGACTCGGTGAAACAGAGTCAATACGGTATGCTATGTCAATTCTAACCACAAGAGCAATTAACACAATCAAAGATGAATAAGATGTCAAATAAAGCAAACATGTAATTCTAGGGATTAAAGCGTCTAGTTGTGGTTCCAACTCAAGATCTGTAGATAAGCGGACAAAGCTGAGATTTTTGCGTGGGGAAGGTGTTTCTAAAGTGGAGTAGATCACCGGGTAAGTCTCACTACACACTAATCCCAAACCGTAACTCCTATTACCGGGTAAGTCTCAAGGAATTAAGATAAAGAACTATAACCTCAAACTAACATACCATCTAAGGGAATAGAATCAACCTTTACCGGGTAAGTCTCAGGCTAACTCACAAAGATGGGATGGAAGCACACTCAAACCCCAATAAAGGATAAACCTTTATTACCTACACTTATGATCGTTGGTACACAAACTAAGGAATTACCGGGTAAGTCTCATCCTAAGCTTGCTTTGAACCAGGAAAGGTATAATAAGAATAGGATTTGGCAAACTCTAACACTTAACTCTCAGTTATGGATCAGATAAGTCACCTCGGTCAGCCAGTTTCCACCTCGGCCGAAATGTTCATCGACTGAACGAGGTGCTTAGGGTTAAGGTTAAAGACTCGAACTTTCAGGATCCCACTGGAATCTAAGATTATTCTATCATTGTTTTTCCCACAACCTTCAGCCAATCACCCTAGAATCACACAAGGAAATTAGCCACTCATCATCATCATAAAAGTATTAAATGTAAGGGAAGAAGGTGAATATTTGAACAAAGAAGAATTTAATGAAAAGACTTCAATAACTGAAACAAATATCACACAAAAGCGTTCCTTGGATAATAATCCAACAAGACAAGACAACAATTGAGGGAATTGAAGACAATCTTACAAAACCCTTCAATAAAAGCTATAAAAGCTATGGACTTCAATCTTCATTCAACCTTCAAAAAGGTTCTTCAACTCTCTCCCAAATTGGAGTACGCGGCTGCTGCGTATTTTTCGGTATAGGCGGATTACTTGCGCTGATAGCGGGTGTTCGATTTGTGGAAAATCCAACCTTTTTATAGGAAAAATAACCCTCCAAAGATAAGAAATCTTCGAAAGATATTATCCCATAAATATAGGTAAAATATATGATTCTGCATATCTCCTTCCTTCCAGAAGCCAAGCCCAAAAATATAAGATCACTTTCCAACTTTAAAAGATCTCAGCCAGGAATAAAATATTCTCGCCGCGTCCTAGGTATTCGCCTCGGTCGAGTCGGCCTCTCTGGATCACCTCGGTCGAGATGAATCTCTGGTCAACCGAGGTGACTCAGAACTGGATGTAGAATCTCTCAAAACTGGTCCAAAGTGAATCTTTAATTCATGGCTATGCTTCCTGGATGTAGCTCCAAATGACTCATGACTCCTTTTGCTCCTTTTTGATGCAAAACGTACCATATTACCTGCAATTACAACGAAACTAGGTGTAGACCTCGATTCTCGCAAAGGTAGATGAAATGGTAGTAAAATCACATAATGTACATACAAACATGCAGATTATGAAAGATAAAACGTCCAAACAAACCCAAAAATATAGACTATAATTCATGCTATCAAAATACCCCACACTTAGCCCTTGCTTGTCCCCAAGCAAGTTCCGCATATAGAAGACAAGATAGAATGGATTATAAGTCAAGAAAATCAGTGAAAAAGCCTTTCAAAAACATTTTATGGTGTGCAACTATCATAGATCACTCTAAGAGAGTACTTCCTGGAATTTAAAAACTTAATATGCTCAAAACATTTTATGAATATAGAAAAGTTGTTCATCTTTGCATAAAATCATAGAATGCATAATAAATCATAATTATCAAAATTAATCATGTATAATCCAGTTTAAACCGCTAAGTCAATCAACAAGCTCAAGGTCTCAAGGGCTTCCCAAAAGAAAGGTCAAGAAACGTGTAGGGTAGGGATGTATGTAAGGTAATGTGGTGCTAGAATCCGGGAAAGGATGAACTTCACTTTCACTTTTGACTTGCAACATCTTCCACCAATAAGCTTTGCTTATTTTGCACTTTTTCTTTACTTTACTTTTTGGGATGCATGGACAGAGGTGCACAATAACCGAAGCCTAGGAAATCTGCAATCATCAATTTCTTGAGATGCATCAAACCCTTGATGCACATACCATGACCCGATAGGAATATCGCTCAATCCGACTTTGGCAAGACACAAACACCCGGCTATGTGAATGGTGCCGAGTTACTCATCTTCATGATTGACTTCCCCAAACCTATTATTGCTTTCTAACACTTTCACTTCCAGCCCACTTTTCAACTTTAACTTGCTTTCACCACTTCGCTTGCTTCCAAATTCCCGGATAGGTAAAGGGAGGCAAAATGTATATGAGGGGCTAAGCATGATCAAGAAGAAGAAGAGAGAAGAATGAATTGCCTTGGTCTTTCCAAGAAGAAAGTGAGAGAACTTAACCTGCGGTGTCAACCTTCAAATTCAACATAATTTGGATAAAAACAAAGTATTAAACATGCCAATAATTTCAACAAAGCATTTAGCAACTTAAACATATCATAAAACCTTTCAAACACATAAAGAATTTAAAACCAGTAGGTAAACAAGATCTTCACTGAGATCATATCCAAATAAGTAACAAAAATTCGCTTTCGAAAACTCTCAGTTAACACCACCTCGGTCGAGGTGTTCTTGGTTCAACCGAGGTGAATCACCTCGTTCGGCCAGAATCTCCCCGGTCGAGGTCAAAAAATTTTTTATATACCCCATTTTTTTTCAGTTTCGACGTTTTTCTCAATCAAATAACCTGTAAGTATGCATGTAATATCAGATAATCATATAAAGGCAAATGAAGCATAAATATGAAAATATCCGATAAATAAAATACATCATAAGTGTCGAATATATCAAGTAGTCACGTAGTCAAATAATACAGACAAACACCCCATACTTGAGACACACTGTCCCAGTGGGTATAATAAAAGTCTAAAACAGGAGAACTCACCGGATAAGAGCCGAACTGCATAAAAAATATAATAAAGAACCCTGCAGCTCCTCAGTAGTCCTGATCCGGCGGTGGTGGTGGTATGTAGGGGAACTGAGTCGGATCATAGGGATGGCCCATGATACGCTCAAACTGTAGCTGAGCCATCATGTGCTGATGATGCTGCCGCTTCTGCATCTCGCGGATATCCAGCGAAAGTGCAGCATATGAGTCGATAACCTGATCTGTCAGGTCATCGATCCGTCGGTGTGCAGCTCTGTCCCTCACTCCACGCCTCCTGCGTCCAGCAGGTCTGACTGGAGATGTCGCGGCTGGCGCCGGCTCAGTGTCCTCCTCATCATCTAAATCAATAATAGGTGGCGCGCTCGTCCCAGCTGTATCTGTCCCTGTGTCCATCGGGACGCCACCTCCTCTCTCATCCACTGTCTCATCATCGTCGTCATCCTCATCCTCAGCCTCAGCAGGGGCAGCTGCTGCCTCTCTGTGATCCTCCATGAGTGTATCCCAAGCAGTCTGCCAGAAATGCGGATCAAAGACTGTGAACTGCGCAGACCAGCGGATGCCCTGAGGTGCAGTCCGCTCCCAAGGCATGGCGACGTATGGAGTGGTCAAACCACGGGGAACTAGAATCCTCCGTGTGATCATCTCCTGCAATCCCAGCGGCTTCGGAGCCGCCGCCAATGTACAAACGTTGAGGTCCATCCCGTGGTAAGTGGCGATGTGGGTGACTAGACCTCCACAGCAAATATCTCCCTTCGCCTTGGCCTTGATCCTATGCAGATCCTCTGCAAGGAGCAAGCCAAAGTCTGGGAAGCCTCCTGTAACCATGCAATAGAGGCTGAAGAGCTCACCCTGTCTGATCTTCTGGGGCGTCTCAGTACGCGCCAGAAGTGTCTCACTGAAGATCCTGTGGGCAAGTCTGAAGGCTGGGTGGAAGACGACCTTCTCCCTGGAATCTCCAGGGCGCCATCTGTCTGCGTGTGTAGTAATGTGGGCTATCTGTCCCCAGAACTCCCTAGCTACGGATCGGGAGGGGAAGTCTACAGCAGTGGGGTCAGGAAAGCCAAAGATCTCTCTCCAAACCTCTAAAGGAACGATGAAGTTCCGGCTCATCAGCCGGTACTTCACAGACCGCTCTGTGGGAAGGTAGGAGAAGGAGCTAACAAACTCGAGTGTCGGCTCTAAGTAGGCTGGGGCTCGGATCTCAGTGAACTGATCTAGCCCCACTGTAGCAATCATCCTCCTAAGGTCAGCATCTAACCCTAGGCAGTCAAAAGCGGACACATCCAGAAATCGTGGTGCGATGACTGGACGGCCAGCTATCCTCTCATAGTCTACCCGGCATCTCTCGTGGATGGCCGGGCGGTAGGGACGGGATGAGGAAGGAGAAGGGGAAGGGGAGGATCTGTCTCTCAGAGCTAAACGGCGATCTGAACTCATCTTCAAAACACACTGTCAGACTACCTCGGTCGACTGACAAATACCAAGAATCACCTCGACCGAGGTGCAGAGCGACTGGACCGAGGCGAAGACAGTTCGATTTCCACTCTCTGAATTTCAGTTCTTTTCCCCCAAAAATCACTACCGATGCTTCCTAAGGGGTACTTAAAGATTTCCTCAACAGAATCAAGGGCAACCAAAGCCCAATATGCAGTAAACGAGCGAGTTAGGGTTTTCGAACGTTTTTACCTCATTTCGGTCGAAACGCTCAAATTTCCTGCAGATCTGTAGTAGCAATCGACTCCTCTACTCTTTAATCGCGGTTTGGAAGCAGAAATCTTCGAAAACGAGCGAGAGACGAAGGAGAGCGAGGTACTTCTGTTCGCCGCGGTCGAGGAGAGTAAAAAAAACGAAACTGTAATTTTTTTCTTTTTATACTGTTACTGGATCTGCTGTCACCTCGGTCGAGATGGTCTCGACTGGCCCGAGGTGGTATGGACCGAGGTGGTTCTGCAGAAACCCTAGTCGCCTCGGTTGCCTCAAGAATCAACTCGGTCGAGGTGCTCTGACAGTGACCGAGGTGCTTCTGTCTTCCCCGGCAACGGCGCCAAAAACTTGTTCGCTCCAAACGGTGTGTGCAAGCTTTAAATTTATAACCCTAGACTTAAGCTTAAAACAAGGATGCGAACCCGCAGTGTACGGGTCAATCGTAGTAAAAGCAAGAAAATTCCAGGGGTCGATCACAGGGACTCGGTGAAACAGAGTCAATACGGTATGCTATGTCAATTCTAACCACAAGAGCAATTAACACAATCAAAGATGAATAAGATGTCAAATAAAGCAAACATGTAATTCTAGGGATTAAAGCGTCTAGTTGTGGTTCCAACTCAAGATCTGTAGATAAGCGGACAAAGCTGAGATTTTTGCGTGGGGAAGGTGTTTCTAAAGTGGAGTAGATCACCGGGTAAGTCTCACTACACACTAATCCCAAACCGTAACTCCTATTACCGGGTAAGTCTCAAGGAATTAAGATAAAGAACTATAACCTCAAACTAACATACCATCTAAGGGAATAGAATCAACCTTTACCGGGTAAGTCTCAGGCTAACTCACAAAGATGGGATGGAAGCACACTCAAACCCCAATAAAGGATAAACCTTTATTACCTACACTTATGATCGTTGGTACACAAACTAAGGAATTACCGGGTAAGTCTCATCCTAAGCTTGCTTTGAACCAGGAAAGGTATAATAAGAATAGGATTTGGCAAACTCTAACACTTAACTCTCAGTTATGGATCAGATAAGTCACCTCGGTCAGCCAGTTTCCACCTCGGCCGAAATGTTCATCGACTGAACGAGGTGCTTAGGGTTAAGGTTAAAGACTCGAACTTTCAGGATCCCACTGGAATCTAAGATTATTCTATCATTGTTTTTCCCACAACCTTCAGCCAATCACCCTAGAATCACACAAGGAAATTAGCCACTCATCATCATCATAAAAGTATTAAATGTAAGGGAAGAAGGTGAATATTTGAACAAAGAAGAATTTAATGAAAAGACTTCAATAACTGAAACAAATATCACACAAAAGCGTTCCTTGGATAATAATCCAACAAGACAAGACAACAATTGAGGGAATTGAAGACAATCTTACAAAACCCTTCAATAAAAGCTATAAAAGCTATGGACTTCAATCTTCATTCAACCTTCAAAAAGGTTCTTCAACTCTCTCCCAAATTGGAGTACGCGGCTGCTGCGTATTTTTCGGTATAGGCGGATTACTTGCGCTGATAGCGGGTGTTCGATTTGTGGAAAATCCAACCTTTTTATAGGAAAAATAACCCTCCAAAGATAAGAAATCTTCGAAAGATATTATCCCATAAATATAGGTAAAATATATGATTCTGCATATCTCCTTCCTTCCAGAAGCCAAGCCCAAAAATATAAGATCACTTTCCAACTTTAAAAGATCTCAGCCAGGAATAAAATATTCTCGCCGCGTCCTAGGTATTCGCCTCGGTCGAGTCGGCCTCTCTGGATCACCTCGGTCGAGATGAATCTCTGGTCAACCGAGGTGACTCAGAACTGGATGTAGAATCTCTCAAAACTGGTCCAAAGTGAATCTTTAATTCATGGCTATGCTTCCTGGATGTAGCTCCAAATGACTCATGACTCCTTTTGCTCCTTTTTGATGCAAAACGTACCATATTACCTGCAATTACAACGAAACTAGGTGTAGACCTCGATTCTCGCAAAGGTAGATGAAATGGTAGTAAAATCACATAATGTACATACAAACATGCAGATTATGAAAGATAAAACGTCCAAACAAACCCAAAAATATAGACTATAATTCATGCTATCAGCTAATTATTTCACCTGTTTTGTAAAGCTTCATTTGTTTGAATAACCATGATCAACGCTAGGTTAGGAAATAGTAGGATACACTTGCAAATAGTGTATGATATGTAAGGAAGTAGTTCACGTCTTTGATATTTGGCCCATCTCCACTTTAATCCCTCTTTTCTATTTCATTGCTCTTTTGCAAGTACACACGATGGGTTGATGGTTGATATTGATAGTTTATGTAAATATATGTAAATATTGGGTGCCCTAAATGTAAATATGTAAACTCAAGTTATTATTAATATCAGCCGTCTCTTAACGGAAACCCTAAGGGGAATTCATATTCATTCTCACATGGTATCAGAGCCGTCACTCCTCAATTTCTCTTCCGCTAAACCCTAAGGCCGTTTTCACCACCGCCAATCTATCTTGTTTTCCCCTTCTCGACGTTCCTCGATGGTTGCAGAACGGAAACCTTCTTTCCATTCCGCCCTCGGAATCTCCAACATCAAGAATAACATTGTCCTCGTCCTTGACCATGACACCCCATATGCTTCCTGGGTTGCTCTTTTTCGCGTCACCGCGAAGGAGCATAATGTTCTTGATCATATTGACGCCAAGGTTCCTAAACCGACGGATATTGACGATTCGTTATGGCTACAAGTTGACGTTGTTGTTCTTCAATGGATCTATAATACGGTCTCAAGGGATATTCTGTTACAAATTCTTAACGATACCGCACTTCAGGCATAGAATCGAGTAAAAGATATCTTTCAAGATAACAAAAATACTCGTGCAGTCTATCTCGAACATGAGTTCTCAAATTGTAAGTTGTCCGGTTTTGCTTCGGTTAATGCTTACTGTCTTCAACTCAAGTCTCTAGCCGATCAACTCAAAGGGGTCGGCTCACCGGTTCCTGAAACCCGACTTGTTCTTCAACTTATTTCGGGTTTACCTTCTGAGTACAATGTTGCGGCAAGCTTTATTCAACAATCCAACCCGCTTCCGAGTTTTACAAAAGCTCGATCTCAACTACAACTAGAAGAAACTCGAATGGCATCACAATCTGCTTCCGGGTCTTCGCAAACTGCGTTACACACCGATGCCCGGTCTTCTTCGTCGGGCTCTTCATCGCAGTAAAACTCTGGCACCTCCACTACCTCACCGGATTCCTCGTCCAACCGGCGTGGTCGTGGCCGGAAAGGTCGACAGCGTCAGGCTGGAGGCGGCAATGGTGGAACGACTGGAGGCAGCACACCACAGGCTGGAGGCGGCGCAGGGAAGTCCGTCCGCTACAGTTGGAGACCCCAGGGTTGGTATCCTTTTCCCCAGCCCACTCCTGGCGGCCCACCAGCCCAGTTCCAGATGGGCCTAGTCCGTCCGCCCAGCCCTTTTCCCTAGTTTGCTGGATATCAGCAACCTCAACCCAGCTTACTTGGGCCAAGACCAACCCAGCAGGCCCATTTCGCTGACTTTCCTCAACCTACTGCAGTGGATAACGCCTTTGCATCTATGGCGTTAAATCTGGCGGACAACTATTGGTACATGGACACAGGAGCAACATCTCACATGACGAATAATTTAGGTTCTCTCTCGTCTTTTTCGCATAATGGTTCATTAAATTCGATAATTGTTGGGAATGGTATGCGTGTTCCATCTACAGGTATTGGAGATACTACTATCCCCACCACAAAATCACCACTACACCTATCCAACGTACTTATTGCCCCACAAATAGTCAAAAATTTAGTGTCTGTTAGACATTTTACAACGGATAACAATGTCTCGGTAGAATTTGACCCTTTTGGTTTTTCTGTGAAGGATCTACACACGGGGATCGCACGTCTGAGATGTAATAGTTCCGGGGAACTCTATCTTGTCACCCGTCCTCCCACTCGAGTTCATCAAGCTTTTTCCGTCGAGTCGTCAAGCCTTTGGCATGCCCGTCTTGGTCATCCCGGCGCTCCTGTTTTGGATTATCTTAGACGTTCCTCTTTCATTAAATGTAATAAGTCAAAGACGACTCCTCTTTCTCATGCTTGTCAATTAGGAAAACATCATAGATTACCTTTTGATCGTTCTACAACTCGTTATGTTGCTCCGTTTGACATTATTCATAGTGATCTTTGGACATCTCCTATTCCTAGTAGGGAAGGTTATAAATACTATTTGCTTTTTCTTGACGATTATTCTCATTTTCTATGGATTTTTCCGCTCAAGTTTAAGTCTCAAGTGTTTGATCTTTTTGTTCAATTTCACAAATTTGTCATCACACAGTTTCAACTACCCATCAAAAGTTTTCAATGTGACATGGGAGGAGAGTTCAACAACACCCTCTTTCACAAGTTCTTTGCTAATAATGGCATCGTTTTTCACTTCTCTTGTCCGCGCACATCCCCACAAAATGGTAAAGCCGAACGAATCATTCGAACAATCAATAACATGATGCGTTCACTTTTGTTTCATGCTTCCATTCCAATTTCCTTTTGGCCCCATGCCGTGGAAATTTCATGTTATCTTCTCAACATTCTCCCGTCCTCTTCCATTCATAATAAATCTCATACTCAAGTGTTGTACCTCACTACACCTTCCTTAGCTCACCTCCGGATTTTCGGTTGCCTTTGTTATCCCAATCAAAGTGCCATCATCTCCCACAAGCTTCAACATCGCTCTAGCCCATGCGTTTTTCTCGGGTACCCTAAACATCATCGGGGTTTTAAATGTTTAGACTTGGCAACTCACAAAATCATAATCTCCCGTCATGTGACCTTTGATGAGTCCATTTTTCCCTTTTCTACTTCGTCCCGTGTTTCCCCGGAATTTAGCACGTCTCAGTCCACTGATGTTGATACTTCACAATACCATTTGCAACAATTAAATCATTTAACTGCTGCTAATGATCCATTACCACAGGCCCATTCCCCACCCATTGCGCTTGGCCCAAACTGGCTGTCACAGCCCTCCCTCCCATGCGATTGGGCCCGCTTCCCCTCCCTCATCTTTCAGCGGCCCACCACATCAGCCTTCTTCTCCCATCCACTTACCCAGCTCCGGCCCAGCTCACCTCCTGCTGCCCAGGTTGATGTCCCACATTTCCCATACCACTTACCCAGCACAACCGGTCATCTTATAAATGACCCGACCCCTCCACCTCGGAACCGTCCCCAAACCCGCAGTCAATCTGGAATTGTTAAACCCAAACCAATTTTTGAGTTATCCGTTTCGACCGCCTCATTATCCCCCATTCCAAAATCCCACAATGTAGCTCTCCAAGACCCGTTTTGGATCGCCGCCATGCTTGATGAATATCGAGCCCTTATGCGGAATAAGACGTGGGTCCTGATACCTCGTCCTGCAGATGCTAATATTGTGTGATGCATGTGGTTTTTTAAGCATAAATTCAGGTTTGACGGTTCCCTGGAGCGGTACAAGGCTCGATTAGTTGCTAACGGTTGTTCTCAACAGGTTGGAGTTGACTGTGAAGAAACTTTCAGTCCTGTTGTTAAACCAGCGACCATCCGTATGGTTCTCAGTATTGCAGTTTCTCGTTCTTGGCCCATTCATCAGCTGGATGTTCAGAATGCTTTCCTACACGGCCATCTAAACGAAACGGTGTATATGTTTCAACCACCAGGCTTTCGCGACCCATCCAAACCCAATCATGTTTGTCTTTTGCAGAAGTCACTATATGGCCTCAAGCAAGCTCCCCGGGCATGGTTTCAACGCTTTGTAGGCTTCCTACATCGCATTGGCTTTATTAGCAGTAAGAGTGACTCCTCCCTTTTTATTTATAATCAAGGATCTAACACTGCTTATCTGCTTCTATATGTCGATGATATTGTCCTTACGGCTTCTTCTGACGCCCTGCGCAAGCATCTGATCAAGCTTTTGAGTAAGGAATTTGCCATGAAAGACTTAGGCCCCCTATCCTATTTCTTAGGCATTTCTGTTCGTCGGACATCATCTGGCTTATTCCTTTCTCAGGATAAATATGCTCGTGAAATTGTTGAAAGAGCAAAGATGTCTAACTGCAAACCATCTACTACCACGGCTTAAACGTCTATCAAGTTAAGTGCCTCATCCAGTCCTGCTATTAGTGATCCGACGTTTTATCGTAGTCTAGCTGGAGCACTGCAGTACCTCACCTTCACACGAACAAACATCAATTTTAAAGTACAGCAAGTGTGCCTTTTTATGCACGACCCCAGGTAAACTCATTTTGCAGCCCTCAAGCGCATTATTCGATACATTTCTGGGACGTCTTTCTTAGGTATCACCATCTCCTCTTCTCCGAAGTCTGATCTTATTGCCTATACAGATGCTGATTGGGCCGGCTGCCCTGATACACGCCGCTCCACCTCAGGTTACTGTGTTTTCTTCAATGACACTCTAATCTCGTGGTCTGCCAAAAGGCAATCTATCGTCTCTAGATCCAGTGCCGAGGCAGAATATAGAGGAATTGTCAATGTTGTGTCAAAATGTTCTTGGTTGCGGAACTTGTTGCTTGAGTTACATTGTCCGCTTTCCAAGGCATCTATTGTCTATACAGATAACATTTCTGCTACTTACCTCGCCAGCAACCCGGTTCAACATCAACGGACCAAGCACATTGAGATCGACATCCATTTTGTCCGCGACAAGGTTACCCGTGGTCACGTTAGAGTTCTTCACGTCCCTTCAGCTTTTCAGTACGCAAACATTTTTACAAAGGGACTTCCCCGACAATTATTCTTAGACTTTAGATCCAATCTCACTGTTCAACCTCCTCAAGTTTCGACTGCGGGGGTATGATAGTTTATGTAAATATATGTAAATATAGGGTGCCCTGAATGTAAATATGTAAACTCAAGTTATTATTAATATCAGCCGTCTGCTGAACGGAAACCCTAAGGGAAATTCATATTCATTCTCACATATATAACTTCCAAGAGCAAAAACATATCACGCACCATCATCACTACAGATAATAAACAAAGCAAGAAGCACCACCACCTATAGAATCATGAAAGAGCTCTCAATATGAAGTTGTTATGGCCTTGTCAGTGACTTGTTAAAACTTGTCGTGATCTTGCCAGATGGGCCCAGATGGTGCCTGATGGGTATGAATGCCACTGCATATATGTGTCATGGTGCCGGAGGCCAAATGTTGTCAAAAGTTTGTCATAAGGTTGTCACAGTGGGCCGAATGTTGTCACAAGCTTACCAGCGCCGGACATTGTCAAAGTGGGCCGAATGTTGTCACACGCTTGTCAAAGGTTGTCTCAGTGGGCCGAATGTTGTCACCAGCTTGTCATGAGGTTGTCAAAGTGGGCCGAATTTTGTCTTAAGGTTGTCACGAATGGACTATGTTTGTCAAAACTTGTCAGCTGGGACTAAATTGTTGTCAAGCTGCTTGCTTTTATTTTTTGGTGGACCTTTTCATTACTTAGTTTGCTAGGATGAGTCATGTAATGCCTTGGATGCTCGTTCTGCCGAACACCTCTTGTGAGGGATAGGCATCTTTTTCTCCATCTTCGAATTAACCTGCAACTTGTGTTTATGAAAGAGCTCTCAATCTCAATATGCTCCTCTCTCTAAGACGCTCTTGTGAGGGATAGGCATCTTTTTCTCTAGGCGATTTGTGGGCGATTCGAGGCTTCGGCCTTCGTCTCCCACACAAGCTCTCTCCTTTCGTTGTGATTCCTCACGAGTCACACCGATCTTTACCCTCTCTTGCCTGTTGATGTGCACAATCATCTCAGCAGGGAAATTTTTGGCTCACAAAGTTACAAAACCTAAAGTTTAAACTAGGGTTTCTGGTGGCGCCTGGCGCCATGGCCAAGAAAAGAAATCCCCGACCAAGGCGACTGGAGGGGATGGTATTGCAAACACAAACCAAGCAATGGAATCATCATCGGCAATAAAGGTCCGGTCTCAGGCGCTGGATGGAGGGGACAAACTATCGCCGGCAAAAGGCATGGTGGACAAGGGAGGCGAGTCGCTTGACACTCCCCAGGTTCAATTGACAAGGGTTGACAAGGTGCAGACAAAGTCTATGCCGGCTGGCATGTCTGATGGTGTCAATGACAAGGCCGACAAGTCTGGGACAAGCATAACCATTGTCGGCGAGGTGCAAAGTTCGCAGGCGCACAAAAAGGAGACAGGCGCTTTGTCGCCGAAAAGCGATGGCACAAAAAAGACAAGCGCTTTGCATGAGGCGCATGCTACTGTTCACCCCGACGCTGCCGGCGCCAACTTGACCACAAAGGGGACGTCCCCTTTGCCGAAAATTCACACAACGAACATGAAGACCGATACTTTGCCGCCTGGTTCCGTCCCTTTGGGGACTTCAAAGGCATCACTTGGACGGGAGAACGCCCATGAAAAATCTGGAAAAAGCCACACTTTGAATTTTGACAATGGTGAGGCCGGTGATGAAGGTGGCCTTGAAGTTGTGGCTGGCAAGCGCGACGTGCTATCTGATGAAGGCAAGGAGGACTCATTGATGGCTAAGGAAGTCCTTGTGGGAGGCCAGCCAACGTCAGAGTACCCTGCTCTGAGCAAGACGACCCAACCACCTGGACAAAGGAAGGCGTGGACTGGAGCGCCGGCGAAGGTTTTCATGAATTCTGGATTGGGAGGCAAACTTGAGTATACAAAGCCAACATCCACTAGAGTTGCCATCAAATGCTCCGAAGGTATGCCAAAACACCAAGTATGGGGTAGTACCTTGCTAGGCCAATATGTTGGCTTCTACTCGGGATACTTTGCTATCAATGAAATGATGAAGCTTTGGGGAGTCAAGGCCAAGTTTAGAGTGGAAGCAGGCTGGATGATCTTTAGTTTCCTCAACGATGATGATAGGGACAATGTGCTCAAAGGTGGCCCCTATTTCATCCACAACCGACCACTACTACTCAAACATGTTCCGGACAAGTTTGCATTCAATCAAAAAGATGTTGCAACCATGCCACTATGGGTGAGAATCACTGGACTACCCAATGAATTCTGGACGCCTACCATCCTAGGTAGAATTAGCTCGGCAAGCCTCTTTTCATGGACCATGTGACTGAAGATAGGAAGAGAGGCTCCTATGCTCGTGTGCTCGTGGAGGTGAACTTTGCTAATGATGTCCTCAGGGAGATGTCACTTGACTTTGATGATGGTGTCACCCTTGATTGCACCTTGCTTTATGAGAATGAACCAACTTATTGTCGCCGGTGCTTGCAATTTGGGCATAAGGATGATACTTGCACGTTCCACACAACCAAGAAGGATATTGGACCAAAGCCAAGGTCTAGCCGGCCAAGGAATAGGTCCAGGATAAGGAATGACACAACTAAGAATGATGAACAAAAGAAGAGTAAGGAGGAAGTTGAGGTAATTGTGATCCAGGATGTAAAGGAAGGAGCCCCAAAGGCTACTATGGTAGACGTAGCTGAGCCACAAGTTCAAGTCACAATGCCGGAGAAGCGAAACCTTGTCATTGTCATAAGGGAACCATCTCGCCAGGCGGTACCATTACCTGCCAAGTCATTGGCACCAGGGGACAAAGGCAAAGGGAAAATCGTTGAGGAAGACATCGCCTCATCTTCATATGAAAACGAGCTATCCGAAAATGAGAGCATGGATGACAAGCATGACACAAGTAGTGAAGACGAGTCATCGGTGGACCTTGACATAGATTCTGACGAGTCTAGACAAAGCCATGACAACACCGATGACAATGGCATGACAAGCGAGGAGGAGGAGTTCACGCCAGTGTTGTCTAAATCCCAAAGGCGCCTTATTAAGAAGTTAAATGCTTCGATTGACAAGGGGAAGAAGCAAGGCCAGCTCCAGGAAGGTGCCATGCATGATGAATCTCATCGGCGTACTAGGCTGGCATCGTCACAAGTTGACAAGGTTGACAAGGCTGTGACAAGCAATGCCAAGATCATGGAGAAGAAGAGGGTTGGCCGTAAGGGTCCCCAATGAGTGTCGCCTCTTGGAATATACAGGGGTTCAACCATCCCCGGAAACAAAATGGTTTGAGAGCTCTCCTAGAAGAGTTCAAGGTACGCTTGTGTGGAGTTTTGGAGACAAAAATTGACACCAAGATTACGGATGTCAATGTGATTATGAGGAGAAAGTTCACCAAGTGGAGGTATGTACATAACTTCTCGGTTGATGAACGTTTTGGAATACTTGTCATGTGGAATGAAGACTTCTTCCATGTGGACATCTTATGCACTCATGGCCAATTCATCACATGTATGGTTACATGTAAGATGACCGGCTTGATCTTTGGGGTATGCTTCATACTCGGTGAACATAATGTGGTAAAGAGAAGAGAGGCATGGCTGGGCATCAAGGTGACTCTACGTGACCACAAGTTGCCATGGATGATACTTGGTGACTTCAAAAATGTCCTCTATAGCCATGAACGAGTACATGGTGAGCCAGTCCGGATGTATGAAACTAAGGGCTTGTATGACCTTTGTCAAGAAGAAGGCTTGGTTGATGTGCCATTTAATAGTGATATCCTCTTCACATGGACAAATGGCACCATTTGGAGCAAAATTGACCGAGTCATGGTGAATGATACTTGGATGGAGAAGGATGTATATTGTCAAGCGACGTTCTTGGATCGGTGGCACTACTCGGACCACAAGCCGGCAATAGCTCATCTACATAAGCCAACTGGGGCTAGTAAGCGTTCATTCAAATTCTTTAATATGTGGACTAAGCATGACTCATTTCAGGATATTGTCAAGGAGACATGGAGAACACATGTAAGCGGCACATACCAATACAGGCTATGTATCTTACTCCGGAGACTAAAGAGACCACTAAGGGAGCTCAACCGAGTGCACTTCTCACACATTGCCGAGAGGGTCAAGGCTGCCAATGTTGCTTATGGTCAGGCGCTTGAGGAGCTATGGCAGGATCCTATGTCACATGACAAGAGGTCAAGCATGATGGAGGCTAAGGCGCTGGCGGAGCGCTTGGGGATGGCTGAGTTTAGTTTTCTAGCCCAACAAGCAAAAACAAAGTTCTTGCTCTTGAGTGACCGGCCAATAAGCTTTTTTCATGGAATTATGAAGGCAAGGGGGGCAGCTAGGCACATAGCCTCATTGACAACCGAAAATGGTCGTGTGACAACATCAAATGAGGAGGTTGTGGATATGTTTCTCAACTTCTACCAAGGTCTCTTTGGGACGGAGGGACAAGTTGAGGAGCCAAGTGTTGATGAGTTTGCTATTGGTCCCAAGGTGCATACTAATGACAATGCCGATCTCATTGAGCCAGTGTCAAACAAGGAGATCAAGGAGGCGCTTTGGAACATTGACAATGACAAGGCGTCATGGCCGGATGGATATACATCTTGTTTCTTCAAGGAAGCTTGGGAGGAAGTTGGAAGTGAGCTTTGTGTGGCTATCAAGGAGTTCTTTGTCAATGGCAAGCTCCTACCCCAGCTTAACCATATGGTGGTCTCACTAGTGCCTAAGAAAGAGGCGCCCAATAGAGTTGAACATTTCCGGCCAATATCATGTTGTAATGTGGTTTACAAGATCATCACTAAGATAATGACCAAACGTATGGGGCATTGTTTGACATACCTAATTGATCCGGCCCAGACGGCGTTTGTCTCTGGACGCTTGATGAGCGACAACATCTTCATTGTCCAAGAGTTACTTAGGAGATACAATGTCAAGCATGACACTCGCCGGTGCTTCCTCAACATTGATCTAGCAAAGGCATATGACACGGTCTCATGGAGTTTTGTGAAGAGAGCCTTAGTGGAGCTAGGCTTCCCGATGGCATTCATAGCATGGGTGATGGAATGTGTCACTACACCTACATACTCCATCAAAATCAATAAAGATATACATGGTTTCTTTATAGGGAACCGAGGGCTAAGGCAAGGTGATCCAATGTCACCACTCTTGTTTGTATGTTGCATGGAGTTTCTCTCAAGATTACTCAAGGCTGAGACGGCTAAGGATGGGTTTAGGTACCATCAACATTGTGAACAACTAAGGCTAACCCACCTCGCCTTCGCTGATGATGTTGTGCTATTCTCTAGAGGTGATGCAGCCTCAGTCAAGGTGCTAATGAGTTGCATCAACCGGTTTGGTGAGCTAAGTGGACTGAGAGTCAGCCTAGCAAAGTCATCCATGTACCTAGTCTCAGTGCCGGAGGCTGAAAGAGTAGAATTGCAAGAGATCACCGGATTTGCCCAAGGGAGTTTCCCATTCCGGTACCTGGGCATCCCTATAGCCCCACATGTTCTAAGAGCAGTTGATTATGCTCCCCTACTTGACAATATTGGCAACAACATCAACGCATGGAACAAGAAGCATCTATCCTTCGCAGGCAGGCTTGAGCTCATCACATCGGTTCTACAAGGTATTGATAGCTTTTGGCTCTAGGTGCTTCCAGTTCCAGGACTTGTCATTGAGAGAATCATAAAGTTATGCCGGCAATTCTTATGGTCAAGACCAAGTGTTGCATGGGACAAGATATGCAAGCCAAAGAGTGAAGGCGGCCTTGGTTTATTGGAGCTTAGAGCTTGGAACAATGCGTTCATGTGCAAACACTATTGGCACATTCATGATGATCGAGAGAGCCTATGGGTCAAATGGATCCATAATAGGTACTTGCAAGTGGTGGAGCCGGAGGACTGGAGACCACATAGGCGAGACTCGCCTCTCATTAAGGCTATCTTAGCCGGCAGGGACCAATTGATGGCAAATGGGTGTTCACTTGATGACACTCTCCAGGAGCTTTGTCATGGTAACAAGTTCAAGGTGACGAAGGCATACAATCTCATAGGAAGAAGAGAGGAGCAAGTGCCATGGCACATTGTAATATGGGATGCTAGGCACACACCAAGGCATGCATTCATAGCTTGGATGGCGGCCCTGGGACGTTTATCAACACAAGATAGAATGAGCTTCCTCGACATTGATCCATTGTGCCATCTATGTAGCCGAAGCAATGAGTCACATAAGCACTTGTTCTTTAGGTGCAAGTATTCAAGGCGTGTATGGAGAGAGGTGAGGCGTAGTTTCAAGATGCTAGCCGGACTGGGTACATTGACGCTTGCCATGAGATGGCTTAGGCGTGCACGAGGGAAGAAGAAGCACAAGATCATGGCCATGAGATTTGCCTTTGTAGTCACCGTCTACTTTCTGTGGCATGCACGAAATAGTATTGTCTTTGAAGGCAACTTGTTGTCATGCCTTGTCAAAATGGACCGGTGGTTTGTCAAGTTGTCAGGAAGTTGTCAAGATGGGCCAGATGTTGTCAAAACATGCTAGGATGTTGTCCAACTGGGCTGGATGTTGTCAAAACTTGCCAGGATATTGTCAATTATGGGCTGGACTTGTCAACACTTGCCAGCCGTGCCCAAGCGATTGTTAAAGAAGCTCACATGGACTGGATTACTTGGTCTCACGATGAGCCGGGGCTCTTTCTAGCGGATACGCCTCTGGACTGCATATGATGGACCGAGCCGCCTGCTAGCCTTGCATCAATGGGCTGGCGTTGTTTAGCTTTGTTATTTTTGTTTGCTGGGTTGTACATGCAAAGTCGTATGACTTGCATTTTTCATAGTTTTACTCATGTATTCTCTTGGACGCTTGTTATGCCGAACACCTCTTTTGGAGGGATAAGCCTCTTTTTCTCACTTTTATGAATTTACCAGCATCTTGACTAAACAAAGCAAGAAAAACAATATGTACAAAGTACTGATGGAAAAAAACAGCTACAAATTACCAGTCCCGCGTAATGTACATGAGTAAGAAGCCACAAATTTAATTATACAAAAGCAGTTGTTTAGATTTAATAAATAGATAAATTGTTAACAAAATCTTAACAACAAAATCCTAACAACAAAATCTTAACAAATTTAATTATATATATAAGCAGTTGTTTAGAGAATTAGAGGATTAAATCTTAACAACAATAATTTGGTAGTTATTGGCAAAATTAATCAGCCGAATTAATCTTATTTTACTAATTAAAAATAATTACTATTTTTTTTTCATCGTCCAATAGTTTTCAATAATTACTAATTATACATAAACATAAACTAAAAGTGCTGGATTTTAAAAAAAACATTTATTCCTTAATATTGATAAGATAAGATTACAATTTTAAGTAATTTGAACAGACCCTTAATTACTAAGAGGATACGTGGTAAAAAAAAACGTTTATCCTTTAATAAAGATAATGTAAGATTGTTGAAGAGATATTTTTAAATCTTAAAATTTTTTATTTATTTTTATGTACCCATTAATTTATTTATTTAAAATTCTTTTGTTTCAATTGTTGGAGAGACTTTATGATGTGAAAAAAAAGAAGATTTTGTTGATTAATTTCACCCCGTTTAGATATTTTTCACATCTCAACAAATATTTTCTGAGTATATTTCTTTTTATAAATCTTCTCAATCAAATCATTAACTTTTTTTTTTTTGTAATGACTAATTTAACTATTTATTTTCAAAATTTAGAATTTAAGTATTGCTGCTTTTTTCTTTTTTTAAAATTTTGAATTTAAGTTTGTGTGGAGTCTGTAATTGAAAGAATAAGTCTATAATTGAAAGGATTGTAACAGTTAAAGAAGTGTTAAATAATCGAATGAAAAAGTTGTGATCGAATAAAAAACAAACACCAAAAAGTCTATAAACAACTTCGTAATGGAGTAATCGAATCAAAAAGAACACCAAGGTATACTCGACTGTTAAATAATCGACTAAATAATTGAAAGGTTGTTAAATAATCGAAAGTTTGTAACGTACCAGATGAGAGGCAATTAAGCGAAAGGCGGCAGATGAGTACGTCGTTGAAGCCTGAAAACAAAACACGCAAAAAGATCAGTATTATGAAATGTTAGACTAACTTGTTTAGGTATTTATAGGAAATAGGATGAGTTGTTATTGTAATCGGAGATAGTTAGTAGAATCCAAATTAAAATATTTGTTTCAAAGATTTGTTGTTATTGTGCCTGAAAATCGGAATAGTGTTTACGAGTTTGTTTTATAAAATTTATATACTTTAATAAAAAAGATTTATTGGCTTAATTTGTTATTTTAAAAAAAAATTAATTCGAGAAAAATTTTGGAAGCGCCACGTCAGCATTATTGACGTCTGTTTTAGTAGAGTATATAGATTAAAACTCTCATTTATGGGTAAAACTAGTTAACTCAGGCCCGGCTCGGAGCCGGTGCAACCCTTTCTTCTGAACAGGGCCTCGGATATTTTGGGGCCTCATTATGAAAAAAGATAGTGTTAGTAACAATGTATTACTAGCTCAGCTGGTAAAGAGTTGGTAAAGAAGTTTGTCTTGAGTGCCCAATGGTCTCAGGTTCGAGGCCCCACGTTGGGTTTTTTTTCTTCCACTATACTGATTTTATACTTAATTGGACTGGGCCTCCACATGTATTGAGCCGGGCCTGAGTTAACTCATCTCGAGAAACATGCTGATCCTCCCTAGCAGTATTGTTGATCCGGCATGTACGGATCTCGAGAAACGGGATGTAATGAAGATTGGAATGAAAAATGCCGGAATACAACACTTTGAATGACACATCCAAATCTCCGGTTGCTTTTTTTTGAGAAGATGAATGGGGAGAGATGTCCAAAAGGATCTCTAGCTGCCCAACCCACTACTCTTCTTGGATGATGGTCTTTTGCTCCTCTTACATTTACCAATTACCATTAATTCCTCTTTAAGTTTTTCTTTTGGTTTGAGAATTTTGAGGTCCGAGGTGGGGGAATTTATGTAAAGAGTTTGAGGGTGTACGTAATCATTGATTTATTATCCCATATATGGTTGAATCTTTTTCGCAAGTTAGAAAATAATTGTCGACTTTTCTACGTTTTTGTACCAATAGTAGCATACTTATATTTGTAAACTTTTTATTTATTTAATACAAAAATTGGTTTGAAATACTGCCTCACACTTATTTTTATTGGGAAACTAATTCTTCAAAAATAAAGGGATGTGTTATATACACAAGTTTGAATTTACTTGATATCGAATATGAACGATTTGTGTTGGCGTTCAAGTGGGCGCCGCTAGGTGACGTCGGTATCCAAGTTCAGATGTTGTTGCAAAGCGCTTGCGCTAGTTTCTTTTTTTTTTTTTTCTTTTCAATTTGGCGTCGGCGCATGATGTTGGCACCCCAAACCTTTTTTTATTGAGCGTCATCTGAACGCGTTTGTTTTTTCTATTAGTAAAATAAACTACGTGCCTTTCAACTTTTTCGAAAATAAGCCACTTAAAGTCATATCCCTTACATAACACTTTTTAAAGTTTCTTAGAGTTTTCCAAAGACCCACACATGAAGAAAATAAACCACTTAAAGTCATCCCTTACATAACACTTTCTTTTCTTGCTCAAAATGGCTCAATATTTTTTTTTGTGGTAATGGAAATGGCTCAATATATAAATAACATTATAAGTATAAGCGAATTAATGATATTAGTTGGGAAAAGTAGAGACGTCACAATATGGGTACATGCATCTCGACAGTTATAGTCCTTTTGATAATTTCTACATCACGACCTTCAACGCCAATTTTTATAATAATCTTAAATTTTATATTTTCACCAACAAAAATATTTTAGATTAACCGCATCTAAAAAAAAATTAACCAAACTAACCAATTTTCATTATTTAAAAAAACTTCTACTTAAAAAGCAGCCCCATACAAATGCTTTTTTCTTGAGTTTTTTCAAAATGTTTTTTATTTAACTTACCTACTGAGTACTGACACTTTATGTACCCACTAGTGTAATACCCGCACCTTGTGCGGGTTTTGAAAAAAAAATATTGGGTTAGATTTATTGTGTTGCTATATATATATAATGTTGTTTGACAAATATTAAAATTTTAGAGTTATTAGATAATTCGTTGGTTGAAAAACTAATACTAAATTAAATTTTAATAAACTTTTTGAAAAATAAAAATTAAATGTTGGAACTTAAAAAAAATAAAACGTTGAATTTATAAATAGTTTGGTTTTAATATGAAAATTATTTAAGATTTTCTCATTCAAACAAATGTCGGATAATTTATATAAATTATATCTAAAACGATGAACACTTTTAGTTATCAAAAATATTCAAACAATCCAACATAAATTACTTTTGTTAATAGTATTCAATCATGACGTGCCTAATTAGATTAAAGAAAGATCAACGTTAAAAAAAAAAAAGAAATGTATATGGATTAGTTTTTAATTACTTACTTCATTATAATTATTATATTTCATCTATTAATTGCTTAACCACACTAAAAACTAATAACCTTACTTTTTTAATTACGTAAAGTGGTGAAATTCTAATTAGATGAAAATGACTCAACTTATAACTTTTCAAAATTAAAAGATTTGCAATGACATCAATAAAATAGATTATTTTTTTAAATTACTTACTTCATTATATTCATTATATTTATTATATTTTAAGTGAATTCAACCTAGTAAATAAATCTCATTAGACCAAAAAATACATAGACGCTTCTCCTCGGATATAGAGCACGAGGCGGAGGATGAACTACCGCTTATGTATACTATAATCTGCTAATTTATCTTGAATCTTGGCCTTAGCTTAGGGTGATGAAACTTTCGACATCTTCAACAAAGATTTGCAATGTCATCTACAAAATCAAAATAGAATTTAAGTCATTAAGGCTGGAAATCAAATAAACAACAAAAGTTACAGAAGCTTGTAATATCTCCATAAATAAAACACCCGTTCATTCTTCTCTTGATAACAATAAATTGTTGCATAACCCAACGGTGAAAAAGAGGGGAATAAAAAGTTAGATGAAATAAAGATGTCTATACATATATAGATAAAACTATGAGGCTACAAAACTCAACACACAAATATATCATTCGTAAATGCATTATAGTAGCATATTTTTCATTTCTGGGAGTATACCCTAAATTTATCTTTTTTTGACCTTCTTACTTCTAAATTGTGTTCATTTTCAATGACACCCGGTTATCTAACCAAATACAAAAAAGCTATCTAGATGTGAAAAAACTCGTTCGCTCCATATCATCTTTCTGTAGGCAACAACAACAGTTCCATTTATTAACTTGCATGAAATTGGCAAAAACGAAAGGCTTAATTGAATTAACATTAATGTTCATAGCCACCTGGATCAAATTGACAAAATAAGAAGATGAAGATGAGCAATCCAATTGAGAGTAGAGATATTGGATTTTTCTTTGTCCCAAACTAAAGTAATAATGGAAGAACAGTGAAAAGGAGATACCTTTGGACGAAGTTCCTAAGATTATAATGAGGAGGTTTATAGACGACCATTGAGTAGTTATATACTATGTACATAAAAAAAAATTGGTTAGGATTTACACAAATAAACAGAAAAATTAAGATTATTATTAGTAATAAAAAATATATACAGTTTAGATTAATGAGAATTAATGTGTCCCACAAAACAAATGAAGATTAGCATGACTAAAAAAATACGTGAGATTAGCAAATAAAATTGATTAACAAAAATACCATCAGTTTAATCTCATAAGAAAGTTAATCATAGATTTAAAAATACCATCAGTTTAATTTGGTAGTTTATAAATCTTACAAGTTTACGTCATCTATAAATTAAAGATTTTATGGTTTAAAAAATAGTGTAAAAAATAAAGATTTATTGGCTTTAATTGTGGGAGCTCAATTTCAAAAATCCTGCGTCCACAGCGCGCCACGTCATCAACCCGTGCTCTGTTTTAGTAAGTACTAGTATAATACCCGCATCTTGTGCGGGTTTTGAAAAAAAATGAGAAAGAATATTGTGAAATAGATTTTTTTTAAGTGCTTTTGTTTTGTATACTTCTCTATTCTAATCCTGCGTCTACAGCGCGCCACGTCATCAACCCGTGCTCTGTTTTAGTAAGTATAATAGATTTGGTTTCTATAAAATTATTATTTTAATAATAAAAGATTTTACGGTTTAAAAAATAGTGTAAAAAATAAAGATTTATTGGCTTTAATTGTGGGAGCTCAATTTCAAAAATCCTGCGTCCACAGCGCGCCACGTCATCAACCCGTGCTTTGTTTTAGTAAGTATAATAGATTTGGTTTCTATAAAATTATTATTTTAATAATAAAAGATTTTATAGTTTAAAAAATAGTGTAAAAAATAAAGATTTATTGGCTTTAATTGTGGGAGCTCAATTTCAAAAATCCTGCGTCCACAGCGCGCCACGTCATCAACCCGTGCTCTGTTTTAGTAAGTATAATAGATTTGGTTTCTATAAAATTATTATTTTAATAATAAAAGATTTTATGGTTTAAAAATAGTGTAAAAAATAAAGATTTATTGGCTTTAATTGTGGGAGCTCAATTTCAAAAATCCTACGTCCACAGCGCGCCACGTCATCAACCCGTGCTCTGTTTTAGTAAGTATAATAGATTTGGTTTATATAAAATTATTATTTTAATAATAAAAGATTTTATGGTTTAAAAATAGTGTAAAAAATAAAGATTTATTGGCTTTAATTGTGAGAGCTCAATTTCAAAAATCCTGCGTCCACAGCGCGCCACGTCATAAACACGTGCTCTGTTTTAGTAAGTATAATAGATTTGGTTTCTATAAAATTATTATTTTAATAATAAAAGATTTTATGGTTTAAAAAATAGTGTAAAAAATAAAGAATTATTGGCTTTAATTGTGGGAGCTCAATTTCAAAAATCCTGCGTCCACAGCGCGCCACGTCATCAACCCGTGCTTTGTTTTAGTAAGTATAATAGATTTGGTTTCTATAAAATTATTATTTTAATAATAAAAGATTTTATGGTTTAAAAAAAGTGTAAAAAATAAAGATTTATTGGCTTTAATTGTGGGAGCTCAATTTCAAAAATCCTGCATCCACAGCGCGTCACGTCATTAACCCGTGCTCTGTTTTAGTAAGTATAATAGATTTGGTTTCTATAAAATTATTATTTTAATAATAAAAGATTTTATGGTTTAAAAATAGTGTAAAAAATAAAGATTTAATGGCTTTAATTGTGGGAGCTCAATTTCAAAAATCCTGCGTCCACAGCGCGTCACGTCATTAACCCGTGCTCTGTTTTAGTAAGTATAATAGATTTGGTTTCTATAAAATTATTATTTTAATAATAAAAGATTTTATGGTTTAAAAAATAGTGTAAAAAATAAAAATTTATTGGCTTTAATTGTGGGAGCTCAATTTCAAAAATTCTGCGTCCACAGCGCGCCACATCATCAACCCGTGCTGTGTTTTAGTAAGTACTAGTATAATACCCGCACCTTGTGCGGGTTTTGAAAAAAATGAGAAAGAATATTGTGAAATAGATTTTTTTTACGTGCTTTTGATTTGTATACTTCTCTAATCTAATCCTACGTCCACAGCGCGCCACGTCATCAACCCGTGCTCTGTTTTAGTAAGTACTAGTGTATTACCCGCACTTTGTGCGGGTTGAGTTTTAATAAATATTTAATATTTAGAATTTTATATGTATATTTTTGTAAACAAAAAAAATGAAATGTTGTTATAATAATAATAAAATTAAAGTAAGTTTTAATGGACTTTATTATATATTATCGAACTAATAAAATATAATTAGGAAAAATTTAAAATTAAATAAAATATATAATTAAAAAACATACTTCAAAATAAGTAAAATTAAATAAAACATTTTTTGAATATTAATCCTACTTTATTTTAATGATTTTTATTATATAATAAAAAACTAATAAATAATATAAATTAAATGGTATTAGAATAATAGTTAAATTAAAGTAAATTTTAATGATATTTATTATATAAGGAGAAATGTTAATTATACGTTTAAATAAAAAAAATAAAAATAGAGTTTGTTAGGATCTTGGATTTAAATAAGTATGGTTAAAATTTTAATTAAACAATTAAACTAAATAATAATGTGACGTGGCTTAACAAATAATTGACACATGTATATTCGATGAGGTGGCTGCACGAAACTGTGCCAAGTGGAAGTTTACGGGCTGCTTTAGTATATAGATAGATAATAGATTTGGTTTCTATAAAATTATTATTTTAATAATAAAAGATTTTATGGTTTAAAAAATAGTGTAAAAAATAAAGATTTATTGGCTTTAATTGTGGGAGCTCAATTTCAAAAATCCTGCGTCCACAGCGCGCCACGTCATCTACCCGTGCTCTGTTTTAGTAAGTATAATAGATTTGGTTTCTATAAAATTATTATTTTAATAATAAAAGATTTTATGGTTTAAAAAATAGTGTAAAAAATAAAGATTTATTGGCTTTAATTGTGGGAGCTCAATTTCAAAAATCCTGCGTCCACAGCGTGCCACGTCATCAACCCGTGCTCTGTTTTAGTAAGTATAATAGATTTGGTTTCTATAAAATTATTATTTTAATAATAAAAGATTTTATGGTTTAAAAAATAGTGTAAAAAATAAAGATTTATTGGCTTTAATTGTGGGAGCTCAATTTCAAAAATCCTGCGTCCACAGCGCGCCACGTCATCAACCCGTGCTCTGTTTTAGTAAGTATAATAGATTTGGTTTCTATAAAATTATTATTTTAATAATAAAAGATTTTATGGTTTAAAAAATAGTGTAAAAAATAAAGATTTATTGGCTTTAATTGTGGGAGCTCAATTTCAAAAATCCTGCGTCCACAGCGCGCCACGTCATCAACCCGTGCTCTGTTTTAGTAAGTATAATAGATTTGGTTTCAATAAAATTATTATTTTAATAATAAAAGATTTTATGGTTTAAAAAATAGTGTAAAAAATAAAGATTTATTGGCTTTAATTGTGGGAGCTCAATTTCAAAAATCCTGCGTCCACAGCGCGCCACGTCATCAACCCGTGCTCTGTTTTAGTAAGTATAATAGATATAATAGATATTAATCAAAAAATAATTTTGAATAAGATTAATTTAGCATCATTTGATGAAAAATTTTGATCTATGCAAACGGATATTATTAAAAGTTTACTTGCTAAGTGTTTTCTAACTTTAATATTGTAATAGCAGTTAATTTTTTTTTTTTTTGGTGTGAAATAGCATTTAATTTTAAATAGTCACTGACATGCAATTTTCTTATGTTTAAAAGTTTTGATTGCTTTAAATGTCATTAAGGGTTCACTAATAAAATACTAGCGTTTTTAAATTGGATAAACTACCTTAGTTTATCTTAGTTCACTTTACATGTCATACTTTATGACATGTAAATTGATAATTTTATTAGTAAATAATACATTAAAAAATATATAAATTAAATTGTACTTATTTGTTACAATAATGGTTACAAGAGAATATTTATAAAATTTTTAATTATAATATTATTACTATATTGAGTAGTTAATTGATTATGATATCAATTTGCATGTTATATTTTATGATTATTTTTATTAAATTTATAGAATATTTAATTTAGAATTTTATAATTTTATTTATCATAAATATTTTTAACTTAATTTAATATTTTTTGTAGTTGTGGTGTGCCTCATGTAATTTTATTATTCGTGTAAGAGATATGAAAAAAATAATAAATCATGAGATCTAACCTGCTAATTGTTTCTTTATTTATAAATATATTCAAATTAGTTCATATATTTATAGAATGCAAGATATCTATTAAGTCATCAATATATACTACTAAAGTAGAGTTCTGACCTGCTGATGTGGCGCTCCTAAAATCAAAAAAATTAAAGTCGAGCTATCACATTAAAGCTACAAAATCTTTATTTTTTTGAATTACTAATTTATTAATTAAAGCTACAAATCTTTATTTATTTGAATTACTAATCTATTAAATCAATATCATCAATATATACTACTAAAGTAGAGTTCTGACCTGCTGACGTGACACTCCTAAAATCAAGAGAATTAAAATCGAGTTATCACATTAAAGCTACAAAATCTTTATTTTTTTGAATTACTAATTCATTAATTAAAGCTACAAAATCTTTATTTATTTGAATTACTAATTCATTAAAGCTACAAAATCTTTATTTTTTTGAATTACTAATTTATTAAAATTGTTTATAATCTTTATTTTACGTAAAGCTCTTGATTTTTTTACTGATCATCCTGTTCTGCAGGGAAGTTTCAAACGGAGCAAGGCACCAAAAGAGGTAACTTGTGGAACAATTTTCCTAGAGAGAAACTGTTGTTAGTAACTTGTGGAACAATCATTTTCTAGATGATCGACTATCATTTTCTAGATGATCTAACTATTAACTACCGTGTTAAATGGAATATCGAAATTGTTGTTAGTAACTTGTGGAACAATTTTCCTAGAGAGAAACCCAACGACATATACTCCTTGTTGATAATAAGGTATATTGTAAATATACTAACTAAATCCTTTTTAAATAGTTATAAGTATATTTTAAATATACTAACTAAATCCTTTTAAATAGTTATAAGTATATTAACGTTTAAATTTTGTGAAGCGCGGGGAAACATGATGCTAGCTACTATTTGCAATATTTCTGGGTATTGGATCAACTTACTTGATTACCAATTTCGGTATTTCCAATAGGCATGACCAATATACTCGCTCTCCTTTTCCTTATAAACAAAAGTTAAGGGCAACCGCTTGCACATGTTGGATTATATTTGCCTAGACCGGTGTTCAGTCATGGACAATTTTATGTGGTTGTTTCAAGGGTTACAAGTAGGGGCGGTTTGATGATTATGATATGTGATCATACAGGCAAATTGGAACATACTACAAATAATGTGATTTATAACGAAGTCATCTGTAACATTGATTGAGGTACTTATTTTATAACTATTTTTACGTATTAAATCAGATAATTTCAAATTATTTATGTATTGAATATAGTTATATATGTATAGTAAAAGTTTTAAAAAAAACATAAAATATTTGAGGTTGATTATGACGAATTGATATGACGAATTGGCTCAATAATTATGTTGTTATTTTTTGCTTTAATTGACATAAAAATGATTATCCATGTATTTTTAACAAATAAAATACTCTCATACAAACCAATATCCATATATGTATATATTTTTTTCAATACCCGTGCAAGACACGAGGTCTAAACTAGTTATTATTAAGTTAGGTTACATAATAAATTCTACTTAAATTGTACACTTTTTCGTTCTCCTTGTTGCCTTTATTTTTGTAAGTTATTTATTGTTTTTTTTTATTGTTGTGTGTGTTTTTTTTATGTTGGTTGTTATGTAAATTATGGAATTTTTTTTATTTTTTTGTTGCACATATTGTGTTTTGATTTATTTTTTATTTAATTTAATTAAATTTGTTTTTGTCGCTGTGGTAGGTTGTTTGTTATTTAAGTTGAGTAAGTTTTTCATTCTTTTTTTTAATTTATCAATTCAATATATTTAAATTATAAATAATTAATATTTATTATTTATAATAATATAAGTATTACCGTTAACAATAAATGATATATAAAAATATTTTATTTATTATTTGAATATAATAAAAGTAAAAATAAGAGTTTTAAAATTCTGTGTTACTGGTGAGAATAAATAAAAAAAATTAAATTAGAGTAATTAATTATAACACGAATTCGTTGCGACGCGAAAACAAAAAAGAAAAGTCGAGTCTAGGACTTCACATCATTGAAATCGAGTGGATAACCATGAACTTATTTTAAATCATTTAATCAGATTTAGAAACCGTCATGATAAACGGATATATTCAGCTCTAACATCTCTATTTTGATTTTAAACTGTTTTGTTTCAACTTAGAGTTTAACATATCTCTAGGGAAATCAACGTAGTCGTGGACAAGCTCGTATCACTTGACATTGCTTAGATATAGACGACGAGATCGTTTCGCGGGATGTTGAAGACTTATAAAAAGTGTAAATAAAAGAAAAATTAAGGTATTTGTGAATAAAGGTTAATGGTGAATAAGCATGTGATGAATGGAGGATTTGGGAATCCTAATTGCATGCCTAGTGGAAGAGTAGGTGAAAAGTCAACTTTTTGGATTTTGGGTTTGTATTATAAATAAAACAAGACTCATCACACAACCACCCACCCTCTCACCATCTTCAAATTTCACCTTCGCCTGGAGCTCACATAAACGTAAGTCCAAGTACTTATAAGTTTTGATCAAGTTATTATCCAATTATACTAGTTATCGGGTCAATTAGATAACCTAAGGACATTCATACCCAACACCTACATTTTACAAGACTTAACATATAAGCACTTGATAGATACTCCCTCCGATCATAAGTAAATGTCGTTTTAACATTAAAATTTTGATCACAATAAATAAGTAATAATTATGAGATTATTTCTTGAAAATAGTTTTATAGATTACTTTTATGTAAAAAAATCTTTCTTATTGGTTCAAAAAGTTTTAGACGTTAAATAAGGAATAATGTATGATTTAGAAAGTTTTTTTGTAAAATCTATGTTATTTAGTATGTTTCTTTAAAATTGTATCAAAGTCTAAAATGACAATTAAATATGATCAGGGAGTATTGATCACCTAGTTGCGACTCTAGCATCTTGTCTGAACAATAATAAGAACTATGATAACCTACAACAAACAACAATCATCAACACTTCATGCAAATTGAGTTCACCCTAACTTCAAAAAAGGAGATTAGCCAAACATAACAAAAAAAAAAACAATTTTATAAGAAAGCATACTTACAAAACTAAGGGTTTTCACAACAAAACTAAAGAGCAACCTTAACATTAGGAAAGGTGGGATCAACCGATTCAATGAGCTAGTCGGCTCGATCAAGGGAACAAGGTTTGTACTAGCTCCACTCGTCGATCCTCTAAGTAATAGATTGACTCCAGTGCGGTCTCAATGTGCCCAATCTAGTGCTCCACCTCTAACCCTATCTTCCCCTCGAAAGGTGGTACTCTCAAGAGGTTGAAAGTCTTCAACCATGAGTCTGGTCTCGGTACTCTTGCTTCAGTCTGAGCCTTGTTAGCCTCAACTCCTCTCTCAAGTGCAGTTGGCACCCGAGTCACTCTCCGCGATACCTCAACTGATATTGCCGGTACTAGTGGTGTTGGGGTAGGTCCCCTTGTCCAAATAGCCTCCTCCACAAGCTGGGCATACTCGTAGTACTTAATCGCTCCTACAGAGACGCAACCTGACTCAATCGACCGTGCTCTCTGTGCTTCAGACTTAGTAGCGGTCTCATTACCGACCTCGGGAACTATACTCTCCGCAACTTCTTCCACTCAAGCATCTACCAAACTCGCCGTTGGTGGATCCTCTCGGGGAACTCGACCCTGACCTCTTGCTAGTGAAGGTCTGCCTCCGCGGCCACGTCCTCTAACAATGGGAGTCCTATAACCCCTACCCTGTCCAGCCGGAGGAAGATGTGGACGACCTCTACCTCGACCCGCAACTAGTGTAGCCTTAGTATGTGCCATCTACACGGCGTATGATAACTAAAGTTACAATATGACTAATTGATCAGAAAGACTTTCAATTCTAATATTAACATACCAAGCATGTTGAGATCCGCAGTGGTAATGGTGGTCATCCGTACTATCTATCCCATCCCGACTATGCATGTGTTTTGAAAACCAAAAGTTTCTTTGGAAAACTCAAACCTCTTCCGGGTTCTGTTTACTTACTTATTCCGACCTTTAGAAGATTTCAAGTTCCATTGTTGTCAACCTAGAGCTCTGATACCATGTTGTAACACCCCAAATTCTCAAAACTCAGGGAGTTACTAGTTAGGACTTGACAATGGGCCACGACCTTAGTTTGACAACAACTTTATTAGATCTTACAAAAAGGCACAAATAAGGAAAACCGAATATTATAAAAACAAAGGTTTTAATGTCATGAATGCGACCAAAGACCAACAACCAACAACCAACAAAACATCTTAGAGTCAACATCTCTAAGGATAACAAGAAATAGAAAGACAAACAAAAAAGTAAAGACTCAACCCCATCCTATTAAGTATGGAAAACCCGACTGACCACTACCTTCCAGATCACTCGGCATCAACTCTTACCTGTAGCAAATCTAAACAACAATATAAACAACATTTAGCTAACTATCCAAATACAAGTAAAGAAATAATAGCACAAAAACACATAGAATAAGAATTTAACGCTCAACATGCTCGCACACAAAACTGGTTATTATCTTGTATATAAGTAATTTACTTCAATCCGTTTTAAGGTTGTGGCACGAGACATCTAAGACTTTCGTCTCCGTTTCTTTATCTAGTAGGAGTGGTTCGGAGTACCTCCCCATATACCATGTGAAGTGGTTCGATACCCTTCCCGTATACCAAGTTTGGCCTAGTCTTGAAGATCCTCCTAGTCTCCCTCGGGCTACTGAGCAACAGATGCCACTATCTGTTACTCTTGGGCCAATTAAAGGTCGGTTGTACTTAAAGAATTAATATACTTATTAACATATAAGGCAAACACCACTATCATCACTCGCTCACACCAACATCTAGAATCTAGCTAAGTAAGCTCAAGGACTTACCTTAATCAAGTCACAACTCTTGAGAACTCAAACACTCAATCCGCAAGGTAAGAACTCAACTGCCTGACATAAAAGGAAGTGGGTCAATAATATGTCCCAACTTCTTAGAAGTTTCCAACTTCTAAGATACTAAAGGATATCTTAAAGAAAATCTATCATTTTACCCTTATAAATTAAAAAGACGATTTTGCCTTTAGGTCTCAAAACCCTAAAAATATTCCTAGATTACTTCTAACCTATCCTTTGGAGTCCAAAACCAAAACCAAAACCCAAAATAATGTTTAATTAAGTTGGAAGACTTTTTCCAACCTTTTAAGTTTCATGAAAAGCTACTAAGGTCCCACTTTGACATAACTCAAAACTCTCAAACAAAAATCTAAAAATCTAAGGAAATATATCTCAACCTTCTCTGCTATGCACTCTACTCATAGGAGCAAAGAAATTCCAAAAACAATCAACTACAACTCTTACAAAAAATTCCCAAGTTGACTCTTAACACAGAAACTTCCATAGCCAAAAAAGCTATGTTTTCACAAACTGCTTCACTAGTCTATTTTGAGACGTAATAACCCTTGATCCAACGATTGGATTGACCCAAATTTGACACATTAAAATATACATAGCCTCTATACTCTATCAAAATTTGAACAGTGAAAAATCTTTTTAAAATATCAAAACATGGTCACAAAGATGATTGCATAACACTATTTCCTGGAACTAAAATTAGAAGTGCAAAGTGGTCTAAGGTTCAAGCCTCACCCCTGATGTCTCAGATTTGTAAGCTAACACACGTCGTGAGTTCGAGACCCCTCAGCAACATCACTTGGTCCAACAATTCAGTGATCAATTGATCTACCCTTCGAGCCCTCTAGATGAGCAATACACATTAACACTGTAACACCCCGAATCCGCGGGATATCGGAATACTATGGGCGAGACCTCACAATGGGTCCCGACCCTTAGCCTGACAACAATCTCACCAGACCTTTCCAACATGGCACAAATAAAGGCGTAAAACTCAAATAGTTTGTGATGTATGCGAGAAAAGAAAAGAAGGGATACAAGGTGGAAACTCATCTGAGTCCTCAAAACGACGCAAAACGATAAATAAATCTAAACCGTATAACAATACAAAGAAAAACCCAAAAACATCCCCGTCCTATAATGTACGGAGACCCCTCGGCTGCCCACTCCTCTACCTCACTCAGCGGCATCCCTAACCTGCAAGGTATCAGCACAAACGTTTTAAAACCGTTAGCTCATATTCTAGGCATTATAAAGATAATATGGCAGAAACACACACATAAGAACACACAACACACAACATGCTCATATACATACACCTCCAGTTCTTATTCTCTTTTTAGGTTATTCCATTTCTAATTCCATTCGTTTAAAGTGTGACACGAGAGTCTTATAACTCTCGCCTCTATCCCCGTGTAACTAACAGGAGTGTGACGGAGCCCAACCCGTATACCATGTGGAGTGGCAAAGACGCCCGCCCGTATACCAAGTATGGCCTTGTCGCAGAGAACCTCCCAGTCTCCCTTGGGAGCTGGGCAGTGATGTCACCGCCCGATAATAATAGTAACAATGGGCCAAATAATAAATATAGTCAAGTAATCCTAATCCGTTTTTATGATCAAAAGCGTTAAAATACACACCACCATAATGTATCCAAATAATGCATAAAAGCGGCAAAGTAAGTCCGATGACTTACCTCGTCTCAGAGTTAAACGAAACCGATATCACTCTCCGAAGGAATATAACCAAAGCCTGTTCAAGACAAGGCACGATAATCAACAACTACTCACAAGCTAGAAGTTCTTAGACTTCTAGTCCTATATCATCTTATTAGGTCATACACTCTCATAATCTAGGATACACTCCTAGCCCTCATAAACTCACGAGATCTCAACTTTAGCCCCATGTGCTAGGATACTCTCATCCTAAAGTCTGCAATCTCAACCAACATATATAAATACCACCTCAAGTCTAACAAGATCAACCACGAGGCTCACAACTATAACAACTCAAGATCAACACGCCACATGTCATAGAACATCAACCTCAACCACTCATCTAAAGGTTACAAGCCACTACTTGGCATTTACCCTAAGTTATGCTAGATCCAACCTAGCATGATTCTACCACTAAACATAACTAGATTGAGGAAGAAGGTACTCACACATGATCAAAGGTTGAAGATGATCTACGGACGTCGAAATTGGATTCGTTAGGCCTTTATCGGGACGCTTCCGATCCTAACACCAAAACTAAGCAAATTTAGCTCATACGCTAAATTTGAACGGAATATATAATATATATATAATATAAGGAAAAACTCGTTTTCAAAAGCCTACGTTAAAACCGCTAAAACATTTTCCGGGAAAATTATACACTCATATAAATATAGGTCATAATCCGCAATTAAATTTTTGGGCTATAAATCCGAAATAAATCCAACAAAAGGCACAATTGATATATGTAAAAACTAGGTCACAAATGGTAATTAAAAATATGGCCAAAATATGCAAATAAATTCTGCAGGGGCATAAATGTTAATTTCCAAAAACCTGGGTAAAATGTGCAAATACAAGGCATGGACACATACTGTAATTAAACATAATTCAAGGGGCCCGATTTTAAATAAGAAGAAAGAGGGTTCTCAACCCTGCTTAGCATCTAGCGCAGCGGCGGCGAGGGGTGAACGCCAGGCCGGAAAGGCAAAGGTAGAGCAGGCAAGGGTAGTTGCTTCTAGGTGTCGACGAGGTGGTTCCCGACGAAGGCGAAGCGATTTCCTGGTGGCTGCAGACCGGCAAAGAGAAGAAGGAGACAAAGGTGAGGGGCAAAGCTTGCAGAGGATCCCGGGGAGGCGAGGAAGACAACCGGCTCCTGGTTGCAGAGATGAGTGAGTTGCAACGAGGGCTCCTCAAGGTTTTGGGTTCCGGCAGTGTGGCAAGGCGGAGTCAAAGGTTTCTCCGGTGGCTAGGTGAGGACGGCGGCTTGCTTCCCTGGCTTTCGGTGTGGCGTCGATGTCTCCCCAGGCAGCGGCAAGGAGACGGCACAAAGACAAGGTTACGGATGGGTGCAGGGTAGGTGTGTAAGCAAGGGGACCGAGGGGTTGGAGTATACAAGGGCTGCTCACCTGCTCAAAGTTGGAGGTTTCCAGGCTAGGCAATTAGCTGGGCGGGAGAAAGCCAAAAGTCGGACTCAAAGGTGGCAAGGGGAAAAATAAGGAAAGAAAGGAAAATAAAAAAATGAAGTAAAATAAAATACAAAACAAGGGAATTAAAATAATCTCGATCTAAAATACCCGGAACGATATTTTAGGATCGGAAAAAATATCTCAAAATTTTCCGTAAAATATCATATGGGAATTATATACAAACAAAATATATACTCGAAAATTTTAATTTACGACGTAAAATTACTTGTTAATTTCTAAGCTATTTAAAATATCGATAAAAGTCAAAAAAAAATATAAATATCGCAAAAGCGCCAAAAATTGGGGCGTTACAAACATTTCCCTTTTGCTATTCATGACAACGAATGGCAAGGTTGGCTTACCACTGCTTCTAGACGATTCGAGCGAGGAAAGAGCGGAAGGGACTTACACTGGTGAAGACAAGGTAGACTTGCTACTACTCTCGACAAGGCAAATAATGCCATCACCGGTCCGGTTGATGGCCTGGAGGCACGAAGACCTTGTGTTGTTGCTTGTGTGACGACAAGGAAGGTTGGAAAGTTAGTAGTGATGGCTAAGAAGATGGGTGAGAGAGACACAATGACTTACCCGAATGAAGAAGACCAAGCGTTGTGTCTCAACGAGGCAGACCCTAGGGTTATCGTCGCCTATGTGAAGAAGGAGATGGCACAACTGCTTCTCACGTGTAGGATAAGAGGTCTGAGTAGAGGCAGATAGGGTTCGAGGCTGCAGAAGAACTGTGTGCAGAAGGAAGTTGAGGATAGGGAGGGATAGTCACCGATGTATGTGGATTGAAAGTAAGGGTATGCCTATGTGGAGAAGGCAAGGGTATCGGCCTTAGCATTGAAAGTGTGAAGCTGTTGGAGGAGGAAAGTGTGGCTTACGTGAGGCAAAAAGGAAGCTTGTAGATCCAGAGTTGTAGAAGGAAAGAGGATCTAGCTTGCAACGTGTTGAAGAAGGGAGGGTAAGATCTCTTGTTGGGCTTCCTGTCGGGCGTTAGAGGCTGGCGCTTCAGTGCTGGGTCGGGCGTGCAAGCAACAACTGCGTTAAGAAGTAGGTTGGCATGACATGGGCTGTAGATCCGGAATGGCTTCATGGCTCAAGGCCTTGTCTTGGTCTTGTCATGGCCTTGTCATGACCTTGTCAAATGAGTCATATGCTATTAGTCTTGCAAGAGTGATTTATCTATCATAGAAGTAGGTAAAAGAGTATTTTATGTGATTAATTCTTCACATAAAATGACAAGATTTATGTTGACTCGGAAATAGACGGAAACAAAAAATTTCGGGTATTACATCTATAAAAAATTGTGCACTTACGGTTATGAGTTGGTTAGTTTATTCAACATCAAGCATGCTCATTAAAAGAAGCGAACACATATATATCATTGACTAAAGGCTAAAAAAAGCCCTTGTTTGGCTATGTCATGAAATCATATACTATTATCATTGATGAGGGCTGAAATTGTGAGCCTTAGATATCCCAGATGAATTACAAGACCTAATTATAGAAAATTGTAACACCCCAAGTTCTGGAAACTCAGAGCGTTACGGGCTAGGACCTCGCAATCGGTCCCAACCCTTAGAGTAACAACAATAGCATCGGATCTTGCAACAAGACACAAATAAATGAATACCAAAGCCATACAGAAAGTCATAAGGTATAACAAGGAAAAAGCAAAGGACTCCAGCCGAGTTCAACAACAAACTGAAAAGTCATCCACTGAAATATAAACCTCGTTCCCGTCCTATAATGTACGGGAACCCCGGCTGACCACTCCGTCCGGATCACTCAGCAATATCTCTAACTTGCAGGATGAAAACTCCACCTTGATTTTAAAGTTATACAGGTGTTGAGATGGAAGACTTAAACACAAATGAAGTAGTTTGTTACACTAACAATTTATTGATTATATATCGAGTTGCTTGGTTTGGTTTTGTGGTTTGGATCAAATGAAGTGCAGGTTTTGCAAGAGATTTCAAAGGACCTTGGAAGACCTTGAAAGACAAGGAGTTTAAAGAGTCAAACGACAAAGGCCTTGAAATGAATTCCAAGGGAACAAAGAAGTCAAGGCCGCACGTTAAAAAGATTTCAAATCACTAAGAAGATCTTGTACGAGAGATTTGCTCAAGCAAGAAGATATAATCAAAATGAAGAAGATCTCAACCGGCCATTAAAGATCTTACAAAGATCCTCAACCGAAAAGCACGAAGATTCTCTCCTCTGGATTTTAATATTATTACAACAAATATGAGAAGATCAAGGAGCGAGAGATCAACGTGTTCTCAGGAGATGAAGATCCACAACGTCTATCTCATCTCAACCAAGAAGCGATCTTCATGGAGAAGAAGAGTGATCTTCAAACGGTCATATTTCCAACGGCTAGAAGACTTCTCCATAGAAGGCTATAAATGAAGATGGCGATTGAATAACAAAGTAAGAAGCTTACACGGAAACATCAATTGTCTTCAAGCGATCCAAAACATCTTCATTCGATCAATTTCTTTTCTTTCTCTATTTCTCTAAAAAAGCTATACCCCCTAGAGAGAGATAAAACTCGAGAGCTCCATTGGTATATCTAAAGAGTGTTATACTCGAGTGTGTGTTACTCTACGAAGTAACTAGGCTATTATAGCAAGGTGAAGAGTTGTAGCTAGATCGTAGCATTGACTACAGTGAGAGAAGAAGGGGATTTCTTCTAGTTTGTATCTAGGACTCTTTAAAGCTGATAATAGATAGTTAGATCCTAAAGCTATACCCTGGGACGGAGAGTAGGCTATTTAGAGCCGAACTTCGTAAATATATCCTTGTGTCGATCTTTTACATTCCGCACTATTTCTTGTTTTATTGTGACTAACTTTGTTTTGCAGGAGTACAAAGTCAAGACCCTTGAAAGTTGTTTCAAAGCCCTTGAAATCAAAGTATCACAAAGAACTCAGATCGACATCAAGGCCTTTGAAATTGGTTTTAAGGCCTTGAGATCGGTTTTCCAAAAAGTTCTCATACTCTATTCAACCCCCCTTCAAGAGTATATTTTATCATTTTTATTCACCTATCGGTTCTTCAATTGGTATCAGAGCTAGACTCACGTATATTGATTTTACCATCAGTGAGACTAATCATGAATCCTATAAGTGATGGAGGATTTGCTCAAGGAAGATCCTCATCTCGACTACCACTCTTTTATGGCAACAACTTTTCCCATTGGAGAGCACTCATGCGTATGTTCATTATTGATTAGGACATGAAACTATTGAGCATTATTTAGAATGACCCCAAAGTCCCAAATACAATAGTTGAAGGTGTTCAAGTTCCAAAGAAGGAAGCTGACTTCACACAAGCTGACTTGGAAAATGTGTCAAAGAACTACAAAGCAATGAACCTACTCTATTGCGGATTAGATGCCAACGAATTTAACCGCATCTCATTATGCAAGAGTGCAAAGGAAATATGGGACAAACTCGTTGTCACTTACGAAGGAACAAGTCAAGTCAAGGAAACAAATATTAGCATCTTTCTCAGACAATACAAGCTATTCAAGATGAATCCAAATGAACCAGTCAAGGAAATGTTCACAAGATTCACTGAGATCGTGAACAACTTGGACTCACTAGGAAAGGTCTTCACAAATGAAGAAAAAGTTAGGAAGGTTCTAAGGAGCTTACCTAAAGCCAAGTGGGGACCAAAGATGACTGCCATCGAAGAAGCTCAGAATCTCTCAACTCTTCCTCTTGATGGCCTCCTTGGAAAACTCATCACACATGAAATGGTTCTTGGTGAAGAAGATGGAGAGCTCTCATCCAACACCAAGAATTTGGCATTAAAATCAAGAAAGGATGAATTACCATCAGATGAGGAAGATAGTGATGATGATGATGATGAAGAAGATGTAATTTCCATGATCTCTAAGGGTCTCGCGAGAATTCTCAAGATTAAGAAACAATCTGCAAACAATAGAGAATATCCACGAACATCAAAACCCCGAGGTAAGTTTTCTAACTCTAACAGGAAAACAAGAGTGCTGACTTGTTTTTAATGTGGTGAAACTGATCATCTTGTGAAGGATTGTACACAAAAGAAGAGGATCAACTTCAAGAAAAATGATCGAAAGAAGAAAGCTATGGTAGCTTCATGGAGTGATTTTGAATCCTCAAATGAATCAGAAGACGAAAAAGAACAAGCAAACTTGTGTCTCATGGCCGATCATGAAGAAGATTCAAATCTATATGTTGATAAATGTGGTAAGTACAATTATGTCTCAACCCGAATCTGACTTGAAACAATTCCTTAAAGACATTATTATATGTGACAAGGAACATAGAATAAGGATAATTCTTTACAAGAAAAGCTACTTGAACAAGAAAAACAACTAAGTGAGATGTCTCTGGAAATTGAAAATCTTAACACAGAACAAGTGGACCTTGATGGTAATATCAAGGCCTTGGAATCAGAAAATGCGATTCTCAAGGACAACCTCTCCTCTCTTCATCGAAATTATATCGATCTAGAGAAAGCGAAAGTTGATCTAACTTTGAAGTGTCAAGACCAGAAGGCTGCACTTGTTAAGTTTACTAGCTCAAAAGCTAATCTTGAAAGAATGATGGGTGAACAACAGTCCTCTCTTAACAAAAAAGGTATATGTTATCATAGGAGCTTTCCTAGAAAACCTACTACCACTTTTGTCAAAGTCAAAGGAAGTATTCATATGCCTACTTGCTTTTAATGTTGTAAAAAAGGGTCATGTTAAATCTACATGTCCATATAGAAGAAATGATCATTATATTATTAGAAACACCTATCATTTATGTTTAAGGAAACAACTCAAACAAATCTGGGTTCCTAAAGGTACTAGACCACCAAACATGATCGAACCTGAATATGGACCAAAATATGCTATTTGGTCGACCCGGAAAGGTTGATGTTTGCTGTTTTGCAGGATATCACCAAGGTAAAGAAGCATAAATGGATATTAGATAGTGGTTGCTCAAGACACATGAGTGGAAAAAGCTCTTTATTCTCGGATTTAAAGAAGCAATCATCTGGAACCATTACGCTTGGTGATAAAGGAAAGTGTGACATTATTGGCATTGGTAAAATATGTTATAATTTATCTAACTTCATTGATGATGTATATTTGGTTGACGGTTTGAAGTATAATCTGCTTAGCATCTCTCAAATATGTGATAAAGGCAACAAAGTGTTGTTTGATTCAGAAAAATGTGAAGTTCAAGACAAAAAGGCGGGTGAAGTTGTGCTTACTACTCCTAGATGTAACAATGTTTATTCTATGAGTACTAACCAAGTTTCAGGAACTAAGCTAAAATGTATAAAGGTCTTGACTGATGATCCAAGGCTTTGGCATAGAAGACTCGGTCACGTAAGCATGCACACAATGCATAAACTACTTACAAAAGATTTGGTAGATGATTTGCCAAACCTAAATTTCAAGGTAGATGAACTATGTATGACTTGTACACAAGGTAAACAAACAAGAGGTTCATTCAAACCTAAGAAAGTTGTAAGTTCTTCTCGACCCATTGAACTCTTACACATGGATCTTTGTGGACCTATGCGTGTCAAATCTCCTAGAGGCAAGCAGTATATCCTTGTTATTGTGGATGATTTCTCTCGTTTTACCTGGATTTCTTTCATACAAGAAAAATCTGAAGCATTATTTGATTTTTCAAAATTATGTAAGGAGTTACAAACTTTGAAAAACCTACCAATCATTTTTATAAGAAGTGATCATGGTAGAGAATTTGATCAACTAAAGTTTGATTTGTTTTGTGCAAAATATGGTATTTCACATAAATTTTCAGCTCCTAGAGTTCCTCAACAGAATGGAGTTGTGAAACGTAAGAACCGCACTCTTGAGGATATGTCTAGGACGATGCTTTTAGAAAATAGTTTGCCAAAAAGTTTTTGGGCTGAAGCAGTAAACACTGCAAATTATATTTTGAATAGATGTTTAATTCTTCCTATTTTGAAAAAGACTCCTTATGAACTCTTTAAAGGAAGGAAACCAAATATTTCATATTTCAAACCCTTTGGTTGTACTTGCTTTGTTCATAACAATGGAAAAGATAACCTCGAAAAATTTGATGCACGTAGTGATGAAAGCAATGATGGTACTTTGAGTGAGAGTTTTGCAAATCTAAATCTAAATCAATGAGAAGATCACAATTCGGATGAAGATGAAGATCCTAAAGATCAAGAAAAGAATATGCAAGAAAAGATTCAAGATACCGAAGAAAACCCTCAAGACTTTGAAACACACCTTCAAGACCTTGAAACAGAAAACTACGATGTCAGAAATCCGTTTCAAAGGCTTGAAACACAACTTCAAGGCCTTGAGATAGGATCCAAGGGCAATATATCAATGGTACCTGAATCTAGTCAAGCATATGAGGCTCAACCTTTAGGATCTGCCCCAACTTACAAACGAAGAAAATTTCAACACTCTTCATACCATCCACAAGAGAATGTGATCTCAGATCCAAACGCTGGAGTTCAAACTCGATCTAAAGTGAACAATCTATGTGCTTTCTCTGCGTTCGTGTCTCTTATCGAGCCATAGAATTATATTCAAGCTCTTCAAGAACCCGATTGGATCGTTGCCATGCAAAACGAACTAAATGAGTTTGAGAGAAACAAGGTTTGGACTCTTACTTCAAGACCAAAGCACCAATCTGTAATCGGCACGAAATGGGTCTTTCGAAATAAGTTGGATGAAAGTGGCAAAGTCATACGAAATAAATCACGACTTGTAGCACAAGGCTATAACCAAGAAGAAGGTATTGATTATGAGGAGACTTTTGCTCCGGTTGCCAGGTTAGAAGCTATTCGTATGCTACTTGCATTTGCATCTTTTATGAGCATAAAATTTTTTCAAATGGATGTAAAATGTGCTTTTCTAAACGGCTTATTGGAAGAAGAAGTCTACGTTGCTCAACCTCCTGGTTTTGAAAATGATGAATTTCTTGATCACGTTTTTAAATTGGACAAAACTCTTTATGGTCTTAAGCAAGCTCCTCGAGCTTGGTATGAAAGATTGTCCAAATATCTTCTTGAAAACAAATTCAAAAGAGGTTTGATTGATAAAACCTTATTTATCAAAACCAGAGTCAACGATATTTTAGTAGTACAAATCTATGTTGATGATATATTATTCGGTGCTACTAATGATTCCCTTTGCAAGGAATTTTTCAGATATTATGTGCAGGGAATTTGAAATGAGCTGAATGGGTGAGCTGAATTTCTTTCTTGGACTTCAAGTTACACAAGCAAAGAAAGGAGTTTTTCTCAATCAAAGCAAGTATACTAAGGACTTGCTTAAAAAGTACAAAATTGATAAATGTAAGGTCGCAAAGAGTCCTATGTGTTCAACACTTTCACTTGACCATGACAAGGATGACAAAGGTGTAGTACAAAAGGAGTATCAAGGTATGATCGGTTCATTGTTGTATTTAACTGCTAGTCGACCTGACATTATGTTTAGCGTGTGCATGTGTGCAAGATTTCAAGCTGATCCTAAAGAGTAACACTTGATAGTTGTGAAAAGAATTTTTTGGTATCTCAATGGCACTAAGGATCTAGGGTTATGATACCCACATCAAAGCTCGTTTCACCTTGTTGGATATTCAGATGCAGACTTTGCAGGTTATAAGGTCGATAGGAAAAGCACTTCTGGATGTTGCCAATTCCTAGGGTCATCCCTAATTAGTTGACACTCCAAGAAGCAAAATTTTGTCGCCCTATCCACAACCGAAGCTGAATATATAGCTGCGGGAGCCTGTTGTGCACAAATTCTATGGATTGCTCAACAACTTTGTGATCTTGGCTTTGACTTGAAAGGTATTCCTATAAAATATGATAATACTAGTGTTATTTCTATAACCAAAAAATCCTGTGCAGCATTCAAGGACTAAGCATGTTGATGTAAGGCATCACTTCATACGGAATCATGCTGAGAAAGGTGATATTTCGATCTCTTTTATATCTACTAACTTGCACCTTGTAGATATCTTTATCAAGCCTCTTCCTGAGGAACAATTTAATTTTATTAGATTGGAGCTTGGTATGTTGAACAAGAAAGCATTAATGTAGGGGGAGTAAATAATTTTATTTGTTCCTACGTACAACCCAATTTTTGTTTTCAAGGGCCTTGAAAGGCAATTCAAGGGCCTTGAAACACGTTTCAAAGGGTAAATTAAAATACGGATCAATTAGGAATTCATATCTTTTTAGATATGCAAATTCCTAAATTTTTTAAGAGTTCTCTTTAAAAGGGATTTCAAAAGGCTTTATTTTCAGATTCAAAGAATTTTGAAAAGTGGTTACCAAAATTTATGCAAAGAATTTTAATTAACAATGATTCTCCCAAGATTTTGAGTTTCTCAATATCTTAGTGATCTTACGTTGATGTGAGTTCTTTCCTTAAATACCACTTCTCTTCTTTCTTTATCTCTTCCGCTTCATATTCTCTTTGAAAACTCTAAGCTTTACTCTTTCAATTTTCACAAACCCGCTTCATCTTTCTCTCAAAAATTCTCATGGCATCCAAGAGATCTTCAGTTGATGAGGCAACATCATCGTCCCCCAAGCGACAGAGAGTGGTTCAGATCTCCTCCGACTCAAACTCTGACTCAAGCTCAGGGTCAGATTCAAGCTCCAGTGCTCCAGTTCATATGAATGACGCTGAAATTTTTGCCAAGACGGGGCTTCCCTCACACTGGTTTGAAAGTCAAACAGCCGTCAAGAAATGACTGACTGAGTTCGACGAACGACATGAATGCATATGTGAACTTGTTGATAGATAACTCTTCACATGCTTTTCCTTACTAGGGCTTGAAGTGCTTCAAGCAAGCTCTATCTTGATACTGCTCAACCCAGGACAGGTCTTGTTCCCCAGATTAACCAAGTTGTTCTACATCAACTTAACCACCCGAAGAGAAAGGGGAGAATGGATTTTGGAATTGTTTGTCAAAGGTAAGAAAATCACCATTACTACTGAGATTATTGCTGATATCTTTGGTCTTTCTCGCTATGATGTGTTTGATCATCCTACCCCTGCTAGAACCTTTCAATTGGCCAAAAAACAGTTTCTTCTACCCAATGCCTTACCACAACCCACTACTACTTGTCTAACCCTTGAAGCCAAAATTTTTTGTGCTATTTTGGTTAGATGTGTGGTTCCAAGGATTAACAACAAAGATGTGGTGACAAATACATTACTTGCGTTTGTATATCATGTGCTGAATGGGCTGAAAGTTAATCTTCCAGAAATTATTCTGTCTCATATGGTCAATGTTATAAATTCTTCCAGTGATTATCACTTGCCATATGGAAATTTGCTCCCAAAAATCTTTCAACATTTTTCTATTGATTATTCTGATGAGGTGGAACATATTGTGTGTGGAGAATTGGATGAGAAATTCTTTGACAGTTTAAGGATTAAGAGAACAGAGGTCGACTATAGAATAATATGGGTTCTAAGGGAGCAACCAACTTGGAGTTATACCACGGTACAACGTCTGGAAGCTGTAGAGAGCGCAATGAACTCTCTGAGAACCGATCTTGTCTTCTTCCGATCAACAATGATTGACCGACTGGACGAAACACAAGATCTACTAGGTATTCTAAATCAAAAAATTAATCAAATGTTTCATGTCAGCGCTCTTTCTCTTACAGCTGCCAGTAGCATCAAGCCATTAACAGAAGAAGATGGACAAGCTACCACAAAGGATGTTGAACAGGTCATGACACAATGCCATAAGATTGTCAAAGACCGTCCTATTAGCCAACTCTCTTTTGAGGATCTAGACATTCTGAATATTGAAGAATTTGGAGTAGTCAAGAAATATGATAAGAATTCTGATCAGAGGCGAACAAACCTTTCCAGCAAAGAACTTGACCTTGTCAATGCTCAAAATCGTTGGAAGAACATGTGTTTGGAGGAGCATTTTGGGAAAGGGAGCTCATCCAGGTGGTATAATAAGAATGAAGCTCTCAAGATGTCCATGACTGTCAAGGCCCTTGAATTCTGATATCAAAGACTTGTTTTTAAAAGACTTAATTGTTTTTGTGGAAATAATTTTTTATTGGGTTGTAATGTTTTAAAACTTCCGTGCTTTAACTATTTTTCTCCCTTGTTGAAAGACAAAGGGGAAGAAAAAATGTGATCCGACATTCGATATTCTGTATTCAGCATTTTAAGTTTGATATTCATATATTCATCGCTAACCTTACGAATGCAGGTACGAAAACATTTGTGTTGTCTTCCATCAAGGGGGAGATTGAAAACTCCACCTTGATTATAAAGTTATACAAGTGTTGATGACGGAAGACTTAAACACAAATGAAGTAGTTTGATACACTAACAATTTATTGATTATATATCGAGTTGCTTGGTTTGATTTTGTTTTTTGGATCAAATGAAGTGCAGGTTTTGCAAGAGATTTCAATGAACCTTGGAAGACCTTCAAAGACAAGGAGTTTAAAGAGTTCAAACGACAAAGGCCTTGAAATGAATTTCAAGGGAACAAAGAAGTCAAGGCCGCAGGTTAAAAAGATTTCAAATCACTAAGAAGATCTTGTACAAGAGATTTGATCAAACAAGAAGATATGATCAAAATGAAGAAGATCTCAACCGGCCATTAAAGATCTTACAAACATCCTCAACCGAAAAGCACGAAGATTCTCTCATCTGGATTTTAATATTATTACAACAAATATGAGAAAATCAAGGAGCGAGAGATCAACGTGTTCTCAGGAGATGAAGATCCACAACGTCTATCTCATCTCAACCAAGAAGCGATCTTCATGGAGAAGAAGAGTGATCTTCAAACGGTCATATTTGCAACGGCTAGAAGACTTCTCCATAGAAGGCTATAAATGAAGATGGCGATTGAAGAACAAAGTAAGAAGCTTACACGGAAACATCAATTGTCTTCAAGCGATCCAAAACATCTTCATTCGATCAATTTGTTTTTCTTTCTCTCTTTCTCTAAAAAGCTATATCCCCTAGAGAGAGATAAAACTCGAGAGCTCCATTGGTATATCTAAAGAGTGTTATAATCAAGTGTGTGTTACTCTGCGAAGTAACTAGGCTATTATAGCAAGGTGAAGAGTTGGAGCTAGATCGTAGCATTGGCTACAGTGAGAGAAGAAGGGGATTTCTTCTAGTATGTATCTAGGACTCTTTGAAGCTGATAATAGATAGTTAGATCCTAAGGCTATACCCAGGGACGGAGAGTAGGCTATTTAGAGCCGAATTCTGTAAACATATCCTTGTGTCGATCTTTTACATTCCTCATTATATCTTGTTTTATTGTGACTAACTTTGTTTTGCAGGAGTACAAAGTCAAGGCCCTTGAAAGTTGTTTCAAAGCCCTTGAAATCAAAGTATCACAAAGAACTAAGATTGATATCAAGGCCCTTGAAATTGGTTTCAAGGCCTTGAGATTGGTTTTGCGAAAAGTTCCCATACTCTATTCAACCCCCCTTCTACAACATCGGTATAAACCGTTAGCTAACATTCTAGATATCCGAAAGACAATAAAGGCACAAACATATATAAGGACATAAACACATAGCATGCTCACACACAACCGGTTATTATCTATCATTAGGTTATCCATTACTAATTCAACTTCTTTTGTCACACGAGAATCTCCCGAAACTCGCCTCCATTTCCGTTACCGACAGGAATAGATCATATGCAAGTTATATGTTACATATGGGCCCTGTCACAAGAGCACCTCCTAGTTTCCCAATTTTGAACTGGACAAGTGGTCACCACCCGGTTATAATACACTTGGGCCAATTAAGGTATAAGGTTGTCCTAGTCTGGTTTATGTCATAACGATAAAGTAACAAACACTACCAATACGGTCAAACCAATACACGAAACACAACTAAGTAAGTCCAAGGGACTTACCTCAATCGAAGTTGACTCAAGAATCAGCTAACTACTCAGCTTCCTGAAGGAAAGGATAAATGCCTTTTCAAACAAGGCATCGCGAATCAGAAACTATATGAATGCTAGAAGACTATATACTTCTAGTCTCAATGATCTCTAACAGATCTATTGTAGTGCGATAGAAGTCTCCTACTTCTAGTCTCGATGATCGCTAACTGATCTAAACATACTAGGAAAGAACGATTCCTAGTCTCAAGGTAGATCATCCAGAATACAACTCGAGATACTCAAACCATAACCAGCTCATAACGATCAACAAGCCACTAACTAGCATTCAAACCATAACCATCTCACAACGATCAACAAGGATGGAAGCAACTCACCAAAGACGGGAGTTACCGCAGAGAAACCGCAGGGGCGGTTGACAAGAGGCGTAGGGGCGGCGACAAGCTACAACCGCAGGTGCGGATAGTCCAAGGCACGGGGGCAGTTTAATGATAAAAGCTAATGTCGGGGCTTTCTTTGACAGCAACAACACAACACGGAGACCAAAGCTTAAATCTTCAATCCACACACGACAACACTCAACCAAGTGAGCCTAGAAACACATGCGTAGCAACAACGAAGGACAAACAAGAATCAAGACTCGATCTTGATGCATGTCAAGAAGAAGAAGAAGAAGAAGAAGAAGAAGATAGAAGAAGAAGAAGAAGAAGAAGAAGACGAAGAAGAAGAAACATGCAGAAGGGTATGCAAAGATAGAAGAATGATGAAAAGGAGCAAGAACTTACAACATTCTGCAGGAGATCGCATGGGAAGTTTGCAGCTTTGCACGAGGTTGAAGAAGAACATAAGCAAGAAGAAGGAAACGAAAGAGAAGGTGAGAATATAAAGAGGACGGTTGGGAAAGATCAAGGAAGGTCAAAATTAGGGTTAAAGATAGAAGGAAAGATGGCCCAAGAGATAGAAGACCGGATCTTCTAAGAAATGAAAGAAAAGAATAAAACAAAAGATTAAATATCTTCATAATCTAGGGGCGGCTCGACCTTGTTGCTACCGTGGCTGGCCGCGATTGCGTCCGCTGTCACCGCGAGGGCGGTGACGGCCAAAACTGCTTGTTACATCAGATCCCCTAAAAAGAAGTTGTGTCCCAAAACTTGAAGCAACTATGCATGGCCAACACAACGACGTAGCAGAAACATTGATCACAGCTCATATTCCCACACAGGGCATGTAACTCAAATCATCACACATAAGCATACGAACTCAACAAGAAAGAATGAAACTCACTCATCTACGCTATAGGTACATCCAGCTCTGCATAGAACTCTGGATAGTTCCTCCGTATACTATCCTATGTCTCCCAAGTAGCCTCATCAGCTCCTCGCATCAACTATTGAACTCTCATCATCGATATGTCCTTAGATCGCAAGTGTCTCGTACTACGTTCTAGGACAGCTATCGGGTGTCAAAAAACGTTTGGTCTGGCTAGATCACTAAATCATCATGGTTGATGATGTGTCTGGGGTCTAGTACGTACTCCCATAACTGAGACACATGGAAGACCGGGGGAACACCCTCTAATCTCGGCGGTAAAGTAAGTATGTATGCTGCCTCTCCAACTCGCTGAAGGATCTCAAAGGGTCTGACATATCTGGAACTGAGCTTCCCCTTGATGCCGAAATGTCTTACACCTCGTGTAAGGGATACTCTTGGCGACTCTACGCTGCTAGCATACGCTCTCGAATCATCTCCACTCGCGCCATATCGTCATGCACCTGCTCGGGTGCTACACCACTAGAACTACTCGGCTCATCCCAGCATAGATGGGTATGGCATCGCTGTCTGTATAACGCCTCATAAGGAGCCATCCCAATCGATGTGTGCCAACTGTTTTTGTATGAGAACTCAACTAAAGGAAGGTGATCTGGCCACACCTGTCCCTAGTCTAGCACCCAGACTCTCAACATATCCTCCAAAGTCTGGATGGTCCACTCATACTGACCATCGGTCTAAGGATTATAGGCGATCGTGAATTATAGGCTCATACCTAGGGCGACATTCACCTGCTGCCAAAACCTCGAAGTGAATCATTCGTCTCTGTCAAAGACTATAGTCCTAGGTACTTCATGTAGTCTAACTATCTGTCTAGTGAACTCCTCTGCTAATCGACTCACTGACCATGTTTCCTTGATAGGAATGAAATGTGCGGTCATCATCAATCGATCCACTATGACCCAGATAGCGTCAAAACTCCGACTCGGTCAAGCCAGTAAAAAAATCCACCGAGATGTCCTCCCACTTCCATTGGGGAATGGGAAGTAGGTGTAGCTCTCCTCCTGGTCGGTGATGCTCGATCTTGACTTGTTGACAGGTCGCACACTGAGCTACATATCTCGCCACGTCTAGCTTTAGACCTCCTCACTAGAAAGAGCGTCAGATATCCTAATACATCTTACTCGCACCGGGATGCATTGAGTAAGGTGTAGTGTGAGCCTCTTGTAAGATCCACTATCTCAGCTCTCGATCTGATGGCACACATATACGATCGTGGCGTCTCAAAACTCCATCGGCACCGACGGAAAATAAAATGCCTCTCCTCGAGACATCCTGTCTCGGATCCGTGTCAAAGTCTGGCAACTCTCCTGGTTTTGTTGGATTTCCACCAAAAGATTAGGTAACATTTTCAAGGTGGACAGGTGGCTGTCAGAATTCGGAAAGTGGATATCCATCTCTATCTATGCCAAGTCCCATTGTAACTGAGGTTGAGCTGTTAGCCGAGAGATCGCCATCTCCTGTGGAGTTTTCCTACTAAGGGCGTTGGTAACCACATTCGCCTTCCCCGGGTGGTATAAAATCTTCAAATCAAAGTCCTTGATCAACTCCAACCATCTCCTCTAGCGGTTATTCAACTCCCGCTGAGTGAATATGTGCTTTAGACTCTTATTGTTTGTGAATATCTGGCACGTAGCTCCGTACTAGATAATACCTACAAATCTTCACAACGTGAACCACAGTAGCCAACTCAAGATCGTGGGTAGGGTAATTATCCTCATATGTCTTTAAGTGTCTCGACGCGTACGCAATCACCTTACCCCTCTGCATCAGAACACATCCCAAGCCTAACTTGGATGCATCATTATAAACCACAAAATCCTATATGTCATCTGGCTGGGCTAGGATAGGAGTGGAAGTCAACCTCCTCTTCAGCTCCTCAAAACTCTACAGGCACTGCTCGGACCACACGAATATCGTAGACTTCCTCAACAAGGAAGTAAGTGGTCGGGCGATAACAAAGAACCCTCCACAAACCTGCGGTAGTAGTCAACCAATCCTAGAAAGCTGCGTACCTCCTTGACATTCCTAAGAGGCATCCAGGATGCAACAAACTCAATCTTCGCCGGATCTACCTTGATCCCTTTGGCGGAAACAATTTGACCAAGAAAGGCCACCTCAGACATCCTAAACTCACACTTAGAGAGCTTAGCATAAAGCTCTTTATCCTGCAAGACTTGGAGTACGATCCTTAAGTGTTCTACATGCTCCTCTATGACCCGAGAGTATACCAAAATATCATCGATGAAGACCAACACGAACTTGTCTATAAATTCGATGAAGATGTTGTTCATCAGCTCCATGAAGACAGTGGGCGAATTCGTGAGCCCGAATGGCATCACTACAAACTCGTAGTGACCATATCTGGTCCGAAATGCCGTCTTGGCTATATCCTGCTCTTTTACCCTCAGCTGATGATATCCTGATCTCATATCGATCCGTGAAAACACTGAAGTTCCGTACAGTTGATCCAAAAGATCGTCGATATGGGGCAATGGGTACTTATTCTTGATCGTCACCTTATTTATCTCTTGGTAGTCAATACATAACTTCATCGACCCGTCTTTCTTCTGGACGAAGAGTGCTGGTGTTCCCCAAGGAGATACACTATGACGGATAAAGCCCTTCTCAGCTAACTCCTCGAGTTGCTTCTTTAGCTCATGCATCTCGATAGGCATCATGCGGTAGGGAGCCTTCAAGATCGGTCTCATCCCAGGCTATAACTCAATGCCAAAGTCCACACTCTTTTGTGGAGGCAAACATAATGGCTCTCCGAACACATCAGTAAACTCGCTCGCTACCGGAATCTCCTTCAATGTTGGACTCGTACTATCCTTCATGACATAGCACCAAAAAGCCTCGCAATGCTGACCGATAAGCCTCACAGCTCGGACTGCGCTGATGACGGTATCGGTCTTTCCCAGATCCCATCCCCGGAAAATCTCTACATGGCCTGACTTCGTAGTCACCGTCACGGTCCTCTTGCCGATGTCAGAACTGCCTAATGTCGATCCATCCAATCTATGCCGAGAATAACCTCTTCATGTACTAAGTACATGACGAAGAAGTCAACTAGCAATCGCGACCTTCCAATCTGATAGGGCAATTGCGAACCTCCCGTGTACCTCTAATCTTACCTCCATTGGGTAACCCTATAAATATAGGTCTCCCCTATATGGTAACTAAGGCCAATCTATCAACACATGCATCAGATATAAAAGAACGCGTAGCTCCGGTATCGAAAAGAACTATGACAAAAAAACCATTAATATGAATGGTACTTGTGGTCCTTGGAGCTGCCGGCTCCACTACACTCCTCAACTCATAAACTCTAGCTGATGCTCCTCTAGTGTCGGAAGTACCACCACCTTGTCCTCTACCTCTCGCATATCCTTGAGCGGAACCTTAAAGAGCGGTATAACCAGGAGCTCACTATTGTTGCTGCTGCTAAGACTGATACTAAGGCGGCCTCTGCCCGCCTCCTACGATACTAGCAAGTGATAACTACGCAGCTCTGTGTTTGGACTTGTCACAAGAAAAGCAAGTCACTAGAGTCTTCTTACATTCATCTTGCATATGTCCGACACCTCCGCAGTTATGACTACGCCTGAATCCAGAAGCTCTGGATCGTATGTTGGAAACCAGAGCGTCCCGACGTCTGACTACGCCCGAATCCAGAAGCTCCAACTATAGTACTAGTTGGTTCAGTCCTCTGTCTCTTCTCAGGACCTCTTGTCTGAGAAGCTCTCTTGGGACCCGGTCAATCCCTCTCATAAGTTGATGTTATGTCATGATAATCCGTCAAGGAGTCGCATCGGAAACCAGCAAGATATGAACGGGTAAACTCTTTCAGCCTCCAAGAGAACATATACACGTGATGGTCCTCTGGTGGTACGGATGGACCCAGTAGTGATAACTCCTCTTGAAACTTGTTGACAATCTCAGAAATAGGAATATCCTCGAAACCTAGGACATACTGTAGTCGATCTCTCCTCATTGATGTAGGGCTTTAGCGATCCTTGATCATAGTCTTCATCTGTTCATAACTCGTGACCTTACTGCGGATGGTCTTCCACTAGTAATGAGCATGTTCTCGAAGCAAGGTCTGAATAATCTCCACTCGATAACCCTATGGACAATGGATCGCCTCCATAGCAGAATCCACGTGACATAGCAAATGCTCAACCTCCAATCTTGCCTTTCCTTTGAAAGGAGGTACCTTCATCTGGTTGAAAGACTTCAACCAACAGTCAGGTCTCGGCTCTCTCGCCTCATCTGGAACAGTGATGTCCTCAGTATCTCTCACAGGTGCAGCAACCACTTGTGTCACTCCCTGCGACACCTTAGTTGATCTCGCAAGTATTGGCGGCACTAGGGCCGGTCCTTCATCCCTAATTTCCTCCTCGAATCTCTGGACATAATCGCGGTAAGTAGACCCTCTGATAGACACTCGACCAGACTCAGTCGACTATACTCTTTGTACGCCGGACCTAGCAGTAGTATCTTTCCTTGCCTCGGGAACAACACTCTCAACAACTTCCTCAACAAATGCCTCAGCGATGGGCAGTCAACAACAGGTGGATCAACAATAGGGGCTTGGCCCCAACCTCTAGCTAGTGGAGGTCTTCATACACGTCCTCGTCCACGGACTGTAGGTGGAAGAGGTGCTCGGCCCCTTCCTCGCCCTACACCAGATTTATCTCTAGTACACGCCATCTGCGATAGGGATTGATATAGATATCTAAGACTATGCTATCCAAAATATACTACTACAGAAATCCAAAAAAGCACATAACAGGCCCACGTATAAAAGAAGAACTAAGCAGCTGAGATTTGTTGAAGTAGTGGTGGTTCCCCGTACATCTATCCCAGACCGACAAGTTTAAAACAAAAGCCCTTTTAAAAACGTAGACCCCTTGCGGGTTCTATTTATTTATGTATTCGGTCTTTAGAAGATTATGAGTGCCATTGTTGTAAACCTGGCTCTGATACCATATTGTAACACCCCAAGTTTTGGGAACTCGGAGCGTTACAGCCTAGGGCTTAACAATGGGTCCCGACCCTCAGAATAACAACAATAACATCGGATCTTGCAACAAGGCACAAATAAATGAAAACCAAAACTATATAGAAAGCCATCAAGTATAACAAATTGAAAAGCAATGGACTCTCAGTGGAGTTCAACAACAAACAAAAAAGACAACAACTGAAAGGATAAATGCCTATTCAGACAAGGCATCGCGAATAAAAAAACTATGCGAATGCTAGAAGTCTACATACTTCTAGTATCAACGACCTCTAACAGATCTACTACAACGTGCTAGAAGTCTCTTACTTCTAGTCTCGATGATCGTTAATTGATCTCAACATGCTAGGAAGAACGATTCCTAGTCTCAAGGTACATCACCCACAACACAACTCCAGATACTGAAACCATAACCAACTCATGAGGATCAACAAGCCATTAACTAGCATTCACCCAAATCATCTAGGTCTATCATAGAATGATCTAACATAAGGAAAGGGCAAAGGAAGCAAGGATGGAAGCAACTCACCCAAGACGAGATTACTATAGAGAATCCGCAAGGACGGTAGACAAGAGGCACAGGGGCGGCAACAGGGTGCAGCCGCAAGGTCGGGTAGTCCAAGGCGCGGGGGCGGTTTACTGACAAAAGCTATTGTCGGGGATTTCTTTGACAGCAACAACACAACAGGGAGACCAAAGCTTAAATCTTCAATTCAAACACGACAACACTCAACCAAGGGAGCCTGGAAACACATATGCAATAACAACGAAGAAAAAACAAGAATCAAGACTCGATCTTGATTCATGTCAAGAAGAAGAAGAAGAAGAGAAGAAGAAGAAGAAGAAGAAGAAGAAGAAGAAGAAGAAGAAGAAGAAGAAGAAGAAGATGCAGGGGATGCAAGGACAGAAGAAGGACGAAAGGGAGCAAGAACTTACAAGATTTCGTAGGAGTTCGCACGGGAAGGTTGCAGCTGTGTGATAGCATGAATTATAGTCTATATTTTGGGACTTGTTTAGACGTTTTATCTTCAATAATCTGCATGTTTGGATGTATATTATGTGATTATATTGTCATTTCATCTACCTTTGCGGAAATCGAGGTCTACACCAAGTTTCGTTGTAATCATAGGTAAAATGGCACGTTTTGCATCAAAATGGAGCTAAAGGAGCTAAGGAGTCATTGGAGCTACATTCAGGAGCTTAAGGAAGAGCTCAGAAAGAATGGAATTGGATTAAAGATTTACTTTGGACCAGATTTGAGAGATTTCACCTTCAGCTAAGAGTCACCTCAGTCAGCTACAGTACCACCTCGACCAAGGTGATCTTGAGGAGCGCCCCGACCGAGACGAACACCCTGACGCGGCAAGATATATTTTATTTGGCTAAGATCTTTTATTTTTGGAAGGGGAGATCTTATATTTTTTGGCTGGATTTCTGGAAGGAAGATCATATATTTAGAAGATCTATTTTAGAGATAGATATATATTTTATTAGGAAATTATCTTTTAAGATATTTCCTATAAAATTATCTTTTTAAGATAATCTTATTTTAGGAGATATAGATATATTTTATAGAAATATCTTATAGTTGGAAGGAAGATATTTATTTTAAGAGATATGGATATATTTTATAGGAAATTATCTTTTTAAGATATATTATCTTTGGAAGATAATTTCCTATATAAAGGGTTGGATTTTCTACAATTCAACCATCTTCGGATCACAACATTTGATTCAATTATTGAAGCCTGTTCTTAAGGTTGAAGGAAGGATTATTGGTGTGATATTTGATTCAATTATTGAAGCCTGTTCTTAAGGTTTTCGTGTTCAAATATTCGCTTTCTTCCTTTATATTTGATTATTGCTTTCATGATGATGAGTGGCTAATTTCTTTGTGTGATTCTAGGGTGATTGGCTGAAGGTTGTGGGAAAAAATAATGATAGAATAATCTTAAATTCCAGTAGGACCCTGAAAGCTTGAGTCTTTATCCTTAACCCTAGAACATCTCGTTCAGTCGATGAACATCTTGGCCGGGGTGGAATTCGTCTGACCGAGGTGACCTTTTCTGATCCGAAACTGAGAGTTAAGTGTTAAAGTTTGCCAAATCCTATTCTTATTGCACCTTTCCTGGTTCAATGCAAGCTTAGGATGAGACTTACCCGGTAATTCCTTTGTTTGTTTACCCAAGATCATAAGGGTAGGTAATAAAGATTTATCCTTTATTGGGGTTTGAGTGTGCCTTCATCCCATCTTTGTGAGTTAGCCTGAGACTTACCCGGTAAAGGTTGATTCTATTCCCTTAGTTGGTGTGTTGGTTTGAGATTATAGTTCCTTTCCTTAGTACCTTGAGACTTACCCGGTAATAGGTTGTTAGGTTTGGAGTTAGTGAATAGTGAGACTTACGGTGATCTATTCCACTTTAGAAACACCTTCCCTTTGCAAAATCTCAGCTTTGTCCGCTTATCTTTAGATCTTGAGTTGGAACCACAACTAGATGCTTTAATCCCTAGAATTTGCATATTTCCATTAATTGACTATATTATCATCTTTGATTGCTTTAATTGCTTTTGTGGTTACTAATTACATTGACTACCTAAACTTGCTTAGGTTTCACCTAAGTCCCTGTGACCGACCCCTGGAATTCTTGCTTTTTATTACAATTGACCCGTACACTGCGGGTTCGCATCCTTGTTTTAAGCATACTTCTTGGGTTATAAATTTAAAGCTTGCACACACCATTTGGAGCGAACACTTTGCACTAGTGTTCTCTTCAAAACATGTGTGCAAAAAGTCTTATATTAATATCCTAAAATATAGACCTGAATGATATGCAAACCTACAGTGTACGGATCAATCGTAGTAACGGCTAAAAGTCCGGAGTCGATCACAGGGATTTGGTGAAAGCAAATTCAACAAAAGCAATCTAACTTAGAAAGTATGCAATAGCAATGATAAAAAAAATGACAAGAATATGTAATATAATTGGGAAACGCAGATTCTAGAGATCAAGGTATCCAATTGTGGTTTCGATTCAAGACTTCTAAAGATGTATTGGACAGAGCTGGGATTGTAAAGGTAAGGTGTTTTGAAAGTGGGATAGATTACGGGGGAGGTCTCACTATCCGCTATTCCTAACCAATGAAGCTTATCACCGGTTAAGTCTCAAAACTTCAAAGGAAACGAATGATAGTCTCAAATCAACCACTCAACCTAAGGGAATAGAATTAACCATTACCGGGTAAGTCTCAAGTTAACTCACAAAGGAAAGAGGAATGCACACTCAAACCTAATAAAGGGTTAACCTTTATTACCTAGAACTCATTATTCATTGGCAACCAAGCAAGGGAATCACCGGGTAAGTCTCTTCCCAAATAAGGATATAGGTTAGGGAGGTTCAACAAGGCTAGGTTTTAAGCAATCTTTAACCAAAGTTCAAGGATAAAACATTGCATGCACGACAGAAGAAACCACGGGTGGATCTTGGGAAATCTCAACCGAGATTCTCATGAACACCCCGTGGAAACATGTCTGCGAGGGTTAAATCTCAACTCTCAGGGCCAATTTGTTTGTAAGGGTCAATCTCTTATCATTTAAACCACAACCTTCAACCAATCACCCTAGAAAGCAAGGGTTTTAGCCAACAATCATCATATTTAAATCAACAATCATATATGTAATCAATAATGGAATGCAATCAATATAACCCAAAGAAATACAAGAATTTCTAAACAACGTATTCTCAAATATCATAAACTGAATAAATCCAATAAGAAAAACTCTGTTATTGTGTTCTAAAGAAAAGAAAATCAAACACTAGAAAATCTCACAAAATATCTCTCAATCTCCAATGTAGTCCAAGTACGGGTTGTCAATCCGCTTCCAAGTGAAAATCTGATGTTCTTCCTTGAACCGATGCCGTATTACGTAATTTGAGATGTCTTCTAACTCTCTAGCCGTATGTGTCGTTCCTTCAACCTTGTTGTTGCCCTATATCTTATATAATAAAACTAGGGTTTAAAAGATCTCGTTTTGGGCTGATGACGTAGAAACCACGGTCAGGCCCGAAGAAAATCTCGACCGTGGAAAGATGTCCTTGTCCAAGGTTTCTTATCTGAGGCGTGTTTTCCCTTTTTTCTTCTTTGTATCTTCTAAAACTTGGCTTTATACTTCTCCTTAAGCTCTCCAATGCTTCCCTTGAGGTCCACCTTGATCAACCGTTCATGAATGCTCTATGTCCACTCCAAATCAGTGCCAATTCACCTATAATCATCATAAAGCTTGCGTAGATCTCAATTCCAACATAATAGGTGAATATGACCATAAATGCCACAAATGTATGTCTATGTACACAAAAGAAGGGGAAAAACTACCTATACGCACATCTATACTACCGTCATATTTCATGCTATCAAAATACCCCATACTTGCCTCTTGCTTGTCCCCAAGCAAGGTTCAAATCTAAAATACCAAGATGTATGATATATGAATGCAAAGACAAGGAAAAACACAATATTTTTGATTTCGTGCTTCTATTCATGGATCACTTTCTAAACTTGCTTCATAGCTTTCGAAAATTGTTATGTGAGTAAAAAGGAGTCATATCATGAAAAGAATAATCGTACCTTGCAAAAGCTTCAAAAACAAGCATCATAACTTGAAGTATATCAAAATCAATTATGGAAAATCTGATTTACACCACAAAGCCAAACAACATGCTCAAAGATCTTAAGATCTTCCAAATGAATGTCAAGAAACGTGTTAGGGTAGGATGTGTATAGGATATGTGGTGCAAATCCGGGAAAAGGAAAATAACATCACAACTGCATGGAAAACTCAACATCCACCAATAAGCTCTTTTTTTCTCAACAATTTTTCCCTTTTTTATACTTTCACTTGAGAACATGGACAGAGGTGCACAATAGCCTAAACCTTGGAGATCAGCTAGCCTCATTTTTCGAGGTGCCTCAAACCGTAACGCACATACCATGACTCGTTAGGACTATCACTTAATCTCACTTTGGCAATACACAAACACCCGGCTATGTGGATGGTGCCGAGTTACTCATCATCATGATTGACGCCCCCAAACCTATTTTCTAACACAATTTGTCACTTTCGACTTCAACTTCACAACTTTCACTAAAGCGCATCCTAATTTCCGGATATGTAAGAGGAAGCAAAAAATATGTATGAGGTGCTAAAAGCGTGATCAAGAAGAAGAAAGGAATAAAATATAAATGCCTTAATCATATCAATAAGAAGTGCAAGAACTTATAAAGCGGTTTCAACCTTCAAATCTCAACATGATTTAGACACAAATCAAATTATCAAACTTGCAAGAAATTCCAACAAAACATTCAAATTCTTCACATTCCATAATTCAATTCAATCTCATAAAAAATCATCAAAAACCATTCCACAAGCAATATCATCATCGAGGTCGTTTCTGTTCCTATAAGCACGAATTTTTTTAAAATTTTTCAAATTTTTAGGATTTTTCAAAAGGCATAAAAATGCAAGACAATAGAGAAACGTGTAACACAAAATAAAAGTGAAAGTACGATAGACATAACATCGAAGCAAAGTATGATAGGAGTTATTACAGACAAAGTTCAATCCACCCCATACTAGAATTACAGATTGTCCCTAATGTGCAATAAAAGAGAAAGAAAGAAAAAAACTCACAATGTATCATAAGGAAAATAAAACCAGCGATGTTGGAGGTGGAACTGCATCACACAGGTGGCGGCGGTGGGAATGGGAAGTAGGATGGATCTTAAGCTCTCCCAAACTGTTGGTGGTAGACATCCTCCATCATCCGTGCATCACGGAGGCGGGTTAGTACCTGAATGTCGAGTCGTCCATCATTGCGTTAGATGTCTCCCTGAATAGCAGTAACAGAAACTGCCAAGTTCCCCATCTGAGTCTCAAGTCCTCCAAGCCAAGTAGAACGCTCGAAGGTGTTGGCTCGGCGTTGGGAGCTACGTTGGGAGTGGTGGTAGGTCGATCTCCTCGGTGGATCTGGATGCCTTCCTAAGAAGGCAAAGCTAATGACCGGGCCATGGAAACCATAAGTATCCTCCTCAGCCTCTACACCACAAGGACTGGCATCTATCCCGGTGTCTATATCATCTACGCCCTCATCGGTGGCAATAGAGGTAGCAGGAAACTCATCAAACTCCTCTGAACCTACAACATGATCATGCATCAGGATGAATGTAAACTTCCAGTACTAGGGATCCCTAAGAGTATACTCAACACTCCACGGAATCCCTCTAGCCCCCTCGCCCTCCCAAGGCATGGCCACGTAAGGTGCGCCACGGCTTCGGGCAACAAGGATGCCCCTAGTGATAAAACGTTGTAATCCTAAAGGTCTAGCCTCCGCTGCCAGAGTGCAAGTTGAGTAATCAACGCCCAAAAACTTGGCAATGTGAGTCACGATGCCACCTACACATACATCTCCCCTAGACTTGTTCCATATCTTCCTCAAACAATCAGCAAGCATGGTAGCACAATCTAGAGTCACCCCAGATACCATACTCCACAAAGTATACAGCTCATCTGCCTTCAATTTATGAGGCGTCTTTGTACTAGGAAACAAACTCTCTCACAAGATCCTATGGGCTAGCTTAAAAGATAATTTGTAAATCAACTTGTTCTTCAAATCTCCGGGTTTCCAACGATCACCCTAGCTAATCACCATAGTGATACTCTCCCAAAAAACACTAGGGGGCTATATTCCTAGGAAATGTCCCATTCATGGTCTCACCAAACAAAACATCCTACCAAACTGTACAATCGTAATAGCAAAATTCCAGTTCATCATTCTAAACTTAACCATCCTCTCTCTCGGATCATCATCAAATGAACTCAAGAACTCCATGGTTAACTCTTCATAGGCATCCTCACAAATGCCAACAAACCCTACTAGTCCATCCCTATCAATCATCCATCTCAAATCACCAACCAAATTCATGCATTCTAATTCATCAAGCACAAGATATCTAGGAGAAACTATATTGCGAGGTTGGATTCGATTGTACATTTCTTTGTTGCTCACTAGGATGCGTGGGAGTATGGGAGTTGGAGGAGGTGGTGGAGCTTGTTGAGAAGACGAGGAATTCCCCCTTGGGACCAACTGCCTGTTTGATCTACGACAACCTTCCATTTCAGGGGTAAATCTCGGGTTGTTCTTGACAAATCTCGGCCGAGATTCTTGTGTTAACCCAAGATTTTCATCGTTTTTGCACGAACTTGGTGAATCTGCATAGTTTCTGCCCAAACAATATTCCTATTCTCTTCATATGCCAATTTCGTTCAACTCTAAACCAATTCTTCAAACAAAACAACACAAAACAAGCCAAGATCAAAGCTAGAGAAGAAAACCTAGGTTTTGGATTGAAAAATCCAAATGCGGCTTGATTTGCTGAATTTCTACGTTGTTGATGCTTAGAATCTTCAATGAGGTGAAGAATACTTGAGTTTTGGAGGAAGAATGGAACAAAATGATCGAGAAACGAAAATTATAGAGGGTGTGGGAGATCGCCGACTGTTCGTCGGGCTAGGGCATGGAATTGGGGCTAAAATTGTGCAGCTATTTGGTGAAGTGTTCCTTTTATACTCTCGTAAAATTTTCAGAAACCGTGGAATTGGCCTGCCCAAGATTTAATTAAAAGTTGCTTGCGACATAGTTTTCCACGGGTAGAAATTAGAAATCTCGCCCGTGGAAAATTGTACTAGCCCGAGATTTTTCCTTTTTCGTCTAGAATTGACCTTGACTTGTTTTTGTATTTTTGAGTCTTTTTGGAGTTTATCTAGTTCCTATCATCCAAAGACACAAGAAAACTGGGAATGAACCAAAAAAGAAAAAGAAAACTACTCTACTTTATTCTAAGAAAAGGGAAAAAGAAACCAATACATTGTGTTGCCTCCCAAGTAGCGCTTTGTTTAAAGTCCATAGCTAGACCTATCTTCGTTGATGCTCATGTGAGGTGGAGAGGTGCAATACTCTCAACTGGAACTTCCGGTGTATACTTCTTAAGACGATGGACATTGACCTTAAAGTTTCCGCAATGTTTACCCCAAACTTCAACTGCATCATGGGGAAAAACATGTTTAATTACATAAGGTCATGTCCAACGGGATTTCAACTTACCCGAAAATAGCCGAAGTCGAGAACTGAATAGAAGGACAAGATCTCCTTCTTTCAACTCCTTGGGAATTATGTGCTTATCATGCAACCTCTTCGTCCTTTCCTTGTAAATCCGTGCATTCTCATATGCATTCAAACGGATTTCTTCTAGTTCATTAATGTCCATAAGGCGTTTTTCTCCAACTTCCTTGATGTCAAAGTTAAGCCATTTGATTGCCGAATAAGCCTTGTGCTCTAACTCCACCGGAAGATGGCAAGACTTCTCATATACAAGGTTGTATGGTGTAGTGCCTATGGGAGTCTTGAAAGCGATCATGTATGCCCAAAGCGCATCTTCCATCTTAAGTGACCAATCCTTCCTTGTTCTAGAGACGGTTTTCTCTAGAATACCTTTAATTTCTCTATTCGAGATTTCCATCTGTCCGCTTGTTGGAGGATGCTAGGGAATAGCAATCTTGTGGGTTACCCCATACTTAGCTAATAGAGTTTCAAATATACAAGCCGTGAAGTGTGTTCCTCCATCACTAATGATGGTTTGGGGCGTCCCAAATCTTGGGAAGATCGTTGTATTAAAAAACATCACTACCACCATAGCATCATTAGTGGGAGAAGCAATTGCTCTAACCCATCTTGAAACATAATCTACAGCTAGAAGTATGTATTGGTTACCACAAGAGGATGAGAACGGTCCCATGAAGTCTACGCCCCATACATCGAAGATTTCCACCTCTTGAATGTTGTTTAGAGGCATCTCATTCCTCCTCAATATATTTCATGTTCTTTGGCAAGCATCGCAACCAACAACAAAGTTTTGCACATCTTTGAATAAAGTAGGCCAAAAGAAACCGGATTGAAGTATCTTAGCGCATGTCTTGTGGGAACTAGCATGTCTTCCACAAGGTAATGAATGACAGTGGCGGATGACGCTTTCCACTTCGTCTTCCGGAATGCATCTTCTGATTATGCCATCTGGACCTCTCTTGAAGAGCAGAGGTGCGTTCCAAAAATAATGCCGGACATCCTTGAAGAATTTCTTCCTTTGAGCGTAGGATAGTCCGGAAGGTATTTCCTGACAAACCAAATAATTTACAATATCAGCAAACCAAGGTTCGTTACTTCTAGAAATTTGATGGAGGCACTCCTCAATCTCGTGCAGCTGCTCATCGGGAAAAGAATCATCAATAGAGAGATAATCTTTTGTGCTTGTGATGTGGGGAAGACGGCTTAGATGGTCCGCCACGAAGTTCTCGGATCCTTTCTTGTCCCGGATCTCTAAATCAAACTCTTGGAGGAGGAGAATCCATCTAATAATCCGCGGTTTTGCATCTTTTTTGGTGAGAAAATACCGTATTGTTGTGTGGTCGGTGTAGAAAATCACTTTCGCCCCCACAAGGTTGGAACGAAATTTCTCAAAAGCATATACCACCGATAGAAGTTCCTTCTCCGTTGTAGCATAGTTGAGTTGAGCCTCGTCTAGCGTTTTGCTAGCATAGTAGATGGCATGAGTGCATCCATCCTTTTTTGTCCGAGTATCACTCTTACGGCTACGTCACTTACATCGCGCATGATCTCAAATGGAAGATTCCAATCCGGTGGTTGAATTATGGGGGCTGAAATTTGAGCTTCTTTGATCCTGAGAAAGGCATCTAGACATTCTTTCGAAAACTCAAAGACCACATCCTTCATTATGGTGGATGTAGCTTCTATAGAAAAGTCTTTAATAAACCTTCTATAGAATCCGGCATGACCAAGAAAACTCCTTACCATTTTACCGATGATGGTGGATGTAGCTTTTCTATGGTTTCTATCTTCGCCCTATCAACCTCGATTCCGCGGTTTGAGACCAAGTATCCTAAAACAATTCCTTCATTAACCATAGAATGGAACTTTTTCCAATTCAACACAAGGTTAGTGTATTCACATCTTTGAAGAACAAAGGAAAGGTTAGCAAGACAGTCATCAAAAAAAGAACCATAAACAGAGAAGTCGTCCATAAAAACTTCCATGATGTTTTCAATATATTCGGAAAATATTGCCATCATGCACCTTTGCGGGTGGTTGGTGCATTGCATAATCCGAACGGCATTCTCATGTAAGCAAATGTACCCCAAGGGCACGTAAAGGTGGTCTTCTCCTAATCATTTGGATGGATGAGGATTTGGAAGAATCTACTATATCCATCTAGATAGCAGAAATGTGGATGTTGTGTCAATCGCTCTAGCATCTGATCGATGAAGGGAAGAGGGAAGTGGTCCTTCCTCGTTGCAACGTTCAGTTTCCTATAGTCGATGCACTTTCTCTATCCGGTTATTGTTCTTGGGGGATTAACTCATTGTTTTTGTTGGTTACAACGCTCATTCCCCCTTTCTTTGGTACTACATGGACGGGGCTCACCCACTTGTTGTCGGAAATTGGAAAGATGATACCTGCATCAAGTAACTTGAGGATTTCCTTCTTCACAACCTCTTTCATGATGGATTTAACCGTCTTTGAGGTTCCCGTGAAGGCTTATGGTTGTCCTCCATTAAGATCTTATGCATGCACAAAGAAGGTTTGATACCTACTAGATCATCAATGGTGTATCCTAAGGCTTTCTTATGCAATCTCAATTCATTCATAAGCCTATTATGTTCATCATCATTCAAGTTAGCACTAACTATTACCATATATATAGAGTTTGATCCTAGAAAAGCGTACCTTAACTGAGTGAGAAGTGGTTTTAACTCCAAGATAGGAGGTGCCTTTGTTACTGTGTTTTGGCTTTCCGAAACATCTCCGGATGCTTGCATGGATGTAGAAGGGGTGTGGAGATGTCCGGGAATGATTCTAAGGAGTTTCGGAGGAGTCTCGGAATTTCCAATTTCCACGGCCTAGGCTTAGAAATCTCAGCTGAGATATGTGTCGAAGTGACAATCGACATAAACTTCCACGGGTGAATTAATTAGTATCTCGCACGTGGAAAAGTGAACTTGGCCAAAATTTTGGGCAGTTTTGTGCCGCCTTTCAATTCCTCAAAGTCACTCTTTGGCTCTTCTTCCAGTTCTTCAAAAGCTCGAACTTTAGAATCGCAGTCCTTCTCTACTCCTTTCATGATGCTCATGCTTTTGACCTTTTGTAGTGGATCCTTGAGCAAAATAGAACTCACTATTTCTCTTGATTCATCTTTATCATAGATGTTGAAGACATCTTCTCCAAGAGCTGGCCCTTTGACCATAACCGCCAATTGGAACTCGACATGCTCTTCGCCTATGTTGAAGGAGATTGTTGCATTCTTGCAACCTTCCATTCAACCCGAAGTTGCAAGGAACGGTCTTCCAAGTATGATTGGAATTGGGTGATCTGTAGGAATATCCAATACTACAAAATCGATAGGAATATAGAATTTACTTGGCAAGACAGAAATGTCTTCAAGAATTCCCACCGGATGCGTTATCGATCTATCCAATAACAAACTCCGTTCTTGTGTTCTAAAGAAAAGAAAATCAAAAACGAGAAAATCTCACAAAATGTCTCTCAATCCCTATTGTAGTCCAAGTACGGGTTGTCAATCCGTTTTCAAGTGATAATCTTATGCTCTTCCTTCAACCGATGTCGTATTCCGTAATAAGAGATGTCTTCTAACTCTCTAGCCATATGTGTCGTTCCTTCAATCTTGATGTAGCCCTCTATCTTATAGAATAATATTAGGGTTTAAAAGATCTCGTTTTGGGCTGATGACATAGAAACCACAGTCAAGCCCGAAGAAAATCTCGGCCGTGTGAAGATGTCCTTGTCCGAGATTTCTTCTATGAGGTGTGTTTTCTCTTTGTTCTTCTTTGTATCTTCTAAAACCTGACTTTATACTTCTCCTTAAGCTCTCCAATGCTTTCCTTGAGGTCCACCTTGATCAACCGTTCATGAATGCTCTATTTCCACTCCAAATCAGCGCCAATTCACCTATAATCCTCATAAAGCTTGCGTAGATCTTGATTCCAACATAATAGGTGAATATGACCATAAATGCCACAAATGTATGTCTATGTACACAAAAGAAAGGGAAAAACTACCTATATACACATCTATACTAACATCATATTTCATGTTATCAACGAGGTTGAAGAAGAACGTAAGCAAGAAGAAAGAAAAGGAAGAGAAGGCGGGAATATAAAGAAGACGGCTGAGAAAGATCACGGAAGGACATAATTAGGGTTATAGATAGAAGGCAAGACGGACCAAGAGATAGAAGACCGGATCTTCTAAGAAAGAAAAGAAAAGAATAAAAACGAAAGAAACATATCTTCGTGATTTGGGATCAGCCGTAGGGGCGGCTCGACCCTACCGCGACCACGGCTGGCCGCTACTACGGCCACTGTCACCGCGGAGGCGGTGACGGCCAAAACTGGTTGTTAAAAAAATGGTCAAGATTGAACACAAGAAATAGTATAATAATTTTGAATGATTAATTGTAAAGCCAATAAGATGAGTGTTGTGATATAATTCTAGTTATGATGATTTTTTACTACCCATGTTTGAACATGTTGGTCAAAAATAAATTGTTTGCATGCTACTCGTTTATGAGTTAGAAGCCCAGTTTTATGAAGGTCTAGAACGAATATGTTATTGGGCCAACAGGTTACAATTGAATTGAAGAAATGGGTTGTAGTGGGCTAAGGGCTAAACTAAACGCTGAGTTTCATATCATACCATGTAAACCTAGCTATATAACACTCCCTTACTCATTTGCGCTGACATTACACACGATAATCAAAAGTTGCTTATGAGTTGAGCCTCCAATACGTTATACACACACTCTCTCTCCAAAAACCGTTGTTTGTCAGCTATGGTGTGTTCTCTCTAGTGAAGTTTGTTCTTCCTACGAAGACACAAGAAGAAGAAAAAGATTAGTAACATTTACCTTCTCTTATGCCTTTTTTTGTTCTTGAGTTGTTTACGAGTTTGTTTTCTAAGCTGTAAATCTGAGCTTATATTGTATCAATCTTGTTGCCTTCTTGTTGTAATCTTGAAACCGATATTATAATGGACTGGATCTTGAGGATCCCGTGGATGTAGCTTCTAATACCGAACCACGTAAATTCGTGTTCTTCGTCTTCCGTTTTTCATTTCTTTTGTTCTCAACATCTAAAAACGAGTAGATCTAATAGGTTTAACAACGAAAATTGGTATCAGAGCATGTTAGATGTTTGAATCTTATAGATTTGGCCATTCTTTCGAATTTGTTGCTTTTTTGTTTCAAATTTGCATCTTGTTCATTACTGTGTGTTACTAGATCTGGTTTCGTGGATCTGATTTTGTTCTGAATCGGTTTTTTGTTTTAGATATGGTTTCTTGAATATGTTTTTGTTCTGAATGAGTTTTTTCTTTTAGACCTGGTTTTTTGGATCTATTTTTTGTTCTAAAACGTTTTTTGGATGTGTCTGTTCAAATCTACGCTTCTAAATGCTAGATCTACAGGCTTGCTTTAGATCTAAGATCTATTGGATTGTTTTCGATATCACTACTATGTTTTACTCTTTCAATATCACTACTTCTTGTTTTTAAATCTTTAAAAATGGATTTGTATTTTTTTCTTCGAAATCATTGTTGTCCAAAGACTATTTCCGTTGTGTAACAACTTACAAGATTTGAGCATTTGTTTCTAAAACTACTTGTTTTGAAATCTTTAAAAATGGATCTGTTTGTTTCCTAATCTTCAAAATTGCGTTGTTTCATATCTAGTTTTAACGGATCTGGAATTTTGCTTCTGCTATTTTTAAAACCGGATAAAATTTTGCTTCTACCACAATCTGATTCTTGCTTTTTGTAGATATCTTCTCTCTTCTTTGAATCTGACTTTCGGTGGTGAAAAAAAGAGATTATAACTTGTAGAAAGGAACAAAATTGCAAGCAACCAAATAGCGGCACCAAGATTTATTGTTTTTCATTCAATTATTCTTGTGTATTTGTATGTGTTAATCTGGTCCTTGTTTTCAGATTGTAGGTTCTGGTCCTATTTTTCTAGAACCAAGGGTTGTATTAAGGGCCTCTATAATTTTCTTACTCTCTCCTTTACTTTTACATTAGGATAGAGTATAGATCTAGAGTTAAAACAAGCTATTTTTATAGCTTGGTTTAATCTTAGATCTTAGAACTTCTATATACAACAAGCCGCCAAAGCCTAGGTAAGGGTGAAAGCACTTGTTAGAAATACTAAGTTCTAAGTGAGTTGGGTTTTCCGTTAGGCTCTACGGACAACTCACGAGGGTCAAAAAGTACAATATAAATGTCTAATTTGTTTGAACCATAAACTACTTCAAAGGACTCTAGACCTACTGAACTTGTGGTGGGATTTTCTTAGTTTATGCTAAGCAAGCTACCTTTGTAGCTAAAGTATCAGTCCCTAGGGTATTTCCTTGAGACTTGACCCTAGTTGGTTCATTCATTTCTCTCTTGTAAAATGAGTGAAATAGCGAAAATAAAGCTATACGATGGTTGTTCTGACTTCGCCATGTGGCAAGTAAAAATGAAAGTTATTTTGATAAAAGAAAACGTTTGGAGTTTTGTGGCATCTGATTATGAGGAAGGTACCACATATAAAGCTAAGAACTAGACTAACTTACTTGCCCACTCAGATATAATGCTAAGACTTACAAATGAAGTGGGTAGACATTCCTTTCTAAGACTACGTCTAAAGAGTTATGGGATGCCTTAAAAAAATTTACCTGACTAAGTTTATGCCCTCTAGGATAGGTTTGTTGTGTATGTTGTTCAATTTTAAAATGGATGTTAATCTTACTTTAAAAGAGAACATGGAAAACTTTTTGAAAATGACTCAGGACTTAGAAAGATATAAGGATAGCATTACTGATACTCATCAAGTTATCATCCTGTTAAATAGTTTTCCCAATCAGTTTAACAATTTTAAGGATGTGATACAATATAGTAATGACACCTTGAGTAAAGATAAAATCTTAGAGTTATTCATACAAAAGAATGAGGATATGTAGGTCTTTAAGACTAAATTCGGAAATAGTGGAAAGGATAGTAAAAATCAAAAGGTTATGTTTGTTAAGGGCAAGAATGAAAAACATCAACAACTACTAAGAATGAGTTCAATAAGGGAAATTCTAGCAATCATCAAGGTACAAATAAAATAGTAACAACACTAAGCCATATAAAAATTATGTGAAGTTTTTTTAATGTGGTATTAGAGGTCACATTGTCCTTGAGTGTAAAAAGAAGAAGAAAGATGAGTCTAAAAAATCTATAAATGGTAATACAAATTTAGTGGAGTCCTCTTCTTGCTTTTATTATAGTGAATTGTTGATGTGTGCACATACCTCTAATATGAATGATTGGATTTTAAATTATGGTTGTACCATGCATGCCACTCCCCATGATCATTATTTTGATTGTCTGCATAAGTATAGTGAGGGGGAGGTTAGGTTAGATAGGAGATCATTCTTCTCTACCTGTTAAAGGAATAGGCATTGTGCCCTTTAGGATGCATGATAACCAAGTTAGAGTCTTACGATAGGTTAGATGGGTGCCTGACCTTAGACGGAATCTTTTATCTAAATCTTTTTGATAATTTGAAATATCACATCCACACTCACAATGGTATACGAAATGTGTCCGAAGATAATAAAGTCATTCTAAAAAGTATTAAGAAAAATGGTATTTATCATATTGTAGGTTCTCTTGAGATAAATTTTTTAGAAATTGTACCTAAAATGAATAAAGGCCTTATCACCATCTGGGATTCTAGATTAGAACACATAGGATTAAAGGTCTGGATTATTTGTTTAGACATGGTTATTTGAACAAAAACCCTCTAACTTGAGTGTTTGTGAAAATTGTGTTTTTGGTAAGGATGTTAGGTCTAGATTTAATAAGTCAACCTACATAGCTAAGAAACCTCTTGAGTATGTTCATTCTGACCTATGGGGCCCTGCCCAAGTTGACGCTATTGGAGGTATAAATATTTTTTGTCTTTGATAGATCACTACTCTAGGAATGTTTGGATATATTTACTGAAGTCCAAAAGTGAAACCTTTGACATGTTCAAACTTTGGAAAACCAGGATAGGGAGTCCGTCTAAGTATAAACTAAAATGTCTTAGGACATATAATGCATTAGAGTTTTGCAATGAAACTGTTAATACTTTTTGTGATGAAAATGGCATAAAATGTCATATGTCTGTACCTGGCACGCCTCAATAGAATGACACTACTGAGCACATGAATAGAACTCTTCTAGAAAAGGCTAGGTGCATGCTTATTTCTTCTGGTATGAAACAGAGTATGTGAGGAGAGGTTGTGGTTTAGCTCCTTATCTCATAAACAGTCCCCCTCTTCTGACATTGGGTTTAGAACACCACAAGAAATGTGGATTGGTTCAAAGCCTAACATATCACAATTGAGCCCATTTGGGTATGTTGCTTATGCAAAACAAGGTTATACGTTGTTATGATAGGCTACCCGAAGGGGGTGAAAGGTTATACGTTGTTACTCATTCAGTCTATAGGATATAGAGTAATAACAAGTAGAGATGTCACATTTGTGGAAACTGAGTTTTATTTCAAAAGTAGAAATAATTTGTTTCCTCAAAACAATAGTGATAGTGAAGATGAAACTTAATTCTACAGTCTTGATGACTTTTCTAATCCCATTGAGGAAGAGTTTGACTTTGGTACAACAACAGTGTTGAACTCACGTGGCTCTTCTACTCCTAACAACAGTCCCCCACCTTAGCAATCAGGTGGGGAGGTTAATAGTCAACATGCATTAGATGAGCAAACTAAGTCTAATTCCTCTAGGATGGAAGTTGAGGATAATAATCCGATTGATTCTGATAGCTTGTCTACATTGCATGATTCTAGTGTGCATGATAATCTGTCTGCATTGCATGATTCTGGTGTGCATAATAATTTGTCTACTTTGCCTACATTGAATAAATATCAGTTAACTAGGGATAAAACAAGTCGTAATGTCATTCCAAATCCTAAATATCTCGGCTTTAGAATTCTTGACATTCATTTAGTTGAATCTGAATATGTCTTTTATGACCCTAATATTTAGAAATTAGATCATATGGTGGACTATTCTTTTCTAATTGTTGATGTTGTGAACACATATTCTTGATTTTTATGACCAAGCTTTTAGTTGGAAAACTGTTATGGAAGAGGAGATTGACTCCAGGCATGCTAATAAAACATGGATATTAGTTCTTAAACCTAAAACTGCTAGGATTATTAGATGTAAATGGATATATAAAATGAAAGAAGGTGTTACTCCTAAAGACCCACCTAGATACAAAGCTAGGTTAGTTGCTAAAGGGTTCACCAAAGAAGGTAAAGATTATAATGAAATATTTGCACCTGTTGTTAAGTATAAAACTTTGCGTCCTCTTATTTCTATGACTGTTGTTTATGATTATGAAATTGAACAAATGGATGTAAAAACAGCTTTCTTGCATGGTGATTTAGATGAGACTATTCACATGAGTCAGCCATAGGGCTTTATAGATAAAACCATACTTGATCATGTGTGCTTGCTGAAAAAGTCTATATATGGGCAGAAACATTCCCTTAGACAATGGAATAATAAATTTGATAGTTGCATGAAAAGGATAAGTTTTACTAGAAGTGAATATGATGCATGTTTGTACTTAAAATTTGTTGAGACAGATTACCCCTTGTATGTGGTTTTATATGTTGATGATACTTTGTTAATATGCAAATCAAAGATAAAAAACACTTTTTTTAAAAGGGCTTTAAAATTCAGTTATGACATGAAAGAAATAGGATCGGTTCAAAAGGTTCTAGGCATTAGGATAACTCGAGATAGATCAAAACGTAAAATATAGCTTTCATAAGGTGATTACATGCGTAAAGTACTTGATAGGTTTAACCTTACTGAAGAACCGGTAGGTGAAATAAATAAATTAAATGATACTCTAGAAGGGGGGTTGAATAGAGTATGGGAACTTTTCGCAAACCAAATCTCAAGGCCTTGAAACTCCTTTCAAGGACCTTGATGTCAATTTGTGCTTCTCGTGAAACTTTGATTTCAAGGCTTTGAAACTTCTTTCAAGGGCCTTGACTTCTTGCTCCTGCAAAACAAAGTTAGTCACAATAAAGTATGTATGGTGCGGAATTGAAAAGATTGACACGAGGATATATTTACGAAGTTCGGCTCTAAATATCCTACTCTCCGTCCCAGGGTATATCCATAGGATCTAACTATCTATTATCAGCTTCAAAGAGTCCTAGATACAAACTAGAAAAATCCCCTTCTTCTCTCACTGTAGCCAATGCCACGATCTAGCTCCAACTCTTAACCTAGCTATAATAGCCTAGTTACTTTGCAGACCAACACACACTCTAGTATAACACTATTTAGATCTTCCAATGGAGCTCTAGTGTTTTCTCTCTCTAAGGGAATAAAGCTTTTGCGTGAATGAGAGAAAGTAAAACAACGAATGAAGATGATTAGTGTTAGCATGAAATATGACTATATTTTAGGCACTTGTTTTAGTTGTTTTTCCCTCTTTATTGTGTACATAGATATGAGTTTGAAGCAATTATGAGCTAGTCCATCCACTTTGTCGATATAGAGATCTACACTAGCTTCGTTTTGTTTTTAGGTGAATAAAGGCTTGGATTGGAGCAAAATGAGGAAGGAAAGGAGTATTTGATCATGCTTGATGGCAAGGGAATGCTTTGGAGAAGCTAAGGAAGGAGCATGAGTGAAGAATGTCACGAAACAAAGGCAAAAACAAGAGTTTTGGAAATCCACACCCTAAATTACGGTCGTGGAAGAGGACTTGAAGAACCACGCTCTAAATTACGGCCGTGGATTTGGCAACATGATCGTAGAAGTGAGTTTGGAGCACAACAGAAAGTTACACAATCTAAACCACGGCCGTGGAAAGTTGTTCATGACCGTGATTTTAGTGATCTTGTGACGTGTCATATTTGCCACGTCAACAACGTTATTGGGCTTTCTCGTAACCCTATTTCGCCCTATAAAAAGGATTGAGAAAGGAGTTTTGAGGACCTTCGCTTACGCATTCGCTGAGAGCTTCATTAACGGCGGCCTTAGGGTTTCATTTCGACCTCGAGGATTGGAGGTTTGTGAAAGACGTGATTTTTGAGAGATTATGTACTTCGGGATATTCTAGGGTTTTCATTGAAGGACGGATTGACATCCCGTTCTTCGTGGTTTCCCTAGATCATTGTGAGGGTTTCTATTCCTACTTTTCTGAATTCATAAACATACTTTGTTGTTCGGATTTCGAGATTGACTTTGAGTTATTATTGAGTTTTCGAGGTTTTCTTCTTTCTTTCTTCTTAAATTGATTTTTGATATCATAATGATGGTTATTGGTTAAAACCCTCTAGCAATTCTAAGGTGAAGGGTTGATAGTTGTGGCTTAGATGATGATAGATCGATCGTAACTTGATTGGACCCTGAGAATGTGAGAAACATCATCGACACCTTAAATTACGGTATGTTCTTAAGTTCCACGGCCGTGGAATCTCAAGATCCAGCCGTGATTTTCTCTGTTTTACGACCTTTGCTTTTGCTTTAATCCAAAGTTAAATATTTTCTTTAACCTAGCCTTGGCTTGCCTTTTCTAGGTAGTAGTGAGACTCAACATCCTCTATTTCAGTTTCGAGTGTCACAACCTTAACCGTTTTAGTTTATCTTTGATTTCTTGGGTTTGGGCATGGGTATATGAGATTAATTCTTACCTTTAGATCCTTTCTATACTACAGCCTCAACAACCTTTATAGAGAGAGTCTTTGGGTTAGACATATAGGGTTTTGGAACTTCACCGTACATTACCTTACTTTAGTTATATCTTTCCAATCTCGACTCTGTCCTTATATCTCTAGTATATCTTGAATCGATTGCCACAATTTGATACCTGGATCTTTAGGGTTGCTGTTTTCCCCAATATTTGCAAAGCTTTTTGATAGCATGAATTATAGTTTATATTTTGGGGTTTGTTTGGACGTTTTATCTTTCATAATTTGCACGTTTGTATGTATATTATGTGATTATATTACCGTTTCATCTACCTTTGCGGGAATCGAGGTCTACACCTAGTTTTGTTGTAATCGTAGGTAAAATGGCACGTTTTGCATCAAAAAGGAGCAAAAGAAGCTATGGAGTCATTGGAGCTACATTGAGAAACATAAGGAACCATCTAGGAAGCATAGCCATGGATTAAAGATTCACTTTGGACCAGTTTTGAGAGATTTCACATTCAGTTGTGACTCACCTCGGTTGACTACAGATTCATCTCGACCGAGATGATCCAGAGAAGCCGACTCGACCGAGGCGAATACCTAGGACGCGGCGAGAATATTTTATTCTTGGCTGAGATCTTTTATATTTGGAAAGTGATCTTATATTTTTGGGCTTGGCTCCTGGAAGGAAGAAGATATGCTAGATCATATATTTTACCTATATTTATGGGCAAAGATCTCTTCTAAAATATCTTATCTTTGGAGGGTTATTTTCTATAAAAAGGGTTGGATTTCCACAAATCCAACATCCCGCTTACACCGAAAAATCCGCATTCAGTTGGGAATCACGCAGCAGCCATACTCCAGTTGGGAGATTTGAAGAACCTTTTTGAAGGTTGAAGGAAGATTGAAGATTGTAGCTTTTATAGCTTTTAGAAGGTTTTCTTGTAAGATTACCTTAGATTCTCTTCCTTGTTGTCTTGCTTGTTGGATTTATATCCAAGGAACGCTTTGTTGTGATATTTGATTAAGTTATTGAAGTCTTTTCATTAAATTCTTCTTGTTCAAATATTCACCTTCTTCCCATACTTTTGATTAATACTTTCATGATGATGAGTGGCTAATTTCCTTGTGTGATTCTAGGGTGATTGGCTGAAGGTTGTGGGAAAAACAATGATAGAATAATCTTAGATTCTAGTAGGACCCTGAAAGTTCGAGTCTTTAACCTTAACCCCAAGCATCTCGTTCAGTCGATGAACATCTCGGCCGGGGTGGAATTTGGCTGACCGAGGTGACTTATCTGATCCGAAACTGAGAGTTAAGTGTTAGAGTTTGCCAAATCCTATTCTTATTACACCTTTCCTGGTTCAATGCAAGCTTAGGATGAGACTTACCCGGTAATTCCTTTGTTTGTGTACCAACGATCATAAGTGTAGGTAATAAAGGTTTATCCTTTATTGGGGTTTGAGTGTGCTTCCATCCCATCTTTGTGAGTTAGCCTGAGACTTACCCGGTAAAGGTTGATTCTATTCCCTTAGATGGTGTGTTAGTTTGAGGTTATAGTTCTTTATCTTAATTCCTTGAGACTTACCCGGTAATAGGAGTTACGGTTTAGGATTAGTGAGTAGTGAGACTTACCCGGTGATCTATTCCACTTTAGAAATACCTTCCCCATGCACAAACCTCAGCTTTGTCCGCTTATCTTTAGATCTTGAGTTGGAACCACAACTAGATGCTCTAATCCCTAGAATTGCATGTTTGCTTTATTGACTTCTTATTCATCTTTGATTGTTTTAATTGCTCTTGTGGTTAGTATTTACATAAGCATACCGTAACTGGACTTTGTTTCACTAAGTCCCTGTGATCGACCCCTGGAATTCCTTGCTTTTACTACGATTGACCCGTACACTGCGGGTTCGCATCCTTGTTTTAAGCTTACGTCTAGGGTTATAAATTTAAAGCTTGCACACACCGTTTGGAGCGAACAAGTTTTTGGCGCCGTTGCCGGGGACTTGGTCTAGACCGAGCCGGTACGGTTTGCTCTTGGGGCACTTGCCCCCGTGTCTACTAACCACTCTACTTGAGTGACGTTTGCAGGTTCTTTCTTAGGTATATGCGAAGAACCCGCACTGGGAAGGAAACCGTTCCTTATGATCCCGAACCAGAAAAGACATACAAGCGACGCTTAAGAGAAGCAAAGATGGCCCAACAAGACAACCGCGATCTTGAGGCCGAGTTGAAAGAGGCGTTAGAGCTGATACGCCTCAGCAGGGAAGAACTAAGGCAAGAGAAGGAAGAAACTCGCACCAAGACTGAAGCAATCGAAGCAGAAATGGCGGTCATACGAGACCAGATTCTACTTCGACCGAGGGAAGACCCAGTTCCCGATGCTAGACCGAGGCAGGTCCCAGTTGCTGACCCTCGACCGAGGCAGGTCCCAGCATCTAACGCCCCGGCCGACATACTTCCACCTCGGATGCCAGTCCGAAACGTTCTTCTTGCAGGAATCCCACAAACCCTAGGTCAAAGGATGGACCCTAATCAACAACTGAGGCGTCCAGGAGTTAACCTAGGAGATCCAGCGGACCATGACTATGAACTTCGACCGCAAGTTCTATCCATGATTCGCCAATGCCAATTCGGAGGGCTAGAGAAGGAATCACCACATCAACATCTTCAAAACTATGAGATCTTGATGGAGACCTTGAGACCTCCGAGAATTGAAAACAACAACTACAAGCTAAGACCTTTTTACTTTTCTTTAAAAGATAGAGCTCTTACTTGGTATCAATCTCTTCCTTCAGAAAAAATCAGCACATGGGAGGAGATGACAACGGAGTTCTTGACCAAATTCTTCCCCCCCTCAAAGACCGCTGAAATGAGAGGGAAGATCAACGCTTTCATTATGAAGGACAAGGAGAGCTTGTCCAAGTCATGGGAGCGGTTCAAGGACATTCTTTTGGATTGCCCACATCATGGGATCCCAAAGATAGAGCTATTGGAGATATACTTCAAGGGACTGGACGGAAGCACCTAGTTCAATCTCCAATTACTCTCCGCCGGCACCTTTATGGACATGGCGATTGACGAGGCTTGGGACTTCATCGAGAAGCAAGCCTTGCACATGGAGAAATACACCCACCAAGGAGCTGAAGGTGGAGTTAAAAGAGTTAACTTCCAAGAAACTCAGCCCAACAACAATCAACTCACGTCTTTGAAGAATGACGTGAAGCAATTGAAGGAACTCTTGGTTGCTCAAACCAAGAAGGAAGAGCAAGGACAAAGGAACAACAACAACGGATACCGCAACAACAACAACGGTTCCCGGAACAACAATTACAACAATAACAATAGAGGATCCAATAGCAACAACTGGAGGCCATCTTCCCCTAACCCTTTCCTCTCTTCCCCTTCTTCTTCTTCTTCTACTCCATTGAAAAGCCAGGGGCAAGGATCAAGTTCATCTCAGCCAGAAAAGAAAGACGCAATTCTGGAGGCCATCTTGATCAAGCTTAGTGCTATGGAGACTTCTATGACTTCGTTTTCGAAGGCCCAAAAGGCCTTTGAACAACAACTTGCAAGTAGGGCGAATGAAGCGCCAAGAGATCCAGGGAAGCTTCCAGCAAGGACGGAAAGCAACCCTAAGGGCCAGATCATGGCCATAACTACGAGGAGTGGACTGAAAACTGCAGATCCAGTGCCTCGGTCGGTGCTAGTACCGACACAGACCACCTCGGTCCAGATGCAGTCGAAGAACACTTCGACCGAGATGCCAACCGAGGTGGAGCCACAAAAAGCGGAGGGGAAAACTGAAGTTTATGTTCCACCTCCTGCATACAAACCACCACTTCCATTCCCCCAGTCAAGGGCCAGAGCACATCTAGACAAGCACTTTGGTAAGTTCCTTGACTTGATGAATAAGCTGCATATTAATATTCCTTTCCTTGATGCCATTCTAGGAATGCCCACCTATGGAAAGTTCTTGAAGGAGATCCTATCAAGGAAAAGGAAGCTGGAAGACTTTGGTGAAGTTAGGATGACATCTAAATCCTCGGAGCTCATACAAATCATGAAGGAAAAGATGCCACCTAAATTGAGAGATCCCGGCTCATTTTGCATTCCCATTCAAGTTGGGGATGTCACTTGTGAAGCCCTTTGTGATCTAGGAGCCAGCGTGAGCATCATTCCGCTGGAGCTATGTGTGAAGATCGGACTTGGAGAGCCCAAGCCGGTCAAGATTTGACTTTATATGGCGGATCGCTCCATTACCCATCCCGTGGGCATCTTGGAGGACGTTCCGGTCAAGTTAGGTAACTTCTATCTACCTATAGATTTTGTTGTACTTGACATTCCCGCAGATTATCCTGTTCCTATTATTCTCGGGAGGCCATTTCTAGCAACTTCGGGTTGCAACGTGGATTGCAAGAACGCCAAGTTGAAATTCAACGTTGGCGGCGATGAAGTGGAGTTCGCACTACTTGCAGCCATGAAAGGGGAGCAGCTAACTGATGATATCTTCAACATCTACGATGAAGAAGAATCAAGAGAATTGCTGAGCTCTATCCTTATTAACGATCCACTCGAAAGAGTTATTAGCTTCAGTTTAATGGAGGAAGGTATAGATGCTTCTTGTGATGCAGATATACGGAGCTTAAAGGCACTGGAAGAGGATCCAGGAGCAAAAACTGAGAAGCTAATCCAAGAGACGAAGATCTCCATTTCGGTTCCAGTTGCAGTACCTCGACCGAGGCACTTCCTGGACTGAGCGAGGCGACCGAAGAACATCTCGGTCAACGCCTCTGCGCCTCGACCGAGGTCGAAGGCGGGATGATGTCAACTGAGACTGCTGAGAATAACAAACTTCTTACTCCCTTCTCTGACATTCATCCTCAGTTGATGGAACATTCTATCCACCAACTTTTTGATAATTGTGAATTATCTTGTTTGCCAAGAAATACCGCCCGGATTGACGTACTCTCAAAAGAAGAGATTCTTCAAAGAAGTACGACATTACTACTGGGACGAGCCGCTGCTATTCAAGCGCGGGCCGGATGGGATGCTTCGAAGATGCATTCCGGAAGACGAAGTTAATAGCGTTATATGGCACTGCCATTCGCTTCCTTGTGGAGGACATGCTAGCACCGACAAAACATGCGCTAAGGTATTGCGTTCCGGTTTCTTTTGGCCTACATTATTTAAGGATATACAATCTTTTGTTGTCTCTTGTGATGCATGCCAAATAACAGGGAATTTATCGAGGAGGAACGAGATGCCACTTAACAACATCCAAGAGGTGGAAATCTTTGATGTATGGGGGATTGACTTCATGGGACCTTTCCCATCCTCCGGAGGAAACCTCTATATTCTTCTTGCGGTTAATTACGTCTCTAGATGGGTTGAAGCCATTGCTTCTCCCACTAACGACGCCAAGGTGGTTGTGAAATTCTTAAATAGAACCATCTTCCCACGATTTGGAACTCCACGCATCATCATCAGCGATGGAGGAACGCATTTCATTAACCGGAAGTTCAAGGCACTTCTATCAAAGTATGGGGTAACCCACAAGGTATCAACCCCTTATCACCCTCAAACTAGTGGACAGGTCGAGATCTCGAATAGAGAAATCAAAGAAATTTTGGAGAAGACCGTCTCTAGGACAAGGAAAGATTGGTCCATGAAATTGGACGATGCTCTTTGGGCATACAGGACCGCATTTAAGACTCCCATAGGTACCACCCCTTATAATTTGGTATATGGGAAGTCTTGCCATTTGCCCGTCGAATTGGAACACAAAGCGTATTAGGCGATGAAATGGTTGAACTTCGACATCAAGGAGGCCGGCGAGAAGTGACTGTTGGAACTCAACGAGCTGGAGGAGCTACGTTTGAACGCTTATGAGAATGCTAAAATCTATAAGGAAAGGACGAAGAAATGGCATGACAAGCGTATCGTCCCAAAGGAGCTTAACGAAGGAGACTTAGTTCTACTCTTCAACTCCCGCCTCCGCCTTTTTCCAGATAAGTTAAAATCTAGATGGACCGGACCTTATGTTGTGAAACATGTTTTTCCTCATGGTGCAGTTGAGATATGGGGCGAAACTAGCGGAAGCTTCAAGGTCAACGGTCATAGACTTAAGAAGTACCAACCGAAAACTCCGGTTGAGGAGGTTGCACCAATATACCTCGTTTGAGACGCATCTTGGTCCAACTAGCGACCTTAAACCAAGCGCTTCTTGGGAGGCAACCCAAGGTATTGTTTTCTTTCCCTTTTTCTAGTCTAGTTTAGATAGTTTTTGCTTTTGCTTTGCTTTGTTTTGTTTTGGCGTTCTAGACAGATAACAGGAGACATCTAAGGAAGGAGCATAACTGGAAGTACAGAAGTTCGAGAATTTGAGAAGACGAAGTTTGACTGAGGCATCTCGGTTGCTATCAGAACACCTCGACCGAGAGGATTCTTGAGCAACCGAGGCGACTAGGGTTTTCTGAAGAACCACCTCGGTCCACACCACCTCGGTCCAGTCGAGACCATCTCGACCGAGGTGACAACAGTTTCAGAAAAGGGTATAAAAGGGGGATTTATTTTCTCTCTCTTCACTTTACTCTTTCCCCTCGACCGCGGCGACACACCACCTCGCTTCTCCGATTTCTTGCTCGTTTTCAACGATTTCTGTCTCCAAACTATGATTGAAGGATAGAGGATCGTGTTGCAAGTACAGACCTGCAGAAAATCGAACCGATTCGGCCGAAATGAGGTAAAACGAACCGAAACCCTAACCTCTCCGTTTTGCTTCGATTTGGGCTTTGGTTGCCCCTGCATTTGTTGAGGAAAAGCTTAAGTACCCCATAAGAAGCAATTGTAGTGAATTTTGGGGGAAAAGAACTGAATTTTCTGAAGGAATTAGAATCCAGTTTTTCGCCTCGGTCCAGTCGAGCTGTGCCTCGGCCGAGGTGATTCTTGAGTGTTGTCAGTTGTTCGCTCAAAAAGTGTGTGCGTCAAAGTCTTAAATTTATATCTAGAACTCAAAGCAAAGCGAACCCGCATTGTACGGATCAGTTGTAGTAAGGTAAGAGTTCCAGAGTCGAACTCAGGGATTTGGTGAGAATAATTCCGATTTCAATTATCTAGCAAAAAGTGTGAAAAGCTTTTGTGATCAAAAAAGGGGGAAATGATTCCAAGGATTCAAGTATCCGATTTCGGCTATCGATTCAAGACACTTCTATAGATATAGGACAGAGTTTATATTGCCAAGATTAAATGTTCAAAGGTAGGATTCGTACGGTGAAGTTCCGAAGCCTATATGACTAATCTAAAGGTTCTCTCTATAAGGGTTGTTGAGGCTGCAATATAGAAAGATCTAGAGACAAGAATTATGTTCAAACTAACTATCTAAAACTCTAGGATATGACTCTCCAAAGTAAAGATTAGAAAGCACACTTAGAATCTTAATAAAGGATATTGAGTCTCTTTATTACTTTAATCTTGAAATCTTAATCTATTAAATGTAGAATTAGGTTTGAAGTGTCTTCATACATTCAATTAGAGGGTAAAAAGGTTAATCAAGGTTGGGATTTAGGCAAGGATTAGTTTTGGTTAAAGATTGATTCAATTAAGGTTCGTCAGAGGAATAAATCGGGCTGTTCATAAGAAAATCGGCCGATTTACTCAAGAACAGTCCGATTTTCCTGTTGTCGCAAAACTAAAATCTAAACTCTCAGGGTCCTAATGATTGAATGAGTTCAGTCTATCATCATCTAAGCCTTGATCATCAACTATTCTCCCCAGAATCACAAAGGTTTTAGCCAACCATTTTCAAAATCAAATCAAATTAATTATGAGAGAAATATCACAAAGAAACCGAATCTTGAATAAAAACTCAATAACCTTCAAATCTGTAAACGATTGTCAAAACAAATCAATGTATCTCTTAAGCAACTCAAATTCGTGCTCAAAAACAGCAAGTACTTCAATGAACAAAGAAATCTCACAACTAGAATCAAGATCAACTTCCCGGCAAAGAATACTTCAATCTTCCTCCAAGAATCTTCAAATTCTCTCAAACGTGTAAAGATTTCCCGCTGCGGCCCCCTCGTTTTCGTTCGTAGGGTTCTCTTCTATAATTTCTTGTAAATGGGTTGTTTGGCAAAACTCTCTTCAAGCCCAAAAGAATTAGGCTTTGTGTCGTCTTTCCATTTAGCTGAAAAACAGAATAAATCGACCCAGGCGATTTATGTACAAAATCGTTCGAATTCTTGAGGGGAAAATCGTCCGATTTATGTACATATTGGCACGATTTTCTTCAACAGAAAGTGTTCCACTCTTGGCTCGTTTTCTATTCTTTTCCCTTGCAATTCTTCAACTCTTTATGACCCCTTTCTGGTTCCTTTAGCTTCCTTAACATCCTTAGATACTCCTTGCTTTGCTTTTGCTTCTAATTCCACTCCATTTACCTATAATTCATCAAAAACTCGTGTAGACCTCTATTTCCGACAATTAATTGAATAGAACATAAAAGGTACACAAAACCTCTCTAAATGCAAGGTAAATTGAGATAATCTTCTGTAATATGCATGAATATGATGATACATAATTCATGTCATCATCAGTCGACCGAGGTGGCCTGACAGAGTGATTTTCTGAAAATGAGTTCTGACCGACGCCTCGCCCTCATGGATAGATCCTCACCTTCCCCTTCTTCCTCTTCTTCCCGACCCTATCGACCGGTGATCCATGAGAGACACCAGGTCGATTATGACCGTATTTCTAGCCGTCCAGTGATTGCACCTCGCTTCCTGGACGTGTCCGCTTTTGATTGCCTCCAGGTCGACGGAGACCTTAGGAGGATGATTTCTACAGTTGGGCTGGATCAGTTTACTGAGATCCGAGCCCCAGCCTACTTGGAGCCGACCCTAGAGTTCGTTAGCTCCTTCACCTACCTCCCCACAGAGAGATCTGTGAAGTACCGGTTGATGAACCGGAACTTCTTAGTGCCACTCGAGTACTGGAGAGAGATTTTTGGCTTTCCTGAGTCTACAGCTGTTGACTTCCCGTCCCGATTAGTAGCTAGGGAGTTCTGGGGGCAGATTGCCCATATTGTTGAGCATGCAGATAGATGGCACCCTGGAGATTCCAGGGAGAAGGTCATCTTCCATTTAGCCTTTAGGTTAGCCCACCGGATATTCAGCGAGACACTTCTGGCGCGTACTGAGACGCCCTAGAAGATCCGACAGGGAGAGCTTTTCAGTTTGTACTGCATGGTTACTGGGGGTATCCCGGACTTTGGCTTGATGTTGGCAGAGGATCTGCACAAGATCAAGGCCAAGGCGAAGGGAGACATCTGTTGCGGAGGGCTTGTCACCCATATAGCTAGCTACCAGGACATGGATCTCAGTGCTTGTACGATGGTGGCGGCTGCCAAGCCGCTTGGGCTGCAGGAGATGATCACTCGGCGGATTCTGGTTCCCCGAGGTCTGACTACTCCATACGTGGCTATGCCGTGGGAGCTGACTGCGCCACAGGGGATTAGGTGGTCTACCCAGTTCACTGTTTATGACCCACATTATTGGCAGACCGCTTGGGGTCCACTGATGGAGGATTACAAAGAGGCAGCAGCTGCCCCAGCTGAGGAGGAGGAGGCTGATGATGAGGAGACAGTTGATGAGAGAGAGGGTGGAGTCCCGATGGATACAGGGACAAATACTGCAGGGACGAGCGCACCACCAGTTATAGATCTAGATGATAAGGATACTGAGCCTGCACCTGCTGCATCACCTGCTAGACATGCTAGGCGTAGGACACGCCGTCATAGAGATTCAGAGGCTCATCGTCGGATCGATGATTTGACGGATCAGATGATAGATTCTTATGTTGCCCTTACTATGGACATGCATGAGAGATTTGCTGCCCAGCACCGACAGATTGACAGCTGGACTCATCAGATGTTAGAGGGGCAGCACTATCAACGCAGGATGATGGAGATACAGTTCCAGCAGACTATGGGATATCCATTCGACCCATCCCAGTATCCGTACGTGCCACCACCACCACCACCGGATCAGGACTATTGAGAGCTGCGGGATTTTTCTTTCTTATTTTTATGCAGTTCAGCTTATTATCCGGTGAGTATTTTTATCTTCAGACTTATTTTGACCCACTGGGACAGTGTGTCCCAAGTATGGGGTATTTGATGTATTATTTGACATTTATGTATGACTCTATTGACCGGATATTGATATTATTTGCTTCACTTTTGCATCTATATGTTTATCTGAGATTGCATGCATACTTACAGGTTATTTGATTGAGAAAAACGTCGAAACTGAAAAAAACAGGTTTTAAAAAAAAAAAAATTTTGGACCTCGACCGGGGCAGTTCTGGCCGAACGAGGTGTTTCACCTCGGTTGACCTAAGAACACCTCGACCGAGGTGGGTTAACTGGGAGTTTTCGAAAACGATTTTTTGTGCTTCTTATCTGGATATGATCTCAGTGAAGATCTTGTTTACTGACTGGTTTTAAATTCTTTATGTGTTTGAAAGGTTTTATAATATGTTTAAGTTGCTAAATGCTTTGTTTGAAATTATTGGCATGTTTAATACTTTGTTTTTGTCTAAATTATGTTGAATTTGAAGGTTGACACCACATTATGAGTTCTCTCACTTTCTTCCTGGAAAGACCAAGGCAATTCATTCTTTTCTCTTCTTCTTCTTGATCATGCTTAGCTCCTCATATACATTTTGCCTCCCTTTACCTATCCGGGAATTTAGAAGCAAGCGAAGTAGTGAAAGCAACTGAAGCTAAAGTTGAGAAGTTGGCTGGAAGTGAAAGTGTTAGAAAGTAATAATAGGTTTGGGGAAGTCAATCATGAAGATGAGTAACTCGGCACCATTCACATAGCCGGGTGTTTGTGTCTTGCCAAAGTCGGATTGAGCGATATTCCTAACGGGTCATGGTATGTGCATCAAGGGTTTGATGCATCTCAAGAAATTGATGATTGCTGATTTCCTAGGCTTCGGTTATTGTGCACCTCTGTCCATGCATCCCAAAAAGTAAAGTAAAAAGAAAAAGTGTGAAATAAGCAAAGCTTATTGGTGGAAGATGTTGCAAGTCGAAGTGAAAGTGAAGTTCATCCTTTTCCCGGATTCTAGCACCACATTACCTTACATACATCCCTACAGATTCATCTCGACTGAGGTGATCCAGAGAAGCCGACTCGACCGAGGCGAATACCTAGGACGCGGCGAGAACATTTTATTCTTGGCTGAGATCTTTTATATTTGGAAAGTGATCTTATATTTTTGGGCTTGGCTCCTGGAAGGAAGAAGATATGCTAGATCATATATTTTACCTATATATATGGGCAAAGATCTCTTCTAAGATATCTTATCTTTGGAGGTTTATTTTCCTATAAAAAGGGTTGGATTTCCACAAATCCAACATCCCGCTTACACCGAAAAATCCGCATTCAGTTGGGAATCACGCAGCAGCCATACTCCAGTTGGGAGATTTGAAGAACCTTTTTGAAGGTTGAAGGAAGATTGAAGATTGTAGCTTTTATAGCTTTTGGAAGGTTTTCTTGTAAGATTACCTTAGATTCTCTTCCTTGTTGTCTTGCTTGTTGGATTTATATCCAAGGAACGCTTTGTTGTGATATTTGATTCAATTATTGAAGTCTTTTCATTAAATTCTTCTTGTTCAAATATTCACCTTCCTCCCATACTTTTGATTAATACTTTCATGATGATGAGTGGCTAATTTCCTTGTGTGATTCTAGGGTGATTGGCTGAAGGCTGTGGGAAAAACAATGATAGAATAATCTTAGATTCCAGTAGGACCCTGAAAGTTCGAGACTTTAACCTTAACCCCAAGCATCTCGTTCAGTCGATGAACATCTCGGCCGGGGTGGAATTTGGCTGACCGAGGTGACTTATCTGATCCGAAACTGAGAGTTAAGTGTTAGAGTTTGCCAAATCCTATTCTTATTACACCTTTCCTGGTTCAATACAAGCTTAGGATGAGACTTACCCGGTAATTCCTTTGTTTGTGTACCAACGATCATAAGTGTAGGTAATAAAGGTTTATCCTTTATTGGGGTTTGAGTGTGCTTCCATCCCATATTTGTGAGTTAGCCTGAGACTTACCCGGTAAAGGTTGATTCTATTCCCTTAGATGGTGTGTTAGTTTGAGGTTATAGTTCTTTATCTTAATTCCTTGAGACTTACCCGGTAATAGGAGTTACGGTTTAGGATTAGTGAGTAGTGAGACTTACCCGGTGATCTATTCCACTTTAGAAATACCTTCCCCATGCAAAAACCTCAGCTTTATCCGCTTATCTTTAGATCTTGAGTTGGAACCACAACTAGATGCTCTAATCCCTAGAACTGCATGTTTGCTTTATTGACTTCTTATTCATCTTTGATTGTTTTAATTGCTCTTGTGGTTAGTATTTACATAAGCATACCGTAACTAGACTTTGTTTCACTAAGTCCCTGTGATCGACCCCTGGAATTCCTTGCTTTTACTACGATTGACCCGTACACTGCGGGTTCGCATCCTTGTTTTAAGCTTACGTCTAGGGTTAAAAATTTAAAGCTTGCATACACCGTTTGGAGCGAACACTTTTATACTTTTACTTGCTCGATATTATCGAAACTGAATTTGACTCCCCAAATCCCTGAGTTCAATACTCTAGAATACTTGCTTATCTACGCCGATCCGTACACTGTGGGTTCGCTTGCTTTTGTTTCACTTTTATAAATTTAAAACTTATTTGCACGCACGCTTTGAGGCGAACAAGTTTTTGGCGCCGTTGCCGGTGATTTGGTATAAGCAAATTCCGGTTTTCGGTTGTCGAGCTTGGAAGCTTTGCTCTTGTTATTTGATATCTCTTTGTGAGTGTTTTTTTTGCAGATTCTTTAGGTATGTGCGAAAGACTAGATTTACCAAAGATCTAGTTCCTTTTGATCCAGAACTTGAGAAAACTTTAAGAAGAAAGTTGAAGGAGAAAAAGATGGCTGAAAACAACGAGAGAAACATCCAAGCGGAATTGGATGAAGCTCAACTTCAACTTAAGTTGAGTGGGAAGGCTCGTTTGGAAGAATTAACAAGTCATCAATTCCAAATTGATGAGCTCAAAGCTATGATGATGGACATGAAGTTGGAGCTGAATGATGCTAAGAAGAAGAAGGTCAAGAAACCAACTTAGTCCATTAGAGCTGAATCATCCGACGATGAGGATGAGGATATGTCACTACTTGAGGATATTGATCCGGTGATTCATCCCGTTCGTAACAACCCAAGACCACCGGTTGTTCCTCGCATTCCCGCTGGAGATGTGAGAGTTGATCATGGATGGGATGAACCAGGGACTCTTGGGCAAAGGATGGATCCAATTCAGCAACCACGCCGTCTAGGTGTGAATTTCGGAGCTGAAGACATCCAGGAATTCAGTTTTAGCCCGCAAGTTATCACCATGGTTCGCCAAAGTCAATTTGGTGGAACTAGTGCTGAATCTCCACACCAACATTTGCAGAATTTTGAGATTCTCATGGATGTAACGCTCCAATTTTTAGGCACGTTTTCGATTTTTATTTTTCTAGATTTTTGTTGATATTTTAATAAATTATTAAAATTTATACGGGTATTCTCATGTTGTAAATTAATTTTTTTTTAAGTTTATATATTTCACATTTGTATATATTCCGTATTTTATTTTACGGAAGGTTCGGGAGTTTTCAGATTCAAAAATCCCGTTCCAAACTATTTTTGATCGAGTTATTCTATTATAATCCTTTTTCCTTTTTTCTATTAAATTATTTTATTTATTTTATTTTATATCTTTTTGTTTCGCCTCTCTCTCCAATGGATGATGACCTGCATCTCTTCCCCGACCTTTCGATGGTGCAGCCCCAACCTTTCAAGTGATGCTGCCGCCCTATCCTGCAACCCTATCCCGACCCCTCGCTCCTCCCTCAGCCCTCACCCGATCTCTCCCCGACTTCTGAAGGAGACTCTCAAGCCTTCAACTTGATCTTCTCCCCCTGCTTCTTCTCTGCAACCTCACGCTCCTCACCACTCCATCTCTCTGTCTTCTTTTGTGCCCCCTCAATCTCGGTCTTACCTTCCCCTCTCAAACGAGGCAACAACCATCTCCCCAACTCAATCAATCGAGGCATCTGCAATTCCTCTAACTATCGCCAGAAAACAAGAGGGGACTAACAACCCTTGACGCCAACAAACACCACCGGAGATCAGGGCTGTCGACTGCCAGGAAGCGGCGCCTTCCTCACCACCGCCTCCCTCTTCTTTTATGCCGGAACCAAGACCACTGGCCGGCTTTCTTCTTCTCTTGCGCCTAGCCCGAACAGTGAAGCCAGGAAGGGCCTCTCCTCTCCTATTATGCTGCGACCAGGGACCCCATCGGTGAAGCCTCGCCCTCGCTGCCGCATCCACGCCGCCAATGCAGCCGGTGCCTGCTTCTCCCCGCCGCCGTCCCTTCAGCCGTCGAGGCCTCTGCCATGGCCTGCGCAGCCCTCACCCGCCGTTTCAACAGTAGGGTTATGAAACCCCTTTCTTTTATATTTGTGATATTTAAATTGGGGCCCTCATTTATGTGTTAATTACAAATGTTACCCACTGCTTTGGATTTACAGTTTTTGCCAGATTTTTGGAATGTATCTATTATGCCCCAACAGAATTTATTTACATATTTTACCCACATTTTGGAACCTTGCATTTATATCCTTTGTTGGAAAATTATAGATCATGGCCCTTATTTACATTTTCAAAATATGACCCAATTTATGAATTTGTTCATCTTTGTCCTAAAAATGTAATTGTCGATTGTTAAACTCGGTTTCAATTAGGGGGATATTCTTATATTTGTATATACTACATATTATGCCTTTGTTGGATTAATCTCGTTTTATGTAAAGATTTTATTGTGGGTATTAACCTTGTCTTTGAAAACGAGTTTTACCTTGAGTTTATGATGTTATATAATTTGCCCGAAATATTACATTTACGGTTTTTAACTTGGGTTTTTAGAAGTGGAGTTTTCCTTAGTTTATATAAGTTCATTATTCCGTTCAAATTTAGCTTATAAGCTAAATTTGTTTAGTTGGTGCTAGGTTCGGAAGCGCCCCGATAAAGGCCCAACGAATCCATACTCAACATCCATAGATCGGCTTCCGTCTTTTGACGTCACGTGAGTACCCTCTCCCCCGAGCTTATAATCTTACCTCGATCTAGTTATTTTTAACGGTAGTATCATGTCAGGTTGGACCTAGTATAACTTAGAGCTAATGCCAAGTAGTGGCTTTGAACCTTAGGTGAGTTTTTAGGATTTATGATTGTGCTAAGACTTGAGGTGTTTTGGTTATCTTGTGAGGTTGTTATAAGACTTTAAATTATATGGTTGATCTTGTGAGTGTTTTGAGGCTCGAGGTTAGGATTTTGGAGTTTAGGTTTGGCTTATCCTAGCATGTGTTGTGTTGGTTATGTCCTTGTGAGATCGTGAGGATTAGGAGTCATTATCCTATCATGGTTATGGTTTATGATCTTGCGAGATCATTGGGACTAGAAGTCTAAGGACTTCTAGCATGTGAGAGAGATGTTGATTGTGTGCCTTGTTTTGACCAGGCGTTGAGTGCCTTCCTACGGGAAGTTGAGAGCGGTGATTAGCGGGATTATCTTTGGGACGAGGTAAGTCTCCGGACTTACTTAGCTCGTATTCTTTGTATTAGCATTGATGTGTGTTGGGTGGTGTGTGTTTACTGTTTATGTTATAACAACGGAACCGGAAATAGGATTACCGACCTTTATATTATTTTGGCCCAAGTGTATGATAACGGGCGGTGACATCATATGCCTAGCTCTTGCGAGAGTCTAGGAGGTTCTCGGCGACTAGCCGTGCTGGTTAGACGGTCGGAGGCATCCGTACCGTTCCATGCCGGAAATAGGGACCGAGGCGGGACCACGGTGGTCTCGTGTCACAAATCTAAGTTGAATTAGAACGAGATATGACTTAATCATAATAAAGATAATAAACCGGATTGGTGTGCCTTTGATTATGTTGTGTGTTTATGATGTTTTGCTTGTGTTTGTGCCTTTCCCATTAATTCTAATGCTTCGAATATAAGCTAACGGTTTTATACCGAATGTTGTAGATTGCCTTGCAGGTTAGGAATGCGGCCGAGAGATCCGGAAGGGTGGACAGCCGGGGTCCGTCCGTACATTTTAGGAAGGGTTTATGAGTTGGAGTCGAGTTATGTTTGTCCTTTGGTTTGCATTTTGTATGCCGCGTGTTTGGCATTGTGGTTTCGAGTTGTATCTCGGCTGAAGTTTGTTGTTGCGTTCTTTCGGGTTTCTTATCATTTGCATTATAAACGTTTTCGAGTTTTTGAGCCTTTATTTGTGCCATGTTGGAAAGGTCCGGTGAGATTGTTGTCAGGCTAAGGGTCGGGACCCATTGTGAGGTCCCAACCCGTAGCATCCCGAGTCCCGCGGATTCGGGGTGTTACAAAAGTGGTATCAGAGCCCTAGGTTGACAACAATGGCACTCGCAATCTTCTAAAGGCCAAATGAGGAATAAATTGAACTCACACGGGTTCTGACTTTTCGTTTTTAAAATCACATGCATGAGTCGGGGTAGAATGTACGGACCACCACTCCTTCTGTGGATCTCGGCAGCGTAGTTTATTGGATTTTTAGTATATATATATATATATATATATATATATATATATATATATATATATATATATATACTAAAAATATGTGGACTATTATATGTGTTAGACCTTGTTTTGTTGTAATGAATTTCCGGATGCGTTATATTAGTAATTAATTTGGACATAGGACCTATATAGTCGTTTATGCGGATTCTTATTATGTATAGTAGTAGTCTAGTAGATATTACTGGACCTGATAGAAAAGATGATAAGTATAGTATCGTCACCTTTCAAGACGATGTGGTTGGCTTGGGATAGCGTTCATACGTGGAGGAGTACACTCAAATATGGAGTTGAGCATCTCGTGTTAATGAACAACATGGCGTTCTCGGATTCCTTTAAAAGGATGTCGAAGAGGAAGATTAGAGACGACGTAACCGAAGGACGAACAAATAGAAGTGAAGTTTGAGTCATCTTGAGCGAAACCGAGATGGAAACTATACAAGTAAAGGAAATAACATGAAGATGTGGGAGTGGTTCCAAAGAAGCAATGATTGAACAACAATGAAGCAAACTAGAGGTAGCAACTTAAGGGGGGCATTCCAAGTGTCGTGCCGATAACCGGAGGACGTCCATTAAGTGGATAGGATTACAAAAATGGCGATCCAATTAAGGCAAGTTGCCTAGACATTCCTAAGCACGGGAGTCGAGATGAGAAGTATGATCAACAAATTATGAAATGTTTAAGATACCGTAAGTTAAGCTTACGAGGTACCAACAAGTGAAGCGTCGACATTACGAGAGTTATGAGAAGACGGGCATGGTGAGAATTCAAGTGGAGTTGACCGGTTCCCGTTATGATGATAAGGCCAAGAAACAATAAGAAGGAGGAAGTGTGTATAGATGATGATCTCCATAAGATGAAAGATGAAACAAGGAGCCTTGATCGAAAGACTTAAGATACCAACTAAGAGATGAAAGAGTGGTTAAGCCTATGAAAGTGAGTCACACATTACAACACGGTCGAGAAGGTATAGTTATCTTATAGAAGAGGAAGGAAGCATGGAATGTAGAGTGAGCTAATGGGAATTAAGGTAAAGTACCCCGAGGAGGGTAGCCTTCATAAGAGTGGTAACATGGAAGTGTAGTAGAAAGTAAGTCGTTAACTTCGGAGAAGGTCGGATACAAGTTAATCGGTGACCACCGAGAATGCGCAGGTGCGAATTGTATATTGGTGACTGTAGGTAGGGAGAGTAATCCTGGATGTGTGATCCTGAAGAAGGGTAAACAAACTTGGAATATTTGTAGTGGTCGAATGTCATCAATAAAGAGGTATATCAAGGGAAATGCAAGTATCTTAATCAAGTAACAAATTATCGATTCCAACAACTGCTAGTAACATATCGTGTGGGGAGGGATTGTAGCGATATGGTAGGACCTTCTAGGGTCATGGGGGTTGTTATATGGAGAAATGACACGGATCAAGGTAAAGCAACTTGGAAGGACGAAGAGGAAGGTGAGTCTTCTATAGTTGTTGTGCGGAAAGGGGGAATATATAAGGGGAGATATGATATGTTTGTTCTAAGGTTGATGTCATGTTTTTACGAGCAAGCTAAGTCAAGGTTTTTGTGACTCGCATGGCGATGCCATAGTGGCTATGACATGAAACGAGAAATCAAGATTAGGACAATGTGGCAAGCTTAGAGTTATGATGTTAGTGCTTGGAGGAATAATGAGTGGATCTTTCAGTGATTGTGGTTGGGAAATTTGCCTAAAGGCATGCTAGTACGGTTGTGAAGTTGCTCATGGATACCAAGAGATACATAAGGTGGCCAACAAGTGTAGGAGAAGATTGAAGTTTTGAAGTTTGATATCGATATGGGACGTACAAAAAGTACATGAAAGATCAAGGTTAGAGCCCCTACAGTCGTTTGACATGAAATAAGAAAATGAAGTGTAAATTTCTACGCCTATTTGAAGAAAGAATGTTTGTGGTGAGGGCTGATGTAGAATACGAGGAGTTCCTCCCATATGCTAGGATGTCAGAAGAAGCAAGGAAGATTGTATCGATTTGTTATGGCATGCTTGAGTCTTGTAGTTAAGACCTTTGTAACTAAACACATGCGCGAGATCATAAGAGGTTACTATCGTCATTCCTTTGAAGTGAGAAGAGGGATTAAGCTGAAGTATTGCATAACCAAGGCTTCAAGAGTCGGAAAATTTGAGCAAGTCTCTCGAGTTGTGTAGATGAAGGATCTTTGAAAGAGGACGGTGAATATAGTAGCTATAGAGGGAGCAATACACGGGTTGAAGGACGTCACCCCAGTAGATCGGAGTGGACCACTTGTCAAGAGTTTGGACCAGGTTGTGTCGGTCATTGCGAGATGAGATGGGAAGAGAAAAGGCGGAACCCGAGATAGAACGGATTCGAATGCGGCAGTAGGTGGGTTTTACCATTAAGCTTGATTTGTAGTTCATGTTTGGATATATCTTGAATTCTTGATTTGAACTTATTATAGAGGACATTAGTTTGCGAAGAGAGAGACGGTTATCTCCGTTTGTAAATCCATTTATATAAGTTGGGCAAGATGACAATGAAGGACAAGTACCCCTTACAACGAATGGATGATCTACTCGATCAGTTCTAATGGTGGATAGTCTCTTATAAGATTAAGCTAAGAACTTGATTTTAACCGTTTGAGAATTCGAGATTGACATATTGCAAGTACAACATTTTGGACCAATCACAGTCACTAAGAGTTGTAGTTATTCCATATGGGCTTAGTGATGGCCGAATGAGATATTTTGGGTCTACTCTTGAAAAAGAGAGAAGATGTATGACATGATATATCGGGATGGCAAACCCCGAAAGATGTAAAAGAAGTTACAAGTTATCTTAGAAATGCTGAGCTTTATGAGATATGTGAAGGGAGAATTTGTGTAACACCTTTTAAGGTAACCTACTACGGACGATAATGAAGTATTGAATGGGACGAAGAGTTGACAATAGAGTTGTTGAGAATTAAGAGGGGATTTATTGGTGCAAATGTTTTGAAATTGCCTCGAGGTGTGATGGGTTTGAAGTGTACAAGCAATTCCCCAAGACAAGGTCTTGCGTGAGCCTTGAGGAACGATGTAAAGGTAATAGCATACACGTCTCGTTAGTAGAAGCGGCGTGAATGGAAGTACTTCCTTCATCACTAAGGACTTGCAACAAGAATTTAGGAAACGTAACATCAAAGTTTGGTTTGACAAGAACCAAAGCCCAAGGTGTTAGTAGAAAGATTCCATCTTTGTTGATAGAGACACGCAAAGTAGGACATAATGAAAATCCTGCATTGAGAAAAACCCGTGAAGGAAGTTGAATTCCGATATATCGGACCTTTGTGAGATGATAGCGCGAGTTGGGAAAGTGGTTTACCTGTTGGCATAGCCGCCAAGAGTAGAGAGTGTTCACCGGTGTTCATGTGTATCAGTCGAGAGAGTACATACACGACTCGAGACAGATTGTCGGTTATGGTGATTTAGTCTCAAACAAAGAACCGAAGAGGCTAATAGGAAGACGGAGTATAGTATCTTTGGTTGAGTTTTACGCTGAGTTAGTAGCTTCGATAGAATCGACGGGTTAGACCTAGTTCTTCCCTTTGTTGAGTTATGTACAGTTTGTGCCTTGTGTGTGAATGTGTTATATGGCCTGTTATGTTATATCTTGCGATGTAGTTTGAGTTGTTTGTGTATATAGATTAGAAAGTCTAAGTCTCCCTACTTGTGAGTTTATACCTCGGCCTTAGAGACCGAGAAGTTTGACACATAGCAAGTTTCGGGACGAAACTTGTTTTCAGGGGGATCTAATGTAACGCTCCAATTTTTAGGCACGTTTTCGATTTTTATTTTTCTAGATTTTTGTTGATATTTTAATAAATTATTAAAATTTATACGGGTATTCTCATGTTGTAAATTAATTTTTTTTTAAGTTTATATATTTCACATTTGTATATATTCCGTAATTTATTTTACGGAAGGTTCGGGAGTTTTCAGATTCAAAAATCCCGTTCCAAACTATTTTTGATCGAGTTATTCTATTATAATCCTTTTTCCTTTTTTCTATTAAATTATTTTATTTATTTTATTTTATATATTTTTGTTTCGCCTCTCTCTCCAATGGATGATGACCTGCATCTCTTCCCCGACCTTTCGATGGTGCAGCCCCAACCTTTCAAGTGATGCTGCCGCCCTATCCTGCAGCCCTATCCCGACCCCTCGCTCCTCCCTCAGCCCTCACCCGATCCCTCCCCGACTTCTGAAGGAGACTCTCAAGCCTTCAACTTGATCTTCTCCCCCTGCTTCTTCTCTGCAACCTCACGCTCCTCACCACTCCATCTCTCTGTCTTCTTCTGTGCCCCCTCAATCTCGGTCTTACCTTCCCCTCTCAAACGAGGCAACAACCATCTCCCCAACTCAATCAATCGAGGCATCTGCAATTCCTCTAACTATCGCCAGAAAACAAGAGGGGACTAACAACCCTTGACGCCAACAAACACCACCGGAGATCAGGGCTGCCGACTGCCAGGAAGCGGCGCCTTCCTCACCACCGCCTCCCTCTTCTTTTATGCCGGAACCAAGACCACTGGCCGGCTTTCTTCTTCTCTTGCGCCTAGCCCGAACAGTGAAGCCAGGAAGGGCCTCTCCTCTCCTATTATGCTGCGACCAGGGACCCCATCGGTGAAGCCTCGCCCTCGCTGCCGCATCCACGCCGCCAATGCAGCCGGTGCCTGCTTCTCCCCGCCGCCGTCCCTTCAGCCGTCGAGGCCTTTGCCATGGCCTGCGCAGCCCTCACCCGCCGTTTCAACAGTAGGGTTATGAAACCCCTTTCTTTTATATTTGTGATATTTAAATTGGGGCCCTCATTTATGTGTTAATTACAAATGTTACCCACTGCTTTGGATTTACAGTTTTTGCCAGATTTTTGGAATGTATCTATTATGCCCCAGCAGAATTTATTTACATATTTTACCCACATTTTGGAACCTTGCATTTATATCCTTTGTTGGAAAATTATAGATCATGGCCCTTATTTACATTTTCAAAATATGACCCAATTTATGAATTTGTTCATCTTTGTCCTAAAAATGTAATTGTCGATTGTTAAACTCGGTTTCAATTAGGGGGATATTCTTATATTTGTATATACTACATATTATGCCTTTGTTGGATTAATCTCGTTTTATGTAAAGATTTTATTGTGGGTATTAACCTTGTCTTTGAAAACGAGTTTTACCTTGAGTTTATGATGTTATATAATTTGCCCGAAATATTACATTTACGGTTTTTAACTTGGGTTTTTAGAAGTGGAGTTTTCCTTAGTTTATATATGTTCATTATTCCGTTCAAATTTAGCTTATAAGCTAAATTTGTTTAGTTGGTGCTAGGTTCGGAAGCGCCCCGATAAAGGCCCAACGAATCCATACTCAACATCCATAGATCGGCTTCCGTCTTTTGACGTCACGTGAGTACCCTCTCCCCCGAGCTTATAATCTTACCTCGATCTAGTTATTTTTAGCGGTAGTATCATGTCAGGTTGGACCTAGTATAACTTAGAGCTAATGCCAAGTAGTGGCTTTGAACCTTAGGTGAGTTTTTAGGATTTCTGATTGTGGTAAGACTTGAGGTGTTTTGGTTATCTTGTGAGGTTGTTATAAGACTTTAAATTATATGGTTGATCTTGTGAGTGTTTTGAGGCTCGAGGTTGGGATTTTGGAGTTTAGGTTTGGCTTATCCTAGCATGTGTTGTGTTGGTTATGTCCTTGTGAGATCGTGAATATAAGGAGTCATTATCCTATCATGGTTATGGTTTATGATCTTGCGAGATCATTGGGACTAGAAGTCTAAGGACTTCTAGCATGTGAGAGAGATGTTGATTGTGTGCCTTGTTTTGACCAGGCGTTGAGTGCCTTCCTACGGGAAGTTGAGAGCGGTGATTAGCGGGATTATCTTTGGGACGAGGTAAGTCTCCGGACTTACTTAGCTCGTATTCTTTGTATTAGCATTGATGTGTGTTGGGTGGTGTGTGTTTACTGTTTATGTTATAACAACGGAACCGGAAATAGGATTACCGACCTTTATATTATTTTGGCCCAAGTGTATGATAACGGGCGGTGACATCATATGCCTAGCTCTTGCGAGAGTCTAGGAGGTTCTCGGCGACTAGCCGTGCTGGTTAGACGGTCGGAGGCATCCGTACCGTTCCATGCCGGAAATAGGGACCGAGGCGGGACCACGGTGGTCTCGTGTCACAAATCTAAGTTGAATTAGAACGAGATATGACTTAATCATAATAAAGATAATAAACCGGATTGGTGTGCCTTTGATTATGTTGTGTGTTTATGATGTTTTGCTTGTGTTTGTGCCTTTCCCATTAATTCTAATGCTTCGAGTATAAGCTAACGGTTTTATACCGAATGTTGTAGATTGCCTTGCAGGTTAGGAATGCGGCCGAGAGATCCGGAAGGGTGGACAGCCGGGGTCCGTCCGTACATTTTAGGAAGGGTTTATGAGTTGGAGTCGAGTTATGTTTGTCCTTTGGTTTGCATTTTGTATGCCGCGTGTTTGGCATTGTGGTTTCGAGTTGTATCTCGGCTGAAGTTTGTTGTTGCGTTCTTTCGGGTTTCTTATCATTTGCATTATAAACGTTTTCGAGTTTTTGAGCCTTTATTTGTGCCATGTTGGAAAGGTCCGGTGAGATTGTTGTCAGGCTAAGGGTCGGGACCCATTGTGAGGTCCCAACCCGTAGCATCCCGAGTCCCGCGGATTCGGGGTGTTACAATGGAGACATTAAAGCCGAAGAGGGCTACCAACAACAACTACAAGATCAAGTCATTCTTCTTTTCTTTGAAGGACAAGGCTCTGTCTTGGTTGTAACACCCCAAATCCGCGGGACTTCGAGTGTCACATTGGGTAAGGATCTCACAATGGATCCTCACCCTAGCCTGACAACAAGTTCACTGGATCTTACAACAAGGCACAGGTAGATTAAAATCAAATACATAAAAGCTGAGTATGATATATCAAAAGAGTTTACAAACTCATAGCCGAGTACAAAACAACAACATAAACAACAACCACAAAAGATCCCACATCCCACGCATCCTAATGTACAGAAGTCCTCGGCTTGTCACACCATCTGGCTCACTCTACAGTATTCCTAACCTGTAGAACACTACAACACGGTATGAAACCGTTAGCTACAGCAATAAAAAGCATGAAGGTAATAGCACAACCACACATCAACATCTCAAACATGCAATGCCACACACATTCATTTATTATCTTTCATTACGTTATTTCATTACTAATTCAACTTCTTTTGTAACACGAGGAGCCTCAAGAACCCCGTCCCATCCAACGTAACACAGTAGTTTTGCATGGGGTGACCTTCACTCGTCCCCTCCTGTGAGATCATCTTCAGGGCACCTCCTCCTAACCAACAGGCGGAGACCGGCGGTACCGCCCGTTATAATACACTTGGGCCAAATAAATGTAATGAATGGTCATCCTAATCCGGTTTAGGTTATAAATGCACAATCATATGAACACACACAACCATCCCAATCATACAATCCACAACTACACGCTAAGTAAGTCCTATGGACTTACCTGATATACTCATAACCTGTACCACGTCACATCTTCCCCTTGGGGAAGTAATCAACGCCTGCAATAGCAAGGCACACACAATCACATACTGCAAAGGTTAGGAGACTCGTCTCACTAACCACAACCAACCTATATCTCAAATCTAAACCTCATATCCTCAACATAACATCTCATCATACTCGGACACATACTAATCCTTAAAGCCATAACCGATATTCATAACATCATCATGATCCTCAACTCATTCTGACACCTAGCATGCATCTAATCAGTATTCCTCAATCTCAAATTTAATCCTAATTTAATTAATTAACCTTTAATTAATTAATTAAATTTCACCAGAATAACGTTTTGCCCGCAGGCCATTTCTAAACCCACTTGTCATCAGATTTCATCAAACAAACAACCCATAAACACCAGAATAATATAATGATCATAATGGAATTTCTAACTATCCATTTTGAAAAGCCTAAGTCAATTTAGGCCAAATCGTAGTACGGAAAACGAATAAATTCATAACTTATTCGTTACTAACCCAATTGACGATCTGAAAGAAGATTCGGAATCACAACGACGCAGGCTACGCATGTACAATATCAAATTCACCGGAATCTGAGTGACGGAACTGTCCTGGTGACATATATGCTCGACCAGGTCTTCATCTTCTCGGAAATGCAGAAACTCGGTACCGATATGAAGAGAATGAAGAGAGGAATCCAAAAACTCAAACGGAATTGAAATCGGATTAGAAACGGAGAGTAGATCTGAGTTTGAAGTTTGAGAGAATTCAGAGCTTTTACGAGGAAACGTGAAAGGAAATGAATTAATAAACGATTTTCCGCTATTTATAGTGAAGTCGATAATTATCCTTTTATCGATCCAATGACGGGTTGAACCCCCTTCTCCAAACTTCTCAAAATTGGAATAATAGATCTTGAATATTGTAGGGATAATTATTCCACAATTGCCTCGGAAAACGTGTATTCCTAAGCCGTCTTTCTTAGCCGTTAAGAAACGAAATAGCGACTCTTTTGTCCGTTTTGCCTTTCCATGTTATTTCATATCTAGGACATGTCCGATGTCCTGATCATTTCTCTCAACTGCATTTTTATTAATTGGAGCTCCCAAATGCTGCAAATAATACCATAGGGTAAAAATAATTACCCGGGGGAAATAGTGAAAATTTCACCATAAGCCCAAAATTACGCCAGGAACATAACGGTGGGACTTATACTCAACACTTACGCAATCTTCGCGAGTTATATGTCAATTACTATCACTGATTAAGTTAATCAACATTAATTAGAATTCGGAAATCCTAGTTATTACATTGGTATCAGCTCTTCCAGCTGGAAGGCTTAACACATGGGAGGATCTATCTTATGAGTTCCTCACCAAGTTCTTTCCACCATCCAAGACGGCGGAGTTGAGAGGTAAAATTAATGCATTTTCTATGAAAGCTAACGAAAGTTTGTTTCAATCAAGGGAAAGATTTCAGGACCTCTAATTGGATTGCCCACACCATGGCATTTCAAAGCTGGAATTATTGGAGATTTACTACAAGGGGTTGGATGTGGAAACACAATTCAATCTCCAATCTCTCTCTTGTGGTACATTCATGGACATGAGAGAAGATGATGCTTGGAACTTCATTGAGAAGCAAGCCCAAGTGATTGAGAAGTTTTCCCACCGGAAAGTGGATCCAAACAGCCGGAATCAAGGGGATCCGGGAGCTAAGCTAACACAAGCTGCACAAACTCAAATATTTTCCCTCAACAATGAGATCAAAGAGTTCAAGGAAGTCATCAAAACTAGCCTTCAAATGGCTAAGGAGCAAGAGGCCAACTATCTAGGGAGAGATAACCACCAAGGGAATAGGAATGATTACCGGAACAACAACCGGAATAAAAATTAGAATAACAATAACAATAGGAACTCCAACAACAACAATTGGAGATTCAACCAACAAAATCCAGGTAATCCCTATTCACATGCTGAAAAAGCTCTAACACCTCCTTCTTCTTCTACTCCTTTGAAAAGCCAGGGGCAAACATCAAATGGATCAAACAAGACGGAGAAGGATAAGCCCGATCCTATGTTGGAGACGATCCTAGGAAAGCTCCAAGGGTTGGAGAGATACATAACTTCGGTTGATAAAGCTCACAAAGCTTTAGAAAACCATATGTTCAGCAAGGCCAGAGAAGTTTCTAGAGATCAAGGGAAGCTTCCTTGAAAGACGGAGGATAACCTTAAAGGAAGGGTGATGGCTATCACAACTAGGAGCGGTGTGACAACTACCGACCCGCAACCTAAGTTTGTGGAAGTTCCAGCTGAGAAGGAGAAAGAAAAAGGAAAGGAGAAGGAAGGTGTCTATGTTCCTCCTCCAGCTTATAAACCTCCTCTACCATTCCCGCAATCTAGAGCAAGAGCGCGTCTAGACAAGCAATTCGGTAAGTTCATTGAACTAATGAGCAAAATACACATTAATATACCTTTCATGATGCTATTGTAGGTATGCCCACTTACGGGAAGTTCTTGAAAGAGCTCCTCTCTAACAAGAGGAAGCTAGAAGACTTTGGAGAAGTCAAGATGAGTTCAGAATCTTTGGAGCTCATCAAAACGATGACAGAAAAGATGCCCCCAAAGCTGAGAGATCCGGGGTCATTTTGCATTCCAATTGGAGTAGGAGAAGTCACATGTGATGCCCTTTGTGACTTGGGAGCAAGCGTAAGCATCATCCCGCTTGCTTTGTGTAGGAAGATCGGTTTAGGTGAACCTAAACCGGTGAAGATGACGTTATACATGGAGGATCGATCCATAACTCGTCCCGTCGGTATCATTGAGGACGTCCCAGTCAAGCTCGGTAAGTTTTACATTCCAATTGATTTTGTTGTGCTTGACATTCCTGCAGATTGTCCGGTCCCGATCATACTTGGAAGACCGTTTCTTGCAACATCCGGTTGTATGGTGGATTGCAAGAATGCTAGATTAGCTTTCGACATAGGAGAAGAGAAGGTTGAATTTGTTCTCTCAACTTTGGTGAAAGAGCCAGCTCTTGGAGAGGACATGTTCAATATCTATGACGAGGAGGCGTCTAGAGAAGAAGTGAGCTCGATTCTATTCAAAGACCCATTGTAAAAGGTCATAACCATGAGCAACATGGAAAAAGGAGAGGAAGAGGATTGAAATGATGAGATTGAAGCCTTGGAAGAGCTAAAGGAAATGCAAGAGGAAGAGTTTGAAAACCTTTACGATGGCTCAGAAAACGTGAGGAATCACGGTCAGTCGTGCTATTCCACGGCCGTGGTTTCACCCAAGATGACCGTAACCAGATAATTTGAGAGCAACAGTAAGTTACACGGCCAAAACCACGACCGTGGAACTTGTAGTGATGCCATATATGAGTTCCACGGCCGTGGAAGTAACAGTGGTGCCGTAATTTTGGGTTTTTCTGAGAACAATTCCGTTCTTTCCACAAATACTCTTGAGTCTTCTTCCATCACTCCTAAACCCTTAGAGACTTCTAAGGAAGCGTCGGACATACCTCAAGACTCATCAAAGGCATCAATAGCAATGGAATTGAAGCCACTTCCCACACATCTTCGGTATGCATTTCTTGGAACTAATTCTACTTTTCCCGTAATTGTTAGTTCCGAATTAAGTGAAGATGAACATGAGAAACTAATGGTTGTTCTAAGGAAACATAGGAAAGCCTTAGGTTATACCATAGAGGATCTTGTAGGAATTAAACCATCATTATGCATACACAAGATTCTAATAGAGGAAGATTTTAAGCCTTCGCGACAACCTCAACGACGGTTAAATCCGATCATGAAGGAGGTTGTCAAGAAGGAAATTCTTAAGTTACTTGACGCATGTATCATATATCCTATCTCCGATAGCAAGTGGGTGAGCCCCGTTCAATTTGTTCCAAAGAAAGGAGGGAATGACGGTTATCACTAACAAGAACAATGAGCTCATTCCTACAAGAACCGTGACGGGATGAAGAATGTGCATTGATTACCGCAAGCTGAACAATGCAACAAGGAAGGATCACTTCCCGCTACCATTCATAGACCAAATGCTTGAGAGGTTAGTACAACACTCCTATTTTTGCTATCTTGACGGTTATAGTGGTTTCTTCAAGATTCCGATCCATTCAGACGATCAAGAGAAGACCACATTCACGTGCCTGTGGGGTACGTTTGCCTATAGGAGGATGCCATTTGGACTTTGCAACGCTCCAACCACCTTTCAAAGGTGCGTGATGGCTATCTTCTCGGAGTATATTGAGGAAATCATGGAGGTTTTTATGGATGACTTTTCAGTTTATGGTTCCTCATTTGATAATTGTCTTTCTAACCTTTCTCTTGTGTTGCAAAGGTGTGAAGACACTAACCTAGTTCTTAATTGGGAGAAGTGTCAATTCATGGTTAAGGAAGGCATTGTACTAGGACACTTGATCTCTAGTAGAGGGATCGAAGTAGACAAGGCGAATATAAAGACTATAGAGAAACTTCCCCCTCCATCTTCGGTGAAGGGAATAAGAAGTTTTCTAGGACATGCTGGATTTTATAGACGATTTATCAAGGACTTTTTTAAGATTTCAAAACCGCTAACTAATCTATTGGTGAAGGATGCAGTTTTTTATTTTTCGCAGGATTGTTTAGATGCTTTCTATAAGATCCGGGAAGCTCTCATCTCAGCCCCGACTATCCAACCTCCAGACTAGAATCTTCCGTTCGAGGTCATGTGTGATGCAAGTGACGTAGCTGTTGGAGATGTGCTGGGGCAAAAGAAAGAATGCCGAACCCATGCTATCTATTATGCTAGCAAGACGCTAGATGAAGTGCAGCTCAACTATGCCACAACTGAGAAAGAGTTTTTAGCTATTGTATATGCATTTGAAAAGTTTCGTTCTTATCTTGTAGGTGCGAAGGTAATTGTATACACGGAACATTCAGCGATCCGGTATTTACTCGCCAAGAAGGACGCGAAACCGAGGCTGATTAGATGGATTCTTCTCCTACAAGAATTCGATCTTGAGATCCGCGACAAGAAAGGCTCGGAAAATTCTGTTGCGGATCATTTGAGTCGTCTACCACACATTGAAGACGACGCTTTACCTATAGATGAATCCTTCCCGGATGAGCACTTACACATCATAGAGGAGTGCATCGACAAGATATCTAGAGGTGACGAACCTTGGTTTGCCGATTTTGTAAATTATTTGGTTTGTCAGGAAATACCTCCCGGACTATCCTACGCATAAAAGAAGTTCTTTAGGGATGTCAGGCAATACTTTTGGAATGAACCTCTACTCTTCAAGAGAGGTCCAGACGGCATCATTAGGAGATGTGTGCCGGAAGACAAAATGAAAAGTGTCATTCGTCATTGTCATTCACTACCTTGTGGAGGACACGCTAGTTCCAATAAAACTAGCGTTAAGGTATTGCAATCCGGATTCTTTTGGCCTACTTTATTTAAGGATGTGCAAACCTTTGTCTCTCGTTGCGATGCTTGCCAAAGAATAGGAAATATCTCAAGGAGAAACGAGATGCCTCTCAATAACATTCAGGAGGTAGAAATCTTTGATGTTTGGGGAGTAGACTTCATGAGACCATTCTCATCATATTGTGGAAACCAATACATACTTCTAGCTGTAGATTATGTTTGAGATGGGTTGAAGCTATTGCCTCACTAATGATGCTATGGTTGTTGTCAAGTTCTTTAATAGAACTATTTTCCCAATGTTTGGGACACCACGAACCATCATTAGTGAGGGAGGTTCACACTTCATTGCATGTCGATTCGAAGCTCTACTAGCTAAGTATGGGGTGACTCACAAGATCGCCACTCCCTACCATCCACAAACAAGTGGACAAGTGGAGATTTCGAATAGAGAAATCAAGGGCATCCTTGACAAGACGGTCTCAAAGACAAGGAAGAATTGGTCTTTGAAACTGGATGATGCATTATGGGCATATAGGACTGCATACAAGACTCTCATAGGTACAACACCATACAACCTTGTATATGGGAAGTCTTGTCATCTCCCGGTTGAGCTAGAACACAAGGCGTACTGGGCTGTGAAGTGGTTGAACTTCGGCATGAAGGAAGCGGGCGAGAAGCGCCTCTTGGACCTTAATGAGCTTGAAGAACTCCGCTTGAACGCCTATGAAAACGCCAAGATTTACAAAGAAAGGGCGAAGCGTTGGCATGATAAGCATATCATTCCAAAGGCTCTCTGATAGCATGAATTATAGTCTATATTTTGGGACTTGTTTAAACGTTTTATCTTCAATAATCTGCATGTTTGAATGTATATTATGTGATTATATTGTCATTTCATCTACCTTTGCGAGAATCGAGGTCTACACCAAGTTTCGTTGTAATCGTAGGTAAAATGGCACGTTTTGCATCAAAATGGAGCTAAGGAGCAAAGGAGTCATTGGAGCTACACTCAGGAGCTTAAAGAGGAACCCAGGAAGCATGAAAATGGATTAAAGATTTACTTTGGACCAGATTTGAGAGAATTTACCTTCAGCTGAGAGTCACCTCGGTTGACCACAAAGTCACCTCGACCGAGGTGATCTTGAGGAGCGCCCCGACCGAGGCGAACACCCTGGACGCGGCGAGATATATTTTATTTGGCTGAGATCTTTTATTTTTGGAAGGAGAGATCTTATATTTTTGGGCTGGATTTTTGGAAGGAAGATCATATATTTTGGAGATCTATTTTTGAGATATGGATATATTTTATTAGGAAATTATCTTTTTAAGATATTTTATCTTTGGAAGATAATTCTCCTATATAAAGGGTTGGATTTTCCACGAGTTCAACCATGCTTAGAAGGCTGAGAGCATCCAGCAATTAAGGGATTTTTCCGGAGCTTTTGAAGGAAGGAAGGAAGATTGAAGATCAATGAAGGAAGGATTGATAGTTCGGATATAGCTTTTGAGGGGATTTGTAAGACTTTCTTAGATTCCCTTTTGTTTGATTGTCTTGTTAGATTTGTGATCCAAGGAACGCTTATTTGTTTGATATTTGATTCAGTTATTGAAGCCTTGTTCTTAAGGTTTTTGTGTTCAAATATTCATTCTCTTCCCATATATTCGATTATTGCTTTCATGATGATGAGTGGCTAATTTCTTTGTGCGATTCTAGGGTGATTGGCTGAAAGTTGTGGGAAAGACGATGATAGAATAATCTTAAATTTCAGTAGGACCCTGAAAGCTCGAGTCTTTATCCTTAACCCTAGAACATCTCGTTCAGTCGATGAACATCTCGGCCGGGGTGTAATTTGGTTGACCGAGGTGACTTATCTAATCCGAAACTGAGAGTTAAGTGTTAGAGTTTGCTAAATCCTATTCTTATTACACCTTTCCTGGTTCAATGCAAGCTTAGGATGAGACTTACCCGGTAATTCCTTTGTTTGTTTACCCAAGATAATAAGTGTAGGTAATAAAGGTTTATCCTTTATTGGGGTTTGAGTGTGCCTTCATTCCATCTTTGTGAGTTAGCCTGAGACTTACCCGGTAAAGGTTGATTCTATTCCCTTAGTTGGTATGTTGGTTTGAGATTATAGTTCCTTTCCTTAGAACCTTGAGACTTACCCGGTGATAGGTTCTTTGGCTTGGGATTGTGAGTAGTGAGACTTACCCGGTGATCTATTCCACTTTAGAAACACCTTCCCTTTAAAAAACCTCAGCTTTGTCCGCTTATCTTGAGATCTTGAGTTGGAACCACAACTGGATGCTTTAATCCCTAGAATTTGCATATTTCCATTAATTGACCTTATTATCATCTTTGATTGCTTTAATTGCTTTTGTGGTTAGTTGCAATATTGACAACCTATACTTGCTTTGTTTTACCGAAGTCCCTGAGATTGACACCCCGGAATTCTTGCTTTTACTATAATTAATCCGTACACTGCGGGTTCGCATCCTTGTTTTAAGCATACTTCTTGGGTTATAAATTTAACGCTTGCACACACCATTTGGAGCGAACAATCTCAAAGAAGGACATCAAGTTCTCCTCTTCAATTCGAGACTTCGTCTCTTTCCAGGTAAGCTTAAATCTCGTTGGACTGGACCTTATCTAATCAAACGTGTTTTTTCCCATGGCGTAGTTGAAGTATGGGGTGAAAAGAGCGGAAGTTTCAAGGTGAATGGCCAACGTCTTAAGAAGTATTCACCGAAGCTCCCAGTTGAGGAAATCACTCCGATTGTCCTCGAATAAACTCAGGAACGGTCTAGCTACGGACCCAAAACAAGCGCTTCTTGGGAGGCAACCCAATGTATTGCACTTACATTTTTGTTTTTCTTTCTTAGATTAGTTTAGTTTAGTTGTTTTTGCTTTGTTTTTCCCTCGATACCTCCCGGTATGTTATGTTTTTGGATGTAGGAATAAGGGATGGGTAAAGGAAAGAAGCAAAAGTTGGAAGGAATTGACGAAACTTGAATTTTGGCACACAACAGAGACTTCCACGCCCTAAACAACGGTCGTGGAAGTAACAGGTGACCGTAATTCCCCAAAATCTAGCAAAATTCATCAAAATCACGGGTTCCGTACATTTCCACGGCCGTGGAATGCCCCGAGTGACCGTGATTTTCAAAAATTTTACGGCCACTATATAAACCACCTTCCTTCACAAAAACACAACAAAAATCCAAATCCACGCCTAGAATCGCCGACTACGCTCTTCAACCCGTAATTCTTCGTCCGGAGTCCGATTCATTCGATTCTTGAGCCTAAAGTGGAGCATTTTCAACCATCTACAAGATCCAAGCAACCAACTGAGTGAAAAATCCACATTGGAGGATGAATTTGGATTTGAAAGATCCAAACCCTAGGTTTTTCTCCCTTTTCTCTACTTTGTCAATTTGGTTCAATTTCTTCGCAGGAATTTAGGAGAACTGAATCAAATTGGAATTGAAATTAGTCTAGGACAGTGATTGCTGAGTTTGGTGTGAAATCGTTGTGATTTGAGAGAAACAGACCAAAACCACGGTCTCTGTACATTCCACGGCCGTGGTTTACCAAGAACAAACCGTGATTTTCTCTGTTGCTGAAAAAAATGTTTATAAGGAAATCCAGTAGGAACAAGAAGAGAAAGGATGATAGTTCCTCCTCTTCCCAACCCCCTCCTAGTGAACCACCATCACCACCACCTCCTAGAATCCCAACTATCCCTGAAGATTACCTAGGAGCCTTAGAAAGATTGATATGAGGCCAATCATAGGACCTAGATACCTTCTGCTAGAGGAGCTTGAACCGCTTAATGTTGTGAACGACTTGACATGGCTCTTGGATAGAGTCGGATTGATCGTCTTCTCCGTTATTAGAGAGGATGTCTATGAGAAGATAACAAGGGAGTTTGTGAATTCCTTTTAGCATAGCCATGTGAACCGCAAGGTCTCTTTTAGGTTGATGGAGAACTATGAGTTCTCCATCATTCAATTTGGAGCATTCTTTGGGTTCCATAAGAGCTTCATTGGTAGGTTTCCTAGTGGAGTGTACGCTAACGATTTTTGGGAGGACATTACCATGATATATGCTAGTGAGGATCGTTGGCAACCGGCCGACACCAAGGCTAAGCTCGTATACCACTTAGCCTTGAAGATAGCTCATAGGGTCCTTTCGGAGTGTCTTTTCCCTAGGACCGAGACCCCACAAAAGATAAAAACTGATGAGCTATTCCTCCTCTATTGCATGCTTACCGGTAGATCCGCCGATTGTGCCACCCTCCTTGCCTCCACCATGAGTAAATTGAAGAACAAGAAGGCCGGGAACATAGGTTATGGGGTATGGTGTTTAACATAGTTACTCAGTTGGGGATAGACTACTCTGCTTGTACTAGGATAGCAGCGAGACCTTTGGGTCTCAACGGGCTTATGACTAGAGGTATTATCTTTTCCCGACATAAAGCTCCACCTACCGCAACCATGCCATGGGAGGAGAGGGGTGGTAGAGGTATTCCATGGCTTCCCGAGTACTCCATCATGCTAGGCCGCCATAACTGGAAGGCGACATTTGCAGCCATGCATGCGAATAGACTTGTAGCTCCTCCATATGTGCCGGATGAGGTCCCAACTAGGGATGATGATGAGGAGATGGAGGAGGTGCTGACCATGATGTAGGAGGTGCTGAGCATGCCTTTGGTACATTTCTGGATCAGCCGGCCGATTTCCCGGAGCATCTAAGACGATCTCCCCGCCCTTCTAGACCTTCTGGTCCCTCTTCTTCACGCAAGGCTAGTGTGAGTGAGAGGCCAACTTGGATGGAGACTCCACCCGCTTGGTATGGAGAGCAGCCATCATGGATGGGAGCTCCTCCTCCATGGTATGAGCATGCACCGGTGGCACCGACTCCTCTTCCTCAGGACGCTCCTGCATGGTATGGACAGCTGCCGGATTGGTACTCGTAGCTTCCGGGATGGGCTACTGATCTTTTGAGGAGAGTGGGAGATCTAGAGATCCGACAGGAGACTCATGACCTACGGAGCCAGGAGAACAACCGTATCTCGAGGGACGTCTACCGCCAGCAGTTTGGGCGGCCTTTTAGCTCGGATTTCTTTCCATATCCACCACTGCCTCCTCCACATTGATGATGATGTTGAGAGGACCGCCGGTTAGAGCCGCTCCACCGCCATTAGTGAGTTTGTTTTGCTTTTCTTTTCTTTTCTTTATTTCTTTTGAACATTGAGGACAATGTATGTTTCAAGTATGGGGTGTGTTCGCTCCAACGGTGTGTGCAAGCTTTAAATTTATAACCCTAGATGTAAGCTTAAAACAAGGATGCGAACCCGCAGTGTACGGGTCAATCGTAGTAAAAAGCAAAGAATTCCAGGGGTCGATCACATGGACTTAGTGAAACAAAGTCGGAATAGGTAAGCTTAAGCAATTACTAACCGCAAAAGCAATTAAAACAATCAAGGATGATAAAAGGTCAATAAAGGAAATATGCAATTCTAGGGATTAAAGCATCTAGTTGTGGTTCCAACTCAAGATCTAAAGATAAGCGGACAAAGCTGAGGTTTTTGCAAAGGGAAGGTGTTACTAAAGTGGAATAGATCACCGGGTAAGTCTCACTACTCACTATTCCCAAACCGTAACTCCTATTACAGGGTAAGTCTCAAGGAATTAAGGAAAAGAACTATAACCTCAAACTAACACACCACCTAAGGGAATAGAATTAACCTTTACCGGGTAAGTCTCAGGCTAACTCACAAAGATGGAATGAAAGCACACTCAAACCCCAATAAAGGATAAACATTTACTACCTATACTTATGATCTTAGGTAAACAAACAAGGAATTACCGGGTAAGTTTCATCCTAGGCTTGCATTGAACCAGGAAAGGTGTAATAAGAATAGGATTTGGCAAACTCTAACACTTAACTCTCAGTTTCGGATCAGATAAGTCACCTCGGTCAGCCAAATTCCACCCCGGCCGAGATGTTCATCGACTGAGGGAGATGCTTAGGGTTAAGGATAAAGACTCGAACTTTCAGGGTCCTACTGTGATTAAGATTATTCTATCATTGTTTTTCCCACAACCTTCAGTCAATCACCCTAGAATCACACAAAGAGATTATCCAGTCATCATCATGAAAGTATTAATCAAATATATGGGAAGAAAGAGAATAATTGAACAAGAAAACCTTAAGAGAAAGGCTTCAATAACTGAATCAATTATCAAAACAACAAGCGTTCTTTGGATTAAAATCCAACAAGACAATCAACAAAGAAGGAAATCTAAGATGATCTTACAAAACCCTTCACAAAGCTATAAAAGCTATAGAGTTTCTTCCTTCAACCTTCGAAAAGGTTCTTCAAATCTCCCAACTGGAATATGGTTGCAGCGGATGTCTAAGCACAATCGATGGTATAACACGATATAGCCTGATATTCCGGGTGATAGCGGATGTCGGATTTGTGGGAAATCCGACCCTTTTTAGAGGAAAATTACTCTCCAAAGATAAGATATCTTAGAAAGATCTCTTCCCATAAAAATAGGTAAAATATATGGTCTAACTTATCTTCTTCCTTCCAGGAATCCAGCCCAAAAATATAAGATCCTCTTTCCAAAGATAAAAGATCTCAGTCAAGAATAAAATATTCTCGCCGCGTCCCAGGTGTTCGCCTCGGTCGAGTCGGCTCCTCTGGATCACCTCGGTCGAGGTGACTCTGTAGTCAACCGAGGTGAATCACAACTGAATGTGAAATCTCTCAAATCTGGTCAAAAGTGAATCTTTAATCCAAATCCATGATTCCTGGATTATTCCTTAAGCTCCTGAATGTAGCTCCAATGACTCCTTAGCTCCTTTTTGATGCAAAACGTGCCATTTTACCTACGATTACAACAAAACTAGGTGTAGACCTCGATTCCCGCAAATGTAGATGAAACGAAAATATAATCACATAATATATATACAAACATGCAGATTATTGAAGATAAAACGTCGAAACAGACCCCAAAATATAGACAATAATTCATGCTATCAAAATACCCCATACTTAGCCCTTGCTTGTCCCCAAGCAAGTTCCGCATATAAGATACAAGATATAATGGATTATAAGTCATAAAGATCAATGAAAAAGTCTTTCAAAAACATTTTAATGGTGTGCTACAATCATAGATCACTCTAAGAGAATACTTCATGGAATTTAAAATAAAAATATGATCAAAACATTTTATAAATATAAGAAAGTTGTTCATCTTTGCATAAAATCATAGAATGCATAATAAGTCGTAATTATCGAAATTAATCATGTATAATCCAGTTTAAACCACAAAGTCAATCAACAAGCTCGAGGTCTCAAGGGCTTCCCAAAAGCAAGGTCAAGAAACGTGTAGGGTAGGGATGCATATAAGGTAATGTGGTGCTAGAATCCGGGAATAGGATCTTTCTTCACTTTACTTGAACTTCAACATCTTCCACCAATAAGCTTTGCTTATTTCACACTTTTTTTCTTTTTTACTTTACTTTTTGGGATGCATGGACAGAGGTGCTCAATAACCGAAGCCTAGGAAATCAGCAATCATCAATTTCTTGAGATGCATCCAACCCTTGATGCATATACCATGACCCGTTAGGAATATCGCTCAATCCGACTTTGGCAAGACACAAACACCCGGCTATGTAAATGGTGTCGAGTTACTCATCATCATGATTGACTTCCCCAAACCTATTTATTACTTTCTAACACTTTCACTTCCAGCCAACTTCTCAACTTTTGCTTCACTTGCTTTCACCACTTTGCTTGCTTCCAAATTCTCGGATAGGTAAAGGGAGGCAAAAATGTATATGAGGGGCTAAGCATGATCAAGAAGAAGAAGAGAGAAGAATGAATTGCCTTGGTCTTTCCAGGAAGAAAGTGAGAGAACTCATAATGTGGTGTCAACCTTCAAATTCAACATAATTTGGATAAAAACAAAGTATTAAACATGCCAAAAATTTCAAACAGAGCATTTAGCAACTTAAACATATCATAAAACCTTTCAAACATATAAAGATTTCAAAACCAGTCAGTAAACAAGATCTTCACTGAGATCATATCCAGATAAGAAGCACAAAACGTTTCGAAAACTCTCAGTTAAACCACCTCGGTCGAGGTGTTCCAAGTCAACCGAGGTGAAGTACCTCGTTTGGCCAGAATCATCCCGGTCGAGGTCAAAAAAAAAATTTTTTTTTCTAAACCAGTTTTTGACGTTTTTCTCAATCAAATAACTTGTATGCATGCATGTAATCTCAGATAAAACCATAGAAGCAAAATAAAGCATAAATATCTATCAAAGTAGCATACAATCATCCATAGTCAAATAATACATCAAATACCCCATACGTGGGACACATTGTCCCAATGGGTCAAAATAAGTCTGGAAAATAGAGTACTCACCGGACATAAGCTGACGTGCTTGAAGTCCGATCCTCTACTCTTTCTTTGTAGTCTGGAAGCAAGAATCGTCGAAAACGAGCGAAGAATGGCGAAGCGAGGCGAAAGACGTGTCGCGGTCGAGGAGAAGGTAAAGAGAGGAGAGAGAAATTTCAGCCCCCTTTTATACCCTTTTCTGGAACTGCTGTCACCTCGGTCGAGATGGTCTCGACTGGACCGAGGTGGTACGGACCGAGGTGGATCTTCAGAAACCCTAGTCGCCTCGGTTGCTCAAGAATCATCTCGGTCGAGGTGCTGTGACACCAACCGAGATGTGTCTCAGTCAAACTCCGTCTCTCGAGTTCTCGAACTTCTGTCCTTCCAGTTGTGCTCCTGGGTTGTATTCCTTCCTTAGATGTCACATGTTATCTGTCTAGGACGACAAAACAAAACAAAAGCAAAGCAAAAGCAAACTATCAAAGCTAGACTAGAAAAAGGGAAAAGAAAGCAACACCTCGGGTTGCCTCCCAAGAAGCGCTTCATTTAAGGTCGCTAGCTAGACCTTACGGCGTCTCTATGTGTGATGGGAGGTGCCCTCACCCCATACTTCACCTCCATCATGGGGTGAAGTAAGTAAGTCTATCAAACGCTCCAACAAGTGCAAGTGCTCATCGGGGAATGAATCGTCTATGGGTGGGTTGTCCTTCTCGCGTGAAGATGGAGGTAGCCGGCTGAGGTGATCTGCAACAGAATTTTCGGAACCCTTCTTATCGCGGATCTCTAGGTCAAACTCTTGAAGCAAGAGAATCCATCGAATAAGGCGTGGCTTGGCATCTTTCTTAGCGAGCAAGTAACGTATGGCTGCATGGTCGGTGTAGACAATGACTTTCGCCCCTACTAAGTAAGAACGAAACTTATCGAAAGCATATACAACCGCCAATAGCTCCTTCTCGGTGGTAGCATAGTTGCGCTGGGCTTCATCTAGCGTCTTGCTAGCATAGTAAATAGCGGTGGTCCGGCCATCCTTCTTTTGTCCAAGGACCGCTCCCATTATCCAATCCGGAGGTTGGATAATGGGAGCGGAGATCAACACTTCCTTAATCTTGTAAAATGCATCAAGACACTCCTACGAAAACTCAAAAACAACATCTTTATTCAAGAGGTTAATTAGAGGTTTAGAAATCTTAGATAAGTCCTTGATGAATCTCCTATAGAAACCTGCATGCCCGAGAAAACTCCTCACACCTTTAACAGAACAAGGGGGAGGGAGTTTCTCAATAGTCTAGATCTTAGCGCGATCGACCTCAATACCTCGATTAGGAACGAGGTGTCCTAGTACAATGTCTTCATTAACCATAAAATGACACTTCTCCCAATTCAAGACAGGGTTAGTGTCTTCACATCGTTGTAGCACTAGAGAAAGGTTAGATAGGCAATCATCAAAAGAGGAACCATATACTGAAAAATCATCCATAAATACCTCCATGATCTCCTGTATATAATCGGAAAAGATAGCCATCATGCATCGCTGGAAGGTAGCGGGTGCATTGCACAATCCAAATGGCATCCTCCTATAAGCAAATGTCCCCCACGGACAAGTGAAAGTGGTCTTCTCCTGATCATCCGGGTGGATAGGAATCTGGAAGAAACCATTATAGCCGTCTAAATAGCAAAAGTGTAAATGCTGGGCCAACCGTTCGAGCATTTGATCGATGAAGGGAAGTGGAAAATGGTCCTTCCGAGTGGCCGTGTTCAGCTTCCTATAATCAATGCAAACCCTCCAGCCCGTGACGGTCCTGGTTGGGATCAACTCGTTGTTCTTATTTGTCACAACGGTCATCTCTCCTTTCTTCGGAACTACATGCACCGGGCTAACCCATCTGTTGTCCGAGATAGGATATATGATACTTGCATCCAACAACTTAAGAATTTCTTTCTTCACAACCTCTTTCATTATCGGATTTAACCGTCTTTGAGGTTCCCGTGAAGTCTTATGATCGTCCTCCATTAGAATTCTATGCACGCAGAAAGAAGGCTTAATGCCAATAAGATCATCTATAGTATAACCCAAAGCCTTTCGATGCTTTCTCAGGACATGCATTAGTTTAGATAATTCAGATTCGGAGAGGGAAGCACTAACAATAACGGGATAGGTGGAATCCGGTCCAAGAAAGACATACCTCAAGTGATTTGGGAGTTGTTTAAGCTCCACAACTGGGGGTGCTTTCAGAGGGGGATCCTTGCTTCCTCCTTCCAGTGGAGTAGATCCAGAAACTGGACTTTTGGAAGTCTCAATTGAAATCATCTCGCCTTCGACCTCGGTCGAGGCGCAGAGGCGTTGACCGAGATGTTCTTCAGTCGCCTCGCTTGGTCCAGATGGTGCTTCGGTCGAGGTACCGTTACTGGATCCGAAACTGGAGATCTTCGTCTCCTGGGTTAGTTTCTCAGTTTTAGCTCCTGGATCTTCTTTCAGTGCCTTTAAGCTCCGTATATCTGCATTACATGAGGCATCTATACCTTCCTCCATTAAACTAAAACTAATAACTTTCTCAAGTGGATCGTTAATAAGGATAGAGCTCACCAATTCTCTTGATTCTTCTTCATCATAGATGTTGAAGATATTATCTCCTAGTTGCTCTCCCTTCATGGCCGCAAGTAATGCGAACTCCACTTCATCTCTGCCAATATTGAATTTCAACTTGGCGTTCTTACAATCCACATTGCAACCCGAAGTTGCTAGAAATGGCCTCCCGAGAATGATAGGAACGGGATAATCTGCGGGAATATCAAGCACAACAAAGTCTATAGGTAAATAGAAGTTACCTAACTTAACCGGAACGTCTTCCAAAATGCCCACGGGATGGGTAATGGAGCGGTCCGCCATGTATAATCAAATCTTCCCCGGCTTAGGCTCTCCAAGTCCGATCTTAACACATAGCTCCAGCGGAATAATGCTCACGCTGGCTCCTAGATCACATAAGGCTTCACAAGTGACATCCCCAACTTGAATGGGAATGCAAAATGAGCCGGGATCTCTCAACTTTGGTGGCATCTTCTCCTTCATGATTTGTATGAGCTCCGAGGATTTAGATGTCATCCTTACTTCACCAAAGTCTTCCAGCTTCCTCTTCCTTGATAGGATCTCTTTTAAGAACTTCCCATAGGCGGGCATCCCTATAATAGCATCAAGGAAAGGAATGTTAATGTGTAGTTTATTCATCAAGTCAAGGAACTTACCAAAATGCTTGTCTAGATGTGCTCTGGCCCTTGACTGGGGGAATGGAAGTGGTGGTTTATATGCAGGAGGTGGAATATAAACTTCAGTTTTCTCCTCCGCTTTCTGTGGCTCCACCTCGGTTGGCATCTCGGCCGAAGTGTTCTTCGACTGCTCCTGGACCGAGGTGGTCTTCGTCGGTACTGGCACCGACCGATGCACTAGATCTGTAGTCTTCAGTCCACTCCTCGTCGTTATGGCCATGATCTGGCCCTTAGGGTTGCTTTCCGTTCTTGCTGGAAGCTTCCCTGGATCTCTTGGCGTTTCATTCGCCCTACTAGCAAGTTGTTGTTCAAAGGCTTTTTGGGCCTTCGAAAATGAAGTCATTGATGTCTCCATAGCGCTAAGCGTGATCAAGATGGCCTCCAGCACTGCGTCTTTCTTTTCCGGCTAGGACGAACTTGATCCTTGCCCCTGGATCTTTAATGGAGTAGAAGAAGAAGGGGAAGAGAGGAAAGGATTAGAGGAATCGTTAGAATTGGAGTTAGAATGATTGTTACCCGAATTTTGGTTGTTCGCCCTCCAATTATTGCTATTGGATCCTCTATTGTTGTTGTAGTTGTTGTTCCGGGAACCGTTGTTGTTGTTACGGTATCCATTGTTGTTGTTCCTTGATCCTTGATTTTCCTTCTTGGTTTGAGCAACCAAGAATTCCTTCAATTGCTTCACGTCATTCTTCAAAGACGTGAGTTGATTGTTGTTAGGCGGAGCATCTTGAAAGTTAACTCTTTTAACTCCACCTTCAGCTCCTTGGTGGGAATATTTCTCCATATGCAAAGCTTGCTTCTCTATAAAGTCCCAAGCTTCGTCAATCGCCATGTCCATAAATGTACCGGCGGATACTAGTTGGAGGTTGAACTGGGTGCTTCCGTCCAGTCCCTTGAAGTATATCTCCAACAAATCTATCTTTGGAATCCCATGATGTGGGCAATCCAAAAGGATGTCTTTAAACCTCTCCCATGACTTAGACAAGCTCTCCTTGTCCTTCATAATGAATGCATTAATCTTCCCTCTCATTTCAGCGGTCTTAGAGGGGGGAAAGAATTTAGTCAAGAATTCCGTAGTCATCTCCTCCCAAGTACTGATTTTTCCTAGAGGAAGATATTGATACCAAGTAAGAGCTCTACCTTTTAAAGAAAAGTAAAAAGGTATTAGCTTGTAGTTGTTGTTTTCTATTCTTGAGGGTCTCAAGGTCTCCATCAAGATCTCATAGTTTTGCACATGTTGATGCGGAGATTCCTTCTCTAGCCCTCCAAACTGGCATTGGCGAATCATGAAAAGAACTTGCGGTCGAAGTTCGTAGTCATGGTCCGCCGGATCTCATAGGTTAACTCCAGGACGCCTCAATTGTTGATTGGGTTCCATCCTTTGCCCTAGGGTTTGCGGGATTCCTGCAAAAAGAGCGCCTCGGACTGGCATCCGAGGTGGAAGTACATCGGCTGGGGCAACAGGAACTGGATCCTGCATCGGTCGAGGGTCTGGAACTGGATCCTGCACCGGTCGAGGATCTGGAACAGGGTCTTCCCTCGGTCGAAGTAGATACTGGTCTCGTAAGGCTGCCATATCTGCTTCGATCGCTTCAGTCCTGGTGCGAGTTTCTTCTTTCTCCTGTCTCAGTTCTTCCCTGCTGAGGCGTAGCTGTTCTAACTCCTCCTTCAATTCAGCCTCAAGATCGCGATCGTCTTGGTTGGCCATCTTCGCTTCTCTCAAGCGTCGTTTATATGTCTTTTCTGGTTCTGGATCGTAAGGAACGATTTCCTTCCCAGCGCGGGTTCTTCGCATAAACCTAAGAAAAGAACCTGCAAAAGTCACTCAAGTAGAGTGGTTAGTAGACACGGGGGCAAGTGCCCCAAAAGCGTAACTCAACCGGCTCGGTCTAGACCAAGTCCCCGGCAACAGCGCCAAAAACTTGTTCGCTCCAAACGGTGTGTGCAAGCTTTAAATTTATAACCCTAGATGTAAGCTTAAAACAAGGATGCGAAACCGCAGTGTACGGGTCAATCGTAGTAAAAAGCAAGGAATTCCAGGGGTCGATCACAGGGACTTAGTGAAACAAAGTCGGAATAGGTAAGCTTAAGCAATTACTAACCACAAAAGCAATTAAAACAATCAAGGATGATAAAAAGTCAATAAAGGAAATATGCAATTCTAAGGATTAAAGCATCTAGTTGTGGTTCCAACTCAAGATCTAAAGATAAGCGGACAAAGCTGAGGTTTTTGCAAAGGGAAGGTGTTACTAAAGTGGAATAGATCACCGGGTAAGTCTCACTACTCACTAATCCCAAACCGTAACTCCTATTACCGGGTAAGTCTCAAGGAATTAAGGAAAAGAACTATAACCTCAAACTAACACACCACCTAAGGGAATAGAATTAACATTTACCGGGTAAGTCTCAGGCTAACTCACAAAGATGGAATGAAAGCACACTCAAACCCCAATAAGGGATAAACCTTTATTACCTATACTTATGATCTTAGGTAAACAAACAAGGAATTACCGGTAAGTTTCATCCTAGGCTTGCATTGAACCAGGAAAGGTGTAATAAGAATAGGATTTGGCAAACTCTAACACTTAACTCTCAGTTTCGGATCAAATAAGTCACCTCGGTCAGCCAAATTCCACCCCGGCCGAGATGTTCATCGACTGAGGGAGATGCTTAGGGTTAAGGATAAAGACTCGAACTTTCAGGGTCCTACTGTGATTAAGATTATTCTATCATTGTTTTTCCCACAACCTTCAGCCAATCGCCCTAGAATCACACAAAGAGATTATCCAGTCATCATCATGAAAGTATTAATCAAATATATGGGAAGAAAGAGAATAATTGAACAAGAAAACCTTAAGAGAAAGGCTTCAATAACTGAATCAATTATCAAAACAACAAGCGTTCTTTGGATTAAAATCCAACAAGACAATCAACAAAGAAGGAAATCTAAGATGATCTTACAAAACCCTTCACAAAGCTATAAAAGCTATAGACTTTCTTCCTTCAACCTTCGAAAAGGTTCTTCAAATCTCCCAACTGGAATATGGCTGCAGCGGATGTCTAGGCACAATCGATGGTATAGCACGATATAGCCTGATATTCCGGGTGATAGCGGATGTCGGATTTGTGGGAAATCCAACCCTTTTTATAGGAAAATTACTCTCCAAAGATAAGATATCTTAGAAAGATCTCTTCCCATAAAAATAGGTAAAATATATGGTCTAACTTATCTTCTTCCTTCCAGGAATCCAGCCCAAAAATATAAGATCCTCTTTCCAAAGATAAAAGATCTCAGCCAAGAATAAAATATTCTCGCCGCGTCCCAGGTGTTCGCCTCGGTCGAGTCGGCTCTTCTGGATCACCTCGGTCGAGGTGACTCTGTAGTCAACCGAGGTGAATCACAACTGAATGTGAAATCTCTCAAATCTGGTCAAAAGTGAATCTTTAATCCAAATCCATGATTCCTGGATTATTCCTTAAGCTCCTGAATGTAGCTCCAATGACTCCTTAGCTCCTTTTTGATGCAAAACGTGCCATTTTACCTACGATTACAACAAAACTACGTGTAGTCCTCGATTCCCGCAATGGTAGATGAAACGACAATATAATCACATAATATATATACAAACATGCAGATTATTGAAGATAAAACGTCTAAACAGACCCCAAAATATAGACAATAATTCATGCTATCAAAATACCCCATACTTAGCTCTTGCTTGTCCCCAAGCAAGTTCCGCATATACGATACAAGATAGAATGGATTATAAGTCATAAAGATCAATGAAAAAGTCTTTCAAAAACATTTTAATGGTGTGCTACAATCATAGATCACTCTAAGAGAATACTTCATGGAATTTAAAATCAAAATATGATCCAACCATTTTATAAATATAAGAAAGTTGTTCATCTTTGTATAAAATCATAGAATGCATAATAAGTCGTAATTATCGAAATTAATCATGTATAATCCAGTTTAAACCACAAAGTCAATCAATAAGCTCGAGGTCTCAAGGGCTTCCAAAAAGCAAGGTCAAGAAACGTGTAGGGTAGGGATGTATATAAGGTAATGTGGTGCTAAAATCCGGGAATAGGATCTTTCTTCACTTTACTTGAACTTCAACATCTTCCACCAATAAGCTTTGCTTATTTCACACTTTTTTTCTTTTTTACTTTACTTTTTGGGATGCATGGACAGAGGTGCACAATAACCGAAGCCTAGGAAATCAGCAATCATCAATTTCTTGAGATGCATCAAACCCTTGATGCACATACCATGACCCGTTAAGAATATCGTTCAATCCGACTTTGGCAAGACACAAACACCCGGCTATGTGAATGGTGCCGAGTTACTCATCATCATGATTGACTTCCCCAAACCTATTTATTACTTTCTAACACTTTCACTTCCAACCAACTTCTCAACTTTTGCTTCACTTGCTTTCACCACTTTGCTTGCTTCCAAATTCCCAGATAGGTAAAGGGAGGCAAAAATGTATATGAGGGGCTAAGCATGATCAAGAAGAAGAAGAGAGAAGAATGAATTGCCTTGGTCTTTCCAGGAAGAAAGTGAGAGAACTCATAATGTGGTGTCAACCTTCAAATTCAACATAATTTGGATAAAAACAAAGTATTAAACATGCCAAAAATTTCAAAAAGAGCATTTAGCAACTTAAACATATCATAAAACCTTTCAAACATATAAAGATTTCAAAACCAGTCAGTAAACAAGATCTTCACTGAGATCATATCCAGATAAGAAGCACAAAACGTTTCGAAAACTTTCAGTTAAACCACCTCGGTCGAGGTGTTCCAAGTCAATCGAGGTGAAGTACCTCGTTTGGCCAGAATCATCCCGGTCGAGGTCAAAAAAATTTTTTTTTTTCTAAACCAGTTTTTGACGTTTTTCTCAATCAAATAACCTGTATGCATGCATGTAATCTCAGATAAAACCATAGAAGCAAAATAAAGCATAAATATCTATCAAAGTAGCATACAATCATCCATAGTCAAATAATACATCAAATACCCCATACGTGGGACACATTGTCCCAATGGGTCAAAATAAGTCTGGAAAATAGAGTACTCACCGGACATAAGCTGACGTGCTTGAAGTCCGATCCTCTACTCTTTCTTTGTAGTCTGGAAGCAAGAATCGTCGAAAACGAGCGAAGAATGGCGAAGCGAGGCGAAAGACGTGCCGCGGTCGAGGAGAAGGTAAAGAGAGGAGAGAGAAATTTCAGCCCCCTTTTATACCCTTTTCTGGAACTGCTGTCACCTCGGTCGAGATGGTATCGACTGGACCGAGGTGGTACGGACCGAGGTGGATCTTCAGAAACCCTAGTCGCCTCGGTTGCTCAAGAATCATCTCGGTCGAGGTGCTGTGACAACAACCGAGATGTGTCTCAGTCAAACTCCGTCTTCTCGTGTTCTCGAACTTCTGTCCTTCCAGTTGTGCTCATGGGTTGTATTCCTTCCTTAGATGTCACCTGTTTTCTGTCTAGGACGCCAAAACAAAACAAAAGCAAAGTAAAAGCAAACTATCTAAGCTAGACTAGAAAAAGGGAAAAGAAAGCAATACCTCGGGTTGCCTCCCAAGAAGCGCTTCATTTAAGGTCGCTAGTTGGACCATACAGCGTCTCTATGTGTGATGGGAGGTGCCCTCACCCCATACTTCACCTCCATCATGGGGTGAAGTAAGTAAGTCTATCAAACGCTCCAACAAGTGCAAGTGCTCATCGGGGAATGAATCGTCTATGGGTGGGTTGTCCTTCTCGCGTGAAGATGGAGGTAGCCGGCTGAGGTGATCCGCAACAGAATTTTCGGAACCCTTCTTATCGCGGATCTCTAGGTCAAACTCTTGAAGCAAGAGAATCCATCGAATAAGGCGTGGCTTGGCATCTTTCTTAGCGAGCAAGTAACGTATGGCTGCATGGTCGGTGTAGACAATGACTTTCGCCCCTACTAAGTAAGAACGAAACTTATCGAAAGCATATACAACCGCCAATAGCTCCTTCTCGGTGGTAGGGTAGTTGCGCTGGGCTTCATCTAGCGTCTTGCTAGCATAATAAATGGCGGTGGTCCGGCCATCCTTCTTTTGTCCAAGCACCGCTCCTACGGCTACATCACTAGCGTCACACATGATGTCAAAGGGCAAGGTCCAATCCGGAGGTTGGATAATGGGAGCGGAGATCAATGTTTCCTTAATCCTGTAAAATGCATCAAGACACTCCTGCGAAAACTCAAAAACAACATCTTTATTCAAGAGGTTAGTTAGAGGTTTAGAAATCTTAGAGAAGTCCTTGATGAATCTCCTATAGAAACCTGCATGCCCGAGAAAACTCCTCACACCTTTAACAGAACAAGGGGGAGGGAGTTTCTCAATAGTCTAGATCTTAGCGCGATCGACCTCAATACCTCGATTAGGAACGAGGTGTCCTAGTACAATGTCTTCATTAACCATAAAATGACACTTCTCCCAATTCAAGACAGGGTTAGTGTCTTCACATCGTTGTAGCACTAGAGAAAGGTTAGATAGGCAATCATCAAAAGAGGAACCATATACTGAAAAATCATCCATAAATACCTCCATGATCTCCTGTATATAATCGGAAAAGATAGCCATCATGCATCGCTGGAAGGTAGCGGGTGCATTGCACAATCCAAATGGCATCCTCCTATAAGCAAATGTCCCCCACGGACAAGTGAAAGTGGTCTTCTCCTGATCATCCGGGTGGATAGGAATCTGGAAGAAACCATTATAGCCGTCTAAATAGCAAAAGTGTAAATGCTGGGCCAACCGTTCGAGCATTTGATCGATGAAGGGAAGTGGAAAATGGTCCTTCCGAGTGGCCGTGTTCAGCTTCCTATAATCAATGCAAACCCTCCAGCCCGTGACGGTCCTGGTTGGGATCAACTCGTTGTTCTTATTCGTCACAACGGTCATCCCTCCTTTCTTCAGAACTACATGCACCGGGCTAACCCATTTGTTGTCCGAGATAGGATATATGATACCTGCATCCAACAACTTAAGAATTTCTTTCTTCACAACCTCTTTCATTATCGGATTTAACCGTCTTTGAGGTTCCCGTGAAGTCTTATGATCGTCCTTCATTAGACTTCTATGCATGCAGAAAGAAGGCTTAATGCCAATAAGATCATCTATAGTATAACCCAAAGCCTTTTGATGCTTTCTCAGGACATGCATTAGTTTAGATAATTCAGATTCGGAGAGGGAAGTACTAACAATAACGGGATAGGTGGAATCCGGTCCAAGAAAGACATACCTCAAGTAATTTTAAGAGTTGTTTAAGCTCCACAACTGAGGGTGCTTTCTGAGGGGGATCCTTGCTTCCTCCTTCCAGTGGAGTAGATCCAGAAACTGGACTTTCGGAAGTCTCAGTTGAAATCATCTCGCCTTCGACCTCGGTCGAGGCGCAGAGGCGTTGACCGAGATGTTCTTCAGTCGCCTCGCTTGGTCCAGATGGTGCTTCGGTCGAGGTACCGTTACCGGAACCGAAACTGGAGATCTTCGTCTCCTGGGTTAGTTTCTCAGTTTTAGCTCCTGGATCTTCTTCCAGTGCCTTTAAGCTCCGTATATCTGCATCACATGAGGCATCTATACCTTCCTCCATTTAACTAAAACTAATAACTTTCTCAAGTGGATCGTTAATAAGGATAGAGCTCACCAATTCTCTTGATTCTTCTTCATCATAGATGTTGAAGATATCATCTCCTAGCTGCTCTCCCTTCACGGCCGCAAGTAATGCGAACTCCACTTCATCTCCGCCAATATTGAATTTCACATTGGCGTTCTTACAATCCACATTGCAACCCGAAGTTGCTAGAAATGGCCTCCCGAGAATGATAGGAACGGGATAATGTGCGGGAATATCAAGCACAACAAAGTCTATAGGTAAATAGAAGTTACCTAACTTAACCGGAACGTCTTCCAAAATGCCCACAGGATGGGTAATGGAGCGGTCCGCCATGTATAATCGAATCTTCCCCGGCTTGGGCTCTCCAAGGCCGATCTTAACACATAGCTCCAGCGGAATAATGCTCACGCTGGCTCCTAGATCACATAAGGCTTCACAAGTGACATCCCCAACTTGAATGGGAATGCAAAATGAGCCGGGATCTCTCAACTTTGGTGGCATCTTCTCCTTCATGATTTGTATGAGCTCCGAGGATTTAGATGTCATCCTTACTTCACCAAAGTCTTCCAGCTTCCTCTTCCTTGATAGGATCTCTTTTAAGAACTTCCCATAGGCGGGCATCCCTATAATAGCATCAAGGAAAGGAATGTTAATGTGTAGTTTATTCATCAAGTCAAGGAACTTACCAAAATGCTTGTCTAGATGTGCTCTGGCCCTTGACTGGGGGAATGGAAGTGGTGGTTTATATGCAGGAGGTGGAATATAAACTTCAGTTTTCTCCTCCGCTTTCTGTGGCTCCACCTCGGTTGGCATCTCGGCCGAAGTGTTCTTCGACTGCTCCTGGACCGAGGTGGTCTTCGTCGGTACTGGCACCGACCGATGCACTAGATCTGTAGTCTTCAGTCCACTCCTCGTCGTTATGGCCATGATCTGGCCCTTAGGGTTGCTTTCCGTTCTTGCTGGAAGCTTCCCTGGATCTCTTGGCGTTTCATTCGCCCTACTAGCAAGTTGTTGTTCAAAGGCTTTTTGGGCCTTCGAAAATGAAGTCATTGATGTCTCCATAGCGCTAAGCGTGATCAAGATGGCCTCCAGCACTGCGTCTTTCTTTTCCGGCTAGGACGAACTTGATCCTTGCCCCTGGATCTTTAATGGAGTAGAAGAAGAAGGGGAAGAGAGGAAAGGATTAGAGGAATCGTTAGAATTGGAGTTAGAATGATTGTTACCCGAATTTTGGTTGTTCGCCCTCCAATTATTGCTATTGGATCCTCTATTGTTGTTGTAGTTGTTGTTCCGGGAACCGTTGTTGTTGTTACGGTATCCATTGTTGTTGTTCCTTGATCCTTGATTTTCCTTCTTGGTTTGAGCAACCAAGAATTCCTTCAATTGCTTCACGTCATTCTTCAAAGACGTGAGTTGATTGTTGTTAGGCGGAGCATCTTGAAAGTTAACTCTTTTAACTCCACCTTCAGCTCCTTGGTGGGAATATTTCTCCATATGCAAAGCTTGCTTCTCTATAAAGTCCCAAGCTTCGTCAATCGCCATGTCCATAAATGTACCGGCGGATACTAGTTGGAGGTTGAACTGGGTGCTTCCGTCCAGTCCCTTGAAGTATATCTCCAACAAATCTATCTTTGGAATCCCATGATGTGGGCAATCCAAAAGGATGTCTTTAAACCTCTCCCATGACTTAGACAAGCTCTCCTTGTCCTTCATAATGAATGCATTAATCTTCCCTCTCATTTCAGCGGTCTTAGAGGGGGGAAAGAATTTAGTCAAGAATTCCGTAGTCATCTCCTCCCAAGTACTGATTTTTCCTAGAGGAAGATATTGATACCAAGTAAGAGCTCTACCTTTTAAAGAAAAGTAAAAAGGTATTAGCTTGTAGTTGTTGTTTTCTATTCTTGAGGGTCTCAAGGTCTCCATCAAGATCTCATAGTTTTGCACATGTTGATGCGGAGATTCCTTCTCTAGCCCTCCAAACTGGCATTGGCGAATCATGAAAAGAACTTGCGGTCGAAGTTCGTAGTCATGGTCCGCCGGATCTCATAGGTTAACTCCAGGACGCCTCAATTGTTGATTGGGTTCCATCCTTTGCCCTAGGGTTTGCGGGATTCCTGCAAAAAGAGCGCCTCGGACTGGCATCCGAGGTGGAAGTACATCGGCTGGGGCAACAGGAACTGGATCCTGCATCGGTCGAGGGTCTGGAACTGGATCCTGCACCGGTCGAGGATCTGGAACAGGGTCTTCCCTCGGTCGAAGTAGATACTGGTCTCGTAAGGCTGCCATATCTGCTTCGATCGCTTCAGTCCTGGTGCGAGTTTCTTCTTTCTCCTGCCTCAGTTCTTCCCTGTTGAGGCGTAGCTGTTCTAACGCCTCCTTCAATTCGGCCTCAAGATCGCGATCGTCTTGGTTGGCCATCTTCGCTTCTCTCAAGCGTCGTTTATATGTCTTTTCTGGTTCGGGATCGTAAGGAACGATTTCCTTCCCAGCGCGGGTTCTTCGCATAAACCTAAGAAAAGAACCTGCGAAAGTCACTCAAGTAGAGTGGTTAGTAGACACGGGGGCAAGTGCCCCAAAAGCGTACCGCAACCGGCTCGGTCTAGACCAAGTCCCCGGCAACGGCGCCAAAAACTTGTTCGCTCCAAACGGTGTGTGCAAGCTTTAAATTTATAACCCTAGATGTAAGCTTAAAACAAGGATGCGAACCCGCAGTGTACGGGTCAATCGTAGTAACAAGCAAGGAATTCCAGAGGTCGATCACAAGGACTTAGTGAAACAAAGTCGGAATAGGTAAGCTTAAGCAATCACTAACCACAAAAGCAATTAAAACAATCAAGGATGATAAAAAGTCAATAAAGGAAATATGCAATTCTAGGTATTAAAGCATCTAGTTGTGGTTCCAACTCAAGATCTAAAGATAAGCGGACAAAGCTGAGGTTTTTGCAAAGGGAAGGTGTTACTAAAGTGGAATAGATCACCGGGTAAGTCTCACTACTCACTATTCCCAAACCGTAACTCCTATTACAGGGTAAGTCTCAAGGAATTAAGGAAAAGAACTATAACCTCAAACTAACACACCACCTAAGGGAATAGAATTAACCTTTACCGGGTAAGTCTCAGGCTAACTCACAAAGATGGAATGAAAGCACACTCAAACCCCAATAAAGGATAAACATTTATTACCTATACTTATGATCTTAGGTAAACAAACAAGGAATTACCGGGTAAGTTTCATCCTAGGCTTGCATTGAACCAGGAAAGGTGTAATAAGAATAGGATTTGGCAAACTCTAACACTTAACTCTCAGTTTCGGATCAGATAAGTCACCTCGGTCAGCCAAATTCCACCCCGGCCGAGATGTTCATCGACTGAGGGAGATGCTTAGGGTTAAGGATAAAGACTCGAACTTTCAGGGTCCTACTGTGATTAAGATTATTCTATCATTGTTTTTCCCACAACCTTCAGTCAATCACCCTAGAATCACACAAAGAGATTATCCAGTCATCATCATGAAAGTATTAATCAAATATATGGGAAGAAAGAGAATAATTGAACAAGAAAACCTTAAGAGAAAGGCTTCAATAACTGAATCAATTATCAAAACAACAAGCGTTCTTTGGATTAAAATCCAACAAGACAATCAACAAAGAAGGAAATCTAAGATGATCTTACAAAACCCTTCACAAAGCTATAAAAGCTATAGACTTTCTTCCTTCAACCTTCGAAAAGGTTCTTCAAATCTCCCAACTGGAATATGGCTGCAGCGGATGTCTAGGCACAATCGATGGTATAGCACGATATAGCCTGATATTCCGGGTGATAGCGGATGTCGGATTTGTGGGAAATCCAACCCTTTTTATAGGAAAATTACTCTCCAAAGATAAGATATCTTAGAAAGATCTCTTCCCATAAAAATAGGTAAAATATATGGTCTAACTTATCTTCTTCCTTCCAGGAATCCAGCCCAAAAATATAAGATCCTCTTTCCAAAGATAAAAGATCTCAGCCAAGAATAAAATATTCTCGCCGCGTCCCAGGTGTTCGCCTCGGTCGAGTCGGCTCTTCTGGATCACCTCGGTCGAGGTGACTCTGTAGTCAACCGAGGTGAATCACAACTGAATGTGAAATCTCTCAAATCTGGTCAAAAGTGAATCTTTAATCCAAATCCATGATTCCTGGATTATTCCTTAAGCTCCTGAATGTAGCTCCAATGACTCCTTAGCTCCTTTTTGATGCAAAACGTGCCATTTTACCTACGATTACAACAAAACTACGTGTAGTCCTCGATTCCCGCAATGGTAGATGAAACGACAATATAATCACATAATATATATACAAACATGCAGATTATTGAAGATAAAACGTCTAAACAGACCCCAAAATATAGACAATAATTCATGCTATCAAAATACCCCATACTTAGCTCTTGCTTGTCCCCAAGCAAGTTCCGCATATACGATACAAGATAGAATGGATTATAAGTCATAAAGATCAATGAAAAAGTCTTTCAAAAACATTTTAATGGTGTGCTACAATCATAGATCACTCTAAGAGAATACTTCATGGAATTTAAAATCAAAATATGATCCAACCATTTTATAAATATAAGAAAGTTGTTCATCTTTGTATAAAATCATAGAATGCATAATAAGTCGTAATTATCGAAATTAATCATGTATAATCCAGTTTAAACCACAAAGTCAATCAATAAGCTCGAGGTCTCAAGGGCTTCCAAAAAGCAAGGTCAAGAAACGTGTAGGGTAGGGATGTATATAAGGTAATGTGGTGCTAAAATCCGGGAATAGGATCTTTCTTCACTTTACTTGAACTTCAACATCTTCCACCAATAAGCTTTGCTTATTTCACACTTTTTTTCTTTTTTACTTTACTTTTTGGGATGCATGGACAGAGGTGCACAATAACCGAAGCCTAGGAAATCAGCAATCATCAATTTCTTGAGATGCATCAAACCCTTGATGCACATACCATGACCCGTTAAGAATATCGTTCAATCCGACTTTGGCAAGACACAAACACCCGGCTATGTGAATGGTGCCGAGTTACTCATCATCATGATTGACTTCCCCAAACCTATTTATTACTTTCTAACACTTTCACTTCCAACCAACTTCTCAACTTTTGCTTCACTTGCTTTCACCACTTTGCTTGCTTCCAAATTCCCAGATAGGTAAAGGGAGGCAAAAATGTATATGAGGGGCTAAGCATGATCAAGAAGAAGAAGAGAGAAGAATGAATTGCCTTGGTCTTTCCAGGAAGAAAGTGAGAGAACTCATAATGTGGTGTCAACCTTCAAATTCAACATAATTTGGATAAAAACAAAGTATTAAACATGCCAAAAATTTCAAAAAGAGCATTTAGCAACTTAAACATATCATAAAACCTTTCAAACATATAAAGATTTCAAAACCAGTCAGTAAACAAGATCTTCACTGAGATCATATCCAGATAAGAAGCACAAAACGTTTCGAAAACTTTCAGTTAAACCACCTCGGTCGAGGTGTTCCAAGTCAATCGAGGTGAAGTACCTCGTTTGGCCAGAATCATCCCGGTCGAGGTCAAAAAAAATTTTTTTTTTCTAAACCAGTTTTTGACGTTTTTCTCAATCAAATAACCTGTATGCATGCATGTAATCTCAGATAAAACCATAGAAGCAAAATAAAGCATAAATATCTATCAAAGTAGCATACAATCATCCATAGTCAAATAATACATCAAATACCCCATACGTGGGACACATTGTCCCAATGGGTCAAAATAAGTCTGGAAAATAGAGTACTCACCGGACATAAGCTGACGTGCTTGAAGTCCGATCCTCTACTCTTTCTTTGTAGTCTGGAAGCAAGAATCGTCGAAAACGAGCGAAGAATGGCGAAGCGAGGCGAAAGACGTGCCGCGGTCGAGGAGAAGGTAAAGAGAGGAGAGAGAAATTTCAGCCCCCTTTTATACCCTTTTCTGGAACTGCTGTCACCTCGGTCGAGATGGTATCGACTGGACCGAGGTGGTACGGACCGAGGTGGATCTTCAGAAACCCTAGTCGCCTCGGTTGCTCAAGAATCATCTCGGTCGAGGTGCTGTGACAACAACCGAGATGTGTCTCAGTCAAACTCCGTCTTCTCGTGTTCTCGAACTTCTGTCCTTCCAGTTGTGCTCATGGGTTGTATTCCTTCCTTAGATGTCACCTGTTTTCTGTCTAGGACGCCAAAACAAAACAAAAGCAAAGTAAAAGCAAACTATCTAAGCTAGACTAGAAAAAGGGAAAAGAAAGCAATACCTCGGGTTGCCTCCCAAGAAGCGCTTCATTTAAGGTCGCTAGTTGGACCATACAGCGTCTCTATGTGTGATGGGAGGTGCCCTCACCCCATACTTCACCTCCATCATGGGGTGAAGTAAGTAAGTCTATCAAACGCTCCAACAAGTGCAAGTGCTCATCGGGGAATGAATCGTCTATGGGTGGGTTGTCCTTCTCGCGTGAAGATGGAGGTAGCCGGCTGAGGTGATCCGCAACAGAATTTTCGGAACCCTTCTTATCGCGGATCTCTAGGTCAAACTCTTGAAGCAAGAGAATCCATCGAATAAGGCGTGGCTTGGCATCTTTCTTAGCGAGCAAGTAACGTATGGCTGCATGGTCGGTGTAGACAATGACTTTCGCCCCTACTAAGTAAGAACGAAACTTATCGAAAGCATATACAACCGCCAATAGCTCCTTCTCGGTGGTAGGGTAGTTGCGCTGGGCTTCATCTAGCGTCTTGCTAGCATAATAAATGGCGGTGGTCCGGCCATCCTTCTTTTGTCCAAGCACCGCTCCTACGGCTACATCACTAGCGTCACACATGATGTCAAAGGGCAAGGTCCAATCCGGAGGTTGGATAATGGGAGCGGAGATCAACGTTTCCTTAATCCTGTAAAATGCATCAAGACACTCCTGCGAAAACTCAAAAACAACATCTTTATTCAAGAGGTTAGTTAGAGGTTTAGAAATCTTAGAGAAGTCCTTGATGAATCTCCTATAGAAACCTGCATGCCCGAGAAAACTCCTCACACCTTTAACAGAACAAGGGGGAGGGAGTTTCTCAATAGTCTAGATCTTAGCGCGATCGACCTCAATACCTCGATTAGGAACGAGGTGTCCTAGTACAATGTCTTCATTAACCATAAAATGACACTTCTCCCAATTCAAGACAGGGTTAGTGTCTTCACATCGTTGTAGCACTAGAGAAAGGTTAGATAGGCAATCATCAAAAGAGGAACCATATACTGAAAAATCATCCATAAATACCTCCATGATCTCCTGTATATAATCGGAAAAGATAGCCATCATGCATCGCTGGAAGGTAGCGGGTGCATTGCACAATCCAAATGGCATCCTCCTATAAGCAAATGTCCCCCACGGACAAGTGAAAGTGGTCTTCTCCTGATCATCCGGGTGGATAGGAATCTGGAAGAAACCATTATAGCCGTCTAAATAGCAAAAGTGTAAATGCTGGGCCAACCGTTCGAGCATTTGATCGATGAAGGGAAGTGGAAAATGGTCCTTCCGAGTGGCCGTGTTCAGCTTCCTATAATCAATGCAAACCCTCCAGCCCGTGACGGTCCTGGTTGGGATCAACTCGTTGTTCTTATTCGTCACAACGGTCATCCCTCCTTTCTTCAGAACTACATGCACCGGGCTAACCCATTTGTTGTCCGAGATAGGATATATGATACCTGCATCCAACAACTTAAGAATTTCTTTCTTCACAACCTCTTTCATTATCGGATTTAACCGTCTTTGAGGTTCCCGTGAAGTCTTATGATCGTCCTTCATTAGACTTCTATGCATGCAGAAAGAAGGCTTAATGCCAATAAGATCATCTATAGTATAACCCAAAGCCTTTTGATGCTTTCTCAGGACATGCATTAGTTTAGATAATTCAGATTCGGAGAGGGAAGTACTAACAATAACGGGATAGGTGGAATCCGGTCCAAGAAAGACATACCTCAAGTAATTTTAAGAGTTGTTTAAGCTCCACAACTGAGGGTGCTTTCTGAGGGGGATCCTTGCTTCCTCCTTCCAGTGGAGTAGATCCAGAAACTGGACTTTCGGAAGTCTCAGTTGAAATCATCTCGCCTTCGACCTCGGTCGAGGCGCAGAGGCGTTGACCGAGATGTTCTTCAGTCGCCTCGCTTGGTCCAGATGGTGCTTCGGTCGAGGTACCGTTACCGGAACCGAAACTGGAGATCTTCGTCTCCTGGGTTAGTTTCTCAGTTTTAGCTCCTGGATCTTCTTCCAGTGCCTTTAAGCTCCGTATATCTGCATCACATGAGGCATCTATACCTTCCTCCATTTAACTAAAACTAATAACTTTCTCAAGTGGATCGTTAATAAGGATAGAGCTCACCAATTCTCTTGATTCTTCTTCATCATAGATGTTGAAGATATCATCTCCTAGCTGCTCTCCCTTCACGGCCGCAAGTAATGCGAACTCCACTTCATCTCCGCCAATATTGAATTTCACATTGGCGTTCTTACAATCCACATTGCAACCCGAAGTTGCTAGAAATGGCTTCCCGAGAATGATAGGAACAGGATAATGTGCGGGAATATCAAGCACAACAAAGTCTATAGGTAAATAGAAGTTACCTAACTTAACCGGAACGTCTTCCAAAATGCCCACAGGATGGGTAATGGAGCGGTCCGCCATGTATAATCGAATCTTCCCCGGCTTGGGCTCTCCAAGGCCGATCTTAACACATAGCTCCAGCGGAATAATGCTCACGCTGGCTCCTAGATCACATAAGGCTTCACAAGTGACATCCCCAACTTGAATGGGAATGCAAAATGAGCCGGGATCTCTCAACTTTGGTGGCATCTTCTCCTTCATGATTTGTATGAGCTCCGAGGATTTAGATGTCATCCTTACTTCACCAAAGTCTTCCAGCTTCCTCTTCCTTGATAGGATCTCTTTTAAGAACTTCCCATAGGCGGGCATCCCTATAATAGCATCAAGGAAAGGAATGTTAATGTGTAGTTTATTCATCAAGTCAAGGAACTTACCAAAATGCTTGTCTAGATGTGCTCTGGCCCTTGACTGGGGGAATGGAAGTGGTGGTTTATATGCAGGAGGTGGAATATAAACTTCAGTTTTCTCCTCCGCTTTCTGTGGCTCCACCTCGGTTGGCATCTCGGCCGAAGTGTTCTTCGACTGCTCCTGGACCGAGGTGGTCTTCGTCGGTACTGGCACCGACCGATGCACTAGATCTGTAGTCTTCAGTCCACTCCTCGTCGTTATGGCCATGATCTGGCCCTTAGGGTTGCTTTCCGTTCTTGCTGGAAGCTTCCCTGGATCTCTTGGCGTTTCATTCGCCCTACTAGCAAGTTGTTGTTCAAAGGCTTTTTGGGCCTTCGAAAATGAAGTCATTGATGTCTCCATAGCGCTAAGCGTGATCAAGATGGCCTCCAGCACTGCGTCTTTCTTTTCCGGCTAGGACGAACTTGATCCTTGCCCCTGGATCTTTAATGGAGTAGAAGAAGAAGGGGAAGAGAGGAAAGGATTAGAGGAATCGTTAGAATTGGAGTTAGAATGATTGTTACCCGAATTTTGGTTGTTCGCCCTCCAATTATTGCTATTGGATCCTCTATTGTTGTTGTAGTTGTTGTTCCGGGAACCGTTGTTGTTGTTACGGTATCCATTGTTGTTGTTCCTTGATCCTTGATTTTCCTTCTTGGTTTGAGCAACCAAGAATTCCTTCAATTGCTTCACGTCATTCTTCAAAGACGTGAGTTGATTGTTGTTAGGCGGAGCATCTTGAAAGTTAACTCTTTTAACTCCACCTTCAGCTCCTTGGTGGGAATATTTCTCCATATGCAAAGCTTGCTTCTCTATAAAGTCCCAAGCTTTGTCAATCGCCATGTCCATAAATGTACCGGCGGATACTAGTTGGAGGTTGAACTGGGTGCTTCCGTCCAGTCCCTTGAAGTATATCTCCAACAAATCTATCTTTGGAATCCCATGATGTGGGCAATCCAAAAGGATGTCTTTAAACCTCTCCCATGACTTAGACAAGCTCTCCTTGTCCTTCATAATGAATGCATTAATCTTCCCTCTCATTTCAGCGGTCTTAGAGGGGGGAAAGAATTTAGTCAAGAATTCCGTAGTCATCTCCTCCCAAGTACTGATTTTTCCTAGAGGAAGATATTGATACCAAGTAAGAGCTCTACCTTTTAAAGAAAAGTAAAAAGGTATTAGCTTGTAGTTGTTGTTTTCTATTCTTGAGGGTCTCAAGGTCTCCATCAAGATCTCATAGTTTTGCACATGTTGATGCGGAGATTCCTTCTCTAGCCCTCCAAACTGGCATTGGCGAATCATGAAAAGAACTTGCGGTCGAAGTTCGTAGTCATGGTCCGCCGGATCTCATAGGTTAACTCCAGGACGCCTCAATTGTTGATTGGGTTCCATCCTTTGCCCTAGGGTTTGCGGGATTCCTGCAAAAAGAGCGCCTCGGACTGGCATCCGAGGTGGAAGTACATCGGCTGGGGCAACAGGAACTGGATCCTGCATCGGTCGAGGGTCTGGAACTGGATCCTGCACCGGTCGAGGATCTGGAACAGGGTCTTCCCTCGGTCGAAGTAGATACTGGTCTCGTAAGGCTGCCATATCTGCTTCGATCGCTTCAGTCCTGGTGCGAGTTTCTTCTTTCTCCTGTCTCAGTTCTTCCCTGCTGAGGCGTAGCTGTTCTAACTCCTCCTTCAATTCAGCCTCAAGATCGCGATCGTCTTGGTTGGCCATCTTCGCTTCTCTCAAGCGTCGTTTATATGTCTTTTCTGGTTCTGGATCGTAAGGAACGATTTCCTTCCCAGCGCGGGTTCTTCGCATAAACCTAAGAAAAGAACCTGCAAAAGTCACTCAAGTAGAGTGGTTAGTAGACACGGGGGCAAGTGCCCCAAAAGCGTAACTCAACCGGCTCGGTCTAGACCAAGTCCCCGGCAACAGCGCCAAAAACTTGTTCGCTCCAAACGGTGTGTGCAAGCTTTAAATTTATAACCCTAGATGTAAGCTTAAAACAAGGATGCGAAACCGCAGTGTACGGGTCAATCGTAGTAAAAAGCAAGGAATTCCAGGGGTCGATCACAGGGACTTAGTGAAACAAAGTCGGAATAGGTAAGCTTAAGCAATTACTAACCACAAAAGCAATTAAAACAATCAAGGATGATAAAAAGTCAATAAAGGAAATATGCAATTCTAAGGATTAAAGCATCTAGTTGTGGTTCCAACTCAAGATCTAAAGATAAGCGGACAAAGCTGAGGTTTTTGCAAAGGGAAGGTGTTACTAAAGTGGAATAGATCACCGGGTAAGTCTCACTACTCACTAATCCCAAACCGTAACTCCTATTACCGGGTAAGTCTCAAGGAATTAAGGAAAAGAACTATAACCTCAAACTAACACACCACCTAAGGGAATAGAATTAACATTTACCGGGTAAGTCTCAGGCTAACTCACAAAGATGGAATGAAAGCACACTCAAACCCCAATAAGGGATAAACCTTTATTACCTATACTTATGATCTTAGGTAAACAAACAAGGAATTACCGGTAAGTTTCATCCTAGGCTTGCATTGAACCAGGAAAGGTGTAATAAGAATAGGATTTGGCAAACTCTAACACTTAACTCTCAGTTTCGGATCAAATAAGTCACCTCGGTCAGCCAAATTCCACCCCGGCCGAGATGTTCATCGACTGAGGGAGATGCTTAGGGTTAAGGATAAAGACTCGAACTTTCAGGGTCCTACTGTGATTAAGATTATTCTATCATTGTTTTTCCCACAACCTTCAGCCAATCGCCCTAGAATCACACAAAGAGATTATCCACTCATCATCATGAAAGTATTAATCAAATATATGGGAAGAAAGAGAATAATTGAACAAGAAAACCTTAAGAGAAAGTCTTCAATAACTGAATCAATTATCAAAACAACAAGCGTTCCTTGGATTAAAATCCAACAAGACAATCAACAAAGAAGGGAATCTAAGATGATCTTACAAAACCCTTCACAAAGCTATAAAAGTTATAGACTTTCTTCCTTCAACCTTCAAAAAGGTTCTTCAAATCTCCCAACTGGAATATGGCTGCAGCGGATGTCTAAGCACAATCGATGGTATAGCATGATATAGCCTGATATTCCGGGTGATAGCGGATGTCGGATTTGTGGGAAATCCAACCCTTTTTATAGGAAAATTACTCTCCAAAGATAAGATATCTTAGAAAGATCTCTTCCCATAAAAATAGGTAAAGTATATGGTCTAACTTATCTTCTTCCTTCCAGGAATCGAGCCCAAAAATATAAGATCCTCTTTCCAAAGATAAAAGATCTTAGCCAAGAATAAAATATTCTCGCCGCGTCCCAGGTGTTCGCCTCGGTCGAGTCGGCTCCTCTAGATCACCTCGGTCGAGGTGACTCTGTAGTCAACCGAGGTGAATCACAACTGAATGTGAAATCTCTCAAATCTGGTCCAAAGTGAATCTTTAATCCAAATCCATGATTCCTGGATTATTCCTTAAGCTCCTGAATGTAGCTCCAATGACTCCTTAGCTCCTTTTTTATGCAAAACGTGCCATTTTACCTACGATTACAACAAAACTAGGTGTAGACCTCGATTCCCGCAAAGGTAGATGAAACGACAATATAATCACATAATATATATACAAACATGCAGATTATTGAAGATAAAACGTCTAAACAGGCCCCAAAATATAGACAATAATTCATGCTATCAGGGTGGGGTGTGACTATCGTTTGTAATAACTCTACTCACTTTGTGTTACATGTCTATGAACAGTTTGCGTTGCATGTATATGACCACTTGCATGTTTCCTTTCATTGTCACATGTTTCATTATTGTATTGCATGAAAAAGGCTTTGAAAAACCCATAAAATTTTGAAAATTTTGAAAACTTTTGTGCTTCTAAGATTAGAGATGAATTCTATGATGAAAACCACTTATGGAATGAGTTTTTTATGACAATTGTATGCTTGAATTGAATTATGAATTGTGAAGAGATTGAATTTGTTGTTTATCCTTTCTTGCAAGTTTCATAATGTGAAGGTTTTTATCTAAATCATATTGAGAAACGAAGGTTGAAATCATAATATAAGTTCTTATACTTCTTTATGAAATGATTAAGGCACCTCGAATTTTCTTACTTCTTTCTTTGATCATTTAGCCCCTCAATGAAAATAGTTGCCTCCTTTACCTATCCGGGATTTAGGAAGAGTTGATTTTGGCATGTTTGATGTGGGAGGGCCATGAAAGAAATTGTTGAATTCATGTGTAGGAAAATTCTAGGTTTGGGGAAGTCAATCATGACGATGAGTAACTCGGCACCATTCACATAGCTTGGTGTTTGTGTCTTGCCAAAGTCGGATTGAGCGATATTCCTAACGGATTATGGTATGTGCATCAAGGGTTTGAGGCATCTCAAAATTGAGAAACGCCAATCTCCTAGGCTTCGGTTATTGTGCACCGCTGTCCATAACTCCAAAAGTAAAGTCAAAAAATTATGTGCAAAAAGTCTAGAGCAAAGCTCTAAGTTGGTTGTTAGTTCAAATGATGACAAGAAAAGAGTTTGTGTTGTTCCTTCTTCCCGGATTCATACACCACATTCCCTTACAAGTTCCCCACTTTTTTCCGTATTCTTGTCCTTACTTGAAAGTCCTTAAGATCATAAGAGTGTTATTTGACTTAGTGATCTAAATTGAAGTTTCACATACTTAATTTTGACAATGCTTGAAGGTTATGATGTTTGTCTTGATGTATTTGCAATTTATGAAGTTCCTTTGCTTTGCATATTTTGGATTAGGTGTATGAACGTTTTCAAGAATGAATGAAGCAAGGTTTGAGGATGGTCTACTGATTAGAAGCACATTAACCAATAGGATTATTTTATTTTGTTTTGCATTCATATTTCATTCTACCTTATGTTCTAAGCTTTTGAAAACCTTGCTTGGGGACAAGCAAGTGGCAAGTATGGGGTATTTTGTTAGCATGAAATATGACTATATTTTAGGCACTTGTTTTAGTTGTTTTTCCCTCTTTATTGTGTACATATATATGAGTTTGAAGCAATTATGAGCTAGTTCACCCTCTTTGTCGATATAGAGATCTACACTAGCTTCGTTTTGTTTTTAGGTTAATAAAGGCTTGGATTGGAGCAAAATGAGGAAGGAAAGGAGTATTTGATCATTCTTGATGGTAAGGGAATGCTTTGGAGAAGCTAAGGAAGGAGCATGAGTGAAGAATGTCACGAAACAAAGGCAAAAACAAGAGTTTTGGAAATCCACGCCCTAAATTACGGTTGTGGAAGAGGATTTGAAGAACCACGCTCTAAATTACGGCCGTGGATTTGGCAACATGATCGTAGAAGTGAGTTTGGAGCATAATAGAAAGTTACACGGTCTAAACCACAGCCATGGAAAGTTGTTCATGACCGTAATTTTAGTGATCTTGTGACGTGTCATATTTGCCACGTTAGCAACGTTATTGGGCTTTCTTGTAACCCTATTTCGCCCTATAAAAAGGCTTGAGAAAGGAGTTTCGAGGACCTTCGCTTACGCATTCACTGAGAGCTTCATTAACGGCGGCCTTAGGGTTTCATTTCGACCTCGAGGATTGGAGGTTTGTGAAAGACGTGATTTTTGAGAGATTGTGTACTTCGGGATATTCTAGGGTTTTCATTGAAGGACGGATTGACATCCCGGTCTTCGTGGTTTCTCTAGATCATTGTGAGGGTTTCTATTCCTACTTTTCTGATTTCATAAACATACTTTTTTGTTCGGATTTCGAGATTGACTTTGAGTTATTATTGAGTTTTTGAGGTTTTCATCTTTCTTTCTTCTTAAATTGATTTTTGATATCATAATGATGGTTATTGGCTAAAACCCTTTAGTAATTCTAAGGTGAAGGGTTGATAGTTGTGGCTTAGATGATGATAGATCGATCGTAACTTGATTGGACCCTGAGAGTGTGAGAAACATCGTCGACACCCTAAATTACGGTTTGTTCATGAGTTCCACGGCTGTGGAATCTCAAGATCCAACCGTGATTTTCTCTGTTTTACGACCTTTACTTTTGCTTTTATCCAAAGTTAAAGATTTGCTTTAACCTAGCATTGGCTTTCCTTTTCTAGGTAGTAGTGAGACTCAACATCCTCTATTTCGGTTTCGAGTGTCAGAACCTTAACCGTTTTAGTTTATCTTTGATTCCTTGGGTTTGGGCATGGGTATTTGAGATTAATTCTTACCTTTAGATCCTTTCTATATTGCAGCCTCAACAACCTTTATAGAGAGAGTATTTGGGTTAGACATATAGGGTTTTGGAACTTCACCGTACATTACCTTACTTTAGTTATACCTTTGCAATCTCGACTTTGTCCTTATATCTCTAGTATATCTTGAATTGATTGCCACAATTGGATACCTGGATCTTTAGGGTTGCTGTTTTCCCCAATATTTGCAAAGCTTTTATACTTTTACTTTCTCAATATTATCGAAACTGAATTTGACTCCCCAAATCCCTGAGTTCGATACTCTAGAATACTTGCTTATCTACGCCGATCCGTACACTGCGAGTTCGCTTCCTTTTGTTTCAGTTTTATAAATTTAAAACTTATTTGCAAGCACGCTTTGAGGCGAACAATTAGGTTGCTTGAGAATGTAAAGATGTTTTCCTGTGTAAGCTTGTGTGTTTGTCTTCTTCGACCATCATCTTCATTTATACTCTCTTATGGAAAGGTCTTCTAGCCGTTATAGAGATGACCGTTTGAAGATGAATCTTCTTTTCCATGAAGATCGTTTTCTTGTTTCGAGATAAGGTAGACGTTGCAAGTCTTCAACTCCTGAGAACACGTCGAGTCCTTAACTGCTTGATCTTATCGTCTTCTGTTGAATCGAGAGAGAAGATATTTTTGCCGTTTGTTGTTTAGAAAATCTTCTAGAAAATATTCTCTATTCTTCGGTTAAGATCTTCCTTCGTTTAATAAGATCTTCCTTCGGTTGATAAGATCTTTGGTTGATGAGGTCTTCTGTTGTAGAATCTTCCAAGAAAATCTTCACCTTATTTTGAATCCTTGTTCCGTGCATAGTTAATTCCAAGGTCCTTGATTTCATCCTTTGTACTTGCTATCTTCCTTTGTCCTTGAATTATTCTTCAAGGCCCTTGACATTTAGATAAAATTTGCATTGAATTCAAACCAACCAAATATCTAGAGAATATAATCAATACATTGTTAGTATATCCAACTACTACATTTGTGTGAAGTCTTCCATCATCAACACCTGTAAACCATTTTAATCAATGTGGAGTTTTCAATCTCCCCCTTGATGGAAGACAACACAAATGTTTTATCGTACCTGCATTTGTTAGTTAGCAATGCATATGAAAATCTCAAAACTAAAAATGCAGAATGCAGTATATCGAAATGTCGGATCATATATCTCCCCCTTTGTCTTTCAACAAGGGATAAAAACAGTTAAAGCAAGGAGTCTTAAAACACGATTACAGACCAAAAATAGTATTTTCACAAACCACATAGAAAAACCAGTCAGCTTAAAACTCCTCATAGAACTTTCTCTTTCCTTTGGATGAAGTTTTCTTATAACGCCAATCATCCATTTCAGCTGCCAAACGTCTTCTCTTTTCTTCAGCTCTTCTCTGTTTAACTACTTCATACTCAACTTTGGGCAAGAACATTGGCTCTTCATGAGTTGGGTACAGTATCGAATTATTCTGTACACGCCTTTTACAATTCATCAGCATATTCTCAACCTGCTCTTGAGTATGTTGAGCTACATCTTCATGTATGGGCAAAATGCTTCCCATTGTAGTTAGTGTAAGAGCATTCATCAAATACATTTCATTGACTTTGGCATTTATGGTAGCTAGCAACTCGAAATTTGTATCCATTCTCCTCTTGGTGTCAAACTGAAAATCAGACAATTCACGATTGAGACAAGCTATTTCTTTTTCATAACCCTCTAACCTGATTTCTAGAGTAGGAGAAGGTTTGACTTCTTTATTTGGATTTTGAGTAACTCCTTTTCCTTTTAAAGTCCATGTTCCTGCAAGAGTTTACTCAATCTCCAGACGTTCTAAGCAATTCTCATCAATTTTGCTGTTAATAGACTGTCTTTCCTCAAAGGATGTATCAATTATGTAATAATCAAAGACCTTAGGCAGCGAATTTCCATAAGGCAAGGGAATAGATCTCTTAGAGTTGACAGAATGCATCATATGATTGAGAATCAGATTAGGCACATCTATGGCCACATCAGACATAAGCAAATAAATTAATTTCAGAGATTGATCAGTCAGCAGCTCTCTTGAGTTTGCACGAGGAACTACACATCGAACCAGTATGGTAAGCACTATTTTAGCCTCTAAGGTTAGAGATGTATGAGTAAGTTGACGTGAGGTTGAATTTGGAACCAGAAAATTCTCCTTAGCAATACGAACACTCTCTGATCTTGAAGGATAGTTGAATACAACATCTGTAGGAATTCCAAAAATTTCATTTAGAATAGAAGGAGTGAGTGAAATCGGAGTACCTTTGACTGAAGACTCAAGAGTAATACATCCTTTGTCCCTTTTTGTGGTGAGATTAACATAGAATAGTCTCGTGAGTCGTGGAAAGGAAAATCTTCAAGGTTTAGAACCTTCCAGATAATCGAACACTTCAGCTTGTCTATGCAGGGTATCTTGAGGGTATCGAGAAAATCAGTATCCACCAAATCACACATACAGAGCGGTCGATTGTGAAAATCATTAAGCCAAGATCCAGAAGCTTGAAAATTAACGAACCATGATGAGGGAAGACCGGTAGTCTGAGATGTATCCAAATCTTCAGAAGGTTTTTCTTCTTTAGCATTTGAAGAATTCTGAACAGCTTTCTTTTTGGAAGATAGAGGAGCAGATCTCTTGCTTCTGGGTGACATGAGGAAAGTTTGAGAGAGAAATCAAAGGATTTTGAAATAGGGTTTCTTGTGAAAGGATAAAAAGATAGTGAAGGTAGGTCCTTTTTAACAGGGATATAACAAAATCTTTGAGAAAATCAAGCTTTTAAAACCAATAAAATCAAATATTTTTCCAACAAAAGATTTATTAAAAAATATTTTTAAGAATTGAAATATCTAAAATATATTAATTCTTAAAAGATCTGTAAAGTTAATATACCATGTAAGATATGTTTCAAGGCTCCTTAAATTTTATTTCAAGGCCCTTGAAAGCATCAATTGGGCTGCATGCGTAGGAACGATTAAAACTCGTTTACTCCCCCTGCGATAGCGCTTCCTTGTTCAACATACCAAGTTCCAATCTAATAAAATTAAATTGTTCCTCAGGAAGAGGCTTGGTAAAGATATCTGCAAGCTGCAAGTTAGTTGAGATAAAAGAAATCGAAACATTACCTTTCTCAACATGATCACGTATGAAGTGATGCCTTACATCAATATGCTTAGTCCTTGAATGCTGCACAGGATTTTCGGTTATAGAAATAGCACTAGTATTATCACATTTTATAGGAATACCTTTCAAGTCAAAGCCAAGGTCACGAAGTTGTTGAGAAATCTAGAGAATTTGAGCACAACAGGCTCCTGCAGCTATATATTCGGCTTCAGTTATGGATAGGGCAACATAATTTTGCTTCTTGGAGTGCCAACTGATTAGGGATGACCCTAAGAATTGGCAACATCTAGAAGTACTTTTTCTATCGACCTTATAACCTGCAAAGTCTGCATCTGAATAGCCAACAAGATGAAACGAGCTTTGACGTGGGTACCATAACCCTAGATCCTTAGTGCCATTGAGATACCGAAAAATTCTTTTCACGGCAATCAAGTGTGACTCTTTAGGATCAGGTTGAAATCTTGCACACATGCACACGTTAAACATAATGTTAGGACGACTAGCAGTTAGATACAACAATGAACCGATCATACCTCGATACTCCTTTTGTACTACACTTTTGCCATTCTTGTCATGATCTAGCGAAAGTGTTGAACTCATAGGAGTCTTTGCAACCTTAGATTGATCCATTTTGTACTTTTTAAGCAAGTCTTTAGTATACTTGCTTTGATTGAGAAAAATTCCTTTCTTTGCTTGTGTAACTTGAAGTCCAAGAAAGAAATTTAGCTCTCCCATTAAGCTCATCTCAAATTCCCTGCACATAATATCTGAAAATTCCTTGCAAAGGGAATCATTACTAGCACTGAATAATATATCATCAACATAGATTTGTACTACTAGAATGTCGTTGCCTCTAGTTTTGATAAACAATGTTTATCAATCAAACCTCTTTTAAAATTGTTTTCGAGAAGATATTTAGACAATCTTTCATACCAAGCTCGAGGAGCTTGCTTAAGACCGTAAAGAGCTTTGTCTAATTTAAAAACATGATTTGGAAATTCATCATTTTCAAAACCAGGAGGTTGAGCAACGTAGACTTCTTCTTCTAAGAATCCATTTAAAAAAGCACATTTTACATCCATTTGAAAAAGTTTTATGCTCATGAAAGATGAAAATGTAAGTAGCATACGTATGGCTTCTAACCTGACAACTGGAGCAAAAGTCTCCTCATAATCAATACCTTCTTCTTGGTTATAACCTTGTGCTACAAGTCGTGCTTTGTTTCGTATGATTTTACCACTTTCATCCAATTTGTTTCGAAAGACCCATTTCGTGCCAATAACTAATTGATGCTTTGGTCTTGAAATAAGAGTCCATGCCTTGTTGCTCTCAAATTCATTTAATTCATTTTGCATGGCAATAATCCAATCTGGTTCTTGAAGAGCTTGAATGTAGTTCTTTGGCTCGACAAGTGATACAAAGGCAGAAAAGGTACATAGATTGTTCACTTTAGATCTAGTTTGAACTCCAGCTTTTGGATCTAAGATCACATTTTCTTGTGGATGATATGAGGAGTGTTGAACTTTTCTTCTTTTGACAGATGAAGTAGATCTAGAAGGTTGAGCTGTATATCTTTGACTAGATTCAGGTACCGTTTGTGTATTACCTGTTGTTCCAATCTCAAAGCCTTGAAGTTGGGTTTCAAGCCCTTGAAGTGGAGTTCTGTTATCACAATTTCCAGTTTCAAGGTCTTGAAGGTGTGTTTCAAGGTCTTGAGGGTTTTCTTTGGTATCTTGAATCTTTTCGTGCATATTCTTGTCTTGATCTTTAGAATCTTCCTCTTCATCCGAAATGTGATCTTCTCTTTGATTCAGATTTAAATCTGCAAAACTCTCACTCAAAGTACCATTATTGCTTTCATCAAAAATAATATGAATGCTTTTCTCAACAACTTTGGTACGTTTGTTATATACTCGATAAGCTTTGCTATTTGAAGCATATCCAATGAATATAGCTTCATCAATACGTGCATCAAATTTCCCAAGATTGTCCTTGCCATTGTTGTGAACAAAACAGGTACATCCAAAGGGTTTGAAATATGAAATATTTGGCTTTCTTCCTTTAAAGAGTTCATAAGGAGTCTTTTTCAAAATAGGGCGAATTAAACATCTATTTAAAATATAATTTGCAGTGTTTACTGCTTTAGCCCAAAAAATTTTTGGAAAATTGTTTTCTAAAAGCATTGTCCTAGACATATCCTCAAGAGTGCGGTTCTTGCGTTCCACAACTCCATTTTGTTGAGGAGTTCTAGGTACTGAAAAATTATGATAAATACCATATTTTGCACAAAACAAATCAAACTTTAGTTGATCAAATTCTCTACCATGATCACTTCTTATAGAAACGATTGGTAGGTTTTTCAAACTTTGTAACTCCTTACACAATTTTGAAAACTCAAATAAAGCTTCAGATTTTTCTCGTAGAAAAGATATCCATGTAAAGAGAGATAAATCATCCACTATAACAAGGATGTATTGTTTTCCTCTGGGAGATTTGACACGCATAGGTCCACAAAGATTCATGTGTAAAAGTTCAATGGGTCGAGAAGAACTTACAGCTTTCTTGGGCTTGAAGGAACCTCTTGTTTGTTTACCTTGTGTACACGCCTTACATAGATCATTAACCTTAAAATTTATGTCTGGTAACCCACGTACCAAGTCTTTTGTAAGTAGCTTCTGCATGGTGTGCATGCTTACGTGACCAAGTCTTCTATGCCAAAGCCTTGGATCATCAGTAAAGGTCTTTAGACATTTTAGCTTAGTTCCTGCAACTTGGTTAGTACTCAGAGAATAAACATTATTACATCTAGGAGCAGTAAGCAACACTTCTCCCGTCTTTATGTCTTGAACCTCACATTTTTCTGAATCAAACATGACTTTATTACCTTTATCACAAATTTAAGAAATACTTAGCAGATTATATTTTAAGCCATCAACTAAATAAACATCATCAATAAAGTTGGATGAATTATAGAAAATTTTACCAATGCCAATTATGTCACATTTTCCTTTATCACCAAGAGTAATAGTTCTAGATGATTGCTTCTTTAAATCTGAGAATAAAGAGCTTTTTTCACTCATGTGTCTTGAGAAACCACTATCTAATATCCATTTGTGCTCATTTACCTTGGTGATATCCTGCAAAACAGCAAACATCAACCTTTCTGGGTCGACCAAATGGCATATTTTGGTTCATACTCAGGTTCGATCATGTTTGGTGGTCTAGTACCTTTAGGAACCCAGATTTGTTTGACCTGTTTTCTTAGACATAAAGGATAGGTGTTTCTTATGATATAAGGATCATTTCTTCTATAAGGACATGTGGATTTAACATGACCCTTTTTATAACAGTAGAAGCATGTAGGCATATGAATGCTTCATTTGGCCTTGACAAAAGTGGTGGTAGGTTTTCTAGGAAAGCTCCTATGATATCCTATACCATTTTTGTTAAGGGAAGATTCTTGTTCACCCATCATTCTTTCCAGATTAGCTTTTGAACGAGTAAACTTAATGAGTGCTGCCTTCTGGTCTTGACACGTTAAAGTCAGATCAACTTTCTCTTTCTCTAGATCGATATAGTTTCGATGAAGAGGAGAGAGGTTGTCCTTGAGAATCAGGTTTTCTGATTCCAAGGCCTTGATATTGTCATCAAGGTCTTCCTTTTCTGTGTTAAGATTTTCAATCTCCAAAGACATTTCACTCAATTGTCTATCTTGTTCATGAAGCTTTTCTTTTAAAGAATTTATCCTTATTCTATGTTCCTTATCACTTAAGATAATATCTTTAAGGAATTGTTTAAGGTCAATCTCAAGTTGAGACATAATTGTACTTACAACATTGTCGATGTACAGGTTTGAGTCATCTTCATGATCGGCCATGAGACACAAGTTTGCTTGTTCTCTTTCATCTTCTAATCCATTTTTTTATTTTGAATCATTCCATGAAGCAACCATAGCTTTCTTCTTTCGATCATTTTTTTTAAAGTTGGTCCTCTTCTTTTGTGGACAATCCTTCACCAATGATCTGTTTCACCACATTCAAAACAAGTCAGTACTCTCGTTTTATTATTAGAGTTAGAAAACTTACCTCGGGGTTTTGATGCTCGTGGAAATTCTCTGTTTGCAGATTGTTTCTTTAACTTGAGAATTCTTGTGAGACCCTTGGAGATCATGGCGATAGCATCTTCTTCATCATCATCATCATCATTATCTTCTTCATCAGATGGTAACTCATCTCTTCTGGATTTTAATGTCAAATTCTTGGAGTTGGATGGGAGTTCTCCATCTTCTTCACCAAGAACCATTTCATGTGTGATGAGTTTTCCAAGTAGATCATCAAGAGGAAGAGTTGTGAGATTTTGAGCTTCTTCAATAGCAGTCATCTTTGGTCCCCACTTGGCTTTAGGTAGGCTCCTTATAACCTTCCTCACTTTCTCCTCATTTCTGAAGATCTTTCCTAGTGAGTCCAGATTGTTCACGATCTCCGTGAATTTGGTGAACATTTCTCTGACTGTTTCATTTGGATTCATCTTCAATAGCTCGTATTGTCTGAGAAATATGCTAATCTTTGTTTCCTTGACTTGACTTGTTCCTTCGTAAGTGACAACAAGCTTGTCCCATATTTCTTTAACACTCTTGCATGATGAGATGCGGTTGAATTCATTTGCATCTAATCCACAGTAGAGTTGATTCATTGCTTTGTAATTCTTTGACACACTGTCCAGGTCAGCCTGTGTGAAGTCTGATTCCTTCTTTGGAACTTGGACGCCTTCAACCATTGTCATTGGAACTTTGGGTCCATTTTGAGTAATGCTCCAAAGCTCCATATCCTGATCAATAATGAACATACGCATGAGTGCTCTCCAATGAGCAAAGTTGTTGCCACATAAGAGTGGTGGTCGGGATGAGGATCTTCCTTGAGCAAATCCACCATCACCTACAAGATTCATGATTAGTCTCACTGATGGTTTAATCAATAAACGTGAGTCTAGCTCTGATACCAATTGAAGAACCGGTAAGTGAAATAAATAAGTTAAATGATACTCTAGAAGGGGGTTGAATAGAGTATGGGAACTTTTCGCAAACCAAATCTCAAGGACTTGAAACTCCTTTCAAGGACCTTGATGTCAATCTGTGCTTCTCGTGAAACTTTGATTTCAAGGCTTTGAAACTTCTTTCAAGGGCCTTGACTTCTTGCTCCTGCAAAACAAAGTTAGTCACAAGGATATGTTTACGAAGTTCGGCTCTAAATAGCCTACTCTCCTTCCCAGGGTATATCCGTATGTATGGTGCGGAATTGTAAGCTTGTGTGTTTGTCTTCTTCGACCATCATCTCCATTTATACTCTCTTATGGAAAGGTCTTCTAGTCGTTGTAGAGATTACCGTTTGAAGATGAATCTTCTTTTCCATGAAGATCGTTTTCTTGTTTCGAGATAAGGTAGACGTTGCAAGTCTTCAGCTCTTGAGAACACGTCGAGTCCTTAACTCCTTGATTTTCTCGTCTTCTGCTGAATCGAGAGAGAAGATATTTTTTCCGTTTGTTGTTTAGAAAATCTTCTCGAAAAGATTCTCTATTCTTCGGTTGAGATCTTCCTTCGTTTAATAAGATCTTCCTTCGGTTGATAAGATCTTTGGTTGATGAGATTTTTCTGTTGCAGAATCTTCCAAGAAAATCTTCACCTTATTTTGAATCCTTGTTCCGTGCATAGTTAATTCCAAGGTCCTTGATTTCATCCTTTGTACTTGATATCTTCCTTTGTCCTTGAATTATTCTTCAAGGCCCTTGACATTTAGATAAAACCTGCACTAAATTCAAACCAACCAAATATCTAGAGAATATAATCAATACATTGTTAGTATATCCAACTACTACATTTGTGTGAAGTCTTCCATCATCAACACCTATAAACCATTTTAATCAAGGTGGAGTTTTTACTTACCAAAGCTAATCCTAGTAGTATACCCTTAGGAGGGCACCTTGACTTGACTAAAACTTACAATCTGTCATATGTTGAAAAATCTCGTATGAAATCTATTTCGTATGATATTGCAGTAGCATGTATGTCATGATTTGTACTCGTTCAGATCTAGCTTTTGTTGTTAGTGTTCTCAACAGATTTATGTCTAATCCTTCTAAGAAATACTAGACAACAATGAAATTCCTACATAAATATAGTACAGGGTTTTCTGAATTAGCTCTAGAATATGGTCCTCATGATTCTGAAAATAGTATGTTTGGTTATGTTGATTCCGATTACGCTAGAACAAAGACAATAGGAAATCTACTGCTTTTGTTTACATGTGGTGTGGAAACTGTATATCTTGAAAATCGCAACAGTAGTCCATTGTTGCTCTTTCCTCAACTGAAGTTGTATACGTTGTTATCACGGAGGCTTGTAAAGAAGCCTTTTGGATGTAGGGTATTATAGCTGAAGTTGAAAATAGGAAGTATGTTGCTACTCTTCACATGGACAACCAAAGTGCTCTATATTTGTGTAAGGATCCAGTATACCATGAGAAAAACAAACATATCGATGTGAGGTTCCACTATATTCGAAAATAGGTGGAAGAAAAGATCTAAATTTTTAAGAAGATAAAAGGTGAAGTTAATCCTGCAGGTTTTGGTACAAAAATTGTTACTACTTACAAGTTTATTTTCTGTAGAAGTTTTCTTCATTTGCAGGTACCTCCTTAGGAGAACTATTTGGATATGATGACGGATATTCCAATCCACAATCTCTTAAAGTTTACATTGCTTAGAATTAGGAGGGAAACTTGTTGAGATATAATTCTAGCTATGATGATTTTTGTATCGCCTATGTTTGATCCATGTTGGCCAAAAATAAACTGGTGGCATGCTACTCATTTATGAGTTAGAAGTCAGTTTTATAAAGGCCTAGAACAAATATGTTATTGAGCCAGCTGGTTACAATCTAATTGAATAAATGGGTTGCAGTGGGTTGAAATCTAAATGAAACGCAAAGTTTCATATCATACAAAGTAAACCTTGCTATAAAACACACATTTACTCATTTGCGCAGACAATACACACGAAAATCAGAAGCTGCTTATGAGTTGAGCCTCCAAAACGTTAATCTCTCTCTCAAGAAATCATTGTTTGTCAGCTAAGGCGTGTTTTCTCCGATTGGTTCTTCCTGTGAACACACAAGAAGAAGAAAAAGATTAATAACATCTACCTTCTCTTATGCCTTTGAATTGTTCTTGAGTTGTTTACGAGTTTGTTTTCTAAGTTATAAATCTGAGCTTATATTGTATCAATCTCGTTGTCTTCTTGTTATAATCTTGGAACGATATTATAGTGGATTGAATCTTGAAGATCCCGTGGATGTAGGTTTTAAAACCGAACCACGTGAAATCGTGTTCTTCGTCTTCTGTTTTTGGTTTCTTTTGTTCTCAACATCTAAAATCGAGTAGATCTAATAGGTTTAACAACGACAACGAGAGATTGGACAATAGAGTGGGTGAAGTCAGCCGATTGAGCCGAAACATTATTACAGATTGTACAAAATAATTACAGAAATCACGAAAGGGAAGAAAAACACGAAAGTAGGCCGTTTGATAAGGGACATGTTGATTTCTACTCTTTTGGCAAACTTTATCCTTTCCTCGGGGAAGAAATTCATCGCTACAATCCTACGGAATCATTTCCATCTTTCGTACTATATTTGTAATATTTACACAACTAATTTTTCCAAGGAAACCAAAGATTGAAGCATATTAGTGTATTACTCATTTCGGATTGAGCGCAAACTTTGGGTCACCGTTTTGGACCAAACTAATGGGCCTCTTATTTGGGCCGGACCAGCCCATTTCCCCTTATATGTTTGGCCCAACAACTATTGTGTATTTTAAGAATCGTGTAAACATGGAGTTGATTGCTGGAAATGGTAACCGATACGAATGAATACGAGAAAGTACAGGTGGCACACACATAGACATGGATGATGGATGAAAGGCATTGAAAGCAACAATGATATAATAAGCCATGGATCGGATCTGAATTATTTAATGCGCCTAATTGAGAGTTCAAGCAGATACAGTAAGAACTCCGTCGTCCTCTTCCTCTTTCTCTTTGACTTCATTCTTGGGGTTATCCTCCAGGTACTTTTTCTTCTCCTCTTCGGTCATGAAGGCTTTGATGGGAAAGTACCTTCCTACCCCTAGTGAAGTCTTGAAGTAGATCTTCCTGCTAGACGGGTCATCGATGGTCATTTCGGTCAAAGTCACCCAAAAGAAAGCCTGCTTCGTTTTAACGCCAGTCATCTTCGTCATCTTGTACTTGTCCACGTAACACGTCACCTCCGTCGCGTAGCTTACAAGCGACTTGGTTCCTTCGAAGTAGTGCTCCGATGGCTCCTTCTGCTTCATCCACACGAATCCGGTTGATTGCACCCTCCCGCACTCCACAAGCCCCTTCGAATTTGAACCGAGCAACCAGGTTAATCAAAAAGATAGATCGCCGGAAAAAACATATATATATATATGTATATTTTGATAAAATGAATACCTTCAAGGGGAGAACGCCTCTAGGGAAGCCGATCTCGTCGAGGAGTTCCATGGAACGACGGAAGCACTCTTCGGGATCGGTGACGATCTCCGCTCCGGCACGCACGTCTACGATCTCTGCCATTTTTCTCCGGATGAGTTTGGAATTTGGAGAGAGGAATGGGAGTGGGGAGTTTGGGGAAGATGGTGTTATTTATGGGATTGGATTGGATTGGAGGAGTAACTGCAGGGCCAATTGGTAGTTGGCTGTCACTGGGAGGTTGAGCTAATCAATTATTCCACAAATTTCACAATGTTACCCCGTTAATTACACTATTTTCATAAAATTAACCCATTCTTTCTTTCAAAATGTCCTTCACAAACCATCTTTTCTATAAATTTATCTATCAACTACTTCATTCTATATAATTTTTAAAACTGAAATATAAGAATGGCCAATTTTGTGTAACTTAAATATTTATATGGATGATTTTTTGAAAATAATCTTACTTTGGTGGTGGATTTGTGTAATTTATCCCAATTCTTTGTTGGGCCAGTCTGGCTTCATGGTTGGTTACTTGTTTACCTACTGACTTCTGACTGACATGATGTTCAAATGAACAACGACTTTTGTGATTGCGGATATTATTCTTGCTAATACCTCCCTTTAATGTTAATTTTAATTTTCAATTGAATTAACTTCAATATGGAAATTTGTTAAAATCTTGTTTAATTTCATCTTCAACTCGATAACAATCGAGTCAGTCGGGCTCCCATAAAGTTGTTATTTAACTTCATGGTGGAGTTGGACAAATTTTAACCATTGATTCAATCTAATGGCCAAGATTTATTGATCTATTAAACACTTATGGAAATAATATATTTTGAAGATAATGATAATATATCTACTTCCAATTATTGTGCGGGTTTAATTTTATAAAAATATTATTTTGCATTATCACCTACTTAGTCATGAATAATATCGATTTTGCGAAAAGTATAATTTTATAATATCTATTAATTCACATGTCATGAGATTATATGATTTTAACTAGGTCTATTAGTAAATAATTTTACAAATTTGATATAAATAAAATAATATCAAATCACGTTTTAGTGTTGAGATACCATTGGATAAAACAAATTTAATTACCAGTTAATTTTAAAATATTTTTAAATCTCATTCATATATTAATACTAAAAATATAACGTTGATGTAGAAATTTTACAACTCCCGCATAAATTTTTGTTTACTTCAAACTTATCATATAAATGATTATTATATTTTATCATTTATGTAATTTTATCATATCTTTTAAATAAATAATTTAAAAAGATTTATGTAATTTAAAGGATCGGTCGTAGTCATTTGTACCAATAATTTACACTTTTAAAATAGATGGGTTAAAAATAAACTACTTTTTTAAAAATTAATAGTTGGTTTAAAAGTAAATATATTTGAACTTAAAATTAATACAAATTTAATTAAAATTAACTGGTAATTAAATTTGTTTTATCCAATGGTATCTCAACACTAAAACGTGATTTGATATTATTTTATTTATATCAAATTTGTAAAATTATTTACTAATAGACCTAGTTAAAATCATATAATCTCATGACATGTGAATTAATAGATATTATAAAATTATACTTTTCGCAAAATCGATATTATTCATGACTAAGTAGGTGATAATGCAAAATAATATTTTTATAAAATTAAACCCGCACAATAATTGGAAGTAGATATATTATCATTATCTTCAAAATATATTATTTCCATAAGTGTTTAATAGATCAATAAATCTTGGCCATTAGATTGAATCAATGGTTAAAATTTGTCCAACTCCACCATGAAGTTAAATAACAACTTCATGGGAGCCCGACTGCAATCGAGTTGAGTTTTATTTCTAATCGAATTTATGAAATTCCTTCTTCTTTTTCACGTTATTTGATAAGTGAATCAGTTACAGAAACAAACACACATCCCCAAAGAGCTAAAGAGAATAAATTCTTCAACGTGAACCCTAAATTTCACACCAATCTTAATTTTACGTTAGAAGTGACCCCAATCTTGGCTGAATCTAACTTAAGAGCAAGTTTATCGGTTTGATTTTAACCTGTCGTTTCATAAATAAAGTGATGTGCGACATCTATTGTTAAAATATACAATGTTCATCCGTTTAATTTAACCGGTTTTTATTTGGCATATGATAATTTTAGAGCAAGTTTATTTGTTCGGTTTTAACCGGTCGCCACATTGATAAATTGATGTGGCGGCATCCATTATTGAAAAAATTATGTACACCGAGATTTTTATTTGACATTTGATAACCTAGAAATTTCAAAGGCTACAATCTTAACCTTTATTGTGTCATTTCTTAACCTCTTATCAATAATATTATATTCATATATGGTCTCATTTCATTATATTTATTTTAAAGTAGTTTTTTTCTAAAAAACTTTTAATAAATATCTATACTTAATAATTTAAAATAGTACTTTTACCATATATTTTTTAAATTTTTTTTTAATGATTTTACTTTAGTAAACAATTTTAAAAAATATTTGTACGAACACCTCATTTTAAGTTCTAATTTTTATAGTATAATTATTTTATGTTGCTCATAAAAAAAATAAAAGGTGTTTGTTTTTGGAAAAATCCTTCAAATTATACCACTAAAAATAATAGATAATAAAATCACATTGAATTTAACGGGTTAAGAAACAAAACGGGTGGAAAAATATGTTCAGTAACAATGAGTAGTAATTGACCCAAAAACTACTGACTTTTAACATTTTGACTCAATGGTTGCTCTTAAAATTTTCAAAGGCTAAAATTTGACTTTTATTGTGACATTTCTTAACGGCTTCAATATTATATTCATATATGTGGCCCCATTATACTATATTTAAAAAAAATATTAAATAGCTTTAAAAAATATTACTACTAATCAATTTAAAAAGAATAGTTTTATCACTATTTTAAAAATATCTTATTATGACTTTACTTTAATAAATAATTTTAAAATATTATTTGTATAAATACATCATTTTAAGTTTTAATTTTTTATAGTATAATTAATTTTTGTGTTGTTTTATAAAAAAAATAAAAGGGTATTTTTCCTTCGAAAACTTCTTAAAATTATACAACAACAAAAAACACCACATTAAATTTAATCGTTTAGAAAATAAAATGGGTGAAAACACATTTACAAAGACAATGAATAGTATGAACTAATCTATATCTTATATATATTAAAGCAGAAGCCTCTATTGCCACGTGTCAACGCCAGGTTTCTCTAAGCCTAAAAAATTATTTTAAATAGTAATTTTTAAATGTTAATATAAATTAAAAATTTATTTCTAAATTTTTTTAAAAATATTTAAATAAATAGTTTTATAAAAATTGTTTTCAAACTTTTTACTGTTTTTTTACCAACAAGCATATCTTAACAAATCAATTTAAAAATATAATTAATTAGAAGAGATAAATAAATAAAAGATAATTAAAAATTATAATAATGCATTCACCGGATTTTTATTTTGAAAAAATATACATATAAATTTCTAAGAATTAAATATTTATTAAAACTCAACCCGCACAAAGTGCGGGTAATACACTAGTATATTACTAAAGCAGCACCCATTTTGTCCACGTGTCAGCCTCTAAAGTCGTCCACATCAGCTTTTTTTTCAATTTATTTACAAATTTGCCACAACCTATTTACAGATCTGCCATTAATTATTTTATAAAAAAATTTTTTATTAGAATTTGTTAACAGTTATCATGCCACGCCAATTTTATTAAATTAAATAATTTAAAAAAAATATTAAATTTACTTATCTACCAATCAAAATTAACAAACTAATCTATTCTAACTCAATTTGTTGAGAAAATCTAACGCAAATCTTCTAACAATATTTGACACATTTGTTAAATTTAAAACTAAATCAAATTTTGCTCCTCTATCTAAATATAAGTAAAAGTGATAATATATTAAGGTATAAATATAATACTCGAATAATAATTTTTGTAATAGAATTTTAATTATGTTCTTTTATTTATTTTAAAAAAATTAATTCTCACATGTTAGTCATATTAATTAATAAAAATAATTTTTATTATAGATTGATATCAAATATATGATGCATGAAAGTGAAAATATAATATTTTTTATTTAGACAACCCCGCACAAGGTGCGGGCACTAAACTAGTTACTTTCAAATTTTGGTTGGGTTGGGGGTAGGTAATATAAAGTTTATATTTTTTAAAATCCCACTAACGAGATTTAGATGTCGAGATTGTTACAGGTTAACAATCGGTTTCGGGTCGGGTCACAGTATTTTTCGAGTTCAAATGGGTCGGGTTCAAAACATGCTTGGTTAATAATCCGTTTTCTCGATTTAGGTCGGGTATCTATTGTTCGGGTTGAAATGGGTTAACGCGTAGCCTTGGTTCTTGGATTATGAGGGATCAATTTAGTTCGTATCTCGGGTCATAATGGGTCGGTTTAGTTCGGTTCTCGGTTGCTGTGTCAAGTTGGACCGACAGGATGGGTTCATGTTTGTCACAAAAAGTTCGGGCTCAAACGGGTTGGGTCAAAACAAGCTCTCATTTTAGTGGTTTGTTTCGTGCTAGTTTAGATCGTGGTATTAATTGTTCGGATTAATATGAGTTATCAAATAGCCTCAGTTCTTGGATCGTAATTTAGTTCGGTTCTTAAGTCATTCGGGTTAAGTTACTTCGGTTTTCAATGCCTTTGAGTGGAGGTGCAAATTGGGGTGGGTCAATCGGGTTTGAGTTAGGTCAAGTTATGTTCAGGTTGGGTCAAAATCGGGTTGGGTTGCCTAACATCTTGATTTAGGTCGATTTTGGGTTGGGCAATTTGTCGGGTTGAATTCGAGTTACTAGGTTAGGACGAGTTCGAGTAAGTCATAGATATACATTTTTCATTAAAATTTATAATAAACTACATATAAACACCTCTTATATTTTTATTTTCATTTAACCACTCAATATTTATGATCAGTTAACAATTAACCACCTCATAATATTTCATCCAAACTAATAAACCATCTAGTTTTCCGTCAAAATTTAACGGGTCCACCGAAAAGTAATTAATTATTTTGGGATACGAATTATAAACATGCTATAGTTAAATGAAAATAAAAATATAAGAGGTGGTATAGTGAATAAATGAGTAAATAAAAGGGGGTTTTGTGTAATTTACTCAAAACTTTATTCAGAGATATTAATTGATAAAATATTTTTTGGTTATCAACTTTATTGTAGGCCTAATGGATTGAACTATATTAACATTTGATTCAATATATACTCTTGGGCCCTTAGCTCTCTTGGATGGCCCATGATACTATTAATTAAAATTTTCTATTGAATTAAAATATTAATGTATTAAAACTAAAATATAATTTAAGAATTAAATTTCATCCCAAATGTAATAAGTATTTAAAAATATAATAATAGATCGAATACATGTGTAATAAATAATAATACACTAATAAGTGTATTATTAAGCACTGCGCACTATACTTTATTTATTTGAAAAATAGAGAAAATAAAAGTTTAAAAAAATCACATGAAATAAAATAAAAATGTAAGTGGAATTTACAATTTAATATTAATAAACGAGATCCTATAAATTACATTTGAATCTTTGAACGACACTAACAAATCTTTATTTTTGGTTAATAATTTGATTATCAATCAATAACCCGCCATATCGTTAATTTATTTATATTAATCAACTATTACTTTTTTAAACTAGTGGGAAACACAACATAAACTATTTGACACTTTATTCGAATGTAACTACTTATCACTTTTTTTCCGAATCAGATAATAACTCGTAGATATTTGGTTGATCCGTTTCATCCAAACTCTAAAACACGGTATGTGAAAACCACTTCGGTCGAATCTGATAATTATCCGCGAATATTAGGATGATTTGTTTGATTGGAATGATTTTAGCGTGGTCCGTTTGATTGAAAATGACTTTAACTGATCTGGATATCCCGACTGATTCGTTTGGTCCAAATATCTAATGTGAGTATGGGATTGATTCATATATATTTTTTCTATTTTGTTTGTTATAAAATGTAAAATAAAATATATCATAGTCAGTTAGTCACATAACTTGATACAAATTAAAGTGAAAAACGTATAGTTGATACAATTTTTTTTTAAAAAAACTTATTTTTAAGATTTTAACACATATCTTATCTCTAATGTGGTAAAAAGTTAATACTTAAACAACGTCATCATATATACACGTATACATTTATACTATATATTATGTAATATGTATTTTTTAGTACTTGTATAGAAAATCGAAAATTAAAGTTCGAAAAATATTTTTCATTAGTATCAAAAAGTTATAAGTAAAAGTTATTTTAATAATTTAAAATCATTGTTAACTTACAGGTATCGTGTCGAAGTTAAAAAATATCACTATAAACTTATAAACTTATACAGATAATGTAATATGTATCATATGTATATGTATATATACACAATACGGCAATAAAAAAACATATATTGAAAAAGTCTATCCCTAAAAGTTATAGTATAAATATATATTTATGTAAAAACGAATTTAGTTTGATTGGATAGCTATCCTATAATATTTAGGTGATTTATTTGAACGGAATGATTTAACTTGATCCGTTTGATTGAAAATGACTTTAACTGAAATTGGATATTCGACTGATCTGTTTGAACCAAATAGATATATATAATGTGACATATCCATTCGGGTCAGTCGGGTCGAGTTACTTTGCGTTATCGGGTCATTCGGGTCGGGTTACTTTGGGTGATCAAGTTATTCGGGTCGGGTTACTTAGGGGTATCGAGTCATTTGGATCAGGTTAGTTTGAGCTATCGGGGAGTATCAAGTCGGATTATTCAGGCTATCGGGTGAGGTTACACCAATTCATTTATTACTTTAGGTTAAATCAGATTCAAGCAGTCGGTTCTAGATATTCTCTTTTATAAAAATTTTCGAGACCATGTCGAATTCGGGTTCGTCGGGTCGGGTGAACTTTTTACCGCTCTAGTAACAGTAGGTGGTTAAATAAAAACTTAAATATAAGAGGTGGGTATATAAAAATAGATAAAATGGGGGGTAATTTACTTAGATTATTTTGTTACATTTTTAATAGTAACCTATGATATTAGAAGTGACGGTGCATCAGAATTTGTTGGGTAAATAATTAGAGTGACGGAAAGTCGTAAGTAGGATCGTCCACGTGCCTTGATAACGATGAAATATCATATTCTATACGCTACGTGCTGTTATAATCTTGTGCTGCATTGTTTGACTTGGATGCAGAGTAGGTGTAAACTTGTGCTACTTACTTTCATCCACACTCTGTATGCGGGTCACTCATTTGGTGATGCCATTAAATCTAAAACTTAGATTCAAACTAGTTTATATCATAATAATTAAAACTTATTCTTACATCATAAGATATCTAGTTTCATATATTTATACAACTTTGGATGAAAATCATCTTTAAAATAAAACGACATATAACATTGTAAATATAATGTATTTTTAATTACTAAATCTATAATCTAAGTAATTAAATGTAGCTTTGAATGCCCATTTTTTTTCCTAGCTCAAACCAAAAATGGAACAACTAAAATAGGTAATCCATTGTCAATAACGACAAGTACACGTAGAATAGGCAATTACAATAGGGTGCGGTTTTTCTAGAGAACAAACATTATTGTGTATCATAAGAACAATCTTAGACCGTCGAATGATGATTATTAACGATCGAGATTTAGGGTAGATATCATAATTAGTAATAACTACGAATAATCCATTCAACCAACAATAACTACGAATAATCCATTAAACGATATGACACCTTCGTAACAAAACTAATAATAACTACGAATAATATATTAAACAATAAGTCATGTTTTCATGATTACACGATAAATCCTGTTCTATATATATATATATTAAACAATAATAACTAGGAATAATAGATTAAACAATAAGTCGTGTTCTCATAATTTACGGTATGGCCGTGCGGCTGAACGTAGAGCCGACACATGGCCAAATTTTTTTTACGTTCATTACCAAATATAATGAAACATTAATTTTCACAATCAAAGCCTAACCAGTGTTAGCAACTACTATTATCGGCGGCAAAAAGCACGATTTCAAGCAGTGCATGATACGTTAATGGGCAATTCTCATATACCTTTTTATGTATTGAGGGCTGTTGAACTGTAGAGCTTTGATCAGGTTGATTTGAACTGAATTGGAGGAATAAAGGGTGTCAAACTAGTTGTCGATTATATTGAGCATGATGAATATCAACAATTCGATATAATGTCCAATAAAACTATTGAAAGTGGAGTCAAATTTAGTAGTAGTAAATTATTTTTTAGCCTATTAGCTCTGAATTATTGTTATAAGTTGGCACAAACTAGTCTTCCAACGATAGAATTATAGAGCTTTCATCTAATTGATTTGAACAAAATCATTTGAACTGAATTGGGGGAACATGCTCTAAATTATTATAAGTTGTCTATTATTTATGTTAATTTCATTGCATATACACTAGTGAATTATTTGTTTATCCTATTAGCGTAAATGGAAGAGCAATGTGCTTACGCATAAATCTACAAGTTCGAATCCTATATAGGCTAATGTTTGTGATGTTATTTGTCTTTAGTTACATTTTGCAAATAATTTTTGTGAGAAATACCACCATGATATTTGTTCTCTGAGAATTAATTTTTTTTGGGCGAGTGTAACACCCGGTGCTTTGGAGGATCTTTAGGATAGACCTTGAGAGGGTTACTCGTGGGGGCGGCACAGGGTGCCGCAGGTGCGGTGACCCGTGGGGGCGGCCACTGTTTCCCGCGGGGCGGGTAAGCAGTGGGCCACGTTGTTTTGTTCCATAACCGATGACGGTTACAAAACCCTACCTTTATATCCCGTAACCCTACCTCCCTTATTCCTTTTCTGAGTCTGCCGTCAGTTACAAGAGCTTCATCCTTAGGAGATTTACGTAAGCAAAGTTCCTTCTTCTTCTTCCTTCTCCTCCCTTTCCTTCATCTCCGTCTCTTCTTCTGGTTTATGTCACAACAGTGTCATACTGTTCTCATTCACCGGACTGTAGCGAGTTAACCTTGTGGAGGCCGTCCGTGTGGATTCTGGAAGAAACCATCGTTCCTTCGATTCCGTTGTTAAGGAAGGGTAAATTGTTCTTCCTTTGCGTCTCTTTGGTCACCAAGAGGCTACACGATGCTTTGATTGAGTAGGCATAGGGTTGCAAGAAAGATTGGAAGAGAAAGGAGACCGAGCACGAAGAAGGAGAAGTCGAAGATCGATGTCGCTAGTGCCGCGACCGTTCCTGCACTTCCCCATAACTGCGCCTCACCGCCCCCACGCTTTGCTCCTGCCGCGAGTGTGGCCTTTGTGTCCTCGCCGCCCCGGCGCCTCTTCACCACCGCGGCTGCGGTTTTCCTCCAGCGAGACACTTAAGTCGTTCTTTTGACTTGGACTTTTGGTATGTCTTCCCTTGTACGCTTTTGAGCATGATGTAGTATTATGATAGGTGGCTTAGTAGATCTTGAGAAAATCCCATGTAGTGGGTTAGTTTTAGGTTAGTTTCCGAGTTGCGTTAAGGATTCTTATATATATGGAGTTGTTAGTATACAACTTCATATGGATGTGTTGTAGTTGTAACACATTTCCTTGACTTATATCAGGATTTTAGGAGTGAGTTTAGATCGAGTTGTCCAGATAGCCGAGATTAGTCGATTTCTGGTAAGTCCGTAGGACTTACTTAGCTTTCTATGAGATTTTGGTTGATGCTTGAGTGGTGTATGTTGTTGTGTTGTGACCTTTTGTATCATACATATACCGGCCTATATATTGGCCCACGGGTAACGGGAGGTGATCACTTGTCTAGTTATCCCGAGAGAGTTTGGGAGGTGCTTCGTGACTAGCCAGATTTAGATATACGGGGAGGGTACCGATCCACTCCATGTGGTATAAGAATCGTTGTGCCGAACCACTCCGGCTGGATAAAAGTCCGAGGGCGAGACTTCTCGTGTCACACTTATATTTGAATAAGGTGAATGACTTTAATGAAGATAATAATAACGGAGATCTGTGATAGCATGATCTGTGTTTACCTTTATTCTTATATGTGTTTGTGCTTCGGCATTTTCCTTTATATTATAGTTAGCTAACGGTTTATCCGTGTTGTTAGATGCAGTGCAAGATAGGGAAGCTGCCAAGTGATTCGGAAGAGGTGGTCAGTCGGAGTTCCCGTACATGATAGGACGTGTGTGAGTTTTACTTGTTATGTTTAGTAGACTCTGATAGTTTATCTACAGATTTCAATAATGTCTTTTGTGCCTCGGTTGTGGGTCGGTTATCTTGTTTTGGGCATTGCGTACTTGTTTATTCGGATTTCTATGTTTTATCGTTTGTGCCTTGTTGTAAGATCCATTAATATTACTGTCGAGCTAGGATCGGGACCCATTGTGATGTCCTAGCCTGTAGCACCCCGAGTCTGAGATTTTGGGTGTTACAACATGGTATTAGAGCTCTGGGTTTGCAACAATGGCACTGGATTTCTTCTAAAGGTCGAATGACTTAAATGTAGAACCCGAAAGGGGTATGAGTTTAAAAAAGGATTTTGTTTTCAAAGTCATACGCATAGTTGTTAGCATGAAATATTGTGATATTTTAGGCACGTTTTCTAAACGTATTTGATTCATATTGATAGTCTTTGATTGAACTTTGTGCATATGTGAGCTAGTATTACCTATATTGTCGATATGGATGTCTACACTAGTTCTATGTTGATTATAGGTGATTTGGAGCTATTTCCGAACAGAATCGAGCAAAAGAAGAGTTGATTGAACATGTCCATAGATTGAGGGCATTGTTAGGAGCAAATTGGAGTTCAACTTGAGGAATGCACGAGGCTAGGGAAGAATAACGTTCTTGCCCTAAACCACGCTCTAAAATACGGCCGTATTACAAACCACGTTTGGTTCCACGGCCGTGGAACATTGCAAAGAGAGGCGTGATGCATTCCAGTAACTATTACGGCCGTGGAACACATGGTCCAAACCGTGACATAATCCACGCTCTAAATTACGGTCGTGGAATCTTCCACGACCGTGATCTTGGCGAATCTTTTCGCCACATTTTGAAGCCACGATCTTTTGAAGATTGGGCTGGGCCGATATTTTATCTTGCCCTATAAAAAGACGGACGAAGCAAGATTCCGTCACCACCGCTTACGACGGAAAAGGCTCGCTTATGATCGCTTAGGCCGGCTTATAACAAAAGATTCCCGCTTAGGCATTTATCGACGCATCATCCTTGTTTGGAAGCGTCTACGTCTCATTGGAGATTGAAGTTCGTATCGGGGATTTTGCCCTAATCTCGCACTTTTGGTGGAGATTGCTGTTGAGATCTCCGGATTGGCGGAAGATCGAAGCTTTTGGAAGATTATTGCAAGAAGACCTCTCTTCTTGTTTAGGTTCGATTTGGAAAACGGATTGACATCCCGTTTTCCTTTCTTTCCTAAGATTGTGATTGTTTGTTTTATTCTGAATCCATTGACAATACTTATTCTTAGTTGTGATCTTGAGATTGGTTTGGAGATTATTAAAAGTTCTAGAAAGTTTTCATCTTTCTATCTTTTAATTCTTGAATTGATATCAATATGACGGTTATTGGCTAAAAACCCTTAACAATTCTAAGGTGAAGGGTTGATAGTTGTGGCTTAGATGATGATAGATCGATCGTAAACAGATTAGATCCTGAGAGTTTGAGAGAATCATCGACGAACCTTAAATTACGGGTTGTTCTTGAGTTCCACGGTCGTGGAGTCTCAAGATCTAACCGTAATTTTCCTTAAGTTTACGAACTTGCTTTTACTTTAATCCAAAGTTAAAGATTTGCTTTAATTTAGTTTAGACTTGTCTTTTCTAGGTGGTAGTGAAGCCTCAACAACCTCTACCTCGATTGTGAGTGTTATAACCATAATCGGATAAGTTAGTATTGATCCTTGGATTACAAGTTTGGGTATTTGACATTAATTCTTACCTTTAGAACCTTTTTATATTGAGCCTCAACAACCTGTATAGGGAGTTTCTTATAGGTGAGTCATATAAGGTTTTTGGAACTTCACCGTACGATTACCTTACATTAGCATACCTTTGCATATCTCAACTCTATCTTTATATCATTAATATATCTTGAATCGATTGCCACAGCTGGATACTTGGATCTTTAGGATTGTTGTTTTCCCAATAATTTGCAAAGCTTTCATATTTACTCGTTTGATAATCTGTTATTGAATTTGTTCCCACCCAAATCCCTGTGTTCGATACTCTGGAATTCTTGCTAATCTACGTCGATCCGTACACTGCGGGTTCGCTTGCTTGATTCTAGTTTTATAAATTTAAAACTTATTTGCACACACCTCTAGGGGCGAACAAGTTTTTGGCGCCGTTGCCGGGGATCGAACCCGGGTCACCCGCGTGACAAAAGATCAAGACGGATGAGCTATTCTTGCTCTATTGTATGCTTTATGGACGCCGTGCAGATTGTGCTACTCTCTTGGCTGCTACGATGAGCAAGCTCAAGAACAAGAAGAAGGGGAACATTGGATATGGTGGGATAGTTACCCACATTGCTAGGAGTTTTGGTGTCGACTTTTCTGCTTGCACCCGCATACCGGCCGTACCCTTAGGGCTACATGCTTTCATGGTTAGGGGTCTTATCTTCCCTACACATAGAGGTCCGCCTTATGCGGGCATGCCTTGGGAGAGTAGGATGGGCAGGGGTATAGAGTGGCTGCCAAAGTATTCCATTATGGCGGGACGCCATAATTGGAAGGAGACGTTCACTGCCATGCATGCGAACAGGATAACAGCTCCCCCCTATGTCCCACCGCCGGTTGTTGAGGAGGAGATGGGAGACCAGTTTGAGAGTGGAGGAGTAGCTGAGGAGGAGTTTGGCACGTTTCCGGATCAGCCGGAGGCGGCCCCAGATGTACCTAGACGTTCACCACGTCCAGCTAGAGCTTCAGGCTCGTCATCCCGCCGCGCTAGCGTGAGTGAGAGGCCCACGTGGATGACCACACCTCCCACATGGTATGGCATTCCCCCTCCTTGGTCCACCGAGCAGCCAGCAGCACCACCACCAGCACCAGCACCATCCGACGCCCCAGCATGGTACAGTCAGGCCCCGGAATGGTACGAGCAGATGCCGGATTGGGCTACCGGACTTTCAGAGAGAGTTGGAGCGTTAGAGATCCGGGCGGATGCTAGAGACGGACGTTTAGACGACCTTGACCACATGATGAGGGACGTCTACCGCCAGCAGTTTGGGCGGTTCTATGATCCGAGTTTCTCTCCATTCCCGCCTCCACCACCACCGCAGTGATGTGATGCACGACCACTCGTTTTAGACATTCCCGCCACCACTTTGTGAGTTTCTTTTTCTTTTCTTCTTTTCTTTCTTTCTTTTTGAACATTAGGGACAATGTTCGTCCTAAGTATGGGGTGGGATGTACTAAAAGTTTGTAATAACACTACTCACTATGTTCGCTTTCATTTGAGACTATCGTTGCATGTTCATTATGTGTTGCATGTTTCCTTATCGCATTGCATGAAAAAGAACTTGAAAAACCATAAAAATTGAAAAATTTCGAAAAATTTTATGCTTCTAATGAATTGAGATGATTTCTATGATAATCACTACTTGTGAATTGAGTTGATGACAATTGCATGCTTACAAGAATTGTGAATTGAAAAGAATTTGAATGAATGAATTATACCTCTTTTGCAAGTTTCATAATGTGATGAATGTTACCTAAATCATGCTAGGAAATTAAAGTTGAAATCACGTTATAAGTCCCTATACTTCTTGTTGAAATGATTAAGGCAATTCGATACTTTCTTTCTTCTTTCTTTGATCATCTAGCTCCTCATTGAAATATTAGCCTCCTTTACCTATCCGGAAATTTGGAGGAGTTGATATTTGGCATGTTTGATGTGGGAGGGCCATGAAAGCAATACTTTGCATTCAAAGGAATAGAAAGAAAATATAGGTTTGGGGAAGTCAATCATGATGATGAGTAACTCGGCACCATTCACATAGCCGGGTGTTTGTGTCTTGCCAAAGTCGGATTGAGCGATATTCCTAGCGGATTATGGTATGTGCGCTAAGGGTTTGAGGCATCTCGCAAAAATGAGAAACGCCAATCTCCTAGGCTTCGGTTTTTGTGCACCTCTATCCATAACTCCAAAAGTAAAGTCGAAAAATGAAAAGAAGAGAGCGAAGCTCTAAGTTGAAGTGTTGCGGAAACCGCAAAAGTAGAAGAAGGTAGATATCCACTTTCCCGGATTCATGCACCACATTTCCTTAAAGTTTCCCTTTCCCTTCCATATTCTAGACCTTTTCTTTGGAAGTCCTTAAGATCAAAAGAATGTTATATGACTTGGTGATCTAAATTGAAGTTTCTTATGATTGATTTTGATAATGTTTAAAGGTTATGATGCTTGTTTAGAAGTTGAATTGATTCATGAATTTTCTTTGCTTTTTACCCTTTGATTGAGTGTGTGAAAGTTTGATAAACAATTGAAGCAAGGTTTGAGAATGATCTATTCTTTAGAAGGCACATTCATCCAAAAGAAGGTACACATATTTCATCCTAACTCTTGTTTAAAGCTTTTTGCAAGACTTTGCTTAAGGACAAGCAAGTGTTAAGTATGGGGTTATTTGTTAGCATGAAATATTGTGATATTTTAGGCACGTTTTCTAAACGTATTTGATTCATATTGATAGTCTTTGATTGAACTTTGTGCATATGTGAGCTAGTATTACCTATATTGTCGATATGGATGTCTACACTAGTTCTATGTTGATTATAGGTGATTTGGAGCTACTTCCGAACGGAATCGAGCAAAAGAAGAGTTGATTGAACATGTCCATAGATTGAGGGCATTGTTAGGAGCAAATTGGAGTTCAACTTGAGGAATGCACGAGGCTAGGGAAGAATCACGTTCTTGCCCTAAACCACGCTCTAAAATACGGCCGTATTACAAACCACGTTTGGTTCCACGGCCGTGGAACATTGCAAAGAGAGGCGTGATGCATTCCAGTAACTATTACGGCCGTGGAACACATGGTCCAAACCGTGACATAATCCACGCTCTAAATTACGGTCGTGGAATCTTCCACGACCGTGATCTTGGCGAATCTTTTCGCCACATTTTGAAGCCACGATCTTTTGAAGATTGGGCTGGGCCGATATTTTATCTTGCCCTATAAAAAGACGGACGAAGCAAGATTCCGTCACCACCGCTTACGACGGAAAAGGCTCGCTTATGATCGCTTAGGCCGGCTTACAACAAAAGATTCCCGCTTAGGCATTTATCGACGCATCATCCTTGTTTGGAAGCGTCTACGTCTCATTGGAGATTGAAGTTCGTATCGGGGATTTTGCCCTAATCTCGCACTTTTGGTGGAGATTGCTGTTGAGATCTCCGGATTGGCGGAAGATCGAAGCTTTTGGAAGATTATTGCAAGAAGACCTCTCTTCTTGTTTAGGTTCGATTTGGAAAACGGATTGACATCCCGTTTTCCTTTCTTTCCTAAGATTGTGATTGTTTGTTTTATTCTGAATCCATTGACAATACTTATTCTTAGTTGTGATCTTGAGATTGGTTTGGAGATTATTAAAAGTTCTAGAAAGTTTTCATCTTTCTATCTTTTAATTCTTGAATTGATATCAATATGACGGTTATTGGCTAAAACCCTTAACAATTTTAAGGTGAAGGGTTGATAGTTGTGGCTTAGATGATGATATATCGATCGTAAACAGATTAGATCCTGAGAGTTTGAGAGAATCGTCGACGAACCCTAAATTACGGGTTGTTCTTGAGTTCCACGGCCGTGGAGTCTCAAGATCTAACTGTAATTTCCCTTAAGTTTACGAACTTGCTTTTACTTTAATCCAAAGTTAAAGATTTGCTTTAATTTAGTTTAGACTTGTCTTTTCTAGGTGGTAGTGAAGCCTCAACAACCTCTACCTCGATTGTGAGTGTTATAACCATAATCGGATAAGTTAGTCTTGATCCTTGGATTACAAGTTTGGGTATTTGACATTAATTCTTACCTTTAGAACCTTTTTATATTGAGCCTCAACAACTTGTATAGGGAGTTTCTTATAGGTGAGTCATATAAGGTTTTTGGAACTTCACCGTATGATTACCTTACATTAGCATACCTTTGCATATCTCAACTCTATCTTTATATCATTAATATATCTTGAATCGATTGCCACAGCTGGATACTTGGATCTTTAGGATTGTTGTTTTCCCAATAATTTGCAAAGCTTTCATATTTACTCGTTTGATAATCTGTTATTGAATTTGTTCCCACCCAAATCCCTGTGTTCGATACTCTGGAATTCTTGCTAATCTACGTCGATCCGTACACTGCGGGTTCGCTTGCTTGATTCTAGTTTTATAAATTTAAAACTTATTTGCACACACCTCTAGGGGCGAACAATAGTCGGTTTGGGATAAAAGTACGGGAACCACAACCACCTCTACAGATCTCGGAAGTATAATGTAATTGGCCTTTGCATGATAGTATTGGACTTACATTATAATATATATATACATTAGACGGATTTGATTAGAGTATATGTATCCCGTGTAGATGGTAGGTACTAGGACGGGAACAACTATAGAACGAGGAAGAGGTCGTTCTCCTCTTCCTCCAGCTAGACGTGACGACGCTGCTAGGATTCCCGCCGTCCGAGGTTGAGGACGAGGACATAGACCTCCACTAGGGAGAGGTCGGGGACGTGTCCCCATTGTGGACTCTCCAGCTGCGGTTCTGCCAATTACTGACACGCCTGTAGAGGATGTTGTAGAGAGTGCCATGCCCGGGGTTAGAGAGAGGACCGCTACTAGGTCCAGAGTGCAGAGTTCACCATCGGATGAGTCTGACCGAGTGTCATTAGGTGCGTTTGTGTACAAAGATTACGTATAGCGGGTTGAGGAAGCTTACAGGGCTGGTGTACCACCCCCAACACCACCAACGCATGGGAAATCGGCTGAGATCTCGCAAACCAGGTTATGGCTACACCGGAGAGAGCTGCACCGGTGATTGTCGTTGAGAGTGATAGAGGGTGACACAAGTTGAGATCGCCGAGACCAAATTTCTAGTTGAAGGATTTCAACCAACAACGGGTACCCACTTTCGATGGGAAGGTGGGGCTAAAGGTGGCGCACTGGATCGGCCACGTAGACTCCACCTTAGAGGCGATTTGCTGACCAGAGGAGCGGCAGGTGGAGGTAGTTCAGACCTTGTTCCGAGATCAGGAACAGTACTGGTGGAGGACAATCAAGAGTGGAGTTACCGGGTTGGATCAGGTGTTGAGTCTGGTATGAGAGAGTTTCTACCCTGCTTCACTGAGGAGGGACAAGGTACATGATTTCCTTGAGTTCGGGTTTGAGAACGCCCCGGTGGCAGAGGCGATCGGGAGGTTCAGAGAAGAGCTAGCACTGCTGGGCCCCACTGCATCTCCCGTAGACCAGCATGTGTACTTATTCTACCGGAGATTGATATAGTTTACCTGCGCCTATCTGGCGGGTTTCCGTTGTGACTCCTTGGCAGATTACTAGGATCGAGCCTCAACTTATGAGAGGGACCGACCGGGTCCTACGAGAGATGCACAGTCTGGTGGGCCTGAGAAGAGGAAGAAGACCGGGTAGGCTAATACAAGGGTAGGAGCTTCGGGATATGGACGAGTTCCGCCCCGTAGCAGACGGAGTTCTAGATCGTCGGCACCGCTTCCTGAGGGTGAACGAAAGTGTTTTAACTGTGGAGAGCGGGGTCACATCAGGCCCGGTTGTACGCAACCGCTGGTGACTTGCTTCACCTGCGGCAAGACGGGTCATCGAGCTCGCTTCTGCCATTAGGGCAAGGCTCCTTCACAACAGGGATCATCCCCTTCAGGAGCACAAAGTGGTGGACAGAGATCATCACCACATTCGACTCAGGGGCAATAACAGCACAGAGCCTTGGGCATTCTACTCCACAGGGTTCCGCAATGGGCTTAGGTCGGGGCCAAGGTCGTAGTGGAGGTACCTCAGAGGCTAGAGGTTCACAGGCTTGGGTGTGCGAGATGAGAAATACCGAGGATCTGACATCATCGGCGACAACAGGTACCATTCATTTCATGGCATGCCTGTTAGACTTTTATTTGATACGGGTGCTACGCACTTGTTTATATCTGATGCTTGTGTGGAGCGACTATCGCTAGAGACTGTAGAGGGAGCACCTTTCACCATCGGGTTACCCGATTGGGGAAGGTACGGGGAACTCGGGAGATCCACGATTGTCCTATTTGCTTAGGAAATTGTGACTGGTTAGTAAACTTCTTTGTCATGTATTTAGCACATGAAGAAGTCATTTTGGGCATGGACTGGATGGACAGGCATGGAGCAGTTCTAGACATAGGTAGGAGGACCGTGAAGGTCACTACAAAGGCAGGACAGGTGGAGATATTCCGAGGCTGGGACCTCAAAAAGACCGGCATAATTATCAGCGCCGTCCGAGCGGAGAGGTTGATCGGGCAGGGCTGCGAGGCCTTCTGGTGTTATGCCATGAAGGAGGGTAAGAGCCCGACTGTTGAGGAGATCCCCGTTGTGAGTGAGTTTGCGGATGTGTTCGCTGAATTACTAGGGTTACCCCCATAGAGGGACGTAGATTTCAACATCGACTTGGAGCAGCGACGAGACCGATCTCGAAGGCACCTTACCGCATGACGCCTATCGAGATGCTGGAGCTGAAGAAGCAGCTCGAGGAGCTGGCAAAGAAGGGCTTCATTTGCCCTAGTGTTTCACCTTGGGGAGCACCAGTCTTGTTTGTGAGGAAGAAGGGCGGGTCGATAAGATTATGCACCGACTACCGGGAGCTGAATAAGGTGATGATCAAGAACAAGTATCCACCACCTCGCACTGATGACTTGTTAGACCAACTGCAGGGAGCGACCGTGTTCTTCTAGATTGAATGGAGTTCAGGGTATCACTAGCTTAGGGTGAGAGATCAGGCCGAAGACGGCGTTCCGGACTAGGTACGACCACTACGAGTTTGTAGTGATACCATTGGGATTGACGAATGCGTCTGCCGTGTTCATGGAGTTGATGAACGGCATTTTCATCAACTTCTTGGACCAGTTTGTGGTGGTGTTTATTGACGATATCCTGGTATATTCGCGGAGCAGAGAGGAGCACGCCGATAATCTGAGGACAGTGCTCAAATTTCTTTAGTATAGAGAACTGTAATCTAAGTTCTCTAAGTGTGAGTTCTGGATGTCCGAGGTGACATTCTTGGGTCATGTGGTGACCGCCGAGGGGATCAAGGTTGATTCGGCCAAGATTGAGTCTGTAGCTACTTGGCCGCCTCCAACGAATGTTAAGGAGGTACGGAGTTTCTTGGGGTTAGTAGGGTAATAGCGCAGATTTGTAGAGGGGTTTTAAGTGATAGCTTGACCGCTCACCGGCCTTTTGAGGTAAACCGTTTGGTTTAAGTGATAGCTCGACCGCTCATCGGCCTTTTGAGGAAGACCGTCTGGTTCACTGATCATAAGAGCCTTAAGTATTTATTCACTCAACGGGAATTGAATAATCGCAAAAGGAGATGGCTGGAGCTGATTAAGGATTTCCACTTGGAGATACTGTATCATCCGGGCAAGGCGAATGCAGGTTCCAATACCCTTAGCCGGAAGACACCTCGGGAGAAGGCAATAACTAGGTTGACCGCTCAGCCTCAGCTGCAGAGAGACCTGGTTGGGTTGGAGTTAGACATCCACTTTCCGGACACATATGGTCATTTGTCTACCCTAGAGTTGTTACCTGATCTATTGGGGGAGATCTGACATAAATAGGAGAGCGGCCTGACGTTGTCGAGGATACGAGAACATATGTCTTGAGGAGAGGCCCCACAATTTTAGGTGGGTGCCGATGGAGTACTGAGACGCCACGAGCGCTTTTGTGTACCGGCAGACCGAGAGTTGAGACAGAGGATCTTAGAGGAGGCCCACTCTACCCCTTTCTTAGTGCACCCAGGTGCGAGTGAGATGTACCCATGTGTGATACGATCCTTCTGGTGGGGCGGGTTGAAGCCCGACGTGGCTAGATACGTGGCCTAGTGTGCGACCTATCAGCAAGTCAAGATCGATCACCGCAGGTCTGGAGGAGAGCTCCACCTATTACTGATTCCGCAACGGAAATGGGAAGACATCTGCATGGATCTCGTTACCGGTCTTAGGCCGAGCCGAGGTTATGACGCCATCTAGTGATAGTAGACCACTTGACCAAGACCGCACGTTTCGTTCCTATCAAGGAAACGTGGCCGGTGAGTAGGTTGGCTGAGGAGTTCACTAGACAGATAGTGAGTCTCCACGGGGTAACGGGGACCATTGTCTCGGACAAAGACGGTTGTTTTATCTCTAGGTTTTGGCATCAGGTGCATGCCGCCTCAGGCACAAGTCTACACTTCATGACAACGTATTATCCACATACGGACGGACAGTCAGGGAGGACCATCTAGATTTTAGAGGATATGCTGAAAGCATGCGTGCTAGATTGAGGACAAGTGTGGCCCGACCACCTCCCTCTGATAGAGTTCTCATATAATAACAACTGGCATGCGTCGATGGGGATGGCTCCGTATGAGGCTTTGTACGGGCGGAAATGTCGTACACCACTTTACTGGGAGGAGCTGAGTAGCGATAGTAGAGTCGCACCAGAGTTGGTACTTGATGATTGTAACACCCCGAATCCGCGAGACTCGGGATGCTACGGGTTGAGACCTCACAATGGGTCCCGACCCATAGCCTGAAAACAATTTCACCGAATCTTGCAACACGACACAAATAAAGGCCAACACCGAAAATATATTTAATACAGTGATATGATTCCCGAATACTTAAAGAAAGAAAGACCTCAGTCGTCTATACAACAACATCAGCAATACACGAATATACAAAAACAATACGAGGACTCAAAACCCCCAAACTCGTCCTATGATGTACGGGAACCCCGGCTGCCCACTCCTCCGGATCAGTCGGCCACATCCTATCCTGCACATCAACTACAACAATTGGTATAAAACCGTTAGCTCACATTCTAGGCATTATAAAGATAGCAAGGGCACAAACACACATAGGTAAATATGACACACATCATGCTTATAGACACACACAATCCGATTCATATCTTCTCCTTTTAAGCTATTCCATTACCAGTTCCATTTATCCATAGTGTGACACGAGAAGTCTTATAACTCTCGCCTCTGTTCCCGTGTAACCAACAAGCGTGGTGCGGAGCTCTTCCCGTATACCATGTGAAGAAGCCCACCCATATACCATGTACGTTCTAGTCGCAGAGAACCTCCCAGTCTCCCTCGGGAGTTGGGCAATGATGTCACCGCCCGACAATAAAAAAATGGGCCAACAATATATGTATATATCCAAGTAAACCTAATCCGGTTTTCATGATCAAAAACAAGCCAAAGCACACACCACCATGACTCATCCAAATAATGCGTAAAAGCGAGTTAAGTAAATCCGGAGACTTACCTCGTCCCAACGATCAACCAAATCACATTTCCCATAGGAATATAACCAAAGCCCGTTCAAGACAATGCATGATAATCAATAACACTCTCGTATGCTAGAAGTCCTTAATTTCTAGTCCTAACGCTCTCGCAAGATCAAAAACCAAATCACAAGATAGGATACACTCGTCCTAATCTTCACAACCTCAACCAATGTGTAACCACAACCATCAAAGCCATACAAGCCTCACGAGCCTCACAAGGACAACCATACACTCACCACATGACAACCAACTCAAGCCCCAACACTCAACAAGTCTAAGAACATCGATAACCTCAAATACTCATCTAAGGTCCAAGGCCACTACATGGCATTCCACAAGGTTATCAAAAGCCATCCCAACATGCTTCTAACATTAATATACTATAGGATAAGCTAGGAACACATGCTCAAGGCAGGATACTCACTGGGGTAAAGATGGGGCACGGAAGGAAGGACACAACACCGCGAAGAGGAGAAGAAGACCGCACGAGACGGCTGGCTAAGCCAGTGGCTGCCCCTGCGGCTCATCGGGCCGCCCCTGCGGCTGAAGCTGTCCACCCCTACGGCTCAGTGTAGTGGCCGCCCCGCGGCGTTGTCCAGCCGCGGGTACGGTCGAGCTCCAGAAGGCGATCTTCGAGCGATTCTTCAACTGGTTCTTTGATGTTCCAAGGTCTCCTAGCTCCCGTGCTTGGGTCCAGAACATCCATCACTTGGATCCATACACAAACAACCATCCTAGACATGATCCACTCACATGTAAGACAAAAGGGGAAAGAGTAAGTATCCATGACTTCATCATTGAAGCTTGGGGAGGAAGGAGAAGATGAAGGAGGGAATAGATTACCTACAACAACTAGGAACCTCTATCTCCTTTCGTATCCAGGGGGAGCAGCTCACAAAAAACAAGGGTGGAAGAGCCATAGGTGACCAAAAGGAGAAGATGGAGCAAGAGAAAGCTAAAGAAAGAAGGAGAAGAATTCACGTGAAAGTGAAAGGGGAGGAGAGAGAATGCTCAACTGAGGGGGTAAGCAAAATGGAGGTAACGAGGGGTCGGTTTCCCCAAAATGAAGGGTCACTCACCCAAACGAAGGGTCGGAACGGGATCGAGGAAAAATCCCGTCATTCATCACATCGTGCCTGCGGGAAAATTAAGCCGTGCCTGTGGGAAGATCGATACACCGCTCAATAACCGGAATAAAATTCCGGACGTTACAACTAATCCCCGTAAAAAACAAGTTTCGTCTAGAAACTTGATAACGCAGAACTCTCGGGAAAAACTACCTCGGTAACCACTCAAAAGCCATTAACGTGCCAACTCTCTACTCGATAACCAAAACACCCTCGTATAACCGCGTCAAGACCTCACAAGGCCTACACACGTACTCAATGAACCGCATAACGCATACCAAGACAAGATCTAACCAATCACAAAACACATTCCCTCTCGGGGCGCAAAACATATAAATACACATAACATCTAACCCATCGGCCATATTAAAGCAACTGGCTTGTCGTAAAAACTCAACCAAAGATACTATCCCATGTCCTCCCGGTAGCCTCATCGGCTCCTCGTCTGCCACTAGATCAACACGACTACATCATAACTCGAGTTATACATGTACTCCCTCGAATGTCACAAGAAACATCGGGTAAACACCATCCACTCCTGGTGGCAATGCCAATTTGTAAATCACATACTACTTGTTCTCATCTCTCAAAAGGGTCCGTAAAACAGAAACTCAACTTCCTTAAAAAGCCAAACCTTGACGCCTCACACCCATGAAACTCTCGACTCAACCAGACCTACTCCATAACTGAATTCTAGAGGTTTGCGCCTCTCGTCTATATATATACGCCTTCCGGCGTCTCAACTCATCTAGCATCCGTCTTTGGACCACCTCTACTCGAGCGAGGTCGTCCAATATCTACTCAGGGCTATCCCTATATATACTATCCAAATTCCAACACCACGGTGTACTATACTTCCATCCCTAAAATGCCTCCCAAAGGGCCATCACAAACGACAGATCCTAACTATCACAATACGAAATCTCGATCAAAGGGGAGGTATCATGTCCACCCTTACCCCTTACCTTTCACACGTGCTCTCTGTACGACATCCAATGATCACAAAAGCCCTTTCTAGTTGACCAACTATACGAGGATAGAACTGTCATGAAAGACAAGTGGTTCCCTGAGCGGCACGATCCTGCTACCAAATAAATCCCGAGATGAATCGCTCATCTCGATCCGAGATAACGATACTCGGTATCCCCAAGTAATCTCACTATCGGTTAGCACGTTCCACAGCTAGCCGACTCATCGGCCTTGTTTCCCAATAGGGTATAAAATACGTTATCTCCGACTGTCGGTTCATAATGACCCCAAACACGTCACAGCCGTTACATGGTCTCAAACCGGTAATAACCTCTATGAAGGTGTCCTCCCATTCCCACTACATAACCTGTGGTGGGTGAAGTCTTCTTTCCCGTCTTATGGTGCTTAAACTTGACATGTCGACGGATCACATAATGGCTATGTACCTAGCCACCTCGGCATTAAGGCCATCTGACTAATGTCAACATCACCAAATCTGGATACCTCTTACTAGCACTAGGGTGAACTAGTAAGGGTAGCATGAGCATCTTGGAGGCTCTATCTCACCTCTCCGCTATAAGTACACATAGCCGCTCATGGCGTCTTAACAAAACCGTCAACCCATAAAGGTAACTATGGGGTCTCTCTTCAGACCTTCCATCCCGGATCTTTCTCAAAGCCATTCAAGTCTCGCGACTCTGTCAGATCTCTTCCTAGTTTGTTAAAACACTAAGGCTGAACCGTCAGTTAAGTTGTTGCTTCCTCTAAAAGTGTTCCTTTACCAAGGGCTTTGGTGTTCACATTCACCTACCCCGGATGATATCAAAATCATAAGATCGTAGTCCTAAACCAACTCTAACCGTCACCTCTGGTGGATATTCAACCCTTGCAGAGCGAATATATACACATATCATACTCTTATCGTCCCTACACGACTAACATGCCGCTCATCACGCAAATACCGACATCATCATAAGTGCGCATATTAAAGAGCCTAAATCTCGACCCTTCATCGGTCATTCTCCTTATATGTCCACAATCGTCTAACACACACGCGGAACCTTTCTAGTTGCTTCACACGTATCCCAATACCCGCTTGGACGTATTCATCATGACATATAGTCCCCACGACTCAATGTTTGTGTTAGAGACAACGGAATAAGGTCACTCACCTCTTTTGCTTCTATTAAAGCTCCATGGTCACGTCTCGGCCCCCACGATCTAATCGACTTCCTCAGAAAGGAAGATAGTGTCAAAACTGTTTTGCAACTCGGTGGTTATGGCCCACCAACTTATAAGCTGCATATCTCCTCCACATACCTTGGAGGTATTACCGAAACTACCACTTCATTCTCATTGGATCAACTTGATACTCTTAATATCGCTACGTCTCTTAGGAAGTCACCTCGGAATTTCTAACCCGCTTAGATAACTCTCTTATCCTCTCGTACTGCATAACCTGTATCATTTTCGTCCCATGCCAAACTTGTTCCTCTCAATTCCGAGAGTACAACGAGACATTGTCAAACGTTAAAACATAAAGATTCATTCGTACCACTCATGCATCAATAAATGTCATTACAATCGTTAGGTTAGGGTCCACCTTGGAATTACCTGAAACACCACAATTGTGTGACTTTATCGTAACTCGAATCAGAAAACTGATGGATACTCATCTATATAACCTCATCAATCGCACTCGTGATCTCAAATGGCTTCACTACACTTGCAATGACCATATCGGCCCTAAATGCCGCCTTACCAGGGTCCTTTCTTCTCTCCACCCAAACCTGGTGGCATCTCGATGTTCGCTCCAAAAGGTGTGTGCGCAAATAAGCTTTCTATTTATATCCAAGAATTAAGCCTAACGATAGCGAACCCGCAGTGTACGGATCAATCGTAGTATGGGCTGATATTCTGGAGTCGATCTCAGGAAATCGGTGAGAACAAAGCAGTAAAGGTAATCCAACTTGGATAGCAAGCAAAGCAATGATCACAATAAAAAATATAGAAGCAAGAATTATGGGAATACAGATTTTAAAGATCCAAGTATCCGGTTGCGGTGTTCGATTCAAGATATCTAAAGATGTTTACGGACAGAGCTGGATAGCAATGATATATATTTTTCGGTAGGATGTCGTCCGGTGAAGATCCAACTTCCTTTTGTCCCAACCAAAGGATTCTACTTAACGGATGTTGAGTCTCGTCAAGAAGAGTTCATAAGAATAGGATTCAACTTTTTTACGAAACCAAATCCCAAGGAAAAGAAAGACAAAGGCAAAGGCTATGACACTCCTCACCTTAATAGAGGGTTTTGAATCCCCAATTACCTAGAGCTCATAAACACTCACAACCAAGCAAGGCTAAAGGTTAGAAAGGGTTAACAAAGGTAGGATTTAAGCAATCTTGAACTTTGGATAAAGGTAAAAGCGAAACGTGTAAAACGAAGGAAACCACGGGCAGATCTTGGGAAACCACGGTCGTGGTTCCTGAAGAACAAGCCGTGGAAATCCTCGTTTGAGGGTTTTGTCTCACAACTCTCAGGGCCCGATCTGTTAAGGCTCAAACTATCATTATTTATACCATAACCATCAACCCTTCACCCTAGAATGATAGGGGGGTTTAGCCAACAATCATCATTATAATCAATTCAAGATTAAGAAAGAAAATCAAGAGGGGCATGCAATCAAGAAGAGCACAAAGATGAAAAAAACCAATCTTCAAAGAATCAATAACTCAATCAAACAATATATAATCCCAGAATGTGTGTTCAAAGACAATAATCAAAGACTAGAACAATCTCACAAATCTCTAAAGTGGAATCAAGAACTCTTCAATCTCCTCTAATGGTGGCGCAATCTAATCCAAAGTATGGAAGTCGTCAATGATCCTAGAACGTGATCTCCGTCTATCACGTGATCCAAAACCGTGCTGAAAAGCAGGTCTAAAGCAAGGTACTCCAAATGCAGCCGTCAACCTCCTTTTATAAAATAAAATTAGGTTAAAAGGCTCCTTCCTTTCTTGTTGACGTGGCAATTAACGTAACGGTCTTTTTCGAAGAAAACCACATGTGACATCACAAAACCACGGCCGTAGTTCCTCCCGTGGCGACTCTCGACCTTTGTTTCCACGTGTGAAATTCAATTAATTATCGAAACCTCGACCGTGGAACGTCCTTCTTGACTGTGGTCCTCCTTTTCGATGCTTTTCTCCTTTGCTTTGCCTCATACTCCTTCCAATGATGTTCCAATGCTTCCCAATGAATTCCTCATTGACCAAAGCTCAGTGAATGCTCCCTTTCTACTCCAATTCATCTCTAATCCAAGATAATAGGTGAATATACACGATAAATTCTATGAATGCATGTCCTTGTACTCAAAAGAAAGGGAAAAACTACCTATAGGCACATCTAAACTACGTCATATTTCATGCTATCAAAATACCCCACACTTGCCTTGTGCTTGTCCCCAGGCAAGGTTCAAATCTAGAATACAAAGATGTAAGAAATATGAATGCAAATACAAGAATAAAAAACAATATTTTTGGATTAGTGCTTCTATTCAAAGATCGCTCTCTACACTTGTTTCATAGCTTTCCGAAAACTGTTATGTGAACAAAAAGACTCATTCTTGAGAAGAACAATCACATTTTGCAAAAGTTTCAAAATAAGCATCATGACCTGAAGCAAAATCAAAATCAATCAAGGGAAAAATTCAATTTGGACCACAAAACAAAATAACAATCTCAAAGATCTTAAGGTCTTTCAATTAAAGGTCAAGAAACGTGTTAGGGTGGGATATGTATAGGATATGTGGTGCAAAATCCGGGAAAGAGGACAATAACATCACAAACGTGTCAAGCACACTTCAACTTCCACCAATGAGAGCTTTGCTCTTCTTTTTCAGCATAATTTTTCGACTTTACTTTTTGTGATCAAGGACTGAGGTGCACAATAACCGAAGCCTAGGAAATCAACATTAACTCAGTTTTTTGAGTTGCCTTAAACCGTAATGCACATACAATGACTCGTTAGGAATATCGCTTAATCCGACTTTGGCAAGACACATACACCCGGCTATGTGAATGGTGCCGAGTTACTCATCATCATGATTGACTTCCCCAAACCTATTTTCTAACACACTTTGCCACTTTCAACTTTAAACTTCACACTTATGCGCAATTGCATCCTAATTCCCGGATAGGTACTAGAGGAGGCAAAATATAGATATTCATGAGGAGCTAAAAAGGTGATCAAGAAGAAGAAAGGAATCAAAACCGAAATGCCTTAATCATATCAATAAGAAGTGCAAGAACATATATAGCGGTTTCAACCTTCAATTTCTCAACATGATTTAAATCAAGTTCCAAATTATCAAACTTGCAAGAAAATTCAACAAAACATTCAAATCCTTCACAAATCACAATTCATTTTAAACACATAAAAATCATCAAAAATCCAATTTACAAGTAGTTTTCTTCATTGAGGTCATCTCCAATCCTAGAAGCACAAAATTTTTAAATTTTCCAATTTTTTTGATTTTTTTCAAAGCTATCAAAGTGCAATGCAATAACGAAACATGTGACAAAGATAATGATAGATGCAAAGTATGATGGACAATCAAACAAGCAAGTATCAAAAAGTTATTACATACCATAGTATTCAACCACCCCATACTTGAACTACACGTTGTCCCCAATGTGCAATAAAAAGAAGTAAAAGTATAAAAACTCACAAGTCCGGTAAAGCTGCTAAGGAGTGAACGTCATCATCAAAGCGGTGGTGGAAATGGATGCCATGTCGGGTCGTAGGCGCGGCCAAACTGGTCATGATAAAGATCCTGTATCATCTACTACCCCTGCTCCATGGTGCCAAGGTGGCTGTCCATGCTATCCATCCTCTGCTGCAATCCGGGAAGCCATGGAGGCTTCTCATCGAGCCATGTGGGACGCTCTGAAGTGCTGGCTTGTTCTTGGGAAGGACTAGCTCGAGGAGGACGGTGGACCTCCTAGGAGGCTCGTGATGATCCTCCATAGGCGGAAACGAAGATGGCGGCTCTTGAGAGCTACCAAAGTCTCCATTACCCCTATAATCACTAGGACCTGTATCCGTCCTAGTATCCATGTAGTCTTGGCCCTATCCTCCTACCGCCTCAGCCGCGACATCATCCTCCTCATACTCCGGACCTCCCATCTCAGCATGCATATCCTCAAATGTCAACTTCGAGTTGTGAGGGTTCCTGATAGAGTATTCCGCCTTCCATGGAATCCCTTTTGCGCCTTTGCCCTCCTAGGGCATAGCAGCATGCGTCGGTCCTATATGTCGGGGAATCAGAATACCCCTATGAATGAAGCGCTCAAGACCAAGAGGCCTAACTTTTACAACAAGCTCACAACCGGAAAAATCAAATCCTATACGGCGAGCAATATGAGTCACAATCCCTCCCACGCAGATGTCTCCCTTAGCCTTGTTTTTGGTCTTCCTCAGACTATCAACAAGTAGAGTGGCACAATCAGGAGCGGTACCGGTAGCCATACAGAACAATATGAACAACTCATCGGCCTTAAGCCACTGTGGCGTCTTGGTCCTAGGGAACAAACATTCGGACATAATCTGATGTGCTAGCTTGAAAGACAGATTTTATATCAAGCTCTCCTTAGAGTCGGCCGGATGCCACCTATCTGCAGAACTCACCACCATAGCAATAAACTCCCGAAATGCATGAGGTCTTGTAGCTCTAGGGAACGTCCAATGAGTAGTATCACCAAACCTAAAAATCTGAGCAAACTTCCCAATAGACATGTTAAAGTTCTGGTTCATCATCCGGAATTTAACTATTCTCTCTAGGGTTATGGTCAAAGAAGCTAAGAAACTCCTTGATAAGCTCTTCATAAGCATGCCCCCTAATACCAATGAATTCCCTAAGCCCAACATTATCAATCAACATATTGAGATCATCTAAAACATTCAAGCTCCTCGAGTACAAGGTACCTAGGGGCTACAATGATCCGAGGTTGGATGGTTTTGTAAGCTTTCTTGTGCTCTTCTAATATGCGGGGGAGTCTAGGAGATGGTGGTTGTTGTGGGGGTTGTGGTGGTGGTGGTACGGATGAGGAAGAGGCTCCTGTTCGCCTCTAAGCGTGCGTGCAAATAAGTTTTAATTTATAAAACTAGAATAAAAACAAGTGAACCCGCAGTGTACGGATCGGCGTAGATTAGCAAGTATTCCAGAGTATCGAACTCAGGGAATTGGTGAAACAAAATCAGTATCAAGTAATCGAGCAATCAAAAGTGTAGAAGCTTTGTAAATATTGGGAAAACAGCAACCCTAAAGATCTAGGTATTCAATTGTGGCAATCGATTCAAGATATTCTATAGATATAAGGACAGAGTTAAGATTGCAATGGTATACTAAAGTAAGGCAATGTACGGTGAAGTTCCAAAACCCTGTATGTTTAACCCAAAGACTCTCTCTAAAAAGGTTGTTGAGACTGCAGTATAGAAGGATCTAAAGGTAAGAATTAATCTCAAATACCCATGCCCAAACCCAAGGAATCAAAGACAAGCCAAAACGGTTAAGGTTGTGACACTCGAAACCGAAATAGAGGATGTTGAGTCTCACTACTACCTAGGAAAGGCAAGCCAAGGCTAGGTTAAAGCTAATCTTTAACTTTGGATTAAAGCAAAAGCAAAGTTTGTAAACCAGGATATATCACGGCTAGATCTTGAGAATCATGGCCGTGGAAACCAAGAACAACCCGTGATTTAGGGTGTCAACGATGTTTCTCACACTCTTAGGGTCCAATCAAGTTACGATCGATCTATCATCATCTAAGCCACAACTATCAATCCTTCACCTTAGAATTACTAAAGGGTTTTAGCCAATAATCATCATTATGATATCAATAATCAGATTTAGAAGAATGAAAGATGAAAACCCTCGAAAACTCAAATAAAACTCAAAGTCAATCTCGAAATTTAAACACAAAGTAGTACGTTTATGAATTTAGAAGAATAGGAATAGAAACCCTCACAAAGATCTAGAGAAGTCACAAAGAACGGGATGTCAATCCGCCCTTCAATGAAAACCCTAAGATGTCTCCAAAAGTACACAATCTCCGAAAATACGTCCTTCACGAATCTCCAATCCTTAAGGTTGAAATGAAACCTAAGCAGCCGTCTTCAAAGCTCTAAGCGGCGTTAAGAAGGGATAAGCGAGGATCCTGAAAACTCCTTTCTCAAGCCTTATATAGGGCGAGGTAGGGTTACGAGAAAGCCCAATGACGTGGCTGACGTGGAAAATATGACACGTCACAAGATCACCAAAATCACGGTCATGAACAACTTTCCACGACCGTAATTCAGGGCGTGGAACTAGATTACGGCACAATATGATTTCCACGACCGTGGTTTAGACCGTGTAACTCTCTGTTGTGTTCCAAACTCACTTCCACGATTATGTTGCCAGATCCACGGCCGTAATTTAGAGCGTGGACTTCAAAATCCTCTTCCACGGCCGTAATTCAGGGCGTGGTTCTTCAAACTCCTTGTTTTTGTCTTTGTTTCGTGACATCCTTCATCCATGCTCCTTCCAAAGCCTCTCCAATGCATCTCCTTGCCATCAAGCATGGTCAAACACTCCTTTCCTTCCTCATTTTGCTCCAATCCAAGCCTTTATTCACCTAAAAACAAACGAAGCTAGTGTAGATCTCTATATCGACAAAGTGGGTGAACTAGCTCACAATTGCTTCAAACTCATATCTAAGAACACAATAAAGAAGGAAAAATAACTAAAACAAGTGCCTAAAATATAGTCATATTTCATGCTAATAGCTCCCTTACTCTTTTTGAACAAATTACGGCCACTTCTACGCAAACTATCCATAACTGGCAAAACCACGGCCGTCTCTTCCAAAACCACGACCGTGGAAATCAAGAACACCCCGTGGAAACTGTCGATTTTTAAATCGATAACAACAGACAACAAACTAAACAACAGTAGTCCTAGGCTATTTCTACTTCCAACTCCGTCTAGTTCTCTAGCAAATCTTCAACAAAATCGAAAGAATCGAACCAAGATCAAATTTAGAGAAAAACCTAGGTTTTTGGATGGAAAAATCCAAAATGCTTGCTGATTTCTCGTCCGTTTGTGCTGTTTGAGCTTAGAATCTTCAATAGAATGATGAGAGCTTTGATTTGGGAAGAAGAATTGTTGCAATCAGTTCCATGATGCAAAGATCGGGGCCGGGGTTAGGGTCGGCGATTTTCGCTGCATAGGGCGTGGTTTTTGGGGGTTTATGGCGCAACAACAAAGTGAAGACTACTATTTATACTTTCGTGGAATATTGGAAAACCACGCCCCCTGGAAAAAACATGGACGTGGAACCATCCGTGGCGCCTCTCGACTTGTGTTTCCACGGTCAAAAATAGAAAACCACGACCGTGGAAACCTATGTTTTATCCGTGGAATCTCTTTTTACGTCCTTTTTCGACAATTCCAACTTTGCTATCTTTCCTCATATCTTTTTGGAGATTTCCTAGTTCCTATTATCAAAAGACACAAAGAAAAACCGGGAACGAACCAACGAAAAACGACAAAACAAATTATCTAAGCTAATCAAAGAAAAAGGGAAATTGACCTTAAAAGCTCTGCATTGTTCACCCCATACTTCAACTGCACTATGGGGGAAAATATGTTTAATTACAAATGGTCCGGTCCAACGAGACTTCAACTTACCGGGAAATAGACGAAGACGGGAATTGAAGAGAAGGACAACATCTCCTTCTTTCAAATCCTTCGGAATCGAATGGTCGTTATGCCATTTCTTCCATCCTTTCCTACAACCTTGCACATTCTTGAATGCGCTCGTCATCTTATTATGGCTTCTCGAACAATCTCTAGATGTTTGTAAGGATGGAGAAGGGGTGAAACAATGTTTAAGAATGTTTCTAAGAAGAGGGAAAGAGGCATCGAGAATTTTAGATTCCACGGTTTCACTACTACTTCCACGTTCATGGAACCAACCGTGACTACTCTCGACTTGTCTTTCCACAGGGGAATTAATACAAACCACGCCCGTGGAACCTTGGCTTTGGCCGTGGTTTTGGCCAATCTTCGAGTCTTCCTGTTCTTCCTTAATAATGCTCATTCTCTCGACTTTCTACATAGGATCATTAAGCAAAATAGAACTAACCATCCCCTTGAGTCTTCTTCATCATGGATGTTGAAGACTTCTTCTCCTAGAGCTAGCTCCTTGATCAAAGCTGAGAGTACGAACTCAAATTTCTCTTCTCCAATATTGAATTATAGTTTGGCGTTCTTGCAATCAAACAAACAACCGGACGTTACTAGGAAATGTCTCCCAAGAATGATTGGGATTGGGCAATCTACAAGAATGTCCAAAACTACAAAATCAATTGGAATGTAGAACTCACCAAGTTTTACGGGGATATCTTCAAGAATGCCAACGGGTCGAGTGATGGATCGATCCTCCATGCATATCATCATCTTCACCGGTTTAGGTTCTCCTAAACCAACCTTCTCGCATAATGCAAGTGTAATAATGCTCACACTTGCTCCTAGATCACAAAGAACGTCATATGTGACCTTTCCAATGCCAATGGGAACACAAAATGAACCCGGATGTATCAGTTTGGGTGGCATCTTTTCCGTCACCGTTTTGATGAGTTCCGATAACTCGGAAGTCATCTTCACTTTACCAAAATCCTCTAGCTTCCTCTTGTTTGAGAGGATTTCCTTCAAGAACTTCCCATAAGCCGGCATACCTAAAATTGCATCAATAAAAGGTATGTTAATATGCCGTTTGGTCACGATTTCAATGAACTTACCAAAGTGTTTATCAAGATGCACTCTCGCTCTTTTTTGTGGAAACGGAAGCGAAGGTTTGTAGGCTGGAGGAGGAACGTAAAAGTCGACCTTCTCCTTTTCTTTCTCAGCTGGAACCTCGACTTCCATGGGTTGCTCACCCTTATCACTCATCTTTGGTGTAGGATCGGTGGTCTTTGCGCCACTCCTTGTAGTCGACATCACTTTCCCCTTCGGGTTATCTTTAGTTTTTCTGGGAAGTCTCCCTTGATCTCTAGGAGCTTCTCTGGCCTTACTAAACACTTGATTTTCTAGGGCATTTTGTGCCTTAGAAATCGAAGTGACGGAACTCTCTAATCCTTGCATCTTCCCCATCAAGGCTTCCATCATTGCTTCAAGCTTGTCCTTTGTTGGCTGGCTCGAACTTGATGAAGCTTGTCCATGACTTGTTAAAAGAATAGAGTAAGAAGAAGAAGGAGGGGTTAGTGAATTTTCAGCATGGGAATAAGGATTACCGGAATTTTGCTGATTGGATCTCCAATTGTTGTTGTAGTTCCGGTTGTTATTGTTGTTGTTCCAATTGTTGTTGTTTGTTCCTATTCCCTTGTTGGTTTCCTCTTCCAACATAGTCCACATCTTGCTCCTAGGGCTGTTTCACATGAGCTATCAATAGGCCTTTCAAGGCCTTCATTTCGCTATTCAAAGCGTTCAGCTCCTTGACACTAGAGGCGATAAGATTCAGCAGCGGAGTTCTTCAGCTTTGACTCCCCGTTTCCTCACCTCAATGTGAGTACTTCTCAATTGTGAGAGTTTGCTTCTCGACAAATTCCCACGCCTCATCTACCGGATTGTCCATAAAAGTTCCACCTGAAAGTGATTGTAGCTTGAATTGCGCTTCCACTTCCAAGCCCTTAAAGTAGATCACAAGCAAATCAATCTTTGGAATTCCATGATGTGGGCAATCAAATAAGAGGTCCTTGAACCTTTCCCATGAGGTAAAGAGACTTTCACAACTCTTCATCACAAATGCGTTGATCTTAGCCCTAAATTCCGCCGTATTTGATGGTTGAAAGAATTTAGTAAGAAACTCCGCGGTCATCTCTTCCCACGTGTTCACTCTTCCGGTGGGAAGTGATTGGTACCATGCTAGTGCTTTATCCTTTAAAGAGAAAAAGAAAACACGCAGCTTATAATTGTTATTCTCGCACCTTGAAGGTCTAAATGTTTCCATCAAGATGTCATAATTTTGAAGACGTTGGTGCGGTGACTCTCTCTCCATTCCTCCATAGCGATTCTGCTGGATCATAGTAATCAGTTGAGGTCTAAACTCGTAGTCGCGATCAGCTAGATTTCCCAAGTGCACGCCCGGACGGCGAGCTTGCTGGAACGGATCCATCCATTGTCCAAGTGTTTGTGGAACACCCGCAAACGGATCAGCTGGCTCCACTCTTGGTGGAGGTGGTGGTGGCACATAAACTGTGGTAGGATGTTAACGGATGTTGGTGGAGGTGGATTAATCACAAATCTAGCATCAGCGTCCCTCTCCTGATTTGCCAGTCGGACTTGTGCTACTTCATCGGCCATGTCGGCTCGAAGTTGTTCTTGTAAAGTAGCTTGATCAGCTAGATCAGCTCTCTCTTTCCTCAAGGCTTCTTCTTGTTGCCTTATTTGATCTTGAGCTGCAGCTAATTCAGCTCTAAGATCCTCCAACTCTTGATTGTTGTTAGCGGCCATTTTCTTAGCCTCTCTCAACTTCTTCTTGTAAGTCTTTTCCGGTTCAGGATTTTAAGGAACGATTTCTTTACCGGTTTGCATTCTTCGCATAAACTAAGAAAGATCTTGCAAGATCACTCAGCAAGAGCAATTAGAAGCAAAGTAAGAAGCTACCAAGCTAGACAACCGTGCACTGGATTGGTCTTGACCAATTCCCCAGCAACGGCACCAAAAAACTTGTTCGCTCCAAAAGGTGTGCGCGCAAATAAGCTTTATATTTATATCCAAGAATTAAGCCTAATGATAGCGAACCCGCAGTGTGCGGATCAATCGTAGTATGGGCTGATATTTCAGAGTCGATCTCAGGGAATCAGGGAGAACAAAGCAATAAAGGTAATCCAACTTGCATAGCAAGCAAAGCAATAATCACAATAAAAAATATAGAAGCAAGTATAATGGGAATGCAGATTCTAAAGATCCAAGTATCCGGTTGTAGTGTTCGATTCAAGATACCTAAAGATGTGTACGGACAGAGCTGGATAGCAATGGTATATATTCTTCGGTAGAATGTCGTCTGGTGAAGATCCAACTTCCTTTTGTCCCAACCAAAGGATTCTACTTAACGGATGTTGAGTCTCGTCAGGAAGAGGTCATAAGGATAAGATTCAATTCTCATACCAAACCAAATCCCAAGGAAAAGAAAGACAAAGGCAAAGGCTATGACACTCCTCACCTTAATAGAGGGTTTTGAATCCCCTATTACCTAGAACTCGTAAATACTCACAACCAAGCAATGCTAAAGGTTAGAAAGGGTTAAGAAAGGTAGGATTTAAGCAATCTTGAACTTTGGATAAAGGCAAAAGTGAAATGTGCAAAACGGAGGAAACCACAAGCATATCTTAGGAAACCACGGTCATGGTTCCTGAAGAACAGGCCGTGGAAATCCTCGTTCGAGGGTTTCGTCTCACAACTATCAAGGTCCAATCTGTTAAGGCTGAATCTATCATCACCTATACCACAACCATAAACCCTTCACCCTAGAATCGCAGGGGGGTTTAGCCAACAATCATCATCATAATCAATTCAAGATTAAGAAACAAAATCAAGAGGGGCATGCAATCAAGAAGAGCACAACGATGAACAAAACCAATCTTCAAAGAATCAATAACTCAATCAAACAATATATAATGCCAGAATGTGTTCTCAAAGACAATAATCAAATACTAGAACAATCTCACAAATCTCTAAAGTGGAATCAAGAACTCTTCAATCTCCTCCAATGGTGAAACAATCTAATCCGAAGTATGGCAGTGAATCCAAGTACTTCAAGCATCGTCAATGATCCTAGAACGTGATCTCCGTCTATCACGTGATCCAAAACCGTACCAAAAAGAAGGTCTAAAGCGAGGTACTCCAAATGCAGCCGTCAACCTCCTTTTATAAAATAAAATTTGTGAAGAACCTGTAGGTGAAATAAATAAGTTAAATGATACTCTAGAAGGGGGGTTGAATAGAGTATGAGAACTTTTTGCAAACCAAATCTCAAGGCCTTGAAACTACTTTCAAGGACCTTGATGTCAATCTGTGCTTCTCGTGAAACTTTGATTTCAAGGGGTTTGAAACTTCTTTCAAGGGCCTTGACTTCTTGCTCCTGAAAAACAAAGTTAGTCACAATAAAGTATGTATGGTGCGGAATTGAAAAGATTGACACGAGGATATGTTTACGAAGTTCGGCTCTAAATAGCCTACTATCCATCCCAGGGTATATCCGTAGGATCTAACTATCTATTATCATCTTCAAAGAGTCCTAGATACAAACTAGAGAAATCCCCTTCTTCTCTCACTATAGCCAATGCTACGATCTAGCTCCAACTTTTAACCTAGCTATAATAGCCTAGTTACTTCGCATAGTAACACACACTCTAGTATAACACTATTTAGATCTTCCAATGGAGCTCTAGTGTTTTCTCTCTCTAAGGGGATAAAGCTTTTGCGTGAATGAGAGAAAGAAAAACAACGAATGAAGATGATTAGGCTGCTTGAGGATGTAAAGATGTTTTCCTGTGTAAGCTTGTGTATCTTTCTTCTTCGACCATCATCTTCATTTATACTCTTCTATGGAAAGGTCTTCTAGCCATTTTAGAGATGACCGTTTGAAGATGAATCTTCTTTTCCGTGAAGATCGTTTCTTGTTTCGAGATAAGGTAGACGTTGCAAGTCTTCAGCTCTTGAGAACACGTCGAGTCCTTAACTCCTTGATCTTCTCGTCTTCTGTTGAATCGAGAGAGAAGATATTTTTGCCACTTGTTGTTTAGAAATTCTTCTAGAAAAGATTCTCTATTCTTCGGTTGAGATCTTCCTTCGTTTAATAAGATCTTCCTTCGGTTTATAAGATCTTTGGCTGATGAGATCTTTCCGTTATAGAATCTTCCAATAAAATCTTCAACTCATTTTGAATCCTTGTTCCGTGCATCTATAATTCCAAGGCCCTTGATTTTGTCCTTTTGAACTTGCTATCTTCCTTTGTCCTTGAATCCAACTTCAAGGCCCTTGATATTTAGATGAAACATGCACCGAATTCAAACCAACCAAATATCTAGAGAATGTAATCAATACATTGTTAGTATATCTAACTACTACATTTTTGTGAAGTCTTCCATCCTCAACACCTGTAAACCATTTTAATCAAGGTGGAGTTTTCAATCTCCCCCTTGATGGAAGACAACTCAAATGTTTTATCGTACCTGCATTTGTTAGTTTAGCAATGCATATGAAAATCTCAAAACTAAAAATGCAGAATGCAGTATATCGAAATGTCGAATCATATTTCTCCCCCTTTGTCTTTCAACAAGGGCGAAAAGTCAAAGCAAGGAGTCTTATAATGCGATTACAGACCCAAAAACAAAATTATTTTCAAACCATAAATTGTTTTTCAAAAACTCAAGATAGGCCGAGAGCTTCAGTTTTCCTTGTACCACTTGGAGGAACTTCCTTTCCCATAATAGTCTCGTAAGCACATATCTCTCCACCGATCCTTTGCATCAGTAAGATCACGTTCTTTGAGAGATAAGTCCGTTCCTCTTTGTGTAGAATCCTTGGCATACTTCTTGACTACTCCAAACTCTTCAATCGTCAAGATATCTGGATCTTCTAGCAATGGTTGACGAATGGGTTTATCCTTGACAACCTTATGACATTGATCCATAACTTTCTCCGCATCCTTATGAGTCTCCTGTCCATCCACCTCTGATATGGGCTTAATACTACTAGCAACTGTTAAAGCATAGCACTTACATGGAACAACTGATTAATTTTCTGATTGATAATGCCCAGTAAGTCTTGAGTTTTGTCCATCTTATCAGTCACTGAAACTCTAAAATCCACAAAATCAGATCTTAGTGAGTTCAATGACTCTTCCACAAATTCCAGCCGCTGTTGTGTAGAAAAATTCCATTCAGGCTGCTCCATTAACACCCACACAGTACTAAATCCCACTTTAGTCTTTTGAATTCCTATTTTCTCGAAGAAAGCTTCATCCAATCCTCCATTGTAAATATGCAAATCCTCATCAGAAAAATCAACTGAAAAATGTCTGAATATTATGGGAAGCAGATTCCCAAAAGGTAGATGACTGGTACTTGGAGAATTAATAGCATTCACCATGTGAGATAAGAAAATTTCAGGCAGATTTACTTTCAATCCATTCATCACATTGTAAGTTAAGATCAACACAACATTGGTTATACTGTCTTTGTTGGCAAACCTGGGGACTATGGATCTGTCTAAAATAGCACAAATTATTCTAGCCTCCAGAGTTAAACAGGTGATAGTGGATGGTGATAAGGCATTAGGAAGGAGAAGTTGTTCTTTGGCTAGCCTTAAAGTTCTAGTAGGGTTTGAATTTTCTAAAGAATCATAAAGAGGAATTCCAAAGATATCAACTAAAATTTTAGAAGTAAGGGTAATTTTCTTACCTTTGATAATAGAATCTAGAATCCATTCCCCTCTCTCACGTCTTACCGTTAAGTTGGCATAGAACAATCTGGTCAGTCATGGATATGACGATTCTCCTGGATTCAACATAATCCAAATAGAGCTTGCTTGGAGTACTTCAAATCCCGGCATAGAAGAGCATGTAAACAGTTCGTAATGGACTCCCTCACACATGCACTGATAACGATCATCATACTCCATGAGCCACTTCTTTGCTGCTGTTGGGTTGGTGAACCAACTTGATGGAAACCCTGTTCTAGGAAAATATCCACGTTGCTTGAGAACCCTGATGAACTTGAACTCGACCCAGAGTCGGAACTTGAGTCAGAGTCAGACGATACTTGAACGACCCTCTGTCATTTCGGAACTGAAGATGCTGCTTCGTTGATTGAAGGTCTCTTGGATGCCATTGAGAAATTTTTGAGAAGAAGATGAAGAGGGTTTTGGAAAATCAGAAGAGTAAAGCACCGTTCTTTCAAAGGAAAAGGGAAGCGGAAGAAATAAAGAGGGAAGAGAAGAGGTTTTTTATGGGAAGAAGTCTTATCAACGTAAGATCAAAAGATTTTTAAGATCTTGGGAAAATCATAGATGATAAAAATTCCTTCCATAAATTTTGGTAACAACTTTTCAAAATCCTTTGATTTTGAAACAAAACCTTTTGAAATCCCTTTTAAAGAATAAAAATTAGATAATTCAATATCTAAAAGATATGAATTTCTAATTGATCCGTTTTATTTATGTACCCTTTGAAATATGTTTCAAGGCCCCTTGAATTTTATTTCAAGGCCCTTGAAAACATCAATTGGGCTGCATGCGTAGGAACGATTAAAACTCATTTACTCCCCCTACGTTAATGCTTCCTTGTTCAACATACCAAGCTCTAATCTAATAAAATTAAATTGTTCCTCAGGAAGAGGCTTGGTAAAGATATCTGCAAGCTGCAAGTTGGTTGAGATAAAAGAAATCAAAACATCACCTTTCTCAACATGATCACGTATGAAGTGATGCGTTACATCAATATTCTTAGTCCTTGAATGCTGCACAGGATTTTTGGTTATAGAAATAGCACTAGTATTATCACATTTTAAAGGAATACCTCTCAAGTCAAATCCAAGGTCACGAAGTTGTTGAGCAATCCAAAGAATTTGAGCACAACAGGCTCCTGCAACTATATATTCGGCTTCAGCTGTGGATAGGGCAACAAAATTTTGCTTCTTAGAGTGTCAATTGATTAGGGATGACCCTAAGAATTGGCAACATCCAGAAGTACTTTTTCTATCGACCTTATAACCTGCAAAGTCTGCATCTGAATAGCCAACAAGATGAAACGAGCTTTGACGTAGGTACCATAACCCTAGATCCCTAGTGCCATTGAGATAGCGAAAAATTCTTTTCACAGCTATCAAGTGTGACTCTTTAGGATCAGCTTGAAATCTTGCACACATGCACACGCTAAACGTAATGTTAGGTCGACTAGCAGTTAGATACAACAATGAACCGATCATAACTCGATACTCCTTTTGTACTACACTTTTTCCATTCTTGTCATGATCTAGCGAAAGTGTTGAATTCATAGGAGTCTTTGCAACCTTAGATTGATCCGTTTTGTACTTTTTAAGCAAGTCTTTAGTATACTTGCTTTGATTGAGAAAAATTCCTTTCTTTGCTTGTGTAACTTGAAGTCCAAGAAAGCAATTTAGCTCTCCCATTAAGCTCATCTCGAATTCCCTGCACATAATATTTGAAAATTCCTTGCAAAGGGAATCATTAGTTGCACCGAATAATATATGATCAACAAAGATTTGTACTACTAGAATGTCGTTGCCTGTAGTTTTGATAAACAATGTGATAACGTGATTTATGACATTAGTTTAGGCATTCATATAGGTAGTTTTTCCCGTTATTCATGCACGGTTTGGCATTAGTTTATGACGTTTGTGCTTAATTCATGCATATTTCTAGAAAAGATGTCTACACGAGCTTTTATCGGTTTTGTAGGTATTTCGGGGATCTTTTGTACATTAATCGATACATTCGAGGGTCAAGCCTCATGGTGGTACACATCTAAGGTTTTGAAGGAACATAATTGGAGCAATGAAGGACACAAGGACCCTTATTGGTGCAAGCAATGGAGCAACTCATGGCTGGACGATCATAACAAGCCTCTGTTGAAGAAAATCGACCCAACACTCAGGAAAATCGGACGATTTTTCTGTCTGGGTCGATTTTCTGGCCTTTGACAGCTTGAGCCACGTGTCCCACGATCTCTTTGTCCGGCCCTTGCTCTTGATGGAGAATATAAGTGGTCCTACAGGCTGTGGCTGAGGGATCTCTCCCACATTCTCTCACACACACTTCATTCCATTAGAGGATAGACTTGGAGAAGAAGAGAAACTCTCTCATTTTGGGAGAAGAGAAGAACACCAAAACTTAGAGTGATAGTGAGTTTTTGAGTGATTTTTAGAGTCTTTGGTTGAAGAACTCTTGGAAAGATTGTTAGGAACGTTTTGGAACTTCTTTTGAAGGGTTGTAAGTCTTGCTTAAACTTATATTCAGCTGAGATTTCTTGTTTTACTTGCTTTTCTTTCATCATCTACCTATGAAAACCATGTATGCTTGTGTGATGATTTTGGATCTTGAAATGCATGTTATTGGCTAGTTTATTGTGATTCTGGAGTGATGGATTGATGGTTATGACTTGGGTGATGATAGAATGGACTTGTATGTTAGTTTAGGATGATTCGTATGCACAAAACCTAACCCAGACAAGAAAATCGACTTGTTCATAGGTTAGATCGTCCGATTTTCCTTATGATCCACCCGATTTTTCTCTTTGTTGTTCTTTAATTGATGAATCTATATGTTAGGATGTTAGGTTGTTGGAATCCTAGTGTTTATTAAGCATAATATAGCTTAGGGTTACCTAATGCTAGCAAACTAAGTGAGGGTGGAGACCTACCTGGTGATTTCCGATCTTAGTTACCTAAGATGATGAACTCTAGGTAGTAGTGAGGCTCATAAGCCGCTATTGGATTGAGTGTGCTAGGATTGTTGCTTGAGACTTGCCTTTTCCGAAACTTACCCGGTAAGGAGAGGTTTGCCCCTTAAGTAGAGTCCGGTTTGTGTAGAATTCCCAACTTTAACCCCTTGAGACCTACCCGGTAATAGGAGTTTAGTGCGGGATTAGTGAAGCAAGAGACTTACCCGGTAATTGCTTCTATTAGAGAAACACCCTTTCCCAACACCGCAGCTTGTCCTTAGAATCTTTAGAAGCTTGAGTCCAATGCCATAACCGGAAATCTTGACCTCTAGAATCCACTTTTCTCTCTTTGATCATATATCTTGTGTTTGTGTTGCTTGTTTATTTTGCTAGCTTGAGTTGTTAGTTTGATTTATTATCTTGCTTGATTTGTGATCTTTGCTTGATCACCACAAAAACCCAACCAAAAATATCATGATTTTCATTTCTTTATTTCTTTCTCTTTTCTTAGACTAGATTCACACTATCTATGATCACTTGTTTGATTTGATTTCACCTTAGTCTTCGTGTTGGACCTCGGAATACTATCCTTGCTACAAAACGACCCATACACTGTGGGTTCACTAGGAGTTAGGAACTTATATCGAGTTATAAATTGTAAGACTTTTGCGTGTCACAATCTTAGCGTAACACAATGTTTTATCAATCAAGCCTCTTTTAAAATTGTTTTCAAGAAGATATTTAGACAATCTTTCATACCAAGCTCGAGGAGCTTGCTTAAGACCGTAAAGAGCTTTGTCTAATTTAAAAACATGATCTTGAAATTCATCATTTTCAAAACCAGGAGGTTGAGCAACATAGACTTCTTCTTCTAAGAAGCCGTTTAGAAAAGCACAATTTACATCCATTTGAAAAAGTTTTATGTTCATGAAAGATGCAAATGCAAGTAGCATACATATGGCTTCTAACCTGGCAACTGGAGCAAAAGTCTCCTCATAATCAATACCTTCTTCTTGGTTATAACCTTGTGCTACAAGTCGTGCTTTGTTTCGTATGACTTTGCCACTTTCATCCAATTTGTTTCGAAAGACCCATTTCGTGCCAATAAGTGATTGATGCTTTGGTCTTGAAGTAAGAGTCCATACCTTGTTCTTCTCAAATTCATTTAATTCATTTTGCATGGCAATGATCCAATCTGGTTCTTGAAGAGCTTGAATGTAGTTCTTTGGCTCGACAAGTGATACAAAAGCGGAGAAGGCACATAGATTATTCACTTTAGATCTAGTTTGAACTCCAGCATTTGGATTTGAGATCACATTCTCTAGTGGATGATACAAGGAGTGTTGAACTTTTCTACTTTTGACAGATGAAGTAGATCCAGAAGGTTGAGCTGCATATGTTTGACTAGATTCAGGTACCGTTTGTGTATTACATGTTGTTTCAATCTCAAGGCCTTGAAGTTGGGTTTTAAGTCCTTGAAGTGGAGTTCTGTTATCACAGTTTCTAGTTTCAAGGTCTTGAAGGTGTGTTTCAAGGTCTTGAGGGTTTTCTTTGATATCTTGAATCTTTTCCTGCATATTCTTGTCTTGATCTTTAGGATCTTCCTCTTCATCCGAAATGTGATCTTCTCTTTGATTCAGATTTAAATATGCAAAACTCTCACTCAAAGTACCATAATTGCTTTCATCAAAAATAATATGAATGCTTTCCTCAATAACTTTGGTACGTTTGTTATATACTCGATAAGCTTTGCTATTTGAAGCATATCCTATGAATATAGCTTCATCACTACGTGCATCAAATTTCCCAAGATTGTCCTTGCCATTGTTGTGAACAAAACAAGTACATCCAAAGAGTTTTAAATGTGAAATATTTGGTTTTCTTCCTTTAATGAGTTCATAAGGAGTCTTTTTAAAAATAGGGCGAATTAAACATCTATTTAAAATATAATTTGCAGTGTTTACTGCTTCAGCCCAAAAACTTTTTGGGAAATTGTTTTCTAAAAGCATTGTCCTAGACATATCCTCAAGAGTGCGGTTCCTGCGTTCCACAACTCCATTTTGTTGAGAAGTTCTAGGAGCTGAAAAATTATGAGAAATACCATATTTTGCACAAAACAAATCAAACTTTAGTTGATCAAATTCTCTATCATGATCACTTCTTATAGAAACGATTGGTAGGTTTTTCAAACATTGTAACTCTTTACATAATTTTGAAAACTCAAATAAAGCTTCAGATAAACGTGAGTCTAGCTCAGATACCAATTGAAGAACCAATGAGCAAAGTTGTTGCCACAAAAGAGTGGTGGTCGGGATGAGGATCTTCCTTGAGCAAATCAACCATCACCTACAAGATTCATGATTAGTCTCACTGATGGTTAAATCAATAAACGTGAGTCTAGCTCTGATACCAATTGAAGAACCAATATGTGAAATAAATAAGTTAAATGATACTCTAGAAGGGGGGGGGGGGTTGAATAGAATATGAGAACTTTTCGCAAACTAAATCTCAAGGCCTTGAAACTACTTTTAAGGACCTTGATGTCAATCTGTGCTTCTCGTGAAACTTTGATTTCAAGTGCTTTGAAACTTCTTTCAAGGGCCTTGACTTCTTGCTCCTGCAAAACAAAATTAGTCACAATAAAGTATGTATGGTGCGGAATTGAAAAGATTGACACGAGGATATATTTACGAAGTTCGGCTCTAAATAGCCTACTCTCCGTCCCTGGGTATATCCGTAGGATCTAACTATCTATTATCAACTTCAAAGAGTCCTAGATACAAACTAGAAGAAATCCCCTTCTTCTCTCACTGTAGCCAATGCTAAGATCTAGCTTCAACTCTTAACCTAGCTATAATAGCCTAGTTACTTCGCAGAGTAACACACACTCTAGTATAACACTATTTAGATCTTCCAATTGAGCTCTAGTGTTTTCTCTCTCTAAGGGGATAAAGATTTTGCGTGAATGAAAGAAAGAAAAACAACGAATGAAGATGATTAGGTTGCTTGAGGATGTAAAGATGTTTTCCTGTGTAAGCTTGTGTATCTTTCTTCTTCGACCATCATCTTCATTTATACTCTTCTATGGAAAGGTCTTCTAGCCATTGTAGAGATGATCGTTTGAAGATGAATCTTATTTTCCATGAAGATCGTTTCTTTTTTCGAGATAAGGTTGACATTGCAAGTCTCCAGCTCCTGAGAACACGTCGAGTCCTTAACTCATTGATCTTCTCGTCTTCTGTTGGATCGAGAGAGAAGATATTTTTGCCGTTTACTGTTTAGAAAATCTTCTAGAAAAGATTCTCTATTCTTCGGTTGAGATCTTCCTTCGTTTAATAAGATCTTCCTTCGGTTGATAAGATCTTTTGTTCATGAGATCTTTCCGTTACAGAATCTTCCAATAAAATCTTCAACTCATTTTTAATCCTTGTTCCGTGCATCTATAATTCCAAGGCCCTTGATTTCGTCCTTTTGAACTTGCTATCTTCCTTTGTCCTTGAATCCAACTTCAAGGCCCTTGATATTTAAATGAAACCTGCACTCAATTCAAACCAACCAAATATCTAGAGAATATAATCAATACATTGTTAGTATATCTAACTACTACATTTTTGTGAAGTCTTCCATCATCAACACGTGTAAACCATTTTAATCAAGATGGAGTTTTCAGTTAGGTTAAAAGGCTCATTCCTTTCTTGCTGACGTGGCAATTAACGTAACAGTCTTTTCCGAAGAAAACCACAGGTGACATCACAAAACCACGGCTGTGGGTCCTCCCGTGGCGAATCTCGACCTTTGTTTGCACGTGTGAAATTCAATTAATTATCGAAACCCCGGCCGTGGAACTTCCTTCTTGACCGTGGTTCCTCCTTTTCGATGCTTTTCTCCTTTGCTTCGTCTCATACTCCTTTCAATGATGTTCCAATGCTTCCCAATGAATTCCTCATTGACCAATGCTCAATGAATGCTCCCTTTCTACTCCAATTCACCTTAAATCACAACAAAGCTTGTGTAGATCTCGATTCCAAGATAATAGGTGAATATACTCGATAAATGCTATGATTGCATGTTCTTGTACTCAAAAGAAAGGGAAAAGTACCTATATGCACATCTAAACTACGTCATATTTCATGCTATCACTCGACTTCAAGTCGATCTTATAAAACATAGCAATGATATGCAACTAGTCTTAAACGAGCCTCCCACTGTGGATAAGATACCTCTACATGTCGTTAACCATACATGTGACACCTAATTCATTTCTAATTTATTACCAGTTAATTAACCCTGTTTAAAGCAATAAGCGGAAAAGCGGAAAACGGAAATTTTTAAAACTTTATCTTACAACCATATTCACAGCATATACACATACTAACATACGTCATAAAACTCCGTTTAACCAAAACACAACTGTTTTAAAACCATGCAAAACATCCTAGGCGGTAGCATCCCATAACAGCCCACCTAATATGATCTCAAATCCAGGTGTTGGGTCCAACGTCCTTGCGTTGATCAGGCCGAGTCTGAGTAGCTGAAAAAAATGTGGATATAACAACAATGAGCCACACGCTCAGTAAGGGTATACAAATCGCACTCTCCCAATATATATAAGTATCTAATATCCCGTCCCCAAAGGACACTCTATACCCTTCCTCACATTCCAAAGTCGATCAATGCATACATATCCACATTCACATATAATTCCACAACCATTCACATCACATTTCACATAAACATTCAAGCATGTTATCACACATCACATATAAACATATCATCTCATATAAACATCTCATATCATCTCATCGCATATAAATAATCATAACATAACATATAACATTCTAGACTCGATTGCATCGATGCATAGGTGATAATTAACTAACTAGCCCCAACTGATCGTACGATATATTTTCTCATTGCTTTCGTATTTCTTTTCTTTCTTTCTTTCTTTCTTTTTTTTTCTTTTCGGTTGGCCAAACCGATAGCGTCCTAGACCCCTGTAGATCAGGTAGCGACCTCGGCCATCTTGTCCTAAGACCCCCTGTAGATCAGGTTGCGATCTTGGACTATTTTTCTTATCTTGAGGCCCCCTGTAGATCAGGTAGCGACCCCTGGCTGTTTTTCTTATCTTGAGGCCCCCTGTAGATCAGGTAGCGACCTCTGAGGCCCCCTGTAGATCAGGTAGCGACCTCGTCCCACGGAAACCCGTGCGGGACCCAATTGGGCTAATTAATCAATTACCATCCTATATTATCACTTCCATATCATAACTCAAATTCATGCTTTCATCATATTCTTTCATCACATTCTTTCCATTACCATCTCATGTACCTCATGCATGCTTTCATAAAGAATATCAATTCATCATCATCGTCGTCTCACTCATATACATATAAGCATGCATACAACCATAACAAACAGATATATACACACAAGCATGCATAAAATCATGGCATATTAAATACATAACATATATTAAGCAAGTGTAATTCATATACACTTACCTCGCAGGTAAGAACAATAAAACCTCGCAAACCAACTATTGAGTCCGTTTCCCACTCGGACTATCCTCCTTTATCGTGCTTGGATACGCTCACAAAGACTAAGCTATAGTTAACCAAAACCTTCAACAACACCTGTTGAGAATATCATATTCCTTGTATTAAATTTCTCGCTTCAAATACCAGTTAAATTCATTCCTTTGAATTTAATTAGCTTATAGCATTTTCTAGAATCCTAATTTAATTAATTAACCTTTAATTAATAATTAAATTTCGCCAGAACAACGTTTTGCCCGCTGGCAATTTCTGAACCCACCTGTCATCAAACCTTAACAAACAAACAGCTCATAATCACCAGAATAATGTAACGAGTATAATGTAATTTCCAATTATCCATTTTGGCAAGCCTAAGGTCAATTTAGGCAAAATCGCAATACGAAAAACGAATAAATTCATAACTTATTCGTTACTAACCCGATTGACGATCCAAAAGAAGATTCGGAATCACAACGACGCAGGCTACGCTCGGACACCATCAAATTCACCGAAATCTGAGCGACGGAACCTCCCTAGTATCATATATGCTCGACCAGACCTTCTATTGCTCGGAAATGCAGAAAATCGGTACCAAAATGAAGAGAATGAAGAGAGGAATCCAAAAACTCAAACGGATTTGAAATCGGATTAGAAACGAAGAGTAGATCTGAGTTTGAAGATCGAGAGAAATCAAAGCTTTTACGAGAAAACATGAAAGGAAATGAATTAATAAACGTTATTTCCGCTATTTATAGCGAAGATGATAATTATCCTTTAGCGGAGTCGATAATTATCCTTTCACCGATCCAAAAGCGGTTTAAGCCCCTTTCTCCAAACTTCTCGAAATTGGAATAATAAATCTGGAATATTGTATGGATAATTATTCCGCAATTATCTCGAGAAACGCGTATTCCTAAGCCGTCTTTCTTAGCCGCTAAGAAACGAAATAGCGACTCTTTTGACCGTTTTGCCTTTCTATGTTTTTTCATATCTAGAACATGTCCGATGTCCTGATCATTTTTCTCAACTGCATTTTTATTAATTGAAGCTCCCAAATGCTCCAAATAACACCGGGGTGTAATATCATCTAGGAGCAGGTTACCTCGAGAGGTATCTCGTGTTAAAACGGATTTAATTCCTTAAAATTCTCGATTAGGTCATCTTCGATTTTTGACTGTTACAATACACATCTCTCGATAATTGAAGTACAACTTTTCCGCTTCGTACCTTTCCTCAAAAAACGTACCAAAATGCTTTGTGGGGAAAAACACGAAGAAATTCCCCATTCAAAACCACAAAAACTTCCAACTCGTAAATTCTCAAGTACTACCATCTTAAGCTTTAAGCTTACAATATTACTATAATCTCTGTCCTCAAATCCACACCATAGCCACATGGATCCCTCGGGTGAGTCAAGAAACTTTGACTCATCTCTTATTCGCAACAACGTATCATCCGTTTCGTAAGAAAGAAAGTATCATGCATCTTCTTTCTTTACATTCTCATGTGCGTAAAGAACAATGGAAACCTCACCTTCCCATTATTCCACTAATCCTCTTAACCATGTTCAAACCTTAATGGTCCAAATCCGCGCCGTTCTCTCACATGTTAATCCCATGACCGCAAAAGGTCACGTAAGGTCGTAACAATCCCTCCCTGGGAAGTCGGTTATGGTTACTTGCTTTAACCTCTTCATATTATATGACCAAGACATAGGCGCCTTAGTTGATATACCTACTTAACATTGGCATTGAACCGCCGGCATACACTAATTCTTGTCACCAATCCGCTATATTCCCACAATCTTGTTTACTCTTCCTATCCGTTCTCATCATTAGGCAATCCCGCACATGTGAGTTCTTCATTGCCACCGTCCGTTTATAGCTGACCTCCTCGATGTCATGGACTTAACTTTCTTCTATACTCTTCATGTTACCATTAGCACGAATGCTACTCTCCTCGGGGTACTTCTTATCTTAACTCCGTTAGATCATTCTATACTCTTAGACCCCTTCCTCTTCCATAGATAACTACATCCTTCTTGAATGATCTTGTTGGGTCATATAACTCCCTTTCATAGGGTTAACCACTCTCTCATGAGGTCCTTCAAGTGCACCTTTTTAAACATCTCCACGTTAGATAGCCTCCAATCACGTTCTCTTGGGTTGGTAACTAAAGCCCTTATATAACAGAATGCTTTCCGTTGCATTTCTCATCCTCTCGGGATCAACGTCTACTCACACTTCTTTCCTCTTGGCATTTCTTAGCCTTATCATCATGCCGGACAATGGTCCACTCCACTAATGAAATTTTACCATGTGAATCCTCACCTCGCTATTCTTCTCATAAGTCTCGCAAGACCGAAGAAGTCAACCCGCCTGTATCCTAGGAAACTTGACACCTCCTCTTTACGTGCCTCCGTAAGCTTAACTTACGGGTCTCTTAATCCTTTCATCATTTGTTGATCATACTTCTCATCTCAACTCCCGTGCTTAGGAGTGTATCGGGAAACTTGCCTTAATTTGATCGCCACATTTGCAATCCTATACACTTAATCCACTTCTTTTGTTTAATGCAATGATATGATTCCCGAATACTTAAAGAAAGAAAGAAAGACCTTAGCCATCTAAACAACAAAATCAAAAATACGCGAATATAAAACAACAATACGAGGACTCAAAACCCCCAAACTCGTCTTATGATGTACGAGAACCCCGACTGCCCACTCCTCCGGATCACTCGGCCACATCCAATCCTGCAACTACAATAATCGGTATAAAACCGTTAGATCACATTCTAGGCATCATAGAGATAGCAAGAGCACAAACACACATACGTAAACATAACACACATCATGCTCAAGATTCATATCTTCTACTTTTAAGTTATTTCATTACCAGTTCCATTTATCTATAGTGTGACACAAGAATCCTTATAACTCTCGCCTGTGTTTCCGTATAACCAACAGGAGTGGTACGAAGCTCTTCTCGTATACCATGTGAAGTGGTGAAGAATCCCGTCCGTATAACATGTATAACCTGGTTGTAGAGAACCTCCCAATCTCCCTCGGGAGCTGGGCTGTGATGTCACCGCCTAACAATAAAAACAAATGGGCCAACAATATATGTATATATCCAAGTAAACCTAATCCAGTTTTCATGATCAAAAACAAGCCAAAGCACACACCACAATCTCTCATCCAAAAAATGCGTAAAAGCAAGCTAAGTAAGTCAAAGACTTACCTCCTCCCAACGATCAACCGAATCACGTTTCCCGTAGGAATATAACCTAAGCCTGTTCAAGACAATGCGTGATAATTAATAACACTCTCGTATGCTTGAAGTCCTTAGACTTCTAACGCTCTCGCAAGATCAAAAACCGAAGCACAAGATAGGATACACTTATCCTAATCTTCACAACCTCAATCGATGTGTAACCACAACTATCAAAGCCTCATGAGCCTCACAAGGACAACCATACACTCACCCTATGATAACCAACTCAAGCCCCAACACTCAACAAGTGTAAGAACATCGATAACCTCAAACACTCATCTAAGGTCCAAGGCCACTACATGGCATTCCACAAGGTTATCTAAAGCCATCCTAGAATGCTTCTAACATGAATACACTCTAGGATAAGCTAGGAACACATGCTCAAGGGAGGATACTCACTAGAGTAAAGACGAGGCACGGAAGGAAGAAAGCACAACGCGAAGAGGAGAAGAAGACCTCACGAGACGGCTGGCTAAGACAGTGGCCTCTCCTGCGGCCTGGGAAGCCGCCCCTACTGCTCATTGGCCGCCCATGCGGCTCAATGCAGTGGTTGCCCCCGCGGTGCTGTCAGCCGCGGTGTGGTCGAGCTTCAGAAGGCGATCTTCGAGCAATTATTTGACTAGTTCTTTGATGTTCCAAGGTCTTCTACCTCCCTTGCTTCGCTCCAGAACATCCATCACTTGGAACCATACACAAACAACCATCCTAGACATGATCCACTCACATGCAAGACAAAAGGGAAAATAGTAAGGATCCATGGCTTCACCATTGAAGCTTGGGGAGAAAGGAGAAGATGAAAAAGGGAATAGATTACCTACAACAACTCGGAACCTCTATCTCCTTCCTTATCCAAGGGGAGCAGCTCATAAAACACAAGGGTGGAAGAGCCATAGGTGACCAAATGGAGAAGATGGAGCAAGAGAGAGTTAGAGAAAGAAGGAGAAGAATTCACATGAAAGTGAAAGGGGAGGAGAGAGAATGCTCTGCTGAGGGGGTAAGCAAAAGGGAGGTAACAAGGGGTCTATTTCCCCAAAGAAAAGGGTCACTAACCCAAATAAAGGGTCGAAACGGGATCGAGTTAAAATCCCGTCACACATCATATCCTACCTGCGGGAAAACTGAGCCGTGCCTATGGGAAGATCGATACACCGCTCAATAACCGGAATAAAATTCTGGGCTTTACAATGATATGACTCGAGTAGCCTTGATACGGGAGTGTATGTTAGGAGCGCAGAGGCGCCAGAAGTCTTACGCGAACAAGAGACGCCGACTCTTGGAGTTTAGAGTTGGGACTCGGGTTTAGCTGCGGGTATCACCGACGTGAGGCGTTTGACGCTTCGGCATCAAGGGGAATTTAAGTCCCCAGTTTGTTGGACCGTTTGAGATCTTAGAGTGAGTCGGGAGTTGGCGTACCAAATAGCCTTACCGCCATGACTGGAGGGAGTTCACCCCGTCTTCCACGTGTCTCAACTAAGGGAGTACATACCGGAGCTGAGACACGTCATCAACTATGAGGACTTGGTGGTTAAGCCAGACCACACTTTTTTGGAGCATCCGGTAGCGTTCTTGGAGAGGAGTACGTGACAATTACACTCCAAGAACATACCGATGATGCAAGTTCAGTGGTCGCGATGAGGAGCCGACGAGGCTACTTGGGAGACGGAGGATAGTATCCGAAGGAACTATCCGGAGTTTTGGGCTGAGTTATCCATCGAGAGAGGATCATCGGGTTAGTTTTGGACCTAGTTTTTGTTATGTGCTTACTTGTGTATGTTATGTTGTGTGTTGTCTACTTATACTCGTGTTATTTGAGTGTTGGACCTTGTCCTGATTTGTTGTTTGGAGGGTCAGTATGTTAGGAAGTTACCACTTCCGCATGAGCTGTTATGGTCTCTAGGAATGCTAGACGTGTGGATCTTTGGGTCCAAGTTTTGGGACGAAACTTGGTTTTAGGGGGTGATGATGTAACACCCGGTGCTTTGGAGGATCTTTAGGATAGAACTTTGGAGGGTTACCCGCGGGGTGGCACATGGTGTCGTAGGTGCGGCGACCTGTGGGGGCGGATAAGTAGTGGGACACATCGTTTTGTTCCGTAACCGATGACGGCCACAAAATCCTACCTTTAAATCCCGTAACCCTACCCCCCTTATTCCTCTTCTGAGTCAGCCGTTAGTTGCTGGAGCTTCATCCTTTGGAGACTTACGTAAGTGAAGTTCCTTCTTCTTCCTTCTCCTCCCTTTCCTTCATAGTTGCTTCTTCTTCCTTCCTTCATCTCCGTCTCCTCTTCTGGTTTCCGTCACAACAGTGCCGTACTATTTTGATTCACCGAACTACAACGAGTTGCCCTTGTGGAGGCCGTCCGTGTGGGTTCCGGAAGAAACCCTCTTTCCTTCGATTATGTTGATAAGGTAGAGTCGTTTTTTTTTCCGTCCCTTTGGTCACTAAGAAGCTACATGATGTTCTGATTGAGTAGGCACAAGGTTGCAAGAAAGATTGGAAGAGCAAGGAGACCGAGCACGAAGAAGAAGAAGTCGAAGATCGCTATCACTAGTGCCACGACCGCGCCTGCACTTCCCCGTGACCACGCCTTACCGCCCCCGTGCCTTGCTCCTTCCGGGGGTGCGGACTTTATGTCCTTGCCGCCCCTGCGTCTCTTCACCACCGCGGCTGCGGATTTTCTCCAATGAGACACTTAAGTCGTTCTTTTGACTTAAGTGTGGTCTTTTGGTATGTCTTCCTTCTTCCCTTGTACCCCTTTGAGCATGATGTAGTATCATGATAGGTGACTTAGCAAATCTTGAGCAAACCTCATGTAGTGGGTTATTTTTAGGTTAGTTTCCGAGTTACGTTAAGGATTGTTTTAGATAGGGAGTTGTTAGGATGCAGCTTCATATGGATGTGTTTTGGTTGTAACACATTGCCTTTACCTATATCAGGCTTTGAGCAGTGAGTTCAGATCGAGTTGTGCAGATAGCCGAGAGTAGTCGATTTCTGGTAAGTCCGTAGGACTTAGCTTTCTATAAGATTTTGGTTGATACTTGAGTGGTGTATGTTGTTGTGCTGTGACCTTTTGTATCATGCATATACAAACCTATATATTGGCCCACGGGTAACGGGTGGTGATCACTTGTCTAGTTCTCCCAAGGGAGTCTGGGAGGTGCTTCGTGACTTGGCCAGGTTTGGATATACAGGGAGAGTACCTATCCACTCCATGTGGTATACGGATTGGTGCTCCGAACCACTCTGGTTGAATTAAAGTATGAGGGCGAGAGTTTGAGACTTCTCGTGTCATACTTATAATTGAATAAGGTGAATGACTTTAATGAAGATAATAATAACGAAGATCTGTGATACCATGATATCTGTTTACCTTTATTGTTATATGTGTTTGTGCTTCGGCATTTTCCTTTATATTATAGTTAGCTAATGGTTTATCCGTGTTGTTAGATGTAGTGCAGGATAGGGAAGCTGCCGAGTGATTCGGAGAGGTGGTCGGCTTTGGTTCCCGTATGTATTTTGTGCCTCGGCTGAGAGTCGGTTATCTTATTTTGGGCATTGCATACTTGCTTATTCGGATTTCTATGTTTTATCGTTTGTGCCTTGATGTAATATCCAGTAATATTGTTGTCGAGTTAGGGTCAGGACCCATTGTGAGGTCTAGCCTGTAGGGTCCCGAGTCTGTGATTTGGAGTGTTACACAACAAGTATGGCTTGATGTTCAATATTTCTAGCAATTATTTAGGTATTTGGCATATAAGATGTCTATCAAGGAATAAAATGTACTTGAAAACTTACAATTATTTGATGAATGAAATCACAAATTTTCAATTATAAATGTATTGGCTTTTATTCTAATAACTACTCCAGATTCCAGTAGTTGAATACTTAGTAATTGAATTAGAAGAATGAGGCACCAAAGTAATCCAATTGTACAATTATTCATTTTTAACCCTCGATATGTTAATTTTCCTAAATTTTTAGCTTCTGGTAATTTTCATTTTAAAGATTGCTCCAAACTCTAGTGGTTGAATAGTGCATAATTGACTTATAAGAACAAAGCATCAAAATTAATTTGTGTATGTAGTTATTCATAGCTATCACTCAAAATGATCCTATAATCATGAGCTTTAGCTTCTAGTAATTCTCACAATTTTTCAACGACTGCCTTTAACTTTTGAATAGAAAAAAGTGCTGCAACTGAAGAAAATAGAAATCATTAGTCACTAGATATGGTGTTGTTGAACCGTTTTGTTTTCAGTAAATCCAATCTTGTATATGAATCTGATATTCAAAACCTTCTGTAATCAAGAAATCCAAGTGGAAATGGGGCCAGCTTTAAAACAAATAACTATCATAATTTTCAAAATAAACCTGAAAAGTTGTATCAAGTTGGGATTAGAATATTATACATTGCTTAATAGGTAAAGAATGAAAAACCGCCCTTTGTGTTTAATATGTAGAGAAAGAAATACTAATCATCGAAAAAAGCAAAAAACAAACGGTGCTCCTAAATATTGTAAAGGTTATAACACATGGTGTTAACTACATATTCGGAAAAAGAAAAATGTGAAATATAACTATAATCTTGAGCCCGGTGCTGGATGTCAACTTGTAAGATTGAAATGATAATCAACCATCATATCCCTGAGGTAAATATATTAAAAGTCACACCAAAATATAGTAAATTGTACAACAGAAAGCACAAAGTACGTTAGAAATTAGTTTACTTGAGCTGAAAGTATTCTGAAAAAATATTCGACGATTATGAATGGTAAAATCTGCATTCACATCTTGGAAAAACAATCTCACGACACAATAAATGGTAGTAGATTAAATAAATGAAATTAGGAAATATGTTAGAAATTATTTTTATTATACCTGAGCTGAAGTTTTCTAGAAAAACACTTGAGGATTATGAATTGTAAAATCTGCATTCACATCTTGGAAAAAAAAAATCTCAACACCAATTTTTTTTTTAATTTATAGCTGACTTGTAAGATTAATCTCGTGTGTATGATCAAACGTTGATATAAATGAGGGACTTCCAGTGCATTGTTCCTGGTAAAAGGATGGTTATTCTCTGGTACACATAAAAAATAGTATAAAGTTAATAATATACCTCCACCTGTTGTTGTTGTTGTTGTTGAGTCTGATTGTCTATCCTTTGATTTTAGTAGGCTTGATTTAGCTTTTGAAACATGAGTTGCACACTTCTTATTCTCCTTCTTTTTTTGGAATTTTTCTATAAAACTTTTATATCGTTTTCCTCTTTTTGTTCCGTCTTTTTTCTTCAAGACAACATTTTAAGGAATGCTTACACTCTCTTGATTAATACTTACATTGAGATCAGAAATTGAAGAAGTAACTTTTCTTCTTCAATTTGTATGCTCGAGAACATCTCTTCCACTTCATGAATAAGAACCTTCAACTTACTATCCAAAAATGAGGATGATCTTTCAAAATTAGCAGCCCATGAAGTTATGTTTACACTGATGACACAAATCTCTATATCTTCGAGTAGTATCCATCTGAGGGTCCTCAACAACAATTCGGAAACTAATATATCTTAAAGTTCTACTTCGTGCTTCCTTTGTCCATTGGTTTAAAATATACTTCTCGAGAACCAATTTAATATTCATCGCATCAAGAACCTTCAAAGCTTGATCACATAATAATCCCACTCTATCAAACATATTACAACTACATGAAACTATTTGAGTGAAAGGATCACCAAAAATTTTATACTCTAAATCATCAACCTTGTTATCATCCAAATTGGAAATCGCAACTATATATTCATTACTTGATTGACCTTGAAAAGATTCGAAAACCATAGGAGTATACAATTGGCCAACTTGTCTAAGTAAGGGTGTCCTTTTTATCTTCATCCTAGGCAACTTTTCACGAGAATCAAATTTTGATTTTATCTCATCTTGATGTTTCTGCCTAACAACTCACTCAAAGTGATGAAAAAACGCATTATATCCATGTTGCTATGAAAATAATCTTTTAAATCTCGATTTAAAGTCTCACACATTTGTGTACTCCGCATCCCTAAAGAAAAAATATTGATCATATAACACTGTGCCCACTTCTTCTTCAAAGCCTATATACTATTCAACCAAGAGCATTTTGTTATTTTCTCACGCAATGAATTAAAAGCGTCTTCAAACTCATCTTCTTTATCATGATTATACACACAAGCCTTAGAAATTTTAGAGAACATTAGGCCCATCATGTAGCAAATGTTTGGTTGCATTTTGCATTATGTGTCATGTGCACAATCCATGTGATGTTCCTAACATAACCTCATCTATGGCATTTCCCATAGCGATATCTTGATCAGTAAAAATAGTCTTTGTTTGCTTCTTATCATGAGTTGCTAGAAATGTTTCTAACAACCACCTAAAGGATTCTGTTGTTTCATCATAGCAAAGTGCAACACCAAATACAACAACTTCTCTAAAATGGTTAAAGCCAACAAATACACCAAGTGGTCTATGTTCTTTATTGTACCGAATGTAGTATAAAAAACAACCACTTTCCAAGCATGAACTTCATTCAAATTATATTATATTAAAGGTTCATACATTTTTCGAACTAATAGTATAAAAGTTTTTGTAACGACCGGTTTTTTCCAATCACCGCCCGGCGGCCTCTGAGGCCCGCGGTTGCGGTTACCTAGCATTGCCGCGGTCACGGCGAAGTTTAGCCGCTGGAGCGGTTAGTCTACAGATCATTGGAGTTCTTTTTGTATCCGTCATTCATTTATTTCCCTTTGTAGAAGATCCGATCTTCTATTTCTTTGGGTTTCCTTGTCCTTATATCGTCCAAGCCTAGCAACCTCTTGCCTTTTCCCTCTTTCATGTATTCATTCAATCTCTTCTCCTCCTTCTTCTTCGTTCTCCCCCCTTCATTTCCAACATCGTGCTTCTTACGTCATTCCCTCCAGCAAATTGAATAAATACTTCAAAGAGGGAAAAAGGAGTCCATCCTCCTACAAGATACAGTATCTCAAAGAACAAGGAGTTCTCTGGACGTGGTAAGCAAACTTTCCCCATTCTCCTTGTTTCTTGTTCCTTTTCATTGCTTTATACCTTCAAGGAGTTTTCCTTGCTTCCTTTCGTTCCTTGCGTAAATTGTGTGTCTATGGATGGATCCAAGGATCTAATTGTTAGATACAAGAGAGAAGCAGATGAGCCAACAAAGGAGTTGACGACCAGGGAAACGAGATTGCGTTCTGTTATTTCCCCATGACTGTGCATGCATATTCCCGCGGTCGCGTCTCCCCAGTGCCGCCACACTCGCGCCCCTGAACCACCGTAGTCGCCGAGTCGAGATCCTTGTCACCGCACCCACACCTTGAGTCACGGCAATCGGGACGACCTTACCTTCACACGATCGCGCCTTCCTCCATCTGCAGTTGTGGGTTCCTTAAGTTTGGGCTTCCGACTTAACGACTTGCTAGGTATATATCCTTATCCCTTCTAGTGTCTTTGAGTATGTTTAGGCATGCGGGGTTATGGGTGATGTATGTGTTGAGTTGTTTTTCTTGTGAGGTTTGAGACTAGGATTTAGAACCTCCTAACATGTTGTTATAAGATCTTGCAGAGATCATTGAGACTAGAAGTAGAAACCTTCTAGCATGATGTTATATGATCTTGTAGAGAATCATTGAGACTAGAAGTTGAGGACTTCTAGCATATTGGATAGGCTTTGATTTGTGTTCCTTGTTTGAGAAGGCATAAAGTACTTTCCCGCGGGAGGCTGAGCGTGATAATAGAGTTGGGATTATCTTGAGACAAGTAAGTTCTTTGAGCTTACTTAGATGACTTATGTGTGTTAGCTTAGTTGTGATAGTGGTGTGCGTTGTATGTTGATTATGATAACATGCTAGGATGACCTTTATTGTTGTTTGACCCAACTAGTAAGAGGCGGTGACAACTTGTAGTTCTACAGGAGAGTGGGTGGTTTTCTAGCGACTAGTCTAGAAAGGTACACGGTGAGATGCATCCGATGCAGTCCTGTTGGTATAAGGGGACAAAGGCGAGGTTTGGGAGATCCTCGTGTCACAAAAGAAGTTGAATTAGTAAAGTGAATCACCTAATGAAATATAATAACCGGCTTCAGCGTGAGCATGCTTTATGTGTTTTAATACCTTATGTGTGATTGTGCTGAAATAGTTATCCTAATATGTATAATGTTGGCTAACGGTTTTATCCGTTGTTGTAGATGTCTTGTAGGATACGAATGTTGCCAAGTGATCCGGTAGGAGTGGTCAGCCGGGGGGTCCCGTATATTATAGGACGGGATATGGAGTTTATATTATGTTGCATAACTTTTTATTTGTAGTACTCGACTGAGAGTAAAATTCTTATTTCACATGTTAAACAATTTGATGTTTTATCTATTTGAACGAATTGAGCTAAAATAATGAACTGAGATAATAATTGATAACTGCACCTTTGATATGAATTATATTATTTAAATGATGGAAGACTTAACATATGAATGCGGTTTTATAAACTAACAAATATCGATTGTATTTCTAGATTGCTTGTCTTGGTTTGTTTGTTAAAGTGTGTGAAGGTCTTGGATAACATTACAAGGGAAGATCTTGGCTAAAGAGGTTTATTACAAAACACGGACGCCTACAACAACCAAAGGGGAAGATCTAGGAGAAAATTTTTAAAAGCCAACAAACCAAACAAGAAGATTTCGGATGAAGGCATTTGAAGATGAATATCTAAACCAACGCAAAGATCTAGGAGAGAAGAGCTCGACAGAAGACGTTCGAAGATAAGATCCTAAGAGACGATTTCAAATGGATATCAAGATCTCAAATGGCTTGAAAGAAGTTTTGTTGAGGAATCTAAGATTCTCAAAGATATCCAACGTCTTTCAACTGAAGAACCGTGAAGAGAAGATCTCGGGCTTGAAGATTTCCAACAACTTTCAAGTGCAGTACGTTGATGAAGAATTGCGACGACTACTTCTCAAACAACGTGAGAAGATCTCTCTCAACCCAATAACGGATTCTATGAAGGAAGGAAGACATTACAACGACTGTGGGATAACGGCTAAAAGAAGATCTCCATAGAAGACTATAAATGAAGAACCTCGATTGAAGATGAAGATAGAGCTTACAAGTGAAAGTAACCAAGCCTTCCAAGCGATCATACAAGAACATCTTCATCGATCCAAAAGTTTATCTTCCTCTTGAGCTTACATTAGGCTATTCATTAGAGTGAGATAAACACAAGAGCTCCATTGGCATATCTTTATAGTGTTATACTCGAGTGTTACTTTGTGAAGTAACTAGACTATTATTGCTAGAATTGAGTTGACTAGATCGTAGCATTTAGGCTACATTAAGAGAAGAAGGGCAGTTCTTATAGGCTGTATCTAGAATTCACAATAAGCAGATAATAGATAGTTGGAATCGTAGGGTCGGAAACCCTAGGCGGAGAGTAGGCTGTTAGGGCCTAACTTCGTAAACATATCGTCGTGTTGATCTTTTACATACTGCACTTATTATCGCGTTTTATTGTGACTAACAACTTTTTGCAAGTTTCGAAGTCAACGCATTGAGATCCACTTCAAAGGCTTGAGAAACAGTTTTATCACTAAGCGCATAGATCGACTTCAAGGCCTTGAGATTAGTTTCAAAGCTTTGATATACGATATTGCTATTCAACCGCCCTTCTAGAGTATTTATATCGTTTTTAATACCTTACTCGGTTCTTCAATAATTGTTACAATTTTTTCATGAAAATTACAAACAATGTCCTCCCGTCTCCCTTTAAAAAAATAGATTTCCAAAAGGACAAAATTATCATCATACCTTTTGAAAATTACAAAATCTCCACCGGACCTCTCTTAAATTATTAAATGATGCGGGTGAATGTAACCCATTGGATCAAGTGAACTAATGGCTTAGATTGCTCCATAATGCCACACTGTAGCACCCCTTTGTACGTGAATATATATATATATATATATATATATATATATATATATATATATATATATATATATATATATATATATATATATAGATTTTTGTTCAAGTGAGAAGTGAGCTTGTAGGTAGGAATTAGGAGGGTTGTGAGCCATTGGATGAGTTTTAACTCAAGGGCTCCCACACACTCATCATTAATGAAATTTTTGTAGATTGATAGAAAATTTGGGAAAATACACTTACGCTCAAATCAAGGGCTCGCACACACTCAATGTTCATACTTTTATATGTCATTGTGCATGTTTTTATTCATCTGTTTTAATAGTGTTTTTATATGCCATTGTTCATATTTTTATTCATTGGTGTTCATAAACATCGGTGAAAAATTCTTAGTGTAACACCCCAATTCTCAAATTCGGAGGCACTACGGGTTAGGACCTCACATTGGGTCCTGAACCTAACTCGACAACAATATTACCGGGCCTTACAACAAGACACAAATGTCAAAATACTAAAAGTGGATACAAACATGCATAAGACTTACGGCGGTAAGGCTAGTCGGTATGCGACCTCTCTGACTCGCTCCAAGAGCTCAAAAGGTCCGACATATTGGGTATTCAACTTCCCCTTAATGCCGAAATGTTTGACTCCTCGCGTCGGTGATACTCTCCACCAGACCTGAGCGCCCACTCTAAACACTAGAGGCTGGCGCATCTTGTCTGCATAAGACTTATGGAGACTTTGCGCTGCCAGCATCGGCTCTCGGATCAACACTACTCGAGCGATGTCGTCCTGTATTTGCTCAAGAGCTACTCCACTAGCGCTACTCAGCTCATCCCACCATAGAGGTGTACAACATCTCCACCCATACAACACCTCGTAAGGAGCCATACTAGTCGATGCTTGCCAGCTGTTATTGTATGAAAACTAAACTAAGGGGAGTTGGTATGGCCATAATTGTCCCCAATGTAAAACACACGCTCTCAACATGTATCGAAGGTCTGGATGGTCCTCTCAGACTGACTGTCTCTCTAAGGGTGATATGCTTTCGTGAAGTAAAGAATCGTCCCTAAGGTGACCTGAACCTCCTCATCTAGCCGACTCACCGACCACGTTTCCTTAATAGGAATGAATCATGCGGTCTTCGTCAGTCGGTCCACTATAACCTAGATTACGCCAAGCTCCGAATCAGTCTCAATCCGGTCACAAAATCCATGGAGATGTCCTCTCACTTCTACTATGGTACTAGCAGTGGGTGGACCTCTCCTCCTTACCTACGGTGCTCAATCTTGACTTGCTGACATGTCACACAATGAACTACGTATCTTACCACATTGTCCTTCATCCCTCCCCACCAGAAAGAGCGTCTCACATCTTGATACATCTTACTAGCACCTGGGTGCACTGAGTAAGTTGTAGTGTGAGCCTCGCCGACGGTGAACTGTGGTGCCTCTCCTCGAGACATTCTGTTATGGATTCTAGTCAACATCGGACAACTCTCCTGCTTCTGTTGGATCTCTTCGAAGAGATCAGGTATTAGCTCTAAAGTGGATAAGTGGTTGTCCATGTCTGGAAACTAGATGTCTAACTCTATCCAAGCTAGATCTTTCTACAACTGAGGTTGAGTCGTTAGTTGAGCTATCGCCTTTTCTCGAGGCGTCTTCCTGCTAAGGGCAACGACGACCACATTCACCATTTCTAGATGGTAAAACCTCCATATCAAAGTCATTGATCAGCTCCAGCCATCTCCTCTAGCGGTTATTCAACTTCCCTTGAGTGAATATGTACTTCAAACTCTTATGGTATGTGAAGATCTGACACGCCGCCTCATAAAGATAGTGGCGCTAGATTTTAAGAGCATGTACCACTACAGTCAACTCGATGTTGTGAGTCGGGTAATTCTACTCATACATCTTCAATTGTCTAGATGCGTACACAATGACTCTACCTCGTTGCATCAACACACATTTCAGGCCCAGCTTGGAAGCATCATTGTACACCACAAAATCCTCGACACTCTTTGGCTATGCTAGGATATGAGGGGAAGTCAGTCTCCTCGTCAGCTCCTCAAAACTCTACTAGCACGGCTCGGATCACACAAATCGGGTAGTCTTCCTCAACAATCAAGTGAGTGGTCGGACGATCATTGAAAACCCTTCCACAAACCATCGGTAATAGCCCGCCAAGCCTAGGAAGCTGCATACCTCCTTAACATTTCTCGGAGGCAGTCGTGAAGATGCAAACTCTATTTTTGCTAGTTCAACCTTGATCCCCTTAGCGGAAACTACGTGACCAAGAAATGCCACCTCAGGCATCCAAAACTCACACTTAGAGATCTTAGCGTACAACTCTCTATCTTGCAGAACTCGTAGCACAATCCTTAAGTGTTCAACATGCTCCTCTATGGTCCTAAAGTACACTAGAATGTCATCTATGAAGACCACCATAAACATATCTAGGAATTCAATGAATATGCCGTTTATCAACTCCATTAATACGGTGGGCGCATTCGTGAGCCCGAATGACATCACTAGAAACTCGTAGTGTCCATTCGTGAGCCCAAATGACATCACCCTCAGCTGGTGATATCCTGACCTCACATCAATCCGGGAGAATATTGTAGCTACATGCAGCTGGTCTAACAAATCATCAATGTGGGGGAAAGGATAGTTGTTCTTGATGGTCACCTTGTTCAACTCTCTATAGTCGATGCACAGTCTCATTGACCCGTCCTTTTTCCTCACAAATAGTACCGGTGCACCCATGCAGAAACACTGGGGCGTATGAAGCCCTTGTTAGCTAACTCCTCTAACTGCTTCTTTAACTCAAGTAGCTCGATAGACGTCATGTTGTAAGGTGCCTTTGAGATCATTCTCGTACTAGGCTCCAACTCGATACTAACGTCTACGCTCCTCTACGGCGATAAACCTGGTGGCTCACTAAATATGCCTGTGAACTCACTCACTACAAGAATCTCGTCTAGAGTCTTGCTCGTACTCTCCTTCATGGCGTAACACCAGAAGGCCTCACAACCCTGCCCGATCAATCTCACCGCTCTGACGGCGTTGATAATTGTACCGGTCTATTCGAGGTCCCATCCTCGGAATATCTCAATGTGACCATCCTCGGTAGTAATCGTCACAGTCCTCCTACCAATATCCATGACTTCACCGTGTCGTCCAACCAATTTTTCCCCAAGATGACTTCCTCATGTACTAAGTACATGACGAAGAAGTCTACTAACCAATCATAATTTCCTAAACGTATAGGATAATCGCGAATCTTCCTGTTACCTCTAACGTTACCCTCATCAGGTAAACCTATAATAAAAGGTGATCCCTCTACTCGAACACCCGTGCATGAGTCATAGTAGCAAATAATACCCTAATAGGTAAGCCATTAGTTTGAATGGTTCTTGTAATCACCGGTGTTGCCGGATCCTCGGTTTTCCTGAGCTCGAACACCCGTGCATGAGTCCCTCTTGTGTCTGCCGTACCTCCACCACGTCCTTTACCACGACCTGATGCCTGAGCGGAACCCTATGGAAGAGGATGCCCTAGAGCTTTGTGCTACTGTTGCCCTTGAGCCCATAACTGTGGTGGTCTTTGTCCACCGCTTAGTACTCTTACAAGAGATGACCCATGCTATGATGGAGCTTTTCCCTAACGGCAGAAGATAGCTCGGTGTCCCATCTTACCGCAAGTGAAAAAAGTCACAAGCGGCCTTTTGCACACTGACCTAATATGTCCGCGATCCCCGTAGTTGAAACCCTATCTATCTCCCTCGGGAAGCGGAGCTGCAGGCTGAGAACTCGATCGACCGTGTGACTGACCTCGTCCATATCCTGATGCTGCAATACAAACACTAGCCAGCCCAATCCTCTACCTCTTTGAAAACTCCACCTTGATTAAAATGGTTTACAGGTGTTGATGATGGAAGACTTCACACAAATATAGTAGTTGGATATACCAACAATGTATTGATTATATTCTCTAGATATTTGGTTGGTTTGAATTTAGTGCAGGTTTCATCTATATATCAAGGGCCTTGAAGTTGGATTCAAGGACAGAGGAAGATAGCAAGTTCAAAAGGACGAAATCAAGGGCCTTGAAATTATAGATGCACGGAACAAGGATTTAAAACGAGTTGAAGATTTTATTAAAAGATTCTGTAACGGAAAGATCTCATCAACCAAAGATCTTATCAACCGAAGAAAGATCTTATTAAAGGAAGGAAGATCTCAACTGAAGAATAGAGAATCTTTTCGAGAAGATTTCTAAACAACAAACGGAAAAAATATCTTCTCTCTCAATTCAACAGAAGACGAGAAGATCAAGGAGTTAAGGACTCGACGTGTTCTCAGGAGCTAAAAACTTACAACGTCTACCTTATCTCGAAACAAGAAATGATCTTCATGGAAAAGAAGATTCATCTTCAAACGGTCATCTCTACAACGGCTAGAAGACCTTTCCATAGAAGAGTATAAATTAAGATGATGGTCGAAGAAGAAAGATACACAAGCTTACACAAGAAAACATCTTTACATCCTCAAGCAACCTAATCATCTTCATTCATAGTTTTTCTTTCTCTCATTCACGCAAAAGCTTTATCCCCTTAGAGAGAGAAAACACTAGAGCTTTATTGGAAGATCTAAATAGTGTTATACTAGAGTGTGTGTTACTCTACGAAGTAACGAGGCTATTATAGCTAGGTTAAGAGTTGGAGCTAGATCGTAGCATTGGCTACAGTGAGAGAAGAAGGGGATTTCTTCTGGTTTGTATCTAGGACTCTTTGAAGCTGATAATAGATAATTAGATTCTACGGACATACCCTGGGATGGAGAGTAGGCTATTTATAGCCGAACTTCGTAAACATATCCTCGTGTCAATCTTTTCAATTCCGCACCATACATACTTTATTGTGACTAACTTTGTTTTGCAGGAGCGAGAAGTCAATGCCCTTGAAAGAAGTTTCAAAGCCCTTGAAATCAAAGATTCACGAGAAGCACATATTGACATCAAGGTCCTTGAAAGTAGTTTCAAGGCCTTGAGATTTTGTTTGCGAAAAGTTACCATACTCTATTCAACCCCCCTTCTAGAGTATTATTTAACTTATTTATTTCACCTACTGGTTCTTCAATTGGTATCAGAGCTAGACTCACGTTTATTGATTTAACCATGAGTGAGACTAATCATGAATCCTGTAGGTGATGGTGGATTTGCTCAAGGAAGATCCTCATCTCGACCACCACTCTTCTGTGGTCACAACTTTGCTCATTGGAGAGCACTCATGCTTATGTTCATAATTGACCAGGATATGGAGCTTTGGAGCATTACTCAAAATGGACCTAAAGTTCCAATGATAATGGTTGAAGGCGTCCAAGTCCCAAAGAAGGAATCTGACTTCACACAGGCTGACCTGGACAATGTGTCAAAGAATTGCGAAGTAATGAATCTACTTTACTATGTATTATATGCAAATGAATTCAACCACATCTCATCATGCAAGAGTGCTAAAGAAATATGAGACAAGCTTGTTGTCACTTACGAAGGAACAAGTCAAGTGAAGGAAACAAAGATTAGCATCTTTCTCACACAATACGAGCTATTCAAGATGAATCCAAATAAAACAGTCAAAGAAATGTTCACCAGATTTACTAAGATTGTGAACAATCTGGACTCACTAGGAAAGATCTTCACAAATGAGGAGAAAGTGAGGAAGGTTCTAAGGAGCCTACCAAAAGCCAAGTGGGGACCAAAGATGACTGCCATTGAAGAAGCTCAAAATCTCACAACTCTTCCTCTTGATGATCTACTTGGAAAACGCATCACACATGAAATGGTTCTTGGTGAAGAAGATGGATAACTCCCATCCAACTCCAAGAATTTGACATTAAAATCCAGAAGAGATGAGTTACCATCTGATGAAGAAGATAGTAATGATGATGATGATGATGAAGATGCAATCGCCATGATCTCCAAGGGTCTCGCAAGAATTCTCACGTTAAAGAAACAATCTGCAAACAGAGAATTTTCACGAGCATCAAAACCCTGAGGTAAGTTTTCTAACTCTAATAAGAAAGCGAGAGTACTAACTTGTTTTGAATGTGGTGAAACAGATCATTTGGTGAAGGATTGTCCACAAAAGAAGAGGACCAACTTCAAGAAAAATGATAGAAAGAAGAAAGCTATGGTTGCTTCATGGAGTGATTCAGAATCAACAAATGAATCAGAAGATGAAAAATAACAAGCAAACTTGTGTCTCATGACCGATCATGAAGAAGACTCAAATCTGTACATCGACAATGTGGTAAGTACAATTATGTCTCAACCTGAGATTGACCTTAAACAATTCCTTAAAGATATTATCTTAAGTGATAAGGAACATTGAATAAGGATATATTATTTAAAAGAAAAGCTTCATGAACAAGATAGACCATTGAGTGAAAAGTCTTTGGAGATTGAAAATCTTAACACAGAAAAGGAAGACCTTGATGACAGTATCAAGGTCTTGGAATCAGAAAACCTGATTCTCAAGGACAACCTCTCTTCTCTTCATCAAAACTATATTGATCTAGAGAAAGCGAAAGTTGATCTGACTTTAACGTGTCAAGACCAGAAGGAAGCACTCATTAAGTTTACTCGTTCAAAATCCAATTTGGAGAGAATGATGGGTGAACAACAATCTTCCCTTAACAAAAATTGTATAGGGTATCATATGAGCTTTCCTAGAAAACCTACCACCACTTTTGTCAAGGCCAAAGGAAGCATTCATATGCCTACATGCTTCTACTGTTGTAAAAAGGGTCATGTTAAATCTACATGTCCTTATAGAAGAAATGATCCTTATATCATCAAAAACACCTATCCTTTATGTTTAAGAAAACGGGTCAAACAAATCTGGGTTCCTAAAGGTACTAGACCACCAAACATGATCGACCCTGAGTATGAACCAAAATATGCCATTTGGTCGATCCAGAAAGGTTGATGTTTGTTGTATTGCAGGATATCACCAAGGTAAAGGAGAACAAATGGATATTAGATAGTGGTTGCAGGATGTTTGTTGGTAAAATTTGCTATAATTCATCCAACTCTATTGATGATGTTTATTTAGTTGATGGCTTGAAATTTAGTCTACTAAGTATTTCTCAAATTTGTGATAAAGGTAATAAAGTCATGTTTGATTCAGAAAATTGTGAAGTTCAAGACATGAAGACGGGAGAAGTGTTGCTTATTGCTTCTAGATGTAATAATGTTTATTCCTTGAGTACTAACCAAGTTGCAGGACCTAAGCTAAAATGTCTAAAGGCCTTGATTGATGATCCAAGGCTTTGACATAGAAGACTTGGTCATGTATGCATGCAAACCATGCAGAAGCTACTTACAAAATATTTGGTACGTGGTTTGCCAAACCTAAATTTCAAGGTTAATGACCTATGTAAGGCGTGTACACAAGTTGAACAAACAAGAGGTTTATTCAAACCTAAGAAAGTTGTAAGTTCTTCTCGACCCATTGAACTTTTACACATGGATCTTTGTGGACCTATGCGTGTCAAATCTCCCAGAGGAAAACAATACATCCTTGTTATAGTGGATGATTTCTCTCGCTTTACATGGATATCTTTTCTACGAGAAAAATCTGAAGCCTTATTTGAGTTTTCAAAATTGTGTAAGGAGTTACAAAGTTTGAAAAACCCCTACCAATCGTTTCTATAAGAAGTGATCGTGGTAGAGAATTTGATCAACTAAAGTTTGATTTGTTTTGTGCAAAATATGGTATTTCTTAATTTTTCAGCTCCTAGAACTCCTCAACAAAATGGAGTTGTGGAACGTAAGAACCGCACTCTTGAGTATATGTATAGGACAATGCTTTTAGAAAACAATTTGCCAAAAAGTTTTTGGGCTGAAACAGTAAACACTGCAAATTATATTTTAAATAGATGTTTAATTCGCCCTATTTTAAAAAGACTCCTTCTGAACTCTTTAAAGGAAGAAAACCAAATATTTCATATTTCAAACCCTTTGGATGTACTTGTTTTGTTCACAACAATGTCAAGGACAATCTTGGGAAATTTGATGCACGTAGTGATGAAGCTATATTCATAGGATATGCTTCAAATAACAAAGCTTATCGAGTATATAACAAACGTACCAAAGTTATTGAGGAAAGCATTCATATTATTTTTGATGAAAGTAATGATGGTACTTTGAGTGAAAGTTTTGCAGATTTAAATCTGAATCAAAGAGAAGATCACATTTCGGATGAAGGGGAAGATCCTAAAGATCTAGACAAGAATATGCAGGAAAAGATTCAATATACCAAAGAAAACCCTCAAGACCTTGAAACACACCTTCAAGACCTTGAAACTGGAAACTGTGATAACAGAACTCCACTTCAAGAGCTTGAAACCCAACTTCAAGGCCTTGAGATTGAAACAACAGGTAATACACAAACGATACCTGAATCTAGTCAAACATATGCAGCTCAACCTTCTGGATCTACTTCATCTGTCAAAAGAAGAAAACTTCAACACTCCTCGTATCATCCACAAGAGAATGTGATCTCAGATCCAAATGATGGAGTTCAAACAAGATCTAAGGTGAATAATCTATGCCTTCTCCGCTTTTGTATCACTTGTCGAGCCAAAGAACTACATTCAAGCTCTTCAAGAACCAGATTGGATCATTGCCATGCAAAATGAATTAAATGAATTTGAGAGGAACAAGGTATGGACGCTTACTTCAAGATCAAAACATCAATTAGTTATTGGCACGAAATGGGTCTTTCGAAACAAATTGGATGAAAGTGGCAAAGTCATACGAAACAAAGCACGACTTGTAGCACAAGGTTATAACCAAGAAGAAGGTATTGATTATGAGGAGACTTTTGCTCCAGTTGCCAGGTTAGAAGCCATATGTATGCTACTTGCATTTGCATCTTTCATGAACATATAACTTTTTCAAATGGATGTAAAATGTGCTTTTCCAAACGGCTTCTTAGAAGAAGAAGTCTACGTTGCTCAACCTCCTGGTTTTGAAAATGATGAATTTTCAAATCATGTTTTTAAATTAGACAAAGCTCTTTACAGTCTTAAGCAAGCTCCTCAAGCTTGGTATGAAAGATTGTCTAAATATCTTCTTGAAAATAATTTTAAAAGAGGTTTGATTGATAAAACATTGTTTATCAAAACTAGAGGCAACGACATTCTAGTAGTACAAATATATGTTGATGATATATTATTTGGTGCTACTAATGATTCTCTTTGCAAGGAAATTTCAGATATTATGTGTAGGGAATTTGAGATGAGCTTAATGGGAGAGCTAAATTTCTTTCTTGGACTTCAAGTTACACAAGCAAAGAAAGGAATTTTTCTCAATCAAATCAAGTATACTAAAGACTTGCTTAAAAATTACAAAATGGATCAATCTAAGGTTGCAAAGACTCCTATGAGTTCAACACTTTCGCTAGATCATGACAAGAATAGCAAAAGTGTAGTACAAAAGGAGTATCGATGTATGATCGGTTCATTGTTGTATCTAACTGCTAGTCGTTCTGACATTATGTTTAGCGTGTGCATGTGTGCAAGATTTCAAGCTGATCCTAAAGAGTCACACTTGATTGCTGTGAAAAGAATTTTTCGGTATCTCAATGGCACTAAGGATCTAGGGTTATGGTATCCACGCCAAAGCTCGTTTCATCTTGTTGGCTATTCAGATGCAGACTTTGCAGGTTATAAGGTCGATAGAAAAAGTATTTCTGGATGTTGCCAATTCTTAGAGTCATTCCTAATCAGTTGGCACTCCAAGAAGCAAAATTTTGTTGCCCTATCAATAGCTGAAGCCGAATATATAGCTGCGGGAGCCTGTTGTGCCCAAATTCTTTGGATTGCTCAACAACTTCGTGACCTTGGCTTTGACTTGAAAGGTATTCCTATAAAATATGATAATACCAGTGCTATTTCTATTACCAAAAATCCTGTGCAGCATTCAAGGACTAAGCATATTGATGTAAGGCATCACTTCATACGTGATCATGTTGAGAAAGGTGATGTTTCGATTTCTTTTATCTCAACTAACTTGCAGCTTGCAGATATCTGTACCAAGCCTCTTCCTGAGGAACAATTTAATTTTATTAGATTGGAGCTCGGTATATTGAACAAGGAAGCATTAACGTAGGGGGAGTAAACGAGTTTTAATCGTTCGTACGCATGCAACCCAATTAATGTTTTCAAGGGCCTTGAAATAAAATACAAGGGGCCTTGAAACATATTTCAAAGGGTATATCAACTTTGCGAATCTTGTAAGAATTAACATCTTTTAGATATTTTAATTCTCAAAATATTTTTAATAAATCTTTTGTTTGAAAAAGATTTGATTTTATTGATTTTAAAAGCTTGATTTTTTCAAAGATTTTGTTATATCACTGTTATAAAGGACCTACCTACCTTCTCTATGTTTTTATCCTTTCACAAAAAACCCTATTTCAAACTCCTTTGATTTCTCTCTCAAACTTTCTTCATGGCACCCAGAAGCAAGAGATCTACTCCTTTATCTTCCAAAAAGAAAGTTGTTCAGAATTCTTCAATTGCTAAAGAAGAAAAACCTTCTGAAGATCTGGATACATCTCCGACTACCGGTCTTCTCTCATCATAGTTTGTTAATTTTCAAGCTTTTGGATCTTGGCTTGATGGTTTTCACAATCGACCGCTCTGTATGTGTGATTTGGTGTATACTGATTTTCTCGATACCCTCAAGATACCCTACAAAGACAAGCTGAAGAGGTCGATTATCTGGAAGGTTCTAAACCCTGGAGATTTTTCTTTTCCACGACTCACGAGACTATTCTATGTTAATCTCACCACAAAAAGGGACAAAGGGTGTATTACTCTTGAATCATTAGTCAAAGGTACTCCGATTTCACTCACTCCTTCTATTTTAAGTGAAATTTTTGGAATTCCTACAGATGTTGGATTCAACTATCCTTCAAGATCAGAGAATGTTCGTATTGCTAAGGAGAAATTTATGGTTCCAATTTCAACATCACGTCAACTTACTCATACATCTCTAACCTTAGAGGATAAAATAGTGTTTACAATACTGGTTCGATGTGTAGTTCTTCGTGCAAACTCAAGAGAGCTGTTGACTGATCAATCTCTGGAATTAATTCATTTGCTTATGTCTGAAGTGGCCATAGATGTGCCTAATCTGATTCTCAACCATATGTTGACTGATCAATCTCTGGAATTAATTCATTTCCTTATGGAAATTTGTTGCCTAAAGACTATTAGCAGCAAAATTGATGAGAATTTCTTAGAATGCCTGGGAATTGAGAAAACTCTTGTAGGAAGGTGGACTTAAAAAGGAAAAGGAGTTACTCAAAATCCAAATGAAGAAGTCAAACCTTCTCCTACTCCAAAAATCAGGTTAGAGGGTTGTGAAAAAGAAATAGCTTCTCTCAATCTTGAATTGTTTGATTTTCAGTTTGACACCAAGAGGAGAATGGATACAAATTTCGAGTTACTAGATACCATAAATGCTAAAGTCAATGAAATGTATTTGATGAATGCTCTTACACTAACTACAATGGCAAGCATTTTGCTCATACCTGAAGATGTAGATCAACATACTCAAGAGCAGGTTGAGAATATGCTGATGAATTGTAAAAGGCGTGTCCAGAATAAATCTATTATGTATCCAACTCATGAAGAGCCAATGTTCTTGCCCAAAGTTGAGTATGAAGTAGTTAAATAGAGAAGGGCTGAAAAAGAGAGAAGACGTTTGACAGCTGAAATGGATGATTGGCGTTATTAGAAAACTTCACCCAAAGGAAAGAGGAAGTTCTATGAGCAATTTTAAGCTGACTGGTTTTTCTATGTGGTTTGTGAAAATACTATTTTGGGTCAGTAATCGTATTTTAAGACTCCTTGCTTTGACTGCTTTTTCTCCCTTGTTGAAAGACAAAGGGGGAGAAATTTGATCCGACATTTCGATATACTGCATTTTGCAATTTTAGTTTTGAGATTTTCATATGCATTGCTAAATTAACAAATACAGGTACGATAAAACATTTGTGTTGTCTTCCATCAAGGGGGAGATTGAAAACTCCACCTTGATTAAATTGGTTTACAGGTGTTGATGATGGAAGACTTCACACAAATGTAGTAGTTGGATATACCAACAATGTATTGATTATATTCTCTAGATATTAGGTTGGTTTGAATTTAGTGCAGGTTTCATCTAAATATCAAGGGCCTTGAAGTTGGATTCAAGGACAAAGGAAGATAGCAAGTTCAAAAGGAAGAAATCAAGGGCCTTGGAATTATAGATGCACGGAATAAGGATTCAAAACGAGTTGAAGATTTTATTGGAAGATTCTGTAACGGAAAGATCTAATCAACCAAAGATCTTATCAACCGAAGGAAGATCTTATTAAACGAAGGAAGATCTCAACCGAAGAATAGAGAATCTTTTTTAGAAGATTTTCTAAACAACAAACGACAAAAATATCTTCTCTCTCGATTCAACAGAAGACGAGAAGATCAAGGAGTTAAGGACTCAACTTGTTCTCAGGAGCTAAAAACTTGCAACGTCTACCTTATCTCAAAACAAGAACTTATCTTCATGGAAACGAAGATTCATCTTCAAACGGTCATCTCTACAACGACTAGAAGACCTTTCCATAGAAGAGTATAAATAAAGATGATGGTCGAAGAAGAAAGATACACAAGCTTACACAGGAAAACATCTTTACATCCTCAAGCAACCTAATCATCTTCATTCGTTGTTTTTCTTTCTCTCATTCATGCAAAAGCTTTATCCCCTTAGAGAGAGAAAACACTAGAGCTCCATTTGAAGATCTAAATAGTGTTATACTAGAGTGTGTGTTACTTTACGAAGTAACTAGGCTATTATAGCTAGGTTAAGAATTGGAGCTAGATCGTAGCATTGGCTATAGTGAGAGCTGAAGGGGATTTCTTCTAGTTTGTATCTAGGAATCTTTGAAGTTGATAATAGATAGTTAGATCCTACGGATATACCCTGGGACGGAGAGTAGGCTATTTAGAGCCGAACTTCGTAAACATATCCTTGTGTCAATCTTTTCAATTCCGCACCATACATACTTTATTGTGACTAACTTTGTTTTGCAGGATCAAGAAGTCAAGGCCCTTGAAAAAATTTTCCAAGCCCTTGAAATCAAAGTTTCATGAGAACATAGATTGACATCAAGGTCCTTGAAAAGTAGTTTCAAGGCCTTGAGATTTGGTTTGCGAAAAGTTCTCATACTCTATTCAACCCCCCTTCTAGAGTACATTTAACTTATTTATTTCACCTACTCGTTCTTCACTCTTCTTCGGCCCTCCAGCCTAAGCGGCCCTCCTCGGACCCGGTCGGTCTCTCTCTTATGCTGATGCTCTATCTTGATAATCCATCAGCGAGTCACAACGGAAACCCTCCAGGTAAGAACAAATATTCTCCCTCAACCTATAGGAGAAGAAGTACACATACCTATAACACCTCAAATTCTTATAACTCGGGGCAATACTAGTTAGGACTTCATAACACGGAAAAACCGATATATTGTGCATCTAGAAATTGAAAGACTCTCCCACCCCCATCTAAATGAGTACGTTGTTCACTTCAAACGGTGTGTGCAAACTCTAAATTTATAACCCAAGAAGTATGCTTGAACAAATATGCGAACCCGTAGTGTACGGGTCAATCGTAATAAAAGCAAGAATTCCAGGGATCGATCGCAGGGACTTAGGTGAAATAAAGCACAGAATCAGGTTGTCAAATATTGCAATTAACTAAAAGCAATTAAAGCAATCAAAGATGATGTATAAAGTCAAGTAAGGGGAAATGCGGATTCTAGGGATTAAAGTATCTAGTTGTGGTTCCGGCTCAAGATCTCAAAGGATAATGCGGACAAAGTTGAGGTTTTCAAAGGAAAGGTGTTTCTAAGGTGGGAATAGATCACCGGGTAAGTCTCACTACTCACTATCCCAAACCAAAGCTCCTATTACCGGGTAAGTCTCAAGGTACTAAGGAAAGGAACTATAATATCAAACAAACACACCACACAAGGGAATAGAATCAACCTTTACCGGGTAAGTCTTAGGCTAACTCAAAAAGATGGGATGAAGGCACACTCAAACACCAATAAAGGATAAATCGTTATTACCTACACTCATGATCTTAGGTAAACAAATAAAGGAATCACCGGGTAAGTCTCATCCTAGGCTTGCATTGAACCATGAAAGGTGTAATAAGGATAGGATTTGGCAAACTAGAACACTTAACTTCAGAATAGGTTCAGGAAAGGTAACCTCGTTCATTCAGATCCCACCCCGGCCGAGATGTTCAACGACTGAGCGAGGTGTTCTAGGGTTAAGGTTAAAGACTCGAACTTTCAGGGTCCTGCTGGGATTAAGATCATTCTATCATCGTCTTCCCCACAACTTTCAGCCAATCACCCTAGAATCGTATAAGAAACTTAGCCAACAATCATCATGATAACAAAAATCAAATTAATGGAAAAGGAATCAATATTCGAACAAGAAAACCTTAAGAAAAAGGTCTCAATAACTTAATCAAACAACAAACAAATTGTGTTCCTCAATCACAAGCCAGCAAAGACAATCAACCAAAAAGACAATCTAGAAAGTCTTACAAAAAGCTATCCCCAACTAATGACTCCTTCCTTCCTTGAACTTCAATCTTCAATACTTCCTTCGAACCTTCCTTTAAAACCTCCAGAAAATCTTTTAATTGCTGGATGCTCCAAGCATGGTTGAACTTGTGGAAAATCGAACCCTTTATATAGGAAAATTATCTTCCAAAGATAAAATATCTTAAAAAGATAATTTCCTATAAAATATATATCTCTCTCTCAAAATAAATCAATCAGAAATCATATCTTCCTTCCAGAAATCCAGCCCAAAAATATAAGATATCTTCTTTCCAAAAATAAAAGATCTCAGCCAAAAATATGGATCTCGCCGGCGACACGGTATTCGCCTCGGTCGGGACGCTCCTGAAGATCACCTCGATCGAGGTGACACTGTAGCTGACCGAGGTAAATCTCAACTGAATGTGAAATCTCTCGAATCTGGTCCAAAGTAAATCTTCTTAATCATTTCAATGCTTCCTGAGTTCTTCCTTAAGCTCCAGAATGTAGCTCCAATGACTCCTTAGTTCCTTAGCTCCCTTTCGGTGCACAACGTGCCACTTTACCTACAATTACAACGAAACTAGGTGTAGACCTCGATTCCCGTAAAGGTAGATGAAACAACAATATAATCACATAATATACATCCATACATGCAGATTATTGAAGATAAAATGTCTAAACTAGCCTCAAAATATTAACTATAACACATGCTATCAAAATACTTGTCCCTTGCTTGTCCCCAAGCAAGATCCAAATCTTAGATACAAGATAGAATGGATTATAAGTCAGAAAAATCAATGCAAGGCGCTTCAAAACATTTTTGGTGGTATGCTCCACTCGTAGATTACTCTAAGAGAATGCTTTATGGAAAATGAAATCAAAGCATGATCAAAACATTTTATAAATATAAGAAAGTTTTTCATCTCTGCATAAAACCATCGAATGCATAATAAATCATATTTATCGAAATCAATAATGTATTATCCCGTTTAAGCCACCAAGTCAATCAACAAGCTCGAGGTCTTAAGAGCTTCCAAAAGAGGGTGGGATGTATATAGGGAATGTGGTGCTAGAATCCGGGAAAAGGATCTTACTTCACTTTCTTTGAAACTCAACATCTTCCACCAATAAGCTTTGCTTATTTTTACTTTACTTTTTGGGATGCATGGACAGAGGTTCACAATAACCGAAGCCTAGGAGATGAGCAATAATCAATTTCTCGAGATGCCTCAAACCCTTGATGCACATACCATGACCCGTTAGGAATATCAATCATTCCGACATTGGCAAGACACAAACACCCGGCTATGTGAATGGTGCCGAGTTACTCATCATTATGACTGACTTCCCCAAACCTATTTGTTTCTTTCTAACACTTTCAGCCAACATCTCAACTTCACTTTCACTTGCTTTTCTTTGCTTGCTTCCAAATTCCCGGATAGGTAAAGGGAGGTGAATATGTATATGAGGGGCTAAAGCATGATCAAGAAGAAGAAGAGAAGAGAATGAATTGCCTTAATCATCACAGGAAGAATGTGATAGAACTCATCATGTGGTGTCAACCTTCAAATTCAACATAATTTTGATAAAAACAAAGTATTTAACATGCTAAAACATCAAACAAAGCATTTTGCAACTTAAATATATCATAAAACCTTTTCAGCATGTAAAGATTTCAAAACCAATATGCAAACAGAATCATCATTGAGGTCATATCCAGAGAAGAAGCACAAAACGTTTCGAAAAATTCTCAGTTAAGAACCTACCTCGGTCGAGGTGAGCTGATGTCATCCGAGGTCCCTACCTCGTCCAATCAAGAACATTCTGGTCGAGGTAAAAAAAAAATTTTTAAGCCAGTTTTTGACGTTTTTCTCAAACAAAAGCCTGTATGTATGCATGTAATGGCACATAAACACATAGAACCAAGTAACAGAATAAGATCATAAATATCCGGGAGTCATACAAGCATACACACATAAATATCCAATCATACATCCAAATACTCCATACTTGGGACACATTGTCTCAATGGGTCAAATAAAAGTCAAAGGAAATCAGGAAACTCACCGGACCTAGCTGAACTGCATAATAAATAAATAAAGAAAATCCCTGCAACTCTAATCCTCGTCAGCTGGTGGCGGTGGTGGTGGATGTGGGACATATGGGATGTAGGGGTGTTGGGATGGATCAAATGGATACCCCATCATCAGTTGGAACTGAATCTCCATCATCCGCTGCTGGTAATCCTGGCTCTCTCTAATCTGATGCATCAAACCGTCAGTGTGTCGGCGCTCATCAGCAAGGCGCTGAGACATATCCACTATCATAGCAGCAACAGAGTCGATCATCTGATCAGTCAGATCGTTGATCCGTCGGTGAGCCTCGGGTCTCTGTGCCTGCGAACTTTGTGCCGAGTTGGTCGTGGTGGTGCTGCCGCCTCCTCCTCTGTCGCCTCGTCATCAAGGTCGAAAACTGGCACACTAGGACCGGTGGGATCAGTACCGGTCGCCATAGAAGCTCCGCCATCATCATACACCTCCTCATCATTTGTAGGTGCAACATCTCTGGCATCATGCATGTAAGGAAACCATGCAGACGACCAATACTGACGGTCGAAGACTGAAAACTGAGCTGACCAGAGAATGCCCTATGGAGCCATCGTCTCCCAGGGCATAGCTACATATAGCGTACTAAGACCGCGAGGGACGAGAATACGCCTCCTAATCATCTCTTGAATGCCAAGCGGCTTCGCAGCCGCAACCACTATACATGCACTCAGATGTAGACCCATGGCAGTAGCAATATGGTTTACCAAACCTCCGCAGCAGATATTGATAGCATGAATTATAGTCTATATTTTGGGGTTTGTTTGGACGTTTTATCTTCAATAAACTGCATGATTGCATGTATAATATGAGATTATATTACCATTTCATCTACCTTTGCGGGAATCGAGGTCTACACCTAGTTTTGCGGTAATTGTAGGTAAAATGGCACGCTTTGCATCAAAAAGGAACAAATAAGAGCTATGGAGTCATTGGAGCTACATTGAGGAGCATAAGGAACCATCCAGGAAGCATAGCCACGGATTAAGGATTCACTTTGGACCAGTTTTGAGAGATTTCACATTCAGTTATGACTCACCTCGGTTGACCAGAGATTCATCTCGACCGAGGTGATCCAGAGACGCCGACTCGACCGAGGCGAACACCTAGGACGCGGCGAGAATATTTTATTCTTGGCTGAGATCTTTTATCTTTGGAAGGTGATCTTATATTTTTGGGCTTGGCTCCTGGAAGGAAGAAGATCTTATATTTTACCTATTTTTATGGGAAAAGATCTTTCTAAGATATATTATCTTTGGAGAGTAATTTTCCTATAAAAAGGGTTGGATTTCCACAATCCAACATCTCGCATACCACAAGAGCCGCTATCACATCTCGCATACCACAGGATCCGCTATCACATCTCACATACCACAGGATCCGCTATCACATCTTGCATACATCGCAGCAGCCATACTCCAGTTGGGAGTTTCGAAGAACCTTTTTGAAGGTTGAAGGAAGATTGAAGATCATAGCTTTTATAGCTTTTTGGATGGTTTTGTAAGATTGTCTTTAATCCCCTTACTTGTTGTCTTGTCTTGTTGGATTACTATCCAAGGAACGCTTTTGTTGTGATATTTGATTCAGTTATTGAAGTCTTTTCCATTAAATTCTTCTTGTTCAAATATTCACCTTCTTCCCATATATTTAATACTATCATAATGATGATGAGTGGCTAATTTCCTTGTGTGATTCTAGGGTGATTGGCTGAAGGTTGTGGGAAAAACAATGATAGAATAGTCTTAGATTCCAGTAGGACCCTGAAAGTTCGAGTCTTTAACCTTAACCCTAAGCATCTCGCTCAGTCGATGAACATCTCGGCCGGGGTGGAATTCGGATGACCGAGGTGACTTATCTGATCCTAAACTGAGAGTTAAGTGTTAGAGTTTGCCAAATCCTATCCTTATTACACCTTTCCTGGTTCAAAGCAAGCTTAGGATGAGACTTACCCGGTAATTCCTTAGTTTGTATACCAACGATCATAAGCGTAGGTAATAAAGGTTTATCCTTTATTGGGGTTTGAGTGTGCTTCCATCCAATCTTTGTGAGTTAGCCTGAGACTTACCCGGTAAAGGTTGATTTTATTCCCTTAGATGGTGTGTTAGTTTGAGGTTATAGTTCTTTATCTTGATTCCTTGAGACTTACTCGGTAATAGGAGTTACGGTTTAGGATTAGAGAGTAGTGAGACTTACCCGGTGATCTACTCCACTTTAGTAACACCTTCCCCTTGCAAAAATCTCAGCTTTGTCCGCTTACCTTTAGATCTTGAGTTGGAACCACAACTAGACGTTTTAATCCCTAGAATTGCATGTTTGCTTATTTGACTTCTTATTCATCTTTGATTATGTTAATTGCTCTTGTGGTTAGTATTCACGAAGCTTACTGTTATTGACTTTGTTTCACCGAGTCCCTGGGATCGACCCCTGGAATTTCTTGTTTTTTACTACGATTGACCCGTACACTGCGGGTTCGCATCCTTGTTTTAAGCTTAAGTCTAGGTTTATAAATTTAAAGCTTGCACACACCGTTTGGAGCGAACAAGTTTTTGGCGCCGTTGCCGGGGACTTGGTCTAGACCGAGCCGGTACGGTTAGCTCTTGGGGAACTTGCCCCCGTGTCATCTAACCACTCTACTTGATTGACTTTTGCAGGTTCTTTCTTAGGTATATGCAAACCCGCATTGGGAAGGAAATCGTTCCTTACGATCCCGAACCAGAAAAGACATACAAGCGACGCTTAAGAGAAGCGAAGATGGCCCAACAAGACAACCACGATCTTGAGGCCAAATTGAAAGAGGCGTTAGAGCTGCTACGCCTCAACAAGGAAGAACTAAGGTGAGAGAAGGAAGAAACTCGCACCAAAACTGAAGCAATCGAAGCAGAAATGACCGTCATACGAGACCAGATTCTACTTCGACCGAGGGACAACCCAGTTCCCGATGCTGGACCGAGGCAGGTTCCAATTGCTGACCCTCGAACGAGGCAGGTTCCAGTACCAGACGCCCCGGCCGAGATACATCCACCTCGGATGCCAGTCCGAGATGTTCTTCTTGCAGGAATCTCTCAAACCCTAGGTCAAAGGATGGACCCTAATCAACAACTGAGGCGTCCAGGAGTCAACCTAGGAGATCCAGCGGACCATGACTACGAACTTCGACCGCAAGTTCTATCCATGATTCGCCAATGCCAATTCGGAGGGATGGAGAAGGAATCACCACATCAACATCTTCAAAACTACGAGATCTTGATGGAAACCTTGCGACCTTCCAGAATTGAAAATAACAACTACAAGCTAAGACCTTTTTACTTTTCTTTAAAAGATAGAGCTCTTACTTGGTATCAATCTCTTCCTCCAGGAAAAATCAGCACATGGGAAGAGATGACTACGGAATTCTTGACCAAATTCTTTCCCCTTCAAAGACAGCTGAAATGAGAGGGAAGAGCAATGCTTTCATTATGAAGGACAAGGAGAGCTTGTCCAAGTCATGAGAGCGGTTCAAGGACATCCTTTTGGATTGCCCACATCATGGGATTCCAAAAATCGAATTGTTGGAGATCTACTTCAAAGGACTGGACGGAAGCACCCAGTTCAATATCCAACTACTCTCCGCCGGTACCTTCATGGACATGGCGATTGACGAGGCTTGGGACTTTATTGAGAAGCAAGCCTTGCACATGGAGAAATATATCCACCAAGGAGCTGAAGGTGGAGTTAAAAGAGTCAACTTTCAAGAGACTCAATCCAACAACAATCAACTCACGTCTTTGAAGAATGACGTTAAGCAATTGAAGGAACTCTTGGTTGCTCAAACCAAAACGGAAGAGCAAGGACAAAGGAACAACAACAATGGATACCGTAACAACAACAACGGTTCCCGGAACAATAACTACAACAACAACAACAATAGAGGGTCCAATAGCAACAATTGGAGGACGAACAATCAAAGCAACTAGAATCCTGGTAACAATTATTCTAACTCCAACTCTAATAATTCCTCTAACCCTTTCCTCTCTTCCCCTTCTTCTTCTTCTACTCCATTGAAGAGCCAGGGGCAAGGATCAAGTTCGTCTCAGCCGGAAAAGAAAGACGCAGTTTTGGAGGCTATCTTGATCAAGCTTAGCGCTATGGAGAATTCTATGACTTCATTTTCGAGGGCCCAAAAGTCCTTCGAACAACAACTTGCGAGTAGGGCGAATGAAGCGCCAAGAGATCTAGGGAAGCTTCCAGCAAAGACGGAAAGCAACCCTAAGGGCCAGTGCATGGCCATAACGACGAGGAGTGGACTTAAAACTGCAGATCCAGTACCTCGTTCGACGCAGACCACCTCGGTCCAGATCCAGTCGAAGAACACCTCGACCGAGATGCCAACCGAGGCAGAGCAACAGAAAGCGGAGGGGAAAACTGAAGTTTATGTTCCACCTCCTGCATACAAACCACCACTTCCATTCCCCCAGTCAAGGCCCAGAGCACATCTAGACAAGCACTTTGGTAAGTTCCTTGACTTGATGAATAAGCTGCATATTAACATTCCTTTCCTCGATGCTATTCTAGGAATGCTCGCCTATGGGAAGTTCTTAAAAGAGATCATATCAAGGAAAAGGAAATTGGAAGACTTTGGTGAAGTTAGGATGACATCTAAATCCTCGGAGCTTATTAAGATCATGAAGGAGAAGATGCCACCTAAATTAAGAGATCCCGGCTCATTTAGCATTCCCATTCAAGTTGGGGATGTCACTTGTGAAACCCTTTGTGATCTAGGAGCCAGCGTGAGCATCATCCCGTTGGAGCTATGCATGAAGATCGGACTTGGAGAGCCCAAGCCGGTCAAGATTCGACTTTATATGGCGGATCTCTCCATCACCCATCCCGTGGGCATCTTGGAGGACGTTCCGGTCAAGTTAGGTAACTTCTATCTTCCTATAGATTTTGTTGTACTTGACATTCCCGCAGATTATCCTGTGCCTATTATTCTCGGGAGGCCATTTCTAGCAACTTCGTGTTGCAATGTGGATTGCAAGAACGCCAAGTTGAAATTCAACATTGGTGGCGATGAGGTGGAGTTCGCACTACTTGCAGCCATGAAAGGGGAGCAGCTAACTGATGATATCTTCAACATCTACGATGAGGAAGAATCAAGAGAATTGGTGAGCTCTATCCTTATTAACGACCCACTCGAAAGAGTTATAAGTTTTAGTTTAATAGAGGAAGGTATAGATGCTTCTTGTGATGCAGATATATGGAGCTTGAAGGCACTGGAAGAAGATCCAGAAGCTAAAACTGAGACACTAATCCAGGAGACGAAGATCTCCAATTTCGGTTCCAGTTGCAGTACCTCGACCGAGGCACTTCCTGGACTGAGCGAGGCGACTGAAGAACATCTCGGTCAACGCCTCTGCGCCTCGACCGAGGTCGATGGCGAGACGACTTCAACTGAGATTTCCAAAGGTCCAGTTTCTGAATCCACTCCACTGGAAAGAGGAAGTAAGGATCCCCCTCAGAAAGCACCCTCAGTCGTGGAGCTTAAACAACTCCCTAGTCACTTGAGGTATGTCTTTCTTGGACCGGATTCTACTTATCCCGTTATTGTTAGTGCTTCCCTTTCCGAATCTGAACTGTCTAAGTTAATGCATGTCCTGAGAAAGCACCGAAAGGCTATAGGTTATACCACGGACGATCTTATTGGCATTAAGCCTTCTTTCTGCATGCATAGAACTCTAATGGAAGATAATCATAAGACTTCACGGGAACCTCAAAGACGGTTAAATCCGATCATGAAAGAGGTTGTGAAGAAAGAAATTCTTAAGTTGTTGGATGCAGGTATTATTTATCCTATCTCGGACAGCAAGTGGGTTAGCCCGGTGCATGTCATTCCGAAGAAAGGAGGGATGACCGTTGTGACGAATAAGAACAACGAGTTGATCCCAACCAGGACCGTTACGGGCTGGAGGGTTTGCATCGATTACAGGAAGCTGAACACGGCCACACGGAAGGACCATTTTCCACTTCCCTTCATCGATCAAATGCTCGAGCGGTTAGCCCAGCATTCACACTTTTGCTACTTGGACGGCTATAGTGGATTCTTCCAGATTCCTATCCATCCGGTTGATCAGGAGAAGACCACTTTTACTTGTCCATGGAGGACATTTGCCTATCGGAGGATGCCATTTGGATTGTGCAATGCCCACGCAACCTTCCAGCGATGCATGGTGGCTATCTTTTCCGAATACATAGAGAATATCATGGAGGTATTTATGGATGATTTTTCCGTATACGGATCCTCTTTTGATGATTGCCTATCTAACCTTTCGCTAGTGCTTAAAAGATGTGAAGACACTAATCTCGTCTTGAATGGGGAGAAGTGTCATTTTATGGTTAATGAAGGCATTGTGCTAGGACACCTCGTTTCTAATCGAGGCATTGAGGTCGATCGCGCTAAATCGAGACTATTGAGAAACTCCCTCCCCCTTGTTCTGTTAAAGGTGTGAGAAGTTTTCTCGGGCATCCAGGTTTCTACAGGAGATTCATCAAGGACTTCTCTAAGATTTCTAAACCTTTAACTAACCTCTTAAATAAAGATGTTGTTTTTGGGTTTTCGCAGGAGTGTCTTGATGCTTTTTACAGGATTAAGGAAGCGTTGATCTCCGCTCCCATTATCCAACCTCCTGATTGGACCTTGCCCTTTGAGGTCATGTGTGACGCTAGTGATGTAGCCGTAGGAGCGGTGCTTGGACAGAAGAAGGATGGCCGGACCACCGCCATTTACTATGCTAGCAAGACGCTAGATGTAGCCCAGCGCAACTACGCTACCACTGAGAAGGAGTTGTTGGCGGTTGTATACGCTTTCGAGAAGTTTCGTTCCTACCTAGTTGGGGCAAAAGTCATTGTCTACACCGACCATGCAGCCATTCGTTACTTGTTGGCTAAGAAAGATGCCAAGCCACGCCTTATTCGATGGATTCTCTTGCTTCAAGAGTTTGACCTAGAGATCCGCGATAAGAAGGGATCCGAGAATTCTGTTGCGGATCACCTCAGCCGGCTACCTGCATCTTCACGTGAGAAGGATGACCCGCCCATAGATGATTCATTCCCCGATGAGCACTTACACTTGTTGGAGCGTTTGATAGATTTACTTACTTCACCCCACGATGGAGGTAAAGTACGGGGTGAGGGCACCTCCCATTACATTTGATGAGGCATCGTGGTCCAGCTAGCGACCTTAAACCAAGCGCTTCTTGGGAGGCAACCCAAGGTATTGCTTTCTTTTCCCGTTTTCTAGTCTAGCTTAGATAGTTTGCTTTTGCTTTGTTTTGTTTGTTTTTGGCGTCCTAGACAGATAACAGGAGACATCTAAGGAAGGAGCTAAACTGGAAGTTCAGAAGTTCGAGAATTCGAGAAGGCGAAGTTTGACTGAGACACCTCGGCCCAGTCGAGGCCACCTCGACCGAGTTGATTCTTGAGCAACCGAGGCGACTAGGGTTTCTGCAGAACCACCTCGGTCCGTAACACCTCGGTCCAGTCGAGGCCATCTCGACCGAGGTGACAGCAGTTCCAGGAATAGTATAAAAGGGGAAAAAAATTCTGTTTTCACTTTTTACCTTCTTCGACTCGACCGCGGCGCCTTCTCACCTCGCTTCCTCAAATCTTGCTCGTTTTCGAAGATTTCCGCTTCCAAACTGCGATTGAAGGGTAGAGGATCCCATTGCAAGTACAGATCTGCGAAGAAATCGAACGAATCGACCGAAACGAGGTAAAAACAGTCAAAACCCTAACTCGTTCGTTCGTTTCGATTTGGGCTTTGGTTGCCCTTGAATCTGCTGAGAAAAGGCTTAAGTACCCCATAGGAAGCAATTGTAGTGAATTTTGGGGGAAAAGAACTGGATTTCTGAGATTTGAATCGCAAACTGTTACGCCTCGGTCCAGTCAAACTGCATCTCGACCGAGGTGATTCTTGAGGATTGTCAGCGACCGAGGTGATCTGACAGTAGCTGGAAAAAAAAATGAGTTCCGAACGTCGCCTTGCCCTCAGAGATAGATCCTCACCTTCCCCTCCTTCCTCTTCCTCCCGACCTTACCGCCCGGTGATCCACGAGAGATGCCGGGTAGATTATGAGCGTATAGCTAGCCGTCCAGTGATTGCACCACGTTTCCTGGACGTGTCAGCTTTTGATTGCCTAGGGGTAGATGGAGACCTTAGGCGGATGATCACCACAGTTGGGCTGGATCAGTTTACTGAGATCCGAGCCCCAGCCTACTTGGAGCCGACCATAGAGTTCGTTAGCTCCTTTTCCTACCTTCCCACAGAGCAGTCTGTGAAGTACCGGTTGATGAGCCGGAACTTCATAGTACCGCTCGAGATATGGAGAGAGATTTTCGGTTTTTCTGAGCCCACCGCCACTGACTTCCCTTCCCGATCTGTAGCTAGGGAGTTCAGCTATTTATCCGGTGGAGGATCATAGGGAGGCAGCAGCAGCCCCATCTGAGGATGAGGAGGAGGAGGCTGACGATGACGAGGATACAGTAGATGAGAGAGATGGTGGAGTCCCGATGGATACAGGGACAGATACTGCAGGGACGAGCGCGCCGCCGATCATAGACTTGGATGATGATGATGAGACTGAGCCTGCACCAGCTGAGACTTCTCCGGTTAGACCTGCTAGACGCAGGAGACACAGAGTAAGAGATCCAGCTGCCCACAGACGGATCGATGACCTGACGGATCAGGTTATTGATTCCTATGCTACATTGTCGCTGGATATCCGCGAGATGCAGGAGAGGCAGCATTATCAGCATATCATGGCCCAGCTTCAGTTCGAGCGCGTCATGGGTTATCCGTTCGACCCGACTCAGTATCCATACGTGCCACCACCACCACCACCGGATCGCGACTATTGATGAGTTGCAGGACTTTCTTTATTATATTTTTATGCAGTTCAGCTATTTATCCGGTGAGTACTCTTATTTCTAGACTTATATTGACCCACTAGGACAGTGTGTCCCAAGTATGGGGTGTTTGTATTTATTTGATGACTTCGATGTACGACTTATTTGATCGGATATTTCATATTTATGCTTCAGTTGCCTTTATATGTTTATCTGATATTACATGCATATTTACAGGTTATTTGATTGAGAAAAACGTCGAAACTGAAAAAAAATGGTTTTAAAAAAAATTTTTTGACCTCGACCGAGTCAGTCTTGGCCAAACGAGGCGTTTCACCTCGGTTGACCCAAGAACACCTCGACCGAGGTGGGTTAACTGAGAGTTTTCGAAAATTATTTGTGTGTTACTTATCTGGATATGATCTCAGTGAAGATCTTGCTTACTGACTGGTTTTAAATTCTTTATGTGTTTGAAAGGTTTTATAATATGTTTAAGTTGCTAAATGCTTTGTTTGAAATTATTGGCATGTTTAATACTTTGTTTTTATCGAAATTATGTTGAATTTGAAGGTTGACACAACAAGATAAGTTCTCTCACTTTCTTCCTGGAAAGACCAAGGCAATTCATTCTTCTCTCTTCTTCTTCCTGATCATGCTTAGCCCCTCATATACATTTTGCCCCCCTTTACCTATCCGGGAATTTGGAAGCAAGCGAAGTGGTGAAAGCAAGTGAAGTTAAAGTTGAGAAGTTGGCTGGAAGTGAAAGTGTTAGAAAGTAATTTTAGGTTTGGGGAAGTCAATCATGAAGATGAGTAACTCGGCACCATTCACATAGCCGGGTGTTTGTGTCTTGCCAAAGTCGGATTGAGCGATATTCCTAACGGGTCATGGTATGTGCATCAAGGGTTTGATGCATCTCAAGAAATTGATGATTGCTGATTTCCTAGGCTTCGGTTATTGTGCACCTCTGTCCATGCATCCTAAAAAGTAAAGTAAAAAGAAAAAAAGTGGAATCAGCAAAGCTTATTGGTGGAAGATGTTGCAAGTCAAAGTGGAAGTGAAGTTCATCCCTTTCCCGGATTCTAGCACCACATTACCTTACACACATCCCTACCCTACACGTTTCTTGACCTTTTCTTTTGGGAAGCCCTTGAGACCTTGAGCTAGTTGATTGACTTAGTCGTTTAAACTGGATTATACATGATTAATTTTGATAATTATGACTTATTATGCATTCTATGGTTTTATGCAAAGATGAACAACTTTTCTATATTTAAAATGTTTTGATCATGTTTGGATTTTAAATTCCATGAAGTATTCTCTTAGAGTGATCTATAATTGTAACGCACCATAAAAATGTTTTTGAAAAGACTTTTTATGACTATTAATCCATTCTATCTTGTCTTCTATATGCGGAACTTGCTTGGGGACAAGCAAGGGCTAAGTGTGGGGTATTTTGATTGCATGAATTATAGTCTATATTTTGGGGTTTGTTTGGACGTTTTATCTTCAATAAACTGCATGATTGCATGTATAATATGAGATTATATTACCATTTCATCTACCTTTGCGGGAATCGAGGTCTACACCTAATTTTGCTGTAATTGTAGGTAAAATGGCACGTTTTGCATCAAAAAGGAACAAATAAGAGCTATGGAGTCATTGGAGCTACATTGAGGAGTATAAGGAACCATCCAGGAAGCATAGCCACGGATTAAGGATTCACTTTGGACCAGTTTTGAGAGATTTCAAATTCAGTTATGACTCACCTCGGTTGACCAGAGATTCATCTCGACCGAGGTGATCCAGAGACGCCGACTCGACCGAGGCGAACACCTAGGACGCGGCGAGAATATTTTATTCTTGGCTGAGATCTTTTATCTTTGGAAGGTGATCTTATATTTTTGGGCTTGGCTCATGGAAGGAAGAAGATCTTATATTTTACCTATTTTTATGGGAAAAGATCTTTCTAAGATATATTATCTTTGGAGAGTAATTTTCCTATAAAAAGGGTTGGATTTCCACAAATCCAACATCTCGCATACCACAAGAGCCGCTATCACATCTCGCATACCACAGGATCCGCTATCACATCTCGCATACCACAGGATCCGCTATCACATCTTGCATACATCGCAGCAGCCATACTCCAGTTGGGAGTTTCGTAGAACCTTTTTGAAGGTTGAAGGAAGATTGAAGATCATAGCTTTTATAGCTTTTTGGAGGGTTTTGTAAGATTGTCTTTAATCCCCTTCCTTGTTGTCTTGTCTTGTTGGATTGCTATCCAAGGAACGCTTTTGTTGTGATATTTGATTCAGTTATTGAAGTCTTTTCCATTAAATTCTTCTTGTTCAAATATTCACCTTCTTCCCATATATTTAATACTTTCATAATGATGATGAGTGGCTAATTTCCTTGTGTGATTCTAGGGTGATTGGCTGAAGATTGTGGGAAAAACAATGATAGAATAGTCTTAGATTCCAGTAGGACCCTGAAAGTTCGAGTCTTTAACCTTAACCCTAAGCATCTCGCTCAGTCGATGAACATCTCGGCCGGGGTGGAATTCGGATGACCGAGGTGACTTATCTGATCCTAAACTGAGAGTTAAGTGTTAGAGTTTGCCAAATCCTATCCTTATTACACCTTTCCTGGTTCAAAGCAAGCTTAGGATGAGACTTACCCGGTAATTCCTTAGTTTGTATACCAACGATCATAAGCGTAGGTAATAAAGGTTTATCCTTTATTGGGGTTTGAGTGTGCTTCCATCCCATCTTTGTGAGTTAGCCTGAGACTTACCCGGTAAAGGTTGATTCTATTCCCTTAGATGGTGTGTTAGTTTGAGGTTATAGTTCTTTATCTTGATTCCTTGAGACTTACCCGGTAATAGGAGTTACGGTTTAGGATTAGAGAGTAGTGAGACTTACCCGGTGATCTACTCCACTTTAGTAACACCTTCCCCTTGCAAAAATCTCAGCTTTGTCCGCTTATCTTTAGATCTTGAGTTGGAACCACAACTAGACGTTTTAATCCCTAGAATTGCATGTTTGCTTATTTGACTTCTTATTCATCTTTGATTGTGTTAATTGCTCTTGTGGTTAGTATTCACGAAGCTTACTATTATTGACTTTTTTCACCGAGTCCCTGTGATCGACCCCTGGAATTTCTTGCTTTTTACTACGATTGACCCGTACACTGCGGGTTCGCATCCTTGTTTTAAGCTTAAGTCTAGGGTTACAAATTTAAAGCTTGCACACACCGTTTGGAGCGAACAGATATCTCCCTTGGACTTGCCCTTGATCTTATGCAAGTCCTCAGACAACATCCCCCCAAAGTCAAGGACTCCACCTATAACTATACAAAACATGCTCAACAGCTCTCCGTGTCGGACCTTCTGGGGCGTCTCAGTACGCGCCAGAAGAGTCTCGTTGAATATACGGTGAGCAAGACAGAATGCTAGGTGGAAGATGATATGCTCTCTAGAATCTCCAGGTCTCCACCTGTCACTATGCTCCACTACATGGGCAATCTCGCCCCAGAAGTCTCGAGCTACGGCTCGGGAAGGAAAGTCGGTAATGGTGGGAGTCGGGAAGACAAAAACCTCTCTAAACTGATCCATCGGTACTATGTAGTTCCGGTTAAGCAACCGGTACTTGATGCAGTTCCTCTCAGGCATTGGAGTGACAAAACTCACAAACTCTATAGTCGGCTCTAAGTGGGCTGGAGCTCGGATCTCCATGAACTCCTCCAGCCCTACCATCGAAATCATCTTCCTCAAGTCCTCCGCCACGTGGAGGCACTCGAAGGCAGCAACATCTAAAAATCGCGGGGCAACTATGGGACGCCCGCATATCTTGTCGAAATCAGCCTAGTGACGCTCGTGGATCACTGGTATATAGAGGGATGAGATGTAGAGGAAGGGGAAGAACTACTGGGCCTATCTCTCAAAACCAGCTGGTGATCGGATCTGTTGCTCATGACTGCTGACAGGACGAACACCTCGGTTACTCTGACAACCACCTCGGCCGAGACACAGCACGACTTGACCGAGGCGACCGGCTGTTCGATTTCAACTCTCTAATTTCAAGTTATTTTCCCCCAAATCACTACCAATTACTTCCTATAGGGTACTTATATCCTTTTCAGCAATAATAGTCGGAAACCAGAGCCGGATCTGTCCTAAATCAGTAAAAGGAGAGAAGTTAGGGTTTTCGAACAATTTACCCAGATTACGCAGATTAGGAGCGTTTTTTTCGCAGTTTGGTGCTTGAAATCCGATCCTCTTACTTCTCTTGGTGAAATTAAACCAAAAATTATGGAAAACGAGCAAGAAACGAGGGGAAATCTCCGCCGCGGTCGAGGCTGAAGTTGAGAGAGAAAAGTGAGGAGAGAGAAATCCGATTTGCCTTTTATACCCCTCGCTGAATTTGATTTCACCTCGGTCGAGGTAGTCCCGACCGGACTGAGGTGTCTGACTGGATGTCAGACCTAGTCGCCTCGGTTGCCTCAGAACATCTCGGTCGAGGTGCTGTGACAGTAACCGAGATGTGTCTCAGTCAAACTTCTTCTTCCCAATTTCTCGAACTTCTGTCCTTCTAGTATAGCTCCTGAGCTGTAATGCTTCCTTAGAACGTACCTGGTTTCTGTCTAGAGGATGCCAAAAGCAAAGAAAAGCAAACTATCTAAACTGAGCTAGAAAAAGGGAAAAGAAGGCAATACCTTGGGTTGCCTCCCAAGAAGCACTTGTTTTAAGGTCGCTAGCTGGACCTTACATCATCCCTAAACATGCTTAAGGGTGTCCTCACCCCATACTTCACCTTCATCGTGGGGTGAGATAAAGAAGTCTATTAAACGTTCCAGCAAATGCAAGTGCTCATCGGGGAATGAATCATGATAGCATGAATTATAGTCCATATTTTGGGGTTTGTTTTGACGTTTTATCTTTCATAATCTGCATGTTTGTATGTGCATTATGTGATTTCACTACCATTTCATCTACCTTTGCGAGAATCGAGGTCTACACCTAGTTTCGTTGTAATTGCAGGTAATTTGGTACGTTTTGCATCAAAAAGGAGCAAAAGGAGTCATGAGTCATTTGGAGCTACATCCAGGGAGCATAGCCATGGATTAAAGATTTACTTTGGACCAGTTTTGAGAGATTTCACATTCAGTTATGACTCACCTCGGTTGACCAGAGATTCATCTCGACCGAGGTGATCCAGAGAGGCCGACTCGACCGAGGCGAACACCTAGGACGCGGCGAGAATATTTTATTCTTGGAGGAGATCTTTTAAATTTGGAAAGTGATCTTATATTTTTGGGCTTGGCTCCTGGAAGGAAGGAGATATGCAGAATCATATATTTTACCTATATTTATGGGAGAATATCTTTCTAAGATTTATTATCTTTGGAGGGTTATTTTCCTATAAAAAGGGTTGGATTTCCACAAATCCGAGAACGGGCAGAGAGAGCGGCTTACACCGAAAAACACGCAGTAGTAGCAGCATACTCCAGTTGGGAGTTTTGAAGAACCTTTTTGAAGGTTGAAGGAAGATAGAAGTCTATAGCTTTTATAGCTTTTTGAAGGGTTTTGTAAGATTGTCTTCAATTCCCTCACTTGTTGTCTTGTCTTGTTGGATTGCTATCCAAGGAACGCTTTTGTTGTGATATTTGATTCAGTTATTGAAGTCTTTTCATTAAATTCTTCTTTGTTCAAATATTCACCTTCTTCCTATATATTTTAATACTTTCATTATGATGAGTGGCTAATTTCCTTGTGTGATTTTAGGGTGATTGGCTGAAGGTTGTGGGAAAAACGATGATAGAATAATCTTAGATTCCAGTAGGATCCTGAAAGTTCGAGTCTTTAACCTTAACCCTAAGCATCTCGTTCAGTCGATGAACATCTCGGCCGGGGTGGAAACTGGCTGACCGAGGTGACTTATCTGATCCATAACTGAGAGTTAAGTGTTAGAGTTTGCCAAATCCTATTCTTATTACACCTTTCCTGGTTCAAAGCAAGCTTAGGATGAGACTTACCCGGTAATTCCTTAGTTTGTGTACCAACAATCATAAGTGTAGGTAATAAAGGTTTATCCTTTATTGGGGTTTGAGTGTGCTTCCATCCCATCTTTGTGAGTTAGCCTGAGACTTACCCGGTAAAGGTTGATTCTATTCCCTTAGATGGTGTGTTAGTTTGAGGTTATAGTTCTTTATCTTGATTCCTTGAGACTTACCCGGTAATAGGAGTTACGGTTTAGGATTAATGTGTAGTGAGACTTACCCGGTGATCTACTCCACTTTAGAAACACCTTCCCCACGCAAAAATCTCAGCTTTGTCCGCTTATCTATAGATCTTGAGTTGGAACCACAACTAGATGCTTTAATCCCTAGAATTGCATGTTTGCTTTATTGACTTCTTATTCATCTTTGATTGTGTTAATTGCTCTTGTAGTTAGTATTGACATAAGCACACCGTATTGACTTTGTTTCACCGAGTCCCTGTGATCGACCCCTGGAATTTTCTTGCTTTTACTACGATTGACCCGTACACTGCGGGTTCGCATCCTTGTTTTAAGCTTAAGTCTAGGGTTATAAATTTAAAGCTTGCACACACCGTTTGGAGCGAACAAGTTTTTGGCGCTGTTGCCGGGGACTTGGTCTAGACCGAGCCGGTACGGTTTGCTCTTTAGGGCACTTGCCCCCGTGTCTACTAACCACTTTTCTTGAGTGTTCTTGCAGGTTTGTTCTTAGGTACATACGAAGTTCTTGTTCCGGCAATGGAACAGAGTTTCGCCAAAGAACAAGTTTTTGGCGCCGTTGCCGGGGACTTGGTCTAGACCGAGCCGGTTACGGTTTGCTTTCGGGGCACTTGCCTCTGTTGCTACTAACTACTCTTTCTATGAGTTTTGTAGTTTTTAGGATTTCCGATGACTAAATTTGATCCAGCCTAGATAGCAAGGCAAAGTGCTAGGGCGGACCATTATGAATACTTGGAGGAGAAGTACTCCTTCTATTGGTTCAGCAATGAATGGGAAAGAGAAGAGGTCATTCAGCGTGAACTTGCGATATGGGATGAGAAGAATGTCCCAAAAAACATTTATGAGCAACCTTTTGAAGACTCTCTCGAATCAAGATTGGAGAAGTTGATGAAGAAGGTGGAGGAGCTCAAGGAAAGCACCCTATCCTATGCTAAGCCGAAAGAGGAGCATAAGGAAGTGTTGCACGTTCCAAGCATTCCTTTGGTCGAACCGGAAGTTTCTCCTGAAGCTTCTGAGGAAGAGGAGGATATGGAAGGTCTCGATCTGACTGTTGAGACCTCGGTCGAAGTGGAAGAGATCTCGGCCGAGATGGAAGAATCTGCAAAACCAGAAGTGGAAGATGCAGAGAACCTTGGCCAAATTACTGAGATTGTGGTCAAAGTTGAAGAAAGACCAGCAGAACTGAGAGAGATTTCGTGGGTGGATTATCAACCCAACACGAAACTTGTCTCAAGCTTTGGAGAACTTTACAAGGTAAGTTCTCTTGCTCCATTCAAAATCCCTATTAAAATTTCTGAATTTTTCAGGAAAGCACCGGAGAGTTGGAGGTCTCTTCCGAAAGAACCTCCTAAGATCAAGATGAAACCTCTCTTGAAATTGTTGGAGGAAGATGCTCCTTGGATTATAAGGAGTGAAGTTAACAAGCGCTTCACCGCTAAGGCAACGAAGTGTTATTTGTTCAAGTATGGGGTCCCTCGCATGCTCAGGACCCTGTACCATCCCCAAGCTATAGATGGGGAAGCTGCTATGATTCTCGAGAAACTATTTTCTCGATCCAGGAAAGGATGGGACGCAAGGCTAGATTATGTCCCATTGAAGTGCAGGAAAGCTAGAAGGATTCCGGTGAGAATCAAACCGTACAAGCTTGTACGTGGGAGATCTTACCATTTGCCGGTGAAATTAGGAACCGGAACCTTTTTGGAAGAATTTTTTGATGGATGTGATGAGCACTCCATGGTGTTCAAGGTACATTGAGTAATTCTATGGAGAAGGGTCCAGCTAGCGACCTTAAACCAAGCGCTTCTTGGGAGGCAACCCAAGGTATTGCTTTCTTCTCCTTTTTCTAGTTTAGTTTAGATCGTTGCTTTGTTTTTGTTTTCCTCTAGACAACAACCAGGTATTCCAAAAGGAAGGATCACAGTTCAGGAGCTACACTGGAAGAACAAAATTTCGAGAACTTGAGGAAACGAGCTTTACTGAGATACATCTCGGGTACTGTCAGAACACCTCGACCGAGATGTGCTTCGCCAACCGAGATGGTCATTTCTGGGAGCTGTTTCTTACTCCTTCATGCAGTTTAGCTATGTTCGGTGAGTATCCTGTCCTTAGACTTATTTTGACCCACTGGGACAGTGTGTCCCAAGTATGGGGTATGCGGATATGTTATTTGACTATGGATGATTGTATGCTACTTTGATGGATATTTATGATCTTATTATGCTTCACTTTCGCTTCTATATGATTATCTGATATTACATGCATACCTACAGGTTATTTGATTGAGAAAAACGTCGAAACTGAAAAAAAAAAAAATTTTGGTTTTAAAAAAAAAAAAAAAAAATTTTTTTTTTTTTTTTTTGACCTCGACCGGGGAGAGTCTTGGCCAAACGAGGCGTTTCACCTCGGTTGAACCAAGAACACCTCGACCGAGGTGGGTTAACTGAGAGTTTTCGAAAACGAATTTTGTGTTACTTATCTGGATATGATCTCAGTGAAGATCTTGTTTACTGATTGGTTTTAAATTCTTTATGTGTTTGAAAGGTTTTATAATATGTTTAAGTTGCTAAATGTTTTGTTTGAAATTATTATCATGTTTAATACTTTGTTCCTATCCAAGTTATGTTGAGTTTGAAGGTTGACACCGCAGGTTAAGTTCTCTCACTTTCTTCTTGGAAAGACCAAGGCAATTCATTCTCTTCTTCTTCTTCTTGATCATGCTTAGCCCCTCATATACATTTTGCCTCTCTTTACCTATCCGGGAATTTGGAAGCAAGCGAAGTGGTGAAATCAAGTGAAGTAAAAGAAGTGGGGTGGAAGTGAAAGTTTAGAAAGTAATAATAGGTTTGGGGAAGTCAATCATGAAGATGAGTAACTCGGCACCATTCACATAGCCGGGTGTTTGTGTCTTGCCAAAGTCGGATTGAGCGATATTCCTAACGGGTCATGGTATGTGCATTAAGGGTTTGATGCATCTCGAGAAATTGATGATTGCAGATTTCCTAGGCTTCGGTTATTGTGCACCTCTGTCCATGCATCCCAAAAAGTAAAGTAAAAAGAAAAAGTGCGAAATAAGCAAAGCTTATTGGTGGAAGATGTTGCAAGTCAAAGTGGAAGTGAAGTTCATCCCTTTTCCCGGATTCTAGCACCACATTACCTTACATACATCCCTACCCTACACGTTTCTTGACCTTTTCTTTTGGGAAGCCCTTGAGACCTTGAGCTTGTTGATTGACTTAGCGGTTTAAATCGGATTATACATGATTAATTTTGATAATTATAATTTATTATGCATTCTATGATTTTATGCAAAGATGAACAACTTTCCTATATTTATAAAATATTTTGATCATATTGAGTTTTTAAATTCCAGGAAGTACTCTCATAGAGTGATCTATGATAGTTGCACACCATAAAATGTTTTTGGAAGACTTTTTCATTGATTTTCTTGACTTATAATCCATTCTATCTTGTCTTCTATATGCAGAACTTGCTTGGGGACAAGCAAGGGCTAAGTATGGGGTATTTTGATAGCATGAATTATAGTCTATATTTTGGGGTTTGTTTTGACGTTTTATCTTTCATAATCTGCATGTTTGTATGTGCATTATGTGATTTCACTACCATTTCATCTACCTTTGCGAGAATCGAGGTCTACACCTAGTTTCGTTGTAATTGCAGGTAATTTGGTACGTTTTGCATCAAAAAGGAGCAAAAGGAGTCATGAGTCATTTGGAGCTACATCCAGGGAGCATAGCCATGGATTAAAGATTTACTTTGGACCAGTTTTGAGAGATTTCACATTCAGTTATGACTCACCTCGGTTGACCAGAGATTCATCTCGACCGAGGTGATCCAGAGAGGCCGACTCGACCGAGGCGAACACCTAGGACGCGGCGAGAATATTTTATTCTTGGAGAAGATCTTTTAAATTTGGAAAGTGATCTTATATTTTTGGGCTTGGCTCCTGGAAGGAAGGAGATATGCAGAATCATATATTTTACCTATATTTATGGGAGAATATCTTTCTAAGATTTATTATCTTTGGAGGGTTATTTTCCTATAAAAAGGGTTGGATTTCCACAAATCCGAGAACGGGCAGAGAGAGCGGCTTACACCGAATAACACGCAGCAGCAGCATACTCCAGTTGGGAGTTTTGAAGAACCTTTTTGAAGGTTGAAGGAAGATAGAAGTCTATAGCTTTTATAGCTTTTTGAAGGGTTTTGTAAGATTGTCTTCAATTCCCTCACTTGTTGTCTTGTCTTGTTGGATTGCTATCCAAGGAACGCTTTTGTTGTGATATTTGATTCAGTTATTGAAGTCTTTTCATTAAATTCTTCTTTGTTCAAATATTCACCTTCTTTCCATATATTTTAATACTTTCATTATGATGATGAGTGGCTAATTTCCTTGTGTGATTCTAGGGTGATTGGCTGAAGGTTGTGGGAAAAACGATGATAGAATAATCTTAGATTCCAGTAGGATCCTGAAAGTTCGAGTCTTTAACCTTAACCCTAAGCATCTCGTTCAGTCGATGAACATCTCGGCCGGGGTGGAAACTGGCTGACCGAGGTGACTTATCTGATCCATAACTGAGAGTTAAGTGTTAGAGTTTGCCAAATCCTATTCTTATTACACCTTTCCTGGTTCAAAGCAAGCTTAGGATGAGACTTACCCGGTAATTCCTTAGTTTGTGTACCAACAATCATAAGTGTAGGTAATAAAGGTTTATCCTTTATTGGGGTTTGAGTGTGCTTCCATCCCATCTTTGTGAGTTAGCCTGAGACTTACCCGGTAAAGGTTGATTCTATTCCCTTAGATGGTGTGTTAGTTTGAGGTTATAGTTCTTTATCTTGATTCCTTGAGACTTACCCGGTAATAGGAGTTACGGTTTAGGATTAATGTGTAGTGAGACTTACCCGGTGATCTACTCCACTTTAGAAACACCTTCCCCACGCAAAAATCTCAGCTTTGTCCGCTTATCTATAGATCTTGAGTTGGAACCACAACTAGATGCTTTAATCCCTAGAATTGCATGTTTGCTTTATTGACTTCTTATTCATCTTTGATTGTGTTAATCGCTCTTGTGGTTAGTATTGACATAAGCACACCGTATTGACTTTGTTTCACCGAGTCCCTGTGATCGACCCCTGGAATTTTCTTGCTTTTACTACGATTGACCCGCACACTGCGGGTTCGCATCCTTGTTTTAAGCTTAAGTCTAGGGTTATAAATTTAAAGCTTGCACACACCGTTTGGAGCGAACAAATCATCTATGGATAGGTCGTCCTTCTTGAGCAAGGAGGGAGGTAGCCAGCTGAGGTGATCCGCAACAGAATTCTCGGACCCCTTCTTATCGCAAATCTCTAGGTCAAACTCTTTAAGCAAGAGAATCCAACGAATAAGACGCGGCTTCGCATCCTTCTTAGCAAGCAAGTAACGAATAGCTTCATGGTCAGTGTAAACAATAACCTTCGGTCCCACTAAGTAAGAGCGAAACTTCTCAAAAGCATATGCAACTGCCAAGAGCTCCTTTTCGGTGGTGGCGTAGTTCAGTTGAGCTTCATCTAGCGTCTTGCTAGCATAGTAAATGGCGTTGGTCCGGCCATCCTTCTTTTGTCCAAGTACCGCTCCTTCGGCCACATCACTAGCATCACACATGATCTCAACGGGCAAAGTCCAATCGAGAGGTTTAATGATGGGAGCGGTGATCAACGCTTCCTTTATCCTGTAAAACGCATCTAGGCATTCCTGCGAAAACTCAAAAACAAAATCCTTATTCAAGAGACTAGTGAGTGATTTATAAATCTTCGGGAAATCCTTGCACTACAAAAAAAAAATACTTTTGCGACGGATGTTTGCGACGGCAAAAAACTGTTTTGCGACGGCGATAATCTTTTCGCGACGGCGTGGCGTCGGCAAATACGCTGACGCGAAATTGGCCGACGCAAAAGGTTTTTGCGACGGTAAATTACTGACGCAAAAGTATGCGACGGAATTGCGTCGGCAATAACCGTCGCAAAAAAAGGGTCCGTCGCCTGCGCCAAATTTAAGTTTTGCGACAGGTTACGCCGTCGCAACAAAGCGACGACGTGTAATTTTACATTTTTTGCGACGGCAAACGCCATCGCAAAAAAAAATAAAATTGTGACGGCTATCTTCCATCGCAAATAGTGTAACAGCTACATTATTTAAAATTTGTAATTGCCGACGCCAATGTTACACCGTAATCGCATAATTGTGATGATTTGGAGCCGTCACAAACCTAAAGTTCACTTTCATGCTATTTTAATATGCAATAATTTTACATAAATTAAAGAGTAATCAAATAACAAAAGTATAATATAGCATATTCCACATAAAAAGTATAATATAGCATATTACATTAGTTTCAAGTTATTGTGAACAATCCACCAACAAAAAAAAGTCACTGTGAACCACAAAATGAAACATATTAAAATGTTTCACTTGAATTTTCTTCTTGAGTGACTTCTTCAGCGGCGGAATCTCTTTGACCTTTTCCAATAGACTCATTTTGATGAACACTTGTTCCAACCTACAAAACCAAAATTCACTACATTAACATCTAAATATGATATTCAAGCATTTGTCAACAACAATATTAACAACACTACACATTAATATCATTATCACTAAACCAAGTACCAACTATCCACAAGTGTACGGGAGTTTCTGTGTACGAGAGACACAGAAACTAATTGCTTTACCTAGATAAAGTTATTAAATATGACTAAGGAGGATTAAAAAAGCTACATTTTGCCATTTAGTCTTGCAAAGCTAGGTAGATTTGAAGGTCTAGTTTGTATAAAATCTTCATATGACCATTGCTAAGTTGATGTCACCCTTTTTCACCATTGGTTGAAAATATAAATTGATTCAGGATTTCTACTTTTAAGTTCTTATATTTGTAAGCACGTATGACTTGCAACTTAAAGGAACCAAACCAAAACGCAGATCAAATTTAAATTATAATTCTTATAAAAACAAAGCATCAGAAAGACAAAACAAACACTACAAGTCATTACTCAATACCATCAAGCTTTCTACAATAATAAACAACAAATAACATTCAGGCCTTGTTGAACACAATACAGATACTTGTTAATTGACTTAATTCTAAATGAAATGCTTCATTTTCTTCTTCATTGATTTATTTCTATTTTTTACTTACATTGATTTCTATAGGAGGTTCTTAGAATGTCCAGAACATATATATGAAGAAATCTCTACTTATTTTTTCCCACTTGGGCTTAAAACTAAGCTAGAGAGCAAGTCCAAAATGGAACCCAAACTAGACTATACTGCTCTTTTCGGTTCAGACTTTTGGGAGTTCTAGGAAAACACAACGTTGGTTTGGGCATATGGCGAATTCTAGATTATTTGGTTAGATCAGATGTTAGGTGTTTTTAAGGGCTGTCTTAAAATGATCCTTTGCATATCTTCAGGGAGATAATTGGGTAGTTTTGATATTTTTAATTTTTGTTCTTTTCGGTAAATTCACTTTTAGCATGATCTACCAAACGCTCAATTAGATTTTTCAGGAAGTTTTCATATTTTACAGAAGTCTTCAAAAAGAAAGAACTACCATTTCATCTGTCATTTTACCTTTCAATAGATGATTTATTGTACATGGTTTATAAGTTTTTCTTCTATACTACATTCATTTGTTAAAAAACCCATTCTCTTACAGGATCATCTTGCATCAGCCCGCGATACAAAATGAGTAACTTGAGCAATCTATACACGTTTCATTGAACATGAGAAAGAAAGAGTCAAAGCATATCAAGTTGGCAAGACAACACAATTCATTCATAATAAAAAGGAGAGGTACCAAGGCCTTCTACAATCTTAGACACAGGTAAAACGATGCTCGTCTTGTTTTCACAGTTCGGTTTTTGAGGTTGTTTCTAATCCAATTTTAACAAGTACCTGTATTGTGTTTAACAAGGCCTTTTATTCATCTAATTTGTATCTTAAACCCATCAAATTCTAATCCAATTTTAACATACAAATTCACCACACAAAATATTATACTTTCAGAAGGCCAGAAAAAAAAAAAAGCTTGAGCAAAGTCAGCAAACAGAAATAGTTCCTCTATGTAATCATGGTGTTTAGTTAATCAAGTTTATACCCATTCTAATTTCAAAATGAAACAGAAACAGTAAAAATAAATAAACCTTAGCAAACAGAAATAGTAAAAAACAGAGATAGTAAAAAAAATTCAGCAAAAGACATGTAGAAATTCAAACACAACAATGTTGTAAATTGGGTCATTAACCCCATAATTAGATCATTTAGCTAGTCTTTTACAAATCATCCAGTTCATGAAGTAATCCATCCCTGAAAACAATTTTCCAATACAACACCACCTTACTTAAACCAAAGAAAGCAAGAAAGCATAAATTTCCGCAACATTAAACATGTATAGTATCATAAAATCCAAGCTATCGCAAATATGTAACACGATATGATTGACTAACCTCAGCACATGAAGGGTCTAGATTAGAAGTATCATAAAACCAATTTGTCATATGGAAGTAAGAAATAGCTTATTATTGACCAAACTTAAGTAGAATCACACTGTTATGCGGTATTTCAGATTGTAATAGGCACTTAAAATTGGAGTTTGAGCTCCCTTAATGAAATCAAACCTATGTAGAATCACACTGCCAAGTACTATGCTCAGTTCAAAAGTTTGACCAACCTAACAAAATGAATACTGAATCGACATTCACTCTTGCGTTTAACTAATAACAACTAAAATAAAATCATGAGTATGCAACCAAACAAAGCTCAAGTTTAACATATTTTGTCTTGGTCATTCATTAGAGTACTATTTCATTTTAGTTTGTTCATTAAGTAAGAAAAAGCACTATTTGTTCTTCCCGAACTGAAGTTTAATCTAAAAGTGTCATGCCCCTATTTTGTCTTGCTCTCCACATTTTGCAAAAGCACTGTTTTATTTGAAGTTAGACAACACTGTTTTATTTCAACCAACAATCAGGCAAATATACAAACAGGTGGTGGGCAACTAAGGAAAAGAATCGTGATGAACAACTCTTCAAACTACTTGATAAGGTCCACAACAAACCTGAATCGGAAACTCCTTGATAACTCAATCAAACTCAATCAAACTCCTTAATATCACCCACTTTATTTCATATCATCAACCAAACGAGGAAATTGGTTGTCCCTCTTAAGCAATTTCGAAATCAAAAACTCACAAAAATTAGAAATCGGATTCATACCTTGTTTGGGGAGAGTTTGTTGTGCCTGCCTTTTGTGAACCCGCACGAGTCTGCTCGAGCTCTTTTGCAGGGTAGCCTTGATTGTGAACTTCGCACAGTGGCACACGATCGTGATGAATGTGGTTCCGAGAGCGCTTCTAAGTTCTTCAAGGTTTGCAGGATTGTTTTTAGGGTTAAAGGACTCGAGAGCGCTTATAAGTTCTAATTTCCCAATTTTACAGGTTTTTTTTCACTTATAAAAATTATATTTTACAAGTTTTTTAAGGGATAAAACAATCTGCTAAGTTTGCGACAGTTGATAATTGCCGACGCCAAAAGTAAGAACGTTTGCGACGGCAAATAATACCCGACGCAAAAGGTAAGTTTTTTGCGACGGCATACAAACGCCGTCGCTGTGCCGTCGCAAAAACCCTACCAAAGGCGACGGTAGAGTTTGCAGTCGCAAAAATCCGTCGCAAAAGTATTTTTTTTTGTAGTGTTGATGAACCTCCTGTAGAAACCTGCATACCCAGGAAAACTCCGCACACCCTTTACAGAACAAGGGGGAGAAAGTTTCTCAATAGTCTCGATCTTAGCTCGATCGACCTTAATACCTCGGTTGGAAATGAGGTGTCCTAGCACAATTCCTTCACTAACCATAAAGTGACACTTCTCCCAATTCAAAACAAGATTAGTGTCTTCACAACGTTGCAGTACTAGAGAAAGGTTAGTCAAACAATTATGAAAAGAGGAACCATATACCGAAAAGTCATCCATGAATACCTCCATGATCTCCTCAATGTACTCGGAAAATATAGCCATCATACAACGTTGGAAGGTAGCGGGTGCGTTACACAATCCGAATGGCATCCTCCTATAAGAGAATGTCCCCCATGGACAAGTGAAAGTGGTCTTCTCTTGATCATCCGGATGGATAGGAATCTGAAAGAAGCCACTATAACCATCAAGATAGAAAAAGTGGGAGTGCTGAGCTAACCGTTCAAGCATTTGGTGGGTGAAGGGAAGTGGAAAATGGTCCTTCCGAGTGACCACGTTCAGCTTCCTATAATTGATGCACATCCTCCAGCCCGTAACGGTCCTTGTTGGAATTAACTCGTTGTTCTTAATCGTCACAACGGTCATCCCTCCTTTCTTCGGAACTACATGCACTGGGCTCACCCACTTGCTATCTGATATAGGAAATATGATACCTGCATCCAACAACTTAAGAATCTCCTTCTTCACAACCTCTTTCATGATCGGATTTAACCGTCTTGGAGGTTCCCATGAAGTCTTATGATCGTCCTCCATTAGTATCTTATGCATGCAAAAACATGGCTTAATACCAACAAGATCATGAATAGTATAACCTAAAGCCTTTCGATGTTTCCTCAGGACATGCATCAGCTTAGTTAATTCAATTTCAGAAAGGGAAGCACTAACGATAAGGGGATAAGTAGAATCCGGACCAAGGAAAGCATACCTCAAGTGACTAGGAAGTGGTTTAAGCTCCACAACTGGGGGTGCTTTTTGAGGGGGACCCGTGCTTCCTCCTTCTAGTGGAGTAGACTTAGATCGAAGAACTGGACTTTCAGAAGTCTTAGTTAACATCATCTCGCTTGCGACCTCGGTCGAGGTCCAAGGTGGGCGACTGAGATGTTCTTCAGATAAGAACACCTCGCTTGGTTCAGAAAGTGCCTTGATCGAGATACTAGAGCTGGGACTGAAACCTAAATTGCTTTCTTCCCCTGGATTAGTCTCTCAATCTTAGCTCCTAGATCTGCTTCCAATGCCTTTAAGCTACGTATATCTACATCACAAGAAATAATGCAAACTCCACTTGATCTCAACTAATTCTCTTGATTCTTTTTCATAATAGATGTTGAAGATATCATCCTCCAGTGGCTCTCCTTCCATTGCAACAAGCAATGCAAACTCCACTTGATCTCCACCAATGTTGAATTTCAACTTGGTGTTCTTACAATCCACATTGCAACCAGAAGTTGCTAGAAATGGTCTCCTGAGAATGATAAGAACGGGATAATCTGCGGGTATGTTAAGTACAACAAAGTCTATAGGTAAATAGAAGTTACCTATCTTGACGGAAACGTCTTCCAAGATGCCCACGGGATGGGTAATGGAGCGATCCACCATGTATAGCCTTATCTTCACCGGCTTGGACTCTCCAAGTCGGATCTTCTCACATTGCTCCAGCGGGATGATGCTCACGCTGGCTCCTATATCACACAATGCCTTATAAGTTACATCCCCAACTTGAATGCGAATGCAAAATGAACCGGGATCTCTCAATTTTGGTGGAATCTTCTCCTTCATGATTTGAATGAGCTCCGAGGACTTAGATGTCATCCTTACTTCTCCAAAGTCTTCTAGCTTCCTTTTTCTTGATAGAATCTCTTTTAAGAACATCACATAGGCAGGCATCCCTAGAATATCATCAAGGAAAGGGATGTTAATGTGTAGTTTATTCATTAGGTCTAGAAACTTACCAAAATGCTTGTCTAGATGTGCTCTGGCCCTTGACTGGGGGAATGGAAGTGGTGATTTATAAGTAGGAGGTGGAACATAAACTTCAAAATTATCCTTCGCTTTCTGGGGCTCCACCTCGGTTGGAACCTCGGCCGAAGTGTTCCTCGTCTGATCCTGGACCGAGGTGTTCTTCGTCTGCACTAGCACCGACCGAGGTACAGGATCTGCAGTTTTCAGTCCACTTCTCGTCGTTATTTCCATAATTTGTCCCTTAGGGTTTCTCTCTGTCCTTGTTGGGAGCTTCCCTGGATCTCTTGGCGCTTTATTCGCCTTGTTAAAGAATTGTTGCTCTAAGGCTTTTTGTGCCTTCGAAAATGAAGTCATTGATGTCTCCATAACATTGAGCTTGGTCAAAATTGCCTCCAGCACTGCATCTTTCTTTTCTGGCTGGGACGAACTCGATCCAGGCTCCTGACTTCTCAATGGAGTAGAAGAAGAAGAAGAAGGGTTAACAGCATTTTGAGCATGAGAATAAGGGTTACCCGGATTTTGTTGATTAGATCTCGAATTGTTGCTGTTGGAGTTTCTATTGTTGTTGTTGTAATTGTTGTTCCGTGACCCTTGGTAGTTGTTTCTTCCTGAATATCCTCCATCTTGCTCCTTCTTTGTTTCAGCTACTAAAAGCTCCTTCAATTGCTTCACATCATTGCTAAGCGAGGTGAGTTGAGCTCCATTTGATGAAGTGTCTTGGAAGCAAACTCTCATTGCTCCATTCTCGGCTCCTTGATGGGAATACTTCTACATATGCAAACCTTTCTTTTCAATGAACTCCCAAGCTTCGTCTATCGGCATATCCATGAATGTGCCGGCAGAAAGTAGTTGGAGATTGAATTGAGTAGCTCCATCCAATCCCTTGAAATATATCTCCATCAACTCTATCTTTGGAATCCCATGATGTGGGCAATCCAATAGAACATCTTTGAATCTCTTCCATGACTTGGATAAACTCTCCTTGTCCTTCATGATGAATGCAATGATCTTCCCACTCATTCCAACGGTCTTAGAGGGAGGAAATAATTTAGTTAGAAACTCTGTCGTCATCTCTTCCCAAGTGTTGATCTTTCCAGGTATAAGAGATTGATACCAAGCAAGCGCCCTGTCTTTCAAAGAAAAATAGAAAGTCCTCAACTTGTAGTTGTTATTTTCCAGCCTTGAAGGTCTCAAGATCTCCATCAAAATTTCATAGTTTTGCAAATGTTGATGCGGAGACTCCCTCTCTAAACCTCCAAATTGGCATTGTCGGACCATAGATAGAACTTGCGGTCTAAGTTCGTAATCATGCTCAGCTGGATCACCTAGGTTGACTCCTGGACACCTCACTTGCTTATTAGGGTCCATCCTCTGTCCTAGGGTTAGTGGAACTCCAGCAAAAAGAACATCTCGGATAGGCATCCGAGGTGGATGTATCTCGGCCGGGGCAACATGGACTAGGTCTTGCCTCGTTCGAGGATCTTGATTCGGTCGAGGCAGAAACTGGGCCCTTAGAGCGGCCATATCTGCTTTAATCTCTTCAGTTCTTGCGCGAGTCTGTTCTCTCTCTCGCTGCAGTTCTTCTTGGTTGAGGCGTAGTTGTTCCAGCGCTTCCTTCAATTCGGCCTCAAGATCGCGATTCTCTTGATTGGCCATCTTAGCTTCTGTTAATCGTCGCTTGCATGTCTTTTCTGGTTCAGGATCGTAAGGAACGATTTCCTTTTAAGCACAGGTTCTTCACATAAAACTATAAAGATCCTACGAAAACACTCAAGTAGAGTGGTTAATAGCAAACAAGGGAAATAGCCCCAAAAGACAACCGAAACCGGCTCGGTCTAGACCATGTCCCCGGCAATGGCAACAAAAACTTGTTCGCTCCAAACGGTGTGTGCAAGCTATAAATTTATAACCCAAGAAGTATGCTTGAACAAATATGCGAACCCGTAGTATACGGGTCAATTGTAATAAAAGCAAGAATTCTATGGATCGATCACAAGGACTTAGGTGAAACAAAGCACAGAATCAGGTTTTCAAATATTGCAATTAACTAAAAGCAATTAAAGCAATCAAAGATGATGTATAAAGTCAAGTAAGGAGAAATGCGGATTCTATGGATTAAAGCATCTAGTTGTAGTTCCGACTCAAGATCACAAAGGATAACGCGGACAAAGTTGAGGTTTGCAAAGGGAAGGTGTTTCTAAGGTGGGAATAGATCACCGGGTAAGTCTCACTACTCACTATCCCAAACCAAAGCTCTTATTACCGGGTAAGTCTCAAGGTACTAAGGAAAGGAACTATAATTTCAAACCAACACACCACCCAAGGGAATAGAATCAACCTTTACCGGGTAAGTCTCAGGCTAACTTACAAAGATGGGATGAAGGCACACTCAAACCCCAATAAAGGATAAGCCTTTATTACCTACACTCATGATCTTAGGCAAACAAACAAAGGAATCACCAGGTAAGTCTCATCCTAGGCTTGCATTGAACCAGGAAAGGTGTAATAGGGATAGGATTTGGCAAACTAGAGCACTTAACTTCAGAATAGGTTCAGGAAAGGTCACCTCGTTCAGTCAGATCCCACCCCGGCCGAGATGTTCAACGATTGAGCGAGGTGTTCTAGGGTTAAGGTTAAAGACTCGAACTTTCAGGGTCCTGCTGGGATTAAGATCATTCTATCATCGTCTTCCCCACAACTTTCAGCCAATCACCCTAGAATCACATAAGAAACTTAGCCAACAATCATCATGATAACAATAATCAAATTAATGGAGCAAGAAAACCTTAAGAAAAAGGTCTCAATAACTTAATCAAACAATAAACAAACTGCGTTCCTCAATCACAAGTCATCAAAGACAATCAACTAAAAATAAAATCTATAAAGTCTTACAAAAAGCTATCCCTAACTAATGACTCCTTCCTTCCTTGAACTTTAATCTTCAATACTTCCTTCGAACCTTCCTTCAAAACCTCTAGAAAATCCCTTAATTGTTGGATGCTCCAAGCATGGTTGAACTTGTGGAAAATTCAACCCTTTATATAGGAAAATTATCTTCCAAAGATAAAATATCTTAAAAATATAATTTCCTATAAAATATATATCTCTCTCTCAAAATAAATCAATCAGATATCATATCTTCCTTCTAGAAATCCAGCCCAAAAATATAAGATATCTTCTTTCCAAAAATAAAAGATCTCAGCCAAAAATATGGATCTCGCCGGCGACAGGGTATTCGCCTCGGTCGGGACACTCCTCAAGATCACCTCGGTCGAGGTGACGCTGTAGCTGACCGAGGTGAATCTCAACTGAATGTGAAATCTCTCGAATCAGGTCCAAAGTAAATCTTCTTAATCATTTCCATGCTTCCTGAGTTCTTCCTTAAGCTCCAGAATGTAGCTCCAATGACTCCTTAGTTCCTTAGCTCCATTTCGATGCAAAACGTGCCATTTTACCTGCAATTACAACGAAACTAGGTGTAGACCTCAATTCCCGTAAAGGTAGATGACACAACAATATAATCACATAATATACATCCATACATGCAGATTATTGAAGATAAAACGTCTAAACTAGCCTCAAAATATAAACTATAATACATGCTATCATACGTGGACCCGGCTGACCATCCGGTCCGGATCTCTTTGTAACTTCCTATTCCCACAAAACATCTAACAACACGAATAAAGCGTTAGTTAACAATCTACATATTAGAAGAATAACATAAGCACAAACACACACAATGCGGAAACTAAAACACAGAGCAAGCTATCACAAAATCCATTTATTATCTTCATTAAGGTTATGCACTTCTAATTCTGATCTTGATTGTGGCACGAGAAGTCTAAGAATCCCTCCTTCGTCCCCGTACACCAACAAGAGTGGTTCGGCGTACCTCCCCGTATACCATGTTGAGTGGTTCAATACCCTCCTTATATACCATGTATGGACTAGTCGCGGAGCACCTCCTAGTCTCCCCAGGAGTTGCGCAAATGAGGCCACCGCCCGTTACCCTTGGGCCAATACAACGTGTCATCCTAATCTAAGTTATCACAGACAATAAGCACCTCTCATGTATTCAGCCAATATAAGACTGCAACTAAGTAAGCCCAAAGGACATACTTGTTCCAGGTCAAGTCCAATAAATGATTTCCCTCGACTCCATATGAGTCTAACCTCAACTACATTATCATAACAAGAAACTTGTATCAATAAAATATCCCACACGTTAGAAGTTTCCACTTCTAAGTTAATAACGATCATATGAGAGAAAACACTAAAGTAGCCTTACTTGGCAAAAAGACGATTTTACCCTTAATTTCCTCACAACTACTAAAGGTGTCCAAATGGCTATAAACCTCAAGATATAGAATTACAACCTGATATAAATGATACCCAAACCACTGGGAGTTGTTGAAAGTCTCCCGAACATTAACTTACTAAGAACTCCTTATAACCTTTTTAAGCAACTAGCCAAATATGCTACCTTGATCTCAATTATCTTATCTTATACAACTCCTAGGAAAAACCCAAGAAAAATATCTATATATACTATACCACGCATATTCTAGGTAAGAAGAAACAACACTCCCAAAATGTTTTCCACAAATTCTAAATAAATCCTTAGAGTTGCTTCCACAAGGGACGTCCCCATACTTAAACAAATTTTCCGACTAGGTTCCAAATCAACAAAGATTTTCTTTACCTTATATGAATATCAAAGCTCCTATAAAAAAAATAAAGGTTTCAAACACTTAACAAAATCCCACTACACAAGTTAACTTACATTAGCTAATTAAGGATATAATTCAATTCTTAAAACTTATGGGTCATTTCTAGAAATAAAAACTTGGCTAGATTATATAATTATCCACTTCTGGGCATTTTCCATAAAAACAAAAAGTATGGGTTATAAACGTAAACAAGAGTTAAGGGAGGTTTTATGCAATTTCACCTAAAGTCCCCTCATCCCGATTAGGGTTTCGGCAAGCTTCACGGTGGCAGTTGTCGAGCAAATTAATGGTGGCCTGGTGCACGGCTGTCGACAGAAGCAGGAGATTCAGACTCCCCATCGCATCCCGCGTCTCATGTTGTCTTCAATTTCCTAGACCCTGAAGAGTCGAGACCCCCATGGTTGTGGGCAAGGCTAAAGTTGTAATGCAGATTCCGTCGGAAGTAGGCAACGACCGTCGATGGCGGCTGCAGATCTAGACTCACCAGATTGAGACGACTTAACACATAAGCACATAGACATATGCACACTTAACCCAAAAATTAACTAAATGTTAACCGAAAAGTCAATATTAGTATATTGTAGAACTTTGAATAATTACTCATTACCTCATCACTGCGGTCTCATTCTCTCAAAGCCTAGACCAACACATTCTATTTTAGTGTATGCTTCAACCACATTTGTCTCGTGTGTAGCTTCAAGACAACTACCGGTTACTCCATGAGAACTAATCCAACTCATTACATAAACTCAAACGACCAACCCTTCGCATGTGATCCGTAAATACTCTCTCAACCAACCGTCCTATAATAAGTTATCATAACATTGTGAATTCTTCTTTGCTAGTAATACACGACCCTTATCCCTATCAACTTATATTAGCATAATCCGATAATCATAAGAAATAGACATCACACGAGTTGATGTGTTTCTTTTTAACCTCCTTAATTGTAAGGACCAAATATATAAATACGTATAAGACCATGATCTTAAGCATTTAGTAAACCTTACTAAGTGCATATTGTCCTCTCATGGAGGACAACCATTTGGTTACGTTCCTCTAATATGACATAGTCGTGTAGCTCCGTCAATCAATCAACTTTTACCCATGTCTCACTAGATTCCCAAATTGATTTAAACCAATAACAGTATTAATGTAGATATCCTCCAACAATCGCTTTAGCATTCAAGGTGTTTACAATACCTTATTTTTCTTTGGTTCTCCATCTTGATTTACTAATAGTCCTGACATTGAGTTACCTACGTAATTTCCATCGGTTTTCTTCACACACCTTAATGACACCAAGATATACAACCATATATTGCGACCTTCACCAACATCTAATATCTCATCCCAACACATATCAACGTATGTCCCAATTATTTGCATATCAAAACCCTATTTGTTTGTGGAAGATTTAGTCCAACCAAACATAATGACCATTTTTTGGCAACGGACCCCTTAGACTCTGTGTTCAAACCACAACCTCTAACTTGATATACTAAGGCATTTAACAACTAAGGTTGAATTTTCAAATGTGTTATTGCCCTTTTTCTTAGGCATCTTTCACCTAAGTGTGTTCATTTTTATACGTGTCTTGTCAACGTAGTAGTAGTTCCCTATCAGTGTTCAAAAGCCATCAATCATCTTATCCATCTCACATTTGCTACTATCTAGCTATGCTCAAATTCAAATCATTTGAAAATCTAGCAATTTCTTTCATAAACGTACTGACTCCCAAATTTAATGCACACATTGTCGCATCCAACCCTCGGGTTATGCTATTTGCGTGGATTACGCTTTATTCATTATGGTTTTACTGGGTCGATAGTATGACTTTTGCTCAACATCTCCTAGTACCATTTGGTTAGGAAGCATCATATGTATATGATCTTCTCAAAAAATCCAATTTCTCGACTCACATATACTAGGTTTCTAGTATACTTATGTCGTTTTACAATCTTGTAAATCCTTACACCAAGTATGATGGTTAAATCCCTTTGAGCTTCCTCGCACAAACTTTACGGACCATTTCGATTAGATTTATTACTTTCATAACTTCTTCATCTATTAATCAAGAACAAACTTCGGGGTACACCATTTGTATGCGGTTCTAAAAATACTCATCATTCTACATATGACCGGGTTATCAAGATTGACTTGAATCTGTATTGGAGTACCACCATCTCTTTGTAAACTCTTATATAAATAATTTTCTATATTTATCTTATCGGGATGAAACAGGATCAATATAACAACCTTCAGTCACTCAACATCACTCTATTACACGTCCGTTCCAACCGGGATGTACACTCTAATTACAATCACATCAATACTCGACAAGCCATTTCACCATGGTGTTAACATCATGATCTCTAAGCTTGCACCGCCGCTATAAATCTAGTTATTCCGTGTCACACCGCTAGTCACAAAGGCTTCCTCTGTGATTCAGGAAGATTGACCCAACTCTCGCTCGTGAGAGCACCATCAGTTCCACTTGTGCGGAATGTTATGCACTCTTTGTCTTGATTGACGTAGTACATGATGAAAATCATTTTCTTCGTTTTACTCCTCTATTTCTTCTTACACGGATCACTCCATACTAACTCTAGTTTGTGCCTTTCCTTAGCTAGTAGGTAAGCAACTTCTCACACCGATTCTCTTTATACCGTTAAATGATATAAGAGGGTCATTTCCGGTTGTCAAGATCTTCTGCTTGAATAATTACTTAGATTTACTGGCTCAAATTGATTCAATGTTACTATCAAAGAACACTCATACTTGTTTGGATATAACTTTACAACTGTCGGTGTTGACCCCTTGAGGAAATACTCCAAGATGTAGATAAATTTCCTATATCTACAGTCACGAATACTCGTCTTATCTGCCAACAACTCGTCATTAGTCAACTAACACGTGTATGTCCTCAGTTGTTACAAGTTAGTCTATGGTTGACCTTCTACAAGGTCATAGACTTACCTTTCTTCTATATCTTTTGATGTTGATATACCTGGTGAAGAGCTATCCTCTCAATTTTATCCGTTTTATACTCCTTTAGCTCCTTCTACAGCCCACACTTCCCTTTCCCTCTATAAGATCCATATACTCTTCCGAGTTCCATTGTATCATTCATCTGATATCAACAGGCTTATCAAATCTTCCAAGATAGCTTGTAAGTGCGTATTCGCGTTCCTTTTACCTTAGTTATCGTCTACTTGCGATTCTCTGGTATGAACGGTTGGGGTTGGTAACCTAAGTCCCTTGGTAAGTGAGAGGTTATTGTGGACTCTCGAGTCCACCATGATCATTCCCACACACTCTTCCTCCTTTGTTGGTGTTGCTTTTTAATGTCGCCTTTATAGAAATCCGTTGACTCTGCTAGAGGGAATCTATCATTTGGATACCTAGAACAGGATTTTTTTTTTTATTTTTTTTGTTATTCTCGTGTATTCTAGGAAGTTATTCCACCTCCACGCTTATGAAATCTACACTTCACTTCCTGGCTCAATAAGCTTCGGTTCTACGACTCTTTAGTTCTTCATATTTGGATCGACAACATATCTCATCTTGGTTGTAATGTCGTTTTAATTGTCAAGAGTGGTCCGCCCTGCTTTATTCGTTTCTATAGATATTTATAAGACACTTTGGGGAATTCTTGAGTTGGCGTCCCTAGTTTACATAATTGTCAGTCATCCATTACTTCTCCGGAACTACTCTCATGTATTCGTACTAATACGTTTACTGTGCAACTTCTTATTTGATTATACTGAGTTGACTCGAGATTCCTCTCTATTTAATTGTCCTTGCGGTTACTATCATCTCTTAGTCTTCACCTTTCTGCTTCGACGTTCTTTAGACAATTCAAAGGAGTTATCAGAGTGTTCGCCTAACATAATGTTCATCATTTGAGCATACTTATCCTCGCATTGAGACTCTTTAAAACTTACTTAGGTGCTATCAACGGAGTGATGATCGTATCCTACTATCTTAGCTAAGGGATAATATAACTTACTAAGATACTAACCTACTACACATATATAACTATATCTCATATCATAATGAATAAATGTATAACTCCTCCAAATATCTTACCTAAAATACTAAGTTACAGAGATCCATCCAGAGTGATGGTGGTCCAGCCTACTCCTAACCCAACATCCTCACTATATACATGATTTCAAAGTAGAAATTCATTTCAAAATTTACAAACCCCTTTCGGGTTCTGTTTATTTTCTACATTCGGTCTTTTTATTAGATTGCAAGTGACAATGTTGTCAACCTGGCTCCGATACCATGTTGTCACACCCCAAGTTCTCAAAACTCGGGGAACTACTGGTTAGGACCTCACAATGGGTCCCGACCATAGTTTGACAACAACTTACTAGATCTTACAACAAGGCACATATGTAAATAAACATTTTATAAACTATAAATAATATTTGCATTAATGTATAACATGTGACATCCAAGATGGAATAATCGATATATTGTGCATGTAGAAATTGAAAGACTCTCCCGTCCCCATCTAAATGGGTACGCGGATCCGGCTGACCATCTGCTCCAGATCTCTATGCAACTTCCTATTCCTACAAAGCATCTAAAAACACGGACAAACCGTTAGCTAACAATCTACATATTAGAAGAATAACATAAGAAAAAACACACACAATGTAATAGCTAGGATTTCCGAATTCTAATTAATGTTGATTAACTTAATCGTTGATAGTAATTGACATATAACTCGCGAAGATTTCGCAAGTGATGAATAAGAGTCCCACCGTTATGTTCCTGGCGTAATTTTGGACGTTTGGAGTAATTTTTACTTTTTTCCCTGGGTAATTATTTTTACCCTCCGGTGTTATTTGGAGCATTTGGGAGCTCCAATTAATAAAAATGCAGTTGAGAGAAATGATTAGGACATCGGATATGTCCTAGATATAAAATAACATGGAGAGGCAAAACGGCCAAAAGAGGCGCTATTTCGTTTCTTAACGGCTAAGAAAGACAGCTTAGGAATACACGTTTTCCGAGGCAGTTGTGGAATAATTATCCCTACAATATTCCAGATTTAATGTTCCAATCTCGAGAAGTTTGGAGAAAGAGGTTCGACCCGCCTTTGGATCGGTTAAAGGATAATTATCGACTTTACTAAAGGATAATTATCGTCTTCACTATAAATAGCGGAAAATCTTTTATTAATGCATTTCCTTTCACGTTTCCTCGTAAAAGCTCTGATTTCTCTCAACCTTCAAACACAAATCTACTCTCCGTTTCTAATCCGATTTCAATTCCGTTTGAGTTTATGGATTCCTCTATTCATTCTCTTCATAACGGTACCGAGTTTCTGCATTTCCGAGTATATGGAGGGCTGGTCGAGCATATATGTCACCAGGACGGTTCCGTCGCTCAAATTCCGATGAATTTGATGATGTCCATGCGTAGCCTGCGTCGTTGTGATTCCGAATCTTCTTTCAGATCGTCAATCGGGTTAGTAACGAATAAGTTATGAATTTATTCGTTTTCCGTACTGCAATTTGGCCTAATTTGACTTTAGGCTTGTCAAAATGGATAATTAGAAATTCCATTATGGTCGTTATATTATTCTGGTGATTATGGATAGTTTGTTTGATGAAATCTGATGACAAGTGGGTTTGGAAATTGCCTGCGGGCAAAACGTTATTCTGGAGAAATTTAATTAATTAATTAAAGGTTAATTAATTAAATTAGGATTAGAATTGAGATTGAGGAATGTTGATTAGATACTACCTTGAGATTTGAGGAATTGTGAGTTATGTTGAGATATTGAGGTTTAGTTGGTTGTGAGGCTTATAGATTGAGTATGATCCTCATGGATCCCTTTGGGTCTAGGTGTGACCCCTTTGATGAATAGAGTTTGATATCTCTTTATGCCTTGTTATTAGGCAGTGTTCCTCTCAGGATTGGAGGTTGATCGTGGTTGTGATTGTACGAGGTTGAGGTAAGTCCGTAGGACTTACTTAGCTACCATCCCTATATTGGGTGTTTGCATGAGTGGTGTGTGATTTATATGTTTACTATGATAGCATGAGTTGTCGTTTTTATTGACCTATGTTTTATTGACTGCCCCACTGCGTGAATGTGATAACCTTTCCCTTTCATCCCGCCGTGGATTCTGGGAGATTCTCTGATGTCGGGCTAGACTGATTTACAGGAAGGGCGCAATCCACTCCCATAAGGTACACGGATTGTGTGACCGATAATCGTACAGCTGGACATTGCACTCAGAGGCGGGGATGTATCGGTCCTCGCGTCACACACTTTCATCAATCTATATATATACGGTTTTTTTGAGTGAATGCTTATTATATAAAGATAATAAATGGGTAAATGTGTAATAGCATGCTGATGTGTTTATCTTTCATGATTGTGCTTGTGCTTATGCATTACCTCATATATGTATGGTTAGCTAACGGTTTCATACCGTGTTGTAGATGTTTACAGTTTAGGCGCTACTGGGTGATCTGACAGGGTGACAAGCCGAGGACTCTCGTACATTAGGTGGTTGGTTTGGGGTTGTTGTGTTTCCCTCCTGCGTGAGGATGATCTTTTGTACCTCCTATGTGAGGATGTCGTTTTATATACTCGGCTATGTTGTTGTTTACATTGGGTCGTACAGTTTATACTGTTTTATGTATTTGTTTTATATCTGTCAGTGCCATGTTGTAAGGTCTAGTGAACTTGTTGTCAGGCTAGGGTCAGGATCCATTGTGAGATCCTAGCCCAATGTGCATCCCGAGTCCCGCGGATTCGGGGTGTTACACAGTTGGTATCAGAGCCCTGGTTGACAACAATGACACTTGCTACCTGCAATGAGGTTTGATAGGTAAAATAAACAGAGCCCACATGGGATCTAACGTTTTCAAAGGTTTTGGTTTTAAGTGTGGTTTTGGGATAGAATGTACGAGAAGTCGTCACCTCTGCCATGGATCTCTGCAGCGTAGATATGTATATATATCTGTGTGTACTATGGATTATGTGGATGTATTATATACATATCTATACCTATGACATATATATATAGCCTTATAAGATTAGGTGTGTATATCCTACAGATGACTCACACTAGAGCAGTATTTGTAGTGGGATGAGGTAGGGGTACACCCCCTCTTCCTCCAATAGTGATAGGTCAGGGACCAGTTTCCGTTGTTGTATCGCCTATAGCAGAGGACGACCATGAAGAGCTTGATTACGTCTCGATGAGTGGACTCGAGTTTCGAGAATATATACGCCAAGTATATGAAGCTGCAAGAGCGGGTAAACTTACACCGTTCTTACCAACATTTGCGGTATCAACTGAAGCTTCTGGATCAGAGAAGAAGCAACGAATTGAATCAGTTAGTGGAGAAGCAAAGATGATGAATGGTGAACCAAGTCGGATACCAGGACAACCAAGTGGTCCTTTGGCCATGAAGACGACTTGCAAGGAACTACAGTGTTTTAATTGCGGGAAGTTGGGACACTGGCGAGCTGTGTACCCAAAGGCGCCCATCATATGCTTTACGTGTGGTAAAACAGGGCATAGAGCGAAGTTTTGTTGACAGGGCAAGGCATTGCCTTTACTGGTTCCCTTCAAGAGTGAGATCATTCCAGGTGGACGACGAAGGTCGAGTTACCCTTCAGTTGCACAGGTTGCAAGGATGGGATGATTATGTTTCAGTTGTGGCTATCCAGATCATTTGCGTTATGTGCGCCCTTTGGCACTGGTAGCTTGTTTCACTTGTGGTAAGCTAGGCCATCTGGCCCTTTCTGTCAGCACGGTGGTGTTTCTTCCCAGCAAGACCTTCCTCTTTCCGGTGCAGAAAGAGTGGAAGTGGAGGCTATAGTAATGACCTTAGTGATACCTGAGGAGCATGGATCTGACATTGAGTGATGATATGTAGAGGAGCTACGAGTGTTATCTGTTATAGGTACCATTCTCGTTAATGGTTTACCTGGTGGAGTTTTGCTTGTTGTGAGTACTATGCACGTCATGTCTTTCGATGTATGCGTTAATGGTTGAATTTTGGTATATAGTAGAAGGTGGATATTCCTTTATAAGATTACCTTTTTGGGTTTGAGATACCCGTGAGATGCGTGTTTGTTCCCTTATTTCAAGGACTCGTGTATGGTTGCAGACTTCTTTGTCATGTCTTAGGTGCATGAGGAAGTCATTATGTGTATGGTTTGGATGAATAGATATCATGTGGTGTTAGCTTTTAATAGTAAGACTATTATAGTCTTTACTGAGTTGAGTTAAATAGAGGTCTTCTGAGGTTAAGACCTTTGAAGAGACGGGTTTGTCATCAGGACTGTACGAGCAGCGAGCTGATAGCATAGGGATATGACGCATTCTAGTGTTATACCATGAAGGAGCGAGATAGTCCAACATTGGAAGGTATTCCAGCTGTTTATGAGTTTATAGATGTGTTACTGAACCGTCTAATTGCCACCTCAACGAAGTGTGGACATTGTTATTGTATTGAAGTACGATACAAGATTGAATGGGAAAGCTACACTATATGGTGCTTGTTGAGATATTGTATTGATAACTTGAAAAGTTGACTGAAACGGGCTTCTTTTACCCTAGTGGGTTCCATGTTCCGTATTGACGACCTGATGAGTTAGCTTCAGAAAGCAATTGTGTTTTCAGGATTCCTTTGTGCTCAAGATATCCCTAGTCATGGATAAGAGAGCAGCATGTGTATGAGATAGCATCCCATACCCGTTATGGACACTACGAGTTTGTAGTGATGTCATTTGGGTGATGAATGTTTTAGTAGTTTTTATGGAGTTGATGAACAATATCTTCATCGACTTCCTTGATTAGTTGGTGGTGGACTTCATTGATGACATGTCGGTATACTCTCATAGCAGAGAATAGTAGACTGATTGTCTGAGGACCGTTCTGCTGATTTCGAGAGATAGAGAGTTGTAAGCTACGCTTTCTAAGTGTAAGTTGAGATGCTAATGGTAGCCTTTTTAGGCCATGTTGTCTCCGCCAGTGGGATCATGGTTGACTTGGCGAGAATTAAGTATGTTGTAACATGGGAGATACTAATGAACATTAAGGAATACGTAGTTTTCTCGGCTTAGTCGATTGCTACCAATGCTTTGAGAAAGGATTTTATATGATTACGTATTCATTTGCGAGTCTTTTGAGAAGACCGTACCGGTGTGATCTTCATGTCAGATTTCTATAGATCATAGGAATCTGAAGTATATTTTATGCAACAAGGGTTGAATATTTGACTTGAAGATTCCATATCATTCAGAGAAGCTGAACGTTGTCGTCGATAACTTGAACGGAAAGACGCTCCAAGAGAAGATGATTGTGAGACTGATAGTTCAGCCTCAACTTCAGAGAGATCTAACTTGGCTAGAGTTGAACAATCAGTTCCTTGATGAGGATACCCAGTTATACCTTAGAGGTTCTACCTGGTCTGTTGGATGAAGTCCAACAGAAGCAAGAGACCTGCCCGACCTTGACAAGGTTTGAAGAAAGGATGTCTCGTACTGACTACTGAGGCACCATAGTTCTCCATAGGAGTAGATGGACTGATGAAGAGTCATGACCACTTTTGTGTACCTGCTGATGCAGATGGAGACAAAATATTACGGTATACCCACTGTACGCCTTATTCAGTACATTCAGGTATGAGTAAGATGTACCACGAGATGACACGATTATGTTGTATGAAGCCGATATAACCAGATTTGTGATACAGTGTGTGACCTATCCGCAGGTCCAGATAGAGTATTTCCGATCTAAAGATAAGCCCCACCCACTACCAGTGCAGTAGTAGAATTTGGGAGGACATCTCTATGGACTTTGTTATGGGATTGTGACCCAGTAGAAGATTGATGTTATTTGGATTTTTGGTAACAGATTAATGAAACCGGCACGTTTCATTTCTATCAGAAGGACGTGGCTAGTGAATGAATTGGCTGAGGAGTACACTAGACAGATAGTGAGACTCCATGGTATACCGAGAACGATCATTTCTAATCGAGATGGATGTTTTTACTTTGAGTTTTTAGGCAGCAGATTCAGATTGCTTTGGGGATGAGTCTATACCTCATGACTACACTTCACCCCCTAACAGATGGTCAGTTAGAGAGGATCATCTAGATCTTAAAGATCTATTATGAGTTGTAAGTTGAATGGGAAACGTGGATGGTTATATTACCTTCCATTAATGAGTTTATTATATAACAATGAAGAACGTGCATCTTTCTGGGATGGCCCTATGAGGTAATATATATAGACATTGATGTCGTATATCCTTATGCTAGAAGTGATCTAGCAGTAGTAGTTGAATAACACCTGACCAGATTTAGGATTTTATAGTTCAAGTAACGTTGATTGAAGGAAGAATGCTGGCTGTACAGAGTCGCCAGATATTATATGTAGACAAGAGGCGTTAACCTCTAAAGTTCAAGCGAGAGTTCATGTCCGGCTGTAAGTATCTCAGCTGCGAGACGTTAGACGTGTTAATATGGAAAGGGAACCGAGTTTCCAATATGATGGTTTATTTGAGATCGACCAGTACGGAGAAGGTAGCATGATGTTTAGCTTTGTCTATGAGATTAGAGGATATCCACCGAATGTTTCATATGTCTCAACTGAGGATGTACATATCAGACTCGAGATACCTTGTGAGTTGCGATGATTTGATGGTTGAGTCCAACCACATTTTTTCTGAGCATTCGATTGCATTCTTGAAATGAGATATGAAACGCTTGCATTCGAAAGACATTCCCATATTGAGGATATGATGGTAAAGATGAAGAACTGAAGAGGCTATGTGAGAGACTGAGGATAGTATCCTGAGGAACTATCTAGACTATATGTTGGGACAGACCCATTGGTGGGAGCACGAGTAGATCTTAGTGCTATCTTGATGAATGTTGTTCTTATGTGCTTATATGCCTTGATGTGTTATTTCATGCTAGTTGTGATGTGATTTATGATCTTAGTAGATCTTGATGTGCTAGCGTGATGTATGGTATAGCTGGAGATGATTACTTCCTCCACGTTATGATTATATTTATAGCTGGAGATGGTTCTTTCCTCCATGCTATTTGAGTGGGATTAGGATTTAGCTGGTGATGGTTCTTTCCTCCATGCTACCTTGATGGACATAGTTCAGTGGAGATGTGATTCCTCCATGCGATATATATGTTTATGGGTTGGTTAGAGATGTGCTTCCTCTATGCCTTGTGTTGTGGTATGGCGAGAGACGTGATTCCTCTACGCCTTTGGGTAGCGTTATGGCCCTATTTCCTAGAGATGATGATTCCTCCATGTTTATACTTGAGGTTATAGATTGTTATAGGTTGTGATCTTTTGAACGGAGATGTGATACCTCCGATAGAAAGAGTGAGAGTTATACCTCGGCGTATGGGTCCAAGAGGATTTGAGAATAGTTCAAGTTTCGGGACGAAACTTTTTTTTTAAGGGGTGTGTGATGTAATAGCTAGGATTTCCGAATTCTAATTAATGTTGATTAACTTAATCGTTGATAGTAATTGACATATAACTCGCGAAGATTTCGCAAGTGATGAATAAGAGTCCCACCGTTATGTTCCTGGCGTAATTTTGGACGTTTGGGGCAATTTTTACTTTTTTCCCCGGGTAATTATTTTTACCCTCCGGTGTTATTTGGAGCATTTGGGAGCTCCAATTAATAAAAATGCAGTTGAGAGAAATGATCAGGACATCGGATATGTCCTAGATATGAAATAACATGGAGAGGCAAAACGGCCAAAAGAGTCGCTATTTCGTTCTTAACGGCTAAGAAAGACAGCTTAGGAATACACGTTTTCCGAGGCAGTTGTGGAATAATTATCCCTACAATATTCCAGATTTAATGTTCCAATCTCGAGAAGTTTGGAGAAAGAGGTTCGACCCGCCATTGGATCGGTTAAAGGATAATTATCGACTTTACTAAAGGATAATTATCGTCTTCACTATAAATAGCGGAAAATCTTTTATTAATTCATTTCCTTTCACGTTTCCTCGTAAAAGCTCTGATTTCTCTCAACCTTCAAACACAGATCTACTCTCCGTTTCTAATCCGATTTCAATTCCGTTTGAGTTTATGGATTCCTCTGTTCATTCTCTTCATAACGGTACCGAGTTTCTGCATTTCCGAGTATATGGAGGGCTGGTCGAGCATATATGTCACCAGGACGGTTCCGTCGCTCAGATTCCGATGAATTTGATGATGTCCATGCGTAGCCTGCGTCGTTGTGATTCCGAATCTTCTTTCAGATCGTCAATCGGGTTAGTAACGAATAAGTTATGAATTTATTCGTTTTCCGTACTGCGATTTGGCCTAATTTGACTTTAGGCTTGTCAAAATGGATAATTAGAAATTCCATTATGGTTGTTATATTATTCTGATGATTATGGATAGTTTGTTTGATGAAATCTGATGACAGGTGGGTTTGGAAATTGCCTGCGGGCAAAACGTTATTCTGGAAAAATTTAATTAATTAATTAAAGGTTAATTAATTAAATTAGGATTAGAATTGAGATTGAAGAATGTTGATTAGATACTACCTTGAGATTTGAGGAATTGTGAGTTATGTTGAGATATTGAGGTTTAGTTGGTTGTGAGGCTTATAGATTGAGTATGATCCTCATGGATCCCTTTGGGTCTAGGTGTGACCCCTTTGATGAATAGAGTTTGATATCTCTTTATGCCTTGTTATTAGGCAGCGTTCCTCTCAGGATTGGAGGTTGATCGTGGTTGTGGTTGTACGAGGTTGAGGTAAGTCCGTAGGACTTACTTAGCTACCATCCCTATATTGGGTGTTTGCATGAGTGGTGTGTGATTTATATGTTTACTATGATAGCATGAGTTGTCGTTTTTATTGACATATGTTTTATTGACTGCCCCACTGTGTGGTTGTGATAACCTTTCTCTTTCATCCCGCCGTGGAGTTTGGGAGGTTCTCTGATGTCGGGCCAGACTGGTTTACAAGAAGGGCACAATCCACTCCCATAGGGTACACGGATTGTGTGAACGATACTCGTACAGCTGAACATTGCACTCAGAGGTGGGGATGTATCGGTCCTCGTGTCACATACTTTCATCTATCTATATATATACGGTTTTTTTTGAGTGAATGGTTATTATATAAAGATAGTAAATGGGTAAATGTGTGATAGCATGTTGATGTGTTTATCTTTCATGATTGTGCTTGTGCTTATGCATTACCTCATATATGTGTGGTTAGCTAACGGTTTCATACCGTGTTGTAGATGTTTACAGTTTAGGCGCTACTGGGTGATCTGACAGGGTGACAGGCCGAGGACTCTCGTACATTAGGTGGTTGGTTTGGGGTTGTTGTGTTTCCCTCCTGCGTGAGGATGATGTTTTGTACCTCCTATGTGAGGATGTCGTTTTATATACTCGGCTATGTTGTTGTTTACATTGGGTCGTACAGTTTATACTGTTTTATGTATTTGTTTTATATCTGTCAGTGCCATGTTGTAAGGTCCAGTGAACTTGTTGTCAGGCTAGGGTCAGGATCCATTGTGAGATCCTAGCCCAATGTGACATCCCGAGTCCCGCGGATTCGGGGTGTTACACACAATGTAGAAACTAAAACATAGAGCAAGCTATCACAATATCTATTTATTATCTTCATTAAGGTTATACACTTCTAATTCCTATTATGATTGTGGCACAAGAAGTCTAAGACTATCACCTTCGTCCACATATATTCGGCGTATAGTAAAAACATGCAATGTCATGATCAGCAATGGACCCTCGGCCGAGTATAACAATAATATATAAACTAACTACTAAAGTCAGCAATGAGACGATAACCAATAGACCACCACCCGTGCTATATTGTACGGGAACCCCGATTGACCACACCATATGGATCACTCGGCATCTACTTTATCCTGCAAAGCATTTGATGGCATGATTATGACACTTGTTTAGGCATTTATTTAGGTAGTTATCTTTTTTATTCATGCAAGATTTGACTTTAGTTTGTGACGTTTATTCTTAATTTATTCATATTGCTAGAAAAGACGTCTAGGCGGGATTTTGCCGGTTTTATAGGTACTTCAGGGATCTTTTGGACATTACTGATGCATTCGAGGATCAAGCCTCGTGGCGGTTCATATCCGAAGGTCTAAAGGAGCAAGCTTGGAGCAAAGAAGAAAACAAGAGCCCTTGTTGGTGAATGCCTTACACCAACTCATGTCTTGATGATCCATGGCATGCTAAAGTGAAGAAAAATCGACCCCCCAATCAGAAAAATCGGCCGATTTTTTGGCCTAGTTTTGCCGAGATTCCTATTCTAGCATGCTCGACACTTGTCACATGGTTCCTTTGATTGACCCTTCACTTATCTTCGGTGGAGCATATCTTTGGACTTGCACGCTGACCTTGGGAGGATCCCCCAAGCTCCATTTCCAACTCCCTTGTGGGTGTTCGTGGGAGACATTAGATTAGATTCACATTAGAGTAAGATTGAGAGATTTGAAGTGAGGTTTGAGAGGTTTTGAAGAGAAGATTGTTGAAGTATTGTAAGATCTGAGTTGGAGCTACATTTGGTGTGTTGTAAGACTTGTTTTGAACTCATATTCAGCTAAGTTTCCTTCCTTTCACTTGCTTTTATTTCATCTTCTTGTTATGGATTGCATGCGTGCTTGTATGATGATTTTAGATCTTGAAATGCATGTTATTGGTTGAATAGTTGTCATTCTAGGGTGAAGGATAGATGGTTATGGCTTGGATGATGATAGAATGGACTTGCATTTTAGTTTAGGATGATTTATGCACCCGAAACCTAACTCAGGGAGAAAAATCGACTTGTTCTTCTGATTAAATCGGCCGATTTTTCTAAAGATCCACCCGATTTTTGCTTATGTTGCTCATTTATTGATGAATATGTATGTTGGGTTGTTAGATTGTTGAAATCCTAGTGTTTGTTGAGTTGAATCTACCTTAGGGTGACCTAATGTTAGCAAATTAAGTGAGGAATGAGACTAACCCAGTAATTTCCGCTCTTAAGTATAGAAGATGATGAACTCTAGGTAGTAGAGGTCTCAAAAGCCTCTATTCGATTGAGTGTGCTAAGATTGCTGCATGAGACTTACCTTTTCAGAGACTTACCCGGTAAGGAGGGGTTTGACCCTTAGGTAGTGGTCCGGTTTGTTTAGAATTCCCAACCTTAGCTCCTTGAGACTTACCCGGTAATAGAACTTTGGTGAGGGACTAGTGGAACATGAGACTTACCCGGTAATTGTTCCCATAGGAGAAACACTCTTTCCCGAACAACCACAACTTTTTCCTTTGAGGTTTAAAAGCTTGAGTCCAATGACATAACCGGAAATCTTGATCTCTAGAGTCCGCTTTTCTTACTTTGATCATCTATCTTGTGTTTGTGTTGTTTGTTTACTTGATAGCTTTGGATGATCTTGATCCTTGATTGATCACCATAAAACCCAACCAAAAACATCATGATTTTCATTTCTCTCTCTCTCGCTTCTTAGTCTATATTTGCACTATCCATGATCACTTGAATGATTTAGTTTCACCTTAGACTTTGTGTTTGACCTCGGAATACTTTTCTTGCTACAAAATGACCAATACACTGTGGGTTCGCTAGGTAGATTAGGAGAATAGATCGAGTTATAAATTTAAGACTTCTGTGTGCACCTTTTAGAGCAATCAAGTTCTTGGCATCATTGCCTCATATTTGTTTCGTGTTACCGAAAAGAGCGAACAAGTTTTTGGTGCCGTTGTCAGAGACTAGTTCTAGATTAAATCATTGTGCGTCATTGTTTATACTGTAGATCTTTCTTTTGCTTTTTATCTTGTTTGTTTTGTGTATTTGCATGTTCCATGCTTGCCAATGGACGGATTGTGCCTTCAAGTCGAATTTGATGACATGGAGTATGAGGGATGGATGGCAAGCCAAGGTCAAGAACCACTCCACGATGAGCTTGAGTATTGGAGGGAGTTTAATGACTATCATGAGTTTTATGATCAAGCTCACGTGACTCTATTGCCTCATGCGAAACCTCACCAACAACCGCCCGAAGACCAATTGGAATCAACGTTTGAGCAAGTGATGAAGAAGTTAGCAGTTCGCTCCAAAAGGTGTGTGCAAGTTTTAAATTTATAACCGAGGAAATATGCTTAAACAAGGATGTGAACCCGTAGTGTATGGGTCAATTGTAATAAAAGCAAGAAATTCTATGGGTCGAACACAGGGACTTAGGAGAAACCAAGCAAATAATCGGTTGTCAAGTAATGCAAGTAACAAAAGAAATTAAAACAATCAAAGATGATATAAGTCAAATAAGGAGAAATGCGGATTCTAGAGATCAAGACATCCAGTTGTGGTTTAAACTCAAGATCTAAGGTTATAGCGGACAAAGCTGAGACTTTTGCAAAGGGAAGGTGTTTCTAAGATGGGAATAGATCACCGGGTAAGTCTCTCTACTCACTATCCCAAACCGAAATTCCTATTACCGGGTAAGTCGCAAGGAACTAAGGTAAAGAACTAAAACCTCAAACTAACACACCAACCAAGTGGATAGAATCAACCTTTACCGGGTAAGTCTCAGGCTAACTCTCAAGATTGGAATGGAAGCACACTCGAACCCCAATAAAGGATAAACCTTTATTACCTATCTCTTATGATCTTAAGTAAACAAGCAAAGGAATCACCGGGTAAGTCTCATCCTAGGCTTGCATTGAACCAGGAAAGGTGTAACAAGGATAGGGTTTGGCAAACTGGATCTTAACTCGGATTAGGATCAGGAAAACGTTCACCTCGGTCAGAAAGAATCCACCCCGGTCGAGGTGTTCATCAGCTGAGCGAGATGTTCGTCGGTTAAGATAAAGACTCGAGCTTTCAGGGTCCGACTGGGACTAAGATCATTCTATCATCGTCTTTCCCACAACCTTCAGTCAATCACCCTAGAATCGCAAAAGAAACTTAGCCAACAATCATCATGATAACAATAATCAACTTTATAAAGAAAGAATCAATTATCAAACAAGAAGACTTTAATAAAAGAACTTCAATAACTGAATCAAATATGTGACAAATCAGTGTTTCCAAGTCACAATTCAACAAGAACAACCAACCAAAAGTAACCAAAAGTAACCAAAAGTAGCCTAGAGAAATCTCACAAAACTCCTTCAAAGGCTATCTTCAATAAGGAAACCTTCCTTCAACTCCGAAGGGAAATCTTCTGCAATCGCAGGACTTTGATGCAGCGGCTGTCTCAACACGTCTCAGCATGGATTGAATTTGTGAAAAATTCAAATCAGGTACAAAGTGAATCTTTAATCCATTTCGAGGCTCCCTAGGTTCTTCCTTAAGCTCCAGAATGTAGCTCCAATGACTCCTTAGCTCCCTTAGCTCTATTTTGGTTCAAAATGTGCCCTTTTTACCTACGATTACAACAAAACTAGGTGTAGACCTCGATTCCCACAGAGGTAGATGAAATAGAAATATAATCACAAAATGTATGCTCATACATGCAGATTTATGAGGATAAAACGTCTAAACCGGTCTCAAAACATAGACTATAATACATGCTATCAAAATACCCCATACGTGTCCCCTGCTTGTCCCCAAGCAAGTTTCGAATATTAGATAGAGCATAGGATGGATTATAAGTCAAGAAGATCAATGAAAAATTATTCAAAAACTTTTTATGGTGTGCTTCCCTCTTAGATCACCCTAAGAGAATGCTTCATGACAAATAAAATCAAACATAGTTAAAACATTTTATGAATATAAGAAAATTGTTCATCTTTGCATAAAATTATAGGATGCATAATAATTCATGTTTATCGAAATTAATCATGTATAATCCAGTTTAAACCACTATTTCAATCAACAAGCTCGAGGTCTCAAGGTCTTTTCAAAGAGAAAGGTCAAGAAACGTGTATGGTGGGGATGTATATAAGGAATGTGGTGATAGAATCCGGGAAAAGGATCTTACTTCACTTTCACTTGAATTTCAACACCCTTCACCAATAAGCTTTGCTTATTTCACACTTTTCCTTTTTTACTTTAATTTTGGGATGCATGGACAGAGGTGCACAATAACCGAAACCTGGGAGATTAGCAATCATCAATTTCTTGAGATGCATCAAACCCTTGATGCACATACCATGACCCATTAGGAATATCGCTCAATCCGACTCTGGCAAGACACAAACACCCGACTATGTGAATGGTGCCGAGTTACTCATCATCATGATTGACTTCCCCAAACCTATTATTACTTTTTAACACTTTCACTTCCAGCCAACTTCTCAACTTTACTTTACTTTCTTTCACCACTTGCTTCCAAATTCCCGAATAGGTAAAGGGAGGCAAAAAATATATATGAGGGGCTAAGCATGATCAAGAAGAAGAAGAGAAGAGAATGAATTGTCTTGGCCTTTCCAGGAAGAGAGTGAGAGAACTCATGATGTGGTGTCAACCTTCAAATTCAACATAATTTTGATAAAGATAAAGAATTAAACATGCTAGCATTTTAAAACAAAGCAAATAGCAACTTAAACATATCATAAAACCTTTCAAGCATGTAAGGATTTTAAAGTGAATCTGCAATCTTTATCTTCACTAAGATCATATCCAGAGAAGAAACACAATGTCGTTTTCGAAAATTCTCAATTAGAAACCCCACCTCGGTCGAGATGTTCTAAGTCAACCGAGTTGGTCAACCTCGTTTGGCCAGAACCATCCCGGTCGAGGTCATAAAAAAAAAATTTAAACCCGTTTTTTGTCGTTTTTCTCAAACAAAAACCTGTATGTATGCATGTAATGAAACATAACCATATAAAGCATAAAAATCATCATAAATATCCATTATAGTCATACAAACATCCACATAAAGCATAAAAATACATCCACATACACCATACTTGGGACACATTGTCCCAATGGGTCAAAATAAGTCTAAGAACAGGAGTACTCACCGAACATAAGCAGAGCTGCATAATAAATAAAGAAAAGAAATCCCTGCAAGCTCTAGTCCTGATCTGCTGGTAGTGGTGGTGGATATGGCACGTACGGATGCTGGGATGGGTAAAAAGGATATCCCATCGTGTGCTAGAACTGCATCTCCATCATCCGGCGTTGGTAGTGCTGGCTCTCTAGCATCTGATGTGTCCAGCCCTCGATCCCTCGACGCTGGTCATCAAAACGCTCACGGATATCAACTGTCAGGGTAGCGTAGGCATCGATCATCTGGTCTGTGAGGTCATCAATCCTCTGATGTGCTACTAGATCTCTGTATCTGCGGTGGCGGGATCTACGCTGGGATAGGTGGTGGTGGTGCATCAGCCTCCTCCTCCGTCTCCTCGTCGTCTAGATTGACGACTGGCACACTAGGACCGACGGTATCAGTCCTGGTCTCCATGGCAGCACCGCCATCATCATCCTCATCCTCCTCCTGTACCTGAGCTGCAACTGCGTCTCTAGCATCCTCGATGTAAGGTATCCATGCGGTAGACCAATACTGAGAGTCGTAGACCAAGAACTGGGCCGACCACATGATACCTTGAGGGGCAGTATGCTCCCAAGGCATCGCCACATATGGCGTAGTGAGTCCACGAGGAACTAGAATCCTCCTCGTGACCATCTCCTGTAATCCTAGCGGCTTGGTAGCCGCCACCAATGTGCATGCACTCAGATCTAGATCCATGACCGTCGCTATATGAGTCACTAGGCCGCCACAACAGATATCTCCCTTCCCCTTATCCTTGATCCTGTGCAGATCCTCAGCTAGCATCGCCCCAAAATCAGGCACTCCCCCTGTCACCATACAGAATAGGCTCAGAAGCTCCCCCTGTCTAATCTTCTGGGGCGTCTCAGTACGCGCCAGAAGGGTCTCACTGAAGATCTAGTGAGGTAGTCGGAAAGCAAGGTGGAAGATGATGCGCTCCCTGGAGTCTCCAGGTCTCCACTTGTCAGCATGCTCTACCACGTGAGCAATCTGTCCCCAAAATTGTCGAGCCACGGCTCGAGAAGGGAAGTCGTGAACTGTGGGGGTCGGGAAGCCAAATATATCTCTCCGCTGGTCCATGGCAACTAGGTAGTTTCGGTTCAGCAACCGGTACTTGATGGCTCTCTCCTCAACCAGGTGAGTAACAGAACTCACAAACTCTAATGTGGGCTCGAGGTAGGCTGGACTCTAATCTCCACAAGCTGCTCCAGCCCTACTGTGGAAACCATCCTCCTAAGGTCATCAGCTACATGGAGGCAATCAAAAGCGGAAATATCTAAAAACCGCGGTGCAATCACGGGACGTGTGCATATGTGGTCGAAATCAACCTGGTGACGCTCGTGAATCACCGGGATAGAAGGTCGGGAAGAAGAATGTGAGGATCTATCCCTCAGAACTATCTAGCGATCAGATCTAGAACTCTTTTTTTTCTCTCTAACAGGTCACCTCGGTTGCTCTGACAACTATCAAGAACACCTCGGCCGAGGCACAGGTCGACTGGACCGAGGCGAAAAACTGTTCGATCTTAACTCTCAGATTTTTAGTTCTTTTCCCCCAATATAACTACCAATTGTTCCTATGGGGTACTTAAGCCTTTTTCAACATAAACCAGTGGCAACCAATGTCAATTTCCTCCAAAATCAGTAAAGAGAAGAAGGAGTTAGGGTTTTCGACTTTTTACCCCAGATTCGATCGATTTGAAGCGTTTTTGTTACAGATTCTTGCTTACAAACTGATCCCCTTGCTTTTCCTTGCAGTATCGAAGCAGAAATCGTCGAAAACGAGTGAAAATCGGAGAAACGAGGTGGAAATAGCACCGCGGTCGAGAAGGGTTAGGAGGGAAGAGAGAGAAACCGTTCCCCCTTTTATACCCTTCGCTGAATCTGCTATCACCTCGGTTGAGGTGGTCCCGACTGGACCGAGGTGATACGGACCGAGGTGGATTGTTGTCAGCCCTAGTCGCCTCGGTTGCTCAAGAATCATCTCTGTCGAGGTGTTATGACAGCAACCGAGATGTGTCTCAGTCAGACTTCGTCTTCTCAATTTCTCGAACTTTTGTCCTTCTAGTGTAGCTCCTCAACTGTGATCCTTCCTGGTTGTTGTTCTAGAAGAAAATAAAAACAAAACAAAGCAAAACATCTAAATCTAGACTATAAAGGGAAAAGAAAGCAATACCTTGGGTTGCCTCCTAAGAAGCGCTTGGTTTAAGGTCGCTAGCTAGACCATACGTCATCCCTAAATAAGATGTAAGGTGGAAATCTCCTCCTCCGGAACTTCCGGCCGGTAAATCTTCAATCTATGGCCGTTGACCTTAAAGCTTCCGCTTGTCTCACCCCAAATCTCTACTGCACCATGGGGAAAAACAGTTTTAACAACGTAAGGTCCTGTCCATCTAGATTTCAGCTTACCTGGAAAGAGGCGGAGGCGGGAGTTAAAGAGTAGAACTAGATCTCCTTCTTTGAACTCCTTAGGAACGATACGCTTGTCATGCCATCTCTTTGTTCTTTCCTTGTAGATCTTGGCATTCTCATAAGCGTTTAAGCGCAATTCTTCATTGATATCCAATAGCCTCTTATCTCCGGCTTCTTTGATGTCGAAATTGAGCCACTTGATTGCCCAATATGCCTTGTGCTCTAGCTCAACGGGTAGATGACAAGACTTCCCATATACCAAGTTATAAGGGGTGGTACCTATGGGGGTCTTGAATGCGGTCCTATAAGCCCAAAGAGCGTCATCTAACTTTATAGACCAATCCTTCCTCATTCTAGAGACGGTCTTCTCCAAGATTACTTTGATTTCTCTATTCGAGATTTCAACATGTCCACTAGTTTGAGGGTGGTAAGGGGTTGCTACCTTGTGGGTGACCCCATACTTCGATAGAAGTGCCTTAAACTTCCGGTTGATGAAATGTGTCCCTCCGTCGTTGATGATGATACGTGGTGTCCCAAAACGTGGGAAGATAATCCGATTAAAGAACTTCAGAACCACCTTGGCGTCATTAGTGGGAGAGGCAATGGCTTCTACCCATCTAGAGACGTAGTCAACAGCTAAGAGAATGTAGAGGTTTCCTCCGGATGATGGGAAAGGTCCCATGAAATCAACCCCCCATACATCAAAAATCTCAACCTCCTAGATGCTATTCAATGGCATCACGTTCCTTCTAGATAAATTCCCTGTTCTTTGGCATGCAGCACAAGAAACAACAAACGTTTGCACATCCTTAAATAATGTAGGCCAAAAGAAACCGGAACGTAATACCTTAGCGCACGTTTTGTGCGCGCTGGCATGTCCTCCACAAAGAAGCGAGTGGCAATGTCGTATGACACTAGTGACTTCATCTTCCGGAATGCATCTTCGAAGTATCCCATCCGGACCTCTCTTAAGCAATAGAGGTTCTTCCCAGTAGTAGTGGCGTACATCTGTAAAGAATTTCTTCCTTTGAGCGTACGTCAATCCGGGCGGTATTTCCTGGCAAACAAGATAATTAACAATATCAGCATACCAAGGTTCTTTATTATCAGAAGCTTGGTGGAGCCAGTGCTCCACCGACTGTGAATGATTTTTAGAAAAGGGAATAAGAAGTTTGTTATTCTCAGTTGAAGGCATATTGCTTGCTGTCTCGGTCGGTCCCCGAGGTGGGTGACCGAGATGTTCTTCAGATGAGAATACCTCGCTTGGTCCAGAAAGTGCCTCGGTCGAGGTACTGTAACTGAGACCAAAACTGGAGATTTCTTCAACTGGATTAGTTTTTCAATCTTAGCTTCTGGATCTTCTTCCAGTGCCTTTAAGCTCCGTATATCTGCATCACAAGAAGCATCTATACCTTCCTCCATTAAGCTAAAACTAATAACTTTTTCAAGAGGGTCATTAATAAGGATAGAGCTCACCAATTCCCTTGATTCTTCTTCATCATAGATGTTGAAGATATCATCCTCCAGCGGCTCTCCTTTCATTGCAGCAATCAATGCAAACTCCACTTGATCTTCGCCAATGTTGAATTTCAACTTGGCGTTCTTACAATCCACATTGCAACCCGAGGTTGCTAGAAATGGTCTCCCGAGAATGATAGGAACGGGATAATCTGAGGGTATATCAAGTACAACAAAGTCTATAGGTAAATAGAAGTTACCTAACTTAACCGGAACATCTTCCAAAATGCCCACGGGGTGGGTAATGGTGCGGTCCGGCATGTACAACCTTATTTTGACCGGTTTGGGCTCTCCAAGACCGATCTTCTCACGTAGCTCCAGCAGGATAATGCTCAAGCTGACTCCTAGATCACACAAGGCTTCATTAGTTACATCCCCAACTTGGATGGGAATGCAAAATGAACCGGGATCCCTAAGTTTGGGTGGCATCTTCTCCTTCATGATTTGAATGAGCTCCGAGGATTTAGATGTCATCATTACTTCTCCATAGTCTTCCAGTTTCCTCTTCTTTGAAAGAATCTCTTTCAAGAATTTCCCATAGGCGGGCATCCCTAGAATAGCATCAACGAAAGGGATGTTAATGTAAAGCTTATTCATTAAGTCCAGGAACTTACCGAAATGCTTGTCTAGATGTGCTCTGGCCCTTGATTGGGGGAATGGAAATGGTGGTTTATTAGCAGGAGGTGGAACATAAACTTCAGATTTCCCCTCCACTTTCTAAGGCTCCACCTTGGTTGGTACCTCGGCCGAAGTGTTCATCGACTATACCTGGACCGAGGTGTTCTTTGTCTGATCTGGCATTGACCGAGGCACTGGATCTGCAGTCTTCAGTCCACTTCTCGTCGTTATTGCCATGATCTGTCCTTTAGGGTTGCTCTCTGTTCTTGCTGCGAGCTTCCCTGGATCTCTTGGCGCTTCATTCGCCTTGTTGTAGAATTGTTGCTCTAAGGCTTTTTGTGCCTTCGAAAATGAACTCATGGATGTCTCCATAGCTTTGAGCTTGACCAAAATTTCATCCAGTACTGCATCTTTCTTCACCGGCTGGCACGAGCTTGGTCCAGACTCCTGGCTTTTCAATGGAGTGGAAGAAGAAGAGGAGGGGTTATAAGTGTTATGAGAATGAGAGTTACCGGGAACTTGTTGATTAGACCTCCAAATGTTGTTGCTTCTATTATTGTTGTTGTTGTTGTTGTTGTTGTTGTTGTTGTTGTTGTTGTTTCTATTGTTGGATTTTCTATTGTTTTTGTTATTCCTTGGTCCTCGATAGTTGTTCCTTCCTTGGTACTCTCCATCTTGCTCCTTCGTTTGAGCTACTAAAAGCTCCTTTAGTTGCTTGACTTCGTTGTTAAGCGAGGTGAGTTGAGCTCCATTTGATGAAGTGTCTTGGAAGTTGACTCTCCTTACTCCATTATCGGTTCCTTGATGGGAGTATTTCTCCATGTGCAAAGCTTGTTTTTCAATGAACTCCCAAGCTTCGTCTATCGGCATGTCCATGAATGTGCCGGCGGAAAGTAGCTGGAGATTGAATTGAGCATCTCCATTTAGTCCCTTGAAGTAGATCTCAAGCAACTCGATCTTCGGAATCCCATGATGTGGGCAATTCAACAAAATATCCTTGAATCTCTCCCATGACTTGGACAAACTTTCCTTATTCTTCATAATAAAAGCATTAATTCTCCCCCTCAACTCAGCGGTTTTAGATGGGGGAAAGAATTTACCTAGGAACTCCGTCGTCATCTCTTCCCAAGTGTTGATCTTTCCATCGGGAAGAGATTGATACCATGCAAGCGCTTTATCCTTCAAAGAGAAATAGAAAGAACGCAGCTTGTAATGGTTGTTATCATACCTTGATGGCCTCAATGTTTCCATCAGAATCTCATAATTTTGCAAATGTTGGTGCGGAGACTCCCTCTCCGAACCTCCAAATTGACATTGCCGGATCATGGTAAGAACTTGCGGTCGAAGTTCATAATTATTTTCAGCTAGATCACCTAGGTTGACTCCTGGATGCCTCACTTGCTGATTAGGGTCCATCCTCTATCCTAGGGTTTGTGGAATTCTAGCAGCAAGAACATCTCGGATGGGCATCTGAGGTGGATGTACTTCGGCCGGTGCGTCTGGAACTGGATCCTGCCTCGGTTGAGGATCTGGATCTGGGTCCTGCCTCGGTCAAGGATCTGGATTCGGTCTAGGTAGATATTGGTCCCGTAAAGCTGCCATATTTGCTTCGATCGCCTCCGTACTTGCGCGAGTTTCTTCCTTTTCCAGCCGCAGTTCTTCCTTACTGAGGAGTAGTTGTTACAGCGCCTCCTTCAATTCGGCCTCAAGATCGCGATCGTCTTGGTTGGCCATCTTTGCTTCTTTCAAATGTCGTTTGTATGTCTTTTCTGGTTCTGGATCGTAAGGAACGATTTCCTTCCCAGCACGGGTTCTTCGCATAAACCTAAGAAAAAAATCCTGCGAAAGCACTCAAGTAGAGTGGATAGTAGCAACAAGGGAAATTGCCCTAAAAGACAACCGCAACCAGCTTGATCTAAACCAAGTCCCCGGCAACGGCGCCAAAAACTTGTTCGCTCCAAAAGGTGTGTGCAAGCTTTAAATTTATAACCGAGGAAATATGCTTAAACAAGGATGCAAACCCGCAGTGTACGGGTCAATTGTAATAAAAGCAAGAAATTCCAAGGGTCGAGCACAGGGACTTTGGCGAAACCAAGCACATAATCGGTTGTCAAGTAATGCAAGTAACAAAAGCAATTAAAACAATCAAAGATGATATAAGTCAAATAATAGAGATCAAGAAATCCAGTTGTGGTTTAAACTCAAGATCTAAGGTTATAGCAGACAAAGCTGAGATTTTTGCAAAGGGAAGGTGTTTCTAAGATGGGAATAGATCACCGGGTAAGTCTCTCAACTCACTATCCCAAACCGAAATTCCTATTACTGGGTAAGTCGCAAGGAACTAAGGTAAAGAACTAAAACCTCAAACTAACACACCAACCAAGTGGATAGAATCAACCTTTACCGGGTAAGTCTCAGGCTAACTCTCAAGATTGGAATTGAAGCACACTCGAACCCCAATAAAGGATAAACCTTTATTACCTATCGCTTATGATCTTAAGTAAACAAGAAAAGGAATCACCGGGTAAGTCTCATCCTAGGCTTGCATTGAACCAGAAAAGGTGTAACAAGGATAGGGTTTGGCAAACTGGATCTTAACTCGGATTAGGATCAGGAAAACGTTCACCTCGGTTAGACAGAATCCACCCCGGCCGAGGTGTTCATCAGCTGAGTGAGATGTTCGTTAGTTATGATAAAGACTCGAGCTTTCAGGGTCCGACTGGGATTAAGATCATTCTATCATCGTCTTTCCGACAACCTTCAGTCAATCACCCTAGAATCGCAAAAAGAAACTTAGCCAACAATCATCATGATAACAATAATCAACTTTATAAAGAAAGAATCAATTATCAAACAAGAAGACTTTAATAAAAGAACTTCAATAACTGAATCAAATATGTGACAAATCAGTGTTTCCAAGTCACAATTCAACAAGAACAACCAACCAAAAGTAACCAAAAGTAGCCTAGAGAAATCTCACAAAACTCCTTCAAAGGCTATCTTCAATAAGGAAATCTTCCTTCTTCCTTCAACTCCGAAGGGAAATCTTCTGCAATCGCAGGACTTTGATGCAGCGGCTGTCTCAGCACGTCTCAACATGGATTGAATTTTTGGAAAATCCAACCCTTTATATAGGAAAATTATCTTCCAAAGATAAAATATCTTAAAAAGATGTTTTCCTATAAAATATATCCAAATAAATCAGTTGAATATCTTTTCTTCCTTTCAGAAATCCAGCCCAAAAATATGAGATCTTCTTTCCATAATTAAAAGATCTCAGCCATAAAATATATCTCCTCGCCGGTGACAGGGTGTCTACCTTGGTCGGGGCGCTCCTCCAAATCACCTCGGTCGAGGTGGTACTGTAGCTGACCGAGGTGACTCTGGACTGAGTGTGAAATCTCTCAAATCTGGTCCAAAGTGAATCTTTAATCCATTTCCAGGCTCCCTGGGTTCTTCCTTAACCTCCAGAATGTAGCTCCATTGACTCCTTAGCTCCAATGACTCCTTAGCTCCCTTAGCTCTATTTTGGTTCAAAACTTGCCCCTTTTACCTACAATTACAACGAAACTAGGTGTAGACCTTGATTCCCGCAAAGGTAGATGAAATAGCAATATAATCACAGAATGTATGCTCATACATGCAGATTTATGAGGATTAAACGTCTAAACCGGTCTCAAAACATAGACTATAATACATGCTATCATTAGCTGATTTAGAAAGCGCCGTCACTTCCATTTCAAGGGCTCAAGTGGAGCTTAAAGTGGAAGTATTTCAACAAGCGGAGGTGTGCTATGATGGAATTCGAGATTTGCCCGACTCATCCATAACCATAAGGAATCTTCAAGAGGAGTTGAACGATGCCTTGGAGCAAATAAAACTAAGGTATTTGGCCCTGGAGGATAAAAGAAGACTCGCACACAAGCGGAAGAAGAAATGAGGAGAGAAATTGAGAAGATTAGGCAAGCTCTTGTGGAAAGAGAGCCTATCCTTCATCAAGATGTACCTCCACCATCTCCTTCACCCATGGATGAGTGCAATGAAGAACTCTCAGTCCTAGACATCCTTGCCATTAATCCCAGAACCACTATTGAAGAACTCACAAAGGAGGATGAAGATACAAGAAAAATCGACCTGCGTGACAAAAAATCAGCCGAGATTTCTTGTTGTATGACCAAAGTTTGTACTGCAGAAGCAAAGATCAACCTAAATTTCGGTCTGATGGGTCAATTTTTCAGGTCGAATTTTTGTGGAGAGAGCCCGAAGTCCACTTCAACTCCTTTGGATCCTTTATTTCTTGCTCGGTTAGAGAGGATGAATCCAAGATGGTTGTAAAATATTTCAACTGGGTGATCTTTCCAAAAGCCGGCTTTCCTCGGATCATGATGAGTGAAGGAGGCATGCACTTCATCGGTAAGACCGCAGAGTACTATTTGTCTAAGTATGGGATGACCCACATGGTTGCAACCTCATACTATCATCAAGGAAGCGGTCATGAAGATATTTCACATGGAGAAAGTAAGAAGACCTTCAAGGATCCCACTGATGAAAATCCTTACAAGCTTGACCATGAAGGGTTCTACCACTTGCCGGTGAAGTTAGAGCTTAAAGTCTATTTGGGAATCAAGTGGCCTATCCTTATCATAAGAGATAACGGAAAGAGATGGTTGCTTGGACTCCTCAAGCAAAAACGAGATATTTAAGGTGGATTGAAGCATCCATGGAGTTTGGTCTAGCTAATGACCTTAAAGAAGCGCTTCTTGGAAGGAAACCCAAGGGTAAAACTCCTTTGCCTTTTCTTTTTCCTTTTTGCTTTTGTTTTTGTTTTGATGTGTTTTGTGTTTGTGTGCTAGAGTCTAGGTAATAAATAAGCCAAGGCAAGAAGTTGTTGATGATCCCGAATCTACCGTGGGTGGAGCGGACGTGGGACTTGGACGGCTTGAGGTGCCTTTGAAGGTTGGAAGAGCTTCCATCTCACATTCACCTTGGCGTGGGTTCCGACGCCAACATGAACGTCAAGAGCTCTCTACCCGGTTTGATTGATCATCCACCACCACCACTCCACATGTGTGAACCGAATACCGAAGCACCACATTTTTACATTGTGAGGACCTTCTTTCACTCTTCTTTGCTTAACTTTCACATTGAGGACAGTGTGGTTTTAAGTTTGGGTGGGGTATTCACAATATTTGCATGTTTTATTTCCTTGCATCTATGATAATTTCATATTATTGTCACACGTTTCTATTCATGTTTTGCATTGTATATACATATATCAAAATTCCAAAAAAATATTGCCTCTTTTGACCCATCCGGGAATTAGGAGCATGTTACTGTGTTGAGTGTGTGAAAGACAAGTCTGGTGTGATGATGTTGATGAAAGAATGATGTGGATGAAGTTGTTGATATGTGTTGTGAAAGTCTAGGAAAAAAATTATAGGTTTGGGGACACTGGTTATGATGACGAGTAAGTCGGTACCATTCACATAATCGGATGTTTGTGTCTTGCCAAAGTCGGATTAACCGATAGTCCTAACGAGACTTGGTATGTGCACCCGGTGTGAGACACCTCGGAAAATTCTCGAGGACCGCTAATCACCAAGGTTTCAGCTTTAGTGTACCAATGCCATTTTCTCAAGTGTATAAAAGAAAAAGAAAAAGAAAAAGAAAAGAAAGAAAAGAAAAAGAAATAGAATAATTTTACACTTATGGTGGATGTTGAACAAAATAAAGTTGTCGTATTAGTTCTTTTCCTGGATTATCACCACATTACCTAAGAATTTCCACCTTTGACACGTTTCTTAGCCTCTTCTTTCCTAACACCTTAAGACCTCTATGCACATGTGTTATCACTTAGTAATTTAGATTTGATATCCTCATGATCATCTAGACATTCTTGATTTGCTTTGCATGTATGATTTCGAGTTAAGTGTGATTGTCTTTTCGTGATTTTGTTCTCTTTGATACATGATTGCTCCATTCTTTGCCACGAAACATCACTATGAAGGTGATCTATGATTAGAAGCACAATTGCAAAAAGATTTTGTTTTTCCGCATTTACAACTCATGCCATCTTGTAGCATAAGTTTGTACCTTGCTTGGGGACAAGCAAGTGGCAAGTATGGGATATTTTGATGACATGATTTATGACACTAGTTTAGGCATTCATTTAGGTAGTTTTTCCCCTTATTCATGCATGATTTGACGTTAGTCCGTGACGTTTATGCTTAATCGAGTCACATTGCTAGAAAAGATGTCTACACGAGTTTTTGTCTATTTTGTAGCTATTTTGGGGATCTTTTGGACATTATTGATGCATTCGAGGATCAAGCCTTGTCGCGGTTCATATGCAAAGTTCCAAAGGAGCAAGCTTGGAGCAAAGAAGAACACAAGAGCCCTTGTTGGTGCATGCCTTGCACCAACTCATGACTTGATTATCCATGGCATACTGAAAGTGAAGAAAAATCGACCCCCGAATCATGAAAATCGGCCGATTTTTTGGCCCAGTTTGGCCGAGATTCCTTTTCTAGCATGCTCAACACTTGTCATATGATTCCTTTGCTTGACCCTTCTCTTACCTTCGGTGGAGTATATCTTTGGACTTGTAGGATGACCTTGGGAGGTTCCCACAAACTCCCTTTCTAGCTCCGTTGTGGGTGTTCTTGGGAGACATTAGATTAGATTCACATTGGAGTAAGATTGCGAGATTTAAAGTGAGGTTTAATAGGTTTTGACGAGAAGATTGTTGAAGTGTTGTAAGATCTGAGTTGGAGCTACATAAGAGTTGTTTTGAACCCATATTTAGTTAAGTTTCCTTGCTTTAACTTGCTTTTATTCCATCTTCTTGTTATGGATTGCATGTGTGCTTGTATAATTATTTTAGATCTTGAAATACATGTTGTTAGCTGAATAGTTGTGATTCTAGATTGAAGGATAGATGATTATGGCTTGGATGATGATAGAATGGACTTGCATGTTGGTTTAGGATGATTTGTGTGCCCGAAACCTAATTTAGAGGAGAAAAATCAACCTGTTCTTCTGATTAAATCGGCCGATTTTTCTCAAGATCCACCCGATTTTTGGTTCTATTGCTCCTTAATTGATGAATCTGTATGTTGGGTTATTGGACTGTTGAAATCCTAGTGTTTGTTGAGTTGAATCTAGCTTAGGGTGACCTAATGTTAGTAAACTAAGTGAGGAATGAGACTTACCTGGTAATTTTCGCTCTTAGCTATAGAAGATGATGAACTATAGGTAGTAGAGGTCTCAAAAGCCTCTATTGAATTGTGTGCTAGGATTGTTGCATGAGACTTACCTTTTTCGAGACTTACCCGGTAAGGACGGGTTTGACCCTTAGGTAGTGGACCAGTTTGTGTAGAATTCCCAACCTTTGCTCTTTGAGACTTACCCGGTAATAGGAATTTGGTGAGGGACTAGTGGAACATGAGACTTACCCGGTAATTGTTCCCATAGGAGAAACACTCTTTCCCGAACAACCACAACTTTGTCCTAGATATTTAGAAGCTTGAGTCCAATGCCATAACCAGAAATCTTGATCTCTAGAGTCCTCTTTTCTTACTTTGATCATGTATCTTGTGTTTGTATTGTTTGTTTACTTGATAGCTTTGCATGATCTTGATCCTTGATTGATCACCATAAAACCCAACCAAAAACATCATTATTTTCATTTCTCTCTCTCTTCTTAGCCTAGATTTGCACTATCCATGGTCACTTGAATGATTTAGTTTCACCTTAGACTTTGTGTTCAATCTCGGAATACTTTCCTTGCTACGGAACGACTCATACACTATGGGTTCGCTAGGTAGATTAGGAGAATAGATCGACTTATAAATTTAAGACTTTTGTGTGTACCTTTTAGAGCAATCAAGTTCTTGGCATCATTGCCTCAGATTTGTTTCGCGTTATTGAAAAGAGCAAACAACATCTAACAACACGGATAAACCGTTATCTAATATTCTAAATATTAGAAGAACCCATAAGCACAAACATACACAATGTGAAAATGTAAACATAAAGTACGCTATCACAAAATTTGTTTATTATCTTTCTTAAGGTCATACACTCTTAATCCATTTAAACTTGTGGCACGAGAAGTATAACACTCTCACCTCCGTCCCTTATCCAACGGGAGTGGTTCCGCTTACCTCCCCATATACCATGTGGACTGGTTTAGTACCCTCCTCGTATACCACGTATTGCCTAGTCGTGGAGAACCTCAAAATCCCCCTCAGGAGCTGAGTATATGATGTCACCGCCTGTTACACATGGGCCAAATATAAGTCGGTTACACTATACCAATTTTCATACTATAAACACATAAATCAACCATAATAAGACTACAATTAAGTAAACCTAAAGGACTTACTTGTAACAGGCTAAGTCCAGCTACACCCAAATCCTGATCCGTACTAGAATCTTCAACAGCCTGATATAATCTAAAGCAACAATATCGCAGTCCATCTAACCACTAGAAGCTCCCAACGTCTATTTTTCAATGAGCAACCCAAGATCATAACTCATCAAGAGTCTAATCCAACATATATTGTATAAAACTTCTCTGCATACTCATATATGAATCATAAATAACTAGGAGGGAAGGATCATACACCTAGATCCAACTCCTAAGTCAAAAGATCGACTTAGGAGCCCACTAGAATGATTCCACGACCGCAGGATTAAAGTATCGGCGTGATTGCGGGACTGAAGATGTCGGCGCGACCGCGGTGACTAGGCACACCCACGACGAAAGGATGGTGCGGCTGTAGTGACAAACGTCCAGGCGCGACTGCAAATAATTGCAGACGCGACCGCGGGCGAAGACTAGAATCGCTTGATGATCAAATGTGTCTCAAGTGTTCTTTTGGTTGGCGTTGCCCTCTCTTGGTTGTCCTCTACTAGGTTGATGATACCACTAACTCGCCGGATTCAACCATCGAGACATAACACGAGAATATAAGGAAGAATTAAGAGTAAGTCTTGATTCAACGTTACGAGAGAAGAATAATTTATTGTCCACCCAGAAGTTGCCCTAAAGCTAACTTCATTCCCCCAACGCTCATGAGAAACGGAAGAATATTTGGATGTTTGAATGGGGAAGAAGATTGAAGGAGGGAAGATGAAGAGAGGAAGAGAAGAGGTGAAGTTACGTGTAAGAAGAGAAACGAAAAAGGGTTAAGGGAAGATGGGCTGCCAAAAGATCGGATTAAACCGATAAGGAAGGAAACTAACCCGACGGTTACAAAAGATTGGGCATGATCTGCTGCCTTACCGCGACAAGACTATAATAAAAAATTGCCACAATATGTTTACAAATTACCATTAATTCTTTCATAAGAAAATTCATATAATAATTAATAAACAACATGTAATATCAATTATAATAAAAAAATTAATTAATCTAAATTTTTTATATATATAAAATTAGAGTTTATTTAGCTAATAATGTATTTTTTATAATGAGGGTACAAATGTAATATCCAAAAATTTATTTCCGTTTATTCTGAGCCGAACCGGATTCCGACCCTTTAATCTTTTTACATGATACCTAATGTCATGTATCAAAACAAATTTTATTAATTGATGTAAGTAATATTACTTATATAAAGTGATAAAAAGCACCAAAATCCACTCTTGCAATCTTAAAATACAAGGCCTTTTGGACAAGTCTTGACAGGGCCATAAGGCCATCTTGACAAGCCCATGCACACGAAGCTTGACAAGATCACATCACCAATTTGACAAGTCCAGCCGGCCCAGGGGCAAGAGGACAGCGCCAGCCCAGTCCCTTGCTCCTCCACGCCAGCCGAGCCCAGCGTGAAGAGCCTCCCTTCCTCCTTCAGCACATAACCAGTCAGCCGGATCTCAGAGATTTCTTCCCCTCTTTGCGTGGATTACCTTTCCTTCTGAGCCTCAACAGATCGGGAATCTCGGCATGTATCAGGCCTTCATTACCTTCTAGAGACGTATCACACCGCAAGAGATCCGGGAGACAACATCCGTTGCCCACGCCTTCCTTGCTGGTGTTGATACCTTGCCTTCCTAGGTGAGAAACAACCGTGTTCTCTCCTTCTCCTTCTCCTTCTCCTTCGAGCAGTGCAGCAACCAGCATCGAGAGTACATAGCAGAACGGTGCCCTTGGTTCCCCTCCATTTTTCTAGCCCAGACGTGACGACCCTTTCATTCCGACGCCGAGCTATCGAAACAAGCTAACTCCGTCTTCATTAGGGTAAATTCCTCTTGTTTACTTCGTTTCGTTGCACCATCATACGAACCCAAGCAACAGAGGGCCATACTAACCTCCCCAGGAAACGCAGGAGACCAGTCTTGCATCTCCTTCGAGACATCTACAGCGGCTTCAATCGTCTATACCGGAACTCCTAGGAACTCCTCCTTTCATTCGGGTAAGCCCTCCTAAGCCTTGTCATTTGGTGGATGTGCAGTGGAAGGAGGGCTTGCTCTAGTCTCTCTCAAGTATCGAACCTGAATGTCCAGTGATGTTGTTTCAACTCAGGGAAGAAAGCCAGGCGTGAGGATCGAACCTATGACTTCTTTCAGCTTTGATTTTGATTTCCAGAATCTGGGTTAAACAGTCATCTTAGAGTTGTTCTTTCCATGCATTAGAAATATAATTCACCGTTCAAATTTTAATAGATCATAGAGGGTTATGCATACTTCGTTGTATCAAAAGGCGGGATCCATCCAACGGTCGGATCTAGATCTATAAGGTTCCAAAGTAGACTAGTGATGCAGTTTGTGAGATTGCAGTTTTTGGCTCAAGTATGGAATTTCTAGGTTAAGGAGTAGACTTTGGAGATTTGTGTAGGAGTTGTTATGTGTTGTTTTGGGAATTTCTTTGCTCCTATGAGTAGAGTGCATAGCATAAGGCCTAGATATTTTTCTCAGTTTTTACATATTTTTGTATTAGTGTTATATTTTAAATCAAAGTTGAGTCTTGATGACTTTTTGAGAAAGTCAAGAAATTGGATAACACTTCTAATTTTTAACCAAGCTTCCTTTTTTAGAGTTAGATTGTGAGTTTGGGTTCTAAAGGATAATTTGAAACTATGATATGGTTTTTCTAGGGTTTTGAGGCTCAGGGGTAAAATAGTCATTTACCCTTATAAGGGTAAATTGGTAATTTCTCTTATGATAGACTTGTGTATCTTAGAAGTTGGAGACTTCTTTCTCAAAAATTTGATCAATCATTTCAAATCAACTTGATAAATTGAAGAAAGCCACATAAAAATTGACTTGTTCATCAAATTTCTAAGGGAAATAAAGCTAAACCAATACATTAGGCATACAAGAGTATAATAGCCAACGTCAAAGCCAATGCTAATTTCAAAAATTGGTCTTTCTATCTATCGAAGACTTCAAACATTATCTTACTGTTATCAAGAATGAATAGCACTGATAGATTCCGATTGCATGAATTCTTTCAAGACCGACTACAATTGTAAGAATGATTGTACGTCCTTGACTATCAGAATTGATTCTAAAACCCTCAGCATTGCATCATCGAACCTGTTTACAAAAAAAATCAACTGAAATGCTAAAACTGGAATATTTTTCCGACTACAATCGAAGTGGAAAAAGGCATAGAGAGGGAAAACCTTCTTTGGTGGAACTGAGAGCGACGCAGGAGTAGTCGGGATAGACTCAACAAAGGACCACAATGCAGAAGAAGAAGAAGAAGAAGAAGAAGAAGATGAAGAAGAGTACCACTTGTCATTTCCTTCAACACCCTTGCCACTTCGATTTGAATTTGATTCCATGGCTTTAGGTGTGAAGTTCCTAGCTAACATATCACCTGAACATAGCCAAAGAGACTATTTACATTAGCAGATGTTGGAATGTTTACTTTGTGAATGACTTACAAGCCATTCGAAGAGAAGCTGTAGCATCTTGCTATTAGAATAACACAATGTATGCACCCCATTTTACTCAGGCAGAAGTTAAAAAGGATGTTAGCTTCATGAACATAGAATTCTTAATATATCCCCAAAATTCACAAACAAATCCTTGTCACTAAAGCTTCATCCAGGAGAAAAAGAAATTAAAATTGTAAACTAGATAGTCAACAGAGCTGAAGCATCTTTATGGACGTTGCTTTGGTATACTTGTGTTCATGGCATTAGAAGGTTGTTTCCTCTCTAAATTGGGTAATATTTGATTTTATAACCCGAAATTGGACAATGTTCATCCCAAAGAAGCAGAGTTCTATGTTGCCTTATGCACAGTATCAGATCTAGATCTAGATCTGGATCTCTAACTCCGGTGGTTGTCGGCTCCGACAGCTTGACAATGTGGGCTCGAGGAATGTGCAAAAAGGCTGCTCTAGTTCTCCCGGTTCCAACGGTTCCTAGGGCTACAGATGGAGAGGAGATAATAGTTGGGTGGAGCAAGCCATGTCCGCCTCCGGACGAGGAGAAGAGAGGGGGGATGGTGGTGTGGACTATGGAGCAATTGGAGCATCTTGAGGAGTAAGATGAGGGGAGATCCAAAAGCAGAGGAGAGTGGCAAAAGAAAAGGTAAGGAGGAATTAGGGTTTCACAGTAAAAAAATAGAATAGGGGTACACTTTCTAAATGGAAAATATAAAAAGCCTACTTACTAAATGTAAATCTGAGAATTGCCTAGTTACCTAATTAACCCTTAATACATTGAGTAACAAAATGAAAGATTGTGTTTTCTTCTTTTTAGGATTATTAAAAATATAATTTAACTAAACTAATTATTTTATTTTATTTTTACTTTCCCTAGGATTATCTTAAAAAGATCGCTCATTATAAAAGTGCATACTTTGTACACACTATAAAAAAACTGCATACTTTGTACACACTATAAAAAAATGTGCATAGTTACCAAATTCACCCAAAAAAACTACTATATGTTATGTTTTTATAAATTTCAAAATAATGTAGGTACATTTTTAAATATCAAAAAGTACTTATTTAAATTAAATGAGTGACTTTGGTAAGAGTTTCTTTTTAATAATGGGGTGCAAAGTATGCACTTATTTGAATATTAATAAGTGCATATAAATTAGAACAATATCCTAATAATCCTAAGAAAAAGAAAAAGAAAAAAATTAATTGGTCTAAATAAATTAAACTCATATCAAGATAATCATAGGAAAAAAATAAAGGGAAACACAATATTTCATTACCCAATATTTTAATGTCCAAGTGCGGTAATCAATATGTTTTTTTATACATAAGGAAACGGAAAAGGAGGGTTGGCCTCTAGAGACTAACCATCCTAAAGCATCCATACGGATGAGGACATCAACATCATGAGGAATGTGCCCATCATTAGACTTAGAAGAAAGTCCAAGATAGGCCATACGATTAGTAACAATATTGATTTTCCAAAAGATATGGTTGACACTCCACGAAGAGAATCTAGAAAGCGAAGAAGAGATGTCCGAAATGATCAAGTAAACATCCCAGGGAGGCTTCCAGATATGGTTGATCGAGTTGATAGTCAAGTTATCACCTTCAACAACAATATCATGGAAACCGAGAAGAGCCGCCTTCAGAGCACCCTCACGGAGGGCAACCACTTCAGCTTCGAGGACGGTGTTGGCAGTACAACTACCAAAGTCAAAGGCGAGAGGAAGAACAAGGTGATTTCTAATATTAAAACCAAAAATAAAGTTGTCATTCGCATCCTTAGCAGCATCGAAATTAATTTTGACGGAAGAACCAACAAGACGTTGCCATCTTAAGTTTTTGGTTTTCCTACAATTTTTGGAACTTTTAGGTTTATCCTTAGGGAGGTTTGTATTAGCTTTGTCCCAATCAACAATATGGTTTGACACAAGGCCAGAGAGGTCATTTAGAATTTTTTGTTTGTGAAAAATAATTTGATTCCTCTCAAACCACAAAATCTACCAAATCATAATGACTTGACAGAAGTCGTCGAAAAAAGGTTATTCCTGATCATCAAGATAAGATGAAACAAACAACTATTGGAAGTATCAAAATTTTGTAGAACGTCTAAATTTTACTGTGATTCAAAGCAGATTTGATATTAGGGCATTTTATGAAGAGATGTGTAGAGCATTCAGTATGATGGCTACAAAAGACACGGTTCATCACTACAAGAACCTTTTGCCTATTGAGATTAGCTTTAGTGGGAAGACCACCAAAGGACAGCTTCCATAAGAGATTTTGGATTTTGGGCATGAGGTCAAGATCCCAAATCCAAAATTTATCTTGAGACACACCAATTGAATTCTCTTGAATCAATTTCATTGCTATCTTGGTGGAAAACCACCCCCACATCTTCGGAGGCCCAATAGATACGGTCTCTAATGTCATTTTTTGGGAGATTGTAGGCCTTAATTTTGTTAATAATAGAGCTAGGAAGGAAATATTGGAGTGCATCAAGAGTGTGATAATTTTAGGACCGATTAGAGATAAAATCAGCCACACGACCGACATCATTACTCATATTCGAGTTGGGATAGAGGTTAGAGAGAGAATGGTACAAAAGCCAACAATTGTTCCAGAACTTAACAATTTTTCCATCACCCACTCTCCATCAGATACCTATATAAAAATCTTCCTTAATACGCATGAGCTTCTTGCATTGCCAGAAGAAAGACCTACCGCAAGAATAATCCCACAAAGGAGTACCTTTAAGATACTTGGCTTTGATGACTTTAACCCAAACATTATCTGGTTCAAACATGATTTTCCACACGAGTTTCATTTGAAGAGTCTTATTCATATCTTCAGATTTTCTAATGCCAGATCCTCCGAGAGACTTATGTTTGCAAATTTTGTCCCAACTAATGAAAGGATGATTATTATTACCTTTATTCTAGAAGAAATTTCTATTAATTTGATCGAGTTCTTTATGAATGCTAGAAGGAAGCATGAAAGCTTGCATGACATAACTAGGTGTAACATTAAGATTAGCTTTAATTAAGGTAATTCTACCTTCTTGAGAGAGGGATGGGGCTTTCCATTTAGTGAGTTGTTGGTTGGATTTAATAATGACAAAGTTAAAAACATCTTCGGTCTAACATTAGGGGAGTCAACATTGGCAGTGGCTTGGAACGCTAATTTGTGAAAAGTGTTCACTTGTCCCGACGTTGTACAATAATCTTTTAGAACAGAAAATATTTTATTACAAGCTTCGGAAGAGGATTTAGTAAAGATAATTATATCATCAGCAAAGGTAAAAAAAAGGAACAATGGGGCCACCCCTAGAGATAGAGAAGCTAATTCTTTTAGGAAATTGAGTACTTAACATTTGTATATTTCGGACAAGGGCTTCCGCACCAAGGTTAAAGAGAAGGGGAGAGAGAGAGGGTCACCCTGACAATGACCACTTTAGGGAAATATAATTATAGTTGGGAATCGTTAATGAGTATAGAGTAAGAAACGGTGGAAATACATTCTTCAATCCAAAGTTTGAATTTCACGTCAAATCCAAAGCTTTGAAGAGCTGCTTTAAGGAAACTCCATTCAACTTTATCATACGCTTTCTCCATATCGAGTTTAATTGCCTGGAAACCATCTTTTTCTTTCTTGTTCTTAAAGCTGTGAAAATTTTCATGAGCAATCAAGACATTGTCATGAATAGTGCGACCATACGAAAACGCACCCTGAAGAGAGTGTGTTTAGACATGACAGAACTAACACGTTTGACCATAATTTTTGCTATAATTTTATAAACCGTAAAAACTAGGTTAAACGGTCTATAGTGGGAGTGGACAAAGGATTTTCGATTTTGGGAATGAGAGCGATAAAGGTATGGTTGATTTGTTTAAGAATTTTCTCAGTTCTATAGAAACACTTAATTACTCTAGTCACAACCGGACCAATAATGCACCAAAATTTTTCATAGAAACCTATCGACATATCATCGGGTCCGGGAGATTTATCACTTCTACTACAAAACACCGCATCTTTAATTTCATTGGTTGAGAAAGGTTTCGTTCATTCACTGTTATCACATCTCGAAACTTCAAAATGAAAATTTGATATCTGTTTTCGTATTTCATTGAGGTTTGGAGAAGACATCTGGAAGCGATTTTGGTATTCTCCAATGAACTCCATATTAATTTCTTCCTCCTTGATGATGATAGTTTCGTCCTATCTAGTGATAGAGGCAATAGGTTTCTATTTCTACGCCCAATAGCCTTCCTATGATAGTAGGAGGTATTTCTATCGCCTAAAAGGAAATTATTAGTTTTAGTACTTTGTTTTCAAAAAATGAATTGGTAATCAAGGAGACATTCACGTTTTGTGGCAAGTCTGTTGATTTTATCATTCTGGCTTTGATTAGTTCTTGTAGGTGAGTTTTTAGAGAGATTCAATTTCTTGATCAACTTGTTTAAGTTGTTTATTTATGTTACCAAATTTTTTAAAACTCCATTTTTTTTAGTTTTTATTTGACGAAGCAAGTTTTTTTAACTAGGTTGAACATATGAGTTCTTTCTCCATGTTTGTTTTATAAAGTTTGCACAATCACATCTCTGAAGCCACACAGATTTAAAATTAATAGGTTTATTTTTTGGTTTTGTCGGGTTTGTCTCTACATTAGTGAGATTATACAATTGTCATAAGAGGTTAAAGCATGGTTTCTGGTATGGACATGAGGATAGTGTTGAATGATTTCAAAAGAAGTCATGATTCTATCGATTTTCTCAAAAGTATTATCGATACTGAAAACTCGACCTTGATTATAAAGGTTTTACAAGTGTTGCTGATCGAAGACTTAAACACAAATGAAGTAGTTTGATACACTAACCAATGAATTGGTTTATATATATCGAGTTGCTTGGTTTGGTGGTTTGGAATATTTAAAATGCAGGTTTTGCAAGAGACTTCAAAATACCTCAAAGGCCTTGAAATGAATTTCAAGGGAACGAAGAAGTCAAGGGCGTACGTTCTTCAAAGATTTCAAATCACAAAGAAGATCTTCCACGAGAGATTTGCTCAAGCAAGAAGATTTGAGAAGATATGATCAAGTGAAGATCCCAATCGACCAACAAAGAAGATCTTACAAAGATCCTTAACTAAAAAGCACGAAGATTCTCTCCTCTGGATTTTAAGATTGGTACAACAAAAATGAAAAGATCAAGGAGCGAGAGATCAACGTGTTCTGAGGAGATGAAGATCCACAACGTCTATCTCATCTCAACCAAAGAGCGATCTTCATGGAGAAGAAGAATGATATCCAAACGGTCATCATTCCAATGGCTAGAAGAATTCTCCATAGAAGGTTATAAATGAAGATGGCGATTGAAGAACAAGCACACAAGCCTCCATAAAAACATCCATAGTCTTCAAGCGATCCCCTAGAGAGAGATAAAACTCAAGAGCTCCATTGGCATATCTAAAGAGTGTTATACTCGAGTGGGTGTTACTCTACAAAGTAACTAGGCTATTATAGCAAGGTGAAGAGTTGGAGCTAGATCGTAGCATTGGCTATAGTGAGAGAAGAAGGGGATTTCTTCTAGTTTGTATCTAGGACTCTTTGAAGCTGATAATAGATAGTTAGATCCTAAGGCTATACCCTGGGACGGAGAGCAGGCTATTTCGAGCCGAACTTTGTAAACATATCTTTCTGTCGATCTTTTACATTTCACACTATATCTTATTTATTGTGACTAACTTTGTTTTGCGGGAGTTCAAAGTCAAGGCCCTTGAAAGTTGTTTCAAAGCCCTTGAAATCAAAGTTTCACAAAGAACTGAGATCGACATCAAGGCCCTTGAGATTGGTTTTGCAAAAAGTTCTCTTACTCTATTCAACCCCCCTTCTAGAGTATCTTTATCCTTTATATTCACCTAGTGGTTCTTTAATTGGTATCAGAGCTAGACTCATGTATATTGATTTAACTCTCAGTGAGACTAATCATGAATCCTGTAGGTGATGGAGGATTTGCTCAAGGAAGATCCTCATCTCGACCACCACTCTTCTGTGGCAACAACTTTTCCCATTCGAGAGCACTCATGCATATATTCATTATTGATCAGGACATGGAGCTATGGAGCATCATTCAAAATGGACCTAAAGTTCGAATGACAACAGTTGAAGATGTCCAAGTTCCAAAGAAGGAAGCTGCCTTCACACAAGCTGACCTGGACAGTGTGTCAAAGAACTACAAAGCAATGAACCTACTATACTGGGAATTACATGCTAACGAATTCAACCACATCTCTTCATGCAAGAGTGCAAAGGAACAAGCTTGTTGTCACTTACGAAGGAACAAGTCATGTCAAGGAAACAAATATTAGCATCTTCCTCAGACAATACGAGTTATTCTTGATGAATCCAAATGAAACAGTCATGGAAATGTTCACAAGATTCACTGAGATCGTGAACAATTGGGACTCACTAGGAAAGATCTTCACAAATGAAGAGAAAGTTAGGAAGGTTCTAAGGAGCTTACCTAAAGCTAAGTGCGGACCAAAGATGACTGCCATCGAAGAAGCTCAGAATTTCTCAACTCTTCCTCTTGATGATCTCCTTGGAAAACTCATCACACATGAAATGATTTTTGGTGAAAAAGATGGAGAGCTCCCATCCAACTCCAAGAATTTGGCATTAAAATCAATAAAGGATGAATTAACATCAGACGAGGAAGATAGTGATGATGATGATGAAGAAGATGCAATTGCCATGATCTCTAAGAGTCTCGCGAGAATTCTCAAGTTAAAGAAACAATCTGCTAACAATAGAGAATATCCACGAACATCAAAACCCCGAGGTAAGTTTTCTAACTCTAACAAGAAAACTAGAGTACTGACTTGTTTTGAATGTGGGGAAACAGATCATCTTGTGAAGGATTGTCCACAAAAGAAGATGACCAACTTCAATAAAAATGATTGAAAGAAGAAAACTATGGTAGCTTCATGGAGTGATTCAGAATCATCAAATGAATCAGAAGACGAAAAAGAACAAGCAAACTTGTGTCTCATGGCTAATTATGAAGAAGATTCAAATCTATATGTTGACAATGTGGTAAGTACAATTATGTCTCAACCTGAATCTGACCTGATACAATTCCTTAAAGATATTATCATATGTGACAAGAAATATAGAATAAGGATAAATTTTTTAAAAGAAAAACTGCTTGAACAAGAAAACCAACTAAGTGAGATGTCTCTGGAGATTGAAAATCTTAACACAGAAAAAGTGGACCATGATGACAATATCAAGGCCTTGGAATCAGAAAACATGATTCTCAAGGACAACCTCTCCTCTCTTCATTGAAACTATATCGATCTAGAGAAAGAGAAAGTTGATATAACTTTGATGTGTCAAGACCAGAAGGCTACACTTGTTAATTTTACTCGTTCAAAAGCTAATCTTGAGAGAATGATGGGTAAACAACAATCCTCCCTTAACAAAAATGGTATAGATTATCATAGGAGCTTTCCTAGAAAACCTACTACCACTTTTGTCAAAGCCAAAGGAAGTATTCATATGCCTACTTGTTTTTACTGTTGTAAAAAGGGTCATGTTAAATCTACATGTCCATATAGAAGAAATGATCATATATTATTAGAAACACATATCCTTTATGTTTAAGGAAACATGTCAAACAAATCTGGGTTTCTAAAGGTACCACCAAACATGATCGAACTTGAATATGGACCAAAATATGTCATTTGGTCGACCCGGAAAGGTTGATGTTTGTTGTTTTGCAGGATATCACCAAGGTAAAGGAGCATAAATGGATATTAGATAGTGGTTGTTCAAGACACATGAGTGGAAAAAGCTCTTTATTCTCGGATTTAAAGAAGCAATCATGTGGAACCATTACGCTTGGTGATAAAGGAAAGTGTGACATTATTGACATTGGTAAAATATGTTATAATTAATCTAACTTCATTGATGATGTTTATTTGGTTGACGGTTTGAAGTATAATCTGCTTAGTATCTCTCAAATATGTGATAAAGGCAACAAAGTTTTATTTGATTCAGAAAAATGTGAGGTTCAAGATAAAAAGACGGGTGAAGTTGTGCTTACTGCTCCTAGATGTAACAATGTTTATTCTATGAGTACTAACCAAGTTTCAGGAACTAAGATAAAATGTCTAAAGGCTTTGACTGATGATCAAAGGCTTTGGCATATAAGATTTGGTCACGTAAGCATGCACACAATGCAAAAGCTACTTACAAAGGATTTGGTACGTGGTTTGTCAAACCTAAATTTCAAGATAGATGAACTATGTAAGGCTTGTACACAAGGTAAACAAACAAGAGGTTCTTTCAAACCTAAGAAAGTTGTAAGTTCTTCTCGACCCATCGAACTCTTACATGTGGATCTCTGTGGATCTATGCGTGTCAAATCTCCCAGAGGCAAGCTTTACATCCTTGTTATTGTGGATGATTTCTCTCGTTTCACATGGAATTATTTTCTACGAGAAAAATCTGAAGCATTATTTGAGTTTTCAAAATTATGTAAGGAGTTACAAACTTTGAAAAACCTACCAATCGTTTGATAAGAAGTGATCATGGTAGAGAATTTGATCAACTAAAGTTTAATTTATTTTGTGCAAAATATGAAATTTCTCATAACTTTTCAGCTCCTAGAACTCCTCAACAGAATGGAGTTGTGGAACGTAAGAACCGCATTCTTGAGGATATGTCTAGGACGATACTATTAGAAAAAAATTTGCCAAAATTTTTTTGTGCTGAAGCTGTAAATACTAAAAATTATATTTTGAATAGATGTTTGATTCGCCCTATTTTGAAAAACACTCCTTATGAACTCTTTAAAGGGAGAAAACCAAATATTTCATATTTCAAACCCTTTGGATGTACTTGTTTTGTTCATAACAACGGCAAAGATAACATTTGGAAATTTGATGCACGTAGTGATAAAGCAATATTCATTGGATATGCTTCAAGTAGCAAAACTTATCGTGTCTATAACAAACGTACCAAAATTGTTGAGAAAAGCATTCATATTATTTTTGATGAAAGCAATGATGGTACTTTGAGTGAGAGTTTTACAGATCTAAATCTGAATCAACGAGAAGATCACAATTCGGATGAAGATGAAGATCCTAAAGATCAAGAAAAGAATATGCAGGAAAAGATTCAAGATACCGAAGAAAACCCTCAAGACCTTGAAACAAAAAGTAGGGCTTGAAACTCAACTTCAAGGCCTTGATATTGGATCCAAGGGCAATATATCAACGGTACCTGAATCTAGTCAAACATATGAGGCTCAACCTTCAGGATCTGTTCCAGCTGTAAAACGAAGAAAAGTTCAACACTCTTCATATCATCAACAAGAGAATGTGATCTCAGATCCAAACGCTGGAGTTCAAACTCGATCTATAGTGAATAATATATATGCTTTCTCAGCGTTCGTGTCTCTTATCGAGCCAAAGAATTATGTTCAAGCTCTTCAAGAGCCCGATTGGATCATTTCCATGCAAAATGAACTAAATGAGTTTGAGATAAATAAGGTACGGACTCTTACTTCAAGACCAAAGCATCAATCTATCATCGGCACAAAATGGGTCTTTCAAAATAAGTTGGATGAAAGTGGCAAAGTCATACGAAATAAAGCACGACTTGTAGCATAAGGCTATAACCAAGAAGAAGGTATTGATTATGAGGAGACCTTTGCTCCAGTTTCCAAGTTAGAAGTCATACGTATGCTACTTGCATTTGCATCTTTTATGAGCATAAAACTTTTTCAAATGGATGTAAAATGTGCTTTTCTAAATGACTTTTTGGAAGAAGAAGTCTATGTTGCTCAACCTCCGGGTTTTGAAAATGATGAATTTCCAGATCATGTTTTTAAATTGGGCAAAGCTGTTTATGGTCTTAAGCAAGCTCCTCGAGCTTGGTATGAAAGATTGTCCAAATATCTTCTTGAAAACAAATTCAAAAGAGGTTTAATTGATAAAACTTTATTTATTAAAACCAGAGGCAATGATATATTAGTAGTACAAATCTATGTTGATGATATATTATTTGGTACTACTAATGATTCCCTTTCCAAGGAATTTTCAGATATTATGTGTAGGGAATTTGAAATGAGTTTAATGGGTGAGCTAGATTTCTTTCTTGGACTTCAAGTTACACAAGCAAAGAAATGAATTTTTCTCATTCAAAGCAAGTATACTAAGGACTTGCTTAAGAAGTACAAAATGGATCAATCTAAGGTCGCAAAGACTCCTATGAGTTCAACACTTTCGCTTGACCATGACAAGGATCGCGAAAGTGTGGTACAAAAGGAGTATCGAGGTATGATCGGTTCATTGTTGTATTTAACTGCTAGTCGACCTGACATTGTGTTTAGAGTGTGCATGTGTGCAAGATTTCAAGCAGATCCTAAAGAGTCACACTTGATAGCTGTGAAAAGAATTTTTCGGTATCTCAATGGTACTAAGGATCTAGGGTTATGGTACCCACATCAAAGCTCGTTTCATCTTGTTGGCTATTCAGATGCACACTTTGTAGGTTATAAGGTCGATAGGAAGAGAACTTTGGATGTTGCCAATTCTTAGGGTCATCCCTAATCAGTTGGCACTCCAAGAAGTAAAATTATGTCGCCCTATCCACAACCAAAGCTGAATATATAGCTGCAGGAGCCTGTTGTACACAAATTCTATGGATTGCTCAACAACTTCGTGACCTTGGCTTTGACTTAAAAGGTATTCCCATAAAATGTGATAATACTAGTGCTATTTCTATAACCAAAAATCCTGTGCAGCATTCAAGGACTAAGCATATTGATGTAAGGCATCACTTCATACGTGATCTTGTTGAGAAAGGTGATGTTTCGATCTCTTTTATATATACTAACTTGCAGCTTGCAGATATCTTTATCAAGCCTCTTCTTGAGGAACAATTTGATTTTATTAGATTGGAGCTTGGTATGTTGAACAAGGAAGCATTAACCAAAAATCCAGGTCTTTGAAAGGCTTGATTTTCTCAAAATCTTGTTATTTTTTTTTCTTTTAAAAAGGACCAGTTTTTCCTATCTTTTTCATTCTTTCACATAAACCCTATTCAAAAAACCCTTGCTTTCTCTCTCAAACTTCACCTATGGCACCCAGAAGCAAGAAATTCGCTCCTCAAGCTCCCAAAAAAAAATTTGTTCAAAGCCCCTCAATTGCAAAGGAAGAAATACTTTATGTGGATTTGGACATTTCTCAAACGACTGGTCTTCCCACATCGTGGTTCATCAATTTTTAAGCTTCAAGATCTTGGCTTGATGGTTTTCACAATCGACCGCTCTGTATGTGTGATCTGGTGGACACTGATTTTCTAGAAACTCTTCAGATTCCTTGCATAAACAAACTCAAGAGTTTGATTATCTGGAAAGTCCTAAACCCTGGATATTTTGCTTTTCCACGGCTCACGAGGATATTCTATTTTAATCTCATCACAAAAAGGGACAAAAAATTTATCACTCTTGAATCTTCAGTGAAAGGTACTCCGATTTCACTCACTTCTTTTGTTTTAAGTGAGATCTTTGGAATTCCTACAGATATTGTGTTCAATCATCCTTCAAGATCAGAGAGTGTTCGTATTGCTAAGGAGAAATTTCTAGTTCCGAATTCAACCTCACATCAACTTACTCATACCTCTCTAACCTTAGAGGCTAAAATAGTGTTTACCATTTTTGTTCGATGTGTTGTTCCTCGTGCAAACTGAAGAGAATTGCTGACTGATCAATCTCTGGAACTAATTCATCTGATTATGTTTGATTTAGACATAGATGTACCTAATGTTATTCTCAACCATATGATACATTCTGTCAACTCTAAGAGACCCATTCTTCTTCCTTATGGAAACTTGTTGCCTAAGATCTTTGATTATTTCCAAATTGATACATCCTCTGAAGATCGACAGTCAATTTCTGGTAAGATAAATGAAAACTGCTTAGAAAGATTGGGGATTGAGAAGACTCTTGCAGGCACATGGACTTTAAAAGGGAAAGGAACTGCTCAAATTCCATTTGAAGAGGCTCAAGCATCTCCTACTCCTACTCCAGAAATCAGGTTAGAAGGTTGAGTTGCTTGGTTTGGTGGTTTGGAATATTTAAAATGCAGGTTTTGCAAGAGACTTCAAAAGACCTCAAAGGCCTTGAAATGAATTCCAAGGGAACGAAGAAGTCAAGGGCATACGTTCTTCAAAGATTTCAAATCACAAAGAAGATCTTCCACGAGAGATTTGCTCAAACAAGAAGATTTGAGAAGATATGATCACGTGAAGATCTCAACCGACCAACAAAGAAGATCTTATAAAGATCCTTATCTAAAAAGCACGAAGATTCTCTCCTCTGGATTTGAAGATTGTTACAACAAAAATGAAAAGATCAAGGAGCGAGAGATAAACGTGTTCTCAGGAGATGAAGATCCACAACATCTATCTCATCTCAAACAAAGAGCGATCTTCATGGAGAAGAAGAATGATCCAAACGGTCATCTTTCCAACGGCTAGAAGACTTCTCCATAGAAGGTTATAAATGAAGATGGCGATTGAAGAACAAGGACGCAAGCCTGCACAGAAACATTCATAGTCTTCAACCGATCCAAATTTATCTTCATTCGATAAATTGTTTTTCTTTCTCTCTTTCTAAAAAGTTTTATCCCTAGAGAGAGATAAAACTCAAGAGCTCCATTGGCATATCTAAAGAGTGTTATACTCGAGTGTGTGTTACTCTACGAAGTAACTAGGCTATTATAGCAAGGTGAAGAGTTGGAGCTAGATCGTAGCATTGGCTACAATGAGAGAAGAAGGGGATTTCTTCTAGTTTGTATCTAGGGCTCTTTGAAGCTGATAATAGATAGTTAGATCCTAAGGCTATACCTTGGGGCGGAGAGTAGGCTATTTAGAGCCGAACTTGGTAAACATATTATTGTGTCGATCTTTTATATTTCGTACTATATCTTGTTTATTGTGACTAACTTTGTTTTGCAGGAGTTCAAGTCAAGGCCCTTGAAATCAAAGTTTCACAAAGAACTGAGATCGACATCAAGGCCCTTGAAATTGATTTCAAGGCCTTGAGATTAGTTTTGCGAAAAGTTCTCATACTCTATTCAACCCCCCTTCTAGAGTATCTTTATCCTTTATATTCACCTAACGGTTCTTCAAATGCCTTTCTTTTTCCTTTTTCAAGTAAAATCATCCCCTTTAGTAGGGAGGTTGAGGAGATTGCATTGTTGAACAAGATTTTGAATTCTATCAAATTTATTATCGGCCAAATTAATTCCATTGATGTTAATATTCCAAAAGGCGAGTTTATTTTGTTCATTAGGAGGCGCATATATAAAGAAGATGTTAAACGTAAAGGACGAGACGAGATCTTTGAATTCTAGGAGAATGAAGCGTTGATCAAATTTAATAATTTTGATTTGTTCATTCTTCATTTGGTATTCTTTCCAAATCAGGCAAATGCCCCTAGAGAAGCCAGACGCCAGGATAAAAAATTTTTTTATCAAAACTTGCATTTATCTAAAGGAAGGGATGAGGTTCAACGTTCGAGTTTGTTTTAGGTAACATAATCCTTTGAATTCTTTTGTTCTTACAAGTAAGGTTAATATTGGTAAAAAAAATCATCGTATTGATACCCCTGTAGTTCCAAAACGCAAATCTCAATAAAATATATAGGGATGAGGATGATAAAAGTCCCAATGTTCAATTATCGCAAGTGAAAAGGTATATAATTCCTAATCCAGAATCTGAAAATCAACATAGACAATAGGGTGAAACAAGCACGAGAACACCCATAAAACAGGAATCGGACGCTGATTAATATAATAAGGTAGATTAGTGACAAAATAACAAGTAAGAATGGGAAGCTATGTTGAGTTCTTGATCTGAAAAATTCGATCGGAATACAAACCATCTTCAAATTTTTGAAAACACGATCACACCACATATGCTTTGGAGAAGGAATTATAGTTCTATGATTAAACTTGATTGAGAGCATATTTAGCTCATAAATAAACCAAATGCTGGGAGTCCAACAAAACATGTCGGAACACGAAAGAAGTTGGTGTGTTAATCATTTCTATTCAATCAAAAGAGAGAGCATTTGATTGAATCGTTGTGAGTCCTTGATAGGTTGTTCTTTTGTGTGTTAATCTTATTTAAGATTGGTGTTATTAGTTAAATTAGTCCTTCCTTGTGCTTTTCTTAGATAGAAGACTTGTGTAAGGTTGAAGAATGAAGGGTTAAGGTAATTCTTAGTTAAGGGTTTTGACACATAATTGCGTCGATTAGTATCCTTTGTCGTCCTCTTGCGTTGTTGCTTTGTTTGATTGAGGGAAGAACTTGTGACGGCTACTTGACTGCGTGAAGTAGGGTTCAGAAAGTTCATGGTCGGAACCCGTAACCGTGGCGGTGTTGGATTATGAATTCATGATGCGTTTGTGAATTCCGCCGCCGTCCGTTTACGATTTTAGAAAAAGAAATAGAGTTTCTTTTTAAAATCAGAATTCTTAAAAGAATCTTTCTAGTTCGTATATTTAGTGTTTTCAGTGCTTAAGTTTCGAAGATAATCCGTATTTGTATTATTTTCAAAGTAGGAAAAACTATCTATTGGATATTTGGACGTTGTATTTTAAATGATTAATTTTTTCTGCACCACTCGAAAATCCATTTGGAAAGGCGTCTTAATTACAAAACCATTGAAATTTGAGCGATAAAGTACGATAACTAAAAACAAAAGTGCGTTTCCTCTCGATACGGTGTTCCTTTTCTTCTCGATATTTATAAATTTTTTTATTTTCTCTAACTTTCTAAACATTTCTCTACCTACCAATTTTTTTATTTTTATAACAGTAAACAAAACAAAATAAGTTAAAATTCTTTTATTCATTGTAGAAAATATTTTCCAAATATTATAATCCGAACTATACAACTAAACGTTAATTTTTATAAAATAGATAAAAATAATTGAACTTATTTTTTTATCAAGTAAACAAAAAATATAAAAGAAACGTACTTTTTCTTTGTTTATTTTATAAAAAAGATATATATTTTTTTAATTTTTTTATTTTATAAAAATAAAGTAACATTTAATTTTTATTTTGTTCTATTCATTCATAACGAAAGATGTATAAACTAACACAGGAATTAAAAACGGATAAAAACACGAAATGTTTTAAAAGTTTGAGGGTAACAAGACAAATTTTAAAATCTTATAGATACCAAGATAAAAGGAAAATATCTCAAAGGTAATAAGAGAAAAATCTTTGAAAAAAAATGTGTTAGTGGTTAAACTAAGACATCCTGATTGAGGATTAAACGACCTTACAACTTTAAAAACTATAAAAATGATAGATGTCCATTAGTACTACATTAAGTTCGCTAACTTTTAGGATTTTCAAAACAATATGAAGCTATTGAAGAATCATTTTTGTTGGAGCCCTAGCCATTAATTAGGTTGATACTATACTTTTTTTTAAAAAAAAAATCATGACAAAAAGGAACAAATATTTTGTGTTTGAACTAGAAAAATCGTGACCTAAAAGATTAACCAGTCCTATAAGTTCGGAAATAGACCTAGGCAAACTCGGACCATCCCACCCATCGGAAACGGGAGGATATGTGCAACACCCTCGAGCCTGACCGAAAGTCCGGTCCCGCTCGGCAGGTACAAGCCTGATTTGAAAGCCCGTTTTTAATTTTAAAATAAATAAATAAGTTAAATATGTAAAATAAGTACTAAATATGAAAGTGAATCATAGGATTCGAACTTGAGAACTATAGAGAATTGTCCACAACAATTAGAGTGTACTTTCACAAAATGTAATACTTTTATTGTTCTTTTATATTTAATAGGAATTTTTTCCCCTCTTTTTATTTTAAAAAAACGAGATCCGTCTGTCTAGACCCAAGTTCAACATGGACTGATACAGACAAGATCTTAAACCCAAATTTCGAATTCAACATGAGTTTGGCCCGAGAAAATAAAATTTTGTCCTTCTACAAAATAAAAATTCAGAAGCTATTGAAACGTCAAGTGTCCATTAATAACATGTTGAGGTAAGTCAAAACTCTTGTACATATATTTGTTTACGAGGGGATGCAATTAACGTGAGACTAATAAAATCTATTATCCATGATATATATTTAATAAATTTTAATAGTTAGTATCACTCAAAGCCATTAAAGTAAGTATATTTGAAGAAATTATAAAAAATAGGACTCAAAGCCTCAAAGCTGTAATTTGATTTGTCTTTTTGGTGTGTTGTTTTTTACTTGTTTATATTTTTATGTGTAGCCCATTGTTTAGAGTTATAATACGGCTTGTCCTTTTGTGTTGTTTATAAAGGCAGCCCATCGTTTAAGGTTTAGCCATGAAATGTAGGTGGCAGGGCAAAAGGCCAAACTGTGGGTGTATTGTACCTGTGTGCCACCCCTGGTTTTGTCCTACAAGCTGTGGCAGCCATGCACCATCCACGTACCGCATTCCTCACATAAAACCCATATTCACCCCCTATCGACAAATTATCAGCAAACAAGGAAGCAGCGGATATGTGCAGATCCGATAATCACCACTTCGGGTCACATAGACCCGACCCTAATCAACTCCTCACCACCGAGGCTTTCTATCTCAGACTCAAACTTTCAAACTCCATTTCCATAAACCACAACAACAATCCACTCTCCGAATCCCTTACACTCCTCTACTTCCCACGTATAAACGGGTCAAACATCAGACCCGATTCACCAGCATACGTCACGCTCCACCGGGTGGTCAACGCTGACCCCGGCTCAGTGGTGTTTGGCTCCGTCGAGAGGATCCAGGTTGATGAATGCATGAGGTTCGAGGTCTACACTGGAGAAGATAAGCTACTCAAGGGGATTTTCAGGAAACACAGAGAGTACGGTGCTGGAACTGGGTGGCGCGTGGATTGCACCTGCGAGATGGAGAGGGAGATTTCCGGATTCTGCGTGGAGGAGGCGGAGGTTGCTGTGGCAGTGGAGGAGGGAGCCAGTAGAATGAGAGATAGGGTTGAGGTTGCCGTGGAGAAGCGGCGGAGACGGAGGAGACATGGTGGGTTAGAGGATATTCCGGAGGAAGACGAAGAGAGCGCGTGGGACGGAGAGTCATTGTCCACTTCTTCTGGTTACGGTTGGTCGGAGAGTGGGTCGGAGGATTTGACGGCTGTAGAGGCGGCGGCGATGGAGTATGAAATGGAAGGAGTAAGATGGGCGGTTGACGTGGGGATATGGGTAGTCTGTATAGGCGTTGGATATTTGGTTTCTAAAGCTTCTGTTAAGACTTTGCAAAGAAGAAAAATATTTCTATAATGTTTTATCTTTGATTTTTTTTTTGGCAAGAATGTTTTATCTTTGATTACAACATATGTGTAGATATTTCACATGAGGTAAATGATGAATTTTTTTTTATTTTTTTTTTGCTACATGAGGTTCAATGAAATGCAATTGTTTTGAGAGTTAATCTATCTTATAGACAAAAGCGGTATAAAGTCTTCCCTCGTATATCCTCCAAGTGAACGCAACTCATTCACACTATTTCTCCAAATGAAAACATAATTCTGTTGGATCACGTAAAGTCTCCGTTGGAATCATTAAGGGACATTTAATGTGAAGACTGGAACTTTGGATTAAGATTTGTAATTTAGACCAATATAAGTTATACAAACTTGAATAAGAAGGGTGACAGATCCGGCTACTGTAGCTCCAGGTTTACACTGAATCATGTGAATCAAATGTATCAACCTTTGTAATTTAGACCACCTAATCCGATATAATTAAAGCAAAGTAATCACCTATTCTTTGTCCATGGCATTGTTTTTCAGCCCAACTTTGTACCTTCGCTCTCTTATTAGAGAATGTCCCCAACCATGCAGGGAGTATCTGAAAAAATACACCATAATTGATGCAGGGGCATATTTTGAATGGCTAAATTCAAGTTCATGACTGTTAAAGATAGGAGACAAGGAGTGAAGAACACTATAAGAAAAGGAAGAACTAAAATTGTTTCTCTTCAACACTCTAAGGAAAAGAAGAGGAAGAATCAAAATCATTTCTAGAAGAGAAATGAAAACCATTTCTATTAGAAGAATGAAGAACATTTTTAAAAGGGAGATGAAAATCACTTCTCGGACCAATTTCAGAAAGGAGATGAAGACCAGATCCCGAACCATTCCTAGAAAGGAGATAAAGACCACTTATTGGAAGAAGTTGATGATTATGCTTGAGAAAGAAATGAAGACCATCTCCAATAGAGAAGTGAAGACCATTCATTGAAGATGGAAGATGACAAGATCCATGAATGCATGAAAGTCAATGGCCCCATCCAAGTACATGTGTGGAAGGAAGAGATGATGGATCGATCTTATGTTGAATCATGAAGATCACACATGTTTGCAAACATACATACGCAAGCACAATGCGTGGAGAAAGAAATAGAAGCACGCATTCGTACACATGTTCCGGATCTTACATGCAAAGAGGACAAAGAGGGCATACAAGCCCATACATACACGCAACCGGATCGGACCAACCAAGCAAAGCCGGACCATCCATGAATTTCTACGAAATACTTAAAAGGATCTTTATTCTATTTAGGTCGATTGACATGCTTTATCGTCTGAATGTATGCCTGATATAAAACAAATGCAATTTCTAATTCAGTTTTTATTTTCCTTTTCAAAAGCTTATACCTTCACATTTAACCTAGTTGTGTTCGTTGACAACTGATAAATCTGTTGTAAGCTTATGCATTCTTATTATTGGGCACACTTACTTATGCTTTTGACACAAACGAAGTTAGAAGGTCTGGATTGGAGATTGTTGCCCGCTGTAAGAATGTTTATGTTATCTATAGATTGAATATTTTGCTTGGATGAACATCTTTTGATGTAAACTAGTTAACATTATATTCAATCTTATTATTATATTTCTGATATAATGTTTGTTTGATTAAAAGAGACTAGTTTGTATGTACGATGGGTATCGTAAATGCTTCTTTTAATGAATTTTTGTAGCATGGTGTTTATAATGACATTTAAAAATGTCAATAATGTTTAGCGATAACCTTTAAATAGACTAAAACTAGTCTCTTTGTAATGACCTGAATCACTCACATTCTCTATCGGACGAAGGAAGCGCACAATTGTATCACGAAGTGTAGGCTCTTGCTCGGATTTTACCTAAACTAGGAGAAGTAGCCCATGATAAACCAAGGTTTAAATTGAATAGTGTCCAATTTTTGGCTCGCTCAGCTTCTTACCTAAACCGGGAGAAGAATCCCACAACAAGCCATGCTAGTGTGGCTAAGTTTATTCCTTTGTCTCTTTATTTTTCTCTTTGTAATAGTTGTTTGATTCAACCAAGTTGAATTGAGATCACTTGAATCGGCTCTCTCTCTCTCTCATATGATAGCGACCGAAACTCTTACTTCATTAAACCAAACACATTGTTTATGGTTGTAGGAGTTTCATGAGCCCATTTCTAGCATAAGAAACCCCTAATTCATTCCATCTTCTTCTACACGTAAAATACAAAAACACCCTATGTTGAGAGTTCTCACCTAGGGTTTTTGGCATCTTGGTTTCAATCTTTATTGTCGATCCCTTGAGTTCATTGCATGAAATCCAAAGCAAGACATATAAAACAATGTAAAGTCTTTCGGTTGATCTACCGTTGAATAGGGTATGACTTCTTCTCAAACTAAAGAACTTGCATTCTTTTGGTTTTATCATTTATTTTATTATTATTAATAAAATTGTAGGGTTATGTATAGTGTTCTTATTCGTAGATTTGATATTTATGTATTCCTAATATTCAAATCATAGGATTGCATCTAGTTCTTTTTGAGGTTAACGAACAACAATGCCAAACCTCTAACCAATTCTGAAAAATACTTTCAATTATCAACCGTCTTTCTTAGAGTTTTTGATGTGTGAAATTATGAGAAGGAACATAATTCAACAAACAAGAAAGATGTCACATACAAAAAGTTCACACTTTGCTTACAAAAATTTCACAATCCAGTATAAATATAAAACTAACATAGATAAACCAATTCTGAAAAATACTTTCAATTATCAACCGTCTTTCCTAACCCTAGCCTGACAAAAGGTTCACACTTTGCTTACAACAAGGCACAAATAAATATAAAACCAACATAGATAAAACTAAAATATCATAAACCCGAAAACATACAAAATTCACAATCCAGTATCAAAATTATACAATCATGTATCTATACAAACAAAGCCCATCTCCCATCCTAAACATGTACGGAAACCCTCGGCTGATCACTCCCACCAGATCACTCTACAACCTTCCTATCTTGCAAAACATCTACAACACAGTATGAATCATTAGCTAACTATTCATATATAAGAGTAATACATCAACATTAACAAATCTCAAAAGTACAGTAAACATCGAGCATGCCATCACAAATTCCCCGTTTACTATCTTTCATTAAGTCATTCACTCATAATCAGTTTATTGTTGTGACACAAGAAGGGTACGACTCTCGCCTCTATTTCTTTTACCATCTAGAGTGGTTCGGCGTACCTCCCTGTATACCATGTGGAGTGGAGAAATACCCTTCCCGTATACCAGTACTGGCCAAGTCCCAAAGAACAGCCCATATTCCCTCGGGAATACTGAGTAAGCTGACACCGCCCAATACTAGTGGGCCAAACATATGTTGGTAATAATCAACCTATAACATGCTATAATGTACACAACAACCACCTCTCATGTACTCATCCAATATAGGAACGCAACTAAGTAAGTCCCACAAACTTACCTATATCTTGATAACCTCAACTATCAACAACTCTCAAATTCCCGTAGGAATATACTTCACGCCTGATAAATCAAGGCAGACGTATTAATCACAAAATCACATGATAGAAGACTCAAACTTCTAGCCTCAAAGATCCTCACAAGATCATACACATCGTAACCATCCTCAACATTCTCACCAAATCCTCAAAGCCTCTCAAGGCATTCCAACACATTATAATCCCATCATCATACTCATATCTAACCTGGCATGCTCCTACAAAGAAGCCACAAGGTCAAAAGGGAAGAATAACATACCAAAAGACTTGGTATGTTCTGAGGTAAGGTGCACTCGCGGAAAAAAGAAGGCACGAGCATGGTGACACACTTCCGGACGCCGCGACTGCGGCCGTTACGGGCGCGAGGGCGGCGACAACCCCGAAGGCGCCGGGGCCGTAAGGGTAGGCGCGAGTGCGGTTTTACAACAAAGCACAACTGTTCTTTTCTTTCAACATATCCTTCACTCGATCCACCACTCTTCTCATGGAAACAACAAAGGCAATCTTGCCTTCATCCATACATATACACCAAATGCCAAAATGTTACAAAAACAACAAGATCAACCTTGTTGGATTCAAAAACAAGGAAGGAGAAGAAGAAGAAGAACAACAACAAGGAGAAGAGAAGAAGGGCAGCTTATCACTCTTCTTTGATAGGTAGAAGGAAACCAAAGCTACCACAACTTTGCTACTACTCACAACAACACATGAATCATCCTCATCAGCATCTTCAATTTGGAAGAAGAAACAAATAAGAAAACGAAAGAGAAGAAAAAAGGAAAAAGATGAACGTCGAGGAAGAAGGTCTGGAATGGCTAATAAAACCCTCAAGACGAAGGAGAAATGGAAACTTAATAAGAAAGCAAAAGAAAGGAAGACGGCTAAAAAACGGTTGTTTCCTCTACTATGCCGCGACCGCGGCCCAACATAGTTGCACCTGCAGTGGGGCGACTGCGGGCATGGAGAGGCGCGGTCGTGGGGTCTTCTAAAGAGGATGGTTGTTACATCAGATCCCCCTAAAAACAAGTTTTGCCCCAAAACTTGAATATCCACAGATCCTATCATTCTCAAACACCGAGGTATACTCGCTCAATCTCATGAAGGCATAATCCTCTCCGGCAAACCTATAATCCCAACTTGTGCTAGCACAACAGGATTTAATAAGATCACACATCACAATCAAACATGAAAGCAAATAACACATAATATCACATAAGAACATAAACTCACCAAATAAACTAAGACTCTCTCGTCAATCCTCCAAATGCAACTATCTCTACATAAAAAACCGGATAGTTCCTCATGATACTATTCTCGGTCTCCCAAGTAGCCTCATCTGTTCCCCGTCTAGACCACTGAATCCTCATCATCGGGATGTCCTTCGAGCACAAGCATCTCATACTCCGCTCTAGAATAGCTACTACATGCTGAACAAATGTGCGGTCTAGCTCCACCACTAAATCCTCATAACTAATGATGTATCTCGGATCTGGTATATACTCTCTCAGCTGAGACATACGAAAGACTAGGTGAATGCTCTCCAGTCTGGGTGGCAACGCAAGTCGGTATGTCACCTCTCCAACTCGCTCTAGAATCTCAAAAGGTCCGACATATCGGGTACTCAACTTCCCTTAATGCCAACAGTTTGACGACTCGCGTCGGGGATACTCGTAAGCAGACCTGAGCTCCTACTCTAAACTCTAGAGGCCGACGCCTCTTATAAACATACAACTTCTGGCGGTTCTGCGCGGCCAGCAACCGCTCTCGAATCAACGCCACTTGAGCGATGTCATCTTGTATCTGCTCAGGAGCTATACCACTAAAACTGATCGGGTCATCCCAGCAGAAAGGTGTACGACATATCCGTCCATACAACACCTCATAAGGAGTCATCCTAATCGACGCATGCCAATTGTTGTTGTACAAAAACTCGACCAACAAGAGGTGATATGACAACTCCAGTCCCTAGTCTAGCACACAGGCTCTCAACATATCCTCCAAGGTCTGTATAGTCCTCTCTGATTCACCATGCATCTAAGGATGAATAGTTGTCGTGAAGTGAAGGCTCGTACCCAAGGCCGTATGTACTTGTTGCCAAAATCTCGAGGTGAATTATCCATCCCTATCCAAGACAATGGTTCTCGATACCCCCATGGAATCTCACTATCTTCCTTGTGAACTCCTCAGTTAGTCGACTCCCCGGGCACATTGCCCTAATAGGGATAAAACCTGCGGTCTTCATCAATATGTCTATTACAACCCAAATATTGTCGAAGCTCTTGCTCGATCTCCAACCGGTAACAAAATCCGTGGAGATGTCGTCCCACTTCCACTACGATACATACAGTGGATGGAGTTCCCCTCCGGGTATAAAATACTCAATCTTGACCTGTTGATAGGTCGCACAATGAGCGATACATTTAGCCACGTATGGCTTCTGGCTTCAACCCGCCCCACCAGAATGAACGTCTCCCATCCTAATACATCTTACTCGCACCTAGGTGCACTGAGTAAGGTGTATCAAGATCCTCCTGTAAAACCCTTCACCTCAAATCTTTGTCACAAGGTACGCAGACGATCTCATGGCGTCTCATCACTCCGTCGGCACCTATGGTGAATTGTGGTGCCTCATATTGACATCAAATATGACCTTAGTATAGATGCACGTGTAGCTAGTTTTTCCCTTTCTTTTACATGCATAGACATACATTCATGACAATTATGGTTTATATTCACCTATTTTGTTAGAATCGAAATCTACACAAGTTTTATTACGATTGTAGGTGAATTGGCGCAAATTGGAGTGGAAATGGAGTTCATGGACAATGGATCAGAGCGGACCACATAGGGAGCATTCCGGAACCTAAAAGAAGGATGAGATAAAGTTTTGGGAGATATAAGGGTGATTCAAGAGATCACACGCCTCAAAGAAGAAATCTCGGTTGAGGACAATAAATCTCGGCCGAGATTTCAGACTTGGCCGTGGTTTTGATATTTTTGCCCAAAACGCAATCTTCCAAATCCTAGCTTCATTCTATTAGTTAGAAGGACACAAGAATAAAAAGGGAACGTGATAGACAGGTAGATTTACGGAGATTGCAGCAACAGAAGCCTTTGGATTGAAGATTTCACAGCTTGGACACGGATTGAAAAACCGTACGACAACAACACTAGAGATTGAGAGAGAGATATCAAGATTCTTTGTGAGATTATTTTAGCCTTTTGATTTCATTTCTTTGGAACACATGAATGGATTTTTGCTATTGATTTGATTTAGTTTATGATTAAAGAAGACACCTTGCTAAGTATTTCTTACCTTTCTTTCAGTTTCATTGGTTACTTTCAGTTCTTGATTTCATATTTCATTCTTGATTTGATTATGTGTGTTGTTGGCTAAAACCCCTACGATTCTAGGGTTATTGGATGAAGATTGTGGTTTAGATGATGATAGACTGACCTTTACAAAAAGATTGGACCCTGAGAGTTGTGTTTTTACCTTCGCAAAGACAAATCTCAGGCAGTTCTTTAGAATCTCGGCCGAGATTTCACAATAACTAACCGATATTTCCTTTGTTGTACCTTTCATGCTTTATCCTTATGCTTTGGTTAAAGATTGCCTAAACCCTAGCCTTGTTGAACCTTCCTAACCTATATCCAAGCTTGGGAAGAGACTTACCCGGTAATTTCCTTGCTTGGTTTCCAAAGATGATGAGTTCTAGGTAATAAAGGTTCATCCTTTATTAGGTTTGAGTGTGCCTTCCTCTTGCCTTTGTGAGCTAACATGAGACTTACCCGGTGATGGTTGATTCTATTCCCTTAGGTTGAGTGGTTGGTTTGACATTTACATTCCTTTCCCTTGAAGCTTTGAGACTTACCCGGTGATAAGTTTCTTTGGTTTGGAATAGCGGATAGTGAGTCCTCCCCCGTGATTTATCCCACTTTCGTAACAACTTTCCTTTGCAATCCCAGCCGTGTCCATGCATCTTTATAAGTCTTGAATCGAAAATAACAATTGGATACCTTGATATCTAGAATCTACATTTTCCCCATATTTACATATATTCTCATCGTTGTTATTTTCAGTCTTTTGATTTATTCGCAAATTGTATATCTAGGTTTCTTTTACTATTTCGTTTCACCACAGTCCTTGTAATCGACCCTGAATATTTGCTTTTACTGTGATTGATCCGTACACTCTAGGTTCGCTTATTTGCTTTTATTTTTCGTATAAATTTAAGATTATTTTCCTTCATATATACACGTTTTGAAGTGAACACCTCACCTAGAAACATCTTCTATCGGATCCGCCTCAGTGTCGGGCAAGTCTCTTGCTTCTGTTGGATCTCTCCCAACAAAATCGGGTAGTACCTCCAAGGGGGACAAATGGATGTTTGTATCCGGAAACTAATATCTAATTCTAGCCATGCTAGATCTCTCTATAATTGAGGCTGAGCCGTTAGTCGTGCTATCACCTTCTCTCGAGGCGTCTTCCTCCTAAGGGCGTCGGCGACCACATTCAACTTCCTTGGATGGTAAAATATCCAGAACAAAGTCCTTGATCAACTCGATGCATCTCCTCTAGCAGTTATTCAATTCCCGCTGAGTGAATATGTACTTCAGACTCTTATGGTTTGTGAAGATCTGACATGAAACTCCATACAAATAATGCCGCCAGATCTTCAAGGAGTGTACCACCGCAACCAACTTCAGATCATATGTCAGCTAGTTTTCCTCATATATGTTCAAATGTCTAGACGCATAAGCGATGAGCTACATCTCTACATCAAAACACATCCCACGCCCAACTTGGATGCGTCACTATAGACTACAAAGTCAACTGATCCCTCTAGTTATTCTAAGATAGGAGCAGAGGTCAATCTCCTCTTCAGCTCCTCAAAACTCTAAGTACACGGCTCGGACCATACAAACCGGGTAGTCTTCTTCAACAGGAAGGTAAGTGGTAGGGCAATTACAGAAAACCCTTCCACAAACCGACGGTAGTATCCAATCAATCCGAGGAAGTTGTGCTTTTCCTTGAAATTCTTTGGAGGCATCCTTGTCGTTATTGCCTCGATGTTCGCTAGATAAACCTTGATCCCCTCAGTGGACACTATGTGACCTCAAGCGTCCAAAACTTACACTTAGAAAGTGATGCATATAACTCTCTTTCCTACAGAACTCGTAACACCGTCCTCAAATGTCTTGCGTGCTCCTCTCTGCTCCGAGAGTGCACCAGGATGTCATCTATGAAGACCATAAAAAATTGATCCAGGAAGTCGATGAAGACGCCATTCATCAACTCCATAAAGACAGCAGACTCATTCGTGAGCCCGAATGACATCACTACAAACTCGTAGTGGCCATATCGAGTCCAATATGTTGCATTGGGCACATCCTGCTATCTCATCTTAAACTGGTGATATCCGGACCTCAAATCTATCTTAGAGAACACAATAGCTCCCTGCAACTGATGTGGCAAGTCGTTAATGTGGGGTAACGGGTACTTGTTCTTTATGGTCACCTTATTCAACTCTCGATAGTCGATGCACAACGTCATCGACCCATCCTTCTTCCTCACAAAAAGTACCGATGCACCCTAGGGGGAAACGCTAGGGCGGATAAAGCCCTTCTCTGCTAACTCCTCGAGTTGCTTCTCCCGCTACAACAACTCGATTGGCGTCATATGGTATGGTGCCTTCGAGATCAGTCTCGTCGCGGGCTCTTACTTGATACAGAAATCCACGCTCCTATGTGACGGTAAGCTGAATGGCTCGTCAAATACGTCGATAGACTCGCACACGACGGAAATCTCCTCCAATGCCGAACTCTCACCTTCCTTCATGGCATAACACTAGAAGGCCTCACAACCCTGCCCAATCAGTCTCGCAACTCGAACTTCATTGATGATAGTACCGGTCTATCCGAGGTCCCAACATCGGAATATCTCTATCTGATCTGCCTTGGTAGTGACCGTCACAATCCTCCTACCGATGTCCAAAACCGTACGATGTTGGTCCATCCAATCCATCCCTAAGATGACTTCTTCATGTACTAAGTACATGACAAAGAAGTCTACTAACCAATCACGATTTCTCAAACGAATGGGGCAATCGTGAATCTCCTGGGTACCTCTAACCCTACCCCATCGGGTAATGTTGGGCGACGTGTATGAATAATGAACGAAAAAAGTTTTAAATTTATAACCTAAAATAAAAGTCTGAACGATATGCGAACGCAGTGTACGGATCAATCATAGCAAAGGTAAATACTCCAAGGTCGAACACAAAGACTAAGGTGAAATCAGTAGGTGACTAATCAATGATAAAATAGATCAAATATCAATGACTAAAAACAACAAGCAATGAATGTATGATAATCACGAAAAAAATGCAAATTCTAGAGATCAAAGCGTTAAGTTGTGGTTTTCTATTCAAGACTTTTAAATATATAGGAGAATCACCTTCCTAAGATAAAAATATCTTTAAAGGCAATTTCCTTCCTTAGAATATCTTCCAATCTTCCAAATAAATCAGCCAAAAAGATATGCTTCCATCTAGAAAATCATCCTAAAATATAGGAAATTTACTTTCCAAAAATATAAGATCTCAGCCAAAAATAAAGATCTTATGGCCGATATAATATTCGCCTCGGTCCAGTCTGTCTTGAAGATCACCTCGGTCGAGGTGGCATTGTAGCCAACCGAGGTGAGTCTCAGTTGAGTGTAAATCTCTCTAATCTGGTCCAACATCAATCTTCCATCTTATTTTCATGGTTCCTGAACCTTTCTTGTAGCTCCTCAATGCTCCATAATGTAGCTCCAATGACTCCGTAGCTCTTTTAGCTCCGTTTCGTTCCAAAACGTGCTATTTTCCGTACAATCACAACGAAACTAGGTGTAGACCTCGATTCTTGTAAAGGTAAACAAAACAACATAATGATCAAAATATATACATCCATACATGCAGATTTATGAAGATAAAACGTCCAAACCATTCTCAAAATATAGACTATAATACATGCTATCAAAATACCTAATACTTGTCCCTTGCTTGTCCCCAAGCAAGATCCAAATCTTAGATACAAGATAGAACGAATTATAAGTAAAAAATATCAATGAAAAACATTTAAAAACCTTTTGGTGGTGTGCTCCATTCATAGATCACCCTAAGAGAATGCTTCATGGCAAATAAAATCAAGACATGATCAAAAATATTTTATAAATATAAGAAAGGTGTTAGTCTTTGCATAAAATCATAGAATGCATAAAAAATTATATTTATCGAAATCAATCATGTATAATCCAATTTAAACCACCAAGTCAATCAACATACTCGAGGTCTCAAGGGCTTCCAAAAGAGGTCAACAAACGTGTCAGTGTGGGATGTATATAGGGTAATGTGGTGCTAGAATCCGGAAATAGGATCTTACTTCACTTTCTTTGAATCACAACATCTTCCACCAATAAGCTTTGCTTATTTTCACTTTACTTTACTTTTTAGGAACATGGACAGAGATGTACAATAACCGAAGCCTAGGAGATCAGTAATCATCAATTTCTCGAGATGCCTCAAACCCTTATGCACATACCATGACCAGTTAGGACTATCGATCAATCCGACTTTGGCAAGACACAAACACCCGGCTATGTGAATGGTGTCGAGTTACTCATCATCAAGATCAACATCCCCAAACCTAATTTGTTTCTTTCTAACACTTTCAACCAAGATCTACACTTCACTTCACATGCTTTTCATCAATTGCATCCAAATTCCCAAATAGGTAAAGAGAGGCAAATATGTAAATGAGGGGCAAAAGCATGGTCAAGAACAAGTAGAAGAGAATGAAGTGCCTTAGTCATCCCAGGAAGAATGTGAGAGAACTCATAATGTGGTGTCAACCTTCAAATCTGATAGGTGATGAAATCACTATCATTTAGGGTAGTTTTTAGAGTCTTTTATTGCATTTGTGTCGCTTTATGCTACTAACTCCTTGGTCCAAAAGAAGAAGACTAAAAGAAGCTAAGGCAGGAGTTATAAGCACATAGGAGTGAAGATCGATCACGAAGCAAAGCTTCTGTTGCCTCACCGCCCCAGCGGAGCCTTGCCACCGCCCCTGCGGGTGACACCTTACACCGGAGCGCTCCCTGCGCCTTCACCAGCACCGGCCATGAAGTGTGTCACCGCCCATGCGCCACTCCTTGGCGCCCCTGCGGTGACCTGCCCTGAAGAGACGAAGACCAGCTCCCTTGCGCCTTCCAATGCGCCCCTACCTGCGCCTCAACTTGGGAGCTGGAAGACGAAGAAGCTGTGTCACTGCCCCTGCGTTGACATCGGGACTCCCCGGCGGCTTGGCATAAAAAACGTCAGGAAGTCGAAGGGTCAGACGTTTGAAGAGCATTGAAGATCCGCCCTAGCAGAAGGACTCAGCCACCCCTGCGGCCACGAAGAAGATCAAGCGTTTTTGCCTTCTCCGCCCCTGCGGACCTGAAGGCCGCCCCTGCGGTTTAACGCCAGAAGCTTTACTCCGGCTGTTTACACCACCTTTATGGCATTAAAGGTTGTTGTTTTAGGCCGGCCATTTACTCCTATTTAGTGTCTTTTGTAGTATAAATAGTCCTTCGTTGATTGCTAGAATCATCCATCTTGTTATCCAATAAATTATCCACTTAGATTGTCTTGCTACCTTTGTAATGAGTTGCTAACTCCCTTGCTACATTAGGTTGGTTTGAAACTGCGTTGTTACTTTTATTGTAAGTTCTTTTTAATATAAGTTTTTATTCAGTAATGCTTTGTGTTTCCTTGATCTCCATTGTCTAATTGCATGTTTACTATTGCTTGAGATTGATCACCTTAGGTTCTAAAGTGCATGCAAACAACTAGGATTAATAGGTTCCGGGTTCGGGTTTTTAATCTAGTAGCAACTTTGAGTAATAACGGGTTGTAATTACTTAAGGAAAAGAAACACACAAATATAAAGATAAGTTTAACGGTTTTAATCTTCTCTTTATATCCCTTAGTCTTTGTTTGAAAGCTAACTTGTTATTTGTTCTTGTAGGTTTACGGAACACTAACCTGTTAAGTTGTGTTGATGCCGGTTGGCTCAACACATATATACGATCGAGACGGGAAATTACTTGAAAACTTGTAAAAGGAACTCACCAAAGTAGCAATTGCATGCTTAGAATCAGCCTAGTGTAGATTCATCCATCATTGTCTTACTTGTCACATTTATCGTTTTGATAAGTTTTTGTGTGCATCAATTCAACCAAAACCCCCCCTTTGTTAGTAGTTACTATAATCGATAATTGCATCTAAAACACCTTAACTCTCTTGGGTTGACCCTTACTTAACCACTTTACTTGTTTTTGGTGCTAAGTTGGGATTTACTTTTGATTGGGTATAGACGACCATAGAAATACCGTCAGTCAAATTTTGGCGCCGTTGCCGGGGATGTTTTAGTGTTTTATTGTTATTATTGACTATTGGTTTTTATGGTTCAAACCCGTGCTACTAATTCCGTACTTGCTTCTTTTGATCCAGAAATGGAGAGGACGCACATCCGGCAACGAAGACAACAACAACTTCAACAAGAGATGGCTGACCGTACTCTTCGTCAACTTACGCAGCCCACCTTGGATCAAAACCCTCTTGCGGTCACTATACCGACATTAGGGGAAGGAGTCAACTTTGAGATCAAGCCGGGCCTCATTCACTTTCTTCCATCCTTCCATGGGCTAAGTGGTGAAGACCCCATCAAGCACCTTGAGAAGTTCCATACCGTGTGTATGAGCATGAAGCCGGCCAACATTACCGAAGAACAAATCAAGAGAGGGCGTTCGGCTTCACACTCAAAGATTCCGCGGATGATTGGTGTTACCGCCTTCCATCCGGGAGTATCGACACTTGAGAGAACCTTCACAAGGCGTTTTTGGAGAAATACTTTCTAGCCAAGAAGGCCAATAGCTTGAAGAAAGATATAAGCAACATTGAGCAAGAGACAAATGAAACTCTTTACGAGTACTTCGAAAGGTTTGCACCCCTCCGATCCAGCTGTCCTTTTCACGGATATTCAACTCAAAATCTAGTCTTGTACTTGTACAATGGCTTGCTATACAATGAAATGAGGATCGTCGATGCGGCATGCAGAGGTAATATTCTTAACTCTACTCCTGACCTTGCTTTGGAAAAGATACAGGAACTAGCGGAAGGTACTCGGAACTTTGGAAGGACCCTGGCTAAGAAAGGAGTTCATCTGTGAGTTCCGGGAAGAGCGAGATTTCCACCGAGCTTGCAAAGTTGAAGGAAATGGTGAAGAGACTAACACTTATGGGAACCCCACAGCAGCTCAAAGCTTGTGGAGGTTGTGCTGACCTATATCATCCAACGGACATGTGTCCACAAGTCCAGGATGACGATGTTGAGGTGAACGCAATGGGTTATGGACAACCACAGTAGCAAAGGCCTAGGAACGATCCCTATGCACAGAATTTCATGCCAAACTGGCGTGACCAACAAAACTTCCGTTGGAGGGATCAACAAAACTAACAACAGCAGCCCCGTCAAGGTAGGTATCACTCAACTAAAGATATGTTGCAGGTTTTGACTAAACACTTTGCTACTCATGTCCAAACAACAGAATCTAGCATCAAGAACCTTGAATAACAGGTTAGTCAAAAGGTGGAAGCCATTTCAAGGACCGTATCGAGACTTTTCGGAGGATTGCCTTCCCAGAAGTCTATAAACCCCAAGGAGAATTTTAGTGCCCTAACATTAAGGAGTGGGAAGCAGATCCAACAGAAACCAGCAAAAGAATCACAAAGCAAACCTTCTATCGATTTTACCGCACCCACAGCTGCCCCTGCGGCTGCAACTGTGCCCAACACAGAGCAGAGACGCCCCTGCGGCTGGATGTCCCCGCCCCTGCGGTGACAACCCTGAGCCGCCCCTGCATTTAGAAGCTGACGCCCCTGCGGAAAACACAACAAAAGGTTCTGCTGAAAGGGATACTTACGTCCGGCCTAACTTTCCACCACTGTACTTTGAGAAACCACCAGCTCCTTTTCCCGAGGCTTTGAAGGAGAGAAGAATCATTGAGGACAAGGACCTCTTTGAGACTTTTTCAAAATGCGAGGTAAATATTCCCCTCCTTAAGTTGGTGAAATGTATTCGTAAGTATGCTCGTTTTTTGAAGGAACTTTGCACTATCAAGAGGAATCAGAAGCTAAAGGGGAAACAGAAAGTGCAAGTAAGTGAGCATGTGTCGGCAGTTTTCCAATGGAGAATGCCCAAGAAATGCAGCGATCCGGGCATGATAAGCATTCCTTGTGTTATTGGGGAAACCCGCTTTGACAATGCAATGCTTGATCTCGGTGCTTCTATCAATGTGTTACCATATTCGATTTACAAATCACTTGGCCTTGGGCCATTAATGGAAACTAGGATTGTAGTACAACTTGCTGATAGATCTAATGTGTACCCGAAAGGGATAATTGAAGATGTGTTAGTAATGGTAGACAATCTAATATTTCCTGCTGATTTCTTTATAATGGATATGAAAAATGATTCACATGTTGCACCCATTCTGTTAGGAAGGCCATTTCTGAAAACTGCTAGGACTAAAATTGATTATGTTAGTGGCAAATTGACCATGGAGTTTGATGGAGAAGTAGTGGAATTTGACATCTATGATACAATGAGATTTCCTAGTGATGATCATTCTTTATGTGCTATTGACATTGTTGAACCTTTTGTGCAAGATGTTTTCGATAACTCTGACGTTGATGAATTGAGAAATGTGATTGAGCATGACAGTGATGGTTTCAAATCAGATTATGTATTAACATCCAGCATGAAAGAAGTCCTAGCCCAATTAGATGGGCATAAAAGGCTACCAATCTCCAATTTGGCCATTGGGCCCACTTTACTAACCCCAAGCGAGAAGCTTGTTCTGTCCATAGTGCAAGCACCTGAAATATAATTGAAGGACCTTCCGTTACACCTCAAGTACGTCTTCCTTGGAGAACACAATACCTTGCCGGTGATCATCTCCAACAAGTTGAGTACCGGTCAAGAAGACAAGTTGGTGAAGGTACTAAAAGAGCACAAGACGGCCCTTGGATGGACCATTGCGGACATCAAAGGGATAAGCCCTTCGACTTGCATGCATAAGATTTTACTTGAGGACGAAGCAAAACCCTCTAGGCAACCTCAAAGGAGATTGAATCCGCCAATGATGGATGTGGTCAAAAAGGAAGTGTTGAAGCTCCTCCAAGCGGACATGATCTTTCCTATCTCGGATCGCACTTGGGTTAGCCCAACCCAAGTAGTTCCAAAGAAGGGAGGCATTACCATGGTGGAAAATCAACATGGGGAGATGGTCCCAAGCAAAACACAAACCGGATGGAGAGTTTGCATTGATTACCGCAAGCTCAACAAGGTAACACGAAAAGATCATTTCCCATTACCTTTTATTGATCAAATGTTGGAACGTCTTGCAGGTCATCAATACTACTGTTTCCTGGATGGATATTCGGGCTATTTCCAAATAGCCACCACACCAGAAGATCAAGAGAAGACGACGTTCACTTGCCCATTTGACACTTTTGCATACCGCAGAATGCCATTTGGACTTTGCAACGCACCCGACACTTTCCAACATGCATGATAAGTATTTTCTCCGAATACATAGAAAATTTTATTGAAGTCTTCATGTATGATTTTACCGTACATGGAGATAGTTTTGACGCATGTTTACTACATTTTAAACTTGTTCTTGAAAAATGTGTTGAGACCAATTTGGTTCTTAATTCGGAAAAATGCCATTTCATGGTCGAACAAGGAATTTTGCTAGGACATGTAATATCCTCAAAAGGGCTAGAAGTAGATAGGGCAAAGGTTGATGTAATTCAAAATTTACCTTATCCTACTAATGTTCGGGAAATCCGATCTTTTCTTGGTCATGCAGGTTTCTACCGACGTTTCATCAAAGATTTTTCAAAGATCTCGGCACCCCTATGTGAATTGCTCAAGAAAGACGTCACCTTCATAGTGGATGAGGATTGCAAGAAAGCTTTCGACACTTTGAAGGCATGTCTTACCACCGCACCAATCACCCGTTCCCCGGATTGGGAGAAACCTTTTGAAATCATGTGTAATGCTAGTTACTACGCCGTTTGAGCTGTCTTAGGACAAAAAGACGGACGGGCCTCCTATGTAATCCATTATGCATCTATGACACTCAATGGAGCGCAAAGGAATTACTCTACCACCGAGAAGGAAATGTTGGCGGTGGTTTTTGCCCTTGAGAAATTCCGGCAGTACCTACTTGGGGTAAAGGTAATTATCTTCACTGACCATGCAACTCTTAGGTACCTCATAGCAAAGAAGGAGGCAAAACCACGATTGATCCGATGGGTGCTCCTTCTAAGTGAGTATAACCTAGAGATAAGGGACAAGAAGGGGGCTGAGAACCTGGTGGCCGATCATTTGAGCAGACTAGTGCAAGAGGAGGAAGATCCAGGAAAAGGAAGAGAGATAGCCGGAAGTTTTTCAAACAATATATTTTGCACAACTCTCTGTTGTGTAACCGCCCCCGCGCCTCACACCAGCTACCCCTGCGGCCAGCCGCCCCTGCGGCTCAGTCTAGGCGCCCCTGCGGAATTGTCGACAGAGGTTTGTCTTAAGCTCCAATCTTTTAAGCCTTGGTTTGCTGACATTGTGAACTTCATTGTCAGGAAGGAGTATCCTCCAGACTTCACCAAGGCACAACAAGAGAAGGTAAAAGCTGAAGGTCAACACTACGTTTGGGATGATCCTTACATTTGGAAGCATTGTAGTGACCAAGTGATCCGACGTTGCATTCCGGACAATGAGGTACAATCCGTCCTAACTTTCTGTCATTTTGAAGCATGTGGGGGGCACTTTGGGATTCAACAAGAGAAGGTAAAAACTGATGATTCAAAAGTAGTTGCAACTTTTCTTAAGGAAAATATCTTTGCAAGATTTGGAATTCCGAAAGCCTTAATCAGTGATAGGGGTACCCATTTCTACAATAAGACGATCACAGATCTCCTTAAGAAGTACCACGTTCACCAAAGAGTATCAACATCTTATCATCCACAAACAAATGGCCAAGCTGAGGTGTCAAACCGGGAAATAAAGACCATCCTTGAAAAGACAATTTCTCACGGGCGGAAGGATTGGAGTGCAAGGCTAAATGACGCCCTATGGGCATATCGGACAGCCTACAAAACTCCTATCGGGATGTCTCCTTTTAGGCTCGTGTTTAGGAAAGCTTGCCACCTACCGGTGGAGCTAGAGCACAAGGCTTGGTGGGCGGTAAAGAAGTGCAACATGAACATAGTGGAAGTGGGAGAATTCCGGAAGCTCATATTGCAAGAGTTGGAGGAACTAAGACTAGATGCATATGACCATGCTACCACATACAAAGAAAAGACCAAAGCATGGCATGACCGGAACATTCTCCGGAAGGACTTCAAGGTAGGTAATAAGGTACTTCTCTTTCAATCACGTTTGAAACTTTTTGCATGTAAGCTGCATTCAAGATGGACAGGGCCGTTCGTAGTAGCCGAAGTATACCCTCACGGAGCTGTGGATCTTTATGATCCCCAAACGCACAAGGTGTTCAAGGTAAACGGACAAAGGCTAAAGCTTTACCTTGAAGGAATCAAGAACGATCCGATTGACGAGATGGTGCTGGAGGAAGAACAATCAGAGAAGTAGAGATCTTACGTTGAGCCAACGACGTAAAACAAAGGGGCTTCTCGGGAGGCAAACCGAAGGAATAAATAGAGGAGCCTCTGTCAAGAAACCGCCCCTGTGGCTTTGTATCCCTGCCCCTGCGGTGACACTCATGCCCCGTGCCGCCCCTGGCACTGGGCCTACGCCTGCAACATGCTTGTCACCGCCCCCGCGGTGACACCCCTACGCCCCTGCGGCGGCCATCCTTGACACGCATCCTCGGCACCGCCCCCGGCGCTGAGCCTGCGTGACCCTTCTCCCTTGTCACCGCCCCCGCGGCGACAATCTCCCGCCCCTGCGGGTTTACCCAGAAAAGAAAAAAAATTAGATCTCGAAAATGCCTACACCTACACACACCATCCACCAACATTCTTCACCAAACACATGAACCCTCCAAACCCTACTCCCTCAAACCACTCTCACGCTCCTGCGCCCCTTTGCTCACCAACCACCTCGTCGACGCCCCTGCTCCTCCTCCGACAACCAGCCACCAGACGCGACGCCCCTACGCCACCCTCTCCTACTACCTCCTTACCCTCTCACATCCCTACAACCTTCATCCTCACCCACTTCGAACATTCCACTCTAGCTACACCGTCGGCGACGACTACACCACCAAGAAATTCACCGGAGCAGCCTCAGCAACACCACTTCCATCGCAACCCAGAAATCCCCTCTGCACTTCTCCCGCCCCCGCGCCTGCAAGCACTCGCACCTGCGCCTCACCGCCCCTGCGGAAATCACATCAGAAAGGTCGATTTCTTTTCCTTGTTTCGTCCATTACTAATCTTTTACTTCAATCATATTCAAAGATGGAAGCACCAAGGAAATACAAGATGACCGAAGCAGAGAAGGAGCGCTACAGGATTGTGCAGGATCGAGTTGTGTATGCAACTCAATTTTTGCATATTCCTACTTTGGAGAAACTAGGCATGCTAGAGAACATGCAAGCTTTTTTGGTGAATGCTAGCCTCGGAGACTTCCTACAGAAGAGTGCTCCAACATATCCCGAGCTCAGTAGACAGTTCATCTCCACTTTCACAATGGAGAAGGAAGATCATGTGTGTATCGGCCTCACCTTCAAGTTCAACAAGGTGAAATACACACTTGACTTTGCCGACCTACAGGAGGCCTTTGGGGTGACTCTAAACCCCTCTACAAACTGGTGGGATACAGTCCCGACCCTGGACCTGTGTGAGTTTTGGCAGGCAGCTACCGGGTCAGAATTCCATACTGGGGGTGAGTACTCCAACAAACTCACTCTCCCCAACTTGAGTCTCATCTCCAAGATCCTCATGAGTATCTTCTGTCGACACAAAGAGGAAAACAAGGTTGCCCTCAAGGACCTCCCACTGCTCTACTCCTGCCTTCCACAGAGCGAGAAGGTGATGGATTGGCCGTCTCTCTTCCTTTCCGCTTTGAAGCGGATTAGGAGGGACGAGCCGAGGGATATTGTCGGCGGTGGGGTGATCTCCTTGATCGCCTCACAGGTGATGGACCTGTCCGAGTTAGAGGACGGGATGGAGGCTCCTCTCTACACTGAGGGGATGCTTAGAAAGTGCAAGCTCCTCCGGTGGGACGGGGAGAACCTATTTTTGATCTCCCTTGCAGATGGAAGCCACCTCACCTACCTCCGTCGGCCTTTAACATTAGGAGGTGAGCTCTCCGAGCTCTACATTCCGGCAGATCCTTTTGTGTTGAGGAGGCCACTAGTGGCCATTGTGGAGAGGCATGCTGCCAGCTCCACCCTGGCTCATCAGGAGGAGCACCTGCCCATTCCTGACGACGAATAGGAGATGCCCACTGCGGCACCAGAGGAGGACCTGACCCTTGCGAGCCTTCAGGCTCAGATGGTGGCTATGACCACCCAGCACCGGTGCTGGCAGTCCAACTACCAAAAGACTATGCTGGAGCAGAAACAGAGCTGGTAGACGAGCTTTGCCGCCTCCATGACCTCCCACTTTGACTAGAGGCAGGAGGCTTGGCAAGCAGCCCAGCAGCAGCAGTTGGAGGCTCAACAGCTAGCTTGGCAGGCCAGTTTTGAGACCTCCTTTGGCCGCCGGATGACAGCTCAGCAGGACCGCCGGCAGGAGCACTTCTTCCGCCATTTCCCTTACCCACCGGAGGATAGTCCAGGTGGTCCATTCGGACCACCCCACTGAAGGGTACATTTCTCTTCCCTTCTCCCACATTTATCTTTGCGTCATTTCCATTTTGAAGACAAAGTGTACTTCAAGTATGGGGGAGGGACATATCATTGCTTGTATAGTTCATTGAGTTTTTTATTTGTTTTATTTTGCATTTTGAATTCAGATTGAAATTCACAAAAAAAAAGCCATAGAAAATGAAAAGAGGCATAAAAAAAATAATAATCCTTGGATAAACCGAAAACCCAAAAGGGCGGTTTAGGCAAAAATAAGGTAGTCCGACCAACCTTAGGTTGGTGCAAAACTGGACTTGAGGGATGTGAGCTAAAGTGAGATCATCCAAAGAAGAAGAGTGGCAAGGTGAAAACCCGAAAGGGCGCCTTGGCAAAATGAGTGACACCGAGTGTAGGTTTCCTTTCCGGCGTTTGGCGACATAAGAAGGGGAGTCATAAGGAGGTTGTCCGGGTAGGCCACTCTTGGAGCAATAAGGATGGTAGTTTCTCCCTTTTTCTCACATTTCCTCTCTTTTCCTTCTTTCTTTCTTGGCTTTTCTCTTGTTTTTATTGTCTTTCTTGCTTACCCATGCTTCCTGAGGCCTTTGAGTCTAGTTGCTGTCAATTGTTTTACTCGGGATGAGTAAAAGGTCTAAGTATGGGGGAGTTTGATAGGTGATGGAATCATTATCATTTAGGGTAGTTTGTAGAGTCTTTTTATTGCATTTGTGTCGGTTTATGCTACTAACTCCTTGGTCCAGAAGAAGAAGACTAAAAGAAGCTAAGGAAGGAGTTATAAGCACTTAGGAGTGAAGATCGATCACGAAGCAAAGCTTCTATTCACCGCCCCAGCGCAGCCTTACCACCGCCCCTGCAGGTGACGCCTTACACCGGAGCGCTCCCTGCGCCTTCACAAGCGCCGTCCATGAAGTATGTCACCGCCCCTGCGCCACTCCTTGGTGCCCCTGCGGTGACCTGCCCTAAAGAGACGAAGACCAGCTCCCCTGCGCCTTCTACTGCGCCCCTGCCTGCGCCTCAACCTGGGAGTTGGAAGACGAAGAGGCTGTGTCACCGCCCCTGCGTTGACATAGGGACGCCCCGGTGGCTTGGCATCAGAAACGTCAGGAAGTCGAAAGGTCAGATGTTTAAAGAGCATTGAAGAACCGCCCCAGCGGAAGCACTCAGCCGACCTTGCGGCCATGAAGAAGATCAAGCGTTTTTGCCTTCACCGCCCCTGCGGACCTAAAGGCCGCCCCTACGGTTTAACGCCAGAAGCTTTACTCCGGCTGTTTACACCATCTTTATGGCATTAAAGGTGGTTGTTTTAGGCCGGCCATTTACTCCTATTTAGTGTCTTTTGTAGTATAAATAGTCCTTGGTTGATTGCTAGAATAATCCATCTTGTTATCCAATAAATTATCCACTTAGATTGTCTTGCTACCTTTTTAATGAGTTGCTAACTCCCTTGCTACATTGGGTTGGTTTGAAGCTCCGTTGTTACTTTGGTTGTAAGTTCTTTTTAATATAAATTTTTATTCGGTAATGCTTTGTGTTTCCTTGATCTCCATTGTCTAATTGCATGTTTACTATTGCTTGAGATTGATCACCTTAGGTTCTAAAGTGCATGCACACAACTAGGATGAATAGGTTACGGGTTCGGGTCTTTAATCTAGTAGCAAATTTGAGTAATAACGGGTTGTAATTACTTAAGGAAAAGGAACACAAATATAAAGATAAGTTTAACAGTTTTAATCTTCTCTTTATATCCATTAGTCTTTGTTTGAAAGCTAACTTGTTATTTGTTGTTGTAGGTTTACGGAACACTAACCTGTTAAGTTGTGTTGATGTCGGTTGGCTCAACACATATATATGATCGAGACGAGAGATTACTTGAAAACTTGTAAAAGGAACTCACCAAATTAGCAATTGCATGCTTCGAATCAACCTAGTGAAGATTCATCCATCATTGTCTTACTTGTCGCATTTATCGTTTTCATAAGTTTTTGTGTGCATCAATTCAACCAAAACCCCCCCCCTTTGTTACTAGTTATTATAATCGATAATTGCATCTAAAACACCTTAACTCTCTAGGGTTCGACCCTTACTTAACTACTATATTTGTTTTTGGTGCTAAGTTGGGATTTACTTTTGATTGGGTATAGACGACCATAGAAATACCGTCGGTCAAAATCCAACATAGTTTTGATAAAAAAAAAAAGTATTAAACATGCTAGAATTTCAAACAAAGCATTTGGCAACTTAAATATATCATAAAACCTTCGAGCATATAAAGATTTCAAAACCAATCTGCAAACAAATATCTTCATAGAAGCACAAAACGTTTTGAAAATCTTTCAGTTAAAAACCCATCTCGGTTAAGGTGTTCAGACGGTGTCCGAGGTGTTCATCCGAGATGTGCCTCGGTTTTCACGACCTCGTTTGGTGAAGTATGTCTCGGTCGAGCTAAAAAAAATTTTCAAACTGGTTTTTGATGTTTTTCTCAAACAGAAACCTGTATGTATGCATGTAATGATAGATAAGCACATAAAGCCAAATAATATCAAAGATCAAAAGAGTCATACAAGCCATATTCAAGTAGGTCACATAATACATCAAATACCCCATACTTGGGACACATTGTCCCAATGAGTCAAATATAAGTCATGAGAACAAGGTACTTACCGGACATAGTAGAACTGCATAATAAATAAGAAAACAAATCCATGAAGCGCCAATCCTCGTCAGCTGGCGGTGATGGTCAGATAAGAGCACCTCGGTCGAGGTATTCCTGGGAGGACCGAGGTGTTAGAGCGGGGTGGTTGTAAGACCTAGGCACTTCGGTTGACGGAGAACATCTCGGTCGAGGTACTATGACAGCAACCGAGATGTGTCTCAGTCAAACTCCATCTTCTCAATTTCTTGAACTTTTGTCCTTCCATGTAGCTCCTGAGTTGTAATTCCTTGTTAGAGAGTACCTGATTCCTGTCTAGGAGGACGCAAAAACACAAAGCAAACTATCTAAACTAAGCTAGAAAAAGGGAAAAGAAAGCAATACCTTGGGTTGCCTCCCAAGAAATGCTTGGTTTAAGGTCGCTAGCTGGACCGTATGTCATCCTCATGCAAGGTATAATGGTGCAATCTCTTCAGCCGGGACTTGAAGTCGATACTTCTTCATTCTATGACCGTTGACCTTAAAGCTTCCGTTATTTTTGCCCCATATTTCAACTGCACCATGGGGAAAAACATTTTCACAACGTAAGGTCCTGTCCATCAAGATTTTAAATTACCTAGAAAGAGGCAGAGGGGGGAGTTGAAGAGTAGAACAAGATCTCCTTCTTTGAGCTCCTTAGGGACAATATTCTTGTCATGCCATCTCTTCGTTCTTTCTTTGTAGATTTTGGTATTCTTATAGGCGTTTAAACGCAACTCCTCCAGCTCATTAATGTCTAAAAGTCTCTTCTCTCCAGCTTCCTTGATGTCGAAATTCAACCACTTGATTGCCTGACAAGACTTTTATCTATGGTCGTTTTTATCTTATCAAAATTATAATCCCGACTTAGCACTAAAACGAGTATAGTGGTTAAGTAAGGGTCGAACCCAAGAGAGTTTTGTTATTCCTATTAAATGCAATTATTGATTATAAGTGACAAAAAGGGGGGGGGGTTGCGTGAATTTATGCACACAAAACATATGAAAGAAGGTAAGACAACGAGTAAGACAATAATGGGTGAATCTACACTAGGTTGATTCTTAGCATGCGATTGCTACTTTGGTGAGTTCCTTTTTACAAGTTTTCAAGTAATCTCCCATCTCGAGCATACATATGTGTTGAGCCAACCGGCATCAACACAACTTAACAGTTTAGTGTCCCGTAAACCTACAAGAACAATTAACAAGTTAGCTTTCAAACAAAGACTAAGGGATATAAAGAAAAGATTAAAACCGTTAAACTTATCTTTATATTTGTGTTCCTTTCCTTTAAGCAATTACAACCCGTTATTACATAAAGTTTACTACTAGATTAAAGACCCGAACCCGGAATCTATTAATCCTAGTTCTTTGCATGCACTTTAGAACCTAAGGTGATCAATCTCAAGTGATAGTAAACATGCAATTAGACAATGAAGATCAAGGAAACACAAAGTATTACTGAATAAAAACTTATATTAGAAAGAACTTACAACCAAAGTAACAATGCAGCTTCAAACCAACCCAATGTAGCAAGGGAGTTAGCAACTCATTACAAAGGTAGCAAGATAGTTTTAATGGAAAAAGTGGATTCTAAAAAATGGATACTCTAGCAATCAATCCTAGGTCTATTTATACTACAAATGGCACTAAGTAGGAGTAAATGACCAGCCCAAAACAACCACCTTTAATGCCATAAAGGTGGTGTAAACAGCCGGAGTAAAGCCTCTATTGCTTAACCGCAAGGGCGGCCTTCAGATCCGCAGGGGCGGTTCAGGCGAAAACGTTTGATCTTCTTCGTAGCCGCAGGGGCGGCCTAGCACTTCCGCAGGGGCGGATATTTAATGATCTTCAAATGTCTGACTCTTCAACTTTCTGTCGCTTCAGATGTTGAGCCGCAGGGGCGTCCTAGTGTCAACGCGGGGGCGGTGACACTGACTCTTCATTTTCCAGCTCCCCGGTTGAGGCACAGGCGGAGGCGCAGGGGTGATGGTCTTCGCTTCTTCAGGGCAAGTCACCACAGGGGCGCCAAGGGTTGACTCAGGTGCGGTGACATTCTTCGTTCCTGGCGCTGGCAAAGGCGCAGGCTGCGCTCCGGTGTATGGTGTCACCCGCAGGGGCGGTGACACTGCTCCGCCGGGGCGGTTGAGGCAACAAAAGCTTTGCTTCATGAATGATCTTCACTCCTAAGTGCTTATAACTCCTTCTTTATCTTCTTTTAGTCTTCTTCTTTTGGATCAAGGATTTAGTAGCATAAACTGACACCAATGTAGCAAAAAGACTCTAAAAACTATCCTAAATGATAGTGATTCCATCACCTATCAAACTCCCCCATACTTAGACCTTTTACTCGTCCCGAGTAAAATAAATGACAGCAGTTTGTAAACTCAAAGGCCTCAGGAAGCATGGGCAAGCAGAAAAGACAATGAAAACAAAAGAAAAGCCAAGAAAGAAAGAAGGAAAAGAGAGGAAATGTGAGAAAAAGGTGAGAAAACTACCATCCTTATTGCTCCAAGAGTGACCTACCAGGACAACCTCCTTATGACTCCCCTTCTTATGTCGCCAAACGCCGGAAAGGGAACCTACACTCGGTGCCGCTCATTTTGCCAAGGTGCCCTTTTGGGTTTTCACCTTGCCACTCTTCTTCTTTTTCTTTGATGATCTCACTTGGAACTCACATCCCTCAAGTCCAATTTTGCACCAACCTAAGGTTGGTCGGACTACCTTCTTTTTGCCTAAACCGCCCTTTTGGGTTTTCGGTTTATCCAAGGATTTTCATGCCTTTTTTCATTTTCTTTGGCTTTTTCTTCTTCTTCTTCTTTTTTTTTTCCAAATTTCAAATTGAATTCAAACTTACAAAAACTTAAAACAACTCAAATAGACTATACATGCAATGATATGTCCTTCCCCCATACTTGAAGTACACTTTGTCCTCAAAGTGGAAAATGAAGCAAAGATAAATGTGGGAAAGGGAGAAATGATGAATACCACTAATGGGATGGTTCGGCTGGACCATCCGGACCCTCCTCCGGTGGGTATGGGAAGTGGCTGAAGAAGTGCTCCTGCCAGCGGTAGATGTCCTCAATGCGGATCTGCTAAGCCTCCATCCGACAGCCAAAAGTGGTGTCAAAGCTGGCTTGCGAAGCCAACTGCTGAGCCTCCAACTGCTGCTACTGCTGCTGGGCCGTATGCCAAGCCTCTTGCCTCTGATCAAAGTGGGAGGTCATGGAGGTGGCAAAACTCGTCTGCCAGCTCTATTGCTGCTCAAGCATGGTCCGCTGGTACTCGGTCTGCCATGTCTGATGTTGGGTGGTCAGGGCCGCCATCTGAGCCTGTAGGCTCGCAAGAGTTGGATCCTCCTCCGGTGGCGTAGTAGGCATCTCCTCGTTGTCGGGGATGGGCATTTGCTCCTCATTGTGGGCCCGGCTGGAGCTCACAGCATGCCTCTCCTCGTCGTCGGCACGAAAGGATCCACCGGAATTTAAAGCTCGGAGATCTCGTCCCCAAGTGGCACATGCCGTGGGAGGTAGGTAATGTGGCTCCCGTCGGCAAAAGAGTGCCAGAAGAGGTTGTCGCCGTCCCTCTTGAGGAGCTTGCACCTCCTCAACATCCCCTTTGTATAGAGAGGTACCTCCAACCCATCCTCTAGGCTGGAAAGATCCATAACCTGTGAGGCGATCAAGGAGATCACTCCACCACCAACAATGTCCCTTGGCTCGTTCTTCCTAATCCGCTTCAAAGCGGCAAGGAAGAGGGACGGCCAATCCATCACCTTCTCGCTCATCGGAAGGCAAGAGTATAGCAGTGAGAGATCCTTGAGGGCGACCTTGTTCTCCTCTTTGTGTCCACAGAAGACACTCATGAGGATCTTGGAGAGGAGCCTCAAACTAGGGTGAGTGAGTTTGTTGGAGTACTCAGCCCCTGCATGAAACTCTGATCCGGTAGCTGCCGGCCAGAACTGACACAGGTCCGGAGTCGGGACTGACTCCCACCAGTTCTCGGAGGGGTTGAGAGTCACCCCGAAGGCCTCCTGTAACTGGTTGTAATCAAGTGTGTATTTTGTCCCGTTGAACTTGAAGGTGAGTCCAATACACACATGATCCTCCTTCTCCATGGTGAAGGTGGCTATGAACTGTCGACTGAGCTCGGGATACGTTAGAGCACTCTTTTGTAGAAAGTGTCTGAGCCCAGCATTGGCTAGAAAGTACTGCATGCTCTCCAGCATGCTTAGCTTCTCTAAGGTAGGAATGTGCAAAAAACGAGTTGCATACACAACCCAATCTTGCACAATCCTATAGCGAGTCTTTTTGCCCTCCGACATTTTGTGCTGCCTTTGTGGTTCCATTCTTGAAGATAATCAAGCAAAAGAATTAAGAACTTTCAAAAATAGGGAAAGAAGACGAACCCTCTGTTGTGTTTTCCGCAGGGGCGGCTGAAGAGGTGCAGGGGCGGTGAGGCGCAGCTGCGGTAGCTTGCAGGCGCAAGGGCGGGAGAAGTGCAGAGGACGATTCTGGGCAGCTACGAAGGTGGTGGTGCTGGGGGCATTCCGATGGCTTTCTGGTTGGTGGAGACGTTGCTGGAGATGCTCAAAGTGGAGGGTAGAGAGTGTGAGAGAGGTATGAAGGGTTGTGGGGTTAAGGTTGGAAGAGGGGTGTTAGAGGTTGTAGTGCGGCGCAGGGGCGTCGGAGCTGGTGGTGGTGGAGTTGTAGAGGTGGCGTAGGGGCGTCGGAGCAGTCGGTGCATGAGGGGAGCGCAAGGGCGTGGGCGTAAGGGAGTAGGGTTCGGAAGGGGAGTTGTGTGTGTGGTGAAGAGAGAGGTTAGGTGGGAGTGGTAGGTGTAGGTGTAGGTAATTTTCGAGATCCTTATTTTTTTCTTTTCTGGGTAAACCCGCCGGGGCGGGGGCTTGTCGCCGCGGGGGCGGTGACAAGGAAAAGGGGGCACGCAAGCTCAGCGCCGGGGGCGGCGCTAAGGATGTGTGTCAAGGATGGCCGCCGTAGGGGCGTAAGGGAGTCACTGCGGGGGCGGTGCCAGTACGTTGCAGACGCTGGCCCAGCGCCGGGGGCGGTGCTGACATGGGTGTCACCGCGGGGGCGGGGACATTGATCCGCAGGGGCGGTTTTCTTGACAAAGGCTCCTCTTCTTATTCCTTCGGGTTGCCTCCCGGGTAGCGCCTTTGTTTTACGTCGTTGGCTCGACGTAAGGGCTCTACTTCTCTGACAGTGCTTCCTTCAACACCATCTCATCAATTGGATCGTTCTTTACCCCTTCAAGGTAAGACTTTAGCCTTTGTCCGTTTACCTTGAACACCTTATGCGTTTGGGGATCATAAAGATCCACAGATCCGTGAGGGTATACTTCGGCTACTACGAACGGCCTCGTCCATCTTGAACGCAACTTACCAGTGAAGAGTTTCAAACGTGATGGAAAGAGAAGTACCTTATTACCTACCTTGAAGTCTTTCTAGAGAATGTTTCGGTCATGCCATGCTTTAGTCTTTTCTTTGTATGTAGTGGCATGTTCATATGCATCTAACCTCAATTCCTCCAACTCTTGCAGTTGGAGTTTTCGGAATTCTCCTACTTCCTCTACGTTCATATTGCACGGATTGCCCCAAAGTGCCCCCCACATGCTTCAAAATGACAGAAAGTTAGGACGGATTGTACCTCATTATCCGGAATGCAACGGCGGATCACTTGGTCACTACAATGCTTCCAAAGGTAAGGATCGTCCCAAAAGTAGTGTCGAGCTTCAGCCTTGACCTTCTCTCGTTGTGCCTTGGTAAAGTCTGGAGGATACTCCTTCCTGACAATGAAGTTCACAGTGTCAGCAAACCAAGGCTTAAAAGACTGGAGCTTAAGACAAACCTCAGTCAACAATTCCGCAGAGGCGCCTAGACTGAGCCGCAGGAGAGGCTGGCCGCAGGGGCGGGAGGTGTGAGGCGCGGGGGTGGTTACACAACAGAGAGTTGTGTAAAATGTATCGTCTGGAAAAATTCCAGCTATCTCTTTTCCTTTTCCCGGATCCTCCTCTTCCTTTACTAGCCTGCTCAAATGATCGGCCACCAGGTTCTCAGCCCCCTTCTTGTCCCGTATCTCTAGGTTAAACTCACTTAGAAGGAGCACCCATCGAATCAATCGTGGATTTGCTTCCTTCTTCGTCATGAGGTACCTAAGAGCTGCATGGTCAGTGAAGATAATTACCTTTACCCTAAGTAGGTAATGTCTGAATTTCTCAAGGGCAAAAACCACCGCTAATATTTCCTTCTCGGTGGTAGAGTAATTCCTTTGCGCTCCATTGAGTGTCATAGACGCATAATGGAACACATGTGAAGCCCGTCCGTCTTGTTGTCCTAAAACAGCTATAACGGCGTAATCGCTGGCGTCACATATGATTTCGAAAGGTTTCCCCCAATCCGGAGAACGGATGATTGGTGAGCTGGTGAGACATGCCTTCAAAGTGTCGAAAGCTTTCTTGCAACTCTCATCCACTATGAAGGTGACGTCTTTCTTGAGCAATTCACATAAAGGTGCCGAGATCTTCGAAAAATCTTTGATGAAACGTCGGTAGAAACTTGCATGACCAAGAAAAGATCAAATTTCCCGAACATTAGTAGGATAAGGTAAACTTTGAATTACATCAACCTTCGCCTTATCTACCTCTATCCCTTTGGAGGATATTACATGTCCTAGCACAATTCCTTGTTCCACCGTGAAATGGCATTTTTCTGAATTAAGAACTAGATTGGTTTCAACACATTTTTCAAGAATAAGTTTTAAATGTCCTAAACATGCATCAAAACTGTCTCTATGAACGGTAAAATCATCCATGAAAATTTCAATGAAAATTTCTATGTATTCGGAGAAAATACTTATCATGCACCGTTGGAAGGTGCCGGGTACGTTGCAAAGTCCAAATGGCATTTTGCGGTACGCAAATGTGCCAAATGGGCAAGTGAACGTCGTCTTTTCTTGGTCTTCCGGTGCAATAGCTATTTGGAAATAGCCCGAATATCCATCAAGGAGGCAGTAGTATGGATGACCTGCAAGACGTTTTAACATTTGGTCAATAAAAGGTAATGGGAAATGGTCTTTACGTGTTACCTTGTTGAGCTTGCGGTAGTCAATGCAAACTCTCCATCCGGTTTGCGTTTTGCTCGGGGCCATCTCTCCATGTTGATTTTCCACCATTGTAATGCCTCCTTTCTTTGGAACCACTTGGGTTGGACTAACCCAAGTGCTATCTGAAATAGGGAAGACCATATCCGCTTGGAGGAGCTTCAACACCTCCTTCTTGAACACATCCATCATTGGCGGATTCAACCTCCGTTGAGGTTGCCTAGAGGGCTTGGCTTCATCCTCAAGCAAGATCCTATGCATGCAAGTTTATGGACTTATCCCTTTGATGTCCGCAATGGTCCATCCAAGGGCCGTCTTGTGTTCTTTCAACACTTTCACCAACTTGTCTTCTTGGCCGGTAGTCAACTTGTTTGAGATGATCACCGGCAAGGTATTGTTATCTCCAAGGAAAACGTACTTGAGGTGAGATGGGAGTTCCTTCAATTCTATTTCTGGTGCCAACACTATAGACGGAACAAGCTTCTCGCTTGGGGTTAGTAAAGTGGGCCCAATGGCCAAATTGGAGTTAGGTAGCCTTTTATGCCCATCTAATTGGGATAGGACCTCTTTCATGCTGGATGTTAATACATATTCTAATTTGAAACCATCAATGTCATGCTCAATTACATTTTTCAATTCATCAATATTAGAATTATCAAACACATCTTGCACAAAAGGTTCAACAATGTCAATAGCACATAAACAATGATCATCACTAGGAAATTTCATTGCATCATAGATGTCAAATTCCACTACTTCACCATCAAACTCCATGGTCAATTTGCCACTAACATAATCAATTTTATTCCTAGCCGTTTTCAAAAATGGTCTATCTAACAATATCGATGCAGAATGCGAATCATTTTCCATATCCATTACGAAGAAATCGGCAGGAAAAATTAGGTTGTCCACCATTACTAATACATCTTCAATTGTTCCTTTCGGGTACACATTAGATCTATCAACAAGTTGTACTACAATCCTAGTTTCCATTAATGTCCCAAGGCCTAGTGATTTGTAAATAGAATATGGCAAAACATTTATAGAAGCACCAAGATCAAGCATTGCTTTGTCAAAACGGGTTTCCCCTATAACACAAGGAATGCTTACCATGCCCGGATCGCTGCACTTCTTGGGCATTCTCCGTTGGAAAACGGCCGATACATGCTCACTTACTTGCACTTTTTGTTTCCCCTTCAGCTTCTGATTCCTCTTGATAGTGCATAGTTCCTTCAAGAAACGAGCATATTTAGGAATACTCTTCACTAACTTAAGGAGGGGAATGTTTAGCTCGCATTTGGAGAAAGTCTCAAAGAGATCTTTGTCCTCAATAATTCTTCTCTCCTTTAGAGCCTCAGGAAAAGGAGCTGGTGGTTTCTCAAAGTAAAGTGGCGGGAACTTAGGCCGGATGTAAGAATCCTTCTCAGCAGAACCTTTTGTCGTGTTTTCCGCAGGGGCGTCAGTATGCAGGCGCAGGGGCGGCTCAGGGGTTGTCACCGCAGGGGCGGCGACATACAGCCACAGGGGCGGCTTCTGCACGGTGCTGGGAGCAGTTGCAGCCGCCGGGGCGGCTGTGGTTGCGGTAAACTCGTCAAAGGGTCTTCTTTGTGATTCTTTTGCTGGTTTTTGTTGGATTTGCTTCCCACTCCTTAATGTTAGGGCACTAACATTCTCCTTGGGGCTTATAACCGTCTGGGGAGGCAATCCTCCGGAAAATCTAGCTTCGGTCCTTGTTTTGGCTTCCACCATTTGCCCAACCTGTTTTTCAAGGTTCTTGATGCTGGGTTCTGTTGTTTGGACATGAGTAGCAAAATGTTTATTCAAAACCTGCAACATATCTTCAGTTGTTTGATACTTACCTCGTCGGGGTTGTTGTGGTTGGTTTTGTTGATCCCTCCAACGATAGTTTTGTTGATCACGCCAGTTGGGCATGAAATTCTGTGCATAGGGATCGATCCTAGGCCTTTGCTACTGTGGCTGCCCATAACCTATTGCATTCACCTCAACATCGTCATCCTGGACTTGGGGACACATGTCCGTTGGATGGTATGGGTTAACACATACTCCACATGCCTTCAGCTGTTGTGGGGTTCCTATAAGTGTTAATCTATTCACCGTTTCCTTCAGTTTCGCAAGCTCAGTGGAGATCTCACTCTTCCCGGAATTCACGGCATGAACACCTCTCTTGGAAGGAGTCCTTCCAAAGTTTCGGGTCCCTTCGGCTAGTTCTTGTATCATTTCCAAAGCAAGGTCAGGGGTAGAGTTAAGAATGTTACCTCCACAAGCCGCATCGACGATCCTCCTTTCATTGTCTAGCAAGGAGCCATTGTACAAGTACAAGACTAGATCTTGAGTTGAATATCCGTGGAAAGGACAGCTGGATCGGAGGTGTGTGAATCTTTCAAAATACTCATAGAGAGTTTCGTCCGCCTCTTGCTCGATGTTGCTTATAGCTTTCTTCAAGTTGTCTGCCTTCTTGGCTGGGAAGTATTTCTCCAAAAACGCTTTGTGGAGGTTCTCCCAGGTGTCGATACTCCCGGATGGAAGGTGGTAATACCAATCATCCGCTGCATCCTTGAGTATGAAGCCGAATGCCCTCATCTTGATTTGCTCTTCGGTAATGTTGGCCGGCTTCATGCTCATACACACGGTATGGAACTTCCCAAGGTGTTCGATGGGGTCTTCACCACTTAGCCCATGGAAAGATGGAAGCAAGTGAATGAGACCCGGCTTGAGCTCAAAATTGATTCCTTCCCCCAATGCCGGTATAGTAACCGCAAGAGGGTTTTGAGCCAAAGTGGACTGAGGGAGTTGACGAAGAGTACGATCAGCCATTTCTTGTTGGAGTTGTTGTTGTCTACGTTGCCGGATGTGCGTCCTCTCAAATTCTGGATCAAAGGAAGCAAATCCGGAGTTAGTAGCACGGGTTTGAACCATAAAAATGGTTCAAACCAATAATCAATAATAATTAAATAAAAATAACCAAACTTCCGTGGCAACGGTGCCAAAAATTTGACAAGACTTTTATCTATGGTCGTTTTTATCTTATCAAAATTATAATCCCGACTTAGCACTAAAACGAGTATAGTGGTTAAGTAAGGGTCGAACCCAAGAGAGTTTTGTTATTCCTATTAAATGCAATTGTTGATTATAAGTGACAAAAGGGGGGGGGGTTTGAGTGAATTTATGCACACAAAACTTATGAAAGAAGGTAAGACAACGAGTAAGACAATAATGGTGAATCTACATAGGTTGATTCTTAGCATGCGATTGCTACTTTGGTGAGTTCCTTTTTACAATTTTTCAAGTAATCTCCCGTCTCGATCATACATATGTGTGGACCCAACCAGCATCAACACAACTTAACAGGTTAGTGTTCCGTAAACCTACAAGAACAATTAACAAGTTAGCTTTCAAACAAAGACTAAGGGATATAAAGAAAAGATTAAAACCGTTAAACTTATCTTTATATTTGTGTTCCTTTCCTTTAAGCAATTACAACCCGTTATTACTTAAAGTTTACTACTAGATTAAAGACCCGAACCCGGAATCTATTAATCCTAGTTCTTTGCATGCACTTTAGAACCTAAGGTGATCAATCTCAAGTGATAGTAAAACATGAAATTAGACAATGAAGATCAAGGAAACACAAAGTATTACTGAACAAAAACTTATATTAGAAAGAACTTACAACCAAAGTAATAATGCAGCTTCAAACCAACCCAATGTAGCAAGGGAGTTAGCAACTCATTACAAAGGTAGCAAGATAGTTTTAATGGAAAAAGTGGATTCTAAAAAAGGATACACTAGCAATCAATCCTAGGTTTATTTATACTACAAATGGCACTAAGTAGGAGTAAATGACCAGCCCAAAACAGCCACCTTTAATGTCATAAAGGTGGTATAAACAGCCGGAGTAAAGCCTCTGCTGCTAAACTGCAAGGGCGGCCTTCAGATCCGCAGGGGCGGTTCAGGTGAAAACGTTTGATCTTCTTCGTAGCCGCAGGGGCGGCCTAGCACTTCCGCAGGGGCGGATATTTAATGATCTTCAAATGTCTGACTCTTCAACTTTCTGTCGCTTCAGATGCTGAGCCGCAGGGGCGTCCCAGTGTCAACGCGGGGGGGGGGGGGGGTTGTGACACTGACTCTTCATCTTCCAGCTCCCCGGTTGAGGCACAGGCAAAGGCGTAAGCAGAGGCGCGGGCAGAGGCGCAGGGGCGCTGGTCTTCGCTTCTTCAGGGCAAGTCACCGCAGGGGCACCAAGGGTTGACGCAGGTGCGGTGACAATCTTCGTTCCTGGCGCTGGCGAAGGCGCAGACTGCGCTCCGGAGTATGGTGTCACCCGCAGGGGCGGTGACACTGCTCCGCAAGGGCGGTTGAGGCAACAAAAGCTTTGCTTCATGAATGATCTTCACTCCTAAGTGCTTATAACCCCTTCTTTATCTTCTTTTAGTCTTCTTCTTCTGGATCAAGGAGTTAGTAGCATAAACCGACACCAATGTAGCAAAAAGACTGTAAAACTATTCTAAATGATAATGATTCCATCACTTATCATTGCCCAATATGCCTTGTGCTCTAGCTTAACGGGTAGATGACAAGACTTCTCATATACCAAATTGTAAGGGGTGGTACCAATGGGAGTCTTGAATACGGTCCTATAAGCCCAAAGAGCATCATCCAGCTTCATGGACCAATCCTTCCTTGTCTTTGAAACGGCCTTCTCAAAAATTGCCTTGATTTCTCTATTTGAGATCTCCACCTGCCCACTAGTTTGAGGGTGATAAGGGTTTGTTACCTTGTGGGTTACCCATACTTCGATAAAGGTGCCTTGAATTTCCGGTTGATGAAATGTGTCCCTCCATCGCAGATGATGATACGCGGTGTCCCAAAACGTGGAAAGATAGTTCTATTGAAGAACTTCACAACCACCATGGCATCATTAGTAGGACAGGCAATGACCTTCACCCACCTATAGATGTAATCGACAACTAAAAGGATGTAGAGGTCCCCTACAGAAGATGGGAAAGGTCCCATAAAATCAACTCCCGATACATCAAAGATCTAAACCTCTTGAATATTGTTGAGTGGCATCTCGTTCCTTCTAGACAAGTTCCATGTTCTTTGGAACACATCACAAGAGATAACAAACGCTTGCACATCCTTAAATAATGTAGGCTAAAAGAAACTAGAACGTAATACCTTAGCGCATGTTTTGTGAGCTCTAGGATGTCCTCCACAAGGGAGTGAGTGGCAATTTCGTATGACACTAGCAGCTTCATCCTCCGGAATGCATCGTCGAAGCATCCAGTCCGGACCTCTCTTGAAGAGTAGAGGTTCATTCCAATAGTAGTGGCGTACATCCTTGAAGAACTTCGTCCTTTGAGCGTATGTCAATCCGGGAGGTACTTCTTGACAAACAAGATAGTTGACAATATCAGCATACCAAGGCTCTTTTCCATCAGATTCATGGCAAAGCGAATGCTCCACCAACTGTGAGTGATCGTTAGAGAATAAATCATCAACGGACAAATCATCCTCCTCGGTTGGCTTCATCTCGCTTGCTGTCTCGGTTGTGGTCCGAGATGAGTGACCGAGGTATTCTTCAGATAAGATCACCTTGCTTGCTCCGGAAAGTGTCTCGGTCGAGGTATTGGAACTAGGACCGAAACCTAATGTGATTTTCTTCTCCTGAATTAATTTATCAAATCTAGCTCCTGGATCTGCTTCCTATGTTTCCAAGCTTTGTACTTCTGCATCACACAAGACATCTATACCTTCCTTCATCATGCTAAAACTTGAAACTTTTTCATGAGGATCTTTAATAAGGATAGAGCTCACCAACTCTCGAGAATCTTCTTCATCATAAATATTGAAGATATCATCTGCCAAAGGCTCTCCCTTCATTGCACCCAATAGTGCAAACTCCACATGATCGCCACCAATGGTGAACTTCAACTGGCATTCTTACAATCGACGTTGTAACCCGATGTTGATAGAAATGGTCTTCCGAGAATGATAGGAATGGGATAATATGCGGGAATTTCCAGCACAACAAAGTCTATAGGTATGTAGACATTACCTAACTTGATGGGAAAGTCCTCCAAGATACCAACCGGACGGGTAATGAAGCGATCCGCCATGTATAGCGTCATCTTCACGGGCTTGGGATTTCCAAGGCCGATCTTCTCACAATGTTCTAGAGGAATGATGCTCACACTTGCTCCTAGATCACATAGTGCATCATAAGTCACATCCCCAACTTGGATGAGAATGCAAAATCAACCGGGATCTCTCAACTTAGGTGGCATTTTCTCCTTCATGATTTGAATGAGCTCCGAAGATCTAGAGGTCATCCTTACTTCACCAAAGTCTTCCAACTTTCTCTTCCTTGACATTATCTCTTTCAAAAACTTCCCATAGGCGGGCATCCCTAGGATAACATCAATGAAAGGGATGTTAATATGTAGCTTATTCATAAGGTCAAGAAACTTACCAAAGTGCTTGTGTAGATGTGCCCGCGCCCTTGACTGATGAAACAGGAGTGGTAAAATTCAGCTTTGTCTTTCACTGTCTGGGGCTCCATCTCGGTTGGCACCTCAACCGAGGTGTTCCTCGTCTGATCATGGTCCGACCAATGTACTGGATCTACAGTCTTCAATCCATTGTGTGTTGTGATAGCCATGACTTGCCCTTTTGGTTGTTCTCTGTCCTTCCTGGAAAATTTCCAAGATCCCTTGGTGCTTCAATGGCCTTGTTAAAAAATTGTTGTTCTAAGGCTTTTTGTGCCTTTGAAAATGAGTTCATAGAAGTCTCCATAGCATTGAGCTTGATCAATATAGCTTCAAGCACAACGTCCGGTTTCTTGGGTGGCTAGGACAAGCTCGATGACGGCTCCTGACTTCTCAATGGAGTAGAAGAAGAAGAGGGGGTGTTAAGAGCATTTTCAGCATGAGAATAAGGGTTACCGGAATTTTGTTGATTTAATCTAAAATTGTTATTGGAGTTCCTGTTGTTGTAATTGTTGTTGTTCCGCAGCCCTTTATAATTTCCTCTTCCTTGGTATCCAACAACTTGCTCCTTCTTAGTTTGAGCTACTAAAAGCTCCTTCAATGCCTTGACTTCATTGTTAAGCGAGGTGAGTTGAGCTACATTTGATGTTGTATCCTAAAAGTTAACTGGCCTTGCTCCATCTTCAACCCTTTGATGAGAATATTTCTCCATGTGTAAAGCTTGCTTTTCTATGAAATCCCAAGCTTCATTTATCAGCATATCCATGAAAGTGCCGGCGGAAAGTAATTGGAGTTTGAATTGAGTGTCTCCATCCAAACCCTTGAAGTATATTTCCAGCAACTCGATCTTTGGAATCCCATAATGAGGGCAATCCAACAAAAGGTCCTTGAACCTTTCCCATGACTTGGACAAACTTTCTTTTTATTTCATGATAAAAGCATTGATCTTGCCCCTCAATTCAGTGGTCTTTGATGGGGGAAAGAACTTAGTAAGAAACTCCGTAGTCATCTCTTCCCAAGTGTTGATTTTTCCAGCCGGAAGAGATTGATACCAAGCAAGCCCCTTGTATTTTCAATGAGAAATAGAAATGCCTCAACTTGTAATTGTTATTCTCCACTCTTGATGGTCTAAAAGTATCAATCAGAATCTCATAATTTTGTAAATGCTGATGTGGAGATTCTCTCTCCAAACCTCCAAATTGACATTGTCGAATCATGGTTAGAACTTGAGGTCCAATTTCATAATCATGCTAAGCTGGATCTCCTAGATTGAGTCTTGGACGCTACACTTGCTGATTCGGGTCCATCCTTTAACCTAGGGTTTGTGGAACTCCAGCAAAAGGAACAACTCAGTCTACCATTGCCGGCATCCGAGGTGGTGGGTGTATCTCAGCCGGTGCAACTAGGACTGGGTCTTGCCTCGGTTGAGCAACTAGGACCGGTCGAGGTAAGATTTGAGCTCGTAGAGCGGCCATATCAGCTTGAATCTCTTCAGTTCTTGCACAAGTCTCGTCTTTCTCTCGCTGCAATTCTTCTTTACTGAGGCGAAGTTGTTTCACTGTCTCCTTCAATTCGGCTTCAAGATCTCGATTGTCTTGATCGGCCATCTTAGCTTCTTTCAATCTTCTTTTGTATGTCTTTTCTGGTTCGGGATCATAAGGAACGATTTCCTTTCCAGCACGAGTTCTTCGCATAAACCTAAGGAAAGATCCTGCGAAATCACTCAAGTAAAACAATCAATAACAACAAGGGCATCAGCCCCAAAAGATAACCGAAATCGAACTTGGTCTTGACCAAGTCCCCGTCAACAGCGTCAAAAACTTGTTCGCTCGAAAAGGTGTGTGCAAGCTTTAATATTTATACCAAGAATAATTGCAATAATCGAACCCGCAGTGTACGGATTGATTGTAATAAAAGCAAGAATTCAAGGGTCGAACCCAGGGACTATGGTGAAACAAAGATCGGTAATTCAGGTTGTCAATTAAAAACAAGAAACAAGCAAAGATATCAAAAATGATGTAATAACCACGTAAAGAGAATGTGGATTCTAGAGATTAAAGCATCTAGTTGTGGTTCCGACTCAAGATCTTAAAAGATAACGTGGACAAAAAGCTGAGGTTTACAATGGGAAGGTGTTTCTAAGGTGGGAATATATCACCGGGTAAGTCTCACTACTCACTATCCCAAACACAAGATCCTCTCACCAGGTAAGTCTCAAGGTACTAAGGAAATGAACTATAATCTCAAACCAACGCACCACCCAAGGGGATAGAACTAACCTTTACCGGGTAAGTCTCATGCTAACTCTCAAAGATGGGATGAAGGCACACTCAAACCCCAATAAAGGATAAACCTTTATTACCTACATTCATGATCTTGGGTATACAAACAAAGGAATCACCGGGTAAGTCTTAGCCTAGGCTTGCGTTGAACCAGGAAAGGTATAACAAGGATAGGATTTGGAAAACAGAAATCTCAACTCAGATAAGGATTTAGGAAAGGTTTCGCCTCGCTCAGTTAGTATCCTATCTCGGTCAAGATGTTCCACGACTGACCGAGGTGTTCGTCGGTTAAGGTAAAGGCTCGAGCTTTCAGGGTCAACTGGGGAAATGGTTGATTCTTTCATCTTCTTTCCCACAACTTTCATCCAATCACCCTAGAATTGCATAAAGAACTTAGTCAACAATCATCATGATAACGATAATCAATTATATAAGAAAGGAATTAATATTCAAACAAGAATACCTTAACCTAAATATATCAATATTCAAACAAGAAAACGGACTCAATCTCCGCCAAGTAAACCATGACACCCTCAGCGGAAACTATATGACCCAGGAATGCAACCTTTGACATCCAAAACTTGCACTTAGAGAGCTTTGCATAAAGCTCTCTATCCTGTAGGACTCGAAGCACCGTCCTCAGGTGTCCTGCATGCTCCTCCGACTCCTAGAGTAAACTAAGATGTCATCAATAAACACTACTACAAACTGGTCCAAGAAGTGATGAAGATGCCATTCCTAAACTCCTTGAAGACGGCTGGTGAATTCGTGAGCCTGAATGACATCAAGACAAACTCATAATGGCCGTATCTCGTCCTGAATGTCGTCTTCGGCTTGTCCTCCTCTCTCACCCTCACCAGGTGATATCCCGACCACAAATAAATACGAGAAAACATGGAGGCTCCCTACACTTGGTCCACGAAATCATCAATGCGCGGTAACGGGTACTTGTTCTTGATGATGACTTTGTTCAACTCCCGGTAAACAATGAATAGCCTCAAAGATCCGTCCTTCTTCCTGACGAAGAGGACCGGTGCATCCCAAGGGGATACGCTCGGGCGTATGAAACCCCTCTCGGCTAACTCTTCGAGCTGCTTCTTCAGCTCCAACATCTCGATCGGCGCCATACGGAATGGGGACTTGGAGATCGGCCTCGTGCCGGGCTCCAACTCAATAGCAAAATCAACGCTCCTCTGTGGTGGTAATCCAGCTTCCGAAAACATCCTCAAACTCGCACGCCACGGGGATCTCCTCCAGAAATGGTGCCGTCTCCTCCTTCACAGTATAACATCAGAAGGCCTTGCATCCCTGCCCGATAAGTCTCGCGGCTCAGACCGCGCTAATGACTGTACTGGTCTTTCCAAGGTCCCAACCTCGGAAAATCACCTCGTATCCCGTCTTTGTAGTGACCGTCATGGTCCTCCGGCTCATGTCCAAAACGGCTCGGTGGAGGTCCATCCAATCCATCCCTAAGATGACTTCCTCATTCACCAAGTGCATGACATAGAAGTCAGCTAACCAATCACGGTTTCCCAAATGAATAGCACAACCGCGTACGTCTCGGGTACAACTAACCCTACCCCCGTCGGGTAACCCCACAATGAAGGGTCTCCCCTCTACTGTAACTAAGGTCAACCTAGTTACACAATCATCAGATATAAAGGAGTGCGTAGTACCCATATCAAACAAAACTCGAACCGTAAAGCCGTGAATCTAAATGGTACATGTGGTTGCCGGCTTTGTTGGCTCAACGGCACTGCTCAACTCAAATACTCTGGCCTGTTTGCCTCTGGTCTCCTGGGTGGCTCCACCACGTCCCCTACCTCTACCTTGCCCTTGAGAAGAACTTTGTGCCAGTGGATATCCCGGGGTCCTCTGTTGGTGTCGACCTTGTGTCTGACGCTAGGGTGGTCTTTGTCCACCACTAGGAATGCCAATAGGTAAAGAACCTTGTTTTGACGGTGCCGGGCCTTGTCGGAAAAAAGTGGCTCGGTGTCCATGTTGGCCACAAATATAGCAAGTCACTGTCGTCCTCGGGCACACAACTCGCATATGTCGTCCTCGGTCTGCTGGGGTCTAGAACACCCCTGAATATGACTACGCCCTTGAGTCTGACAACGCCCCTGTCCTAGTGGCTCCCAACTCTGTCAGGGAGTCGCAACGGAATCCCGTAAGGTAAGCATGGGTGGACTCCCTCAATCTCCTCGAAAACAAGTATACATGCTGGTCTACCGGAGGTGCGGCGGGACCCAACAAGGCTAACTCCTCACGGAACCGTCTAATAGCCTCAATAACTGTGATATCCTCAAATCCCGCCTCCAAGAAGTCTTGCAATCTATCCCTCCTCAGTGAAGCCGGGAAAAAACTCTCTCTAATAAGGCTAAGTAGCTAATCCATCTTGGTCACACTTCCTCTAATCGTCCTCCACCAATATTGGGTCTGCTCTCGAAATAAGGTATGGACTATCTCAACCTGCCTCTCCTCTGGGAACCGGATCGCCTCCAAAGCCGACTCCACATGCCCAATCCAGTGCTCGACCTCTAACCCTACCTTCCCATCGAAGTAGGATACATGTTGCTCGTCGAAAGCCTTCAACCATGAATCAGGTCTTGGAGACCTCAAGTCGTCTCTCGCCCTAACAACATCCACAATTGGCTTGGGTGCAACTACAACTGGTGCAACTACCTCTGGTGCGGCGTCGATCGGAGCAACCCTCTGTGAGACCTTAGCTGATATCGCATGTGCAGGTGTAGGTGCAGGCACCGGTGGTGCGGGAGGTGGCGCTCCCATCCTGAACGCTTCGTCAACTCGTCGTACGTAGTTTGCAAATATGGTAGCTCCAATAGATGCTCCCCCGGTCTTAGCAGATGGGGAACTATGCGCCCTGGACCTCACAACTGTCCTATCCCTAGCCTCGGGAATGATGTTCTCTGCGCGTCCTCCACGGGGACCTCTACTACTGGTGGGTCCACAACTGGCAGGTCTGCAATAGGGATGCGTCCCCGACCTCTCGTGCCTGGAGGTCTCCCTACTCGTCCCCGTCTCGGGACCGTAAGAGGAAGAGGGGGTCTACCCCTGGTGGGTCCTACGTATGCGGTAGCTCTCGTATGTGCCATCTGATAGCGTATGGCATTTATTTATATATGAATAGGTATGTAATACTTACAATTTTGATATTATAAAATTTTCTAAAGCATAAAGATAAGCATGATCATATATATATATATATATATATATATATATATATATATGTGTGTGTGTGTGTGTGTGTGTGTGTGTGTGTGTGTATGTATGTATATAACTATGTAGTAATATATATACATCAAATCTAGAAATCTACGTCGCCGAGGTTTGTGTAAGGAGTGGTGGTCCCGTACATTCTAACACAAGCCCGACTCATGCATATGAATTTGAAAACGAAAAAGTCAGAACCCGTGTGGGTTCTGTTTATTCCTCATTCGGCCTTTAGAAGATTGTGAGTGCCATTTTTGTCAACCTCACGCTCTTATACCACTTTTGTAACAGTCCAAATCCGCAAGACTCAGGAATGCTACAGGCGAGACCTCACAATGGGTCCCGACCCTTAGCTTGACAACAATTTCACTCGACCTTTCCAACAAGGCACAACTAAAGGCAGAACTCAAAAACATTTGTAATGTATGCGAGAAATTGAAATGTAAAGGTACAACTTGGAAACTCAGCCGAGTCCTCAAAACGACACAATTCCAAATAGATAATAATAATCCCAAATGTACAACATAACCCACAAACCAACAATACAAAGATACAACCCCAAAAACGTCCCCGTCCTATAATGTATGGAGACCCTCCGGTTGTCCACTCATCCACCTCACTCGGCGGCATCCCTAACCTGCAGGGCATCTATACAACCGGTTTTCAAACGTTAGCTAACAATTCGAATACAAGAAAGAACGATAGGGCACAATCATATATAATGATAAAGTAAACACACAAACATGCTTGCATAGAAGTCTGATTATTATCTTTTAGTTAAGTTATTCCCTTACTATTTCCATTTCGTTGTGATACGGAAATCACAAGGATCCCGCCCTTGTCCCATTTCACCAAACAGGTTTGGACCGGATGCGAATCAGCATCACCTGTTGGAGTGGTCGCAAGGCACCTCCCGGCCACCCCATTTTGGGCTGGACAAGCGATAACCGCCCGCTATCATACACTTGGGCCAAATAAACAATAATCAAGTCCACATCCTAATCCGGTTAATAGTTACATTATGATAGCCAAAGCAATAACACACATCACCCGCACGTCACAACTCATATAAGAAAAACTAGCTAAGTAAGTCTGTAGACTTACCTCACTCAAGGTACACGAATAAAACATCTAGGCTTCTTGCGGGAATGTTCAATGTCTGATCACAACGAGGCATACTATCATCAACTAACCGACAAGATAACAACTCTCGTACTTCTATATTCTCAAACTCGTAAGGTCATAACTTAGCATGCTAGATCCTAGATCTGTGTTCATCTAAGAAATCTTGTCGATGCACACAACAATTCATAAACTATACTTAACACCTAAGATCAAGGCCACTACATGGTATTTGCTCTACGTTATGCTAGATTCACCTTATATGATACACTACCACTATTGAACTAAAAGACGGAGGAGGTACTCACACAAGGTCCAAGGTAGAGCACGATTTACGGATGTCGAGAACGAATTTGGTGGACTTAACGGGCGCTTCCGGACCTATACATCAAAGCTACATGAATTTAGCTTATAAGCTAGATTGGTAGTACAAAGGTCTAGATATAAATAGAGAAGCTCATTTTCAAAACAAAGGTCAAAACCCGTACAACATTTCTGAGGTGAACAACACGATTTAGACCAAAAATCCGAAATTTATTCACAAGGCAAAACTACATATTTTGCAGAGCATAGGGCCAAAACTGTAATATAATATTTGGGTCCATTTATGTAATTAATTCTGCAGAAGGATATATTGTTCACATCCAAAAATTGGGTCCAAAACTATAAATATAAAACAGTGGGTCAAAAGTGTAAATAACACAAAAGAAAGGTGTCCGAATTATAATTTTGGGAAAAAGTCTTCTTCAACTTTTCCCCAATCTGCACAGAAGAGGCGGCCGGCGCTTCCAGGAGGCAACTGCAGAGGCTCCGGCGGCAAGGACAAAGGAAGGGGAGGACTTCCTCCTGGTGGCGAGGGCGGTTGGGGTCCGTCGGTTGCAACGCTGGCGGGGAAAACTTTCAGCCTCCCAGGAAGGCCGACAGAGGAGAAGTGGAGGAAGAGGAAGGACGCAGGGCCACAGGTTCAACCTCCATCACGGCGCAACGGCGGTGTCTCTTGGGGTGTACTTCTCCGGCGGCTGCATTGAGGTGGGGAGAGGAAGAATGGCTCAAGGGAGGCTGCACTTGGTTCGATCGATACACACAGGGGAAGAGAAGGGTGAGATGATGGGGACAACAAAAGGGGGAGTATTGAGAGCTGGGTTGAGTGCAGAACGGGCCAGAGAGAGGCTAAAGACACTTCACGCAATGGAGAACGAGGGATCGCCGTGGTGCAGAAGCGAGGAGTCAGGGGGGAAAGGATTCAAGGGTTGGGGCAGCAGATCCACTAGACGAGAGAGACAGGAGGGAAAAGGAAGAAAGAAAAAGGAAAATAAATAGAAGAAAAGAAAAATAGAAAGGCTAAACTCGTCTTCAAAACGCTCGGAACGGAATTTCCGAGTTGGAAAGATTTTCCGAACCCTTCCGAAATTAAACCCAAAAAAATATAAATATACTCGGGAATTTATTTTTATGTCTTAAAACATTTAAAAGAAAATATAAATATAATTTAATAATAAAATATCGATAGAAGTACGCAAGAGGGGGGAGATAACGAAACCGGGCGTTACATCAACAAAGACTAAGATTTGGAAAAACTATAACCTAGGCTTAAGGATAAAACATGATCAAGCAAATAGTAATAAACCTCGGATGGATCATACTCAAATCTCGGTCGAGATCACCAACTGTGTAGGTGAAACTCAACCTTCAAGGTCCAATCTAACATAAAGGGTCATTTTATCATCATCTAAGCAATAACCATCAACTAATCACCCTATAATCGCAAGAGTTCTATCCAACAACAGTCATATTCGAATCAAAGAAGGTATATGATATTAAATACGACATAAACCAAAATAGCCGATAAAAACATAGCAAACAATCTTCAATTATCAAAACCAAATCCAAAGCAATAACAAAGGTTTGACCTTTTGTTCAAATAACGAAAACAACAACTAAAGTATATCCTTCCAAGAATAACTCACAAAACTCCAAAGTTATCTATGCAAATCTTCCATCCTTCAATTTTGTGATCCTTCCTTCAAACCCTCTACCGTCTTCTTCTTGTGTTCTGATTCTCTCAAAATTGTCGGATGTCGCCTCCGAAGAGTACTCTTTAATCGTCGCCGCATTAGCCTTCTTTAAATAATAAAAACTAGGGTTTATGACATATGGCCGTGGGCCGTTTTAGCGAAATCTCAGACGAACCCGAAATAAATCTCGGTCGAGATTTTGGTCGATATTACTTCCTGGAGTGAAAATCTCGGATGACCTTTTGTGACGGTATCAGAGTCCGCGCCGGGGTATCAGAGTACGCTCCGGGTGTGTGTTCCTAGCTTCCTTTGCTCTTTTTATATGCTTCAATGTAGTCCAATATGTCGTCCTTTTGACTCCTTGTACTTTTATGATGCATTTTGATCCAAAATGGGCCTTATTTCCTACAATTTCCACAAAAACTATGTGTAGACCTCTATTCTCAAAAAGTAGACAAATAATAGCATAATCGATATGAATATATGTCTATGCATGCAAAATAAAAGGAAAAAACTATCTAAAAGCATGCCTAAACTAAGGTCATAATTCATGTCTTTAGGTAACCCTATAATAAATAGTCTCCCCTCCACTGTATCTAATGCCAAGCTAATACTATATATAATAATCAAGTCCAAAATAATAACTACAGTCCAACATACAAACAAGACTGCCGAGATCAGCGAAAGGAGTGATGGTTTCCTATACATTCTATCCTAGACCGACGATATACAAGTTTTAAAATGAAATTCCTTTTGAAAAATTAGACCTCTTTCGGGTTTTGTTTATTTATCTATTCGGCCTTTCTAAAAGATTGCAAGTGCTATTATTGTCAACCGAAGGCTTTGATGTCATGTTTGTAATACCCCAACTTCTATGAACTCGGGATGCTACGAGCTAGGACCTCACAATGGGTCCTTACCCTAGCCAGACATCAAGTTCACCCGATCTTACAAAAAGGCACAAATAAATATAAAACCAACAAAGATAAAACTAAAATATCATAAATCCGGAAACATACAAAATTCACGGCCGAGTATCAAAATTGTACACTCATGCATCTATAAAAACAAAACCCATCACCCATCCTAAACATGTACGGGAACCCTCGGCTGATCACTGCCACCGGATCACTCTACAACCTTCCTATCATGCAAAACATCTACAACACGGTATAAACCGTTAGCTGATTGTTAATATATAAGAGTAATATATAAGCAAAACACATATCAGAAGTACAATAAATACCAAGCATGCCATCACAGATTTGCCGTATATTATCTTTCATTAGGTCATTCACTCATAATCAGTTTATGGTTGTGACACGAGAAGCCTACAAATCTCGCCTCTGTTTCTTTTACCATATGGACTGGTTAGGCGTACATCCCCGTATACCATGTGGAGGGGAGAAATACCCTTCTCATATACCAGGATTGGCCAAGTCCCAAAGAACCCCAATAGTTTCCCTCTGGAATACTAAGCAAGCTAACACCGTCCAATACGAGTGGGTCAAATATATGTCGGTAATAATTAACCTATACAATGCTATAATGCATATAACAACCACCACTCATGTACTCATCCAATATAGGAATGCAGTAAGTCCCACATACTTAATTGTATCTTGATAACCTCAGTTATCAACAACTCTTAGATTCCCGTACGAATATACTTCACCCTTGATAAATCAAGGAACACGTATCAATCACCAAATAACATGCTAGAAGACTCAAACTTCTAGCCTCAAAGATCCTCACAAGATCATACACATCGTAACCATCCTCAACATTCTTATCAAATCCTCAAAGCCTCTCAAGGCGTTCCAACACACTATAATCCCATCATCATACTCATATCTAACCTAACATGCTCCTACAAGGAAGTCACAAGGAATAAAAGGGAAGAATAACATAACAAAAGAGTTGGTATGTTCTGAGGTAAGGCGCACTCATGGAAAATGGAAGGTGCGGACACGGTGACACACTCTTCTTTACATTCAACATATCCCTCACTCGATCCACCATTCTTCTCCTAGAAGAAAAAAGGCATTCTTCCCTTCATCCATACGTATAAACCAAACGCCCGGAGATTACAATAACAATAAGATCAACCTTGTTGGATTCAAAAACAAGGAAGAAGCAGAAGAAGAAGAAGAGGAGGAGGAGGAGGAGGAGGAGGAAGAAGAAGAAGAAGAAGAAGAGTGGCTTACCACGCTTCTCTAATAGGTAGAAAGAAACCAAAGTTGCCACAACTTTGCTACTGCTCACAGCAACACATGAATCATCCTCATCAACATCATCAATTTGGAAGAAGAAACAAATAAGAAAAGGAAAGAGAAGAAAAGAGGAAGAAGATGAATGTCGAGGAGGAAGCAATGAATAAGGTCTGGAAAGGATCACAAAACCCTCAAGACAAAGGAGAAAAGGAATCTTAAGAAGGAAGCAAAAGAAAGGAAGTCGGCTAAAAAGACGGCCGTTTTTTCTACTATGCCGCGACCGAGGCCCAACATAGCCGCACCTGCGGTGGGGCGACTATAGGCATGGCGAGGAGTGGTCGCGGGGTCTCCTAAAGAACATGGTTGTTACATCAGATCCCCTTAAAAACAAGTTTCTCCCCAAAACTTGAATAAACACAAATTCTCTCGGTCTCAAACACCAAGGTATACTCACTCGATCCCATGAAGGCATAGTCCTCTTCAGCAAACCTACAATCTCAACTCGTGCTAGCACAACATGATCTAATAAGATCACACATCACAATCTATCACAAAAGCAAATAACACACAATATCACATAAGCACATCAACTCACCAAATGAACTAAGATTCTCTCGTCAATCCTCCAAATGCAGCTATCTCTACATGAAACTCCGGATAGTTCCTCCTGATACTATCCTCAGTCTCTCGAGTAGCCTCATCGTCTCCCTATCTAGACCAATGAATCCTCATTATCGGGATGTCCTTCGAGCGCAAGTGTCTCATACTCCGCTCTAAATAGCTACTGGATGTTCAATAAACATGTGGTTCAGCTCCACAACTAAATCCTCATAACTGAGGATGTGTCTCGGATCCGGTATATACTCTCTCAATTGAGACACATGAAAGACTGGGTGAACGCTCTCCAATCTGGGTGGAAACACGAGTCGGTATGCCATCTCTCCAACTCCCTCCAGAATCTCAAAAGGTCCGATATATCGGGGACTCAACTTCCCTTAATGCCGAAACGTCTGACGACTCGTGTCGGGGATACTCGTAACCAGACCTGAGCTCCTACTTTGAACTCTAGAGGCCAACGCCTCTTATCAACATACAACTTTTGACGGCGTTGCAAGGCCAACATCCTCTCTCAAATCAACGCCACTCGAGCGAGGTCATTTTGTATATGCTCAAAATATATCCCACTAATATTGCTCGTCTCATCCCATCATAAAGCTGTACGACATCTCCGTCCATACAACGTCTCATAATGAGCCATCCTAATCGATGCATGCCAACTATTGTTGTATGAAAACTAGACCAACGGGAAGTGGTTTGACCACGATCTATGTTCGCTCTCAGACGTGTGTGTGTGTGTGGTGAACGATATAGCTTTAAATTTTTAACCTAGAATATAAGCCTGAAACAATATGCAAACCCGCAATGTACGAATCAATTGTAATAACGGAAAAGACTCCAGGGTCGAACACAAGGACTGTGGTGAAACAAACATCGGTAATTCAGGTTGTCAATAAAAAACAAGTAACAAAGCAAAGATATCAAAGATGATGTAATAACTAGGTAAAGAAAATGCGGATTCTAGAGATTAAAGCATCCAGTTATGGTTCCGACTCAAGATCTCAAAGGATAACGTGGACAAAGATGAGGTTTGCAAAAGGAAGGTGCTTCTAAGGTGGAAATAGATCACTGGGTAAGTCTCACTACTCACTATCCCAAACCAAAGATCCTCTCACCGGGTAAGTCTCAAGGTACTAAGGAAAGGAACTATAATCTCAAACCAACACACCACCCAAGGGGATAGAATCAACCTTTACCGGGTAAGTCTCAGGCTAACTCTCAAAGATGGGATGAAGGCACACTCAAACCCCAATAAAGGATAAACCTTTATTACCTACACTAATGATCTTGGGTATACAAAAAAAGGAATCACCGGGTAATTCTCATCCTAGGCTTGCGTTGAACCAGGAATGGTATAATTGGAATAGGGTTTGGCAAACTGAAATCTCAACTCAGATAAGGATCAGGAAAGGTCTCGCCTCGCTCAGTTAGTATCCTATCTCGGTCGAGATGCTCCACGACTGACCGAGGTATTCGTTGGTTAAGGTAAAGGCTCGAGCTTTCACGGTCCACTGGGGTAAAGGCCATTCTTTCATCGTCTTTCCTACAACCTTCAACTAATCACTCTAGCATCGCATAAAGAAATTGGCCAACAATCATCATGATAACAATTATCAAATATATAAGAAAGGAATCAATATTCAAACAAGAAAACTTAACACAAAGGTCTCAATAAGTCAATCAAACAATCAAACAAACAATCAAACTGCGTTCCTCAATCACAACTAGAAAGACAACAAATCAAACCAAACTAAGGATATCTTACAACTTCCTTCAACCTTCCTTCAAAGCTAACTTCCTTGGATTCTTCAACCTTCCAAACTTCCTTCCAAATTTCCTTCAACATTCTGATCTGGAGAACAACAACTCCGAGATAATTTCTCTCTAGAAAATACACCTCTTTATATAGGAGAATCACCTTCCTAAGATAAAATATCTTTTTAGGCAATTTCCTTCCTTAGAATATCTTCAAATCTTCCAAATAAATCAACATAAAAGATATGCTTCCTTCCAGAAAATCATCCTAAAATATAGGAAATTCACTTTCCAAAAATTGAAGATCTCAGCCAACAATAAAGATCTCGTGGCCGGTGGATTATTCGCCTCGGTCCAGCCTGTCCTGAAGATCACCTCGGTCGAGGTGACACTATAGCCGACCTAGGTGAATCTCAACTGTATGTTAATCTCTCTAATCTTATCCGAAATCAATCTTCCATTTCGTTTCCATGGTTCATAAGCCTTTCTTGTAGCTCCTCAATGCTCCATAATGTAGCTCCAATGACTCCTTATCTTCCATAGCTTCATATTGTTCCAAAACGTGCTATTTTCCCTACAATTACAACGAAACTAGGTGTAGACCTCGATTCTTGCAAAGGTAAACAAAACAACATAATGATCAAATAATATGCATCCATACATGCAAAATTTATGAAGATAAAACGTCCAAACTAATCCCTAAATATAGACTATAATACATGCTATCAATCGAGCACATAGGCTCTCAACATATCCTCTATGGTTTGTATAGTCCTCTTTGACAGACTATCTGTCTGAGTATAAATGTTATCGTGAAGTGAAGGCTCGTACCCAAGGCAGTATGTACCTGCTGACAAAATCTCAAGGTGAATCGTCCATCCCTATCCAAGACAATGGTTCTTGGTATTGCCTACTGAACTCCTCAACTAATCGACTCATTAGCCACGTTTCGCTAATAGGGATAAAACGTGTGGTCTTCGTCAATTTTTCTATTACAACCCAAATAGTGTTGAAGCTCCTGCTTGGTCTCAAACTGGTAACGAAATTCATGGAGATGTCCTCCCACTTCCACTACAATACAGGAAGTGGATGGAGTTCCCCTCCAGGTCTACAATGCTGAATCTTGACATGCTGACAAATCGCACACTAAGCGACAAATTTAGCCACGTATGGATAAATTTGTACAACCCTTTGCCTCAACTCTCTGTCATAGGGTACGCAGAAGCGCTCATGGCATCTCATCAGTATGTCGGCAACTATGGTGAACTGTGGTGCCTCACCTCGAGACATCCTGTCTCGGATCTGTCTCAGTGTCGGGCAAGTCTCTTGCTTTTGTTCGATCTCTCCCAACATATCACATAGTACCTCTAGGGTGGACAAATGGTTGTTTGTATCCGGAAACAGAATATCTAACTCTAGCCATGTTAAATCTCTCTACAATTGAGGTTGAGTTATTAGTCGTGTTATCGCCTTCTCTCGAGGCGTCTTCCTGCTAAGGGCGTCGACGACCACATTCGCCTTCCCTGGATGGTATAAAATCGTTAGATCAAAGATGTATTTACATCAAGTTGTTCGAGCTCTAGATCGTGATGTGACAATATTGCTAGTAGCACTCAGATGGAGGTATATTTGACTATCGGTGAGAAAATCTCATTGTAATCCACTCCCTCTTTGATGAAAACCTCTTGCAACAACTCGAACCTTATACTTGACCACTTCAACAAGCAGAATTCATTCCTTCTTCATGAAAATCCATTTCCAATTAATAGTCTTTCTTTCTCTAAGCGGTATGACTAACTCCCAAGTTTGATTCATTTGACGTGACTCCATCTCATCTCCAATTGATGCAAACCTCTATACAACTTGAGAACTAGATACCACTTCTTTATAGTTTGACTATTCATGAGTATCCATCTCTTCAACAACATGTAGAGCATAACCAACCCTATCCACAAAACGGTTCCTTTGTGGAGATCTTACACCAAATCTTCTTGAGCGACCCTCAACTAAGCACTTGTGACTAACTTCTAGTGGTTGATTTCATGATGTTACATATTCTAGTAGCTCAACTTTCTAATGTGGATGTCCCTCTTCTTGTGGAAGAAATTAGATCTCCACTTGTTTATCAACACCTCTACTCTCCCCTGGTTCCACGGGCTTCACTATCGAGTTTAACATATAACTGATCGTGGAAGTTTAGACCAAATATTTAACAAAACTCCCCTGCAAGCTTTCAGAATCGGTTGTAATACATTCGGATATTGAATTCATAGGGATCATGTCATATTTGATAAATACTAATAATTGATTATTAATTATTCTAAGTAAAATGAAAGAAATGAGGCAATGATGATAGAAAATGAAAGCAAAAATACTATAGACAAATATATTGATGGAAGCAATAGAAGGAAATAAGAATCCACTATGATGAACTAAAGTATAATTCCATATATATGACTCATGAACATTGATGCATAAATATTGCAAGTAGCCATCTGAAATAGCTTTTGTCATAGACAAGCAAAGACTGTGCGTTCTAACTCCTGTAGCTCTCAATCTAGCGATTAAGCAAGTATATTAAAACCTATTACAAACTTAGAAATGCGGAAAAGACCTACAAAAACCTTCGCTTGTGCCACTTCAGTTTAAAAAGTTATAAAGACCGAAACTTTCTACGATAGTTAGAAATCCTCGAAGCTTTGATAAACTAGTACTCGCAAAATCAAGTGTTTTTCAATAAATCCAATAAACTCCCTTCGGTTGTTTTACTAAACCAGTTCTAAAAACCACTCCTTTCGAAGGTAATTAAAAGTTAGGAATTAAGAGCTTTGAAAATAAGCAATATCAACATCTCCATTCACAAACATATATGCAACAATAAGTTAAACCATTATAGAGATCATCCAACCATGTGATAAGGAGGAGAGTTAGCCAAATATGATTAAATATAAAGCAAAGACAATATATAAAATCAGGAAAGACATAAGCTCACAAGTTTTTGGTTCCAACAAAGTGAACTATATTCTAACATCTACTTGACGGCTATGAAATCAAGGTAAAGGAGACTTTGTGGTGGATCCGGTATATCTAACCCAATGGCTAATACATGCTTATACAATGGGAAATCACGGAGTCTAAGGTTACACAAAATATCTTAATTCAAAAGATAAAATCAAAAGAATTGAATTTCCTTTACTGCGTAGCGGAGACGACATTGAAACGGCCATCAAACGGCATAAAGACGGTATGCAATCCGTCTCTGGCCCGTTTGCCAAGTCGTTACCCTCTGTCTTTGTTGGGCACTGATATGGGCTTCAATAGAGTCTTCTAAGTGATGATTTGTAATAGCTAGGATTTCCGAATTCTAATTAATATTGATTAACTTAATTAGTGATAACAGTTGACATATAACTCGCGAATATTGCGTAAGTATTGAGTATGAGTCCCACCGTTATGTTCCTGGCGTAATTGTGGGCTTATGGTGAAATTTTCACTTTTTCCCCCGGGTAATTATTTTTACCCTCCGGTATTATTTGGAGAATTTGGGAGCCCCAACTAATAAAAATGCAGTTTAGAGAAATGATCAGGACATCGGACATGTCCTAGATATGAAATAACATGGAAAGGCAAAACGGACAAAAGAGTCGCTATTTCGTTTCTTAACGGCGAAGAAAGACGGCTTAGGAATACACGTTTTTCGAGGCAATTGTGGAATAATTATCCCTACAATATTCAAGATCTATTATTCCAATTTCGAAAAGTTTGGAGAAGGGGGTTCAACCCGCCATTGGATCGATAAAAGGATAATTATCGACTTCGCTAAAGGATAATTATCGACTTCACTATAAATAGTGCAAAATCATTTATTAATTCATTTCCTTTCACGTTTCCTCGTAAAAGCTCTGATTTCTCTCAAACTTCAAACTCAGATCTACTCTCCGTTTCTAATCCGATTTCAATTCCGTTTGAGTTTTTGGATTCCTCTCTTCATTCTCTTCATATCGGTACCGAGTTTCTGCATTTCCGAGCAGATAAGGACCTGGTCGAGCATATATGTCACCAGGACAGTTCCGTTGCTCAGATTCCGGTGAATTTGATGTTGTACATGTGTAGCCTGCGTCGTTGTGATTCCGAATCTTCTTTCAGATCGTCAATTGGGTTAGTAACGAATAAGTTATGAATTTATTCGTTTTCCGTACTGCGATTTGGCCTAAATTGACCTTAGGCTTTTCAAAATGGATAATTTGAAATTCCATTATGATCATTATATTATTCTGGTGTTTATGGGTTGTTTGTTTGATGAAATCTAATGACAGGAGGGTTTAGAAATGGCCTGCGGACAAAACGTTATTCTGGTGAAATTTAATTAATTAATTAAACGTTGATTAATTAAATTAGGATTAAATTTGAGATTGAGGAATACTGATTAGATGCATGCTAGGTGTCAGAATGAGTTGAGGACCATGATGATGTTATGGATATAGGTTATGGCTTTAAGGTTTAATATGTGTACGAGTATGATGAGATGTTATCTTGAGGATATGCCTTAGGCATCTATGAATGTGTTGAGGATCTGAGGTTTAGATTTGAGATATAGGTTGGTTGTGGTTAGTGAGATGAGCTCCTAACCTTTGCAGTATGTGATTGTGTGTGCCTTGCTATTGCAGGCATTGATTACTTCCCCAAGGGGAAGCTGTGACGTGGTACAGGTTACGAGTATATCAGGTAAGTCCATAGGACTTACTTAGCGTGCAGTTGTGGATTGTATGATTGTGATGGTTGTGTGTGTTCATATGATTGTGCGTTTATAACCTAAACCGGACTAGGATGACCATTCATTACATTTATTTGGCCCAAGTGTATTATAACGGGCGGTAACCGCCGGTCTCCGCCTGCTGGTTAGGAGGAGGTGCCCTGAAGATGATCTCACAGGAGGGTGATAACAAGATTTATGACTTAGGTTTAGGTAATCATTTAGATAGATTTCTCACTCATTCATGCATGGTTTAGCACTAGTTCACGACGTTTGCACTCAATTCACGTATTTTGTCGAGATAGACGTCTACACGGACTTGTGCATTGCTTTGTAGGTATTTTGGGAGATTTAGGAGCTAAATCGATACATTTGAGGATCGTTCATCAAGATGACACACCCTCGGACTCATTAGGATGCAAGCTAGAGGCTAATGAGGACTCATGGAACCTTGCCAACACAAGCCATGCACCGAACCGAAGCTTAATGTTCAAAGGCGAAGTTGAAGGTCCAAATCACGGTTCACTGGAAGTCCATGGCCATGGAACTGCCCGTGGATTTTGCCAGGTTTTCGTGACAGCTGTGCCACGATCTCTTGGCCAGCTCTTGCAAAGTTGTAGTATAAAAGTGGTCCTGTATTGGCTGAGAGAATCATCTTGGAGCAGCTCTCCATTATCCACTATCATCCAATCAAAATATTCTCTCAACAAGAAGATTTTTGGAAGAAGTAGGTAGAAGGAAGCTACCATTGAAGGAGAAGAGCTCCATTGGAGAGGAGAAGGAAGAACACACCATTGCTAGACTTTGATAGCTTTTGTAGTGAAGAATTTCGGAATCAATTTCTAGAGTTGTATGAACCATTTGAACCTTCTTGAAGAAGGGTTGTGAGTCATTCTAATTCCATTTTCAGCTTGGTTTTGTTTGCTCACTTATTCATCTCTTTCTCTTCATTATCTTGCAAATGGAAGTTATGATCTTATGCTTGATGATTTGATTGTTATGATGCATGTTGTAGGCTAAATAGATGTGATTCTAGGGTAAGGAAAGGATGGTTATGGCTAGGACTATGATAGGATGGACTTAGATTTGCCCTTGGATGAGTCATTTACTTGGACGTAGTTTCTGTTGGAGTCCACGGATTGTTCTTGCCTTTCCACGGCCGTGGAAGGTGTAGAACAGGCCGTGATTCCCCCTGGTTCGATGAATCTAGCCTTAGATTGTTAGAATGTTGAAATCCTAAGTGTTTGTTGAGTTAAATCTACTCTAGGGCAACCTAGTGTTAGCAACTAAGGGTTAGAAGAGACTTACCCGGTGATTCTACTCTTAGATTTCAAAGATGATAAACCCTAGGTAGTGGTGACCCTCATAAGCCGCCATTGGACTAAGTGTGCTAGGATAGTTGTTTAGGACTAACCCTTTCGAGACTTACCCGGTAAGGATAGGTTAGCTTCCTAGGGAACAATCCGGTTTGTGTAGAATTCCATCCCTTAGGTTCTTAGAGACTTACCCGGTGATGAGACCTTAGGAACGGACTAGTGGACATGAGACCTACCCGGTGATTGATCCCAATCTAGAAACACTTACTCCCAACATATCATAGTTCATCCAAGGAATGATTAGGTAGCTTGAGTCCTATGCCATAACCGGAACTTCTAACCCAAGAATCCGTTTTTCTCTCTTTGATCTATATCTCGTTTTAGCTTGTTTGCTTGTGTTAATTTATTAGCATAGTTCATTTGTTCATTTGCATGATTTGTGATCCTTGATTGATCACCTAAAAACCCACCAAAAACATTTAGATTTTCATTTCTTTATTTCCTTTCCTGTTTCTTCACCTAGATCTTCACTAAACTTAATCATTAATCGAATTAATCTCACCTTAGTCCTTGTGTTCGACCTCGGAATACTATCCCTACTACAAACGTCCCGTACACTACGGGTTCGCTAGGAGTTAGGAGAAATATAACGAGAATATAAATTTAAAACCCATTGCGTATCACATCCTGAGCCTAATAGAGGGGACGAGTGAAGGTCACCCCCATGCAAAACTCCTGTGTTACGTTGGATGGGACGGGGTTCTTGAGGCTCCTCGTGTTACAAAAGAAGTTGAATTAGTAATGGAATAACGTAATGAAAGATAATAAATGAATGTGTGTGGCATTGCATGTTTGAGATGTTGATGTGTGGTTGTGTTTTACTTTCATGCTTTTCATTGCTGTAGCTAACGGTTTCATACCGTGTTGTAGTGTTCTACAGGTTAGGAATACTGCAGAGTGAGCCAGATGGTGTGACAAGCCGAGGACTTCTGTACATTAGGATGTGTGGGATGTGGGATCTTTTGTGGTTGTGGTTAATGTTGTTGTTTTGTACTCGGCTATGAGTTTGTAAACTCTTTTGATGTATCATACTCTGCTTTTATGTATTTGATTTTAATCTACATGTGCCTTGTTGTAAGATCTAGTGAACTTGTTGTCAGGTTAGGGTCAGGATCCATTGTGAGATCCTAGCCCAATGTGACACTCCAAGTTCCGCGGATTTGGAGTGTTACAGAGTTGGTATCAGAGTCTTAGGTTGACAACAATGGCACTTGCTATCTGCAATAAAGGTAGAGTGGATAAATAAACAGAACCCACATGGGGTTTGACTTTTCAAAAGGTTTTGGTTTTAAGCGAGTACAGATGTTTTGGGATAGTATGTATAGAAGTTGTCACCCATTTGAGGATCTCGACAGTGTATATATATATATATCGATACATATGGCATATACATAGCCTTATAAGTTTAGGGGCGTATATTCTACAGATGGCTCAGACTAGAGCAGTATCTGTAGTGGGACGAGATAGGGGTACACCCCCTCTTCCTTCAGTAGCGCCAAGTCAGGGACCAGTATCCGCTGATGTGTTGCCTATGGCAGAGAACGAGTTTGAAGAGGATGATCGTGTCTCCATGAGTAGATTCGAGTTTCAAGAGTATATGCAGCAAGTATATGAGGCGGCGATAGCGGGTAGATCTACACCGGATTTACCAACATATGTGAGATCAACTGAAGCTTCTGGATTAAAGAAGAAAACAACGGGTTGAATCAGCAGAAGACGAGGTTGGGTATTCGGGTTGCAAACCAAGCCCGACTTGTGGACGTTTGAGTACTTCTCGTTTCACACGGACTTCAGGTGAACCGAGGACTTGTTACAAATGTGGGAAGCCCGGACATGTACAAGCATAGTGTCCAAGATCGCCAATGACTTGCTTTACCTGTGGTAGACAGGGTCATAGAGCTTTTTTCTGTAAACAAACCGGAGTGGCATCATGACAGGGTTTTATTTCTACTAGTGTGAAGGGAGGTGGTCAGAAGACACCTCAGCAGCAGACGCGGGGCAGCAGAGAGTCCCAGATCATTCACTTACTCAGAAATCTGTTTCCAGGCTGAGTAGAGGTAAGGGTCGTGGTCGGAGTACCACGGATACTAGAAGAGCTCAAGGTAGAACCTTTTAGCTGGCAAGTGCAGAGGAGCCACCTGTACTAGTGGCAGGGATGGGACGTATATGTTTGAACTGTGGTTATCCAGATCATGTGCGCTCTGAGTGCCCCATGGCACCGATAGCTTGCTTCACCTGTGGTGAACTAGGCTATCTAGCCCCTTTCTGTCATCAAGGTAGTGTTTTTTCTCATCAAGACCATCCTCTTTCCGATGCAGAAAGAGTTGAAGTGGAGGCTATGGCGATGACCTCAGTGATACCTGAAGAGCATAGGTCTGAGGTTGAGTAATGATATGTAGTAGAGCTTCGGGCGTTAGCTGTTACACGGTCCATTCTTGTTAATGGTTTACCTAGTGGAGTTTTGAATGTTGTGAGTGCTATGCACCTCGTGTCTTTCGATGCATGTGTTAATAGTTAAATGTGGATACAATAGAAGACCGATCTTCCTTTATAGGATTACGAGTTACGAGTCTTAGGTACCCGCGAGATATGTGGTTTTTCCCTTTGTTCAGGGACTTGTGTATGGCTTGAAGACTTCTTTGTCATGCCTTAGGTGCATGAGAAGGTCTTTATGTGTGTGGTGGACGAATAGATATCATGTTGGTTTAGATAGCAGTAGGAGGATTATTATAGTCTCTACTGAGATCGACTAGGTAGAGGTTTTTCAAGGTTATGAACCTTGAAAAGGCAAGTTGCCGACAGTGCCATATTTGCAGCAAGGTTAATAAGGAGGTGATGATTTCTAATGTTATGTCGTGAAGGAAAGAGATAGTTCCACGCTGAAGAGTGTTCCAGTGGTTTATGATCTTATAGACGTGTTATTGAACCGTCTAATCTATTGCCTCAGTGGAGTGAGGACTTTAATGTTGTGTTGAAATATGGTACGAGACTGGTGGGGAGAAGGCCTATGAGGTATATGGCTTGTTGAGTTGTTAGAAATTGAAGAAGCAATTTGAAGAATGGTTTGAGACGGGCTCCGTTCTCCATAGCACGTTCATTGATACGTATAGACGACTTGTTGGATTAATTAAGAGAAGCAATTTTGTTTTTAAGATTTCCGTATGCTTAAGATATTATCAGCTAAGGATGAGAGAGCAGCGTGGGCATAGGACAACATTCCATACCCGTTATGGACACTACGAGTTGTAGTGCTGTCATCTGAGTTGAGGAACGTCCTAGTAGTCGTTATAGGAGTTGATGAACAGTGTCTTCATCTACTTCCTCGATCAGTTGGTGGTAGACCTTATTGATGACGCTTGGTGTACTCTCACAACGGAGAGGAACATACCGGTTATTTGAGGACGGTTTTGCAAATTCCGAGGGCTAGAAGTCAGTGTGCTATGCTCCCTAAATGTGAATTGAGATGCCAGAAGTAACCTTCAAGGTCATGTTGTTCCGCCAGTAGGATCATGATTGATGTGACGAGGAGTAAGTATGAAGTCTTATGGATGATACTGATGAACGTTAAGGGAATGCGTAGTTCTCGGCCCAGCCAATTGCTACCAACGCTTAGAGGAAGGATTCTATGTGATTGTGCATCCATTTACGAGTCTTTTGAGGAAGACCACCATAATTGTGTGGTTGAAGTAGTATGTCGAAGCTCTGAAGAGTAGAGGACGCTTTTGACCTCTGCTTTTATTCGGTGATAATCAGAAGATTCTAGGAATCACGTGACTACGGTCCTGAGAACGTATGAGGAGAACTGCCCGACTCATGATTTCGAGTTAGTGGTGGTAGTTCAAGTTCCAAGATTTGAAGACAATACCTGTGTGACATTTCGTGTCACAGTTTCACAGATCATAGGAGGTTCAAGCATATTTTTATGCAATAAAGGTTGAATAACTGCCAGCATCGATGGCTTGAGTTTATCAAGGACGCTGACCTTGAGATTTGTACCATTCTGGCAAGGAGAATGTGGTCACTGATGCCTTGAATAAGAAGACGCCTTGAGAGAAGGCGATTTTTGGAATTGATGTACAGTTTCGGTTTCAAAATGATCTAGCTTAGTTAGAGTTGGACCTACAACTACTGATAAGGACGTTAGTTTCATCTTAGGGATTTTACCTGGTTTGTTGGATGAGGTCTAACAAAAACAGGGGACTTCCCTGACCCTGAGGTAACTTGATGGAAGGATGCCTCTTGGCAAGGCACCACAGTTCTTTAATGGAACAGAAGGAGTTTGAGGCGCCGCAACTGCGTCAGTATAACCGCTTATGCGGAGTCGAGTGGAGAAGATTACAGTACACTCATAGTACACCTTCTTTAGTACATCCATGTACGAATAAGAGGTACCATGAAGTAGTAAATCAGGTTAAAGTGTTACTAACCTGGAGATGAGCTCATCCACTACCAGTGTTGTAGTGGAAGTGAGAGGACTTTTTTGTGGACTTGTGATGGGATTGAGACCCAGTAAGAGTTTTGGTGTTATCCATATTATTAGTAACAGATTTACGAAGGCGACATGTTCCATCTCTACAAGGAGACCTGGCCAGTGAATGAAGTAACAAATGAGTACACTAGATAGATGGTGGGACTCCATAAGTGTACCGAGGACGATCGACTATGATTGTAGTAGACGGTTTACTTTGAGGTTTTGATAGCACATTCAGACTGCTTGGGGAACGCGTCCACATATCATGATTGAGTTTTACGTCAGACAGACGGTCAGTCTGAGAGAACCCTCCAGACCGTAAAGGACATGTTGCGAGCTTGTGGGATGGATTGGGAACAAGGACGATCTGTTTATCTCCCACTCGTTGAGTTCTTATACCACCACCGTTGGTATGCATCTATAGGGATGGCCTCTATGAGGCGTTGTGTAGACATAGGTGTCATACACCTTTATGTTGGGAGGAGCCTAGCAGTACCAGTGGGATAGCGCCAGAACATATTCAGGATAATATGGCTCGAGTAACACTGATCAGAGAGAGGATTTTGGCTGCACAGAGTCGCCAGAAGTTGTATGCAGATGGAGGCGTCGACCTCTAGAGTTCAGGATAGGAGCTCATGTCTGGTTGAGAGTAACTCTGACGCGAGGCGTCAGACGTTATGGCATAAAGGGGAAGTTGAGTCTCCGATATGTCAGTCCTTTCGAGATACTGGATGGAGTTGGGAGATCAGTGCACAGATTGGCTTTGCCACCGAAGTTAGAGGGTGTTCACCCTATGTTTCATGTGTCTCAACTGAGGGAGTACATACCAGACCTGAGGCACATTGTGAGTTATGATGATCTAGTGTTTGAGCCGGACCACACTTTTGTAGAACAACCTTTTGTAGTTCTAGAAAGAGAGGTGTGAGACGCCTGCATTCGAAGGATATTCCTATGATGAGGATACAGTGGTCGAGACGAGGACCGGATGAGGCTATTTGGGAGACAAAGGATAGTATCTAGAGGGACTATCCAGAGTTCTATGCGGAGTTAGAGGCACCCGTAGGATCTACAAGTAGATCTTAGTGCCTTTTTGGTGAGTGCTTGTATGCTTTGTGCTTATGTGATATGATGTGTTTTCGTGCTAGCTGTGAGTTGTGCATATGATCTGTTAGATCTTGTTTGCTAGTGCAAGATAGGTATAGCTGGAGATGGTTCTTTCCTCCATGCTATGGTGGATGTGTTAGCATTAGCAGGAGATTGTTCATTCCTCCATGCTATCTTTGGTGGACATAGTGTGAGTGGAGATGGCTTTCCTCCACGTAGTAGTGTTATGTGTACATTGTGGCTGGAGACGGTTTTCCTCCATGCTAGTGTGATGTGGTTAGTAGTTGGCTAGAGATGATTTTTCCTCTATGCCTTTGGATAGCGTTATGATCTTGTTGTTGGAGTTGGTGATTCCTTCATGCTGTGTTTTAAGGTTATAGAGTGTTATAGGTTGATACGTTTGAACGGAGATGTGATACCTCCGATAGAGAGAGTGTCTATACCTCGGCGTATGGATCCGAGAGGCTTTGGGAATTGTCCAAGTTTCGGGTCGAAACTTTTTCTTAAGGGGTGTGTGATGTAATAGCTAGGATTTCCGAATTCTAGTTAATGTTAATTAACTTAATCAGTGATAGCAATTGACATATAACTTGCGAAGATTGCATAAGTATTGAGTATAAGTCCCACCGTTATGTTCCTAGCGTAATTGTGGGCTTATGGTGAAATTTTCACTTTTTCCCCCGGGTAAATATTTTTACCCTCCGGTATTATTTGGAGCATTTGGGAGCCCCAATTAATAAAAATGCAGTTTAGAGAAATGATTAGGACATCGGACATGTCCTAGATATGAAATAACATAGAAAGGCAAAACGGACAAAATAGTCGCTATTTCGTTTCTTAACGGCGAAGAAAGACGGCTTAGGAATACACGTTTTCCGAGGCAATTGTGGAATAATTATCCCTACAATATTCAAGATCTATTATTTCAATTTTGAGAAGTTTGGAGAAGGGGGTTCAACCTGCCATTGGATCGATAAAAGGATAATTATAGACTTCGCTAAAGGATAATTATAGACTTCGCTAAAGGATAATTATCGACTTCAATATAAATAGCGCAAAATCGTTTATTAATTCATTTCCTTTCACGTTTCCTCGTAAAAGCTCTGATTTCTCTCCAACTTCATACTCAGATCTACTCTCCGTTTCTAATCCGATTTCAATTCCGTTTGAGTTTTTGGATTCCTCTCTTCATTCTCTTCATATCGGTACCGAGTTTCTGCATTTCCTAGCAGATAAGGACCTAGTCGAGCATATATGTCACCAGGACAATTCCGTTGCTCAGATTCCGGTGAATTTGATGTTGTACATGCGTAGCCTGCATCGTTGTGATTCCAAATCTTCTTTTAGATCGTCAATCGGGTTAGTAACGAATAAGTTATGAATTTATTCGTTTTCCATACTGCGATTTTGCCTAAATTGACCTTAGGCTTTTCAAAATGGATAATTAGAAATTCCATTATGATCATTATATTATTCTGGTGTTTATGGGTTGTTTGTTTGATGAAATCTGATGACAGGAGGGTTTAGAAATGGCATGCGGGCAAAACGTTATTCTGATGGAATTTAATTAATTAATTAAACGTTAATTAATTAAATTAGGATTAAATTTGAGATTGAGGAATACTGATTTGATGCATGCTAGGTGTCAGAATGAGTTGAGGATCATGATGATGTTATGGATATCGGTTATGGCTTTAAGGTTTAGTATGTGTATGAGTATGATGAGATGTTATGTTGAGGATATGCCTTAGGCATCTAAGAATGTGTTGAGGATCTGAGGTTTAGATTTGAGATATACGTTGGTTGTGGTTAGTGAGATGAGTCTCCTAACCTTTGCAGTATGTGGTTGTGTGTGCCTTGCTATTGCAGGCGTTGATTACTTCCCAAGGGGAAGTTGTGACGTGGTACAGGTTACGAGTAATTGTGGATTGTATGATTGTGATGGTTATGTGTGTTCATATGATTGTGCATTTATAACCTAAATCGGACTAGGATGACCATTCATTACATTTATTTGGCCCAAGTGTATTATAACGGGTGGTAACCGCCGGTCTCCACCTGTTGGTTAGGAGGAGGTGCGCTGAAGATGATCTCACAGGAGGGGACGAGTGAAGGTCACCCCCATGCAAAACTCATGTGTTACATTGGATGGGACGGGGTTCTTGAGGCTCCTCGTGTTACAAAAGAAGTTGAATTAGTAATGGAATAACGTAATGAAAGATAATAAATGAATGTGTGTGGTATTGCATGTTTGAGATGTTGATGTGTGGTTGTGCTATTATCTTCATGCTTTTCATTGCTGTAGCTAACGGTTTCATACCGTGTTGTAGTGTTCTGCAGGTTAGGAATACTACAGAGTGAGCCAGATGGTGTGACAAGTTGAGGACTTCTGTACATTAGGATGCGTGGGATGTGGGATCTTTTGTGGTTGTTGTTTATGTTGTTGTTTTGTACTCGGTTATGAGTTTGTAAACTCTTTTGATGTATCATACTCAGCTTTTACGTATTTGATTTTAATCTACTTGTGCCTTGTTGTAAGATCCAATGAACTTGTTGTCAGGCTAGGGTCAGGATCCATTGTGAGATCCTAACCCAATGTGACACTCCAAGTCCCACGGATTTGGGGTGTTACATGATGTGGCCCAAACAACCACCAATCACCTTCTAGGCCGATTCAAAAGTCGTTTGACTTTTATTCTTGCTCCAAATCATGGATCTTGTCTTCACTATATCATTAAGGGACTTTTTATTGCAGTTCCTCAGTCATGTAAGGTCTTCTCTTTAGCTCTTACTTCAGGGAGGATGCAATTTTGGGACAGTTGATGCCAATAATGATTGAAACACAAAAATGCCAAGGCAGATACCGAAATATGGAAAGTAAACACTTTCTATACGAATAATGATGTATGAAAGCAATAGATGTATGAAATGCATCATTCTAAGTCTTGAAAGATTTTACATTTGGCACTCAACAATAACAAACTTAAAAAACGACACTTCTACTCAATATAAATCTTTTTTAGTATGGCGAACAAACTCTGTATCCCTTGACGACATCTCCATAGCCTACAAACAATCATTTCTTTGCTCGAGGCTCTAGTTTACCCTCACTGAAAAGATAGTAAATATAAAGCCAAAAGACATAAGATTAAAATAGCCAAAACACTTACTAGATCACAACTCATAAGGTATTTTGCAGGGTATGTCGGTGTGATGTCTACGGTTTATCAAGTAACATGTCGTAGTCACTATTGTTGCCCAAAACCTCCTATCTAGTTTTGTATTAGAGAGGATGTATCTCGCCTCTCAAGTAGACTCTAATTCATCATTTTAGCTATATCATTATATTGTGGTGTATATTTAACTTTATGATGATGAGCAGTGTTCGCCCTAAAACGTGCGTGCAATCAAGTCTTAAATTTATAAAACTAGAATAAAAGCAAGCGAACCCGCAGTGTACGGATCAGCGTAGATCAACAAGTATTCCAGAGTGTCGATCACATGGATTTGGTGAAACAAAACCCAGTCTCAAGTTATCGAGCAAATAAAAGGTAAAGCTTTGCAAATATTGAGGAAAACAGCAACCCTAAAGATCCAGGTATCTAATTGTGGCAATTGATTCAAGATATACTAAAGAACTAAGGACAGAGATAAGAGTTGCAAAGGTATTCTAAAGTAAAGTAATGTACGGTGAAGTCCCAAGACTTTATATGACTTATCTAAAGACACTCTCTATAAAGGTTGTTGAGGCTTCAGTATAGAAAGAATCTATGGATAAGAATTAATCTCAAATACCCAAACTTGTAACCCAAGGATCAAGATAAACTCAAACGGTTAAGGTTCTGACACTCGAAACCGAAATAGAGGATGTTGAGTCTCACTACTACTTAGAAGAGGCAAGCCAAGACTAAGTTAAAGCAAATCTTTAACTTTGGATCAAAGTAAAAGCAATGTTCATAAACTAGAGTGAATCACGGTCAGATCTTGAGAACCACGGCCGTGGAAACCAAGAACATGCCGTGATTTGGTTTCGTCGACGAGATCTCTCTAACTCTCAGGGTCCAATCAATTTACGATCGATCTATCATTATCGAAGCCACAACTATCAACCTTTCACCTTAGGATTGCTAAAGGGTTTTAGCCAACAACCATTGTCATGATATCAATATTCAAATCAAAGGGAATAAAAGATGAAAACCCTTGAATACTTAATAAAACTTCAAAACCAATTCTCAAATCCGAACACAAGAAGCGATAATCAATGGATTCAGAATATAGAACACAAAACCTTGCAATAATCTAAGGTAAATATGAAGAACAGGTTGTCAATCCGTCTGCAATATCAAAACCTAAGAATGAGGTTAAAACCTTCGGCGATCTTCAATCCAACCTAAGCAAGAATGCTCCAAGAAAGGTAAGCGGCCGTCAGCCTCTCCGCGGGATCTAACGCAAATGTTGCCAGATTAAGCGGGTGTAAGCGCGGATGCCCAAAACTCTCTTTTCTGACCTTTTTATAAGACCGGAAAAAGATAACCGTCCAGGCCCATCACGTAAATAACGTGGCAAATAAAGTCTCGTCAAAAGATCGCCTAAATCACGGTCTCAAGGGTTTCCACGACCGTGGTTTAGGGCGTGGAATTGTATTATGGTCTCTTGTGACTTCCACGACCGTACTTTCACTAGTACAAAAATGCACATTGGGTACGGTATATTTAACACGGTTCCGTGTTTTTGCGTGGTAAATATGCAAATTCAACATTTTTACCACGGTTGCCCCAAAAACCGTGTTAAAAATACTAATAATTTACCACGGTTCACCAAATAACCGTGGTAAATGTATAGAATCACCCATTTTAACACGGTTATCCTGTGAACCGTGTTAAAAGGTTTGTTATAATATAACGGTTACTTGTAACCGTGTTAAAATTGTTCATCATTTATCACGGTTCTTTTCGAAACCGTAGTAAAAAGGTTTACAATTTACCACGGTTATCCTCTAAACCGTGTTAAATAAGCTTATGAACACACTTTACCACGTCTTTCAATTAACCGTGTTAAATAATTTTATAAAAATAATTTCAAAATTTTTGAGAAAGCGCGGGATTTGCCGGGAATTAAAAATAAAATTCGTTAAACCCGTGTTAAAAAGCATCGATCAACCGTGTTACAGATAAGATATTCCGTACGTATATATATTTTCTACTTGACCTAAAAATTAGATCTAGCGCGCTAGTTCATGCCCAAAATACCTTCAAGGTCGATTCTGGTTACACGCAGTACGTTAACCCCTTGTTCTCCACCGATTACTTCCGTCTCCTAGTTGATCGCGATTCCACGCCAGTTCACTTCTAGTCTATCTCCAGCGAGTCCTTCCGTCTCACAAGTCGATCCCGGTTCCGCGCTAGTTCACCGTACCCCTCGACGACGCCAGTTCCACGCAGGTCGAATCTGGTTTTGGCGATTTAAGGTTTCCTTCTGGATTCTATTGCTTAATTTCTTGTTCGTTCCGATTTCCTTTAAAACTAATACAGGGTAATCCTATCCTATTCGTTTGGATACTTTGAGCGCAATTCAGTACGAAGACAGGTATATGATACGGCTAGTGGATACTGAGCGCAATTTCTCAGGGGTTAATAAAAACCCTTCTAATACGAACAAACTCTAGGATTTTTAAAATTACCCCGAAATATAATATATCAATAATATTTAATTTTTTAAATATACCTTTAGGGATTTTATTTCTCCCCTAAAAAAATCTCTTAAAAGTAAATCTCATAATCTTTTACTTTAGATAATTAAATAACAAAACCAAACCTTAATTAATGTATAGGGGAGCGGCAACATCTATCTAAAAATTGACCAAAGCAAATTAGACCCTAAACTCAAAGCTGCGCAACAAGCATACGTTCTTCATTCAACTCCCAAAATTCCAAAGGATCGATACAGTTGCAACTCTCAAGCGCCTATCTTCGTCTTCGATTTGTTCGGGCAAATTGCAAGCGTCTTCGTCTTCGATCAAAGCTCAAGGATCTTCGTCTTCGATCAAAGCTGCAAAAGTCTTCGCTCTCGCTGGCCGTGCGATTAGGGATTCATTCTCGCTGGGCTGCAATTCAGTTGCAATTAGGAATTCGACACAAATAGAAAAGAGGATAAAGATCGATTGCAATTCAGTTGCAACGACGGACCCTATCACAAGACTTCAAAGTGTTCGGGCATTAGGTTTAACAGGTAAATTTTTGGTTGATTTTTGTCTGTGATATAGGCTGAATATGGTATGTGATTTTGGTTGATTATGGTCTGATTTGGTAAAATTTGGTTGATTATGGTATGTAATTTTGCAATTAGCTGGTCATTTTCATAGAAACAATATACTATACATACCTTTGGTCTGATTTGGTAAAGATTGATTGTAGTTTAGTTGCAACGAATGTCTGTCCTTCATTGCTAGTTAATCTTGGCAAAAATATTTAGGTGTATGCTTGATTGCTGTAGAAGTTGATTGCTATAGAAGTTTGAAAATTTTGGTAAAAATTTTGGCAAAAAATTTGGCAAAATTTAAGCTTATTCGGTTAGTAGACAATACCTCTGAGTATCTCAACCTTGCTTCAAAGTGTTCGAGCATCTCAACATTGCTTTAAATCTTGAGACAATATTGATTGTAGTTTAGTTGCAATATCTCAGCCTTACTTTAAATTCTTCTCATCTTCTTAGTTGCAACTTTCTGAATCTAATTCTTCACCAAAAAATCATTTAAAAATGGATTTTTTCTTGGTTAATTTCTGAATCAAATTTAAAGTGAATCATGAATCTAATTCTGTTCCTAATATAATTTAAAATTTGATTTTTCTTGGACCTCTCAATGTTGTTTTTTTAATAGCTTTCCAGCCTAGGTCTATCATTTTTGTGTTCCACATAATTACTTTATATGATTTAACTGAAGATTTTCACTTATATACTTTTTGGGCTTAATTTCTATTTTAACTAACAGTATACATTAACCAAACTTAGTAAGAACAACTACTCTAGGATTTGTGTATTATACCCCCACTAGAAGCAATGACCCCTCACTCCTAAGATTGCAATATGAATTTGATTTTAATATACATTTTAGTCAAACCTCCAACCTTTAACAAAACAAATGAGATGTTTCTTCCTGGGCACATGGCTTTTATTTTTGACATGGTATGACTTCTGTGTCTTAAAATGTTGTCAATTCTAGGATTTAAGCACTATCAAACATTTGAATGTTCAAATGTAAATAGGACTTGCATTTGATAATTATTGTGATGTTCATATGTCTTGCCGTCTTTTTAGTCTACCTTTTTGCAAATGCTCCTCTCTTTTGTTAATTTTTAGCATTTTTATCTTAGTTGTTTGGTATTAAAATTTTTGGGTGTAACTTAAACATGTGAGAAAAGTAGATATTCTCATGACATTCCAACCACCGTACACAAACTCAAGCATGCCAAATCACAATGCTGTGCTGATTCTTTCATGGTAGACAACACAAAATTAACTAACTCCTACAATCATATAACAAAAATAGGAATAATAGTAGAAAAATACTAGGGTAAATTACTTGGGTCTTAGAATTTTCTCTTCGGTTTCAAACACTAATACCTTTGTATATTTATAGCTTCTTGATGGGTTTAATATTGAAATTGGATTTTGAGCAAAATAAGCTTCATTTGTGTGTGTGTGTGGGGGGGGGGGGGGGCTCATTATATACGTTGAGGGCTGTTGGCTTGATTAATTAAGTAATTAAAGAGAGAATTAAATAATTAAAAAAAGGAAGGAAGCTATATATATATGTGTGTGTGGGATATCAAGAAACTACTTTTGGGTTGTTCATGAACACTACTTTTAAATTGGATATCAAGAAACTATGTATATTTTCAAGGAAGCTTGCCAAATCTGATGCTTAGTTTGTTGGTTCTCTTGCTGAGTTTCTAATATTTTTAGTCAAGACGTGTGTTTTTTTAGTCAAAACGTATTTTTTGTGAAAACTGTTGTTGAGTTTAGTGGCTTGTTGAGGTTGCTTCTGTCTTGTTGAGTTTTGTTGTTGAGTTTACATGTGTTTTGTAGTCAAAATGTATTTTTTGAGAAAATTATTGCCGAGTTTGTTTGTTCTGTCTTGCTGAGTTCTTGTTGTTGAGCTTTTGTTGATGAATTTATAGTGTTTGAGGTTGCTTCTGTCTTGTTGAGTTTCTATTGCTGAGTTTACACGTGTTTTACTTTTGGTAGTCAAAAAGTATTTTAATTTAGTGAAAACTATTGCTGAATTTATTTAATCTGTCTTGCTGAATTTCTATTGCTGAGTTTACAGTTGTTGAGGTTGCATTTCTTGCTATTTCATATCATTTCTAGTATCAAGTTTATTCTGCATTTGCTAGTTCTGTCTTGGTTTTGTCTTGGGTTTTTTTGTATTTTAGAAGCCTTCCTAAGTTTGCCTATGTTTCTTGTATATATATTGTCTTGGGTTTTTTTGTGTTTTAGAAGCCTTCTACCTACTTATTGTGAAAACTACCGAATTAGATATTATTAAACTAAGTAACATATATGTTTTTTTGCAGAAATCGATCGTAGAGAGGTTATTTTTGCATTTTATAGCTCAAGGACATTTTCTTCAAAACTTAAGGTATGTTCATATGTCTTGCCGTCTTTTTAGTCTACCTTTTTGCAAATGCTCCTCTCTTTTGCTAATTTTTAGCATCTCTATCTTAGTTGTTTGGTATTAAAATTATTAGGTGTAACTTAAACATGGGAGAAAAATAGATATTCTCACGACATTCCAACCACCGTACACAAACTCAAGCATGCCAAATCACAATGATGTGCTGGTTCTTTCATGGTAGACAACATAAAATTAACTAACTCCTACAATCATATAACAAAAATAGGAATAATAGTAGAAAAATACTAGGGTAAATCACTTGGGTCTTTGAATTTTCTCTTCGGTTTCAAACACTAATACCTTTGTATATTTATAGCTTCTTGATGAGTTTAATATTGCAATTAAAGAGAGAATTAAATAATTAAAAAAAGGAAGGAAGCTATATATATGTGTGTGTGGGATATCAAGAAACTACTTTTGGGTTGTTCATGAACACTACTTTTAAATTGGATATCAAGAAACTATATTGATATGTTATTCATATTACAATTATTTTGTTAAATTTGGTTTATTTGAGAAATTTAATTATATGAATATTGCCTAGGGGACACTGGATGTTGTGTGTTATAAATCCATTTAAGAATGTAGTCTTTTGGCTCAATCCAATGGGAGAAAAATTGGTAGGCGACATCAAGCATATAATTGAAACGTAAGTATAAACATGTTATAAATATATCTAAGAAGCCAATAACATTCTACCTTGTAGTAATGTAATTTTGTGTAAATAGGGGTATGAAGGTGTGGATTGCTAACAAAAGTTTGTTATGAAATGTGTTGGTTCACTCTTCAATTTATTAGTTTATAAAAAAATGTGATGACTATTCTCTAAATTCATTAATGTTGATTATTTTATAGTGCCCTCACCAGAAAGATAATGCAAATTGTGGTTATTATGTCCTTCGATTTATTCAAGAGATTATCGCAGGAGGACAAGATCAAGTTCCTAAGAAGGTATGTGTATAATTATAGTTACTTCTCTAAACATTTACAATTATTAACTTGTCAAAATTGATTTATTATTAGTGAAGTTCACTATACTTATGACTTGCATTAGCTATATTCACTTTTCTTGTGTTGTCATGTATATATGACATGTTTTTCACTAAATCATTTCCCCTTAATTGACAGTGGTTATCGGAGTCAGCTAAGTCGGTGTTATATTCGCATAAGCAAATCGATGAGGTTCGAGATCAGTGGGTTAGTTATGTGCAACAATTCATACGTGTACACTAGTTGCATTGGTTTTATTAAGTTGAAAGAACGGATATTGAAGTAAAAAGCTAGGTATTATGAAATACTTATGGATATTTAGTGATTAGTATTTTGAGATGATCGAAATGATTATTGTTGTCAATTGACATGGTTATATTTGATTGATCGATCCTCATGGTGTTGTTGATGATTGTTTTTTAGTATTATTTGTCGGTTAGCCTACCAGTTTAGCTTGTTCATTGTGTTGGATTACTACAGGTGTATGGTATATATGCGCAACAATATAGCATATTTAAAAAATAATATATAGTATTACTTCGGTTGTAGATGAAACCGTGATAAACACATTTATCACGGTCATATTCACATTTAACACGCGCTACTAATTTACCACGGTTCAGTATTATTACCAAAATTCAACATTATTACCACGGTTCATAGCACCGTGGTAAACACGATTAACACGGTTCGAGGAGAACCGTGGTAAACATGATTAACACGGTTCGAAGAGAACCGGTAAACACGATTGACACAACACTTTTAACACAGTTGGGATGGAACCGTGGTAAAACTGCATGTGGTAAACATGTTTACCACGGTCCATCTTAACCGTGTTAAACACTTTTACCACGGTTGAACCATGAACCGTTGTAAACACGTTTAACACGGTTATCGCCGAACCGTGATAAAACTGCCTGTGGTAAACACGTTTACCACGGTTCACGTTGAACCGTGTTAAACACTTTTACCACGGTTGAACCATGAACCGTGGTAAACGCGTTTAACACGGTTCTAGACCAACCGTGTTAAACACATTTACCACAGGCAGTTTTAGAACGGTTCATAATCGTGTTAAATAATGCACACGGAACCGTGTTAAATGTGCAGTTCTGTACTAGTGTTTAGGCCGTGTAACTTACTGGAATGCTCCACGCTCATGATGACAAGATCCACGGCTGTGGTTTAGAGCGTGGACTCTTCTACTGCCGTAATTTAGGGCGTGGAAGTGTACAATACTTGTAGTTTCCTTTGTGTCGTGACATTCTTCATCCTAGCTCCTTCCTTAACTTCCTTGATGTGTTCCTAATCCTCGGATATGATCGAATCCTCTCTTTTTTCTCTCAATAGCTCCCATTTAGCTGCTTTTCGCCTACATTCAACACAAAGCTAGTGTAGACATCCATATCGACAATAATAGAGGAAAAATCTAACAATTGCTTCTAAACTTCATCCATGTACACAATAATGAGAGAAAAACAACCAAAATAAGTGCCTAGAATATCGCAATATATCATTCTAACAAAATACCCCATACTTGTCACTTGCTTGTCCCCAAGCAAGGTCTTTTAAAAGCTTAGAATACGAGTTAGAATGAAATATGCATGCAATCTTAAAACAAAAACATTCTTTAGGTAAATGTGCTTCTAGTCAATAGATCATTCTCAAACCTTGCTTCATTCATCTTTGAAACGCTTATATACATAACCAAAGAATGTAAAGCAAAGAAACATCATGAATCGCTTAGACTTTAAGACAAACATCATAACCTTCAAGTATTGTCAAAATCAAGTATAAGAAACTTCAATTTAGATCACCAAGTCAAATAACAGTCTTTTGATCTTAAGGACTTCCAAGTAAGGTCTAGAATGCGGAAGGGAGGGATACTTATAAGGTATGTGGTGCATGAATCCGGGAAAATGAATAACCCAACTCTTTTTCTTTTTACTTTGAATTGCAACACCATCAACTTTGAGCTTTGCTCTCTTCTTTTTCACATTATTTTTCGACTTTACTTTTTGAAAGATGGATAGAGGTGCACAAAAACCGAAGCCTAGGAGATCGGCGTTTCTCAATTTCGAGATGCCTCAAACCCTTGATGCACATACCATAATCCGTTAGGAATGTCGCTCAATCCGACTTTGGCAAGACACAAACACCCGTCTATGTGAATGGTGCCGAGTTACTCATCGTCATGATTGACTTCCCCAAACCTATTAATTATATTCTTTGAATGCAAAAATTTGCTTTCACGGCCCTCCCACATCAAACATGCCAAATATCAACTCCTCCAAGTTCCCGGATAGGTAAAGGAGGTAATTACTTTCATTGTGGGACTAAGTGATCAAAGAAAGAAGAAAGAAAATTGAATTGCCTTAATCATTTCATAAAGAAGTATAAGAACGCATCATGCGATTTCAACCTCAATTTCTCAATATGATTTAGATAGAACTTTCACATTATGAAACTTGTAAGAAAGGATAAGCAACACATTCAATTTCTTTTCAATTCATTATTCCATTTAAGCATAGAATTGTCATTAAAACTCATTCCACAAGTAAGAACTATCATAGAAGTCATCTCTAATCTTAGAAGCACAAGAACTCTTTCAAAATTTTCAAAATTTTGCAAATTTTTATAGGTTTTTCAAACTTTTTCATGCAATGCAATAATGAAACGTTTGACTATGAAAATAAAACATGCAAAGTGTTATGGATAGAAGCAAGCAAGCAAATGTGTAGAGTTATTACAACACATAGTCACACCCCACCCCATACTTAGAACATACATTGTCCTCAATGTTCGAAACGAAATAAAGAAAAGAAGAAAAGGAAAATGAACTCACTAAAGACGGTGGTGAGGCTGCTGAACTATCAATCCTTGAAGCTCATCACTGTGGAGGTGGCAGTGATGGAAATGGATGGAACTCGGAGCTGAAATGCCGCCCAAACTGCTGGCGGTAGATGTCTCTCATCATCCGGTCATGCTTATCGGCCCGTACATCTCGAGTGTCCTAGCAGATCTCCAAGTCACCGACTCGCCTAGAAAGGTCGGTAGCCCACTCCGGTAGCTGTTCATACCAGGCCGGAGGCTGGCCGTACCATGCTGGTGCGTCCTGTGGAGTCGGTGCTGCTGGTGCCTGACTGTACCATGGTGGTGGAGCTCCCATCCACTCCAGCTGTGCTCCGTACCAAGTGGGCGGAGTGTCTATCCATGTCGGCCTCTCACTCACGCTAGCACGGCGAGAGGAAGAGGCTCCTGAAGGTCCAGCTGGTCGTGGTGAACGCCTGGGAGGGTCGGGGAAGTGTGCCCACTAATCCGGGAATGTGCCAAAGTCCTGCTCCTCACCTCCTCCCTCAAAACCATCACCTCCTCCTATCTCCTCCTCAATATCTGCAGCCGGTATTCCATTATGGCGTCTAGCCATAATGGAATACTCATGGAGCCACGGAATACCTCTACCTCCTCTCTTCTCCCAAGGCATACCGGTGGTAGGTGGACCGCGGTGCCTAGGGAAGAAGATAACCCTCGTCATCAAATTGTTGAGACCCAAAGGTCTCGCTGCAATCCTAGTACAAGCAGAAAAATCTATTCCAAGTTGTCTAGCAATGTGGGTAACCATACCACCATATCCAATGTTCCCGGCTCTCTTATTCTTGAGCTTACTCATGGTGGAGGCTAAGAGGGTAGCACAGTCAACAGATCTACCGTGCAACATGGAGTAAAGAAGGAACAACTCATTTGTCTTAATCTTCTGAGGGGTCTCGGTCCTAGGAAAAAGACACTCAGAAAGGACTCTATGGGCTATCTTCAAGGCTAAGTGATAGATGAGCTTAGCCTTGGTGTCAGCTGGCTGCCAGCGGTCCTCGCTGGCATAGATCATGGCAATGTCTTCCCAGAAATCCTTAGCGTATGCACCGCTAGGAAAGCGACCATTGAAGGTCTCTTGGAACCCAAAGAAGGCTCTGAACTCCAAGATCGAGAACTCATAGTTCTCCTCCATCAGCCTAAAGGAAATTGTCCAATCCATAGCACTATGCTCGAATGAAATCACAAACTCCCTAGTGATCTCCTCATATACGTCTTCCCTAATAGCGGAGAAGACGATCAACCCGGATCTATCTAGAAGCCATGTAAGGTCATTCACTACATTCAGCAGCTCTAACTCCTCAAGAACTAAGTAGCGCGGTCCTATGACCGGCCTCTTCTCGATCTTTTCTAAAGCGTCAAGGTAATCCTCATGGATTATTGGAATCCTAGGAGGTGGGGGTGATGGTGGCTCACTAGGGGGTACTTGGGAGGAGGAGGAAGCATCACCTTTCCTCTTCTTGCTTCTAGTAGACATTCTCCTTATTAAATCCATTTCAGAGAAGAAATCACGGTCTTTTCTACAAAACCACGGCCGTGGAACCTACAAGGACCGTGGTTCGGCACTGTTTTGCTCAAATCTCAACAAATCAATCACCAAACTCAGCAAAGCCTGTCCTAGACTAATTTCAATCTCAATTCTATGCAATGCCTCTAAGTTCTTGCGAAAATTAGACCCGAATTGACAAAGTAGAGAAATAGAAGAAAAACCTAGGTTTTTGGATCTTTGAATCCAAATTCCATCCTTTGCAAGGATTGTCCACTTGATTTGTTGATTGGATCTTGTCGATAATCGGAAATGCTTCACTTTAGCACCAAGAATCGCTCGAAACGGTTTCCGAATGAAGAATTGCGAGATGGGGAGGTTTTTCGGGTTTTAGGTCGTGGAAGAGGGGCGTGAATTTGGGGATAGGGGTGTTTTTCTGAAGGAAGGTGGTTTATATAGTGGCCTTAAAATTTTTGGAAAATCACGGTCACTCGGGGTGTTCCACGGCCGTAGTTTTGTACAGAACCGTGGTTTTGGTGATTTTTCTCGGACTTTTGCAAATTACGGTCACTGTAGCTTCTACGACCGTGGTTGAGGGCGTGGAACTCTCTGTAATGTGCCAAAATCCAAGTTTCGTCAATTCCTTCAAACTTTTTCCTCCCCATTGCCTATTCCATTGTTCCTACATCCAAAAAGACGACATACCGGGAGGTATCGAGGTCAAAAACAAAGCAAAAACGACTAAACTAATCTAATATAAGAATGATAAACAAAAGCATAAGTGCAATAACTTGGGTTGCCTCCCAAGAAGCGCTTGTTTAAGGTCCGTAGCTAGACCGTACTTGCACCTATTCGAGTGCGGTAGGCGCGAACTCCTCAGCTTGGAGTTCCGGTGAATACTTCTTGAGTCGTTGACCGTTCACCTTAAAGCTTCCACCCTTTTCACCCCATACTTCAACTGCGCCATGGGGAAAAACATATTTGATTAGATAAGGTCCAGTCCAACGAGATTTAAGCTTACTTGGAAAGAGACGAAGTCTTGAATTGAAGAGGAGGACTTGATCTCCTTCTTTGAGGTCCTTTGGAATGAGATGCTTATCATGCCAACGCTTCGCTCTCTCTTTATAGATCTTGACGTTCTCATAAGCGTTTAAGCGAAGTTCTTCAAGCTCGTTAAGGTCCAAAAGGCGCTTCTCGCCCGCTTTCTTCATGCTGAAGTTCACCCACTTAACCGCCCAATATGCTTTATGTTCCAGCTCCACCGGTAAGTGACAAGACTTCCCATACACAAGGTTGTATGGTGTCGTTCCTATGGGAGTCTTGTATGCAGTCCGGTATGCCCACAATGCATCATCTAGTTTCAAAGACCAATCTTTCCTTGTCTTTGAAACTGTTTTCTCTAGGATTCCTTTTATCTCCCGATTCGAAATCTCCACTTGTCCACTCGTTTGTGGATGATAAGGGGTGGCGATCTTGTGAGTCACCCCATACTTAGCTAGTAGAGCTTCGAATCGTCGGGCAATGAAGTGAGAGCCTCCATCACTAATGATAGTCCGTGGTGTCCCAAACCTTGGGAAGATAGTTCTATTGAAGAACTTAACTACAACCATGGCATCCTTAGTTGGAGAGGCGATTGCTTCAACCCATCTCAAAACATAATCTACAGCTAGAAGTATGTATTGGTTTCCACAAGATGATGGGAAAGGTCCCATGAAGTCTACTCCCCAAACGTCAAAGATCTCTACCTCCTGAATATTGCTAAGAGGCATTTCGTTTCTCCTAGATATGTTCCCTGTTCTTTGACAAGCTGATAACACGATTTATGGATTAGTTTTAGGTAATCATTTAGATAGAATTCTCGCTCATTCATGCATGTTTAACATTAGTTCGAGACGTTTTTGCACTCAATTCATGTATTTTGCCGAGATAGACGTCTACACGGACTTGTGCGCGTTTTGTAGGTATTTCGGGAGATTAGGAGCTAAAACAATGCGTTTGAGGATAGTTCATCTAGACGACACACCCTCGGACTCATTAGGACACAAGCTATAGGCTAAGGAGGACTCATGGAACCTTGCCAACACTAGCCATGCACCAAATCACAGCTTAATGATCCAAGGCAAAGTTTCTGCACAGAATCACGGTTCTCTGACAGATCACGGCCGTGGAATCAACCGTGGTTTTTACTAGATTCTTGTGACAGCTGTGCCACGACTCTCATGGCCAGCTCATGCAAGTTTGTTATAAAGGTGGTCCTTCATGGGTTGTGAGGGGTAGCTGGGAGTAGTTTGGAGCAGCTCATCCATTATCCATTTCTCTCAAACAAAATATATTCTCTCAACAAAGAAGTTTTTCTAGGAAGGAAAGTGTAAAAGAGAAGAAGAAGAGTTCCATTGAAGAGGAGAAGAAGAACACACACCATTGCCATTCTTGCTAGTTTTTGTAGTGAAGATTTCCGGATTCTATTTCTAGAGTTTTGTGAACCTTTAAACCTTATTTGGAAGGGTTGTAAGTTGTTCTAATTCTAATTTCAGCTTGGTTTGTTTTAAAGTTCAATTGTGCATCTCTTTTCCCTCATTATCTTGCAATGGATGTTATGATTTTATGTTTGTTTGTATTGATTTCTATTATGAATGTTGTAGGCTAAATTGATGTGGTTCTAGGGTAAGGAAAGGATGGTTATGGCTAGGGTTATGATAGGACGGACTTAGATTTATCTTTGGATGACTTGTTGTATGAACGTATCCTCTGTTAGGAGTCACGGTCAGTTCTTGCCAGACCACGGCCGTGGTTTAGGTAGAATAAACCGTGATTTTCCTGGTTCGATGGATCTAATCTTAGACTGTTAGAATGTTGAAATCCTAAGTGTTTGTTGAGTTAAAACTATCCTAGGGTGACCTAGTGTTAGCAACTAAGTGTAGGAGAGACTTACCCGGTAATCCTTACTCTTAGATTCCAAAGATAACTAACCTTAGGTAGTGGTGAGCCTAATAAGCCGCCATTGGATTTAGTGTGCTGGATAGTAGCTTAAAACTAGCCCTTCCGAGACTTACCCAGTGAGGATAGGTTGGATCTTAAGTTAGCAATCCGGTTCGAGTAGAATTCCATCCCTTAAGTTCTTAGAGACTTACCCGGTAATGAGACTTAGGGAATGGACTAGTGGATCATGAGACCTACCCGGTAATTAATCCCAATCTAGAAACACTTAACCCCAACATAGTTAATCCAAGAATGAATAGATAGCTTGAGTCCTATGCCATAACCGGAACTTCCAATCCCTAGAATCCGTCTTTTCCTTTCTTTGATCTATATCTTGATTAGTTGTTTATTTGTGTTGATTTATAGTTTAGTTGATCGATTACTTGCATGTATTGTGATCCTTGATTGATCACCAAAAACCATCCCAAAAACATTTGAGATTTTCATTTCTTTATTTCTTTCTTCTCTTTCAACCTAGGTCTTTACTAAACTCAATCACAAATCGAGTCAATTTCACCTTAGTCTTTGTGTTCGACCTCGGAATACTATCCCTACTACGAACGTCCCGTACACTGTGGGTTCGCTAGGAGTTAGGAGAAATATAACGAGTATAAATTTAAAACCCAATTGCGCATCACACGATCTTAGCGTAACAAGTTTTTGGCGCCGTTGCCGGGGACTAGGTCTAGATTGAGTCTATTTTGTGATTGTTTCTAGTGTAGATCTTTCTTGTTGCTTTTGATATCTTATTGGTTTGTGTCTTTGCTTTTCAGGACATCTATTACTCTTTAGGTGTATGCGAAGATCTCGTGGCAAGGATTTAGCTCCATTCGATCCCGAACCGGAGAAAACCCTTCGATCTAGATCCAAGAACATCCGAAAAGAGAAAGAGATGGCCGGAAGAAACCTCCAAGCTGAGTTGGATGAAGCCTTAGAGCAAATAAGGCTAAGAGATGAGCTCTTGGAGGAAGAAAGGAGACTTGCCAATGAGAGGCAAGAGGAAACTAGGAGGGAGATTGAAGAGATTAGGCAAGCCCTTGTTCAAGGAGAGCTTAATCGCCGACAACCTCCACCTCCTCCACCACAACCGAAGCCGGCGGCTAATGTTAGGGTTGCTCCCATTGCTATTGAGGAGCCACAAACCCTAGGGAGACGTATGGATCCGGCACAAAGAGCACACCGACCGGGTGTGAATCTAGGAGATCCCGCTACCCACAACTATGAGCTCCGCCCTCAAGTTCTACAAATGATCCGGCATAATCAATTTGGAGGGATGGAAGGAGAATCTCCTCATCAACACTTGATGAATTATGAGATCTTGATGGAGACTCTTAGACCGCCAAGATTGGAGAGCAACAACCATAAGCTAAGGGCTTTTTCCTTCTCTCTTAAGGACAAAGCCTTGGCTTGGTATCAATCTATTCCACAAGGGCGAGTTGGTACTTGGGAGGAGATGACAACCGAGTTTTTGACTAAGTTCTTCCCACCTTCCAAGACTACCGAGTTAAGAGGGAAGATCAATGCCTTCGTGATGAAGGATAGAGAGAGTTTATTCAAGTCTTGGGAGAGGTTCAAAGATCTTCTCCTTCATTGTCCACACCATGGCATACCAAAAATTGAGCTATTGGAGATCTACTTCAAAGGACTTGATGAAGATAGCCAATTCAAGCTCCAATCTCTTTCCGGTGGGACATTTATGGAGAAGCATGTAGATGAAGCTTAGGAGTTTGTGGAGAAGCAAGCTCTAGTGATTGAGAAATACTCCCATAGGAAGAGTGAAGGGAGAAAGGCGGGAGCATATGAGGTGAGTGAAGTCACCATGAGCAATTTCAAGCTTGACGCCATCAACAATGAGTTGAAGTCCTTGAGGGAGTTATGTACTACAACTTTGAAGAACCAAGCAACTCCCCAAGTCCTTCCACAAGCCAACTTGTCTTCCAAGGAGGAGGATGTGAATTATATGGGAAGGGGCAACTTCAACAATTACCAAGGCCCAAGGAGTTTCAACAATAACCGGCAATTCAACAATTACCGGCCCAACCACAATCATCCCGGATTTTCTTACTCTAACCCGGATGGAGCCTTGAACCCTCCCGCTTCCATAGGCTCAACTCCACCACCAAGAGCTTCACAAGAACCTCCACCCGGCTTCACTCAACCTCCCAAGGATAGAACCGAAATAATGTTTGAGCAATTGCTAGGAAGGTTGAGTGGTCTTGAGAGCACCGTGACTTCAATCTCTAAGGCTCAAAAAGTCTTGGAAGCACAAGTGTTCCAAAAGGCGGGGGAAGCCCATAGAGATCCGGGAAAGCTTCCCGGAAGAACCGAAGACAACCCAAGAGGCCAAGTGTTGGCTATCACAACAAGGAGTGGGTTGAGTATGAAGGATCCTTTGCCCAAGGACCAAGCTAAGGGAAATCAAGTAGTGGTAGAAGAGGGAAGAATGCAAGAAGATGGAGGCAAGAGCAAGGATGTAGAGCCAACCTATGTGGCACCGCCTCCGTACAAGCCACCACTACCGTTCCCATAATCAAGAGCAAGAGCTCGTTTGGACAATCATTTTGGTAAGTTCCTTGAACTAATGTCCAAATTACATATTAACATTCCGTTCATGGATGCCATTTTAGGAATGCCGGCATATGGCAAGTTTTTGAAGGAAATACTCTCCAACAAAAGGAAGTTGGAAGAGTATGGGGAGATAAGAATGACCAAGAGATCCTCGGAATTGATCCAAACCATGAAGGAAGAGATGCCTCCCAAGCTAAGGGATCCGGGCTCTTTTTGCGTCCTAATAGGAGTGGGAGATGTGAAGTACGAGGCCCTTTGTGATCTTGGAGCAAGTGTAAGCATCATACCGCTTGCACTTTGCAAAAAGGTCGGGCTAGGAGAGCCAAAGCCGGTCAAGATGACCCTCTATATGGCGGACCGTTCTATCACTCATCCGGTTAGGATCCTAGAGGACATTCCGGTGCAACTAGGAGGATTCTATGTGCCAATTGACTTTGTCGTCTTGGACATTCCGGCGGATTATCCGGTTCCCATCATCTTAGGAAGACCCTTCCTAGCCACCTCGGGATGCCTAGTGGATTGCAAGAATGGAACTCTCTCCTTCAACATTGGAGAAGAAAATGTCAAGTTCAAGTTATCCACAATGACGAAAGGGCCAGCCCTTGATGAAGATCTCTTCAACATAGTCGAGCAAGAAGAATCTAGGGAAGTCGTGAGCTCGATCTTAATCAAGGATCCTTTGGAGAAGGTTCTTACCTTGAGTATGATGGAAGAAGGTGTTGAAGAGGCTTGCAATGAAGAGATCAAGGCCTTGGAAGCCTTGGAAGAGGAGCCAAGAGTTGGATTTGAAAGCCACGAAGAGGTGTTGAACAGCTGCAAATTCCACGGTCGAGATTTACGTTCCACGGCCGTCAAACTTTCTGGACAACTCCGAGAAGCAAGCTTGGCAAGAACCACGGCCGTGGAATTTGGGCAAGCCGTGATTTCAACCGTGGATTTCCCTGGACCAGTCCTTGATAGTGATCAAGCTTCTAGGAGCCTTGGAGGAGCAGCATTTGCTTTGGATTCATCTCATCCAACCTTATTTGGATCATCTTCAACCGATAAAGGTCCTCCTCAACTTGAACTTAAACCCCTTCCCTCTCATTTAAAGTATGCATTTCTTGGTGAAAATTCTTCATATCCGGTGATTGTTAATGCATGTTTGAGTGATGATGAACTTGCTAAGTTGTTGCATGAACTAAGATTGCATAGAAAGACCATTGGTTATACTATTGATGCTTTGGTTGGCATTAAGCCTTCTTTGTGCATGCATAAGATAATGATGGAAGATAACCACAAACCCTCTATTGAACATCAAAGGAGATTGAATCCTATAATGAAAGAGGTAGTCAAAAAGGAAATCATCAAATTGCTAGATGCGGGAATTATCTACCCTATCTCGGATAGTAAGTGGGTTAGTCCCGTTCATGTAGTTCCTAAGAAGGGTGGGATGACCGTAGTAACTAATGAGAACAATGAACTAATCCCGACTAGGACGGTTACGGGGTGGATGATGTGCATTGATTATAGGAAATTGAACATGGCCTCTAGGAAAGATCACTTCCCTCTCCCCTTCATTGACCAAATGCTAGAAAGGTTAGCTCAACACTCTCATTTTTGCTATCTAGATGGCTATAGTGGATTCTTCCAAATCCCTATCCACCCCGATGACCAAGAGAAAACAACCTTTACATGTCCATGGGGTACTTTTGCATATAGGAGAATGCCATTTGGGTTGTGTAATGCACCCGCCACCTTCCAAAGGTGTATGATGGCTATCTTTTCGGAATACATAGAAAATATCATGGAAGTGTTTATGGATGATTTCTCTGTTTATGGTTCTTCCTTTGATAATTGCTTGGCTAACTTGTCATTAGTATTGCAAAGATGTGAGGAGACAAATCTTGTCTTGAATTGGGAAAAATGCCACTTCATGGTAAGTGAAGGCATTGTGTTAGGACACTTGGTGTCCAACCGTGGCATTGAGGTTGATAGGGCCAAAATTGAAACGATAGAGAAGTTGCCGCCACCTACCTCGGTGAAGGGGGTAAGGAGTTTCTTAGGGCATGCCGGTTTTTACCGGAGGTTTATTTAAGACTTTTCTAAAATTTCTAAGCCTCTCACTAACCTACTAATGAAGGATGTTGATTTTGTCTTTTCCAAAGATTGTCTCGAAGCTTTTTGTAGGTTGAAGAACGCCTTGATCTCTGCACCTATCATGCAACCTCCGGATTGGAGTCTACCATTTGAGATCATGTGCGACGCAAGCGATGTAGCCGTCGGAGCCATTTTAGGGCAAAGGAAAGAAGGGCGTACTCATGCTATTTATTATGCTAGCAAGACGCTAGATGATGCCCAACTCAATTATGCTACCACCGAGAAGGAGTTGTTGGCGGTGGTGTACGCATTTGAGAAGTTCCGCTCATACCTTGTTGGAGCGAAGGTCATAGTCTATACGGATCATGCTGCAATCCGTTATCTACTTACAAAGAAGGATGCCAAACCAAGGTTGATTCGGTGGATCCTTCTTCTTCAAGAGTTTGATTTAGAGATACGAGATAAGAAGGGATCCGAGAACTCCGTGGCGGATCATCTTAGTAGATTGCCTCCATTAGAGCTTGGAAGAGATGACATTCCAATTGATGACTCATTCCGAGATGAGCAATTGCAAATGGTGGAGGAATGCTTATTCCAAGTTTCTAGAGGAAATGAGCCATGGTATGCCGACATTGTGAACTACTTAGTGTGTGAGGAAGTGCCTCCTGGATTGACATATGCACAAAGAAAGAAGTTCTTCAACGATGTGAGGCATTACTATTGGAGTGAGCCACTCTTGTTCAAGAGAGGACCGGATGGGATGTTTAGAAGATGCATACCGGAAGATGAAGTGGAGAGTGTGATCCGGCATTGTCACTCCTTACCATGTGGAGGCCATGCTAGCTCGCACAAGACGTGTGCAAAGGTATTGCAATCCCGTTTTTATTGGCCTAACTTGTTCAAGGATGTGCAAGGTTTTGTAGCGGCATGTGATGCTTGCCAAAGGACGGGCAACATCTCAAGAAGGAATGAAATGCCCTTGAACAACATCCAAGAAGTGGAGATTTTTGATGTGTGGGGTGTGGACTTCATGGGACCATTCCCTTCCTCATGTGGCAATCTCTATATCCTATTGGCGGTGGATTATGTGTCAAGATGGGTGGAGGCAATCGCCTCTCCTACAAATGATGCCAAGGTGGTGGTGCGGTTCTTCAACCGGGTGATCTTCCCTAGGTTTGGAACACCAAGGGTGATCATTAGTGATGGAGGAAAGCACTTCACAAATAGGAACTTTGGAGCGCTTTTGGCTAAGTATGGGGTGACTCATAAGGTGGCAACACCTTACCATCCCCAAACTAGTGGCCAAGTGGAGATCTCCAACCGGGAGATAAAGGCCATCCTTGAGAAGACGGTGTCTAGAACTAGAAAGGATTGGGCTATGAAGCTCAATGACGCATTGTGGGCATATAGAACCGCCTTCAAGACACCGATCGGCACCACTCCTTACAAGTTAGTCTATGGCAAGTCTTGCCATCTTCCGGTGGAAATGGAGCATAGAGCTTATTGGGCCATCAAGTGGCTAAATTTTGACCTCAAGGAGGTGGGAGAAAAGAGGTTGCTTGATCTAAACGCCCTTGAGGAGATCCGGTTGGACGCTTATGAGAATGCCCGGATTTACAAGGAACGGACCAAAAGATGGCATGACAAGAAGATCATCCCCAAGGAGTTGAGTGAAGGAGATCTCGTCCTTCTCTTCAACTCAAGGCTAAGGCTTTTTCCCAGAAAACTCAAATCAAGATGGACCGGGCCATATGTGGTGAAGAAGATCTTTTCCCATGGAGCTATTGAGATTGGAGGGGAGCATTGTGGAAGTTCAAAGTGAATGGGCACCGCTTGAAGAAGTATATTCCGGGAGCTCCGGTGGACATGATTGCGCCACTTCACCTTGAATAGACGCTCCCGAGTTTGGTCAAGCTAATGACCTTAAAGAAGCGCTTGGTGGGAGGCAACCCATTGGTAACATTTTCCTTTTTCGTTTTGTCTTCGTTTTTAGGATTTTTCTATCTTTGTTGTGTTTTGTCTTCTTCGTATATGTGCTAGAGTAGCATTGGAAGCCTTTCTTGGCATATGAATGATGATGATGAACCCCTCACCAATTATGGGTGGAGCGGACGCGGGACTTGGACGGCTAGCGGTGCCTAGCGCGGGTTCCAAAGCTTTGATGGATGCTTAGAGCTCTCTACCATGATTGATAGGATCATCCAACATCAATTCATTTGAGAAATCCCAATTACCATAGCAAACCACTTTTACATTGTGAGAACCTTCTTTCACTCTCTTTGCTTGAATACCACATTGGGGACAATGTGTTTCTAAGTATGGGGTGGGGTTTGCATGATCCTTTGCGTGATGAGCATCTAGGATAGTTTAATATTTGCACATGCCTTGCATTGTACATACTTAAAACGAAAATCCCATAAAAATCAGAAAATTTTAAAAAATTTTGTGCTTTCTAGGCTTGTATATGATCCTAATGATGAAATCTTGTCTTGTGAATTGGCTATGAATGGCCTTATGTGTTGAATTGATAAAAGCATATGTGGACTTGAACTACTTCTCTTGAAATTCTATGAATGATTTGTGACTATGATGTTTGCCTAGAAGGGATCGAGTAGTGAAAATCGAAATTACATGATAGTTCTTGCATACCATCTAGGAATGAATGAGACAATTCAATCTTTCTCTACTTCTCATCTTAATCATGATTGCTTGAGCACCTCAATTGAGATAAATTTGACCTCTTTTAACCCATCCGGGAATAGGAGCATGCTAGTGTGTTGATGTGTGCAAAAAAGCAAGTGTGGGGTGAAGTTGTTGATGAAAAGAATATCATGCATAAAATGCTGAAATTGTTGTGAAAGTGTAGCCAAAATATAAGTTTGGGGACATTAGTTTAAATGACAAGTAACTCGGTACACTTCACATAATCGGGTGTTGGTGCCTTGCCAAAGTCAAATGAACCGATAGTCCTAACGAGCTTTGGTATGTGTGCCCGGTGTGGATGCACCTCGAAAACTAAGAAAAAGCCCGAGGACGGCTAATCACCAAGGTTTCGGCTCTTGTACACCAATGCCATTGTCTCAAAAATAAGTCAAAGAAAAAGAAAAGAAAGAAAAGATAGAGGAAAATATACACTTGGGGGAAGTTGATCGAGGACAAGGATGTGAAGTTAGTTCCGTTCCCGGATTAGCATCACATAACCTAGAAACCCCCACCCAATCACTACATTTCTTGGCCCTTTTATCTCACAAGACCTTATGACCTATTTGCATGTTTGTAAGACTTAGTAGTTTAGATTGGATGTACTCTTGCTCTTCTTGACTTCTTCATCTTTACATTTCATGCATACTTTTGAGTTAAGTACAATTGTCTTTCCATGCTTTCATTTGTTTGATGCATGATTGCTTGTCCTTAGCCATGAAACATGACTTTGAAGGTGATCCAATAGTAGAAGCACAAACCCAAAAAGATTTTTGCCATTTTTCTGCATACATAAATCATGTCATCTCTTAATCTATAGTTGGGAATTTGCTCGGGGACGAGCAAACCTTAAGTATGGGGTATTTTGATAACACGATTTATGGATTAGTTTTAGGTAATCATTTAGATAGAATTCTCACTCATTCATGCATGTTTAACATTAGTTCAAGACGTTTTTGCACTCAATTCATGTATTTTGCCGAGATAGACGTCTACACGGACTTGTGCGCGTTTTGTAGGTATTTCGGGAGATTAGGAGCTAAAACGATGCGTTTGAGGATAGTTCATCTAGACGACACACCCTCGGACTCATTAGGACACAAGCTATAGGCTAAGGAGGACTCATGGAACCTTGCCAACATTAGCCATGCACCAAATCACAGCTTAATGATCCAAGACAAAGTTTCTGCACAGAATCACGGTTCTCTGACAGATCACGGCCGTGGAATCAACCGTGGTTTTTGCCAGATTCTTGTGACAGCTGTGCCACGACTCTCATGGCCAGCTCATGCAAGTTTGTTATAAAGGTGGTCCTTCATGGGTTGTGAGGGGTAGCTGGGAGTAGTTTGGAGCAGCTCATCCATTATCCATTTCTCTCAAACAAAATATATTCTCTCAACAAAGAAGTTTTTCTAGGAAGGAAAGTGTAAAAGAGAAGAAGAAGAGTTCCATTGAAGAGGAGAAGAAGAACACACACCATTGCCATTCTTGCTAGTTTTTGTAGTGAAGATTTCCGGATTCTATTTCTAGAGTTTTGTGAACCTTTAAACCTTCTTTGGAAGGGTTGTAAGTTGTTCTAATTCTAATTTCAGCTTGGTTTGTTTTAAAGTTCACTTGTGCATCTCTTTTCCTTCATTATCTTGCAATGGATGTTATGATTTTATGTTTGTTTGTTTTGATTTCTATTATGAATGTTGTAGGCTAAATTGATGTGGTTCTAGGGTAAGGAAAGGATGGTTATGGCTAGGGCTATGATAGGACGGACTTAGATTTATCTTTGGATGACTTGTTGTATGAACGTATCCTCTATTAGGAATCACGGCCAGTTCTTGCCAAACCACGGCCGTGGTTTAGGTAGAACAAACCGTGATTTTCCTGGTTCGATGGATCTAATCTTAGACTGTTAGAATGTTGAAATCCTAAGTGTTTGTTGAGTTAAAACTATCCTAGGGTGACCTAGTGTTAGCAACTAAGTGTAGGAGAGACTTACCCGGTAATCCTTAGTCTTAGATTCCAAAGATAACTAACCTTAGGTAGTGGTGAGCCTAATAAGCCGCCATTGGATTTAGTGTGCTGGATCGTAGCTTAAAACTAGCCCTTCCGAGACTTACCCGGTGAGGATAGGTTGGATCTTAAGTTAGCAATCCGGTTCGAGTAGAATTCCATCCCTTAAGTTCTTAGAGACTTACCTGGTAATGAGACTTAGGGAATGGACTAGTGGATCATGAGACCTACCCGGTAATTAATCCCAATCTAGAAACACTTAACCCCAACATAGTTAATCCAAGAATGAATAGATAGCTTGAGTCCTATGCCATAACCGGAACTTCCAATCCCTAGAATCCGTCTTTTCCTTTCTTTGATCTATATCTTGATTAGTTGTTGATTTATGTTGATTTATAGTTTAGTTGATCGATTACTTGCATGTATTGTGATCCTTGATTGATCACCAAAAACCATCCCAAAAACATTTGAGATTTTCATTTCTTTATTTCTTTCTTCTCTTTCAACCTAGGTCTTTACTAAACTCAATCACAAATCGAGTCAATTTCACCTTAGTCTTTGTGTTCGACCTCGGAATACTATCCCTACTACGAACGTCCCGTACACTACGGGTTCGCTAGGAGTTAGGAGAAATATAACGAGTATAAATTTAAAACCCAATTGCGCATCACACGATCTTAGCGTAACACAAGCATCGCAGTAGGAAACAAAGGTTTGCATATATTTAAATAAAGTAGGCCAAAATAATCCAGATTGCAATACCTTAGCGCTAGTCTTGTTCGAACTAGCGTGTCCTCCACAAGGTAGTGAATGACAATGACGGATGACACTTTGCATCTCGTCTTCCGGCACACATCTTTGAATGATGCCGTCAGGACCTCTCTTGAAGAGTAGAGGTTCATTCCAAAAATATTCCTGGACATCCTTAAAGAACTTCTTCCTTTGTGTATAGGATAGTCCGGGTGGTATTTCCTGACAAACTAAATAGTTAACAAAATCAGCAAACCATGGTTCGTTACCTTTGGTTATCTTGTCGATGCACTCCTCTATGATGTGCAAATGCTCGTCCGGAAAGGAGTCATCTATAGGTAGGTTGTCGTCTTCTAGATGTGGTAGACGACTTAAATGATCCGCAACAGAATTTTCCGAACCCTTCTTGTCACGGATCTCTAGATCGAATTCTTGTAGGAGAAGAATCCATCTAATTAGCCTTGGTTTCGCATCCTTCTTTGCAAGTAGATACCGGATCGCAGCATGATCCGTGTATACAATCACCTTTGCACCTACAAGATAAGAACGAAACTTTTCAAATGCATAAACAATAGCTAGAAATTCCTTTTCTGTAGTGGTGTAGTTAAGCTGCGCTTCAGCTAGCGTAGTAGATAGCATGGGTTCGTCCTTCCTTCTTTTGCCCAAGCACATCTCCTATAGCTACGTCACTTGCATCACACATAACCTCGAATGGAAGATTCCAATCCGGAGGTTGAATGATCGGGGCTGAGATTAGAGCTTCCCGAATCTTATGAAACGCACACTCTTGCGAAAAATCAAAAACTGCATCCTTCATTAATAGATTAGTAAGCGGTTTTGATATCTTAGAGAAATCCTTTATAAAACGTCTATAAAATCCAGCATGTCCTAGAAAGCTTCTTATCCCCTTCACCGAAGATGGAGGAGGGAGCTTTTCTATGGTTTCTAGCTTAGCCTTATCTACCTCAATCCCTCTACTAGAGATTAAGTGTCCGAGTACAATGCCTTCCTTCACCATAAATTGACACTTCTCTTAATTAAGGACTAGGTTAATGTCTTCACACCTTTGTAGCACAAGGGAAAGGTTAGAGAGACAATTATCAAAAGAGGAATCATAAATAGAAAAGTCATCCATGAAAACCTCCATGATCTCCTCTATGTACTCTGAGAAGATAACCATCATGCACCTTTGGAAGGTGGCTGGGGCGTTGCAAAGCCCGAACGGCATTCTCCTATAAGCAAACGTACCCCATGGGCACGTGATCTTCTCTTGATCGTCCGGATGAATCGGGGTCTGAAAGAAACCAATATAGCCGTCAAGATAGCAAAAATGAGAGTGTTGTGCTAACCTTTCAAGCATTTGATCGATAAAGGCTAATGGGAAGTGATCCTTTCTAGTTGCATTGTTTAGCTTCCGGTAATCAATGCACATCCTCCATCCGGTCATGGTCCTTGTAGGAATGAGCTCATTGTTTTTATTGGTGATAACCGTCATTCCTCCCTTCTTTGGAACAACCTGTACGAGACTCACCCACTTGCTATCGGAGATAGGGTAGATGATACCTGCATCAAGTAGTTTAAGAATTTCCTTCTTGACAACCTCCTTCATGGTCGGATTTAACCGCCTTTGAGGTTGTCGCGAAGTTCTAAAGTCTTCTTCCATAAGGATCTTATGCATGCATAATGAAGGCTTAAATCCTACTAGATCCTCTATAGTGTAACCTAAGGCTTTCCTATGTTTCCTTAGAACAACCATAAGTTGACTATGTTCATCGTCACTTAGATCGGAACTAACAATTACCGGAAAGGTAGAATTAGATCCTAGAAATGCGTACCTTAGATGTGTGGGAAGTAGCTTCAATTCCATCACTATCGGATTCTCTAGTGGTTCTTGAGGAGTGTCCAATGCTTCCTTAGAAGTCTCTAAGGGTATAGAAGTTGTTGAAGAAGACTCAAGAGCATTGGTGGAAAGAACATAATTGTTCTCAGATTTTTACAAAATTACGGCACCTCTGTTTCCTCCACGGCCGTGGTTTAGGGCGTGGAAGTCAATTACGGCACATCTGATAGTTCCACGGCCGTGGTTTTGGCCGTGTAACTTACTGGAGTCCTCTGAATAGCTAATTACGGTCATGTTGGTGGGAACCACGGCCATGGAATAGCACGACTGGCCGTGATTTCTCACGTTTTTTTACCCATCGTAGAGTTTTTCAAACTCTTCTTCATGCACTTTCTTTTAGTTCCTCCAAAGCTTCAATTTCCTCATTGCATTCCTCTTCCTCTCCTTTCTCCATAATGCTCATAGTGATCACCTTTTGCAATGGATCCTTGAATAGAATCGAGCTTACTTCCTCTCTAGATACCTCTTCGTCATGGATGTTAAACATATCCTCTTCAACAGCTGGCTCTTTCACCAAAGTAGAAAGAACAAATTCTACTTTCTCCTCTCCTATGTTGAAGGCGAGTCTAGCATTCTTCAATCCACCATACAACCGGAAGTTGCAAGAAACGGTCTTCCGAGTATGATCGGAACCGGACTATCTGCAGGAATGTCAAGCACAACAAAATCTATTGGAACATAGAACTTACCAAGCTTGACCGGGACGTCATCAATGATACCGACGGGGCGAGTTATGGATCGATCCGCCATGCATAACATCATCTTTACCGGTTTAGGTTCACCTAAACTGACCTTCCTACATAAGGTAAGCGGAATGATGCTAACGCTTGCTCCTAAATCACATAATGCATCATATGTGACTTCTCCTACTCCGATTGGAACACAAAATGACCCCGGATCATTCAGCTTTGGGGGCATCTTTTCCTTCATCGTTTTGATGAGATCCGACGATTCCGAACTCATCTTGACTTCTCCAAAGTCTTTCAGTTTCCTCTTGTTAGAGAGGATCTCCTTTAAGAACTTTCCATAAGCTGGCATACCTACAATTGCATCAATGAAAGGTATATTAATATGTAGTTTGCTCATGAGTTCAATGAACTTACCGAATTGCTTGTCTAGACGCGCTCTTGCTCTAGATTGTGGAAATGGTAGGGGAGGTTTGTAAGCTGGAGGAGGAATGTAGATGTCTTCCTTCTCCTTCCTCTTTTCTTTCTCCTTTTCGACGGGAACTTCAACAAACTTAGGCTGTGGGTCGGTTGTTGTTGCTCCGCTCCTAGTTGTGATAGCCATCACCCTTCCTTTCGGGTTATCCTCCGTCTTTCCTGGAAGTTTTCCTTGATTTCTAGGAACTTCCTCAGCATTGCTAAACGTTTGGTTTTCTAAAACCTTTTGAGCTTTATCAACCTTACTGATGTGACTCTCCAACCCTTGACGCTTCCCAAGATCGTTTCCAGCATGAGATCGGGCTTCTCTTTCCCCGAAGTACTTCCACTATTAGATGTTTGAGCCTTGGCTTTTCATAGGAATGGAAGAAGAAGATGGTGGAGTTAGTGAATTTCCTGAATTGGGATAAGAATTAACGGAATTTTGTTGTTGGTTGGAACACCAATTGTTGTTATTTGAACTCCTATTGTTGTTCCAAATGTTATTCCAGTTGTTGTTGTTCCAATTGTTCCGGTTGTTGCTCCGGCTGTTGCGATTGGTGTTCTCATTCCCGCTATGGTTATTGTTGTTTCCTAAATAACCAACACCTTGCTCCTTAGGCTTTGGAAAGCTAGCCTTGATGACTTCCTTTAATTCTTTAATCTCGGTGTTAAGAGAAAAGATTTGAGTTTGAGCAGCTTGTGTTAGCTTCGCTCCTTGCTCCACTTGGTTAGCTTCTACCTTCCGATGAGAGTATTTCTCAATGACTCGGGCTTGCTTCTCAACGAAGTTCCAAGCATCATCTTCCCTCATGTCCATGAATGAACCACATGAAAGGTATTGGAGATTGAATTGTGTTTCCACATCTAGCCCCTTGTAGAATATCTCCAACAACCCCAATTTGGAAATGTCATGGTATGGGCAATCCAATAGTAAATCCTGAAATCTTTCCCAAGACTGAAACAAACTTTCATTAGATCTCGTAGAAAAAGCATTGATTTTACCTCTCAACTGCGCTGTCTTGGATGGTGGAAAGAACTTGGTTAGGAACTCCGAAGATAGATCCTTCCATGTGTCGAGTTTTCCATTTGGAAGAGCTATATACCAAGATAAAGCTCTCCCTTTCAAAGAGAAGAAGAATGGATTGATCTTTTAATTGTTGGTGGTTGCTTTCTTTTGCTTCATTGTCTCCATCATAATCTCAAAATTCTGTAAATGTTGATGTGGAGATTCGACACTCGTTCCTCCAAACTAGCTTTGGCGAACGATGGTAATAACTTGTGGGTTAAAGCTAAACCCCTGAATATCGTCAGCATCAAAGTTCACACCTAGACGGCGTGGTTGCTGAATCGGATCCATCCTTTGGCCAAGAGTTCTTGGCTCTTCATCTACACGAGCGGCTCTCGCGCCCCCAGCTGGGACACGAGGAATAGCGGCTGGTATTTGATTAATCCGGACTGGATTAATCGTCGGATCAATCTCCTCTAGTGGTGGCATATCCAGATCAAATTCCTCATCATCGGATGATTCCACTCTAATGGACTTAGTTGGCTTTTTGACTTTCTTCTTCTTCTTAGAATCATTCAGCTCCAACTTCATGTCCAACATCATAGCCCTAAGTTCATCAATTTGGAATTGATGACTTGTTTCCGCATCTCTACGAGCTTTCTCACTCAACCTAAGTTGACGTTGAGATTCGTCTAATTCTGCTTGGACATCTCTCTCTTTATTTTCAGCCATCTTTCTTTCCTTGGCTTTCTTCCTAGGAGTTTTCTCAAGTTCCGGATCGAAGGGTACGAGGTCTTTGCTGGATCTAGACATGCGCATATACCTAAAAGAACCTCCAAATAACACTCACAAGGGATATCAAATAACAAGAGCAAAGCTCCCAAGCTCGACAACCGAAAACTGAAGTTTGGTTTAGACCAAATCCCCGGAAATGGCGGCAAAAACTTGTTCGCCCTAAAACGTGCGTGCAATCAAGTCTTAAATTTATAAAACTAGAATAAAAGCAAGCGAATCTGTAGTGTACGGATCAGCGTAGATCAGCAAGTATTCCAGAGTGTCGATCACAGGGATTTGGTAACACAAAACCCAGTCTCAAGTTATCTAGCAAATAAAAGGTAAAGCTTTGCAAATATTGAGGAAAACAGCAACCCTAAAGATCCAGGTATCTAATTGTGGCAATCGATTCAAGATATACTAAAGAACTAAGGACAGAGTTAAGAGTTGCAAAGGTATGCTAAAGTAAAGTAATGTACGGTGAAGTCCGAAGACTTTATATGACTTATCTAAAGACACTCTCTATAAAGGTTGTTGAGGCTTCAGTATAGAAAGGATCTATGGACAAGAATTAATCTCAAATACCCAAACTTGTAACCCAAGGATCAAGATAAACTCAAACGGTTAAGGTTGTGACACTTGAAACCGAAATAGAGGATGCTGAGTCTCACTACTACTTAGAAGAGGCAAGTCAAGACTAAGTTAAAGCAAATCTTTAACTTTGGATCAAAGTAAAAGCAAAGTTCGTAAACTAGGGTGAATCACGGTCAGATCTTGAGAACCACGGCCGTGGAAACCAAGAATAGGCCGTGATTTGGGTTCGTCGACGAGATCTCTCTAACTCTCAGGGTCCAATCAATTTACGATCGATCTATCATTATCTAAGCCACAACTATCAACCTTTCACCTTAGGATTGCTAAAGGGTTTTAGCCTATCAATATTCAAATCAAAGGGAATAAAAGATGAAAACCCTCGAATACTTAATAAAACTTCAAAACCAATTCTCAAATCCGAACACAAGAAGCGATAATCAATGGATTCAGAATATAGAACACAAAACCTCGCAATAATCTAAGGTAAGTATGAAGAACAGGTTGTCAATCCATCTTCAATATCAAAACCTAAGAAAGAGGTTAAAACCTTCAGCGATCTTCAATCCACCCTAAGCAAGAATTCTCCAAGCAAGGTAAGCGGCCATCAGCCTCTCCGCGGGATCTAACGCAAATGTTGCCAGATTAAGCGGGTGTAAGCGCGGATGCCCAAAACTCTCTTTTCTGACCTTTTTATAAGACCGGAAAAAGATAACCGTCCAGGCCCATCACGTAAATAACGTGGCAAATAAAGTCTCGTCAAAAGATCGCCTAAATCACGGTCTCAAGGGTTTCCTCGACCGTGGTTTAGGGCGTGGAATTGGATTACGGTCTCTTGTGACTTACACGACCGTACTTTAGGCCGTGTGACTTACTGGAATGCTCCACGCTCATGATGCCAAGATCCACGGCTGTGGTTTAGAGCGTGGACTCTTCTACGGCCGTAATTTAGGGCGTGGAAGTGTAGAATACTTGTAGTTTCCTTTGTGTCGTGACATTCTTCATCCTAGCTCCTTCCTTAGCTTCCTTGATGTGTTCCTAATCCTCAGATATGATCGAATCCTCTCTTTTCTCTCTCAATAGCTCCCATTTAGCTCCTTTTCGCCTACATTCAACACAAAGCTAGTGTAGACATCCATATCGACAATAATAGAGGAACAAGCTAACAATTGCTTCTAAACTTCATCCATGTACACAATAATGAGAGAAAAACAACCAAAATAAGTGCCTAGAATATCGCAATATTTCATGCTAACAAGCAGTTCCAACATCCTTACAAAATTGATCAAACTCAGACAAACAAAACTCCACACCATAATCATTTCACAACCTTATGATCTTCTTCCTTGTAATTTGATTCTCCACAAACGTTTTTTACTCCTTGAAGTTTTTTGAAAGGTTATCCTTTGTATTTCATGACAAATAACCAAGTCATTCACGAATAATGATGTATGAAAGCAATAGATGTATGTTATTCGGACCCCAACAATCTAAAGGAATGTGATCAAGTGTGTCGTTTGTCCTGTGAGTACCTTTTTGGAACTTGTTGCCCTGTAGCTTCCCAAGGAAAAATACTCACAAAAGTGAAGGATCGTGATCTTGTGCCCACCAAGAAGATCTTCCTTTACTAGAATTTTCATCCCCCATTCAACCATATGACCATGTTTTATATGTCAAAAGTTAGTCATGTCACCCTTGTGAACCTCTAAATATACAATTAAAATAGACCCAAAAAATAGTAAAACATAGTAGGAAATATAAAGTGACCCTATTGACACCTTTCAGAATAACATCAAAACCCTTACAAACATTCAAATTAAACGAAACCCCTTGCTATCCAACATACTCAACAATATTAGATTCTTAGAAATTAGTGAAACATGCCCAACTTCGTTCAATGTACCATATCTACCATCATATATGTGTCTTAGTTTTAATCGAGTCAATTCCAACCGCCTTGTAGACAAAACTATTAGCCATAGAAATATTGCGACCATCTACCTATTTATAAGTTCCAAATCATTCTCTATTTGGGACATATGCGATAGGAAGCCCTAGACTCAAGAACCCACGCATCAACCTGGTAAGTGTGTTCACCAACAACCAAAGTTACATCCTCATCTGATTTAAAAATCATCTTGTTAAAAAATTTGTTCTTCTAATGCCCTTTCTCTTTACAATATTTGCACACGTCGTTAGGCTTAAGACCTTTTGAAGAAAATGACTTTTTGTGCTTCTTCTTCTTCCCTATTTTTCCTTGTCTATTGCCTCTGCTTGTATACAAGCTAGATGCTTGACCATCCTTACTTACACCACTTTCATTCACATTGTGGCGTAGTTTCCTTGTATGAAGGGCATGCTTGACCTCTTCTAGTGTAATAATATCTTTCCAACAACAAATAAATGAACGAAGTTTTCATATGATGACGGAAAAGATACCAACAAAATCAAAGAACATCCTCGTCCTCAATCTTAACATCAATATTTTGCAAATCTAGAAGAATTTTGTTCAAATATTTCAAGTTTTCAAGAAGTTGCGTACCTTTATGCACTCGCGTGTTGAAAAGCCGTTGTGTTAGAAGCAACATGTTGGTGAGAGACTTTGTCATTTAAAGGCTCTGAAACATCAACCACAGTTTAGTTGTGGTGTCTCATTTGAAACCTCGCGTATGACGTCATCTATGAGAAACAACATGATGGTCGAATGCGCCTTATTCTCCTGAGTGACCATCTCAAGAACATCGCCCTTTTCCTTATCGAATTCCCTCCTTGACAATAACCCCCAGTAGCCTTGTTGTTTCTGCAACGCTCGCATCTTAATTTGCTATAACCTGAAACTATTACTTCATGTAAATTTGTCGATCATGAGGTTGAAAGAAGATATCTTTTTCCATATTACAAAAAAAAAACATAAAGCTCTAATACCAGTTTGATGTTCGAAATTATGAAAAATAACAGAATTCAACAAACCGAAGTAATTTGTGAACATGCCTACTTTCATCAAAATATTTTTTAATATTTTAAAATTTATCTAGTATTTATACTAGTTAACAAGAGCTTAACTAGGCCGACCACTCCACTGCCTATAATACATGACACCAACAAATCTCGCACAAGCTTCGGACATGGTTTCTCTACAACCCCGATGATGCTTGGTATTTGGATTCGATCAGTTTCTTTTTCACATATGAAATCGGATTTAAGTAATGCATATACCTATTTTAATTTGAGCACTGCTCCTAAAATATTTGTTTCTAATGGTTCTGCCATTTCGGTTCTTGTTCCTAAGATGCATGTCCACCTCTTTGCCATCGTCTAATACTACATACACCTAAATGAATAAAAAAAAAACCTTATTTATGTTAAACAATTTGTAATCAAGTTGGCGGCGTTTTACAGCCTTTAGGGTTTTCAGGGAAGGGCTGTCATATATGTTAAACAATTTGTATAGCTCAAGGAACATTACCCGTATCTCTCCCCCGCTGTCATTTGCCCAGTAAGCCTACCGTTAACATGTTTGTGTCACCAGAATGATGACTTGCCACGGTCATCCTGGACTATAACTGTTCATCTGGTCCGGACTTGACTTGGACCGAAAAATTATTATTGGAACGGATCTGAACCGGATATTCAGATCCGATTCGGACACGTTAGACCAAACTTTTTAATATTTTCTTTGGCGTAAAATTGGACCTTTAAAAAATTGACAAATTGGTTCGGACCTGAAAATTCGATTCGGATCCAATTCCGATCAACAACAAATTTCTGGTCCAAACCAGTCCATGCCTGGTCCGGAATTTGATGATTACACAGCCATTTTGCTTTGTTTTTCCATTGTAAGTAAAAATTCGACTGACTCATCAAGTTCCTTAACAACAATTCCTTCCACTCCTTTTCGTCTATCAAGGCATGTATATCTAAAAACCTTGAACGATATCACTCATTTAGCCTTAGACATGCACCTAAGTTATAATTGGGGATGATGCCCGTAATGAGACCAGATAGGTCCCTAATATTTTGCTAAACCACACAAAAAGAGACAAATACAAATATTTGACTTATATTAAACATCCGTGCATAGTGATACTTATTACATAGTAAACTAGCTAGCTTGTAATGATCGAAAACTTCATTGCGAACATAGCAACATACAACGACGAGCTACGATTGGTAGCCAGAAAAAGGGACTAAAATACATTATATTTATTTGACCTTAAGAGATAGGAGGGCAAGTAAAGCCTGGAGGAGGGGTAACTCCACAAGTAGCCAGCACCGAAAGAGCAAGTGGAATATAGATGTTCAGGTTCAGAAGTTTTAGTCTTATGGCTGTGCACAGACATAACGCTGCCTCCAGCTCCAGCAGCCCTTGTAGAACAGGACAGCAAACGTGCACCACCGGGTCCCCGATTCCCACGTGTACAAGCCCGCCCAACACATCCAAGCATAACCCTAGCTTTAAGGCATCAATCGGACATGTCTTTGGAGTTATAGGCGGTGAAGGTACTATTCCGCCTCCGCCACCAGGTGGACATGGTGGTGAAGGAGGAGTAATTATGACAGGAGGGTTGATCACCGGAGGAGGGACAATGATTGGTGGGTTTATTATCGGAGGAGGAATGATGATTGGAGGCGGAACAATCACAGGAGGATGCGGATGTTTATGATGACTTCCACCACCGTGATGCGGTGGCTTGTGATGGCTGCCGCCACCGCCTTTTCCACCGTGAGAAGGAGGGGAGGGTTTTTCACAATGGCCACATGCATACAAGGGTGGCAAGGAGATTAACATGAAAAGCATGTTAATGAAGAAAAAAGATGTGAGCTTTGAAGGACCCATCAGGCTTGCTAGTTAGGGTTTACAAGAGTTCTAAACCCTAATTTATGTTTATAAGAAAAGATTGCGATGGGTATTTATAGAAGGTCGAAGAGTTGTGTATATGAGCGATCCGTGATCTGATGCATGTAAAACTGTACATAAAATGATAAAGAAAGGTTCTCTTTGCAGTGGCTTTTGTTTTATATATCATGACACTCACAATTTTCCAAGTAAATCCGTGACATATACGTACAGGCATCATAATTTTTTTAACTGCTGGTAATTTTTATTAACCTTTTGTCGATAACTCAAGTTTTTAGCGTTTTCTTGAAACGGCTGTATGATTCTGTTTCGATTTCTCTTTGTTATGAACTATTGTGCATGATATGAATGGCTCCTAGTGTACGTGTCATCTTATGATGATACTTCATCATGCAAGAGATGATGGGTTTTATTAATATGTAGATAATTGAATGCATTTAATGTGTCTTACATTATTGTGAGATATAATTCAATCTTTCATAACTATTACTTATATAATAGTTGTAGAATATTAGATTAGATATGAGGATTTGTAGACTAAGGCCCGTTTGGTTCCAACTTCGCAAACGGAAACGGAATGGAAACGAATTTAGTCCATATGTATATCTACATTCATGAAATTCTATGGAATCATTCATTGTGTTTACATGCAAAATGCATTTGTCTCCTCATATTTTATTACCCTATAGGGTATCAAAAGTAATCAAATTCAACTTCAATTACTTCAAATCACAAGGAATGATTCCAAAAAATTTCATGAATAAGGGTATATATATGGACTAGATTCGTTTTCATTCCGTTTTCGATTCCGGAGTTCAAACCAAACGGACCCTAAATGTTTGGCTGACTCATGCCCAAAATGATAATCGACATATAATCTCAACGATTGTACGACACGTAACCTTAATATTGTCAAATATATGATGTAATGAAAATCAGTGTGTAGCATTGGGATAGTTTGAGATCGCAAGAATGAAAAATAAACAATCGTAGAACTAGTCCCTTAATCGGATAAATCAAAACCGACCAAAAGATTTTATAGAATTTATCTAAACTTACATTTCAACTTTATGACAAATTAGGATATCAAATCACGTGTTTCGGTCTTAATGATTACATAGATTTTAGGATCTCAAATTTGCGTATATTTCATTGCCAATTTGTTTCCTCGATATTGCTTTCATTAGTATTGACATAGATTATTATGCTCGTCTTGTGCAAATAGGTGTCATTTTCTTCTTCCAAATACATGGTTTTATTCACCTTACGATAGCCAGTCGAAATTGAATCTTCCAATTTTTTCTAAGATAATCTTGACACCTATATAAGTTATATTAATATAACATGAAATAAAAGGGTCATATATGTAAATAAGAGAAAATTGTAACAGACTCAACAACCCTAACTTTTGTATAAGTAGAGTTGTATTCATACGAGAGAGTTTTTAAGTTCATATTCATTACATTCACAACCTATACTAGAATTGAGAGAGGGTGTTAATGAAGGTGTGCTCTCTTGAGCAAACTCGTAACCATTCGTGAGCTTGTTTTTAAAATCACTTATCGGTATCCATTGATTACTCTTCTAGTTAATTTAAATTCATACACAACCCCGTACCTCAGTCATAGGAACTATGCAAATACCTAAATTTGGAACAAAACCTCTTATGTGAACCAAGGGTAGAATCCTCGACTTCTACATTTGTTTGCTCAATCTTTCGCAAGGGATCTTCAGTGTCATATCCAAAGAAAAACCTAAGTCTCATCAATATTTGAATACTCTATATATGCAAGTATGTCCTAAATTAACACGAAACAATGGTAACTAGGTTCCTTGACACAAGTAACCATATATCCCTGTAAGGGTTTGGGAACTTAGAGTTGAGATCAAGAAAGGGATGAGGGGAGAGAGTCGAATGATACATAGGGAAGTGACTATCTTGTGTGCTTGAAAGTTCTAAAAATAAACATTACTAGAAATATGAATTGACAAGTTAGGAAGGGATACTTTATTGAACGAAACACACCTATTACTTTAGGTGCATACATGCTACCCACTCATGTCGCCCCTATGAGTGGGGTGGTTACTCCGGAAATTACTTTCCCGAATTTTAAATTAAAACTTGGATGTTCTACTTGCTCATAACCCATGCCTTTTGTGGGGTACTAACTGATGACTTGGTCCGACATAAGAAAGGATTATTGGACTTTGCGAGCACTATAAAGTTCCTAATGTGACACCTGAAATGATTAGAATGAAGGCTTTAAAATTCTCCATTTCGGGAGAAGTCGTCGATTGGTACCGATCCATCTCCCCAAACTTATTACTACTTGGGATCAACTATCTTTGTGTTCGATCTTGGAGTACTTACCTTGCTACAGAATGACTCATACAATGTTGGTTCGCTAAGTAATCATAGGCATCAGCCTCGTTTTTGGAGCGAACAAGTTTTTGACGCCGTTGTTAGGGATTTGTGCGTTCTAAAGTAGCGAAAAAGTTTTTGGCGCCGTTTTTGGGGACTAGGCCTAATTTGAATTGCATCTTAATTAATTATAGTCTAGGTCCTTCTTTTACTTTTGATCTTATTTTGTTCTGTGTCTTTGTATTTTTCAGGCTTTCCAACAGAAAAGATGGCCGTAAGGAACCTTCAAGCGGAACTTGATGATGCTTTGAAGCAACTTAGGCTTAGAGGTGAAGCCTTGGAAGATGAGAGAAGGATAACGAGACAAATATAGGAAGATAACAATAATGTGGTTAAGTCTTTGAGGGAGCTTCGCACTTCCATCAAGTCTAGTATCCAAGCTCACACGTCCCAAAGCCTCAAATGCAACCTCTACAACAAGCTCCTCCCGGATTCCAACAATAACAACCTCCCAAGGATCGCATGGAGTTGATATTCAAACAAATGATGGGGAGATTGAGCGGCCTTTAGAGCACCATGACATGCAATGTAAAGGCTCAACCGGAGGAAGTGTCCAACGAATAAGTCCGAGCATTAAGTATCCTTCCGGTCAACCCCGGAGATAAACTTGAAGTTCTTACAAAAGAGGAAGAGGACTCGGGACATCTCGGCCTAATTGCTGAAATCTTGACCGAGATTGAATTAAAATCAATTAATTTGGATGAGATTTCACATCTCGGCGCCAATCTCGGCCCGAGATTTGTAGACCCTCCCCCGAGATATGAAGTTGCACCTGTTTGGCCTATTTTGAAGAGAAATCTTGGTCTTGATGATCCAAATCTCGCCTCGAGATTCTTTGATGAGGACCCAAGATTTACATTAACTCCTCTTGAAGAATTCACTCTCGTCCGAGATGCTCCTGAAAGTTCGAGGTCCCCCAAAGGAACCTTCTAAGCTTGATATGAAGCCTCTCTTGGTGAAATTAAGAGTCAAAGTCAAGGCAATAACATTCCTTATAAATGATGTCAAGGAGGTAGTGAGATTATTCAATAGGATTATCTTCCAAGATTTGGCACACCTCAAATCATAATGAGTGATGGTGGCAAGCACTTCACCTTTAAGGCCTTCGAGTATCTATTGTCCAAGTATAGGTTAACCCACAAGGTTTCAACCCCATACCATCCTTAAGCAAGCGGTCAAGTGGAGATCTCGAATGGGGAAATAAAGGGGATTCTCGAGAAGATGGTCTCTCAGTCACGGAAAGGTTGGGACATGAAGCTTAATGATGTCATCTGGGCAAATAAGACGGCCAACAAGACTATCATAGGTACAACTTCTTACAATCTCGTCTATGGGAGGTCTTTCCACTTATCCGTAAAGTTAGAGCCTAGAGTTTATTTGGAAATGAAGTGTCCCAACTTTGTCATGAAAGAAGACGGAAAGAATGGTTTCTAGGACTTGATGAGCAATCTGGAGTTTTCAAGGTAAATTGAGCCATCAACGGAATTAGGTCTAGGGTATTTGCATTAGTTTTGCATATTTCCATTTCATTGCATTGCATTTAGATAGTTAGTTTCCTATTTATGTCACATGTTTATATATTGCATACACATATAAAAATAATAAAAGAATAAAATAAAATTTTGTGCTTCTAAGATTGATATGATCCCTATGATAAAATTTTATGTGTAGATTGGCTAAGATGATTATTTTGAGCTTAATTTGATTAATAGCATATGCGGGATTTGAATACTTTTCTAGAATTTGTGTGAAAATGTGAAATTGCTTTTCTCCAGGCTTAATTGAGTTATGATTATCGTAACAATATTTACAAGTTCTTACACATTGTATAGAGATGATTAAGGCAATTCATTTCATTCTTTCTCTTTATCTTGATCACGTTTTTAGCCTCTCAAACATTGAAATAATATTGCCTCCTTTGACCCATCCGAAACTAGGACATGTGTTGGTTTGATTGGTGTATTGAAATAAAGTGTGGGGTGAATCTTGTGAAGGAGTTTGAAGAAGATTGTAAAGAAATGTGATGAAAATGTTGGGAAAAAAAAAGTGTTTGGGACATTGGCTATGAAGATGAATAACTCGGTGCTTTCACGTAATCGGGTGTTTGTAATCTTGCTAAAGTCGGATTACCTAGTGTCCTAACGAGGGTTTGGTATGTGCATCCGGTGTGAGGCTCCTTATAAAACTCCTAAGGATTACTAATCGTCAAGATTTTGGCTATTGTGCACCAATGTCTTTCCTAAAAAAATAATAAAAAAAGGAGAAATTCTCTTGAGGAAAATAAGTCAAAGGTGGATGTGGAGCGGGGCAAATTGTGGAGTTTTCCTATTCCCGGATTAACACCACGTTACCTAAGATCATCCTACCTTTTCACGTTTCTTGGCCTTTCTTCTTATTAAGTCCTTATGACTTATGTACATGTGTTTGACTTAGTAGTCTAGATTTGTGTTCGCTCTCAAACGTGTGTGAATAATGAATGAAAAATAAGCTTTAAATTTATACATGAAATAAAAGCCAAACAAATAAGCGAACTCATAGTGTACGGATCAATCGCAGTAAAAGCCAATATTTCAGGGTCGATCACAAGGACTATGGTAAAATCAAGTGGTAATAAATAAAATCTAGAATAGATATTGAAAATATCAATAACTGAAAAGAACAAAAGCAATGAATTTATGATATTAAAAAAATGCAAATTCTAGAGATCAAAGTATCCGGTTGTGATTTTCAATTTAAGATTTCTAAAGATCTATGGACAAAGTTGGGATTGCAAAGGCGAGGTGTTTCTAAGGTGAGAAAGATCACGGAGAAGGTCTCGCTATCCACTATCCCAAACAAAAGCTTCTATCACCGGGTAAGTCTCAAGGTTCTAAGGAAAGGAACTATAAACTCAAATCAATAACTCAACCTAAGGGTCAAGAACTAACCTTCACCGGGTAAGTCTCATGCTAGCTCACTCAGGCAAGAAGAAGGCATACTCAAACCTAATAAAGGATAAACCTTTGTTACCTAGAACTCATCATCTTTGGCAACCAAGAAAGGGAATCACTGGGTAAGTCTCTTCCCAATCTTGGATATAAGCTTGAAAGGCTCAACAAGGCTAGGATTTGGGTAATCTATAATCTAAGCATAAGAATAAAACATCAACCGATGAACAGGTGAAATCTCGGGTTGTTCTAGCTAAAGTCTCTGCCAAGATTCTTGAGAATAGACCGAGATTTGGCATTTATGAAGGTAAAACCAACTCTCATGATCCAATCTAAACTTATAGGCTCAGTCTATCATCATCTATACCACAACCATCAACCAATCACCCTATAATCGCAAGGGTTTTAGCCAACCATACACATATTTAAATCAAGGAAGATATATGAAATCAGGAAACTCATAAAACAATAATAATCAAAACAAGGGTAAGAAATACTTATCAAAGGGTCTTCAATAATCAAAATTGTGGCAAAAGCAATAACAAAGTTCCAACCTTGTGTTCGAAAGCAATGAAATCTAAAACTAAGTATTTCCCTCCAAGAATCTTCACAAATCTCTCAATCTGAATTTATTGCAACTAATTATGATGTAATCTGCGTATCCTTCAATGTTGTAAGCCATTCTCGAAGTTTGTATCCTCTTGTATATCTTGCAATATCTATCACTCAAGCTGCAACCATTCTTTAATCTTATAATAAAATCTAGGGTTTGAAGCTCCGGGCTATTGGCCGTTTTTCACCAAATCTCGGGGAGCCCGATGATAATCTCGGACGAGATTTCTATGGATTGACCGAGTTATATTTTGTTGCGTGTTTACTTCAGCTCCTTGTTTGTATACTTTTTTTATGATGACCTTTGCTCTCCTTTTATGCTCCAAAGTGCTCCAGTATGCTATCCTTTTAATTCCTCATCCTTCCATGCTCTATTTTGATCCAAAATCCACCATAACTCCTACAATTGCAACAAAACTATGTGTAGGCATATTTTCTAACAAAGTAGACAAATATAAGCTGAAATGCTATAGATTTATGTCTATGCATGCAAAACAGAGGGAAAAACTACTTATATGCATGTATATACTAAGGTCATAATTCATGTCATCAATTTGATTTCCTTGTTATAAATTAGACACCATGAACTTATTTTATAAAACATGAATTCCGATGAAAAGTGTGGAATCCTTTTCGTACAAACTTTAGTTGACCATTAACAAGATATCTCCTTGGCCATAAAAACAACACCTTGAGGGTGATCTATGACTAGAAGCATATGTAAAAATATTTTGTCTTTGTTTTCACATACGTAAATCATGTCATCTTTTGTCTTAGGTTTGATTCTTGCTTGGGGACAAATAAGGAGCAAGTATGGGTATTTTGATAACATGATTCATCATCATAGTTTAGGCATACATTTAGGTAGATTTTCCCTCTTTTTTAGCATGAATAAGCCTAAGTTTGTGTCATTTGCACTTGTTATTGTTTACTTTGCAAGTATAGATGTCTACTCATGTTTTGGTTGATTTTTCAAGTAAAACGGTGAAATTTGGACCTAAAACAACAACTTTGAGGATCAACCCTCGGAGTGGAGCATGCCAAGAGCTCGGGAGAGACACATAGGAAGGCCAAGAAAAGGCCACAAGTAAGGAGGCAAGGCAAGGGATCGAGCAAAGGAGCTAATGAAGGCTTTTTGAGAAATCTCGGATGAGCAAAAGTGTATCTCAGCCGAGATAGGAAATTTAGAGTTAAATGCAGGTGAGATTGCTGAAGTCGAGAGTAATCTTGAACCCAATCTTGGCCCGAGATTTTGGACTAATAGACCGATATTTATAGAAATCAAAGACAAACATAGACAAATCCAAAACATCGACCCCGATTTTGCCTGTATCTCGCCCTGAGATTTACAACAAGGTGCAAGATTCCTCCTGATCTACAATTTCTGACAACTTTTTAGAACTTTGAGGCCCGACCTTTCCTTTTTTGGACTTTGTGTATAAGAGTGGCGTTGCAAGCCTTTTGTAAGGGTCCCTTTTTAGTCCTCTTTTTGACCTTTAGAGCTTTCTTCTGCATTTTTCTTTCTTCTCCCATCTTGTTAGAGATTTTTCATATTCCAAATTTGTCTTTATTTAGCTGAATCAAATAGACAAGTATTGTGGTTGTTTTCTAGATTTTATTCTCCTAGCTCATTGAAGGCTGATTAGCTAAGTTTGATTTGTTTCCCTTTCCATTTTAATACCATGAATTGCATGTGCTCTTCCCTTTCATTTGTTGTTTTTATTATGTATATTTTTTTGCAAGTTTTCTTGTGATTCTAGGGTGAATAGATCTTGGTTATGGCATGGATAATGATTGATCAACTTGCATGTTAGATAAGCTTGACAAGTTGCGTAAATCCTATGTTGATTGAGTTGAATCTAGGCTAGAGATTTTTTGGACTAGCAAACCAAGTTGGAATAGAGACTTACCCCGTGATGTTCTTTCTTGGATATTGATGAAAAATGAGCATTAGGTAGTAGAGGTGAAAAACCCTCTATGGATGAGATGTGTCGGTTTACTACATAAGCTAGGCAAAACCCAAGACTTACCCGGTAAGATTTGGTTTAATCATTAGGTAGAGAAAGAGATTTGTGTTGAATTTCCGTCCTTGTTACCTTGAGACTTGTAATGCCCTAGTTTTCACCTTCACCTCCCCCACGGTGAATGGAGTCGCCCCTACGGCAGGGAAAACGCCCTTGAGGTTTTGCCCAGATCGCGCCGATATATTTTTATCCCATTTTTATTTCCTTCCATAGATAGAAGATCCGATCTTCTATCTTATGGACTGACTTTCCTATGATGCTTTTAACCCTAGAACGTCTTTCCTTCTATCTATTTGTTAAGCTCAGGATGTGTGTGTGAATCGCAATAAGCTTTAAATTTATACTCGTTATATTTATCCTAACTCCTAGCGAACCCGCAGTGTACGGGACGTTTGTAGTAGGGATAGTATTCCGAGGTCGAACACAAAGACTAAGGTGAAATCAAGTCAAGCAATGGTCATAGATAGTGTAGATCTAGTCTAAGAAAGGAGAAAGAAATAAAGAAATGAAAATGATGATATTTTTGGTTGAGTTTTTGCGGTGATCAAACAAAGATCACAAATCAAGCAAGGTAAATAAACAAACTAACAACTCAAGCTAGCAAAACAAACAAGTAACACAAAACACAAAGTATACGATCAAGAGAGAAAAGTGGATTCTAGAGGTCAAGATTTCCGGTTATGGCATTGGATTCAAGATTCTAAGGACAAGCCGCGGTGTTGGGAAAAAGTGTTTCACTAATGGAAGTAATTACCGGGTAGGTCTCTCACTTCACTAGTCCCGCATCAAACTCCTATTACCGGGTAGGTCTCAAGGCGTTAAGGTAGGGAATTCTTCACAAACCGGATACTACTTAAGGGGTAACCCTCTCCTCACCGGGTAAGTCTCGGAATAGGGAAGTCTCAAGCAATAATCCTAGCACACTTGATCCAATAGCGGCTTATGAGGCTCACTACTACCTAGAATTTATCATCTAAGGTACCTAAGATCGGAAATCATCGGGTAGATCTCTTCCCTCACTTAGGGTGATAGCATTAGGTGACCCTAAGCTAAATTAGGCTTAATAAACACTAGGATTTAACAACCTAACACCCTAACATGCAGATTCATCAATTAGAGAGCAACAGGAGAATAAATCGGGCTGTTCTACAGCTAAATCGGCCGATCTGCATGATGAACTGGGCGATTTTTCCTTCTGGTTTGGGTTTCGTGCATACAAATCATCCTAAACTAACATATAAGTCCATTCTATCATCACCTAGCCATAACCATCAATCCATCACTCCAGAATCACAATAAACTAGCCAATAATATGCATATCTAGATCCAAAATCATCATACAAGCATACATGGTCCTCATAGATGGATAATGAAAGATAAGCAAGTAAAATCGATAAATCTCAGCTGAATCTAAGTTGTAGCAAGACTTACAAACTCTTAAATGAAGATCCAAAACGTTCCTAACAATCCTTGCAATAGTTCTTCAATCCAAGACTACAAAAATAACTCAAAATCACTCAAAACCTCACTATCACTCCTAGAATGGTGTTCTTCTTCTTCTTTCAATCCTTGAGTGTTTTTCCTCTCCTCCCAATCTTGCCTCCAATGGATGAGCTGTGAATGAGAGAATGTGGGAGAGGAGAGATGCTCAGCAACAGCTTGCAGGACCACTTATATTCTCCACCAAGAGCAAGGCCGGATCAAGAGATCGTGGGACACGTGGCTTAAGCTGTCAAAGGCCCAAAAATCGACCCAGTAGGAAAAATCGGCCGATTTTTCTGGGTGTAGGTCGATTTTCTTCAACAGAAGCATGCTATGATCGTCTAGCCATGAGTTGTTCCATTGCTTGCACCAACAAGGGTCTTTGTGTCCTTTGTTGCTCCAATTATGCTCCTCCAAAGCTTTGGATGTGTATCACCATGAGGCTTGGCCCTCGAATGTATCGGTTAATGTCCAAAAGACCCCCGAAATACCTACAAAGCAATGCACAAGTCCGTGTAAACGTCTATCTCGACAAATTACGTGAATTGATTGCAAACGTCGCGAATTAGTGCTAAACCATGCATGAATGAGTGAGAAATCTATCTAAATGATTACCTAAACCTAAGTCATAAATCGTGTTATCACTATTCACCCCTTTCCTATAAATTTTCTCTTTCTCTTCTTTTTCCTGTTTCTTGCATACATTTTCCTTCAACCTCGAAAGATGCAGCCTTTCTTCCTTGTAATCTCTTTTTGGACGTGTAAGTTGATAGGTGATGAAATCACTATCGTTTAGGGTAGTTTTTAGAGTCTTTTTATTGCATTAGTGTCGGTTTATGCTACTAACTCCTTGGTCCAGAAGAAGAAGATCATAAGAAGCTAAGGAAGGAGTTATAAGCACTTAGAAGTAAAGATTGATCAAGAAGCAAAGTTTCAGTTGCTCCACCGCCCCCGCAGGCCCTTGCAGCCGCCCCAGTGGGTGACACTTCCCACTGAAGCGCTCCCAGCACTTTCACCAGCACCGGCCAAGATGCAGATCACCGCCCCTGCGCCACCCATCGGCGCCCTTGCGGTGACTTGCCCAGACAAGACGAAGGCCATCTACTCCACGCCTCCCACTGCGCCCTGCCTGCGCCTTGACATTAGAAACGTCAGGAAGGCGAAAGGTCAGACGTTGAAGTGCATTAAAGATCCGCCCCAGCGGAGCTGTGTAGCCGCCCCAGCGGTTATGAAGAAGATCAACCGATTCCGCCTAAACTGCCCCTGCGGGTCCTGAAGGCCGCCCCTACGGTTTAACACCAGAAGCTTTACTCCGGCTGTTTACACCACCTTTATGGCATTAAAGGTGGCTATTTTAGGCCGGCTATTTACTCCTAATTAAGTGTCTTTTGTAGTATAAATAGTCCATGGCTGATTGCTAGAATCATCCATGCTTTTCTCCACAAAATCCATTTTTAGACTTGAGTTTTCCATTGTAATGAGTTGCTAACTTCCTTGCTACATTGGATTGGTTTGAAGCAACTTTGTTGCTTTGGTTGTAAGTTCTTTTAATATAAGTTTTTATTCAGTAATGCTTTGTGTTTCCTTGATCTTCATGGTTTAATTGCATGTTAACTATTACTTCAGATTGATCACCTTAGGTTCTAAAGTGCATGTAAACAACTAGGATTAATAGGTTCCGGGTTCAGATCTTTAATCTAGTAGCAACTTTAAGTAATAACGGGTTATAATTACTTAAAGAAAAGGAACACAAATATAAAGATAAGTTTAACGGTTTTAATCTTCTCTTTATATCCCTTTGTCTTTGTTTGAATGCTAACTTATTATTTGTTCTTGTAGGTTTACGGAACTTTAATAGGTTAAGTTGTGTTGATGCCGGTTGACTCAACACATATGTATGGTCGAGACATGATATTACTTAAAAACTTGAAAAAGGAATACACCAAAGTAGCAATTGCATGCTTAGAATCAACCTAGTGTAGATTCACCCATTATTGTCTTACTTGTCGCATTAATCGTTTGCATAAGTTTTTGTGCATCAATTCAACCAACCCCCCCCCCTTTGTGTCACTTGTCATTATAATCAATAATTGCATCTAAAACACCTCAACTCTCTTGGGTTCGACCCTTACTTACTCACTATACTTGTTCTTAGTGCTAATTCGGGATTTACTTTTGATTGGGTATAGACGACCATAGAAATACCTTCGGTCAAATTTTGGCGCCACTGCCGGGGAGTTTTTGCGTTTTATTATTATTATTGATTATTGGTTTGAACCATTTTATGGTTCAAACCCGTGCTACTAATTCCGGCTTTGCTTCTTTTGATCCAGAAATTGAGAGGACGCACATCCGGCAACGAAGACAACAACAACAACAAGAGATGGCTGACCGTACTCTTTGTCAACTTACGCAGCCCACTTTGGCTCAAAACCCTCTTGCGGTCGCTATACCGGCACTAGGGGAAGGAGTCAACTTTGAACTCAAACCGGGCCTTATTCACTTACTTCCATCCTTCCATGGGCTAAGTGGTGAAGACCCCATCAAGCACCTTGGGAAGTTCCACACCGTTTGTATGAGCATGAAGCCGACCAACATTACCGAAGAACAAATCAAGATGAGGGCATTCAGCTTCACACTCAAGGATTCGGCGGATGATTGGTATTACCACCTTCCATCCGGGAGCATTGACACTTGGGAAAACCTTCACAAAGCGTTTTTGGAGAAATACTTTCCAGCTAAAAAGGCCAATAGCTTGAAGAAAGCTATAAGCAACATCGAGCAAGAGGCAACCGAAACTCTCTATGAGTACTTCGAAAGGTTTGCACGCCTCCGATCCAGTTGTCCTTTCCATGGATATTCAACTCAAGATATAGTCTTGTACTTGTACAATGGCTTGCTAGACAATGAAAGGAGGATCGTCGATGCGGCTTGCGGAGGTAATATTCTTAACTCTACTCCTGACCTTGCTTTGGAAAAGATACAGGAACTAGCGGAAGGGACTCGGAACTTTGGAAGGACCCCGGCTAAGAAAGGAGTTCATGTCATGAGTTCCGGGAAGAACGAGATTTCCACCGAGCTAGCGGAACTGAAGGAAATGGTGAAGAGGCTAACACTTATGGGAACACCGCAACAGCTAAAAGCTTGTGGAGTTTGTGCTGACCCATATCATCCAACGGACATGTGTCCACAAGTTCAAGATGACGATGCTGAAGTAAACGTAATGGGTTATGGACAACCACATCAGCAAAGACCTAGGAATGATCCCTATACACAAAATTTCATGCCAAATTGGCGTGACCAACAGAATTTGGAGGGATCAACAAAACCAACAACAGCAGCCCCGCCAAGGTAAGTATCACTCAACTAAAGATATGTTGCAGGTTTTGACTAAACACTTTGCTACTCATCCAAACAACAGAATCAAGCATCAAGAACCTTGAGAAGCAAGTTGGTCAAATGGCGGAAGCTATTTCAAGAACCGAATCAAGGCTTTCCGGGGGATTGCCTTCCCAGATGTTTATAAACCCCAAGGAGAATGTTAGTGCCCTAACATTAAGGAGTGGGAAGCAAATTCGACAAGAACCAACGAAAGAGCCACAAAGCGAACCCTTTGTCGTTATTTCCGCATCCACAGCCGCCCCTGCGGCTGCAGCTACGCAAAGCCCCAAAGGAAGAACGCCCCTGCGGCTGGCTGCCCCCGCCCCTGCGGTGACAGCCCCTGAGCCGCCCCTGAGCCTTCAAGCCGATGCCCCTGCGGAAAACACGACAGAAGGTCCTGTTGAAAAGGATACTTACATCCAACCAAACTTTCCGCCGCTGTACTCCGAAAAGCCACCAGCCCCTTTTCCTGAAGCATTAAAGGAGCGAAGAATCATAGAGGACAAGGACCTTTTTGAGACTTTCTCTAAATGCGAGGTAAACATTCCCCTCCTTAAGTTGGTGAAAACATTCCCCTCCTTAGAGGTAGATAAGGCAAAGGTTGATGGTATTCAAAATTTACCTTATCCTACTAATGCTCGGGAAATCCGATCTTTTCTTGGTCATGCAGGTTTCTACCGACGATTCATCAAAGACTTCTCAAATATCTCAGCTCCCCTGTGTGAATTGCTCAAGAAAGATGTAACCTTCATAGTGGATGAGGATTGCAAGAAGGCTTTCGACACTCTAAAGTCATGTCTCACCACCGCTCCGATCATCCGTTCTCCGGATTGGGAGAAACCTTTCGAAATCATGTGTGACGCCAGTGACTACACCGTCGGAGCTGTCCTAGGACAAAATGACGGAAGGGCCTCTCATGTGACCCATTATGCGTCTATGACACTAAATGGAGCACAAAGGAATTACTCCACCACCGAGAAAGAGATGTTGGCAGTAGTATTTGCCCTTGAGAAGTTCAGGCAATACTTACTTGGGGTAAAGGTAATTATTTTCACTGACCATGCATCCCTTAGGTACCTCATGGCAAAGAAGGAGGCAAAACCACGATTAATCCGTTGGGTGCTCCTTCTAAGCAAATTTAACCTAGAAATAAAGGACAAAAGGGAAGCTGAGAACCTGGTGGCATATCATTTGAGTAGACTAGTGCAAGAGGAGGAAGAATCAGGAAAAGAAAGAGAGATAGCTGGAAGCTTTCCAGACGATATATTTTACACAACTCTCTGTTGTGTAACCGCCCCCGCGCAGCCGCCCCTGCGGCTCTGTCTAGGCGCCCCCGTGGAATTGTCGAAAGAGGATTGTCTTAAGCTTCAATCTTTTAAGCCTTGGTTTGCTGACATTGTGAACTTCATTGTCAGGAAAGAGTATCCTCCAGACCTCACCAAGGCACAACGAGAGAAAGTCAAAGCTGAGGCTCGACACTACGTTTGGGACGATCCCTACCTTTGGAAGCATTGTAGTGATCAAGTAATCCGGCGTTGCATTCCGGACAATGAGGTACAATCCGTTCTAACTTTCTGTCATTCTGAAGCATGTGGGGGGCACTTTGGAGCAAACGAAACTGCAAGAAAAATTTTGGATGCCGGTTTCTTTTGGCCATACATTTTTCGAGACGCCTTTGCATTTTGTAAAGTGTGTGATAGATGCCAAAGGGTGGGGAATCTTTCAAGGAGACATGAAATGCCCTAAACCTCTCTTATATTTTGTGAAATATTTGACTTTTGGGAATTGATTTCATGGGGCCATTTCCTACGTCATTCGGGAACACATATATTTTGCTTGCGGTGGACTATGTTTCCAAGTGGGTGGAAGCAAAGGCCACCAAAACTGATGATTCAAAAGTGGTTGCAGCATTTCTTAAGGAAAATATATTTGCTAGATTTGGAATTCCGAAAGCCTTAATCAGTGATAGGGGTACCCATTTCTGTAACAAGACGATCACGGCTCTCCTTAAGAAGTACCATGTTCACCAACGAGTATCAACAACCTATCATCCTCAAACAAACGGCCAAGCGGAGGTATCCAACCGGGAAATAAAGACCATCCTTGAAAAGACGGTTTCTCCCGGGCGGAAGGATTGAAGTGCAAGGCTAAATGACGCCCTATGGGTATATCGGACAGCCTACAAAACTCCCATCGGAATGTCTCCTTTTAGGCTCGTGTTTGGGAAAGCTTGTCACCTACCGGTGGAATTACAACACAAGGCTTGGTGGGCGGTAAAAAAGTGCAACATGAATATAGAAGAAGTAGGAGAATTCCGGAAACTACAATTGCAAGAGTTGGAGGAACTAAGGCTAGATGCATATGACCATCCTACCACATACAAAGAAAAGACCAAAGCATGGCACGACCGGAACATCCTCCGGAAGGACTTCAAGGTAGGTAATAAGGTACTTCTCTTCCAATCCCGTTTGAAACTCTTTGCAGGTAAGCTACGTTCAAGATAGACAGGGCCGTTCATAGTAGCTGAAGTATACCCTCACGGGGCTGTGGATCTCTATGACCCGTAGACGCACAAGGTGTTTTAGGTGAACGGCCAAAGGCTAAAGCTTTACCTTGAAGGAGTCAAGGACGATCCGATTGACGAGATGGTACTAGAGGAGGCACAATCAAAGAAGTAGAGATCTTACGTCGAGCCAACAACGTAAAACAAAGGCGCTAATTCGGGAGGCAACCCGAAGGAATAAGAAGAGGAGCTTTTGTCAAGGAAACCGCTCCTACGGCTCTAAAACACGCCCCTGCGGTGACACTCAGGCCAGCACCACCCCCGGCGCTTGGCCTGCGCCTGCAACACGCTTGTCACCGCCCTGCGGTGACATCCCCACGCCCCTGCGGCGGCCACCCTTGACACAAATTCCCAGCGCTGCCCCCGGCGCTGGGCCTGCGTGCTCCTCTCCCTTGTCGCCGCCCCTGCGGTATCAGACCTCCGCCCCTGCGGGTTTACGCAGAAAAAAAAATAGGATCTTGAAAAAAACACCTATACCTACCACGCACCACCCACCAACCCTCCTCACCAAACACAACCACATCTCCTCGCACCCTCTCTCTCTCAAAGCTGCAAACGCCCCTGCGCCCTCAAAGCAACCACCCAACCACCCTCTCCGACGCCCCTGCGCCACCAACAACAAGGACGCATACCCCCAACGCCCTTGCGCCACTAGCCTCGTGCCAAACGCTAACTCCCTTCAATTGCAGCTATTCTCCACTCCTGCACCACCTTCAAAGTCGCCTGCACCAACGAACCAAACACCGGAGCCACTCCAAGGCGCCACCACCTTCGAAGTACTCGCAAAATCGCCTTCTGTTGTTCTCCCGCCCCTGCGTTTGCAAGCTGCCGCCCCTGCGCCTCACTGCCCCTGCGCTTGCACAGCCGCCCCTGCAGAAAACACAATAGAAGATCGACTTCTTTCTTTGTTTTTGGAAATTACTAATCTTTTACTCTACATCATACTAGGAAAATGGAATCCAAGATGTCTAAGACAGAGAAGGAGCGTTATAGGATTGTGCAGGATCGAGTTGTGTATGCAACTTGTTTTCTACATGCTCCTACCTTGGAGAAACTCGGCATGCTAAAGAGCATGCAGTCCTTTTTGGCAAACGCTGGGCTCGGAGAATTTCTACACCAGAATGCCCCGACATATCCAGAGCTCAGCAGACATTTCATCTCTACGTTCACAATGGAGAAGGAGGATCATGTGTGTACCGGCCTCACCTTCAAGTTCAACAAGGTGAAATACACACTAGATTACTTCCAGCTTCAGGAGGCCTTTGGGGTGACTTTAAACCCTTCTGATAGCTGGTGGGAGATTTTTCCTACCCCGTATCTATGTGAGTTTTGGCAGGCGGCTATAGGGTCAGAATTCCATGCTGGGGGTGAGTACTCCAACAAGCTCACTCACCCCTCCTTGAGGCTCCTCTCTAAGATCCTGATGAGTGTCTTCTGTGGACACAAAGAGGAGAACAAGGTCGCCCTTAAGGACCTCCCTCTACTCTACTCCTTCCTTCCTTAGAGTGAGAAGGTGATGGATTGGCCGTACCTCTTCCTTGCCGCTTCGAAGCGGATTAGGAGGAACGAGCCGAGGGACATCGTCGGAGGTGGGGTGATCTCCTTGATCACTTCATAGGTCATGGACCTGTCCGACCTAGAGGATGGGTTGGAGGCTCCCTTTTACACAGAGGGGATGCTTAGGAGGTGCAAGCTCCTCCGACGGAACGGGGAGAACCTATTCTGGATCTCCCTTGTTGATAGGAGCTACCTGACGTACCTCCCCCGGCCTTTACCATTAGGGGAGGAGTTCTCCGATCTTTACATTCCGCAGATCCCTTCGTGCCGAGACGGCCACTAGTGGCCTTTGTGGAGAGGCATGTTGCCAGCTCCAGCCGGGCCCATCAGGAGGAGCACCTGTCCGTCCTAGATGACGAGGAGATGCCCACAACGGAGGACTCGGCCCTTGCGAGCCTTCAGGCTCAGATGACGGTCATGATGACCCAACACCGGGCTTGGCAGTCCGACTACCAGCGGACTATGCTGGAGCAGCAGCAGAGCTGGCAGGATACCTTTGCCACCTCCATGACATCACACTTCGACCAGAGGCAGGAGGCATGGCAGGCAGCCCATCAGCAGCAGCTGGAGGCTCAGCAGCTGGCTTGGTAGGCCAGTTTTGAGACCTCATTTGGTCGCCGGATGACTGCCCAACAGGACCGCATCGATGATATCTACCAACGGTAGGAACATTTCTTCCGCCACTTCCCGTACCCGCTGGAGGAGGGTCCTGGTGGTCCATCCGGACCACCCTAGTGAGGGGTACATCTCTTTCCCTTCTCCCACATTTATCTTTGACTCATTTTCACTTTGAGGACAAAGTGCACTTCAAGTATGGGGGAGGGATATATATCATTGCTTGTATAGTTGTTAGTTGTTTTTGACATTTTGTTTTGCATTATTGAAATCAAAGAAAAAAAAGAAAAAAGCCAAAGAAATGAAAAAAGGCATGAAAATCCTTGAATAAACCAAAAACCCGAAAGGGCGGTTTAGGTAAAAAGAAGGTGGTCTGACCAACCTTAGGTTAGTGCAAAAATGGACTTGAGAGATGTGAGCTTAAGAGAGAAAAGAAGAAGAGTGGCAAGGTGAAAACCCGAAAGGGCGCCTTGGCAAGATGAGCGACACCGAGTGTAGGTTTCCCTTCCGGCGTTTTGGCGACATAAGAAGGGGAGTCATAAGGAGGTTGTCCGGGTAGGCCACTCTTAGAAACGTCAGGAAGGCGAAAGGTCAGACGTTGAAGTGCATTAAAGATCCGCCCCAGCGGAGCTGTGTAGCCGCCCTAGTGGTTATGAAGAAGATCAACCGATTCTGCCTAAACCGCCCCTGCGGGTCCTGAAGGCCGCCCCTGCGGTTTAACGCCAGGAGCTTTACTCCGGCTGCTTACACCACCTTTATGGCATTAAAGATGGTTGTTTTAGGCCGGCTATTTACTCCTAATTAAGTGTCTTTTGTAGTATAAATAGTCCATGGCTGATTGCTAGAATCATCCATGCTTTTCCCCACAAAATCCATTTTTAGACTTGAGTTTTCCATTGTAATGAGTTGCTAACTCCCTTGCTACATTGGGTTGGTTTGAAGCTGCTTTGTTGCTTTGGTTGTAAGTTCTTTTAATATAAGTTTTTATTCAGTAATGCTTTGTGTTTCCTTGATCTTCATGGTTTAATTGCATGTTAACTATTACTTGAGATTGATCACCTTAGGTTCTAAAGTGCATGTAAACAACTAGGATTAATAGGTTTCGGGTTCGGGTCTTTAATCTAGTAGCAACTTTAAGTAATAACGGGTTGTAATTACTTAAAGAAAAGGAACACAAATATAAAGATAAGTTTAACGGTTTTAATCTTCTCTTTATATCCCTTTGTCTTTGTTTGAATGCTAACTTATTATTTGTTCTTGTAGGTTTACGGAACTTTAATAGGTTAAGTTGTGTTGATGCCGGTTGGCTCAACACATATGTATGATCGAGACGGGAGATTACTTAAAAACTTGAAAAAGGAATACACCAAAGTAGCAATTGCATGCTTAGAATCAACCTAGTGTAGATTCACCCATTATTGTCTTACTTGTCGCATTAATCTTTTTCATAAGTTTTTGTGCATCAATTCAACCAACCCCCCCCCCCCCCTTTGCGTCACTTGTCATTATAAACAATAATTACATCTAAAACACCTCAACTGTCTTGGGTTCGACTCTTACTTACTCACTATACTTGTTCTTAGTGCTAAGTCAGGATTTACTTTTGATTGGGTATAGACGACCATAGAAATACCTTCGGTCATAAGTCTTCTCCTTCTTTGTTTCTCCCTCACGTTCATGAGTTGTTGCATGTCTTTCCCTTCTGCTTCGCTTTCTTCTTTTATTCTTCTCTTTTCTTCTTCTCCAAGAATCAAGTTTGAACCTTGATTCTTGTTGGCCTTCCCGTTATTAATTCGTTGTTGTTCTCAAGCTCCCTTGGTTGAGTTGTGACGTCTGTGTGTTGAGAGAAGTAAGCTTTGGCCTTTTTTGTGTTCCTTGATGTCGAAGGATTCGTCATTGCTTTCTGCACCTTAACCGCCCCCGCACCTGCACGGAGCCGCCCCGAGGATTTTCCCAGTGCCGCCCCCTTGGTCTGTCCAGCAGCCCTACGGTTTTCCTGCAGTCTCCCAATCTTTGGTGAGCTGCTTCCTTCCTTGCTTTCCATGTTCCTTCCCTTGGCTTTTGTGGATGTTGTTGACCCTTGGTGATTTGTAAGAACAAGGTTTGTGACCCTAACTTGTGGAGATATCTTACACATCATTGAGACTAGAAGTTATAGACTTCTAGCAATCGTTTCATTCCTGATTCATTATGCCTTGTTGAGCAGGCTTTCCGTCCTTCTTTGTTGCAGGAAACTGAGTTGTTTGCTGACCTTTGAGTTACCTTCGAAAGAGGTAAGTCCCCTGGACTTACTTAGCTACATTCCGTATATTGGTTTTAGTGTATTGGCTTGCTTGTGTTGTTATTATTGTTATAATGGATAACCAGACTAGGATTGACCTTTATAACTGTAATTTGCCCAAGTGTATGACAACCGGGCGGTATCCACTTGTCTAGTTCTGCAAGAGACTAGGAGGTGCTCTTGCAACCCATGCCTGTACGTAATGGATAGTACTGATCTATTCCTGTCGGTAGACGTTAGCGGAGACGAGTTTTGAGAGATTCTCGTGTGACAAAAGAAGTTGAATTAGTATTGAATAACTTTACAAAAGATAATAACAGGTTTAGTGTAAGCATGTTATATGTTTATATTTCCTTATGTGTGTTTGTGCCTTTACTATCTTTCTGATATCTAGAATGTTAGCTAACGGTTTATACTGATGTTGTCGATGTTCCGTAGGTTAGGGACGCTGCTGAGTGATTGGGACCCATTGTGAGGTCTTAGCCTGTAACGCTTCGAGTTCTCAGAACTAAGGGTGTTACAATATGGTATCAGAGTTGTAGGTTGGCAACAAAGGCACTCGAAATCTTTTATAGGCCGAATAGATAAATAAGCAGAACCCGCAAGGGGTCTACGTTTTCAAAAGGGGGTTTTGATTTTAAACTTGTCGGTCTGGGATAGATGTATAGGAGACCACCACTATCTCCACGGATCTCAGTAGTTAGTTTTCTTATATGTTGGCATTTATGTACTTTTTTGGATTCTTGCTTTAGCTACAGCGTGGCTTTATATATCTAAGTATCCCTATTGTAGATGGCGTGTACTAGAGCTACATCTTCTATGGGGTGAGGAAGGGGTCGACCACCTCTTTCACCTACCTTCCGTGGACGAGGATGTGCAGGAAGACCTCCACTAGCTAGAGGTCGGGGCCAAGCCCGGTTGCTTATTCGCATATCGTTGGAGCTTATGCATACCGCGACTATGTTCAGTGAGTCGAGAAGGCTATCACAGTTGGAGGACCAACACCAGTACCGCTAGTACCAACGAGATCAGCTGAATTTTCGTAGAGAGCGACGCATGTCGTTGCACCGCCTGCTAGAGTTGTTGAAGTGGTTAGAGTTCCGACTGAGGCGAGAGGGACGAGGCCTGACTGTTGGTTGAAGGCTTTCAACTAGCTGAAGGTTCCATCTTTCTTAGGAAAGATGGGATTATAGGTGGAGTTGTGGCTAGGACAACTTGATTCTGCTATAGAGGTGATCGGTTGCCCAGAGAGACGTCATGTCGACATAGCACAGACATTGCTGAAGGATCACACTCATTCCTGGTGGAGGACTATACGCAGTAAGGTCACCAGCTACGAGTAGATGAAGAAGGTGATTAGGGTTTGCTATTGCCCTGGAGCTATGAGAAGAGATCGACTTCAGGATTTCCTCCTGGCTGGATTCGAGAATCTTCCTATTGCTGAGATCGTCAACAAGTTTTAGGAGGAGTTGTCTTTGTTGGGTCCGTCTGCACCACCCGAGGATCAGCATGTAAATCTTTTCTCACAGAGTCCGAGAGAGTCTACGCGCTCTTATCTTGTTGGTTTCGGTTGTGACTCCTTGACGGACTATCAGGATAGAGCATATGCTTATGAGAGAGACTGACCGGGTCAGAGGAGAGCTTCTTAGACAAGAGGTCTTGAGAAGAGGCAGAGGACTGGACCTGCCAATACTGGAGCTAGAGAAGCTGGGTTCGGGCGTAGTCAGACGCCGAGAAACTCTGGTTTCCAACGGACGATGCAGAGTTCCGACAGAGGACGGTAGTGTCATAACTGTGGAGGCGTCGGACACATATGAGCTGATTGTAAGAAGACTGCAGTGACTTGTTTCTCTTGCGGCAAGCCCGGTCATAGAGATGCGTTTTTCTGTCAGGGCAAAGCGTTATCTCAGTAGGGATCGTCACCTGCTAGCATTGTAGGAGGTGGGAAGAGGCCTCAATATCAGTAGCAACAACATAGAGTTTCTGGTTTTACCACTCCTCAGGGTTCCTCTCAAGGACAGAGGAGAGGTAGATGACGAGTTGGTGGTACGTCAGACACATGAAATGCTTCAGTCAGAGTTTATGAGCTGAGGAGTGTTGTAGAGTTGACAACGGTAGTGACCACACGTACCATCCCGAAAGAGGGAATGACCCTTCCTCTGACCTTCATATTAATGGTTTTCTTGTTAGAGTTCTTTTCGATACCGGTGCTACACATTCTTTTATATCTGATACATGTGTAGATAGATCGGCCTTAGTTACCATAGAGGGGAGACCCTTCTTTATAGGATTACCCAATGGGAATAAGATTATAGGTACACGAGAGGTTTGCGATTCTATTAGATTGGGACATCGCGATTGGCCAACTGACTTCTTCGTCATGTACTTAGTACATGAAGAAGTTATTCTAGGCATGGATTGGATGGATGGACATCAGGCTGTTTTGAAAATCGGCAAGAGGACAGTTATCAGTGCAGTCATCAGTGCAGTCCGAGATGTGAGACTTATCGGTCACGGTTGCGAGGCTTTCTGGTGCTATGCCATGAAGGATAGCACGATCCCAGCATTGGAGGAGATTCCGGTAGCATGCGAGTTTACCGACATTTTTGGAGAGCCATCAGGTTTACCTTCATAGAGCAGTGTAGACTTTGATAATGATTCGAAGACCGGGACGAGACCAATCTCGAAGGCTCCTTACCGCATGACACTTATCGAGATGATTGAGCTTAAGAAGTAGCTTGAGGTGTTAGCTGATAAGAGCTTCATCCGCCCTAATGTGTCCCCTTAGGGCACACAGTACTCTTCGTCGGGAATAAAGACGGGTCAATGAGGTTATGTATTGATTTCCAAGAGCTTAACAAGGTGACCATCAAGAATAAGTACCCATTGCCCCGTATCGACGATCTTTTGAACCAATTGCACGGAGCTTCAGTGTTTTCACGGATCGATCTAAGATCCGAATATCACCAGCTGAGGGTGAGAGAGCAGGACATAACCAAGACGGCATTGCGGACCAGATACAACCACTAAGAGTTTGTAGTGATGCCTTTCGGGCTTACGAATGCGCCCGCCGTGTACATGGAGTTGATGAACAACATCTTCATCGACTTTCTAGATCAGTTTGTGGTTGTATTCATCGATGATATTCTAATATACTCTCGTAGCAAAGAGGAGCATGTAGGACACTTAAGGATTGTACTCCAAGTCCCGCAGGATAGAGAGTTTTACGCCAAGCTCTCTAAGTGCGAGTTTTGGATGTTTGAGGTGGCATTCCTTGGTCAAATCATTTCCTCCGAAGGGATCAAGGTAGATCCGGCGAAGATCGAGTATATAGCATCTTAGCCGCCTCCTAAGAACATCAAGGAGGTACGCAGCTTCCTAGGGTTGGTGGGCTACTACCGGCGTTTTGTGGAGGGCTTTTCAGTTGTCTCCCGACCACTCACTTCCTTGCTGAGGAATTCTACGAGATTTGTATGGTCAGAGCCGTGCCTGTAGAGCTTCGAGGAGCTAAAGAAGATGCTGACCTCTGCTCCTATCTTTAACTCAGCCAGAGGGCATTGAGGACTTTGTGGTTTATAGCGACGCATCCAAGTTCGGCTTCGGATGTGTTCAAATGCAGAGGGGTAAGGTCATAACATACGCATCTAGACAACTGCAAACGTATAAGCAGAATTACCCTACCAACGATCTTGAGTTGGATGATGTTGTTCACGCTTTGAAAATCTAGAGGCATTATCTGTACGGAGCTATGTGTCAGATATTCGCAAACCATAAGAGTTTGAAGTATATATTCACTCTGCGGGAGTTGGATAACCGCCAAAGATGGTTGGAGTTGATCAAGGATTTCGACCTTGATATCTTATACCACCTGGGGAAGGCGAATGTGGTAGTTGATGCCCTTAGTAGGAAGACTCCTCGGGAGATGGCGATCGCTAGACTGACAACTCAGCCTCAATTACAGCGAGATTTGGCATGGATAGAGATGGATATTTACTTCCCGGATTCCGACAAACATTTATCCACCTTGGAGGTGTTACCTGATCTGTTGGTAGAGATCCGACAGAAGCAGGAGAGTTGCCCAACTTTGACACGGACACGAGACAGGATGTCTCGAGGAGAGGCACCTCAGTTTGCCGTCGGTGCTGATGGAGTTTTGAGACTCCAAGAGCACATATGTGTGCTAGGGGTGAGCAAAAATATCCGATCGGACTAATCCAATCCGCTAATCCGAAGATCCGATCCGGAAAAATCCGAATCCAAAGATATCCGGAAATTTGTCATCGGAGTCCAATCCGATCCGGGCATATATTTCGGATCATCGGATACGGATCAGGGTTTAAAGGAAAAGGTCGGATTGGATTGGATCGGATCGGATTGGATATATCCGACTAGTCTACGAATAAATATCCGGATCGGATCTTCGGATTGGATTCAGATCAGGCTTTTAAAAGTTTGTCGGATTGGATATCCGGATATGCTCACCCCTAAATTGTGTTCCCTCATATTGAGAGTTGAGACAGCGGATCCTACAGGAGGCTCTTTCTAAACCTTACTCAGTGCATCCCGGTGTGAGTAAGATGTATCTAGATATTAGACTCTCCTTCTGGTGGGAAGGTCTGAAGCCATATGTGACGAGATATGTAGCTTATTGTGCGATCTGTCAACACGTCAAGATCGAGCATCATCGATCAGGAGGCGAGCTGCACCCACTTCCTATTCTTCAATGGAAGTAGGAGGACGTCTCTATGGAATTTGTTACCGGTTTGAGACTGAGTCGAGGTTTTGATGCTATCTGGGTCGTAGTAGATCGATTGACGAAGACCACACGTTTCTTTCCGATCAAGGAAACGCGGCTGATAAGTCGATTGACAGAGGAGTTCACCGGACAAATAGTACGACTTTATAGAGTACCTAGGACTATAGTCTCTGACAGAGACGGACGGTTCACCTCGAGGTTCTAGCAGCAAGTGCATGCCGCCCTAGGTAAGAGTCTGCAGTTCATGACTACTTATCATCCTTAGACCGACGGTTAGTCAAAGTGGACCATCCAGACTCTAGAGGATATGTTAAGAGCCTGCGTGTTTGACTAGGGACAGGTGTGGCCAAATCACCTTCCCTTAGTGGAGTTTTCGTAAAACAACAGTTTTCATGCATCAATCAGGATGGCCCCTTACGAGGCCTTATACGGACAAAGATGTCGTAAACCGTTGTGTTGGGAAGATTTGATTAGTGTTAGCGGAGTAGCAACTGAGCAGATACACGATGATATGGCTTGAGTAGCGGTGATCCGAGAGCGGATGTAAGCAGCACACAATCGTCGGAAGTCTTACGCAGATAAGAGGCACAGACCTCTAGAGTTTAAAGTTGGAGCTCAAGTATGGCTGAGAGTATCCCCGACACAAGGTGTTAGGTGTTTCGGCATCAAGGAGAAGTTGAGTCTCAAATACGTCGGACCTTTTGAGACTCTTGAGCGAGTTGGAGAGGCAACATACAGAGTTGCATTGCCACCGAGACTCGAGAGTGTTCACTCAGTCTTCCATGTGTCTCCGTTACGAGAGTACGTACCAAATCCGAGAAACATCGTCCGTCATGAGGATTTAGTGGTCTAGTCAGACCATACGTTCGTAGAGCACCCGGTAGCTGTCTTAGAGCGTAGTACGAGACGCTTGCGATCGAAGGACATACCGATGATGAAGATTCAGTGGTCGATGCGAAGAGTAGATGAGGCGACGTGGGAAACAAAGGATAGTATCCAGAGGAACTATCCGGAGTTTTACGTTGAGTTGTATGTAACTTTAGCGTAGATGTTGAGTTGCAGTTTTCTTTTGTTGAGTTGTGTACACTTTTGTGACATTTTGAGTTATGTGCCCCGAGAGGGAATATATGAGTTGAGTTCAGTGTTTCTCCGTTGTTGTTGTTGTGTGATCTTACGGCCTGTTGCAAGTTTTGGGACGAAACTTCTTTTTAGGGGGATCTGATGTAATGCCCCAGTTTCCGCCTTCACCGCCCCCACGGTGAAGGGAGCCGCCCCTGCGGCAGGGTAAACCGCCCCTACGGTTTTGCCCCGAATTGCACCGATATGTTTTTTCCCGGTTTAATTTCCTTCAATAGATAGAAGATCCAATCTTCTATCTTATGGGCCGACTTTCCTATGATGTTCATAACCCTAGAACATCTTTCCTTCTATCTTTTCACCCCTTTCTAATAAATTTCCTCTTTATCTTCTTTTTCCTGTTTCTTGCATACGTTTTCCTTCAACCTCAAAAGTTGCAGCCTTTCTTCCTTGTGATCTCTTGTTGGACGTGTAAGTCTTCTCCTTTTTTGTTTCTCCCTCACGTTCATGAGTTATTTCATACATTTCCCTTCTGTTTCGCTTTCTTCTTTCATTCTTCTCTTTTCTTCTTCTCTAAGAATCAATTTTGAACCTTGATTCTTGTTGGCCTTCCCGTTGTTGATTCGTTGTTGTTCTCATGCTCCCTTGGTTGAGTTGTGACGTGTGTCTATAGAGAAGCAAGCTCTGGCCCTTGCTATGTTCCTTGTCGTCGAATCGCTTTCTGCACCGTAACCGCCCCGCGTCTGCACAAAGCCGCCCCCTGCCTAGTGCCACTACCGCGGACTGTCTAGCCACCCCTGCGATTTTCTTGCAGTCTCCCTGTCTTTGGTGAGCTGATTCCTTCCTTACTTTCCTTGTTTCTTCCCTTGGCTTTGTGGATGTTGTTGAACCTTGGTGATCTATAAGACTAGGGCTTGTCACCCTAGCTTGCGGAGATCTCTTAGAGATCACTGAGACTAGAAGTTATAGACTTCTAGAAATCGTTTCGTTCTTGATTCGTTATGCATTATTGAGCAGGCTTTCCATCCTTCTTTCCTTCGGGAAACTTAGTTGTTTGCTGACCTTTGAGTTACCTTCGAGTGAGGTAAGTCCCCTGGACTTACTTAGCTTCATTTCGTATATTGGTTTGAGTGTATTGGCTTGATTGTGTTGTTATTATTGTTATAACGGATAATCGGACTAGTATTGACCTTTATAACCGTAATTGGCCCAAGTGTATGATAATCGGGCGGTGACCACAAGGTTCTCTTGCAACCTAGGCCTGCATGGAACGGATAATACTAATCTGTTCTTGTCGGCAGGCAGAAGCGGAGGCGAGTTTCGGGAGATTCTCGTGTAACAAAAGAAGTTGAATTAGTATTGGATAACTTAACGAAAAATAATAACCGGTTGTGTGTGAGCATGATATATATTTATATTATCTTATGTGTGTTCGTGCCTTTACTATCTTTCTAATATCTAAAATATTAGCTAACGGTTTATACCGATGTTGTAGATGTTCCACAGGTTAAGAACGTTGCTGAGTGATCCGGACAGTGTGGCCAGCCGGGGTTCCCGTACATTATAGGACGGGATCGGGTTTATATTTCTATTGTTGTTTTCTCTTTGTTTTGAACTCGGCTGCGAGTCTTTTACGCTTCCCCTTGTTATAACCTTTGGTTTTATTATAAGTTTTGGTTTTCATTTATTTGTGTCTTGTTGTAAGATCCGTTGTGTCGTTGCTACTCTTGAGGGCCGGGACCCATTGTGAGATCCTAGCCCGTTACGCTTCGAGTTCCCAGAACTTAGGGTGTTACAAGACTTACCCGGTAATAGGTAGTTTAGATTGGAACTCGTGGAATAAGAGACATCCCCCATAATAATTCTAATTGACGAAACATCCCACCTTCCAGCAATCAAACGAGTCTTTTAGGAGTTATCTTGAATCCGATGTCATAATCAATGATCTGGAAACCTTATAATATGTTTTTCTAATTATTTGTCATTATCTTATTATTTGTGTCTGCTTATTTTACTTGCTAGTTTAATTTGATCTTTGATCAACAACCAATCAAAACTCAACAAAATATGGATTTTCTAACCCTTTTTCATCGCCCTTATTTATTATTCTAGACTTATACTATTTTTTATCAAATTGCAAACTAAATTCACCTTAGTCTTTGTGTTTGACCTTGGAGTACTTACCTTGCTACAGAATGACCTATACATTGTGGGTTCACTAAGTAGTCATAGGCACCTGTTGCAAGATATATAAATTGTAAAACTAAGCCTCGTATTTTGAGCGAACAAGTTATTGGCACCGTTCCCGGGTATTTGTGCATTCTAAAAGTAGCGAACAATATTGAAAGTGATCAATCATTTGAAGTATACTACCAAAAAGAATTTATTGCATCATTTGTATTTATTCTTTCTTATGGACAAGAAAGAGCTAAGTATGATGTATTTTGATAGCATGATTTGCTATATTTTTAGATTTGTTTTTGTGTGTTTTAGTTATTCAACTTATACCTTTCTATTGGTTGATGTTGGTTTAGTGATGCATATGTTTGAAATTTACGTTAAGTCTGGTGCTTAGATTCATGATAGTGTTTACTAGTTATGAACTCTAAATTGTTCGACCTATGTAATCTTACATCCGTTGACACTCACTTGAGTGAAAAATACTAACCCGTAAGGGAAAAGGCTAAATGAATGAAAAAGTATTAAAAAAAAGCCATAGTTAAAGCACATCAAAGTTTAAATGTCAATTGGCTATGTGATGAATGTAATTTTTTCTTTTATTTTGATTTTATGTCAATGAGGTCAAGTATACACATCAAAAGATTATCGCAAGTGAATGTAAACCATGTCAAAAAAGGGCATTATTAATTTTAATTGTTAGGCCGAGTTCAACAAGAAAATCATTGTAAAAATCCCGACCATGTTTTATTGCACCTAGTATATGGACTTTAGCTACCTTTTAATCATATGGTTGAACAATGCAAACCAAGTGTAAGCATAGATAAAGACCTCTAAGTAGCAAGTTTAAGTTGTTGTAACTTAGGATTATAGATTATAGGTTTCTTGTGTGATCATTTAACATTCATCTTTCATGCACAGTTCATGCTCATTATTCTCAACATTGTCTTATGCCTTGTCATACCACTAATATGTTGAAAGTGATCAATCATTTAAAAGTATGGTACCAAAAATATTTAGTTTTATCCTTTGTATTTCTTCTTGTTTAGGGATAAGCAAGAGATAAGTATGACGTATTTTGATAGCATGTTTTCATGCTATGCTTTTATATGTGTTTTTAATTTATATTGCATGGTTTGGACATTCATATCTTAGCTATTGCTTCAAATGTAAAAATAATATCTACTCCCCTTATTTCATGTCTTTGTAGGTATTTTGGCAAAAAATGGAGCTAAAATGAAGATATCTAGTGAGTCAACTCATCTAAGCATCATATCAACTCATCATCAGCCTCATGAGCAAAGGAAGGATGAAAGGCAAGCAAAGATACAAGCACCAATACATCTAGGAAAACCCCAAGGAAGGAACCTTGAGTGGTCTCATAACGGACTAAAAAGACAGCAAAACTCGAAGTAAGTGATGATTGCCAAATGTAACATCATATAGGCTTTAGAATCATGCATTTCAAGCCTCTATTGCTCTCTCATACATCATTATATGTACAAAAAGCATCCACTTTCCATATTTCAGTATCTACCTTGGCCTTTTTGTGTTTCAGTCATTTGTGGCACCAATTATGCCGGAAATACATCCTCCCTGAAGTAAAGAGCTGAAGAGAAGACCTTACATGACTAAGGAACTACAACAAGCCTCCAAAATATATGACGAAGACAAGATCCAAGACCTGAGCAACATTGAATGTCAAACGGCATGTGAAATGGCCTTTATGCCATTTGGACCACATCATCCCTTTAGAAGACTATTTCTATGCCATGTCAGAGCCCAACCCAAACTCAACGAAACAGTTTGGCCAGACGGTGTTGAGACAACTGATAGGTGATGGAATCACTATCATTTAGGTTAGTTTTAGAGTCTTTTTATTGTTTAGAGTCGGTTTATGCTACTAACTTCTTAATCCAGAAGAAAAAACCTAATAGAAGTTAAAAGAGAAGTTAGAAGCACTTGGGAGTTGAAGACCATTCATGAAGACAAGCTTCTGGTGCCTCACCGCCCCTGCGGGTGAAACTACACGCCGGAACGCAGCCTGCACCTTCGCCAGCAGCTGGAACAAAGATTGTCACCGCCCCTGCGTCCCTCTTGGGCGCCCCTGCGGTGACTTACCATGAAGAAGCGAAGCTGACGCCCTTGCGTCTCTGCCTGCGGACCACCCTGCGGAGCTACGAAGCCGAAGAGCTAGTGTCACCACCCTTGCGGTGACATTGGGCCGCCCTGCGGTTCGACATCAGAAGCGAAAGAAAGATGAAGAGTCAGACGTTTGAAGAGCATTAAAAATTCGCCCCTGCGGAATAGCCAGGCCGCCCCTGCAGCCACGAAGAACTCCAAGCGTTTTCACCTAAACCGCCCCTGCGGTCCTGAAGGCCGCCCCTGCGGTTGAGCGACAGAGACTTTACTCCGGTTGTTTGCACCACCTTTATGGCATTAAAGGTGGCTATTTAGGCCGGCCATTTACTCCCATTTAGTGCCATTTGTAGTATAAATAGACCAATGGCTGATTGCTAGAACCATGCATCATTTTCCCATTTTGTTCCCTCTTTTCTCTTGCTTCCTTTGTGTAATGACCTTCTAATTGCCTTGCTACATTGGGTTGTTTTGAAGCTGTATTGCTGCTTTGGTTGTAAGTCCTTTTTAATATAAGTTTTATTCTGTTTATGTTTTGTATTCCTTGAGCTTCAATTATTTAATTGCATGTTTCTTATCACTTAAGATTGATCACCTTAGTGTCTAAATGCATGCAAAGAACTAGGATTAATATATTCCGGGTTCGGGTCTTTAATCTATTAGAAACCTCCAGGTAAAAACTAGTTGTGATTATCTAAGGGAAAAGGAATACATATATAAAGAAAAGTTTAATGGTTTTATTCTTCTCTTTATATCGCTTTGTCTTTGTTGAAAGATAACTTGTGACTTGTTCTTGTAGGTTTACGGAACATTAACTTGTTAAGTTGTGTTGATGCCGGTTGGATCAACATATACATATGATCAAGATGAGAACATTACTATGAAACTTATAAAAGGAATCAACCAAAGTAGCACTTGCATGCTAAGATTCAACCTAGTGTAGTTCATTTCTCATCATCTTATTCATCTCTTTATTTGCTTTCTTATTCTTGTGTTTTGTTACATTTCAGTCCAACCCCCCCCCCCCCCCATTATTCGGTTACACCATCAATAATTGAATTTAATATAAGCATCAACCAAACTCTCTTGGGTTCGACCCTTACTTAACCACTATACTTGCTTTAGTGTTAAGTTAGGAGATTACTTTGATAAGATAAAAACAACCTAAGGAAATATTCTTGTCAAATTTTGGCGCCGTTGCCGGGAGTTTTGTTGTGTTTTTATTTATTTTCTATTATTAATTATTGGTTTGGACCGTTTTTATGGTTCAAACCCGTGCTACTAACTCTGGAATAGTTCCTTTTGATCCAGAAATTGAGAGAACACACATCCGGCGACGTAGACAACAACAACTCCGTGAAGAAATGGCTAACCGAACACTCCGCCAACTCACGCAGCCGGACTTGACTCAACACCCTCTTGCGGTTCCTATACCGGCAATAGGGGAAGGTGTCAATTTCGAGCTCAAGCCGGGGCTGATCCACTTTCTCCCATCATTCCATGGGCTAACTGGTGAAGACCCCATCAAGCACCATGGAAAGTTTCATACCGTGTGTATGAGCATGAAACCGGCCAACATTACGGAAGAGCAAATCAAGATGAGGGCATTCGGTTTCACACTCAAAGATGGAGCGGATGATTGGTATTAACATCTTCCATCCGGGAGCATCGACACTTGGGAGAATCTCCACAAAGCATTTTTGGAGAAATACTTTCCAGCCAAGAAGGCCAATAGCTTGAAGAAAGCTATAAGCAACATTGAACAAGAGGCGGACAAAACTCTCTATGAGTATTTCGAGCGGTTTGTACGCCTCCGATCCATCTGTCCTTTTCATGGATATTCAACTCAAGACCTAGTCTTGTACTTGTACAATGGTTTGCTTGACAACGAGAGGAGGATCGTCGATGCTGCTTGTGGAGGTAACATTCTCAATACCACTCCTGACCTTGCTTTAGAAAAGATGCAGGAGCTAGCTCAAGGAACTAGAAACTTCGTAAGAACTTCTTCCAAAAGAGGAGTTCATGCCATTAATCCTAGAAAGAATGAGATCTCCACTGAACTTGCTGAGCTGAAAGAGATGGTGAAGAGATTGACCCTTATGGGAACCACACAACAACTTAAGGCATGCGGAGTTTGTGCCGACCCCTACCACCCAACGGACATGTGCCCTCAAGTCCAGGATGACGATGTTGAGGTGAATGCATTAGGCTATGGGCAACAACAGCAGCAAAGGCCTAGGAACAATCCATATGCGTAGAATTTCATGCCAAATTGGCGTGATCAATAAAATTTTCGATGGAGGGATCAACAAAACCAACAGCAGCAGCCCCGCCAACGTAAGTCTCAATCCACTGAGGATATGCTAGAGGTTTTAACTAAGCATTTTGCTACTCATGTCCAAACAACAGAATCCAGCATCAAAAACCTTGAAAAACAGGTTGGGCAAATGACGGAAGCCATTACAAGGATCGAAGCTAGATCCTCCGGAAATCTGCCTTCCCAGACAGTGGTCACCCCAAGGAGAATGTTAGTGCCCTAACATTGAGAAGTAGGAAGCAAATCCAGCCGAAACCAGCAACTGAAGGAAAGAAAAAACCCTCTGACGAGTTTGCCGCCCCCACAGCCACACCTGTGGCTGCACCTGCGCCAGGCCCTGAGCAAACGCCGCCCCTGCGGTGACAGCCCCTGAGCCGCCCCTATGCCTGCAAGCTGGCGCCCCTGCGGAAAACTCGACGGAGAGTTCTGTTGAGAAGGATTCATACATCCGACCTGAGTTCCCACCTTTGTATGTTGAGAAACCACCAGCTCCTTTCCCCGATGCACTAAAGGAGAGAAGAATAATTGAGGACAAGGATCTCTTTAAGACCTTCTCCAAATGCGAGGTAAACATCCCTCTCCTTAAGTTAGTGAAAAGTATTCCTAATTATGCTCGATTCTTGAAGGAACTTTGCACCATCAAGAGGAATCAAAAGTTGAAGGGGAAATAAAAAGTGCAAGTGAGTGAACATGTCTCCGCCGTTTTCCAACGTAGAATGCCCAAGAAGTGTAGCGATCCGGGCATGGTAGTCATTCCTTGTGTTATAGGGGAAACCCGCTTTGACAAAGATATGCTTGATCTTGGTGCTTTTATTAATGTCCTTCCATATCCCATCTATAAATCACTTGGCCTTGGGCCATTAACTGAAACTCAGATTATAGTACAACTTGCCGATAGATCTAATGTTTACCTGAAAGGGATTATTGAAGATGTATTAGTGATGGTAGATAATCTGATTTTTCCTGCTGATTTCTTTGTAATGGACATGGAAAATGACTCACATGCTGAACCAATATTGTTGGGGAGACCATTCTTAAAAACTACTAGGACTAAAATCGATTATGTTAGTGGCAGATTAACAATGGAGTTTGATGGGGAAGTAGTTGAATTTGACATCTATGATGCAATGAAATTTCCTATTAATGATCATTCCTTATGTGCCATTTATATTATTGAACCTTTTGTGCAAGATGTTTTTGATATTTCTGACATTGACGAATTGAAAAATATAATTGAGCATGACATTGATGATCATAAGTCAGAATATGCATTGACATCTAGCATGAAAGAGGTCCTAGCCCAATTGGATGGGCACAAGAGGTTACCTATCTCCACTTTGGCCATTGAGCCCACTTTACTAACTCCAAGCGAGAAGCTTGTTCCATCTATAGTGCAGGCACCGGAGATAGAGTTGAAAGACCTTCCCCCTCACCTCAAGTATGCTTTCCTTGGAGACAACAATACCTTACCGGTGATCATCTCTAACAAATTGACAACCGGTCAAGAGGACAAGTTGGTGAAAGTGTTGAAAGAACACAAGACGACCCTTGGATGGACCATTGCGGACATCAAAGAGATAAGTCCATCCACATGCATGCATAGAATTCTACTTGAGGAAGAGTCGAAACCATCTAGGCAGCCTTAACGAAGGTTGAATCCGCCAATGATGAAAGTGGTCAAAAAGGAGGTATTGAAGCTCCTCCAAGCGGACATGATTTTCCCCATCTTAGATAGCAAGTGGGTTTGTCGAACCCAAGTAGTTCCAAAGAATGGGGGATCACCATGGTGGACAATCAATTCGGAGAGATGGTCCCAAGCAAGACACAAACCGGTTGGAGAGTTTGCATTGACTACCGCAAACTCAACAAGGTAACACGTAAAGACCACTTTCCATTACCTTTTATTGACCAAATGTTGGAACGTCTTGCAGGTCATCCATACTATTGCTTTCTGGACGGATACTCGGGCTATTTCCAAGTCATTGCTCCGGAAGACCAAGAAAAAACAACGTTCACTTGTCCATTTGGCACTTTTGCGTACCGAAGAATGCCATTTGGACTTTGCAATTCCCCCGGCACCTTCCAACGGTGCATGATAAGTATTTTCCCTGAATATATAGAAAACTTTATTGAAGTTTTTATGGATGATTTTACCGTCCATGGAAATAGTTTTGATGCATGTCTAAGACACTTAAAACTCGTTCTCGAAAAATGTGTTGAAACTAATTTAGTTCTTAATTCGGAAAAGTGTCATTTCATGGTTGAACAAGGAATAGTGCTAGGACATGTGATATCCTCAAAAGGGATAGAGGTGTATAAGGCAAAAGTTGATGTTATTCAAAGTTTACCTTATCCTACTAACATTCGGAAAATCCGTTCTTTTCTTGATCATGCAGGTTTTTACCGATGGTTCATCAAAGACTTTTCAAAGATCTCGGCACCATTGTGTGAATTACTCAAGAAAGACGCCACTTTCATAGTGGATGAAAGTTGCAAGCAAGCTTTCGACACTTTGAAATCGTGCCTCACTAGCGCACCGATCATCCGGTCTCCGGATTGGGAGAAACCTTTCGAGATTATGTGTGATGCCAGCGACTACGCTGTAGGATCTATCTTAGGACAGAATGATTGAAGAGCCTCACACGTCATCCATTATACATCTGCGAAGCTTAATGGAGCACAAAGGAATTACTCCACCACCGAGAAGGAGATGCTAGCGGTGGTTTTTGCACTTGAGAAATTCAGGCAGTACCTTCTTGGAGTAAAGGTAATAATTTTTACTGACCATGCAGCTCTTAGGTATCTCATGGCAAAGAAGGAAGCAAAGGCGAGAATGATTTGTAGGGTGCTTCTTCTAAGCGAGTTCAACCTAGAGATACGGGACAAGAAGGGCACGGAGAACCTGGTGGCCGATCATTTAAGCAGGCTAGTGAATGAGGTAGAAGATCCAGCCAAAGAAGGGGCAATAGTTGGAAGTTTTCCAGACGACACCTTCTACACAACCCTCGGTTGTGTAACCGCCCATGTGCCTCAAGATAACCGCCCCTGTGGGCAGCCGCTCCTGCGGCTCGAGCCAGGCGCCCCTGCGGATCACTCGACAGAGGTTTGTTTTTAAATTGCAATCTTTCAAGCTCTGGTTTGCTGACATTGTAAATTTCCTTGTTAGGGGCGAGTATCCTCTAGATTTCACCAAGGCACGAGAGAGAAGGTGAAGGCCGAAGCTCGACACTACGTTTGGGACGATCCCTACCTTTGGAAGCATTGTAGTGACCAAGTAATACGTTGTTGCATCCCGGACAATAAGGTACAATCTGTCCTAACATTATGTCATTCTGAAGCATGTGGGAGACATTTTGGGGCCAACAAAACTGCTAGAAAGGTTCTAGATGCGGAGTTCTTTTGGCCACACATTTTTAGAGACACTTTTGCGTTTTGCAAAGTGTGTGATAGATGCCAAAGAGTAGGTAACATCTCTAGGAGACATGAAATGCCTCAATTCTCTCTTATATTTTTTAAAAATTTTTAAGTATGGGGGATTTATTTCATGGGTCCTTTCCCTACTTCTTTTGGGCACACTTACATATTACTTGCCGTGGACTATGATTTCAAATGGGTGGAAGCAAAGGCCACCAAAACTGATGATTCTAAAGTGGTTGCAACTTTTCTTAAGAATAATATTTTTGCAGGATTTGGAATCCCGAAGGCTTTGATAAGTGACAGGGGAACCCATTTCTGCAACAAGACGATCATTGCCCTCCTTAAGAAGCACCACGTCCACCAACGAGTGTCAACAGCCTACCATCCGCAAACAAATGGTCAAGCGGAGGTATCCAACCAGGAAATCAAAACCATCCTCAAAAAGACGGTTTCTCCCGGAAGGAAGGATTGGAGTTTGAGGCTAAATGACGCTTTATGGGCATACCGGACAGCATATAAGACTCCTATAGGGATGTCTTCATTCCGGCTTGTGTTTGGAAAAGCTTGCCACCTCCCGGTGGAGCTAGAACACAAGGCATGGTGGGCGGTAAAGAAGTCCAACATGAATGTGGAGGAGGTAGGAGAGTTCCAAAAACTCCAATTGCAAGAGCTAGAGGAATTGAGACTAGATGCATATGACCATGCCACTGCATACAAAGAAAAGACAAAAGCGTGGCATGACCGAAACATCCTCCACAAAGACTTCAAAGTAGGTAACAAAGTCCTTCTCTTTCAATCACGTTTGAAGCTTTTTGCAGGTAAGCTGCGTTCAAGGTGAACAGGTCCGTACGTGGTAGCTGAAGTGTACCCTCTATTCGCTCCAAACGGTGTGTGCAAGCTTTAAATTTATAACCCTAGACGTAAGCTTAAAACAAGGATGCGAACCCGCAGTGTACGGGTCAATCGTAGTAAAAAGAAAGGAATTCCAGGGGTCGATCACAAGGACTTAGTGAAACAAAGTCGGAATAGGTAAGCTTTAGCAATTACTAACCACAAAGCAATTAAAACAATCAAAGATGATAAAAGTCAATAAAGGAAATATGCAATTCTAGGGATTAAAGCATCTAGTTGTGGTTCCAACTCAAGATCTAAAGATAAGCGGACAAAGCTGAGGTTTTTGCAATGGGAAGGTATTACTAAAGTGGATTAGATCACCGGGTAAGTCTCACAAGTCACTAATCCCAAACCGTAACTCCTATTACCGGGTAAGTCTCAAGGAATTAAGATAAACAACTATATCCTCAAACTAACACACCACCTAAGGGAATAGAATCAACCTTTACCGGGTAAGTCTCAGGCTAACTCACAAAGATGGGATGAAAGCACACTCAAACCCCAATAAAGGATAAACCTTTATTACCTATACTTATGATCTTTGATAAACAAACAAAGGAATTACCGGGTAAGTCTCATCCTAGGCTTGCATTGAACCAGGAAAGGTGTAATAAGAATAGGATTTGGCAAACTCTAACACTTAACTCTCAGTTTCGGATCAGATAAATCACCTCGGTCAGCCAAATTCCACCCCGGCCGAGATGTTCATCGACTGAGCGAGATGCTTAGGCTTAAGGTAAAGACTCGAACTTTCAGGGTCCTACTGTGATTAAGATTATTCTATCATTGTTTTTCCCACAACCTTCAGCCAATCACCCTAGAATCACACAAAGAGATTAGCCACTCATCATCATGAAAGTATTAATCAAATATATGGGAAGAAAGAGAATAATTGAACAAGAAAACCTTAAGAGAAAGGCTTCAATAACTGAATCAACTATCAAACCAACAAGCGTTCCTTCGATAGAAATCCAACAAGACAATCAACACAAAGAAGGGAATCTAAGATGATCTTACAAAAATCCTTCAAAAAGCTATAAAAGCTATAGACTTTCTTCCTTCAACCTTCAAAAAGGTTCTTCAAATCTCCCAACTGGAGTATGGCTGCAACGGTGTATTCGAGCTGTTACGAGTGATAGCGGATGTTCAAACACGATCGATGCTATAGCATGATCCTCATTTGTTGAAAATCCAACCCTTTTTATAGGAAAATTACTCTCCAAAGATAAGATATCTTAGAAAGATCTCTTCCCATAAAAATAGGTAAAATATATGGGCAAACTTATCTTCTTCCTTCCAGGAACCCAGCCCAAAAATATAAGATCCTCTTTCCAAAGATAAAAGATCTCAGCCAAGAATAAAATATTCTCGCCGCGTCCCAGGTGTTCGCCTCGGTCGAGTCGACTCCTCTGGATCATCTCGGTCGAGGTGACTCTGTAGTCAACCGAGGTGAATCACAACTGAATGTGAAATCTCTCAAATCTGGTCCAAAGTGAATCTTTAATCTAATTCCATGATTCCTGGATTATTTCTTAATCTCCTGAATGTAGCTCCAATGACTCCTTAGCTCCTTTTGCTCCTTTTTGATGCAAAACGTGCCATTTTACCTACGATTACAACAAAACTAGGTGTAGACCTCGATTCCCGCAAAGGTAGATGAAACGACAATATAATCACATAATATATACAAACATGCAGATTATTGAAGATAAAACGTCGAAACAAACCCCAAAATATAGACAATAATTCATGCTATCAAAATACCCCATACTTAGCCCTTGCTTGTCCCCAAACAAGTTCCGCATATAAAATACAAGATAGAATGGATTATAAGTCATAAAGATCAATGAAAAAGCCTTTCAAAACATTTTGATGGTGTGCTACAATCATAGATCACACTAAGAGAATACTTCATGGAATTTAAAATCAAAATATGATCAAAACATTTTATAAATATAAGAAAGTTGTTCATCTTTGCATAAAATCATAGAATGCATAATAAGTCGTAATTATCGAAATTGATCATGTATAATCCAGTTTAAACCACAAAGTCAATCAACAAGCTCGAGGTCTCAAGGGCTTCCCAAAAGAAAGGTCAAGAAACGTGTAGGGTAGGGATGTATATGAGGTAATGTGGTGCTAGAATCCGGGAATAGGATCTTTCTTCACTTTACTTGAACTTCAACATCTTCCACCAATAAGCTTTGCTTATTTCACGCTTTTTCTTTTTTTACTTTACTTTTTGGGATGCATGGACAGAGGTGCACAATAACCGAAGCCTAGGAAATCAGCAAACATTAATTTCTTGAGATGCATCAAACCCTTGATGCACATACCATGACCCGTTAGGAATATCGCTCAATCCGACTTTGGCAAGACACAAACACCCGGATATGTGAATGGTTCCGAGTTACTCATCATCATGATTGACTTCCCCAAACCTATTTATTGCTTTCTAACACTTTCACTTCCAGCCAACTTCTCAACTTTTACTTCCTTTGCTTTCACCACTTTGCTTGCTTCCAAATTCCTGGATAGGTAAAGGGAGGCAAAAATGTATATGAGGGGCTAAGCATGATCAAGAAGAAGAAGAGAGAAGAATGAATTGCCTTGGTCTTTCCAAGAAGAAAGTGAGAGAACTCATAATGTGGTGTCAACCTTCAAATTCAACATAATTTGGATAAAAACAAAGTATTAAACATGCCAAAAATTTCAAACAAAGCATTTAGCAACTTAAACATATTATAAAACCTTTCAAACATATAAAGATTTCAAAACCAGTCAGCAAACAAGATCTTCACTGAGATCATATCCAGATAAGAAGCACAAAAATCGTTTCGAAAACTCTCAGTTAAACCACCTCGGTCGAGGAGTTCTAAGTCAACCGAGGTGAAGTACCTCGTTTGGCCAGAACTCCCCCGGTCGAGGTCAAAAATTTTATTTCTACACCAGCTTTTGACGTTTTTCTCAATCAAATAACCTGTATGCATGCATGTAATCTCAGAAAAAACACATAAAGCAAAATAAAGCATAAATATCCGATAAAGTCGAGTCATACATCACATAAGTCAAATAATACATAAACACCCCATACTTGGGACACACTGTCCCAGTGGGTCAAAATAAGTCTAAAGAAAATAAAGTACTCACCGGACAAAGCTGAGCTGCATAATAAATAAGAAATAAAATCCTACAAGCTCTCAATGATCACGATCCGCTGGTGGTGGTGGTGGTGGCATATACGGATACTGGGATGGGTCAAATGGATAACCCATAGTCTGCTGAAACTGGATCTCCATCATCCGGCGCTGATAATGCTGACCCTCTAGCATCTGATGAGTCCAGCGGTCGATCTCTCGGTGCTGGGCGTCAAACCTCTCCTGGATGTCTACAATTAGGGCAGCATAGGAGTCTATCATCTGATCCGTCATATCATCGATCCGACGGTGAGCCTCTGGATCTCTCTGTTGGCGTACCCTACGCGTAGCATGGCGTACTAGTGATGCAGCCGGTGCAGTCTCAGTCTCGTCATCGTCCAAATCGATGACCGGTGCACTAGTCCCAATAGTATCAGTCCCTGTATCCATAGGAACTCCACCATCCCTATCATCATCATCAGCAGTCTCCTCAACCTCATCCTCCTCAGCTGGTGCAGCTGCTGCCTCTCTAGCATCCTCCATCAATGGGATCCAAGCAGTCTGCCAATAGTGCGGATCATAAACTGAAAAACTGGGGTGACCATCTGATCCCCTGTGGTGCAGTTGGCTCCCATGACATAGCTGTGTACGGCGTAGTGAGTCCTCGTGGAACCAGTATCCTCCGAGTAATCATCTCCTGAAGTCCTTGCGGCTTGGCAGCCGCCACCATGCTACATGCGCTGAGATCCATATCTTGGTAACTCGAATGTGAGTCACAATGCCTCCGCAGCAGATATCGCCCTTTGCCTTTGCCTTGATCCTGTGCAGATCCTCTTCCAGCATCAAGCCAAAGTCTGGAATCCCTCCAGTCACCATGCAGTATAGGCTGAACAGCTCCCCCTGTCTGACCTTCTAGGGCATCTCAGTACGAGCCAGAAGAGTCTCACTGAATATCCTGTGAGCTAACCTAAAAGCTAGGTGAAATATAATACGCTCCCTGGAGTCTCCAGGGCACCATCTGTCTGCATGCTCAACTACATGAGCAATTTGTCCCCAGAACTCCCTAGCTACAGCTCGGGAGGGAAAATCAACAGCAGTCGGGGCCGGGAAACCAAAAATGTCTCGCCAGTACTCTAAAGGAACTAAGAAGTTCCGGTTCATCAACCGGTACTTCACAAAACGCTCTGTGGGAAGGTAGGTGAAGGAGCTAACAAACTCCATAGTCGGCTCTAAGTAGGTAGGTGCTCGGATCTCAATGAACTGATCTAGCCCCACCATAGAAATCATCCGTCTTAAATCTCCATCCACATGGAGACAATCAAAAGTAGAAATGTCCAGAAGCGCGGTGCAATCACTGGACGGGCCGCTATGCGGTCATAATCGACCCGGTGTCTCTCGTGGATCACCGGTCTCGTACGTCTGGAGGAGGAAGAAGAAGGGGAAGGAGAGGATCGGTCCCTCAGGACCAGCTGTCTATCTGAACTCATCTTTCTGAAACCTGTCAGACCACCTCGGTCGGCTTGACAACTCTCAAGAACACCTCGGCCGAGGCATAGGCCGACTGGACCAAGGCGAATAACTGCGCGACTGATTTCTTCAAAATTCCAGTTCTTTTCCCCCAAAATCACTACAACTGGTTCCTATGGGGTACTTAATCTGTTTCTCAGCAAATGCAGGGGAAACCAAAGCCCAAATCAAAGGAAAACAGTGGAGAAGAGCGAGGTTAGGGTTTTTCTGATTTTTACCTCGATTCAATCGATTGGCTCGTTTTTCTTGCAGATTAGCACTTGCACTGGGATCCTCTACTCTTTCCTTGCAATTTGGAAGCAAGAATTGTCGAAAACGAGCGAAGAACGGCGAAGCAAGGCGAAGGGTATGCCGCGGTTGAGGAGAAGGTAAAGGAGGAGAGAGAAATCTCAGCCCCCTTTTATACCCTTTTCTGGAACTGCTGTCACCTCGGTCGAGGTGGTCTCGACTGGACCGAGGTGGTACGGACCGAGGTGGATCTTCAGAAACCCTAGTCGCCTCGGTTGCTCAAGAATCATCTCGGTCGAGGTGCTGTGACAGCAACCGAGATGTGCTTCAGTCAAACTTCGTCTTATCAAATTCTTGAACTTCTGTCCTTCCAGTTGTGCTCCTGGGATGTATTCCTTCCTTAGATGTCACCTGTCTAGGACGCAAAAAACAAAACAAAACAAAGCAAAAGCAAACTATCTAAGCTAGACTAGAAAAAGGGAAAAAGAAAGCAATACCTTGGGTTGCCTCCCAAGAAGCGCTTGATTTAAGGTCGCTAGCTGGACCATACGGCATCTCTATGCGTGATGGGAGGTATCCTCACCCCATACTTCACCTTCATCATGGGGTGAGATGAGTAAGTCTATCAAACGCTCCAACAAGTGCAAGTGCTCATTGGATCCATAATGAAACTCTCCAAAAAAGGTTCCAGTTCCTAACTTCACTGGCAAATGGTAGGATCTCCTACGTACAAGCTTGTACGGTTTGGTCCTCACCGGGATCCTACCGGTCTTCCTCTTTTTCCGTGGGACATAACTTAGTCTGTCGTCCCATCCTTTCCTTGATCGAGAAAACAACTTCTCGAGAATCCTAATTGCTCCCCCATCTTTAGCTTGGGGATGGTACAAGGTCCTTAGCATGCGAGGGACCCCATACTTGAACAAGAGATACTTCATCGCCTTAACGGTGTAGTGCTTGCAAACTCCACTCCTTATAATCCAAGAAGCATCTTCTTCCAACAGTTTCAAGGGAGGTTTCATCTTGATCATAGGAGGTTCTTTCGGAAGAGACCTCCAACTCTCCGGTGCATTCCTGAAAAATTCAGAAATTTTAATAGGGATTTCAAATGAAGTAGGAGAATGTACCTTGTAAAGTTCTCCAAAGCTTGAGACAAGTTTCATGTTGGGTGGATAATCCACACACGAAATCCCTCTCAACTCAGCTGATCTTTCTTCCACCTTGACCACAGTCTCAGTAATTTGGCCAAGGTTCTCCGTATCTTGTAGTTCTACAGATTTTTCCTCCACCTCGGCCGATCTCTCTTTCACCTCTGCCGAGGTCTCAACAGTTAGATCGAAATCTTCCAAATCTTCTTCTCCCTCAAAAGCTTCAGGAGAAACTTCTGGTTTGATTGGAGGGGTGCTTGGAACTTGCAGCACTTTCTTATGCCCCTCTTCTGGCTTAGTATAGGATAGGGTGCTTTCCTTGAGCTCCTCCACCTTCTTCATCAACCTCTCCCATCTTGATTCAAGATAATCTTCAAGGGGTTGCTCACAAATCTTTTTAGGGACATTCAGTTCATCCCACATTGCAAGTTCATGCTTAATGGCCTCTTCTCTTTCCCATTCATTGTTGAACCAATAGAAGGAGTACTTCTCCTCTAAGTATTCATAATGGTCCGCCCTAGCACTTTGTCTTGCTATCCAGGCTGGATCAAATGTAGTCATCGGAAATCCTGAAAATTACAAAACTCATAGAAAGAGTAGTTAGTAGCAACAGGGGCAAGTGCCCCGAAAGCAGACCGCAACTGGCTCGGTCAAGACCAAGTCCCCGGCAACGGCGCCAAAAACTTGTTCACTCCAAACAGTGTGTGCAAGCTTTAAATTTATAACCCTAGACGTAAGCTTAAAACAAGGATGCGAACCCGCAGTGTACGGGTCAATCGTAGTAAAAAGCAAGGAATTCCAGGGGTCGATCACATGGACTTAGTGAAACAAAGTCGGAATAGGTAAGCTTTAGCAATTACTAACCACAAAGCAATTAAAACAATCAAAGATGATAAAAGTCAATAAAGGAAATATGCAATTCTAGGGATTAAAGCATCTAGTTGTGGTTCCAACTCAAGATCTAAAGATAAGCGGACAAAGCTGAGGTTTTTGCAAAGGGAAGGTATTACTAAAGTGGATTAGATCACCGGGTAAGTCTCACTAGTCACTAATCCCAAACCGTAACTCCTATTACCGGGTAAGTCTCAAGGAATTAAGATAAACAACTATATCCTCAAACTAACACACCACCTAAGGGAATAGAATCAACCTTTACCGGGTAAGTCTCATGCTAACTCACAAAGATGGGATGAAAGCACACTCAAACCCCAATAAAGGATAAACCTTTATTACCTACACTTATGATCTTTGATAAACAAACAAAGGAATTACCGGGTAAGTCTCATCCTAGGCTTGCATTGAACCATGAAAGGTGTAATAAGAATAGGATTTGGCAAACTCTAACACTTAACTCTCAGTTTCGGATCAGATAAGTCACCTCGGACAGCCAAATTCCACCCCGGTCGAGATGTTCATCGACTGAGCGAAATGCTTAGGGTTAAGGTAAAGACTCGAACTTTCAGGGTCCTACTGTGATTAAGATTATTCTATCATTGTTTTTCCCACAACCTTCAGCCAATCACCCTAGAATCACACAAAGAGATTAGCCACTCATCATCATGAAAGTATTAATCAAATATATGGGAAGAAAGAGAATAATTGAACAAGAAAACCTTAAGAGAAAGGCTTCAATAACTGAATCAATTATCAAACCAACAAGCGTTCCTTGGATAGAAATCCAACAAGACAATCAACACAAAGAAGGGAATCTAAGATGATCTTACAAAAACCCATCAAAAGGCTATAAAAGCTATAGACTTTCTTCCTTCAACCTTCAAAAAGGTTCTTCAAATCTCCCAACTAGAGTATGGCTACAACGGTGTATTCGAGTTGTTCCGGGTGATAGCGGATGTTCAAACACGATCGATGCTATAGCATGATCCTCATTTGTGGAAAATCTAACCCTTTTTATAGGAAAATTACTCTCCAAAGATAAGATATCTTAGAAAGATCTCTTCCTATAAAAATAGGTAAAATATATGGGCAAACTTATCTTCTTCCTTCCAGGAACCCAGCCCAAAAATATAAGATCCTCTTTCCAAAGATAAAAGATCTCAGCCAAGAATAAAATATTCTCGCCGCGTCCCATGTGTTCGCCTCGGTCGAGTCGACTCCTCTGGATCACCTCGGTCGAGGTGACTCTGTAGTCAACTGAGGTGAATCACAACTGAATGTGAAATCTCTCAAATCTGGTCCAAAGTGAATCTTTAATCCAATTCCATGATTCCTGGATTATTCCTTAATCTCCTGAATGTAGCTCCAATGACTCCTTAGCTCCTTTTGCTCCTTTTTGATGCAAAACGTGCCATTTTACCTACGATTACAACAAAACTAGGTGTAGACCTCGATTCCCGCAAAGGTAGATGAAATGACAATATAATCACATAATATATATACAAACATGCAGATTATTGAAGATAAAACGTCTAAACAAACCCCAAAATATAGACAATAATTCATGCTATCACCCTCATGGCATTGTGGATCTGTATGATCCACAAACGCACAAGGTTTTCAAAGTTAACGGATAAAGGCTCAAGCCTTACCTTGAAGGAGTGAAGAACGACCCCATTGATGAAATGGTGTTGGAGGAGGCTCAAGCAGAGAAGTAGGGTCCTTACGTCGAGCCAACAATGTAAAACAAAGGTGCTGCTTGGGAGGAAACCCGAAGGAATAAGAAGAGGAGCTTCTGTCAAGAAAACCACCCCTGTGGCTCAGTGTCCCCGCCCCTACGGTGACACTCTTGCCCAGTGCCGCCCCGGTGCTGGGCCTACGTCTGCATCCACCTTATCACCTCCCCCGCGGTGATACCCCTACGCCCCTGCGGCGGCCACTCTTGACAAGCACCCTAACGCCGCCCCCGGCGTTGGGTTTGCGTCCCCCTCTTCCTTGTCACCGCCCCCGCGGTGACAAGACCCCGCCACTGGGGTTTTACCCAGAAAAGAAAAAAAAATAGAAATCCAAAAATTTTCTTACACCTACCCCACCAACCCCTCTCTCTCTCCTCACCTACCACTCGTCTCTACCAATTCTCCCTCTCTCACAACGCCCCTGCGCCACCTCGCCGATGCCACCGCCACGACCTCTGACGCCCCTGCGCTACCTTCTTCCTGCTGACAACCATCCACACCCTCAATCTCACATACTCACCTCCACTACACTCCCTCCCACAAAAGCCCTCTTTCCTCCACTCTCCACCACCTCCGGCGACATCTCCACCAGCCAGACGCCACCGGAACACCCCCAGCTCCACCGCCTTCGCATCTGTCAACAAAATCACCTCCTCCTGTTCTCCTGCCCTTGCACCTCACCGCCTCTGCCCATCCTGCAGCTGCCCCTGTAGAAATAGCAACAGAGGGTTTGTCTCTTTCTCCAATTTCTGAACTTTCTAATTCTTTGCTTGATTACTTGCAAGAATGGAACCAAAGAGGAAGTATAAGATGTCTGAGGTTGAAAAGACTCGTTACGAGATTGTGCAAGATGGGATTTTGTATGCAACTCGGTTTTCGCACATTCCAACATTGGAGAAGATTGGCATGTTGGAGAGCATGCAATCGTTCCTCACCAACGTTGGGCTTGGAGACTTTCTGAAGAAGAGTGCTCCAACGTATCTCGAGCTCAGCCGACAATTCATTGCTACCTTCACCATGGAGAAGGAGGATCACGTGTGTGTTGGACTTTCCTTCAACTTCAACCAGAAGAAGTACACACTTGACTACTTCCAGCTGCAAGAGGCTTTCGGGGTGACTCTAAACCACTCCGAGAACTAGTGGGAGCCTATTCCGACCCCCGACCTATGTGAGTTTTGGCAGGCCGCCACAGGATCCGAGTTTCATGTAGGGGGTGAGTATTCCAACAAACTCACTCACCCCTACTTGAGACTCTTCTCAAAGATCATCATGAGTTTCTTTTGTGGACACAAGGAGGAGAACAAGGTCGCTCTTAAGGACCTCCCTTTGCTATATGCCTGCCTCCCGATGAGCGAGAAGGTGCCGGATTGGCCGTACCTCTTCCTTACCGCTTTGAAGTGGATTAGGAAGAACGAGCCACGAGATATTGTGGGCGGCGGGGTGATTTCCTTGATCGCCGAACAGGTGATGGAACTTTCGGAGCTTGAGGATGGGATGGTGGTCCCATTCTATACGGAGGGGATGCTTAGGAGGTGCAAGCTCCTCAAGAGGGACGGGGAGAACCTCTTTTGGCTTTCCTTTGCAGATGGGAGCCACATCACCTACCTCCCCTGGCCGCTTCCCTTTGGCGATGAGCTATCCGAGCTCTACATCCCGACTGATCCATTTGTGCCGAGGCGGCCTTAGGTGGCCATAGTTGAGAGACATGCTGCGAGCTCCAGCCGGGCTCATTATGAGGACCACATGCCTATACCGGATGACGAGGAGATGCCCATTGTAGCACCAGATGATAATCCCACACTTGAGAGCCTTCAGGCTCAGATGGCTGCCTTGACCACTCAACATCAAGCATATCAGACCAAGTACCAACGGACCATGCTGGAGCACCAGCAGGCTTGGCAGTCCATCTTTGCCTCATCCATGACCACCCACTTTGACCGCCGCCAAGACGCTTGGCAGGCGGCCCAACAGCAACAGCTCGAGGCTCAGCAGTTGGCTTGGCAAGCAAACTTTGAGACCACCATTGGAGGCCGGCTGATCGCCTAGCAGGACCGTCTTGACGACATCTACCGCCTGCAGGAGCACTTCTTCAGCCACTTTCCATATCCTCCGGAGGAGGATCCGGATGGTCCAGCCGGACCATCCCACTAGTGGGTATTATCTTTCTCCCTTCTCCGACATTTATCTTTGCTTTCATTTTCCACTTTGAGGGCAAAGTGTGCTTCAATTATGGGGGTGGAAATATCATTTGGATGTATAGTTCATTTGAGTTGTTTTGAGTTGTGTTTTCTTTGAGTATCCATGAATTGTAATTCAATTAAAACTCATACAAAAAAAAAAGCAGAAAAAGCCAAAGAAAATGAAAAAAACATGAAAACCCTTGGATAAACCAAAAACCCGAAAGGACGGTTTAGGAAAAAAGAAGGTAGTCCGACCAACCTTAGGTTGGTGCAAAAATGGACTTGAGGGATGTGAGGAACAAGTGAGATCACCATGAAAAGAAGAAGAGTGGCAAGGTGAAAACCCGAAAGGGCACCTTGGCAACATGAGCGACACCGAGTGTAGGTTTCCCTTCCGACGTTTGGCGGCATAAGAAGGGGAGTCATAAGGAGGTTGTCTGGGTAGGTCATTCTTGGAGTGATAAGGAGGGTAGTTTTCTCACTTTCTTCTCATATTTTCTCTCTTTTTCCTACTTTCTTTCTTAGTTGTTGTTTTGTTTCCATTATCTATGCCTCTTACCCGTGCTTCCTGAGGCCTTTGAGTCTGAATTGTTGTCATTTGTTTTACTCGGGACGAGTAAAAGGTCTAAGTATGCGGGAGTTTGATAGGTGATGGAATCAATATCATTTAGGTTAGTTTTTAGAGTCTTTTTATTGTTTAGAGTCGGTTTATGCTACTAACTTCTTAATCAAGAAGAAGAAAGCTAAAAGAAGTTAAAAGAGAAGTTAGAAGCACTTGGGAGTTGAAGACCATTCACGAAGACAAGCTTTTGGTGCCTCACCACCCCCGCGGAGCAGTGTCACCGCCCCTACGGGTGACACTGCACTCCGGAACGCAGCCTGCGCCTTCGCCAGCGGCCGGAATGAAGATTGTCACCGCCCCTGCGCCCCTGCGGTGACTTACCATGAAGAAGCAAAGCCGGCGCCCCTGCGCCTCTGCCTGCGGACCACCCTGCGGAGTTATAAAGCCGAAGAGCCAGTGTCACCGCCCCTGCGGTTCGACATTGGGCCGCCCCTGCGGTTCGACATCAGAAGCGACGGAAAGATGAAGAGTTTGACGTTTGAAGAGCATTAAAGATCCGCCCCTGCAATATAGCCAGGCCGCCCTGCGGCCACGAAGAACTCCAAGCGTTTTTGCCTAAACCGCCCCTGCGGTCCTGAAGGCCGTTGTTAGCATGAAATATGACTATATTTTAGGCACTTGTTTTAGTTGTTTTTCCCTCTTTATTGTGTTCTTAGATATGAGTTTGAAGCAATTGTGAGCTTATTCACCCACTTTGTCGATATAGAGATCTACACTAGCTTCGTTTGGTTTTTAGGTGAATAAAGGCTTGAATTGGAGCAAAATGAGGAAAGAAAGGAATATTTGATCATGCTTGATGGCAAGGAAGTGTTTTGGAGAGCCTAAGAAAGGAGCATGAATGAAGAATGTCACGAAACAAAGGCAAAAACAAAGAGTCTGGAAGTCCACGCCCTGAATTACGGTCGTGGAGAAGACATTTGAAGAATCACGCTCTAAATTACGGCCGTGGATTTGGCAACATGATCGTGGAAGTGAGTTTGGAGCACAACAGAAAGTTACACGGTCTAAACCACGGCCGTGGAAAGTTGTTCATGACCGTGATTTTCGTGATTTTGTGGCGTGTCATATTTGCCACGTCAGCAACGTTATTGGGCTTTCTCGTAACCCTATTTCTCCCTATAAAAAGGCTTGAGAAAGGAGTTTCGAGGACCTTCGCTTAGACCCTCGTGAGAGCTTTGGAGACGGCAGCCTTAGTGTTTCATTTCGACTTTGAGGATTGGAGATTCGTGAAGGACGTGATTTTCGAGATTGTGTATTTTCGGATATTCTAGTGTTTTCATTGGAGAACGGATTGACATCCCGTTCTTTGTGGTTTCTCTAGATCATTGTGAGGATTTCTTATTCCATTTTCTGAATTCATAAATATACTTCTTTTGTTATTCGGATTTGAGATTGATTGTGATTGTTTATTGAGTTTTCGAGGGTTTTCATCTTTCTTTCTTCTTAAATTGATTTTTGATATCATGATGATGGTTATTGGCTAAAACCCTTTAGCAATTCTAAGGTGAAGGGTTGATGGTTTTGGCTTAGATAATGATAGATCGATCGTAACTTGATTGCACCCTAAGAGTGTGAGAAACATCGTCGACACCCTAAATCACGGTCTATTCTTGAGTTCCACAGCCGTGGAATCTCAAGATCTAGCCGTGATTTTCTTTGTTTTACGACTTTTGCTTTTGCTTTGATCCAAAGTTAAAGATTTGCTTTAGCCTAGCCTTGGCTTGCCTTTTCTAGGTAGTAGTGAGACTCAACATCCTCTATTTCGGTTTTGAGTATCACAACCTTAACCATTTTAGTTTATCTTTGATTCCTTGGGTTTGGGCATGGGTATTTGAGATTAATTTTACCTTTAGATCCTTTCTATACTACACCCTCAACAACTTTTATAGAGAGAGTCTTTGGGTTAGACATATAGGGTTTTGGAACTTCACCGTACATAACCTTACATTAGTTATACCTTTGCAATCTCAACTCTATCCTTATATATATAGTATATCTTGAATCGATTGCGACAATTTGATATCCGGATCTTTAGGGTTGCTGTTTTCTCCAATATTTGCAAAGCTTTTATACTTTTACTTGCTCGATTATACGAAACTGAATTTGACTCCCCAAATCCCTGAGTTCGATACTCTGGAATACTTTCTTATCTACCCCGATCCGTACACTATGGGTACGCTTGCTTTTGTTTCAGTTTTATAATTAAAACTTATTTGCATGCACACTTTGAGGCGAACAGCCGCCCCTGCGGTTGAGCGACAAAGACTTTCTCCGGCTGTTTGCACCACCTTTATGGCATTAAAGGTGGCTGTTTAGGCCGGCCATTTACTCCCATTTAGTGCCATTTGTAGTATAAATAGACCCAAGGCTGATTGCTAGAATCATCCATCATTTTCCAATTCTATTCCCTCTTTTCTCTTGCATCCTTTGTGTAATGAGCTTCTAATTGCCCTGCTACATTGGGTTGTTTTGAAGTTGTATTGCTGCTTTGGTTGTAAGTCCTTTTTAATATAAGTTTTATTCAGTTTATGTTTTGTATTCCTTTATCACTTAAGATTGATCACCTTAGTGTCTAAATGCATGGAAAGAACTAGGATTAATAGATTCTGGGTTCGGGTCTTTAATCTATTAGAAACCTCTAGGTAAAAACTAGTTGAAATTATCTAAGGGAAAAGGAATACAAATATAAAGAAAAATTTAATGGTTTTATTCTTCTCTTTATATCTCTTTGTCTTTGTTGAAAGCTAACTTGTGACTTGTTCTTGTAGGTTTACGGAACATTAACTTGTTAAGTTGTGTTGATGCAGGTTGGCTCAACACATACATATGACCAAGACGAGATCATTACTATGAAACTTATAAAAGGAATCAACCAAAGTAGCACTTGCATGCTAAGATTCAACCTAGTGTAGTTCATTTCTCATCATCTTATTCATATCTTTATTTGCTTTCTTATTCTTGTGTTTTGTTACATTTCAGTCCAAACCCCCCCCCCCCCCCCATTACTTGGTTACACCATCAATAATTGAATTTAATATAAACATCAACCAAACTCTCTTGGGTTCGACCCTTACTTAACCACTATACTTGCTTTAGTGTTAAGTTAGGAGATTACTTTGATAAGATAAAAACGACCTAAGGAAATATTCTTGTCAACAACTTTTATGCCGTCTAATGGCCATTTCTATGGCATCTCAGTTGCGTAGAAAAGTGAAATCAAATCTTCCGATTTTATCTTTGGAATTGATATATTTTGTATAACACTAGACTCTGAGATCTTCCCCTATATAAACATGTATCAGTCGTAGGGTTAGTATGCTAGATCCACCTAAAAGACTTTATTGCTTTGATTTTTATTGACGTCAAGTAGTTGTTAGAATAAGATTCAGCTTACTAGAACTAGACACTTGTGAGTTTATGTCCTTTTTGATTTTATATATTGTCTTTTCTTTATATTCAGTCATGTCTAGCTAATGTCCTTCCGGATCTAAGGATTTGATGATCCCTATGATGGTTTAATTGATTGTCGTATATATGTTTGTGAATTAAGATTATGATATTGCTTGTTTTCAAAGTACTTCATTCCCTACCTTTTATTTACCTTTGAAAGAAGTGGTATTTATAACTAGTTTAGATAAAACAACCGAAGGGCCAAAAGTGAAGGGCATGTTATTGGATTTATTGAAAAGCACTTGGTTTTGAGAGTACAAGTTTATCAATACCTCGAGGATTTTTAACTATTGTAGAAAGTTTCGGTCTTTGTATCTTTTATATCTAAACGGGCCACAAGTGAAGGTTTATCTTGGTCTTTTATGGAATTCTAATTTCCTACAGGGTTTTCATATACTTGCCGAACTGATGGATGTTTCTACGTGAGTTGGAAGGCACAATCTTTGTTTGTCTATGACAAAGGTTATTTTAAATAGTTACGTACAATATTCATATATAAATGTTTATGAGTTTCATATATGCAATAATACTTTAAATCATTATAGTGAGGATTATTGTTTCCTTAGATTACCTTAATCCATTGTTACATATAAATCGATATTGCTTCCGTTTTCTATCATTGTTGCTTTCTTCCTTTTTTACTTAGAGTAATTAATTATTGGTATCTATCAAATCGACGTGGTCCTTGTGAATTCGTTGTCCGAATATGTTACATTTGATCTCGTATCCTTGTTGGGGAGGTTGATGTTAACTATTTGGTTAAAACTTCCACGATTAGTAAGATACCATAGAAGGGAAAGTGTCAACTTCTCTTGAGTAACCTCACAAGTCGGACAAAGAAACCAAGAAACTTCGAGAGAAGAAGACATTCCAACTGAGCAAGGAAGATTGTGGTGTGTAGAGAATTCAGCGCCTTGTTAGCATGAAATATTGTGATATTTTAGGCACGTTTTCTAGATGTATTTCATCCATATTAGTGTTCATTGATAAAGCGTTGAAGCAATTATGAGCTAGTTTATCTATATTGTCAATATAGAGGTCTACATAAGCTTTGTGTTGATTGTAGGCAAATAAGAGCTAAAACCGAACGAATTAAGAGAGAATGGAGATGGATTGAGCACATCCAAGGATTGAGGACACCACAACGGAGCTAAGAAAGATGCTAGGATGAAGAATGGCACAAAACTAAGGGAATTACGAGCTACCTATGCTTCCACGCTCTAAAATACGGCCGTAATGGAGTCCACGCTCTAAACCACGGCCGTGGAACTTGGCAACATGAGCGTGGAGCATTCCAGAGAGTTACACGGTATAAAGTACGGTCGTGGAAGTTGTGAAGCACCGTAATCCAATTCCACGCTCTAAACCACGGGCGTGGAATCCCATATAACCGTGATTTAGGCAATCTTTTGGGGAATAAAATATAGACACATTGTCTACATACATGGGCCGGACACTTATTCTATCTTCCCCTATAAAAGGACTGAAGGAGGGAGATTTCGACACCTTCGCTTACACTTGCTTGCACGTGCCTAGGGTTCCAGTTGGACGTGCGGAGATTTCCATTTTGCAACGGAGATTTGCAAAGGATCGAAGATTTGGAAGTTGCGCTTTGTCCTTAGGTTTGATTAGAAGACGGATTGACATCCCGTTCTTCGTTCTTATCAAGGATTGTGATTTGTTTGTGTTTATTCCGAATCTGATATACATTATTATCCTTACTATGGATTTGAGATTGATTTGAAGTTTATTGAAGGTTTTCGAAGGTTTTCATCTTTCATTCTTCTAAATCTTGAATTTGATATCATAATGACTATTGTTGGCTAAAACCCTTTAGCAATTCTAAGGTGAAGGGTTGATAGTTGTGGCTTAGATGATGATAGATCGATCGTAAACAGATTGGGCCCTGAGAGTTAGAGAGACTTCGCCGACGAGCCAGAATCACGGTGCGTTCTTGACTTCCACGGCCGTGGAATCTCAAGATCCACCCGTAATTTTCCCTATTTTACGAACCTTGCTTTTACTTTAATTAAAAGTTAAAGATTTGCTTTAACTTAGTCTTGGCTTGCCTTTTCTAGGTAGTAGTGAAGCCTCAACAACCTCTACTTCGATTTCGAGTGTCACAACCTTAATCTGTTTAGTTAGTCTTGATCCTTGGGTTACAAGTTTGGGTATTTGAGATTAATTCTTGTCTTTAGATCATTTCTATACTGAAGCCTCAACAACCTTTATAAAGAGTACCTTTAGATAAGTCATACAAAGCCTTGGAACTTCACCATACATTGCTTTACCTTAGCATATCTTTGCAAACCTCAACTCTGTCCTTATATCTTTAGTATATCTTGAATCAATTGCCATAATTAGATACGTGGATCTTTAGGGTTGCTGTTTTCCCAATATATTTGCAAAGTTCATACATTTACTTGCTTGACGATTTATAACTGGATTTAACCCCCCAAATCCCTATGTTCGATACTCTGGAATTCTTGCTTAACTACGTCGATCCGTACACTGCGGGTTCGCTTGCTTGACTTCTAGTTTTATAAATTTAAGACTTATTTGCACGCACGCTAAGTGGCGAACAAGTTTTTGGCGCCGTTGCCGGGGATTTGGTCTAGGCCGAATTCGGTTATCGGTTGTCAAGCTTGGGAGCTTTGCTCTTGTTATTTGATATCTTTTCGGTATGAGTTTTTGAGTTTTCAGGGTTACCAATGGTTGTTAAGGGTTGTAAGGCTCCATACGATCCAATATGGGTAGCAAAGCAAACGGCTAGAGTAGATTATTACGAATACTTAGTAGAGAAATACGCCTTCTATTGGTTTGATAGCGAAAGAGAACGTGAAAAAACCATTAAATATGAATTTGCAAAATGGGAAAAGCTGCACTACCCAAAGAAGGTTAAGAAGAAACCTCCCAAAGATGCGGAGGGCTCGAAATTTGAAGAATTGATGAAGAAATTTGATATGTTCGAAGAAAAATTAAGAGCCTATGAGGAATATAATCAAAAAGTGATAGAAGACGCAAAAAAGAATATTTCTAAGATTGATAAAGCCAGGGAAAATCGTTCACTTAGAAAGGAAGAATTACAAGTTTCGAGCGTCCCTCCACTCGAATCTGAAGCTCCTCTTAAAGTTCTCATTGAAGAAGAGGAAGAAGTGGAGAACCTTGGCCAAATTACTGAAACTGTGGCCAAGGTTGAAGAAGATCCAGCTGAGTTGGGAGATATTTCATGTGTGGATTATCATCCCAACATGAACCTTGTCCCAAGCCTTGAAGAACTTTACAAGGTACATTCTCTTACTTCCTTTGAAATTCCTATTAAAATTTCTAATTTTTTCAGGAATGCACCGGAGAGTTGGAGGTCTCTTCCAAAAGAACCTCCTAAGGTGAAGATGAAACCTTCATTAAAATTGTTGGAAGTAGATGCTTCTTGGACTACAAGGAGTAAATTTGGCAAGCGCTTCAACGACAATGCCAATAAGTGTCTTTTGTTCAAGTATGGGGTCATTCACATGACGAAGACCATACATTATCCCCAAGCTGGAGATGGGGAGGCTAGGAGGATTCTCGAGAAACTGATTTCTCGATCTAGGAAAGGATGGGACGCAAGGCTGAATTATGTCCCATTAAAGCATAAGAAAGCTAGGAGGATTCCGGTGAGAATCAAACCGTACAAGCTTGTACGTGGGAGATCTTACCACTTGCCGGTGAAATTAGGAACCGGAGATTTCTTGGAAGAGCTCTATGATGAATTTCAAGAGCAATCCAAGATGTTCAAGGTGCATTGAGTCATCTATGGACATAGGTCCAGCTAGCGACGTTAAACCAAGCGCTTCTTGGGAGGCAACCTAAGGTAATGCATTCTTGCTTTTTGTTTTTCTTTTTCTTAGATTAGAGTAGATGTTTTTCTTTATTTTTCTTCGATACCTTCCGGTATGTTTGTGTCTTTAGATGCCAGGAATAAGGAATGAGCATATTAGGGAGGAAAGGCCGAAAGATTGACGAAACTTGGACTTTTGGCGAGCATTAGAGGATTTCACGGCCAAAGAGGCAAAACCAGGGCCGTGGTTTGCTAAATTGGACCGTGGAATGCTTTGTCGAGAGCAACAGAAAGTTCCACGGCCAAAACCACGGCCGTGGAAATTCCCGACCCGAAAAAAAAAAATATTTTTTTTTGAGGAAAAATTTTCGGCGGAAAGACGTTCCCCTTCTTCATTCTTTGACGTCGATTAGGGTATTCGGAGTTCCCTATTAAGCTTCTAAGGATTTTCACCACCACCGCCCAATTAATGATTCGCCTTGCCTGATTTGCCATCTTGCATTGTGAGTATCCTTTTCCATCTTTTCTTTTCTTCACATTGGGGACAATGTGAGTTTTAAGTATGGGTTGGAGGTATTTGCAATACCATTTGCATGTTTTATGTCTTGCATCATATGATTTTGAAAAATTTTAAAATTTTTGTGCTTCCAGAATGGATATGATCTCTATGATGAACATTGTTTTGTGGAATAGCTATGATAATTTTGATATGTTTGAATTGATTTATGACATATGTGGGATTTGAATACTTTTATAGAACTTCATGCATGTTTGATAATTCGCTTTCATTCTAAATCATGTTGAGTGTTGAAGGTTGAAACCGCATATAAGTTCTTACACTTCTTATTATAATGATTAAGGCAATTCGATTTTCTTACTTCTTTCTTTGATCACTTAGCCCCTCAATGAAAATAATTGCCTCCTTTACCTATCTGGGAATTAGGAAGAGTTAATTTTTGGCATGTTTGATGTGGGAGGGCCATGAAAGCAAAATTTTGCATTCAAAGAATAGAAAAAAATTTGTAGGTTTGGGGAAGTCAATCATGACGATGAGTAACTCGGCACCATTTACATAGCCGGGTGTTTGTGTCTTGCCAAAGTCGGATTGAGCGATATTCCTAACGGATTATGGTATGTGCATCAAGGGTTTGAGGCATCTCAAAATTGAGAAACGTCAATCTCCTAGGCTTCGGTTTTTGTGCACCGCTGTCCATATTTCCAAAAGTAAAGTCGAAAAAAAAATGTGAAAAAGAAAGAGCAAAGCTCTAAGTTGATGTTGTTGCAAAATCAAAAGAAAAAGTAAAAGAGTTGGGTTATTCCTTTTCCCGGATTCATGCACCACATCCCTTATAAGTTTTCATCCTTTTCGCATTCTAGACCTTTGTTTGAAAGACCTTAAGATCTTTGAGTATGTTGTTTGGCTTTGTGGTCTAAATTGGATTCCTCATGATTGATTTTGATATATTGCAAGTTATGATGCATGTTATGATTTTCTTGCAATGTGTGATTATCCTTTTCATGATATAATTCCTTTTGACCATATGATGATTGTCATTAGTTATGAAGCAACTATTTGAGGGTGATCTATGAATAGAAGCACAACCAAAATATTATGGTTTTTCTTTATTTTTGCATATTCATAATCCATATCATCTTGTATCTTAAGTTTAAACCCTGCTTGGGGACAAGCAAGAGGCAAGTATGGGGTATTTTGATGACATGAATTATGACTTATTTTTAGCCATGTATTTATATAGATTTTCCCTTTATTTTGCATGCATATACATACATTCATGGCATTTATGGTTATATTCACCTACTTTGCAAGAATAGAGGTCTACACAGAGTTTTATTGCATTTGTAGGTAATTTGGCGAAACATGGAGCAAAAATGACACATTTAAGGATTAAGCCTTGAAGCGGGACAAAAAGGAGCATAAAAGGAATTTAGGACGCGCCAAAGTATCTTCTGATACCGTCTCATGCGCCAAAGTATTTTTTGATACCTTCGGACGCAGCCCAAAGTATTTTCTGATATCGTCGGACGCGGCCCAAAGTATTGTCTGATACCGTCTGACACGCCAAAGTATTTTCTGATACCTTATGACGCGGCCAGAGTATCTTCAGATACCAGCAGATTCGACTTCTTTTCAGCCCAAATATTTAGGGTTTTATCTTTAAACCCTAGATAGATCCCTACATATATTCGATAGCCTTCAACATTGAAAGGCGGACGGTGACAGCCCCAGGATTTGGATCCCCAAAGAGAGGGAGGCTTGAAGATTTTATTGCGTGCAAGGAAGATTTGGGGAAGGACGCACTTTCCTATTTTTGGAGTTGGAAGATCTTAGGCTTTACATTTGAAGGCGGATTGACATCCCGTTCTTCATTGTCCCTAGAAATTTTGTGAGGTTTTTCTGTTCCTTTGATTCTACATCCATTGAACGCGGTTTGAGATTAATGTGTTTGATTGACATTTGTTTTGAGTTTATTATTGAGATTTCAAGGTTTTACCTTTTTTGCCTTTCATATTTGATTATTGATATCATAATGATGATTATTGGCTAAAACCCTTTAGCAATTCTAAGGTGAAGGGTTGATAGTTGTGGCTTAGATAATGATAGATCGATCGTAATTTGATTGGACCCTGAGAGTTAGAGAGATTTCGTCGACGAGTCAGAATCACGGTGTGTTCTTGAGTTCCACGGCCGTGGAATCTCAAGATCCACCCGTAATTTTCTCTATTTTACGAACTTGCTTTTACTTTGATCCAAAGTTAAAGATTTGCTTTAACTTAGTCTTGACTTGCCTTTTCTAGGTAGTAGTGAAGCCTCAACAACCTCTACTTTGATTTCGAGTGTCACAACCTTAATCGGTTTAGTTAATCTTGATCCTTGGATTACAAGTTTGGGTATTTGATGTTAATTCTTGTTTTTAGATCCTTTCTATACTGAAGCCTCAACAACCTTTATAGAGAGTATTTCTAGATAAGTCATATAAAGTCTTGGAACTTCACCGTACATTGCTTTACCTTAGCATACCTTTGCAACTCTTAACTCTGTCCTTAGTTCTTTAGCATATCTTGAATCGATTGCCGCAATTAGATACCTGGATCTTTAAGACTTATTTGCACGCACGCTAAGTGGCGAACAAGTTTTTGGCGCCGTTGCCGGGGATTTGGTTTAGGCCGAATTCGGTTATCGGTTGTCAAGCTTGGGAGCTCTTCCATTGTTATTTGATATCTCTTTCGAGTGTATGCGCAGGTCTAGGAACAACGAAGACCTCTTACCTCTCGATCAAGAGCTTGAGAGGACTTTGAGGAGAAAGCTCAAGGAAAGAAAGATGGCTGAAGAAAGAGAACGCGATTACCAAACGGAGTTAGCGGAATCCGAAGCTCAACTTCGATGGAACGAGAAGACTCGCAAGGAAGAATCGGAATGTCATCAAACGAAGGTTGATGATCTAACGGACATGATGTTTCAAATGAGGCTGGAAATAAACGACCTCAAGAAGAAAAAGAGAAGAAGGAGACCGGGAAGATCGGTTAGAACCAACTCATCCAATGAGGATAGCGACTCTTCCATGCCACCACTAGAGGACATTGATCCAATGATCAGTGTGAACCCGTTCGTTCCACGAGCAGCCGCAAATCGCCGTGCCCCAGCTGGAGGTGCGAGAGTCGATCGTATAGATGAGGAGCCAAGAACTCTTGGCCAAACGATGGATCCAACGCAGCAACCACGCCGTTTGGGTGTGAACTTTGATGCTGATGATGCACAAGGGTTTAGCTTCAACCCGCAAGTTATTACCATTGTCCGCCAAAATCAATTTGGGGGAACAAGCGCTGAATCTCCACATCAACATCTACAAAATTTTGAGATCATGATGGAGACAATGAAGCCAAAGAATGCAACTACCAACAGCTATAAACTCAAGCCCTTCTTTTTCTCCTTGAAAGGGAAAGCATTGTCTTGGTATCAAGCTCTTCCAAGTGGGAAACTCGACACATGGGAGGATCTTTCTTCGGAATTCCTCACTAAGTTCTTTCCGCCGTCCAAGACGGCGGAGTTGAGAGGTAAGATTAATGCATTTTCTATGAGATCTAACGAAAGTTTGTTTCAATCTTGGGAAAGATTTCAGGATTTGCTATTGGATTGCCCACATCATGGCATATCCAAATTGGCACTATTGGAGATATACAATAAGGGGCTGGATGTGGAGACACAATTTAAGCTCCAATCCCTTTCATGTGGTACGTTCATGGACATGAGGGAAGATGACGCTTGGGACTTCATTGAGAAACAAGCGCGAGTCATTGAGAAGTATTCTCACCAGAAAGTAGAGGTGAATCAAGGGGAACAAGGAGAAAAGCTATCACAAGCAGCTCAAACTCAAATCTTTTCTCTCAATACGGAGATTAAAGAATTGAAGGAAGCCATTAAAACCAACTTTCCAAAGCAAAAGGAACAAGATGTAGGTTATTTGGGCAACAACAATAACCACAATAGGAATGAGAATACAAATCGCAACAGCCGGAACAACAACCGGAACAATTGGAACAATAACAACAACAACCGGAACAACAATTGGAACAACAATAGGGGTTCAAACAACAACAATTGGCATCCCAACCAACAAAATTCCGGTAATTCTTATTCCAATACAGGAAATTCACTAACTCCACCTTCTTCTTCTTCCACTCCTTTGAAAAGTCAGGGGCAAATATCTAATAGTGGAAGTACTTTGGGGAAAGAGAAGCCCGATCCCATGTTGGAAACAATTTTGGGCAAGCTTCAAGGATTAGAGAGTCACATCATCAAGGTTGATGATCACATAACTAAGGTTGATAAAGCCCAAAAGGTTTTAGAAAACCAAATGTTTAGCCATGCGGAGGAAGTTCCTAGGAATCAAGGAAAACTTCCAGGAAAGACGGAGGACAACCCAAAAGGAAGGGTGATGGCAATCACAACTAGGAGCGGAGTAACAACTACCGACCCGCAGCCTAAGTTTATAGAAGTTCCAGCCAAAAAGGAGAAAGAAAAAGGGAAGGAGAAGGAAGATGTTTACGTTCCTCCTCCAGCTTTCAAACCTCCCCTACCATTCCCGCAATCTAGAGCAAGAGCGCGTCTAGACAAGCAATTCGATAAGTTTATTGAACTCATGAGCAAACTACAAATTAATATACCTTTCATTGATGCAATTGTAGGTATGCCAGCTTATGGAAAGTTCCTAAAGGAGATCCTCTCTAACAAAAGAAAATTAGAGGATTTTGGAGAGGTCAAGATGAGTTCGGATTCATCGGATCTCATCAAGACAATGAAGGAGAAGATGCCCCCAAAGCTGAAGGATCCGGGGTCATTTTGTATTCCCATAGGAGTGGGAGATGTCACATATGATGCATTATGTGATTTAGGAGCAAGCGTGAGCATCATTCCGCTTGCCTTATGCAGGAAGATCAGTTTCGGCGAACCTAAACCGGTAAAGATGACGCTATACATGGCGGATCGATCCATAACTCGTCCCATCGGTATAGTTGAAGACGTCCCAGTCAAGCTTGGTAAGTTCTATGTTCCTATTGACTTTGTTATGCTTGACATTCCTGCAGATAGTCCGGTCCCGATCATACTCGGAAGACCGTTTCTTGCAACATCCGGTTGCATAGTTGATTGTAAGAATGCTAGACTCGCCTTAGACATAGGAGAAGAAAAGGTAGAGTTCTTTCTCTCTACTTTGGTGAAGGAGCCAGTTTTCGATGAGGATATATTCAACATCCATGACAAAGAGCTATCTAGAGAAGAGGTAAGTTCGATTCTCTTCAAAGACCCCTTACAAAAAGTTATTTCTATGAGCATTATGGATGTAGGGGAAGAAAAGGAATGTAATGAGGAAGTAGAAGCTTTAGAAAAGCAAAAAGAAGTGTATGAAGAAGAATATGAGAAACTCTACGATGGGTCAGAAAACGTTAGAAATCACGGCCAGTCGTGCTATTCCACGGCCGTGGAATCTACAAACATGACCGTAATTTGCTATTCAGAGGACTCCAGTAAGTTACACAGCCAAAACCACGGCCGTGGAACAAACAGAGGTCCCGTAATTGACTTCCACGCCCAAAACCACGGCCGTGGAGGGAACAGAGTAGCCGTAATTTTGGGTGAATCTGAAGGAGATTGTATCCTCTCCACCACTTCTCTTGACTCTTCTCCAGCACCTTCTACATCCTTAGACACTTCTAAGGAAACATCGGATACTCCTCAAGAGACATTAGAGACTCTGATAGTGATGGAATTAAAGCCACTTCCTACACATCTAAGGTATGTATTTCTAGGACCTAATTCTACCTTTCCGGTAATTGTTAGTTCCGATTTGAGTATTGATGAACATGGTAAACTCATGGTTGTTCTTAAGAAACATAGAAAAGCCCTAGGGTATACTATAGAGGATCTAGTAGGAATCAAACCTTCACTATGCATGCATAAGATCCTAATAGAAGAAGACTTTAGAACTTCGCGACAACCTCAAAGGCGGTTAAATCCGACCATGAAGGAGGTTGTCACGAAGGAAATTCTTAAACTACTTGATGCAGGTATCATCTACCCTATCTCCGATAGCAAGTGGGTGAGTCCCGTGCAGGTGGTTCCGAAGAAGGGAGGAATGACAGTCATCACCAATAAAAATAACAAACTCATTCCTACACGAACCATGACGGGATGGAGGATGTGCATAGACTACCGCAAGCTAAACAACGCAACGAGGAAGGATCACTTCCCACTACCCTTCATCGACCAAATGCTTGAGAGGTTAGCACAACACTCACATTTCTGTTATCTTGACGGTTATAGTGGTTTCTTTCAGATCCCGATACACCCGGATGATCAAGAGAAGACCACGTTCACGTGCCCGTGGAGTACGTTTGCCTATAGGAGGATGCCGTTCGGGCTTTGCAACGCCCCAGCCACCTTTCAAAGGTGCATGATGGCCATCTTCTCGGAATATATAGAGGAAATCATGGAGGTTTTTATGGATGACTTCTCCGTTTATGGTTCCTCTTTTGACAATTGTTTTTCTAACCTTGCTCTTGTGTTACAAAGGTGTGAAGACACTAACCTAGTTCTTAATTAGGAGAAGTGTCAATTTATGGTGAAAGAGGGCATTGTATTAGGACACTTAATCTCTAGTAGAGGGATTGAGGTGGATAAAGCTAAGATAGAGACAATAGAAAAGCTTCCTCCCCCACTTCGGTGAAAGGGATAAGAAGTTTTCTAGAACATGCTGGATTTTATGAGCGTTTCATAAAGGATTTTTCCAAGATATCAAAACCGCTCACTAATTTATTAATGAAGGATGCAGTTTTTTATTTCTCGCAGGAATGCTTAGATGCGTTTAATATGATTCGGGAAGCTCTAATCTCAGCCCCGATTATCCAACCTCCGGATTGGAATCTTCCCTTTGAGGTTATGTGTGACGCAAGTGACGTAGCCATAGAAGCGGTGCTTGGGCCAAGAAAGGAAGGACGAACCCATGTCATTTACTACGCTAGCAAGACGCTAGATGAAGCGCAGCTCAACTACGCCACTACCGAAAAGGAATTTTTAGCAATTGTATATGCATTTGAAAAGTTTCGCTCTTATCTTGTAGGTGCTAAGGTGATTGTGTACACGGATCATGCTGCGATCCGGTATTTGCTTGCGAAGAAGGATGCGAAACCAATGCTGATTAGATGGATTCTTCTCCTACAAGAATTCGATCTAGAGATCCGTGACAAGAAGGGTTCGGAAAATTCTGTTGCGGATCATTTGAGTCGTCTACCACATCTAGAAGACGACCATCTACCTATAGATGACTCCTTTCCGGACGAGCATTTACACATCATAGAGGAGCGCATCGACGTGATCACCAAAGGTAACGAACCATGGTTTGCTGATTTTGTTAACTATTTGGTTTGCCAGGAATTACCGTCCGGATTATCCTACACACAAAGAAAGAAGTTCTTTAAGGATGTTCGGGAATACTTTTGGAATGAACCTCTCCTCTTTAAGAGAGGTCCGGACGGCATCATTCGGCGATGTGTACCGGAGGATGAGATGCAAAGTGTCATCCGTCATTGTCATTCACTACCTTGTGGAGGACACGCTAGTTCGAACAAGACTAGCGCTAAGGTATTGCAATCTGGATTCTTTTGGCCTACTTTGTTTAAAGATGTGCAAACCTTTGTTTCCTGCTGCGATGCTTGTCAAAGAACAGGGAACATATCTAGGAGGAACGAGATGCCTCTTAACAACATCCAAGAGGTGGAGATCTTTGACGTTTGGAGAGTAGACTTCATGGGACCTTTCCCATCATCTTGTGGAAACCAATACATACTTTTAGCGGTGGATTATGTTTCGAGATGGGTTGAAGCAATTGCCTCTCCCACCAATGATGCCATGGTAGTGGTTAAGTTCTTTAACAAGACCATCTTCCCACGATTTGGGACACCACGGACTATCATTAGTGATGGAGGTTCTCACTTCATTGCCCGACGTTTCGAAGCTCTTTTAGTTAAGTATGGGGTGACTCACAAGATCGCCACCCCTTATCATCCACAAACTAGTGGACAAGTGGAGATCTCAAACCGGGAGATTAAAGGGATCCTAGAGAAGACGGTTTCAAGGACAAGGAAGGATTGGTCTTTGAAGCTAGATGATGCGTTATGGGCATACCGGACTGCATATAAGACTCCCATCGGAACAACACCATACAACCTTGTGTATGGGAAGTCTTGTCACTTACCGGTAGAGTTGGAGCACAAGGCATATTGGGCAATAAAGTGGTTGAACTTCAGCATGAAGGAAGCGGGAGAGAAGCGTCTCTTGGACCTCAATGAGCTTGAAGAACTTCGCTTGAACGCCTACGAAAATGCCAAGATCTATAAAGAAAGAGCGAAGCGTTGGCATGATAAGCATATCATCCCAAAGGACCTCAAAGAGGGAGATCAAGTCCTCCTCTTCAATTCAAGGCTTCGTCTCTTTCTAGGTAAGCTTAAATCTCGTTGGACTGGACCTTATCTAATCAAACATGTCTTTCCTCATGGTGCAGTTAAAGTATGGGGTGAAAAGGGCGGAAGCTTTAAGGTGAACGGTCAACGACTCAAGAAGTATTCACCGGAACTCCAAGCTGAAGAGTTCGCGCCCACCGCACTCGAATAAGTACGAATTTGGTCTAGCTACGGACCTTAAACAAGCGCTTCTTGGGAGGCAACCCAAGGTATTGCACTTACGTTTTTGTTTTTGATTCATAGATTAAAATAGTATAGACGTTTTTGTTTTGTTTTGCCTTCGATGCCTTCCGGTATGTTCGTGTTTTTGGATGTAGGATCAGTGGAAAAGAAAGGGAAAAGGAAAGGGTTGAAGAAAATTTATGAAACTAGGACTTTGGCACATTACAAAGAGTTCCACGGCCAAAACCACGGCCGTGACAGCTACAGTGACCGTAATTTGCAAAAGCCTGAGAAAAATCACCAAAACCACGGTTCTGTACACTTCCACGGCCGTGGAAACCCCCGAGTGACCGTAATTTTCGAAAAAATTTACGGTCACTATAAAAACCACGTTTCTTCACAAAACACACAAAAACCCCCAATTCCACGCCCCTATTTCGCCGAAATCTCCCCCCTCTCCCAAATTCTCGTTCGTTAATCGTTTCGAACGATTCTTTGGCCAAAATCAAAGCAAATCCAATCACCTACAAGATCCAAGCAACGATTCGAGCGGTAAATCACTGGAGAAGGTAGAATTCGGATTTTAAAATCCGAAAACCTAGGTTTTTCACCTCTTCTCATACTTTGTCGATTTACCTCAATTTTTGCAAGAAATATTAGGAGAACTGATTGAAATTGGATTGGAATTAGTCTAGGGCTGCTTGCTGTTGAATTTGGTGAAAATCTGCTGAGTTTTAAGAATTTGCGTACCGAATCACGGTCTCTAGACATTCCACGGCCGTGGTTTCTGAAGAACAGACCGTGGTTTATAACAGAAACATGGATCTCGTTAGGAGAATGTCCAATAGAATAAAGAAGAGGAAAGGCAATGCTTCCTCCTCCTCTCAGGCACCCCCTAGAGAGCCAACACCACCACCATCACCCCCACATCCTAGAATCCCTACGATCCATAAGAATTACCTTGATGCTTTAGAGAGGATCCATAAGCGAGCGGTCATAGGACCTAGGTATTTGTTGCTTGAGGAGCTAGAGCCACTAAATGTGGTTAATGATCTTACTTGGTTATTGGATAGAGCAAGGTTGATCATCTTCTCCGCTATTCGGGAAGATGCATATGAGGAGATCACTAGAGAGTTCGTGATTTCCTTCGAGCATAGTCATGTAGACCGTACAGTGTCGTTTAGGCTGATGGAGGAGAACTACGAGTTCTCAATTGCTGAGTTTGGAGCCTTCTTTGGGTTCCATGAGTCCTTCAATGGTCGCTTCCCTAGTGGTGTGTACGCCAAGGATTTTTGGGAAGACATAGCTATGGTATACGCCAGCGAGGACCGCTGGCAACCAGCTGATACCAAGGCTAAGTTGATTTATCACTTAGCCTTGAAGATTGCTCACAGGGTGCTTTCTGAGTGTCTCTTTTCTAGGATAGAGATACCTCAGAAGATCAAGACAGATGAGTTGTTTTTGTTATATTGCATGTTGCACGGCAGGCAGGCTGACTGTGCCACCCTCTTAGCTTCTACCATGAGTAAGCTAAAGAACAAGAGGGCTGGCAATATAGGATATGGTGGGATGGTTACCCACATTGCTAGGCAGCTGGGGATCGACTTTTCTGCATGCACTAGGATAGTTGCTAGACCCCTAGGACTTCAGAGCCTCATGACTAGAGGCATTATCTTTCCTAGACATAGAGGTCCACCTACAGCTGCCATGCCTTGGGAGGACAGAGGAGGTAGAGGAGTAGCATGGATCCCAGAATACTCCATTATGGCCGGACGCCATAACTGGAAGGAGACGTTTGCTGCCATGCATGCGAACAGACTAGTAGCCCCTCCTTACGTTCCACCACCACCGGTTGTAGATGAGGAGGAGATGAGAGGGGATGACGAGTTTGAGGGAGGAGGAGATGAGCATGATTTTGGTACCTTTCCGGATCAGCCGGACGCAGTTCCTGACCTTCCTAGACACTCTCCCCGCCCCGCTAGAGCTTCTGGTTCCTCCTCTCGCCGTGCTAGTGTGAGCGAGAGGCCGACATGGATGGCAGATCCTCCTACATGGTATAGCACTCAGCCGGAACGGATGGGAGCTCCACCAGTTTGGCACGCCCAGCCACCACCTGCACCAGCACCGTCAGACACACCAGCATGGTACAGCCAGCCACCCGGATGGTATGAGCAGCTGCCGGAGTGGGTCACTGTTTGCCACTTAGCGTGCGTGCAAATAAGCTTTAAATTTATAAAACTAGAATCAAGCAAGCGAACCCGCAGTGTACGGATCGACGTAGTTAAGCAAGAATTCCAGAGTATCGAACACAGGGATTTGGGGGGTTAAATCCAATTATAGAGTTGTCAAGCAAGTAAATGTATGAAGCTTTGTATATATTGGGAAAACAACAATCCTAAAGATCCAGGAATCCAACCGTGGCAATCAATTCAAGATATACTAAAGATATACGGACAGAGTTAAGAGCTGCAAAGGTATACTAATGCAAAGCAATGTACGATGAAGTTCCAAGGCTTTATATGACTTAACTAAAGACACTCTCTATAAAGGTTGTTGAGGCTTCAATATAGAAAGGATGTAAAGGCAAGAATTAATATCAAATACCCAAACTTGTAATCCAAGGATCAAGACTAACTAAACCAATTAAGGTTGTGACACTCGTAATCGAAGTAGAGGTTGTTGAGGCTTCACTACCACCTAGAAAAGGCAAGCCAAGACTAAGTTAAAGCAAATCTTTAACTTTGGATTAAAGTAAAAGCAAGGTACGTAAACTAAGGGAAATTATGGGTGGATCTTGAGATTCCACGGCCGTGGAACTCAAGAACACACCGTGATTTGGGTTCGTCGGCGATTCTCTCTAACTCTCACGGTCCAATCTGTTTACGATCGATCTATCATCATCTAAGCCACAACTATCAACCCTTCTGATAACACGATTTATGACTTAGGTTTAGGTAATCATTTAGATAGATTCATCACTCATTCATGCATGATTTAGCACAAATTCGCGACGTTTGCACTCAATTCACGTATTTTGACGAAATAGACGTCTACACGGACTTGTGCGTTACTTTGTAGGTATTTCGGGGATCTTTTGGACATTAACCGATACATTAGAGGGCCAAGCCTCATGATGGTACACATCCAAGGCTAAGGAGGAGCATAAATGGAGCAACAAGGGACACAAAGACCACTATTAGTGCAAGCAATGAATCAACTCATGGCTAGACGATCATAGCACCTTTCTGCTAAAGAAAATCGGACATTAACCGATACATTAGAGGGCCAAGCCTCATAAGCCGCTATTGGATTGAGTGTGCTAGGATTATTGCTTGAGATTTCCCTATTCCGAGACTTACCCGGTAAGGAGAGGGTTTCCCCCTAAGTAGTATCTAGTTTGTGCGGAATTCCTTATTCTAACCCCTTGAGACCTACCCGGTAATAGGAGTTTGATACGGGATTAGTGAAGTGAGAGACCTACCCGGTAATCGCTTCCATTAGTGAAACATTCTTTCCCCAACACCGCAGCTAGTCCTTAGAATCTTTAGAACCTTGAGTCCTATGCCATAACCGGAAATCTTGACCTCTAGAATCTACTTTTCTCCCTTGATCATATACTTTGTGCTTTGTGTTACTTGTTTGTTTGCTAGCTTGAGTTGTTAGTTGTTTTATTATCTTGTTTGACTTGTGATCTTTGTTTGATCACCACAAAAACCAACAAAAACATTGAGTTTTTCCATTTTCTTTGTTTCTCATCTTATCTTAGCCTAGATTCACACTATCCTTGATCATTGTTTGACTCGATTTCACCTTAGTCATTGTGTTCGACCTCGGAATACTTACCTTTCTATAAACGTCCCGTACACTGCGGGTTCGCTAGGAGTTAGGATAAATATAACGAGTATAAATTTAAGACTTATTGCGTGCACATCACACGATCTTAGCGTGACAAGTTTTTGGCGCCGTTGCCGGGGACTAGGTCTAGATTGAGTCTATTTGTGATTGTTTATAGTGTAGATCTTTCTTGTTGCTTTTGATCTCTCTTTGGTTTGTGTCTTTGCTTTTCAGGACATCTATCTCTCTTTAGGTGTATGCGAAGATCTCGTGGCAAGGATTTAGCTCCATTCGATCCCGAACCGGAGAAAACCCTTCGATCTAGATCCAAGAACATCCGAAAAGAGAAAGAGATGGCCGGAAGAAACCTCCAAGCTGAGTTGGATGAAGCCTTAGAGCAAATAAGGCTAAGAGATGAGCTCTTGGAGGAAGAAAGGAGACTTGCCAATGAGTGGCAAGAGGAAACTAGGAGGGAGATTGAGGAGATTAGGCAAGCTCTTGTTCAAGGAGAGCTTAATCGCCGACAACCTCCACCTCCTCCACCACCGGTGGTACAACCGCAGCCGGCGGTTAATGTTAGGGTTGTGCCCATTGCCATTGAAGAGCCACAAACCCTAGGGAGACGTATGGATCCGGCACAAAGAGCACACCGTCCGGGTGTGAACTTAGGAGATCCCGCAACCCACAACTATGAGCTCCGCCCTCAAGTTCTACAAATGATCCGGCATAATCAATTTGGAGGGATGGAAGGAGAGTCTCCTCACCAACATTTGATGAACTACGAGATTTTGATGGAGACTCTTAGACCGCCAAGACTGGAAAGCAACAACCATAAGCTAAGGGCTTTCTCCTTCTCTCTTAAGGATAAAGCCTTAGCTTGGTATCAATCCATTCCACAAGGGCGAGTGAGTACTTGGGAGGAGATGACAACCGAGTTTTTGACTAAGTTCTTCCCACCTTCCAAGACTACCGAGTTAAGAGGGAAGATCAATGCCTTCGTGATGAAGGATAGAGAGAGTTTGTTCAAGTCTTGGGAGAGATTCAAAGACCTTCTCCTAGATTGTCCACACCATGGCATACCGAAAATTGAGCTATTGGAGATCTACTTCAAGGGACTTGATGAAGATAGCCAATTCAAGCTCCAATCTCTTTCCGGTGGGACTTTCATGGAGAAGCATATAGATGATGCTTGGGAGTTTGTGGAGAAACAAGCTCTAGTGATTGAGAAATACTCCCATAGGAAGAGTGAAGGGAGAAAGGCGGGAGCATATGAGGTGAGTGAGGTCACCATGAGCAATTTCAAGCTTGACGCCATCAACAATGAGTTGAAGTCCTTGAGGGAGTTGTGTGCTACAACCTTGAAGAATCAAGCAACTCCTCAAGTGCTTCCACAAGCTAACCTATCTTCCAAGGAGGAGGATGTGAACTATATGGGAAGGGGCAACTACAACAACTACCAAGGCCCAAGGAACTTCAACAACAACCGGCAATTCAACAATTACCGGCCCAATCACAACCATCCCGGGTTTTCCTACTCTAACCCGGATGGAGCCTTGAACCCTCCCGCTTCCACAAGCACAACTCCACCACCAAGAGCTTCACAAGAACCTCCACCCGGATTCACTCAACCTCCAAAGGATAGGACCGAATTGATGTTTGAGCAATTGCTTGGAAGGTTGAGTGGTCTTGAGAGCACCGTGACTTCAATTTCTAAGGCTCAAAAGGTTTTGGAAGCACAAGTGTTCCAAAAGGCGGGTGAAGCACATAGAGATCCGGGAAAGCTTCCCGGAAGAACCGAAGAAAACCCAAGAGGCCAAGTGTTGGCTATTACAACAAGAAGTGGGTTGAGCATGAAGGATCCTTTGCCCAAGGAGAATGCTAACGGGAAGCAAGTGGTGAATGAAGAAGAGACTTTGCAAGGAGATGGAGGCAAGAGCAAAGATGTAGAGCCAACCTATGTGGCACCGCCTCCATACAAGCCACCACTACCGTTCCCTCAATCACGAGCAAGAGCTCGCTTGGACAATCATTTTGGTAAGTTCCTTGAACTAATGTTTAAATTGCATATTAACATTCCGTTCATGGATGCTATCTTAGGAATGCCGGCATATGGCAAGTTCTTGAAGGAAATACTCTCCAACAAAAGGAAGTTGGAGGAGTATGGTGAGATAAGGATGACTAAGAGATCCTCGGAGTTGATTCAAACGATGAAGGAGGAGATGCCTCCCAAGCTAAGGGATCCGGGATCCTTTTGTGTGCCAATCGGAGTAGGAGAAGTGAAGTATGACGCCCTATGTGATCTTGGGGCAAGTGTAAGCATCATTCCGCTTGCACTTTGCAACAAGGTTGGGCTAGGAGAGCCAAAGCCGGTCAAGATGACCCTCTACATGGCGGACCGCTCGATCACTCATCCGGTTGGAATCTTGGAAGACATTCCGGTGCAACTAGGGAAGTTCTATGTGCCCATAGACTTCGTTGTTTTGGACATCCCGGCGGACTATCCGGTTCCTATCATCTTGGGGAGAGCTTTCCTAGCTACTTCCGGATGTCTAGTAGATTGTAAGAATGGGACTCTCTCCTTCAACATTGGAGAAGAGAACATCAAGTTCAAGCTGTCCACAATGATGAAAGGACCAACCCTTGATGAAGATGTATTCAACATAGTTGAAGAAGAGGAGTCTAGAGAGGTTGTGAGCTCAATCTTGCTCAAGGATCCACTTGAGAGGGTTCTTAGCTCAAGCTTGATGGAGGAAGGAAATGAGGAGAGTAGCAATGAAGTAATCAAGGCCTTGAATGCATTGGACGAGCTACCAAGTGTTGGGTTTGAAGTGCTAGAAGAAGAGGAAAACTGCCAGAAAAATCGGGCTGAAGGGCAAAAATCGGCCGATTTTCTTACTTGTGCTGAAATTTCAGCCAGTTTTGCCAAAACAGAAACTCAGATCGACCCACCCTCAGATAAATCGTCCGATTTTTCTTCCTGGACTGATTTTCCTGAGTCTTTTCAGCATCAACCACTTGAGTGAGCAATCATCAAGGGACTTCAAGGAGGCTTCCATGGCTTTGCAATCATCTCAACCTACATTGTATGGATCGTCTCCAACCGAAAAAGGTCCTCCTCAACTTGATCTTAAACCTCTCCCTTCTCATTTAAAGTATACTTTCCTTGGTTCAAATTCTACTTATCCGGTGATTGTGAATGCATCTTTGAATGATGATGAGCTTAATAGATTGTTGAATGAATTGAAACTGCATAGAAAGGCAATAGGATACACCATTGATGATCTTGTTGACATCAAGCCCTCTTTGTGCATGCATAGGATAATGATGGAAGATAATCATAAACCCTCTATTGAACATCAAAGGAGATTGAATCCCATAATGAAAGAGGTAGTCAAAAAGGAAATCATTAAGTTACTAGATGCGGGAATTATCTACCCTATCTCGGATAGTAAGTGGGTTAGTCCCGTTCATGTAGTACCTAAGAAGGGTGGGATGACCGTAGTAACCAATGAGAACAATGAACTAATCCCGACTAGGACGGTTACGGGATGGAGGATGTGTATTAATTATAGAAAGCTTAACATGGCCTCTACGAAAGATCGCTTCCCTCTTCCTTTCATTGACCAAATGCTAGAAAGATTAGCTCAACACTCTCATTTTTGCTACTTAGATGGTTATAGCGGATTCTTCCAAATCCCTATCCACCCCAATGACCAAGAGAAAACAACCTTTACATGTCCATGGGGTACTTTTGCATATAGGAGAATGCCATTTGGGTTGTGTAATGCACCCGCCACCTTCCAAAGGTGTATGATGGCTATCTTTTCGAAATACATTGAAAATATCATGGAAGTGTTCATGGATGATTTCTCTGTTTATGGTTCTTCCTTTGATAATTGCTTGGCTAACTTGTCATTAGTATTGCAAAGATGTGAGGAGACAAATCTTGTCTTAAATTGGGAAAAATGCCACTTCATGGTAAGTGAAGGTATCGTGTTAGGACACTTGGTGTCTAACCGTGGCATTGAGGTTGATAGGGCCAAGATTGAGATGATAGAGAAGTTGCCGCCACCTACCTCGGTGAAGGGGGTAAGGAGCTTTCTAGGGCATGCCGGTTTTTACCGGAGGTTTATTCAAGACTTCTCTAAAATTTCTAAGCCTCTTACTAACCTACTAATGAAGGATGTTGAATTTGTTTTCTCCAAAGATTGCCTTGAGGCTTTTTGTAGGTTGAAGAACGCTTTGATCTCCGCACCTATAATGCAACCCCCGGATTGGAGTTTACCGTTTGAGATCATGTGTGATGCAAGCGATGTAGCCGTTGGGGCTGTTTTGGGGCAAAGGAAAGATGGGCGAACTCATGCTATTTATTATGCTAGCAAGACGCTAGATGATGCCCAACTCAACTATGCTACCACCGAGAAGGAGTTGCTAGCGGTTGTGTATGTATTTGAGAAGTTCCGCTCATATCTTGTTGGAGCGAAGGTCATAGTTTATACGGATCATGTTGCGATTCGTTATCTACTTACCAAGAAGGATGCCAAGCCTAGGTTGATTCGGTGGATCCTTCTTCTTCAAGAGTTTGACTTGGAAATTCGGGACAAGAAGGGATCCGAGAACTCCGTGGCGGATCACCTTAGTAGACTCCCACCATTGGAGCTTGGAAGAGAGGACATTCCGATTGATGACTCATTCCGGGATGAGCAATAGCAAATGGTGGAGGAGTGCTTATCCAAGTGTCTAGAGGAAGTGAACCATGGTTTGCCGACATTGTGAACTACCTAGTGTGTGAGGAAGTGCCTCTCGGTTTGACATATGCCCAAAGGAAGAAGTTCTTCAAAGATGTGAGGCATTACTATTGGAGCGAGCCACTTTTGTTCAAAAGAGGACCGGATGGAATGTTTAGAAGATGCATACCGGAGGATGAGGTGGAGAGTGTGATCCGCCATTATCATTCCTTGCCATGTGGAGGGCATGCTAGCGCACACAAGACATGTGCGAAGGTGCTACAATCGGGCTTCTTTTGGCCAAGCTTGTTCAAGGATGTGCAAGGATTTGTGGTGGCTTGTGATGCTTGCCAAAGGACGGGCAACATCTCAAGGAGAAATGAGATGCCCTTGAACAACATCCAAGAGGTAGAAATATTTGATGTATGGGGTGTGGACTTCATGGGACCCTTCCCTTCTTCATGTGGCAACCTCTACATCCTATTGGCGGTTGACTATGTTTCAAGATGGGTGGAGGCAATCGCCTCTCCTACAAATGACGCCAAGGTTGTGGTGCGGTTCTTCAACCGAGTGATCTTTCCTAGGTTTGGAACACCAAGGGTGATCATAAGTGATGGAGGGAAGCACTTCACCAATAGGAACTTTGGGGCACTTTTGGCTAAGTATGGGGTGACTCATAAGGTGGCAACACCTTACCACCCCCAAACTAGTGGCCAAGTGGAAATCTCCAACCGGGAGATCAAGGGGATTCTCGAGAAGACGGTCTCAAGGACGAGAAAAGATTGGGCTATGAAGCTCGATGATGCCTTGTGGGCATATAGGACCGCCTTCAAAACACCAATTGGCACCACTCCTTACAAGCTAGTCTATGGCAAGTCTTGCCACCTTCCGGTAGAGATGGAGCATAGGGCTTATTGGGCCATTAAGTGGCTAAATTTTGATCTCAAGGAGGCGGGAGAGAAGAGGTTGCTTGATATGAACGCCCTTGAAGAGATCCGGTTGGATGCTTATGAGAATGCCCGGATCTACAAGGAGAGGACTAAACGATGGCATGACAAGCGCCTCATCCCGAAGGAGTTGAGTGAAGGCGACCTTGTCCTTCTCTTCAACTCAAGGCTGCGGCTTTTCCCCGGAAAGCTCAAATCAAGATGGACCGGGCCATATGTGGTGAAGAAAGTTTTTCCTCATGGAGCGGTGGAGATAGGAGGAGATCATTGTGGTGACTTCAAGGTGAATGGGCATCGTTTGAAGAAGTACATCCCGGAAGCCCCGGTGGAAGTGATTGCCCCACTTCACCTTGATTGAAACGCTCCTGAATTTGGTCAAGCTAATGACCTTAAAGAAGCGCTTAATGGGAGGCAACCCATTGGTATATATTTTCCCTTTCTTTTTCTTGCTTTTGTTTAATCTCACTCTTGGTGTGCTTTGTTTTTCTTTTGTGTTTTTGGGTGCTAGACCTTGTTGATTGGCATGAGTTATGAGATGTTGGAAGTCATGTGAAGACCTCATGGAGCTATTTAAGGTACAAGATCCGAGCACATAGACGAGGAGGAAATCACCCAGAAAAATCGGACTGTTCATGAACAAAATCGGCCGATTTTCCTAGGCTATGGGGCGATTTTTCCTCTGTATAAAGGAAAGTGATGATCTCCAATCAAGCATGGGTGGAACGGACGTGGAACTTGGACGGCTTGCGGTGCCAAGCGCGGGTTCCAACATCATAATGAACATCAAAGAGCTCTCTACCATCCTTGATTGATCATCCACCATCATCATTCGATGTGAACCGAAATACCAAAGCATCACCAATTTTACATTGTGAGAACTCTCTTTCACTTCTTTATTTAGTTTACACATTAGGGACAATGTGTTTCTAAGTGTGGGGTGGGGTTTTCATGATCACTTGCATGATTAGCATCTAGGATAGTTTAATTTTGTCACATGTTTCATTATGTCTTGCATTGTACATACATATTTCGAAAATTCCAAAAAATCAGAAAATCTAAAATTTTTTTGTGCTTTCTAGGCTTGGATATGACCCTAATGATGAACCTTGTCTTGTGGATTGGCTATGGATGACCTTATGTGTTAAATTGATGATAGCATATGTGGACTTGAAGTACTTCTCTTGAAACCATGAATGATTTGTGATCATGAATGTTTGCCTTGATTGAATTGAGTATTGAAAGTCGAAATTGCATGCTAGTTCTTGCACATCATTTAGGAATGAATAAGGCAATTCATCTTTCTCTACTTCTTATCTTGATCATGTTGCTTGAGCACCTCAATTGATATAAATTGACCTCTTTTGACCCATCCGGGAATAGGAGCATGATAGTGTGTTGATGTGTGTGAAAAGCAAGTGTGGGGTGAAGTTGTTGATGAAAAGAATGATGTGAATGAAATGCTGAAATTGTTGTGAAAGTGTAGACAAAAATATAGGTTTGGGGACGTTGGTTTAAATGACAAGTAACTCGGTACACTTCACATGATCGGGTGTTGGTGCCTTGCCAAAGTCTAATAAACCAATAGTCCTAACGAGTTTTGGTATGTGTGCCCGGTGTGGATGCATCTCGAAAAATAGAAAAAGCCCGAGAATGGCTAATCACCAAGGTTTCGGCTTTTGCACACCAATACCATTGTCTCAAAAATAAAAGACAAGAAAGAAAAGAAAATGAAAAATATACACTTGAGGGAAGTTGGTAAGAAATGTGAAGTTGTGGTTGTTTAGTTCCTTTCCCGGATTAGCATCACATAGCCTAGAAAATTCCCACCTAATCACAACGTTTCTTGGCCTTCTATTTTACAAGTCCTTTTGACCTACTTGCATGTGTGTGAGGCTAAGTGATTTAGATTGGATATACTCATGATCATCTTGACTTCTTCATCTTTACATTTCATTACATGCTATCAAGTTAAGTGTAATTGTCTTTCCATGCTTTCATTTATTTGATGCATAATTGCTTGTCCATTGCCATGAAACATGACTATGAAGGTGATCCAATATTAGAAGCACAAACCCAAAAAGATTTTTGCCATTTTTCTGCATATATAAATCATGTCATCTCTTAGTCTATAGTTGGGAATTTGCTCGAGGACGAGCAAACCTTAAGTATGGGGTATTTTTGATAACATGATTTATGACTTAGGTTTAGGTAATCATTTAGATAGATTCATCACTCATTCATGCATGATTTAGCACAAATTCGCGACGTTTGCACTCAATTCACGTATTTTGTCGAAATAGACGTCTACACGGACTTGTGCGTTGCTTTGTAGGTATTTCGGGGATCTTTTGGACATTAACCGATACATTAGAGGGCCAAGCCTCATGATGGTACACATCCAAGGCTAAGGAGGAGCATAAATGGAGCAACAAGGGACACAAAGACCACTATTGGTGCAAGCAATGAATCAACTCATGGCTAGACGATCATAGCACCTTTCTGCTGAAGAAAATCGGACCAACAAGCAGCTAAATCGGCCGATTTTCTCCCTCTGAGTCGATTTTTAGGCCTTTGACAGCTTAAGTCACGTGTCCCACGATCTCTTGTCCGTCCTTGCTCTTGGTGGAGAATATAAGTGGTCCTGCAGGTGGTTGCTGAGCATCTCTCCTCTCCCACACTCTCATTCACAGCTCATTGAGTTTGGAGGAAGATTGGAGGAGAAGAAAAGCTCTCAAAGATTGAAGGAAGAAGAAGAACACCATTTCTAAGAGTTTTGAGTAACTTTTGAGTAATTTTTGTAATCTTGGCTTGAAGAACCATTGCAAGGATTGTTAGGAACGTTTTGAATCTTCATTTAAGAGTTTGTAAGTCTTGCTACAACTTAGATTCAGCTGGGATTTATTGATTTTGCTTATTTATCTTCATTTTCCTCTATGAACACCATGTATGCTTGTTTGATGATTTTGGATCTTGATATGCATATTATTGACTAGTTTATTGTGGTTCTAGAGTGATGGATTGATGGTTATGGCTAGGGTGATGATAGGATGGGCTTATATGTTAGTTTAGGATGATTTATATGCACGAAACTCACAACAGAAAGAAAAATTGGGTTGTTCATCATGAAGATCGGCCGATTTATATTAAGATCAGCCCGATTTATTCTCCTGTTGCTCTTTAAATGATAAATCTACATGTTAGGGTGTTTGGTTGTTTAAATCCTAGTGTTTATTAAGCCTAATTTAGCTTAGGATCACCTAATGCTATCAACCTAAGTGGTGGAAGAGATCTACCCGATGATTCCCGATCTTAGATACCTTAGAAGATGAATTCTAGGTAGTAGTGAGCCTCATAAGCCGCTATTGGATTGAGTGTGCTAGGATTATTGCTTGAGATTTCCCTATTCCGAGACTTACCCGGTAAGGAGAGGGTTACCCCCTAAGTAGTATCTAGTTTGTGCGGAATTCCTTATTCTAACCCCTTGAGACCTACCCGGTAATAGGAGTTTGATACGGGATTAGTGAAGTGAGAGACCTACCCGGTAATCGCTTCCATTAGTGAAACATTCTTTCCCCAACACCGCAGCTAGTCCTTAGAATCCTTAGAACCTTGAGTCCTATGCCATAACCGGAAATCTTGACCTCTAGAATCTACTTTTCTCCCTTGATCATATACTTTGTGCTTTGTGTTACTTGTTTGTTTGCTAGCTTGAGTTGTTAGTTGTTTTATTATCTTGTTTGACTTGTGATCTTTGTTTGATCACCACAAAAACCAACAAAAACATTGAGTTTTTCCATTTTCTTTGTTTCTCATCTTATCTTAGCCTAGATTCACACTATCCTTGATCATTGTTTGACTCGATTTTACCTTAGTCTTTGTGTTCGACCTCGGAATACTTACCTTTCTATAAACGTCCCGTACACTGCGGGTTCGCTAGGAGTTAGGATAAATATAACGAGTATAAATTTAAGACTTATTGCGTGCACATCACACGATCTTAGCGTGACACCTTCACCTTAGAATTGCTGAAGGGTTTTAGCCAACAACAGTCATATTGATATCAAATTTAAGATTTAAAAGAATGAAAGATGAAAACCTTCGAAAACCTTTAATAAATCTCAAATCAATCTCAAATCCACAAACAAGAACAAGGATGTAAGCAGATTCAGAATAATACAAACAATCACAATCCTTGATAAGAACGAAGAACGGGATGTCAATCCGTTTTCTAATCAAACCTAAGGAAAAGACGCAATCTCCGTACGAACAATCTTCCAAATCTTCACTCTTTCTCTAAGCCTTTCCGTCAATTTGGAATTCTCAATAGGGCTAGGCGCGGTCTAAGCAGAGGTGACGGAATCTCTCTCCTTCCGTCCTTTTATAGGGCAAGATAGAATAAGTGTCCAGCCCATTCTGTAAAAGATCGTGGCTTTAATTTGTACGTTAAAAGATCGCCTAAATCACGGTTCCAAAGGATTCCACGCCCGTGGTTTAGAGCGTGGAATTTCATTACGGTGCTTCACAACTTCCATGACCGTGTAACTTGTTGGAATGATCCACGCTTGTGTTGCCAAAGTTCCACGGCCGTGGTTTAGAGCGTGGACTCCATTACGGCCGTATTTTAGAGCGTGGAACGTAGATTGCTCGTAAATCTCCTTTGTTTTGTGTCATTCTTCATCCTAGCATCTTCCTTAGCTCCTTTGTGGTGTCCTCAATCCTTGGACATGCTCAATCCATCTCCATTCTCCCATGATTCGTTCAGTTTTAGCTTTTATTTGCCTACAATCAACACAAAGCTTATGTAGACCTCTATATCGACAATATAGATAAACTAGCTCACAATTGCTTCAATGCTTTATCAATGAACACTAATATGGATGAAATACACTTAGAAAACGTGCCTAAAATATCACAATATTTCATGCTAACAAATAACCCCATACTTGCCACTTGCTTGTCCCCAAGCAAGGTCTTTCAAAAGCTTTAAAACTCAAGTTAGGATGAAATATGGATACACTCTCAAAAACAAAACTTCTTTTAGATGAATGTGCTTTCTAGTCAATAGATCATTCTCAAATCTTGCTTCATTCGTTTATAAGACTTTCATATACATAATCAAAGAGTAAAGAGTAAAGAAAACTCATGAATTGATCAAACTTCCATGTAAACATCATAACCTTCAAACATTATCAAAATCAATCATAAGAAACTTCAATTTAGATCACCAAGTCATATATCATTCTCTTGATCTTAAGGACTTTTAAACAAGGTCTAGAATGCGGAAAGGAAAGGAAAACTTTAAAGAATGTGGTGCATGAATCCGGGAAAGTGGATAACTAACTCTTTTCTTTTTCTCTTGCGGTTTCCGCAACACTTTCAACTTAGAGCTTTGCTCTCTTCTTTTCAATTCATTTTTCGACTTTACTTTTGGAGTTATGGATAGAGGTGCACAAAAACCGAAGCCTAAGAGATTGGCGGTTCTCAATTTTGCGAGATGCCTCAAACCCTTGATGCACATACCATAATCCGCTAGGAATATCGCTCAATCCGACTTTGGCAAGACACAAACACCCGGCTATGTGAATGGTGCCGAGTTACTCATCGTCATGATTGACTTCCCCAAACCTATAATTTCTTTCTATTCTTTTGAATGCAAATAATTGCTTTCATGGCCCTCCCACATCAAACATGCCAAATATCAACTCCTCCAAATTCCCGGATAGGTAAAGGAGGCCATTATTTCATTGAGGGGCTAAATGATCAAAGAAAGAAGAAAGAAAATCGAATTGCCTTAATCATTTCAACAAGAAGTATAAGAACTTATCATGTGATTTCAACCTTGATTTCTCAATATGATTTAAGTAACATTCTTCACATTATGAAACTTGCAAAAGAGGAATAATCAACTCATTCAATTTCTTTTCAATTCACTATTTGTTTAAGCATGCGATTGTCATCAAAACTCAATTCACAAGTGGTGATTATCATAGAAGTCATCTATATCCTTAGAAGCACAAAATTTTCAAAATTTTTCAATTTTTATGGGTTTTTCAAAAGCTTTCTCATGCAATTCAATAATGAAACGTGTTAAAATAGAATGAATCATGCAAGGTGTTCTCGATAAAAGCATACAAAGTGAGTAAGAGTTATTACAAACGATTAGTCACACCCCACCCCATACTTGGAACAAACATTGTCCCTAATGTTCAAAAAGAAAAAGAAGAAAAGAAAGAAAGAAAAATGACTCACAAGACGGTGGTGGAGCGGCTAAAACGGTGGATCATCAATCATCCTCACTGCAGTGCCGGTGGAGGTGGAAACGGGAAGAAGCCGGGATCATAGTCCCGCCCAAACTGCTGGCGGTATATGTCTCTCATCATGCGATCATGATCGGCGGCTCATGCATCCCTAGCGTCTGCACGGATCTCCAAGGCTCCGACCCTGCTGGAAAGGTCGGTAGCCAACTCTGGCAACTGCTCATACCAGCCAGGCGGCTGGCTGTACCATGCCGGTGCGTCTGAAGGTGCTGGTGCAGGTGGTGGCTGTGCATGCCAAGGTAGTGGAGCTCCCATCCAGTCCGGCTGCGTCCTATACCAAGTAGGAGGATCCGCCATCCAAGTCAGCCTCTCGCTCACACTAGCACGGCGAGAGGAAGAGCCAGAAGCTCTAGCGGGCGGGGAGAGTGTCTAGGAAGGTCAGGAACTGCGTCTGGCTGATTTGGAAAAGTACCAAAGTCATGATCAGCTCCTCCTCCCTCAAACTCGTCATCCCCTCTCATCTCCTCCTCATCAACAACTTGTGGTGGTGGAACGTAAGGAGGGGCTACTAGTCTGTTCGCATGCATGGCAGCGAATGTCTCCTTCCAGTTATGGCGTCCAGCCATAATGGAATACTCGGGAAGCCACTCAATCCCTCTCCCTGTCCTACTCTCCCAAGGCATGGCATCGAACGGTGGACCTCTATGTGTAGGGAAGATGATGCCTCTAGTCATGAGGCTCTGAAGTCCTAGGGGTCTAGCTGCAATGCGGGTGCAAGCGGAGAAGTCTACCCCTAACTGCCTAGCAAGGTGGGTGACCATCCCACCGTAACCAATGTTGCCAGCCCTCTTATTCTTTAGCTTGCTCATAGTGGCAGCTAAGAGGGTGGCACAGTCAGCTGGCCTACCGTACAACATACTGTAAAGCAGGAATAACTCGTCTGTCTTGATCTTCTGAGGTGTCTCCGTCCTAGGGAAGAGACACTCAGAAAGCACTCTATGGGCAATCTTCAAGGCTAGGTGGTAGATCAACCTAGCCTTGGTATCAGCAGGTTGCCAACGGTCCTCGCTGGCGTATATCATAGCTATCTCCTCCCAGAAATCCTTGGCGTACACGCCACTAGGGAATCGACCATTGAAGGTCTCCTGGAACCCAAAGAAGGCTCCAAACTCTCTAATAGAAAAATCATAGTTTCTCTCCATCAGCCGGAAAGAAACTGTCCTGTCAACATGACTGTGCTCAAAGGAGACTACAAACTCCCTAGTAATCTCCTCATAAGCATCTTCCCGAATAGCGGAGAAGATGACTAAGCCGGCTATATCCAATAGCCAAGTGAGATCCCCTATCACATGCAAGGGCTCTAGCTCCTCAAGTAGTAAGTACCTAGGTCCTATGACCGCCCTCTTATGGATCCTCTCTAAGGCATCTAGATGATCATCATGGATAGTAGGGATCCAAGGGGGAGGTGGTGATGGTGATGATGGGGGTGATGGAGGCTCAGCTGGTGGTGCTCTAGAAGAGGAAGAGGTGTTGCCTTTCCTTTTCTTATTCTTATTTCTATCAGACATTCTCCTTACAAAATCCATTTTCTGTCAAAAACCACGGTCTGTTCTTCAGATTCCACGGCCGTGGAATGCCCAAAGACCGTGGTTCGTCTCGCAAATTCGCAAAACTCAGCAGAATCACACCAAACTCAACAACAAGCAGCCCTAGACTAATTTCCGTCCAATTCCAATCAGTTCTCCTAAAAATTCTAGCAAAAACGAAGCCGAATCGACAAAGAGAAAGAAGAGGTGAAAAACCTAGGTTTTCGGATTTTGGAATCCGAATTCTGTCTTCTCCGGTGAATTGCCGCTCGATTCGTTGCTTGGATCTTGTAGGTGACGGGATTTGCTTCAGTTTTGGCCAAAGAATCGTTAAAAACGATTAACGAACGAGAATTTAGGAGATGGGGATGAATTCGGCGAAATAGGACGTAGAATTGGGGTTGTTTTTGTGTGTTTTGTGAAGAAACGTGGTTTTTATAGTAGCCGTAAAAATTTTTGAAAATCACGGTCTATCGGGGGGTTCCACGGCCGTAGAAATGTACGGAACCGTGGTTTTGGTGATTTTTCTCAGGCTTTTGAAAATTACGGTCACTGTAGCTGTCACGGCCGTGGTTTTGGCCGTGGAACTCTCTGTAATGTGTCAAAGTCCAAGTTTCGTCAATTTTCTTCAAGCTTTTCCTTCCCCCTTTCTTTTCCACTGTTCCTACATCCAAAAACACGAACATACCGGAAGGCATCGAAGGCAAAACAAAACAAAACGTCTATTCTAATCTAATCTATGAATCAAAAACAAGAATGTGAATGCAATACCTTGGGTTGCCTCCCAAGAAGCGCTTTGTTTAAGGTCCGTAGCTAGACCATATTCGCACTTATTCGAGTGCGGTGGGCGCGAACTCTTCAGCTTGGAGTTCCGGTGTATACTTCTTGAGTCGTTGACCGTTCACCTTAAAGCTTCCGCCCTTTTCACCCCATACTTCAACTGCACCATGGGGAAAAACACGTTTGATTAGAAAAGGTCCTGTCCAACGAGATTTAAGCTTACCTGGAAAGAGACGAAGCCTTGAATTAAAGTGGAGAACTTGATCTCCTTCTTTGAAGTCCTTTGGGATGATATGCTTATCATGCCAACGCTTTGCTCTTTCTTTATAGATCTTGGCGTTTTCGTAAGCGTTCAAGCGAAGTTTTTCAAGTTCATTTAGGTCCAAGAGACGCTTCTCTCCCGCTTCCTTCATGCTGAAGTTCAACCACTTGATTGCCCAAAACGCCTTGTGCTCCAACTCTACCGGTAAGTGGCAAGACTTCCCATACACAAGGTTGTATGGTGTAGTTCCGATGGGAGTCTTATATGCAGTCCGGTATGCCCACAATGCATCATCTAGCTTCAAAGACCAATCCTTCCTTGTCCTTGAAACCGTCTTCTCTAGGATTCCTTTGATCTCCCGGTTTGAGATCTCCACTTGTCCACTAGTTTGTGGATGATAAGGGGTGGCGATCTTGTGAGTCACCCCATACTTAGCTAAGAGAGCTTCAAAGCACCGGGCAATGAAGTGAGAACCTCCATCACTAATGATGGTCCGTGGTGTCCCAAATCGTGGGAAGATGGTCTTGTTAAAGAACTTAACCACTACCATGGCATCATTGGTGGGAGAGGCAATTGCTTCGACCCATCTTGAAACATAATCCACCGCTAAAAGTATGGATTGGTTTCCACAAGATGATGGGAAAGGTCCCATGAAGTCTACTCCCCAAACGTCAAAGATCTCCACCTCTTGAATGTTGTGAGAGGCATCTCATTCCTCTTAGATATATTCCCTGTTCTTTGACAAGCATCGCAGCAGGAAACAAAGGTTTGCACATTTTTAAATAGAGTAGGCCAAAAGAATCCAGATTGCAATACCTTAGCGCTAGTCTTGTTCGAACTAGCGTGTCCTCCACAAGGTAGTGAACGACAATGGCAGATGACACTTTGCATCTCATCTTCCGGCACACATCGCCGAATAATGCCATCCGGACCTCTCTTAAAGAGGAGAGGTTCATTCTAAAAGTATTCCCGAACATCCTTAAAGAACTTCTTTCTTTGTGCGTAGGATAATCCGGGCGGTAATTCCTGACAAACCAAATAGTTAACAAAATCAGCAAACCATGGTTCGTTACCTTTGGTGATCACATCGATGCACTCCTCTATGATGTGTAAATGCTCGTCTGGAAAGGAGTCATCTATAGGTAGATGGTCGTCCTCTAGATGTGTTAGACGACTCAAATGATCCGCAACAGAATTTTCCGAACCCTTCTTGTCGCGGATCTCTAGATCGAATTCTTGTAGGAGAAGAATCCATCTAATTAGCCTTGGCTTCGCATCCTTCTTTGCAAGTAGATACCGGATCGCAGCATGATCCGTGTATACAATCACCTTTTCACCTACAAGATAAGAGCGAAATTTGTCAATAGCATATACAATTGCTAAGAATTCCTTTTCGGTAGTGGCGTAGTTGAGCTGCGCTTCATCTAGCATCTTGCTAGCGTAGTAGATAGCGTGGGTTCGCCCTTCCTTCTTTTGCCCAAGAACAGCTCCTATAGCTACGTCACTTACATCGCACATTACCTCAAAGGGAAGATTCCAATCCGGAGGTTGGATAATCGGGGCTGAGATTAAAGCTTCCCGAATCATATTGAACGCATCTAAGCATTCCTACGAGAAATCAAAAACTGCATCCTTCATCAATAGATTAGTTAGCGGCTTTGATATCTTAGAGAAATCCTTTATGAAACGCCTATAAAATCCAGCATGTCCTAGAAAACTTCTTATTCCTTTCACCGAAGTCGGGGGAGGAAGCTTTTCTATTGTCTCTATCTTAGCTTTAACCACCTCAATCCCTCTACTAGAGATTAAGTGTCCTAACGGCATCATGCACCTTTGAAAGGTGGCTGGGGCGTTGCAAAGCCCGAACGGCATCCTCCTATAGGCAAACGTACCCCACGGGCACGTGAACGTGGTCTTCTCTTGATCATCCGGGTGTATCGGAATCTGAAAGAAACCACTATAACCGTCAAGATAGCAAAAATGTGAATGTTGTAATAACCTTTCAAGCATTTGATCGATGAAGGGTAGTGGGAAGTGATCCTTCCTCGTCGCGTTGTTTAGCTTGTGGTAGTCTATGCACATCCGCCATCCTGTTACGGTTCGTATAGGAATGAGTTCATTGTTTTTGTTGGTGATGACCGTCATTCCTCCCTTCTTTGGAACCACTTGTACGGGACTCACCCACTTGCTATCGGAGATAGGGTAAATGATACCTGCATCAAGAAGTTTAAGAATTTCCTTCTTGACAACCTCCTTCATGGTCGGATTTAACCGCCTTTGAGGTTGTCGCGAAGTCCTAAAGTCCTCTTCCATTAAGATCTTATGCATGCATAGGGAAGGTTTGATTCCTACTAAATCCTCTATAGTGTAACCTAAAGCTTTCATATGTTTCTTAAGGACAACCATAAGCTTACTATGTTCATCTATGCTTAAATCTGAACTAATAATTACCGGAAAGGTAGAATTAGATCCTAGAAATGCGTACCTTAGATGTGTAGGAAGTGGTTTCAATTCCATCACTATAGGAGTCTTCAATGGCTCTTGAGGAATATCCGATGGTACCTTAGAAGTGTCTAAGGAAGTAGAAGGTGTTGGAGAAGAATCAAGAGAAGTTGTGGAGGAGACACAATTTTCTTCAAATTCACCCAAAATTACGGCACCCCTGCCTTCTCCACGGCCATGATTTTGGGCGTTGAAAGTAAATACGGTGCCTCTATTTCCTCCACGGCCGTGTAACCCTCTGGAGTGCTCCACGCTTGTGTTGGTGAATTCCACGGCCGTGGAATAGGCAGTCTGACCGTGGATCCGTACGTTTTCTGCCTCATCGTGGAGTTTCTCGAACTCTTCTTCACACACTTCTTTTTGTGCCTCTAAGGCTTCAATTGCCTCATTGCATTCCTCTTCTTCCCTTATATCCATAATGCTCATAGAAAGAACTTTTTGCAAGGGATCTTTGAAGATAATAGAACTTACCTCCTCTCTAGATAGCTCTTCGTCATGGATATTGAATATATCCTCATCAAAGGCTGGTTCCTTCACTAAAGTGGAAAGAACGAACTCTACCTTCTCTTCTCCTATGTCAAAGGCGAGTCTAGCATTCTTGCAATCGACTATACAGCCGGATGTTGCAAGAAACGGTCTTCCGAGAATGATCGGGACCGGACTATCTGCAGGAATGTCAAGCACAACAAAGTCTATAGGAACATAGAACTTACCAAGTTTGACCAGGATGTCTTCAACTATACCGACGGGATGAGTTATGGACCGATCCGCTATGTACAACGTCATCTTTACCGGTTTAGGATCGCTTAAACCGATCTTCCTGCATAAGGCAAGCGGAATGATGCTCACGCTTGCTCCCAAATCACATAATGCATCATATGTGACATCTCCCACTCCTATGGGAATACAAAATGACCCCGGATCCTTCAGCTTTGGGGGCATCTTCTCTTTCATGGTTTTGATGAGATCCGATAAATCCGAACTCATCTTAACCTCTCCAAAATCCTCTAGCTTTCTCTTGTTAGAGAGGATCTCCTTTAGGAACTTTCCATAAGCTGGCATACCTACAATTGCATCAATGAAAGGTATATTAATATGCAGTTTGCTCATGAGTTCAATAAACTTACCGAATTGTTTGTCTGAACGCGCTCTTGCTCTAGATTGCGGGAATGGTAGGGGAGGTTTGTAAGCTGGAGGAGGAACATAGACATCTTCCTTCTCCTTCCCCTTTTCTTTGTCCTTCTCAACGGGGACTTCTACAAACTTAGGCTGCGGGTCGGTAGTTGTCACTCCGCTCCTAGTTGTGATTGCCATCACCCTTCCTTTTGGGTTGTCCTCCGTCTTTCCTGGAAGTTTCCCTTGATTCCTAGGAACTTCCTCCCCATGGCTAAACATTTGGTTTTCTAAAACCTTTTGGGCTTTATCAACCTTAGTTATGTGATCATCAACCTTGATGATGCGAGTCTCCAATCCTTGAAGCTTACCCAAAATTTATTCCAACATGGGATCGGGCTTCTCTTTCCCCGAAGTACTTCCACCATTAGATGTTTGCCCCTGGCTTTTCAAAGGAGTGGAAGAAGAGGAAGGTGGAGTTAGTGAATTTGAATTTCCTGAATTGGAATAAGAATTACCGGAATTTTGTTGGTTGGGACGCCAATTGTTGTTGTTTGAACCCCCATTGTTATTCCAATTGTTGTTCCGGTTGTTGTTGTTGTTCCAATTGTTCCGGTTGTTGTTCCGGTTGTTGCGGTTTGTATTCTCATTCCCGTCGTGGTTATTGTTGTTGCCCAAATAACCTACATCTTGTTCCTTTTGCTTTGGAAAGTTGGTTTTGATGGCTTCCTTCAACTCTTTAATCTCCGTATTGAGAGAAAAGATTTGAGTTTGAGCCGCTTGTGATAGCTTTGCTCCTTGCTCTGCTTGATTCACCTCTACTTTCCGATGAGAATACTTCTCAATGACTCGCGCTTGCTTCTCAATGAAGTCCCAAGCGTCATCTTCCCTCGTGTCCATGAATGTACCACATGAAAGGGATTGGAGCTTGAATTGTGTTTCCACATCCAGCCCCTTATAGTATATCTCCAATAGCGCTAATTTGGATATGCCATGATGTGGGCAATCCAATAGCAAATCCTGAAATCTTTCCCAAGATTGAAACAAACTTTCGTTAGATCTCATAGAAAATCCATTAATCTTACCTCTCAATTCCGCCGTTTTGGATGGCGGAAAGAACTTAGTGAGGAACTCCGAAGAAAGATCCTCCCATGTTTCTAGCTTCCCATTTGGAAGAGCTTGATACCAAGACAATGCTTTCCCTTTCAAGGAGAAAAAGAAAGGCTTGAGTTTATAGCTGTTGGTAGTTGCATTCTTTGGCTTTATTGTCTCCATCATGATCTCAAAATTTTGTAGATGTTGATGTGGAGATTCAGTGCTTGTTCCCCCAAATTGATTTTGGCGGACAATGGTAATAACTTGCGGGTTGAAGCTAAACCCTTGTGCATCATCAGCATCAAAGTTCACACCCAAACGGCGTGGTTGCTGCGTTGGATCCATCCTTTGGCCAAGAGTTCTTGGCTCCTCATCCACACGGTCGACTCTCGCACCTCTAGCTGGGACATGGCGATTGGCAGCTGGCCGTGGAAAGAACGGGTTCACATTGATCGTTGGATCAATTTCCTCTAGTGGTGGCATGGAAGAGTCGCTATCCTCATTGGATGAGTTGGCTCTAACCGATCTTGATGGCCTCCTTCTTCTCTTTGTCTTCTTGAGGTTGTTTATTTCCAACCTCATTTGAAACATCATGTCCGATAGATCATCAACCTTCGTTTGATGACGATCCATTTCTTCCCTGCGAGTCTTCTCACTCCATTGGAGTTGAGCTTCCTTTTCCGCCAACTCCGTTTGGTAATCACGTTCTCTTTCTTCAGCCATCTTTCTTTCCTTAAGCTTTCTCCTCAAAGTCCTCTCAAGCTCTTGATCAAGAGGTAAGAGGTCTTCGTTGTTCCTAGACCTGCGCATACACTCGAAGAGATATCAAATAACAAGGGAAAAGCTCCCAAGCTTGACAACCGATAACCGAATTCGGCCTAGACCAAATCCCCGGCAACGGCGCCAAAAACTTGTTCGCCACTTAGCGTGCGTGCAAATAAGCTTTAAATTTATGAAACTAGAATCAAGCAAGCGAACCCGCAGTGTACGGATCGACGTAGTTAAGCAAGAATTCCAGAGTATCGAACACAGGGATTTGGGGGGTTAAATCCAATTATAGAGTTGTCAAGCAAGTAAATGTATGAAGCTTTGTAAATATTGGGAAAATAACAATCCTAAAGATCCAGGAATCCAGCCGTGGCAATCGATTCAAGATATACTAAAGATATAAGGACAGAGTTAAGAGTTGCAAAGGTATACTAATGCAAAGCAATGTACGATGAAGTTCCAAGGCTTTATATGACTTAACTAAAGACACTCTCTATAAAGGTTGTTGAGGCTTCAGTATAGAAAGGATCTAAAGGCAAGAATTAATATCAAATACCCAAACTTGTAATCCAAGGATCAAGACTAACTAAACCGATTAAGGTTGTGACACTCGAAATCGAAGTAGAGGTTGTTGAGGCTTCACTACCACCTAGAAAAGGCAAGCTAAGACTAAGTTAAAGCAAATCTTTAACTTTGGATTAAAGTAAATACAAGGTTCGTAAACTAAGGGAAATTACGGGTGGATCTTGAGATTCCATGGCCGTGGAACTCAAGAACACACCGTGATTTTGGTTCGTCGGCGATTCTCTCTAATTCTCAGGGTCCAATCTGTTTACGATCGATCTATCATCATCTAAGCCACAACTATCAACCCTTCACCTTAGAATTGCTAAAGGGTTTTAGCCAACAACAGTCATATTGATATCAAATTTAAGATTTAAAAGAATGAAAGATGAAAACCTTCGAAAACCTTTAATAAATCTCAAATCAATCTCAAATCCACAAACAAGAACAATGATGTAAGCAGATTCAGAATAACACAAACAATCACAATCCTTGATAAGACGAAGAACGGGATGTCAATCCGTCTTCTAATCAAACCTAAGGAAAAGACGCAATCTCCGTACGAACAATCTTCCAAATCTTCACTCTTTCTCTAAGCCTTTCCGTCAATTCGGAATTCTCAATAGGGCTAGGCGCGGTCTAAGCAGAGGTGACGGAATCTCTCTCCTTCCGTCCTTTTATAGGGCAAGATAGAATAAGTGTCCAGCCCATTGTGTAAAAGATCGTGGCTTTAATTTGTACGTTAAAAGATCGCCTAAATCACGGTTCCATAGGATTCCACGCCCGTGGTTTAGAGCGTGGTTTAGAGCGTGGAATTTCATTACGGTGCTTCACAACTTCCACGACCGTGTAACTTGCTGGAATGATCCACGCTTGTGTTGCCAAAGTTCCACGGCCGTGGTTTAGAGCGTGGACTTCATTACGGCCGTATTTTAGAGCGTGGAACGTAGATTGCTCGTAAATCTCCTTTGTTTTGTGTCATTCTTCATCCTAGCATCTTCCTTAGCTCCTTTGAGGTGTCCTCAATCCTTGGACATGCTCAATCCATCTCCATTCTCCCTTGATTCGTTCGGTTTTAGCTTTTATTTGCCTACAATCAACACAAAGTTTATGTAGACCTCTATATCAACAATATAGATAAACTAGCTCACAATTGCTTCAATGATTTATCAATGAACACTAATATGGATGAAATACACTTAGAAAACGTGCCTAAATATCACAATATATCATGCTAACAGCCACCGTCCTTTCCAGTAGGCTCGGAGCCTTGGAGATCCGTGTAGATGCTAGGGATGCACGAGCCGACGCGCATGACCGCATGATGAGAGATATATACCGCCAGCAGTTTGGGTGGAACTATGATCCCGGATTCTTCTTATTCCCACCACCACCGGCACCTCAGTGATGACCTTGGACGATCTACCGTTTTAGCCGCTTCACCACCGTCTTGTGAGTTCTTTTTCTTTCTTTCTTTTCTTTATTTTCTTTTTGAACATTAGGGACAATGTTTGTCTCAAGTATGGGGTGGGGTGTGACTATTCGTTTGTAATAACTCTACTCACTTTGCTTGCTTTGATAGAGAACACCTTGCATGTTTCATTCCATTGTTACACGTTTCATTATCGCATTGCATGAAAAAGTTTTTGAAAAACCCATAAAAATCGAAAAATTTTGAAAATTTTGTGCTTCTAAGGATAGAGATGACTTCTATGATAATCACTACTTGTGAATTGAGTTTTGATGACGATCGCATGCCTAAACAAATAGTAAATTGAATGAGTTAATTATCCCTCTTTTGCAAGTTTCATAATGTGGAGAATGTTACCTAAATCATATTGAGAAATCAAGGTTGAAATCACATGATAAGTTCTTATACTTCTTGTTGAAATGATTAAGGCAATTCGATTTTCTTTCTTCTTTCTTTGATCATTTAGCCCCTCAATGAAATAATGAGCTCCTTTACCTATCCGGGAATTTGGAGGAGTTGATATTTGGCATGTTTGATGTGGGAGGGTCATGAAAGCAAAATTTTGCATTCAAAGAATAGAAACTTATAGGTTTGGGGAAGTCAATCATGACGATGAGTAACTCGGCACCATTCACATAGCCGGGTGTTTGTGTCTTGCCAAAGTCGGATTGAGCGATATTCCTAGCGGATTATGGCATGTGCATCAAGGGTTTGAGGCATCTCGCAAAAATGAGAACCGCCAATCTCCTAGGCTTCAGTTTTTGTGCACCTCTGTCCATAACTCCAAAAGTAAAGTCGAAAAATAATGTGAAAAGAAGAGAGCAAAGCTCTAAGTTGAAAGTGTTGCAAACCCGCAAGAGAAAAAGAAAAGAGTTGGTTATCCACTTTCCCGGATTTATGCACCACATTCCTTATAATTTCCTCTCCCCTTCCACATTCTAGACCTTACTTGAAAGTCCTTAAGATCAAGAGAATGCTATATGACTTGGTGATCTAAATTGAAGTTTCTTATGATTGATTTTGATAATGTTTGAAGGTTATGATGTTTACATGGAAGTTTGATCAATTCATGAGTTTTCTTTACTCTTTACTCTTTGATTATGTATATGAGAGTCTTATGAACGAATGAAGCAAGATTTGAGAATAATCTATTGACTAGGAAGCACATTCATCTAAAAGAAGTTTTGTTTTTTGAGAGTGCATTCATATTTCATCCTAACTTGAGTTTTAAAGCTTTTGAAAGACCTTGCTTGGGGACAAGCAAGCGGCAAGTATGGGGTATTTTGTTAGCATGAAATATTGTGATATTTTAGGCACGTTTTCTAGATGTATTTCATCCATATTAGTGTTCATTGATAAAGCGTTGAAGCAATTGTGAGCTAGTTTATCTATATTGTCGATATAGAGGTCTACATAAGCTTTGTGTTGACTGTAGGCGAATAAGAGCTAAAACCGAACGAATTAAGAGAGAATGGAGATGGATTGAGCACATCCAAGGATTGAGGACACCACAAAGGAGCTAAGGAAGATGCTAGGATGAAGAATGACACAAAACAAAGGGAGTTACGAGCTACCTATGCTTCCACGCTCTAAAATACGGCCGTAATGGAGTCCACGCTCTAAACCACGGCCGTGGAACTTGGCAACATGAGCGTGGAGCATTCTAGAGAGTTACACGGTATAAAGTACGGTCGTGGAAGTTGTGAAGCACCGTAATCCAATTCCACGCTCTAAACCACGGGCGTGGAATCCTATATAACCGTGATTTAGACAATCTTTTGGCGAATAAAATATAGACACATTGTCTACATACATGGGCCGGACACTTATTCTATCTTCACCTATAAAAGGACTGAAGGAGGGAGATTTCGACACCTTCGTTTACGCTTGCTTGCACGTGCCTAGGGTTCCAGTTGGACGTGCGGAGATTTCCATTTTGCAACGGAGATTTGCAAAGGATCGAAGATTTGGAAGTTGCGCTTTGTCCTTAGGTTTGATTAGAAGACGGATTGACATCCCGTTCTTCGTTCTTATCAAGGATTGTGATTTGTTTGTGTTTATTCCGAATCTGATATACATTATTATCCTTATTGTGGATTTGAGATTGATTTGAAGTTTATTGAAGGTTTTCGAAGGTTTTCATCTTTCATTCTTCTAAATCTTGAATTTGATATCATAATGACTATTGTTGGCTAAAACCCTTTAGCAATTCTAAGTTGAAGGGTTGATAATTGTGGCTTAGATGATGATAGATCGATCGTAAACAGATTGGACCCTGAGAGTTAGAGAGACTTCGCCGACGAGCCAGAATCACGGTGTGTTCTTGAGTTCCACGGCCGTGGAATCTCAAGATCCACCCGTAATTTTCCCTATTTTACGAACCTTGCTTTTACTTTAATCCAAAGTTAAAGATTTGCTTTAACTTAGTCTTTAGGTAGTAGTGAAGCCTCTACAACCTCTACTTCGATTTCGAGTGTCACAACCTTAATCGGTTTACTTAGTCTTGATCCTTGGGTTACAAGTTTGGGTATTTGAGATTAATTCTTGTCTTTAGATCCTTTCTATACTGAAGCCTCAACAACCTTTATAGAGAGTACCTTTAGATAAGTCATACAAAGCCTTGGAACTTCACCATACATTGCTTTACCTTAGCATATCTTTGTAAACCTCAACTCTGTCCTTATATCTTTAGTATATCTTGAATCAATTGCCACAATTAGATACCTGGATCTTTAGGGTTGCTGTTTTCCCAATATATTTGCAAAGTTCATACATTTACTTGCTTGACGATTTATAACTGGATGTAACCCCCCAAATCCTTGTGTTCGATACTTTGGAATTCTTGCTTAACTACGTCGATCCGTACACTGCGGGTTCGCTTGCTTGACTTCTAGTTTTATAAATTTAAGACTTATTTGCACGCACGCTAAGTGGCGAACACGCCTCCCGTGTTGACATCCAGTGACATTCCACTCAAGCAAAGAAGACATCTTTATTTGAGAAAAGAAGACAAGAATGTAGATTTGTCAACTTCTCTCGAGTTAGCCACTTCACTCGAGCTAAGAAGACAAGAAAACTCAAGAGAAGAAGATAAATCACTCTAGAGAAGATGACGCCCACTAACTCGGTGTAAGAACTCGAGGTTGAAGAGGAAAAACCCAAACTAAGTGAATTTATCACTTGATTGTGGCTCTCTCGAGTTTCCACATGAGCTCCTTCTTGGATATTCATCCTAACTAACTTTGCAACTTGACCCACTTGCTTCTTAGGGGAAAACCATGTCTTTTGGCCCTATAAGAGCACATTGGCTGAATGTTATTGATGATCTCTTCATACACTCTTAGAAATACTCTCTTAGTTACTCTTTAAGATTTAGAAACTTGTTTTGGATTTATTTTTTACGGAAATTTTGATCAATCAAGAGGAAATTTTGGTGTTCATCGTTGTTATTGCTAGTTCTTCATTCCTTCAATTTTACTAATTACTTCTGATTAGCAAGTCCAAATTTGTCCATTCTTCTTCCTAATTATCTATTTTATTGTATATTTTATTCTCATTGCATTTATTTATACTATTATTCTTCCCATATTTCCGATGGCAGAGTAGTTTCCATCTATGTTTTGGGGTGAAAATCCCCAATTCTCATGATAGATTAGTATTGCGTTTGTGTTTATTCATGATATGAAGGAAACTCAAGCATGATTTGTAGCATATAGGAGAGAATAAATTTTTATTTATCATATATTCATGTTGGTTTTATCTCAATGTTGATGGTTTAGAGTTTCACTAGCTTAAATCTATCTTATATTGTATTCTTCCATGCCTATCATGCTAGAGTAGAATTGATTGTGGCCGAAAGGATGATTAAGTCTACCATTTGTGTTTTTATCCAAGTCATGATTATACTAGACAATATCTGCAAAGAACAAATATCATGTGATGCTTATGTTGTTTAGTATGATCATGATTGTGACTAAGCTTTATTTAATTAGGTTGTGGTTTGATCATAACATAACTTGACTAGCATAAAGCTATCTTATGAGCTTCAAAAGAGGATTAAGATGCTTAGATAAAAGTCACGGGAAGCATCAAGTTATGGTTTGGGAGGATTATCCCCAAACCTAGTGTACATTTTCTCATATATTTGGTACTTGTTTGTTACTTGCTTCCGGTTACTCGTTTCACGCGAAGATTTGATCCACTGATCACCCTTTTTTCTTTTCTTTTACACACTTAGCTTGCTTTGAACTTGATCTCGATCAAGCTATATAAAATATTTTGGGATTTTAACCTTGAGGAAAACATCATTTACATACATTGACAATGACCGTGCACTTCTTAGAATATGTGATTTTTGAGTATCCACTAATCTCAAATCATAGACCCTTTCAACTAGATATCTAATAGGCTTCATCTGCACGTTTCATCCTTACAAAAAACCTTTAGTGTGAAGACGGTACGCAAAATTCTCATGTAATGCCCTCTAACAAATTACATGTTTAAGTTCTTCTTTTGATCCAAACACCTAGCCTTGTTCTAATATGACATTATCAAAATCACCACTAGATAATCCAATACATAAACCACTTGAAGTTGTTGACATAATTTGTAAATATTTGTTAGTAGAATCTACAAAATAAAAATAATAATGGATAAAATTGTTATGATAAATATACCATCATATAATAAGAAATGGAAAAAAGAGCAAAGGTAAAATAAAGGTTGTTTATGTGTTTTTGAGGTGTTGTTGATAACATAAACACCCAAGTTTTGATGTTTGGGATGTTGTTACGGTAAAAAAAAAAACACCTTTGTTTTAGTATTTAAGACGTTGATAGCATCAATACTTTTGTTTTGGTGTTTGGAGTCATGTTGAATACACCAAAATTCTTGTTTTTGGTTTTGAAATGTTGTTGACAATACAAACACCTTTGTTTTGATGTTTGATGTGTTGTTGAATACACACACCTCTGTTTTGTTATTTGGGGGGTATTGTTGCACATTTGTTCTAGTGTTTAAGATGGTGTTGATTGAACCGAAATCTGTGGTTAGAATATTGTTGACAACACAAAAATAACTTTATTTTGATAGTTGGGGTGTTGTCAATGGTGAAAACATTGATTTAATGTTTAGGTGGCTGATGACAATATAAACAAGTGAAAAAACATGAAATTGTCAAAATAACATATACAAATTATTATCAACAACAAAATTATACAATAACCAAAGTAATGTACACCCCATAATAAAAGTCGTTGACAACACAATATCCAACTTGAATGAAGAACAAAATATGAACAACCGAAGAAAACAAAAACTAGATTGAAAGTAAGAAGAGAATAATATAAACATACAATCAAACTGTAATAACACGAATAAACTAAAGCAAACTAAAATTAACGAACCGAAACAACAAATATAACTAGAATAGGCTTGTTATACGTGTATTTGGAGGAAACCGGAGATAAAAAAAAAAGAAACATAAAGCAACGAATAACATAGGAAACGAAGGACAGAAGAAACGTATAATAAATCGGAGGTAGAGATCGTATTTAATATGATATTTCGATGTGAATCACAAGCTTGTAATAAAAGCTCACTGAAGAACGAAAATCACCAATAAAAGAGAGTAGGATTGAGCATGTTAGGTTTGGTTAACCGAACCGGTTGATTTTTGTCTAGATCGAACCGACAATAAACAAATTAGGTTCGGTTTTAGGTCTGCGTATTTTAGATAATAGGTTTGGTTTTCGGGTAATAACCGCAAAACAGATGGTCTAAATCAAAAAAACCAATTTTTATTGTTTAAAAGAACCGGTTCATATTTGTTATTTTTATCGAGATAGATTTATAGTTGGATATTTTTTATTTTTATCTGGATGGATGAGAGTGACTATATATGTATTTTACATAGTTTTTTTTATTATTTAAATGTTTGTAACTTTTACTTTTTTAGGTCCGTTTAGGTCTAGAACCTAAACCGAAACCGACCCTAATAGGTTGAGTTTTCGGTTCTAATATTCTATCTTAGGTCCAAACTGAAACCGAACCTACTTTTATAAGTTCGTTTTTTGCTCAAGGTTTTAGAGAAATCGATTTTAGGTTCGGTTCAGTTCGATTTTGGACCAAAGATCACGCCTAACCCTAAAATAGAGATGAACATAGGTAAGAAAAAGATGGGAGATGAGTGGAAAGATAATTAGCAATTAATCAAAACTTTTAAAAAGAATTTGGCCAAATAAGTCCTTTTCTATTTCCTTTTGGTTTGTGTACCCCTTTAATTTTTATCACTTTCATTAGTGGTAGATAAAAGTAATTAACCCCTCTTTTTAATAAAAAAAAAGACATGAATTTGTTACACAAGTTTAATTATTGACCTTGTTTTTTTTATTTTCTTTTGTTTTTTTCCCTTTTTTATATCTTTTCTATTTTCTTTTTTATTTTCTTATACGAGAAATTTTCATACCAGAAATTCATACTAGAAATTTTCATGCCAAAAATTCATGACAGAAATTTTCATGCTATAAATTCATACTAGAAATTTTCATCCAAGAAAATTCATACCATAAATTCATACCCGAAAATTGACCAACAACTAACACACACTTCTAAATTTGCAATTCAATTCAATTCCAAAAAATTTCATATCATGGTTGTTCTGGTATGGCCAACAACTAACACATCATCAAAAAAAACTAACATACTTTGTGGAATATGAAATCACTCCTACCAAAAGATTATGTATTTACAATCCAAATTGTTGTTCTCGAATTTCATTGTCTTTAATTCTCATAGTTTCCGACCATTAGATGTTGAACCATACTAGCTTTATTAATATCTTTTGACAATGCATGTGCAGACCAAACAAGCGGAGGATGAAATAGGGTCTAATTTTCACTCTATAAGCACACGTGAGCACAAAGGTTGAAAATAACCATATTGGATCCTCGTGGAAAAGGGAGAAAGGCTTCATAACAGCAGCTTCTGGATCAAACTCATGAACTCCGAAGCTATCTTGGATCTCTCACGGATATCCAACTTTCTTACCATTTACCAATCATTAAATCCATATGACTTATTTGGAAAATAGAGAATGTAACAATCCCAATGAAATCCGAAGTTTTTGTGTACTGGTGGCAATTCAGAATGTGCAATTTTGACTACAATATCATATTCAGTAACCGACAGGCAGTATTCTTTCCAGCACCTGTTTCACCAACAATCCGGACAGGTTCGCGCATCTCACATCACCTCTTAACAAGAAAATACAATCTTGACGTGTTTTTGGTCCAAATGACACTACACGAGCAAACTAGTCTTATAAATAAATTCAAAATAGAAGAATAAAATACCATCAAAGAGAGTAGAATATATCGATGAAGGAAATGCGACATACTTCCCAATCGAAGATTCGGATAAGCTTGACTTAAAGCACCAGGTTCTTGAATAAGCCCAAGGTTTATAATTACAAATGACTAATAGAAGAAACAAAACCCAATCAAGATGGTAGGATAAGCCCTGACTTAAAGCACCAAGGAACTCTGCTGCAGTACATGGAGCCATAGTCCAACATAAGGCATGTCAAGTGAGGGGAAGAAGATGGCTTGAAGACTCACCCGTTTGTGTCACGTATAGTGAAGGCTGCAATGAGGTGATGGTCTGTGTCATTGAGGGGTGTTGCTCTTCTCAAGGTGAGATACAACTACTAGAAGTAGAGAAGAGAGAGGAAGCAGGTGAAACCCTAGATCCGAGTTGTGTTTGAACGGTAAAAGAAACGGGATACATTTACTAAATGAGTGTAATTAGTAAAATAAAAATTGAAAAGGGTCTAGTTAGCAAATCAACCCAAACTTTTATAAATATTATTCAGAAAAAATTTAAAATAAAAATTGTTCTTTTAATTTCATAAACTATATAGTGATACTTGTAAAAAAAAATTCAAAATTTTGTTGTTACTACACCTTTTATGAATGTGTTTAATAGAAATAAAATTTATGGCGGATAAAACAAAATATGGAGATTACTGAGGATGAACTTTTTTAAAAATTTAATCCTTTCGTATATTATTGATTATGGAAAGTATTAAAATTCTGAAAAAAAAAACCAATTTCACAGCAAAACCCACCTTTGTAACTTGTGTGTCAAATGGATCTCTAGTGTGAAGTTACATGAGTTCACTTCATTTCTTCCCAACTCCTCTTCATCTCCACCCTGCCATGGCCGCCATGACCACCGCCAACTCCTCTTCCCTTTCATTTCTCTCTCTCATCAGACCACGATGCTTCCATTCCCACTCCAAGCGAACTTTACCTGTCATTTCACCCCCGATTCGCTCCCCAATTTCCCTTAAAATTTCAAACCCTAATTTCTCAACTCTGACTCCAATCCGATCCTCCGCCAACGACCTCTCCGTCCCCGAATCTGACGTATTCAACCAACAATCACTCAAATCTCGCCTCCGCAATGGCGACACTCTCTACGGACTATTCATCTGCTCCGCCTCCCCGCTTCTCTCCGAGATCGCGGGCCTTGCCGGGTACGACTTCGTCGTCATCGACATGGAGCACGGATACGGTGGAATCTCGGACGCTCTCCCCTGCCTCCGAGCTCTGGCGGCCACCCGCACTCCAGCGATCATCCGTCTCCCGGAGAGCACCGCTGCTTGGGCCAAGAAGGCTCTTGATCTTGGCCCGCAAGGAATCATGTTTCCGATGATCGATACCCCCGAATTGGCGAAATCCGCAGTCTCCTACTGTCGTTACCCTCCCAAAGGCGTTCGCGGAGCCGCTCATCCCATCGTTCGCGCCTCCGGATACGGCATCGATGCTGGTTACTTGGAGAGATATGAGGAGGAAATTCTCATCATGTGCCAGGTAGAATCCATCGATGCTGCGGGGAAGGTTGAGGAGATCGCCGCTGTTGAGGGTGTCGATTGCATTCAAATGGGGCCGATGGATCTGAGTGCAACCATGGGGTACTTGTGGGACCCGGGGAATAAGAAGGTGAAGGAGGTGTTGAGGACGGTGGAGAAGACTGTTCTGAAGACTTCGCCCGAACCCGGGAAGGACGGTGGTAACGGAGCTTACTTGGCCGGGTTTGCAATGCCGTTTGATTCGCCGGAAGTGATGAGGACACGTGGATATCACATGATCTCCGGGGCTGTGGATGTTGGACTGTTTAGGAGTGCTGTTGTTGAGGATGTGAAGAAGTTCAAGATGAGCTTGAGTGCTGAAAGTTCATCCGATGATGATGAAGGGAAGGATAATCGGAAAGATGGGTATTGGAGTGAGTAATGGTGCTGTTTCAGGATTGTTAGTTCCTCTAATTTTGCTGTTTTTTTAGGAATTGTGCTGCTTTGCTTAACTGTTTTTCATTGCAAATAATAATCGTGGAGGTAGAATGATCTGAATTTCAAGAGTTAACTCTTTGTTTCACCTTGATTATGTGTTCACCAGTATGACGTTGTTGTTGATGTTTTTGTGCTTGGAGTTGGCAATAATGGGTGCTCTTAAACTTGTGGAACGGACTCAAATTTATACTCTTGCAGATTTGCAGCACAATCCAGCAAACAAAGCCAATGTAAAAAATTTCATCAATTGAGACTTGTAATGTTGTGGAGTAAAATGGGTCGTTCTGAATGACATTCACAGTGACATAGTGGATTCTATTTCTCCTGCAGCTTGTACTGATGTTGTATTCAGAGTACGTGGGATGAGTTTGAATGGGAAAACAGGGTAAATATTTTGTTCACTCATTTTTCAAACCCAAAACTAAAATTTGTAATACCATATCTGTTATTGGTTGACGTGCATATATGGTTCTTCAGTAAGGATAGTTAGAAACGATCGATCATAAAAGGAAGCACATCAGTTCAAAGTTCAAACAAAAAACTAGGACAACATGCAATATCTCATAGTGATGCTTATAAACTAACAGATTTAGGGTCTGGTTTTGAACCATGAGTTAATTGGTAGTTGAAGCTGAAATTTATTAGCAATTGAAATTAGTAGCTTATTGATCGAGCTTTATTTTATGAGCTTGACGAGTGTTTAGGAGAAGAAAGCTTATTGTAGATGATATACATATAAAATTACCTTAAAGGTTTAATTTTTCATTTAATATTAATATTTGCAGGTTTATATTTATAATATCATTCAATAAGCTATCATAATTGCTAATGTCACCATCGTACCTTGGGAGTTGACATTTAATAAATTTATTGTCTCCTCTCTTGTTCTTGATTTAATCCTTTCTTCTATCAATCTAGATTGAATACGGTATTGAATATCTTCTCTATACACATTATTACTAACATTTGTGATTGTAGTTGTAGGTTTCTTTCCACAATTGCTAATGTCACCACCGTACCTTGGGAGTCTTTTTTCAAACCTTAAAGAGCAATTGAAATTGAAAAAAAGATTGCCAACAACAAGAGTTTGGGTCTTAATTACTGTCAAACTTTTCATTCCTTTTGTTGATATATGTCTTGAATGTCACACTTCTCAGATTCACTCAGAGGTTGAGGGAGACTCCGTCCCACTCGCTTGGGGTACGGAAAAGTCGTTCCGGGTTTTGAGCGGGGGTCTTACTAACCCATCAGCGATTCAAGGGGTTGAGGGGGATGAAGTACCCCTCGCTTGGGGGCGGAGACGCCCCAAAACAAATGGTAAGGTATCCGGGTAGTTTGGGCCGTTTGTCACGTGTTTGAGCCTTTGATAGCTTGGTCCAGTCTTATACTTGGCGACCAAGTATTATATAGCATTTCGTTATCTATATATATTGCAGTGCTCCCTTTGCCTCCGTATTATCTGATCATTTGTAATCCGAAACTTCTTACTAAAATCTCTTTGAAAGTAAATACGTGTTGCTTTCGTTCTTGTTTGTTGAATTATGTTCTTCTTCGATGATAATTTCGCACAACACCCTTTTCTATTAATCTTTTGTTCTTACAACTTAGGATAAACAAGATATATTGCACTATTCTTTAAGGGCATCTTAGCACTATTATCAAAAGATTTTTGAACAAACATTTGAATAGCAATCCTCACTCATATTACTAGTGTAGTTTCCATGTCAAGGTACGGACATAACTTTGAATTTTAATTGATATATATTTTTTTAAAATTTATAAAAAATAATTGATGTAGTATAATGGCTTTAATAATTAACCCAAAAAGTATTTACAAATTTATTATTAAATTCATTATAATTTTAGATAAACAAAAATAGACTAATTTATACAATATTGTATATCTTAGTTAAAGTTAATCTTAGTAGACTATTTATGAAGATGATAAAGGTGAATAAAAAAATAGAAATAAATTTTAAAAATTAAAATATAAATGTTAGAATAGAGAATATTTAAAAAGTTCAATTACAAAATTATCTTATAAATAATATTCTTAAAAAACAAAAAGATCTAATAATTATATTTTAATAATTTATACATTTGTTAAGTTAGTGAATATTTCCTAATTAAAATAAAAACTATATATTTATATGTTAAGTTAGAATGATAAGTTATCTAATTGTTTTATAATTAAAAGTGGGAAAAAATATATAAAATAATAAGAATATTTTAAGAGTATATTGAAGATTGTGGTGAGATTAAAAATGGAAACAATATATCTATTATTTATTATATATAAATTAATATAATTATAAAATTTAAATTTACGAGAAAATGATATATAACATGAAGTTCATGAGGATATGACACGTTCTTTGATACATGTATATAGGTCTTCCTTCTGATTCAAAGAAAACTGTGAACAAATCTAGGTCAAGAGTTGTTTCTATTCAGGGCTACTATTCGGGCGGACTCACACCTTCATAGAGGCGGAGTCCGCCTGCGCCCAAGGAGACGCGCATGCGCAGTGCGCATGCGCGTCTCCTTGCCCGTTATACTTTCGAAAAATTTGACCGTTGGACGGACTAGCCGTTGGGGAATATAGCCGTTGTGGATTTTTGGAGCCTATATAATAACATGTGAGACTCATTCACCTTCATCCAAACCTGAACAACGTAAAGAAAAAAGTCGTTAAAATGTCGTCGTATTCCGATGAAGTTGACGTAGAATCCGATGGTGAAAGCTCGATGATGCCGTTCGATATTGAAAAATATAGTGATCCGGAAGAAATTCTCGCAAAACTTGAAGTAAGTGTACAAACTCATTTTTATACTTTACTGTTATGTCGTTTTATTTTGTCGGAATTATAGAATTTGCAATGTTAGAATAGAGAATCGAAATTATAGAAATAGCAATGTTAGAATAGAGAATCGAAATCATAGAATTAGCAATGTTAGAATAGAGAATCGGAATTATAGAATTAGCAATGCAAGAATAGAGAATCGGAATTATAGAATTAGCAATGTTAGAATACAGAATCGGAACTATAGAATTAGCAATGCAAGAATAGAGAATCGGAATTATAGAATTAGCAATGTTAGAATAGAGAATCGGAATTATAGAATTAGCAATGTAAGAATAAAATGATGTGTATTTTTAAATAATACTCTATGTTATTTTTATTTAGGATCTTATGGATTACTCTCGTGCTCTCGGTACCAATTATTCGTTAAAATTTGAGCTTCATGGATATTTTGCGGATAGAGAGAACTTATTGGGATGGGCTCGGTATGTGGCCAACGCTATGAATATGGTGTTGGTCATTAAAAAATCATGGTTGGATAGAAGGGGTTTTCGTATCCTACAATTGGGTTGTGATAGACACGGAGGACCGAGAAAAGAAAAAGACGTAGATCCCGATCATGTTCCAAGTTCCAGCCGGAAAAAAACTCGAAGAAGTGTATGTGTTTATTTGAGCTTGTAGGAACCCAAATTGAAGAGGAAAAGTGGACGGTGAGGGTTGTATGTGGAATCCACAACCATATAATTCCTTCGGTGTTAAGAGGTCATGCATATGTTGGACGTATGACTCCGAAGCAGAGCCGAAAGGTGGAGCGTGAATTGAATTCTGGCTTAAAACCGAGACATATATTAAAATCCGTACAATTAGAGGATCCCGACAATGTCACCTCCATCCGTCAAGTTTACAACACCGGTTTGAAGATTAGAATGGAACAAGCCGAAGGAAGATCTCCATTACAACAAGCACTTCACACGTTGACGGAACGTGGATACTATATAAACACTCGGAGAAGTCAAGATTCCGATGAAGTGATTGATTTCTTTATCTCACATCCCGACTCGAGGCATTTGCTCAACATGTTTCCCTATGTTATTGTGATGGACTCGACATATAAGACCAACAAGTAAGCTTCAATTCAAGGCACATTTTTACTTTATTTCATACACTCATTCTTATTTTCCTTAGAAATTGTAACTCAGTCGTTGTTTCGTATTACTTTTAGGTACAATATGTCATTGTTGGAGATCGTAGGCATCACTAGCACCAAGAAGACATTCGCAATTTCTTTGTTCATGGAACAGGAGAATAGAGATCATTACGAGTGGGCTTTGAGGAGGGTCCGTTATTTGTTGTACGGAAAGACGCCGAAGGTGATTGCCACTGATCGTGAGCTTGGTCTTATAAGCGTCTTGGGTGTAGTATTTCCCGAGGTGAAGCATATATTGTGCACGTTTCACATAAAGTGCAATATAGTTAACAAAGCGGCACTTGTTTTGCGCAATTAGGAAGCGGAAGCACTCTTCATATCCCATTGTCATGCCTTGTTCGAGTTAAGATCCCCTGGAAGCTACCAACGCCTTTTGCTGGAAATGAGAGACTATTGGCAATCATCTCTGAGGTTAATGACCTATCTAGAGACGACTTGGCTTGACCCGTACAAGGAGGCAATCGTTCGAGCATGGACTGACCTACATCATCATTTTGGCACACGAACGACAAATGCGTAACTTATTTAAACATTCACTACATTGTTAAACATTTCTTCGTTTATTGTAATAAACTTTTCTTCTTAGGTGTGAGTCTGCGCACAAGTTGTTGAAGCAAACACTAGATTCTAGCGTTGGAGGATTTCAGCTGGTTTGTGATAGCATACATTTGATGGTCACGGACCAAGTCCAAAAGATACAAGCTTCTCTAGAGATGTCACGGGAGAGGATTCCACGAGAGGTTAGTATACCAAAAGTTTAATTGATGAAAATATTGTTAAATATTTATTTGATATGTAATATACCTTTTTTTGCAGGTGTGTATACCGATATTTGACTTGCTCCGTTACTACGTAACAAATGAGTGTTTCACGCTCTTGTGGAATAATTACACCAAAGCTCGACATACAAGAGATGATGAAGGATGTCGGGATAGTTATTGGAGAGAGGTTTATGGAGTGTCGTGTGTGCATGACTTTAGACTAGCAATCCGGGCTCGTAGACCTATCTATTTGTCACAGATACACCCTTATTGGAAGCAAGTTCATTGGAATCCGGTTGATTTTTTGGATGGTGATATTGGTGATGACGATGATCGTTCGAACCCGAGTCAAGCGACGCTGAACAGGTTTAGAGAAAGAATGGACTCAAATATGTTAAGTCCGGATGAGCAAGATAAGATTGCATCTTTTTTGGAGGATATGGAAAACCCCGGGGGTACGACAATGAAGGAGCCGGCACAGAAGGTCAATGCAAAGGGACGACCTCCAATCCCGAGATCAACTAGAAGAGAGCCTAGTTCTTTTGAGCATTCTGCTACACGTGGTCCTGGGCGTCCGAAAGGGAAGAAAGCTAAAGATGTAGATTCTACACCGGAGTTGACTCCTACGAGTAGAGCCCGTCGTAAAGGAAAGCAACCCGCGAAGGCCGGATTTTGTTTGAGGGAAGAAGATTTTCCAAAGTTCATGGAGCCTTATGTATTGAGAGTAAGGGATGTACCAGGAGACGGCCATTGTGGATATAGAGCAATTTCCGCTGTATTGGGATTCTCGGATGAGGATTACTTGATAATACAGCGAGATATGGTTATGGAGTTAAATGCGAGAAGGGAATTTTATTCCAAGGTAACTAAGTCTTCCGGTTATATTAAAGTTTTAATTATAATCCATGATTTTACATAATCTTACTTGTTAATCATTGCAGTGTAGAATCCTCAATCATGTTGACGAAGTCATTCAAAACGTTTATTGGACGAGTAAGTCTCCGTGTCCAGAACCAAATTGGATGGAAATACCGATGATCGCATGTGCAGCCGCCACCTACTATAAGATTGCATTGGTTGTCCTAGGGAACATTCCAGCGACATTCCTGCCTATGATTGCCACCGCTCCCGACCAAGAGGCCCCTACGGTCATTTGTTCGTTAGCGTATATATATATAACAACACAGACTTTGTGCCGGTAGGTCGACGTTTTACTTTCATTCAATGGACGTCTATTTAGACCTAATATTTACTAACCGTTTTCTGTAATTTCATATTTATAGTATGGTTAAAAGATGATGCTCCGTTACCGTTGTTGAGCGACGCTTGGAAAAATAACCATGATCCAAGTGTTGATGGATGGGATGCGCCGTTCATTGAAAGGATAGCTCGTGATGAGGATCTTCGTCGAGCATGGGGAGTTGAACACAATAGTGTAGGATATCTTTAGCCGTTTTCAGAAACCTTACTTGAAATCGTGTTTTAGACGTTATTATTGAACTTGTTGACATCATGTTTTAGTCGTTTTCATATACTGCTCTCATTATGTTTTAGTAGTTTGAAATAGTTGATTGAAACTTAGGTGAAATAAAATCGCTAAAGAAACTTAGGAAAACATCAAAAGTAAAAAACAATACATATTATCCATCCAAAATAAACATAACAGTATCAAAACAAAAAAAAAACATACACTCAAGTGTAATATCCATCCAAAATAAACATAAGAGTATCGAACTACAACTACAAATGTCCTGGAGGATGCTGTGAAGCCCGGTCCTGAGATGGAGCCACATGAGGCGTACGTTTAACTGCCTCCTCTACCATGAAATCTATATCCTCGGAAGAATACGGATGACCGCGAGCCTGCATCTCTCGTAGACGACCTACAAAAATGTGAAGACGCTGCAATACAGAAAATAAAATTTTAAAATAATTGAAAATTACAATAAAGAGTAAATTAAATGTTAAAAACAAATGTACTCTTTGATGTGAAACCGGAATAGGTGGGGGATGGTCTATAGGTAATTGGAGTGCAATGGACGTCGGCAAGACGTACGGATGGCAATGGACCGTATACCAAGACATGTACGCATCATCGACAAGTCAAGGAGAGGTAGTTGGTATCAATCCAACTAGTGAAACTCTAGTCTCCTCCAGATGGCGGGATGCCCAACGATCATATGTGAGGGGATATGAAAGCCTAGATCCACGTCCGGTCACCAGACAAATCTCATGTAGGGGAGGAATACGGGGTAGAGGCACTGTCTGTACGTATCCAAACTGTCGCAAGAACCGGTCCGGCATATACACCTCCTCTATGTCGGATATCCGTATGATACCCAATACCGAGAAACACCATACTCTACGCCAAAATCAAGCACACGCTCATCATACGGGGTAAAGCACACATCCTCCGCCCTCATCTGGTCCAACTGAGCTCGTAAGGAGTGTAGCCTCTCTACGGTAATAGACGGAGTCTTCGGGATAGAAAGTCTCGAACGCCACCGTGCATGACCAAGCATATCCGGATCCTCCACAACGGCACATCCCAATGACGGGAAATGTGCATAAATCCAAAACTGTACAAATTCTTTTATTAATTTCAATCTTATCAATAAAGTTACGTTATATAAAGAAAAATATTTATAACAACACACCTGTAACAGGGAAGTACATCCTGCCATCGTCGTCACCTTCTTCCTGGTGGCGTCCCCCAAACACCTGTAAAGATAAGCAAGGGTCCCGGTGCCCCAAGCATACGCCTCTGTCCTCAAATGATCTCGTACTAGATCAATAAGCCATCCTCGCATCCTGTTGGTAGACTTGTCGACTACCAAAGTCAACGATATGGACAATAACAGATATGCAGATGCAATAGTGTCAACAGGAGGCTCTAGAAGGGCCAACATCTCAGCGGCTCTACGCCTAATAGTATTGCTGAATAGTTGTGAAGTCTGACGTCTAGCCTCTGCTGGTGATAAGCCAAGACGACGAACCAGCCAATCATGTCGTACACTATCATCGACGGAAGTCACTAATGCATCTCCATCAACTGGTAGTCCCATAATGATATGAACATCATGTAGCGCTATTCCCATCTCCCCCATGGCATGTGAAATGTGTTTGTCTCTAGGTGCCACCTCTCGACAAACGCCGTAATCAGACAATGATCGACGCCGCCAAACTGTACGTCCTCCAAATCCGTCAGTCCGCTGCGTCTAGTTAATCCAAACCATGAAAATGTGTCATCTACATCTCGGGGCCACTCACGTAATCTACTAAATGCGTCGAGCCTCCGAACAACTCTAATCACGGGGGAATCCATACCGGCCCATATAACGCTGGCTTTGTGGTCAGCATAGCATGTCAATAAAGGAGGAGGTACATCCTCCTCTACCTGCTCCTCATCACATACATGCTCAGGTAAGTCGTCCGGCTCCCTCTGCTGTGGTATGTCCTGCTGTGTATGTCCTGCTGCTGCTGCTCTACCTCAACTAGTATCTCCTCATGCTCATCCTCCAGTATATCATCTAAATGAGACATATCGTGCGCAGACTCCTCCATGTCGTAATCAGCAGTAAGTGAAATAGGTACGACATCCTCCTCGCCAGAAGCCAATGTGGGTGCATGAACCTCTACATCTGTAGGTGCATCCACAGGTGCCGAACGGATGCCTCTACAGCTGCATCTACAGGTGCCTGAACGGATGCCTCTACAGCTGTTGATGCAAGTCTAACTCGTCGAGCTACAACCTCTCGACGGGCGGAAGCTGTGACTAATCTCGTCGCCCTCTTCCTCTTCTCTCTGACAGTCCTCAACGCACGCTGAATATTTTTTTAACTCAAATTTTTATTTTTCTATTATATACATATATATTATAAATGTATATATATATTTATATATAAAATTGTGCTATTATTATAATCATATACATATACTATAAATATATATATATAACATTAACTATCATAAAATCGATAATAGTCCAATTACAATTATTCCTAACTAGCCAAACCTAACTAAACTAACTAGTTTCAATACTACTAACTATCGAAATTAATCCAGTTTCAATTATTCCTAACTAACCGAACCTAACTAAACTAACTAGTTTCAAGTATAATGCAAAAAATAAATAAACGATAAAAAAACAATATTAACTAACCTGGAATCGATTCACAAGTGGTCTACTCCTAGAGCTCTCGATATCTGAATCTCCCTCCATTGTTGGATGTATCGAAGAAAAGAAGCAATGGATGAAAACAAGAGAAAAAAAAATCGAGGACAAGGGAAGTGCGCGACGGCTGCGGAACGCGAGGGCAAAGGACGCGGAGCGGTAGCGAAGAAAACAAAGGCAAGGGAGGCTGGCCTCCGCGCCTCCTTAAATAAGCGGAGGCGGGCTGGGCAAGCGCGCATGGGCCTCGCGCAGGCCCAATGCGCGAGGGCCTGTGCGCCCTCGCAAGGCGCCTGCGCGCCTTGCCCTGCGCGCATGCGCCTTGCGAGTGCGCGAGGCCTTGCGCGCACTCGCAAGGCGCCGGCGCCGGCCCCTATGCTGGCGCCGGATAAAATCACTCTTTCTATTTTTGCATAATTTTGGGAGACAGTTTTGGAAATTTTCAAGATTTGTTCTTTTAAGGGTAATATCAATGTTCATTATATATAAGGGCAATCGAGTATTTTCCTTCTTATAAGGTTTATTTAATAAAATAAAATAAAATAACCTTGTGACTATTAGAATGAGGTTTGGATTGCAATTGAAATTTAGAACTCAAGCCTTCCTAGCAATTTTTACATGATTTCAATTTTGAGTTTAAATCAAATCTGGAACACTAGGATTATTAAAAAAAATCTGGAAAAGTATATGTGGTTCCCGGGAAGTTTTTATACTTTGAGATTTGAATGAGTCGTTTAGGTCGAGGGATGATTAATTATGAACTAGCTTAGTATTCGTGTATTGTACTGAATTTGTAAAATATTTGAATTTCAAAAAATTCATTACTGTAAGAATGAACTGATATCACTAAATTTCTTAAGTAGTAATCATAATTAAAAAATATATATATAACTAAAATTGAGAGCTCTAATGTAATAATAACCCAACGCTATAAAAATCTAATTTTGATAAATTGTAATATCCGGATTTTTTATTCCGTTTAATTCCGTAGCAAACCGGATTTTGATCCGTTGATCCTTATATGTCTACCTAGTCGGACACAACATCAAAATTTTTATCATTTTATGTAACCTTACCGCACATAAAATGATAAGATTTTGATAGCAAAACCTAACCCGCCAAACCCTAGTTTGTATCATGACATGTCCTAGACAAAGTCATGACGAGACCAAGACGAGACCTTGACGAGAATTGACAAGGCCATGACAAACCTTTGACAAGGCTATGACAAGCCTTTGACAAGGCCAAGACAAGCCTTTGACAAGTCCATGACAAGCTCAACCATCCAGCCCACCTACTTCCATACTTCAGCTCATGGCCCAATCCTCCTTTGTGATCATTTCTTCTCTCCAGCCCATCTGTGTTGTACCAGCCCAATAAGGGAGCCAAGTTGTCGATTAAACCTAGCAGCAAAAACATCTTCTACTCTTTATAGTAGGTACGACCATCAGCAGCCACGTAGACTACCTTCCTTCATTGCAAACGTAACGTCCGCTCACCATGCTCAACCTTTCCTTCTGCGGTGTGCAATTCGTGAGCTCTCTTTGATGTCCACATTCGTCCATCCTTCCTCTCCAACGCAGCAACCTCCGTCTCTCCTATCCCCTATATTTCTTTCTCTTTTTGCATATACGTACTTCCTTCCTTAAACCAGCCCAAGATGTCGCTTACCTTCTGTGTTGATAGGAACCCACCTTCCCTCTTTTGTGTCCACATACATCCTCCATAACCGTCAACTCTAAACCACCTCTGGTTCTCGTCATCCTCACCAGACGCGTCCCTGCACGAAGCCGTTCAGCAAGGCCTCCCAAGTTGAACTCGGTCGCTTGGCAACGAGCGCACCTCGGCATCGATCCCTACCTCACACCACGTCCGGCTCTCGCAACAGATCAGTGACGCCTCAACGTCGACCCCAAACCGTCTTCTCGCCACCCTCGGCACACCTGGTATCGTTGCCACGAGAGCAGCACACCGATAGCCCGGGACGGTAGCCTCGACCTCTACTCCGTCCGCAAGAGAGCCTACTCCGCACCTGGATTCTAGTCCACCAAAGAGCAAGTAACAGCATCGAGCCTGAGTTGCAAAGCCTTCTTGCACTCTCACAACAGATCTGGGCAGCCTTTTCTGTAATCCTCCACCTTACCCTCCTCCCGTTGCTACCAATTGTCGGGTAAGACTCTAGCCTCCTTTTCAGTCACTTTAGGCAGCAACCTACCTCACCCATCGAAGGCCATGGATCGGCCTTTGACCTTCTTGGTGTACACAGGGACTGTGTCGGGGTCATGATGCAGAAGCTCCTCTTCTCCACTCCAACCTTGATCAAAGCCAACCCTAACAAGTATTGGAGTAGAGTTTAGTTGGAGATCAATTGGTTGCAGCCAAGGACACTCGAACTCAGGATGCTGGGAAGCTCTATTGTTGACCTGAGACGCCAAGGGTGAGTTTCGAACCTGAGACCAATTACAAACCCAAACTTTTGATTTCCAGAAATCTGTGTGAGGAGCTGTCTTTGAGCCTGTGTTTCAATGCCTTGGATTTATTTTTCACCGTTCAAATTTTGATAGATTGTAGAAAGATATGCATAGTTGAACGTATTAAAAGTTTAGGTCCATCCAACGGTCGGATCTAGATTTACAAGGTTCCAAAGTAGGCTAGTTGTGCAGTTTGGTAAAATACAGATTTTTGGCTAAGTATGGGAGAACTTATGTTGAGGAGTCAAGTTGAGGTTTTTGTGTAGGATTAACTATTGATGCTTTCTGAGTTCTGTTTCTTCCAATGAGTAGAATGCATTGCATAGAGAGAGTAAATATTTTGTTTAGAATTTTTAGATTTTGGTGCGAGTGTTTTAAGTGAGGTCAAAGTGAGACTCTTAGCGAGTTTATGGAAGTTAAGAAGTTGGAAAATTTTCCAACTTAACTAGATCTTTATTGTGAGTGTTAAATGGTATTTTTGGACTTCATAGAAAGTTTTAGAAATTTTCTAAGAATATTTACGTGGTTTTAAGACCTAGGGGTAAAATAGTCTTTATACCCTCATGAGGGTATTTCGGTAATCTCCTTATAATCCATTGAATATCTTAGAAGTTGGAGGCTTCTAATAAAGTAAGTTGCTTTATTAATCCACTTGCCTTGTATAACAGGCGGTTGAGTTTCTACGGTTACGGACCGAGTCGAGATAACGAGATTTGAGATTTAATTCAGGTAAGTCCTTTGGGCTTACTTATTTGACTTCTAGATATGAGTGTGGATAATGGTAGTGGTGTGTGAATGATATGCTTATAGTTATATTTTAGTGATATTTATATACCGACCTATACCTTGGCCTAAGAGTAACGGGCGGTGGCATTCTGCTCAGTTAGCTTGAGGGCGCTGGGGGTTTTCTTTAGGGACTAGTCCACACTCGGTTTGTAGTGATGCTACCGGCGGAGGTAAGCTAGACCTACACCCAGTTGGATAAGGAACGGAGGCGAGAACTCTTAAGATTTCTCGTGCCACATCTGTAAAATGGAATAAGGTGATTCACTTAATGAATATATAATAACCGTTTGTGTGCCAGCATGATGATTGTTTTATGTTATCTTGAGTGTGTTTGTGCTATCCTTATTCTGCTTATATTTGGATTGTTAGCTAACGGTTTATCCGTGTTGTAGATTGGTAGAGATAGACAGTTGCAGAGTGATCCGGAACGGATGGTCAGCCGGGTCCACGTACTCATTAGATGGGGACGGGGGAGTCTCCCTTACATCATGCATGTTATGTATATGTTTATGTTTTGTAAGGCTGTCACATGTGTACATTCATACAATAAAACTATTATGTTTCGAAATTGTTTTAAGTACATTGTGCCTTGTTGTAAGATCCAAGTAATATTGTTGTTAAACCAAGGTCGGGACCCATTGTGAGGTCCTAACCAGTAGCTCCCCGAGTTCCGAGAATTTAGGGTGTTACATAAATCACATTATTTTAGTTTTAAAACGACCTATGAAGTCTGTAACACCCCAAATCCGCGGGGTATCGGTATGCTATGAGCGATACCTCACAATGGGTTCCGACCCTTATCTTGACAACAATTTCACCGAACCTTTCCAACATGACACAAATAAAGGCAAAAACTCAAATCATTTATAATGTATGCAAGAAACTGAATATAAAAGGTACAAAGTGGAAACTCAGCCGAATCCTCAAGACGACACAATCTCAAAAACATAATTCTGAAACCATATATCCAAAATCCATAAACCAAACATAACAAGAATAAACACAAAAACGCCCCCGTCCTGTAATATACGGCGACCCTCAGCTGTCCACTCCTCTACCTCACTCGGCGACGTCCCTAACTTGCAAGGTGTCTACACAAACGGTTTAAAACCGTTAGCTCATTTTCTAAGCATTAGAAACGGGATGAGAAGCACAATCACAATCAATCATCATAAACACACACATCATACTATAAGGCATACAAATCCGGTTTATTATCTTTATTATTATTAAGTCATATCCCGTTCTAGTTCAACTTCTTTTGTGACACGAGAATCTCTCGAAACTCGCCCCGGTCACCACTTACCGGCATGGAACGGTGCGGATGCCTCCGACCATCTAACCAGCACGGGCTACTCGCCGAGAACCCCTTAGCTCTCACAAGAGCTAGGCAGTGATGTCACCGCCCGTTATCATACACTTGGGCCACATAATATAAAGTAGGTGACCCTATAACCGGTTTAGTTGTTTATAAACAATAAACAATAACACACACACACCTCACACACACCAATGCTAATACGAAAAATACAAACTAAGTAAGTCCGGAGACTCACCTCTCTCAAGGTAACTCGAATAAACTGTAACACCCCGAATCTGCGGGACTCGGAGTGCCACATTGGGCTAGGATCTCACAATGGATGTTGTCCCTAACCAGACAACAAGTTCACTGGACCTTACAACATGACACTGAAAAATATAAAAACAAATGCATAAAACTGTATAAATTGTACAACCAAAAGGTAAAACAACATAGCCGAATATAAACCACAACGCCCTCACACAGGAGGTAACAAAAGATCATCCTCACGCAGGAGGGAAAGGTAAACAAACCCAAAAGACACAAACATCCTATGTACGAGAGGTCCTCGGCCTGCCACTCTCCTAGATCACCCAGCAGCATGCCTATCCTGTGGAGCATCTACAACATGGTAATAAACCATTAGCTATTCATACACATATATAGAGTAATGCATAAGCACAATCACAATCATGTAAAGATAAACACATCAGCATAATATCACACATTTACCTAGTTTATCATATTTATATAATAGTCATTCACTCAAATCGTATATATATATATATATATATATATATATATATATATAGATAAAGGAAAGTATGTGACACGAGGACCGATACATCTTCTCCTCTGAGCCTGATAGCCAGCCGTACGAGTATCGGTCACACAATCCGTGTAACCTATGGGAGTGGATTGCGCCCTTCCTGTAAACCGTTCTAGCATGACAACAAAGAACCTCCCAGACTCCACGGCGAGATGAAAGGGAAAGGTTATCACAGCCACATAGTGGGGCAGTCAATAAAACATATGTCGGTATAAACGACATCTCATGCTATCATAGCAAACATATAAAGCACACACCACTCATGCAAACACTCAATATAAGGATGGCAGCTAAGTAAGTCCTACAGACTTACCTCAACCTCGTACACAACTCAACCACAACAACCTCTAATCCTGGGAGAGGGGCACTGCCTAATTACAAGGCATAGAAAGATATCAACCTCTATTCATCAAAGGGGTCACACCTAGACCCAAAGGGATCCATAGGGATCATACTCCACCTCAAAACCTCAATTAACAACAACCTAAGTCCTTAAAGCCGTACAAGCCATAAACCGATCATAACCTCAACCAAACACATCCTCACACCTCTAACATGATCCTATACACTCACACTAGGAAAGGAGGGAACAAAGGCATCCTAAGGAAAGCCTAAAAGCAACACACGCCTGCAGAACCAAGTGCAGGACCTTGCTGATGCAGGTGGGTGCAGGGGCGGTCCTGGCCGACGCTGGGGTGGCTGCAAGGTGGTGCAGGGGCGGCTGGATAGTAGAGGACACCACCTTAGCCCTTTCTTCACTTCTTCCTTCGATTCTTTACTCCTTCTTCACTCCAACATTAACATACATACAAAACATACATACATATACATCAACACAAGCCAATCAAGGCTGGAACAAGATCTAAACCTAAGGAATCTAAGCTAGACTAAGGAAAGGGAGAAAAAGATGAAGAAAATAAGAAAGAAAGGAAGGAAGCCACGAAAGCTTACCAAGCTAGACTTCCAGGAGATCAACTCAGCACCATCACCACCTCAAGCTGGCTCAACAAGGCACAACAACAGGTTAGCTCCATTATCAAGAGCTATTGGGGAAGCTATACATATTTTAACTATATATATCGAACACCTTATTGGGTTTTTAACCTTTCTTTTGATCGCCTACACGTATTTACATAATTTGATCTTCCAGTGCATCTTCCGGATTTTGATCGAGTTCTTGAGTAATAAATTTTGATTTTGTCGTCTCATAAATTTTGATTGAATGCATAACGAGTTTTGTTTTCATTTTATACATTTTATTCACCCACTTTACTTCACAAAACTATTCCGATTGTGTAAGTATTTTGATCGATTATCTGAAGATTATGTTCTTCTTTCATCATCTTTCAATTGTTGTACTTCCTTTTCGATATTTGTTCTTCTGGAATCAATCTATATGTTTAAACCGTTTTTGGTCGATTTCTCCAATATATTCAGAAATCAATCTCTATGTTTTTGTTTGATTTCACTAATTTTGATCTTCCTCCCCAATCTGATTTTATATTTTTTGAATTGTAAAACGATTTTGTTGTACCGATTTATGTTGATTTATCTAATATAACCACAATTTTTTTAAACCGATTGTTCATCTTCCAATTATTATTTGATTATTCTTTATATTTAATTTTTAACCATTTTAATAGATTTTTTTCATTTCGATATATTCTCATTTGTTATATGATTTTGCATTTTTTATTAATAAAAGTTGATATATTTCGTAATTAAGTGCTATCCGATTTAAAAATTTTCTTTTAATTACTATTTTATTATTTAGTGAAGTTATATTCTGATTTGTTAATATATTTTTTTTTATTATATTCCTATTTGTTTTTTTTTTCATTTTTGTTATATTTTGATTTATTAAAATAACTTTTAACTGATTTGTTATATTAAAAAAATTCTTTCGATATCTTCATGAACTATTATTTCCCAATAAAGTTCTTGATCCATAACTTTTCTTAACGATTTATAAACTTTTAGTTTCCGTTTTTAGATCAAAATAATTAGCTTCAAAGTGTGCTTTTATTTAAAATAAAAATAAACATATCATTCTCATGTTCTATTTTGTTACAAAATTAAAATATAAGTTTTCCGTTTTTCAGTTTAAACATTTCTTTTAGATTACAATTTATTTTCCAAAAATAAACTATCAAATAATTTTTTTAATTGAATAATTCGTTTTAGATTCTATTTTTTGTTTACAAAATTATACTTTCACATCACGTTTTCTTTTTTTACCTAAAACAATATCTAAAAAAATATTTGCTTACTACAACAATATCTACAAAAATCAAAACACAAAATATCAAAAGTTATTGGTGAAGCAATACATATTTTAACTATATATATCGAACACCTTATACATCAATTCCACACAAAATATTTACGTTATTATTCGGGTGAAACTTTCTTTTGATCTTCTACATGTATTTATAGAATTTGATCTTCAACTGCATCTTCCGAATTTTGACCGAGTTCCTGAAATTTTGATTTTGTCGTCTCATATATTTTGATTGAATGCATAACAAGGTTTGTTTTCATTTTATACGGATTTTGACCGAGTTCCTGAAACTTTCTTTTGATCTTCTACACGTATTTATAGAATTCGATATTTGATCTTCCGGAATCAATCTATATGTTTAAACCATTTTTGTTCGATTTCTTCAATATATTCCGAAATCAAGCTATATGTTTTTGTTCAATTTCACTAATTAATTATGACCTTCCTCCCCAATCTGATTTTATAATTTTTAAAACGATTTTGTAGTACCGATTTGTGTTGATTTATCTAATATATCCCCAGTTATTTTTTACTTACGATTGTTATATTTAGTGAAGTTATATTCTCATTTTTTAGTACATTTTGCACTTTTTTTAATTATATTTCTATTTGTTAAAATATTTTTTTTTGCATTTCGTTATATTCCGATTTGTTAAGATCAAAACCTCTTTTTTTAAATAAACATACCACCTCATATTCTAATTTTGTTATAAAATCAGCATATCAATCTCCCTTTATTTATTCTAAATATTTTTTTTTTCATTTTGTTAATTCAATACTTTGTTTCAGATTCTATTTATTTTTGTGTACCCAAATATACTTTCATATCTTTGATTTTAATCTAAACATATCTACCATTAACGGAAAAATAATTTCGTAGATATCATAATTGAAAAATTTATATATATATATATATATATATATATATATATATATATATATATATATATATATATATATATATATATATATATACTCAACGTAATGTTGACATGACGGCCTCACGCTTTTCTTATAAATGTTAGTACGAAACAAGGTTAGGGAGAATGACAAAAGGATAGTTACGATCAAAGAGGATAATACTAACAGTTTCCATGTCGTCATTGTTAATGACTTGGTTCAATCAAGGGAACCTAATGACTTTGTCCTATCAAGGGAACCTAATGACTTGGTCCTAGCTATCATTTTGTCATTTTTTCTAACCTTGTTACATACCAATTGACAAGGACTAGTATTTAGACAACAACCATTGAAAAAAGGTCCCAAGACCCAAAATCAAATTCTCAAGGACTCAAGTTTGACAATTTTATTCCTTTACCCTAAGTATTATCCTTATTTGCAAAGAAGTAATCAAACTTTAATTAAGAGAAGTTTTCATACAGAAGCTGCTTAAGAGGGAGTGCTCACGAATAGCGAACGTCAAGCGTTGTAGGAGACACCTTGCAAGCTCGGACACCTGTTGGTGCTGCAAGAAGTTCCCCGAGACAGAAATCCACCTCTTCTGAGATTGTGCTGACACCAATCGGATGCGGAAAGGTCTTTTTGGTGCACATTCCGCCAATAATTTCTTCTCGATCAACTTCATTGTCTCGATTAGAGGTAATTTGTGCTCTTTTAATTATTTTAATAATCTTTGTCTTTGAAGAGATGTGTTTGCAGTGAGTTTATGGTTGACATGAAAGTTATATTTTGATTTGTTTATATATATTATTCGTACTTGTGAAAGTTTTTTTTTTACATTTTGATTTATTAAGTTAACTTTTAACCAATTTGTTATATTAAGAAATTATTTCGATATCGTTTCAGATTCTATTTTGTTACAAAATTAAAATATTAGTATCTTTTTTTCATTCTAAACATTTATTTTTAGATTACGATTTATTTTTTCCAAAAATAAACTATCAAAATCAATTTTGTTAATTGAATAATTCGTTTCAGATTTTATTTAAGCCAACAAAATAGTTGCTTACTACAACAATATCTAAAAAAAACCAAAAGATAAAGTATCAAAAGCTATTGGGGAAGCAATATATATTTTAACTATATATATCGAACACCTTATTCATCAATCTCACACAAAATATTTACGGTTTGCTATATCTTCCATTTTTATTATTGGGTTTTGAACCTTTCTTATAATCGCCTACACGTATTTACATAATTTGATCTTCCAGTGCAACTTTCAGATTTTGATCCAATTCTTGAGTAATAAATTTTGATTTTGTCGTCTCATATATTTCGATTGAATGCACGATGAGTTTTGTTTTCATTTTATACATTTTATTCACCCACTTAACTTCACGAAACTATTCAGATTGTGTAAGTATTTTGAATGATTATCTGAGCGTTATGTTCTTCTTTGATCATTTTTCAATTGTTGTACTTCCTTTTCAATATTTTTTTCTTCTGGAATCAATCTATATGTTTAAACCGTTTTTGGTCGATTTCTCCAATATATTCCATTTTTATTATTGGGTTTTGAACCTTTCTTTTGATCGTCTACATATATTTACATAATTTGATCTTTCAGTGCATCTTTCGAATTTTGATCTAATTATTGAGTAATAAATTTTGATTTTGGTCGTCTCATATATTATGTTTGAATGCATAACGAGTTTTGTTTTCATTTTATATATTTTATTTACCCACTTAACTTCATGAAACTATTCAGATTGTGTAAGTATTTTGATCGATTATTTGAGCATTATGTTCTTATTTCATCATCTTTCAATTATTGTACTTCCTTTTTGATATTTGTTCTTCCGGAATCAATCTATATGTTTATACCGTTTTTGGTCGATTTCTTCAATACATTCCGAAATCAATCTATATGTTTTTGTTAGATTTGATTAATTCCGATCTTCCTCCCCAATCTGATTTTATATTTTTTGAATTGTAAAACGATTTTGGTATACCGATTTATGTTGATTTATCTAATGTATCCCCAATTTTTTTAAAAACCGATTGTTCATCTTCCAATTATTATTTGATTATGCTTTATATTTTATTTTTAACCATTTAAAAAAAATCATTTTGATATATTCCCGTTTGTAATATGATTTTGTATTAATAAAATTTGATATCTTTGATAATTAAGTGCTATCCGATTTTGAAAATTTCTGAAGTTATACTCTAATTTGTTAATATATTTTATTTTTTATTACATTCCTATTTGTTAAAATATTTTTCTTTATTTGTATTTTTGTTATATTTTAATTTATTAAAATAACTTTTAACTGATTTGTTATATTAAAAAATTCTTTGAATATCTTCATGAACTATTATTTCCCGACTTGATCTATAAACTTTTTTAACAATAAATAAACTTTTAGATTCCGTTTTTAATCAAAATAATTCGCTTCAAAGTTTGCTTTAAAAAAAAAACATATCATTCTCATATTCTATTTTGTTACAAAATTAAAATATTAGTTTGCCTTCTTTCATTCTAAACATTTCTTTTAGATTGCAATTTATTTTTTTTCAAAAATAAACTATCAAATCAATTTTGTTAATTGAATAATTCGTTTTAGATTCTGTTTTTTCTTTACAAATTATACTTTCAGATCTCGTTTTCTTTTTTTCCTAAATATGTTTCTACCAACAAAATATTTGCTTACTATAACAATATCTAAAAAATTCAAAAGATAAAATATCAAAATTATTGGTCCAGCAATACATATTTTAACTATAAATATCGAACACCTTATACATCAATCCCACACAAAATATTTACGGTTTGCTATATCTTTCATTTTTATTATTCGGTTTTGAAACTTTTTTTTGATCGTCTACACGTATTTACATAATTTAATCTTTCACTGCATCTTCCGGATTTTGACTGAGTTCCTGAAATTTTGATTTTGTCGTCTCATATATTTTGATTGAATGTATAACGAGTTTTGTTTTCATTTTATACATTTTATTCACTCACTTAACTTCACGAAACTATTCAGATTGTGTAAGTATTTTTATCGTTTATCTGGTCATTATGTTCTTTTTTCATCATCTTTCAATTGTTGTACTTCCTTTTCGATATTTGTTCTTCCGTAATCAATTTATATGTTTAAACCATTTTTGTTCGATTTCTCAAATATATTCCGAAATCATCTATTTGTTTTTGTTCAATTTTACTAATTATGATCTTCCTCCCCAGTATGATTTTATATTTTTGAAATTGTAAAACGATTTTGTTGTACCGATTTGTGTTGATTTATCTAATATATCCCCAAGCATTTTTTAATTGCGATAACTTTTAACATATCATTCTCATATTCTATTTTGTTAGAAAATTAAAATATTAGTTTCCCTTCTTTCATTTTAAACATTTCTTTTAGATTACAATTTAATTTTTTTCAAAATAAATTATCAAATCAAATTTGTTAATAGAATTCGTTTTAGTTTCTGTTTTTTGTTTATAAAATTATACTTTCAGATCTCGTTTGCTTTTTTTACCTATACATGTATCTATCAACAAAATATTTGCTTACTACAACAATATCTAAAAAAAATCAAAAGATCATATATCAAAGCTATTGGGATGCAATACATATTTTAACTATATATATTAAACACCTTATTCATCAATCTCACACAAAATATTTACGGTTTGCTATATCTTCCATTTTTATTATATGGTTTTGAACCTTTCTTTAGATCGTCTACACGTATTTACATAATTTGATCTTCCAGTGCATCTTCCGGATTTTGATCTAGTTCTTGAGTAATAAATTTTGATTTTGTCGTCTCATATATACTGATTGAATGCATAACGATTTTCGTTTTCATTTTATTCACCCACTTAACTTCACAAAACTATTCAGATTGTGTAAGTATTTTGATCGATTATATGAGCATTGTGTTCTTCTTTGATCATCTTTCAATCGTTGTATTTCCTTTTCGATATTTGTTCTTCTGAAATCAATCTATATGTTTAAACCGTTTTTGGTCGATTTCTCCAATATGTTCCAAAATCAATCTATATGTTTTTGTTTGATTTCACTAACTTTGATCTTCCTTCCCTATCTGATTTTATATTTTATCAATTGTAAAACGATTTTGTTGTACCGATTTATGTTGATTTATCAAATATATCCCCAATTTTTTTTTAAAACAGATTTTTCATCTTCCAATTAATATTTGATTATGCATTATATTTTATTTTTAACCATTTTTAAAGATTTTTTTTCATTTCGATATATTCCCATTTGTTATATGATTTTGCATTTTTTTAACAAAATATCATTTTCCCTTTTTTTTTATTCTAAACATTTCATTTCAGGTTACGATTTATTTTTTCAAAAATAAACTATCAAAATCCATTTTGTTAATTGAATATTTTGTTTCAGATTCTGTTTATTTTTGTTTACCCAATTATACTTTCATATCTTGATTTTAATAAACATATATACGATTCACAGAAAAATAATTTATATTTATCATAATTGTAAAATCTATATATATATACTTTATTAAAGTAGACAAAGTAATGTTGACGTGACAACCTCACTTTTTTCTTATAAATGTTAGTACATAACAAGGTTAGGGAGAATGACAAAAGGATAGTTACGATCAAAGAGGGTAATTCTAAACAGTTGCCATGTCGCCATTGTTAATGGCTTGGTCCAATCAAGGGAACCTAATGACTTGGTCTTAGCTATCATTTTGTCATTTTTTCTAACCTTGTTACATACCAATTGACAAGGACATGTATTTACTAAATAAAATCATGGATTGAGTAGCTATATGGTGATTAAGACAACAACCATTGAAAAAGGTTCCAAGACCCAAACTCAAATTCTCAAGGACTCAAGTTTGACAATTTTATTCCTTTACCCTTAAGTATTTCCCCTTATTCTTTCTAAAGCTAGACAAATTTTATCTAAAAGAACAAAAACACCTAGACATTCATCCGCAAGTGCGGAATTTGAAGATTATCTAACAACTCTTTTTAGTTATGAAGGTGAAATTGATAGTTTTGAAGTTTTACAATATTGGAAGAAGATGACCCCAAAGTATCCAACATTGACCAAGATTGTGCAACAAATTATGGCCGTCCCCGCATCAACGGTGGCCGTGGAGCAAACTTTTAGTGAAGGAGGAAACATGCTAAGCTACAAGAGGAGTCAATTGAAGCCCGATAAATTGGAGGCTCAAGTATGTGTTCAATATTGGATAAGGGCGGAGAAGAGGAAACAACGGAATGCACCCGTTTATGACTCGAAATTGGATTCCAACTCCGATGATCCGGCCACTACTTTCGAGTCCGAGACGCAAAGGTAAGGGGGTAACAACTCGGAAGTCCGAAAAAAGGTAAGCAAAGGTAAGAGAACTACGTAGGCTTTGATTCCTCTTAAACCCCAAGAGGATACGTAGGCAACCGGGAAACCGGTTCAAGCCCTCTCCTTTTTTTCTTTTCTTTTTTTTCAAGTAGTTCTATTCAAAATTTCAAATGCTAATGTAATAAAAAAAAATTGAATGTATAAAAAATTGAGTTTGCTTTGTTGTATTTTAGTTAGTAATTTTATTTTAGTTGCTTTCTTTTATTGTAGTTAGTAATTTTTTTTACTTAGTAATTATTTTATTCAAAAGCTAATGTAATAAAATGCTATTGTAATAAAAATTGATTTTGCTTTGTTGTAATTATTTTATTTGGTCTTTTTTATTTTACTTGCTCTCTTTATTTACTTAGTAATTCTATTAAAATGCTATTGTAAAAAAAAAATTCAATGTATAAAATATAAATTATAAAAAGATAGTTATGTAAAATTCCAATCTACAAAACTTTACTAAAAATTCAAAATGTACAACGATTAACAAATGCATAATTTTTTTTATTAATTTAATAATGTAAGGCTCCAAATTTCAATCTACAAAACTTTACTAATGTAATATAAATTTTAAATGTACAATTTTTTTCAATGTATAGTTGTATACTTTACTTATTTAGTAATTATATTTTATTATAACTACAAAATAACCAAAATTATAATATATAAGTTAATACATTTAACTTATATATTATTTTTATTTATTTATTTATTTTTTAAATTCATGTGCCAAACCACCAAACCGCCGGTTTGACGGTTGATATTCCCCGATTTAGGTTTAGGTTTGCGACCCACCTTTATGTCTACGTACCGCGAGGTGAATTATGTCACGGATTTTCTTATCCTTCTGCTTTTAACTTTACGAGTGCTTATCAAGTATTGATTGACCATCTTGAGGGTGTTATAAACTGAATTAACATGATGTAAGGGGTCGGGCTATCCCCGTTTGATGACTACATAACCTTCCAACACAAAAAAGGTAAGATTGTACATGTTAGGTAAACTTGCACTAAATAGGTACTTCTTGGTTATTGTATAAATGAATCAAATTATAAAATTTTATTAATCACGAGAAGCAATGTTGAAAGGGCAATAACGTCATTGAATGAGTATAATTATACTAATACTGTGACACCTATTTCATTTCTAGTTTATTACCAGTTAATTAACCCTGTTTAAAGTAATAAGCAGAAAAGCAGAAAAATAAAAAACGTAAAATTTTAAAACTTTATCTTATAACCATATTCACAACATATATACATACTAACATACGTCACAAAACCCTGTTTAACAAAACACAACTGTTTAAAACCACACAAAACATCCTAGGCGGTAGCATCCCATAACATCCCCCTGATATGATCTCAAATCCAGGTGTTGGGTCCAACGTCCTTGCCTTGGTCAGGCCAAGTCTGAGTAGTTGAAATAAAATGTGGATATAACAACAATGAGCCACACGCTCAGTAAGGGTATACAAATCACACTCCTCTATATATATAAGTATCTAATATCCCGTCCCTAAAGGACACTCTATACCCTTTTCTCACATTCCAAAGCACACACATACATGTCCACATTCACATTACATCCACAACCATCCATAACACATAGAATATAAACAATCAAGCATATTATCACACCACATATAAACATATAATCTCATATAAATATCTCATATCATACTATCACATATAAATAATCATAACATAACATATATCATGCTAGACTCGGTCGCATCGGGTGATAATTAACTAACTAACCCCAACTGATCGTACGATATATTTTCTCATGTGCTTTCGTATTTCTTTTCTTTCTTTCTTTCTTTCTTTCTTTTTTTTTTCTTTCGGTTGGCCAACCCGATAGCATCCTAGGCCCCCTGTAGATCAGGTAGCGACCTCGGTCATCTTGTCCTAAGACCCCCTATAGATCAGGTTGCGATCTTGGACTATTTTTCTCATCTTGAGGCCCCCTGTAGATCAGGTAGCGACCTCTGAGGCCCCCTGTAGATTAGGTAGCGACCTCGTCCCCCGGAAACCCATGCGGGACCCAGTTGGGCTAATTAATCAATTACCATCCTATATTATCACTCCCATATCATAACTCAGTTTCATGCTTTCATCATATTCTTCCATCATATTCTTTTCATTATCATCTCATGTACCTCATGCATGCATTCATAAATCATATCAAGTCATCATTATCATTCCAGTCATATATATATAAGCATGCATAAAATCATAACAAACAGATATATACACTCAAGCATGCATAAAATCATGGCATATTAAATACATAACATATATTAAGCAAGTGTAATTCACACACACTTACCTCGCATGTAAGAACAATAAAACCTCACAAACCAACTATTGAGTCCCTTTCCCACTCGGACTATCCTCCTTTATCGTGCTTGGATACACTCACAAAGACTAAGCTATAGTTAACCAAAACCTTCAACAACACCTACGGAGAATATCATATTCCTCGTATTAAACTTTTCGATTCAAACACCAATTAAATTCATTCCTTTGAATTTAATTAACTTATATCATCCTCTATAATCCCAATTTAATTAATTGAACCTTCAATTAATTAATTAAATTTCGCCAGAATAACGTTTTGCCTGCAGACAATTTCTGAACCCACCTGTCATCAAATCTCAACAAACAAACAACCCATAATCACCAAAATAATGTAACGAGCATAATGGAATTTCCAGTTATCCATTTTGACAAGCCTAAGGTCAATTTAGGCCAAATCGCAATACGGAAAACGAATAAGTTCATAACTTATTCGTTACTAACCCGATTGACGATCCGAAAGAAGACTCGGAATCACAACGACGCAGGCTACTCTCGGACACCATCAAATTCACCGGAATCTGAACGACGGAACCTCCCTAGTATCATATATGCTCGACCAGACATTCCCTTGCTCGGAAATATAGAAACTCGGTACCAAAATGAAGAGAATGAAGAGAGGAATCCAAAAACTCAAACGGATTTGAAATCGGATTAGAAACGAAGAGTAGATCTGAGTTTGAAGTTGAGAGAAATCAGAGCTTTTACGAGAAAACGTGAAAGGAAATGAATTAATAAACGTTATTTCCGCTATTTATAGCGAAGACGATAATTATCCTTTAGCGGATTCGATAATTATCCTTTAGCGGAGTCGATAATTATCCTTTCTCCGATCCGAAAGCGGTTTAAGCCCCCTTCTCCAAACTTCTCGAAATTGGAATAATAAATCTGGAATATTGTATGGATAATTATTCCGTAATTGTTTCGAAAAAACGCGTATTCCTAAGCCGTCTTTCTTAGCCGCTAAGAAACAAAATAGCGACTCTTTTGGCCATTTTGCCTTTCTATGTTTTTTCATATCTAGGACATGTCCGATGTCTTGATCATTTCTCTCAACTGCATTTTTATTAATTGAAGCTCCCAAATGCTCCAAATAACACCGGGGTGTAATATCATCTAGGAGCAGGTTACCTCGAGAGGTATCTCGTGTTATAACGGATTTAATTGTAATAACCGAAAATTTTAAACTCCGTTTAACACTAAATTTAACCGGATTCCGATCCGTCAATCTTTACCCCTAAAAAAAAATAAAACGAAATTTAAAATTTATTATTTTATGTGACCTTGATCCACATAAAATAATAAAATTAGGTAATCGGAAATAATTCCGTACCTTTAACAATAAAATGAAAAAGCGATTCCGGACGAATGACGATCTAGTTATCTTCAACTAGATAAAAGAACGGACCAGACCATTTTTTTTTCCCGGCCCAGGCTGCTGGATCCGGCCCAACAGCACATCCCACTAATCCTAAACCTTATCTTAAGCCTAATTCTAAATTAACCCTAATCCTAAACCTAATCTAACGCCTCCCTAAACTGCTGCTACTCATCCTCCGTCCGCTCTCACCCTAGAAGGACGAGACACCTTCGTCTTCGTGCCCAGCACCGGAGCCGCCACCAAGCCCCTCCGTCGCCTCTGTCGACCACCCAGACACCGCCAGCCGCCGCAGGGGATCCCCGGTAAGCCTTGTCGCCACTTCCTCCTCGTTACTCTTCTTCCCGATTTCAGCGCACCACTAAACCACCAGCCTAACCGTTCTTTTTACGAGCAGCCACCCTGGGACGACGGTAGGCGCTGCAGTGGACCAATCGACACACCGACGAGGTTCTTTTTCCGCTATAGCCGGTGAGTCTTCCCTCCTCTTTCCCTCTCCTACCTCTCTTCTACCTTCTATCGTGCGAGTAAAATACGAGAGGAGCTTGACCTTTCTTGGATCCTGTAGTGACCAGCAAACAACCTTCTGTTTGCGTAGCGGGTACTGCTCGTCCCGAGTACGGTGTAGCGCCGGGTTTTCTTCACTGCTATAGTCGGGAGGGCGTTCGTTGAGCCGGACCGATCCAAGCTGTAGGTGAGTTTGTACTGTCCATTCCGGTGTTGTGCTTATGTTTTAAAAATGAAATTACAGCAATAAGTATATATAATGAGGGATGAGTGGAGCTGAGTAGTAGAGTGTTGTTTTACAATTTATAATTTAGTAAGTAGCTAGGGATGATAAGCAAATATATTTGTGTAAAGATGGTGAGTATAGGTAAGTATGCCATGTAGGCGTACAATATTTATATGTGTGTATACATACAGGTAAGAGTGAAAGACATAAATAAATATACATGTAGCGGTGCCGGGTACATAGGTACATATGAATAGGTATGAGATGGGAAACATAAGCGTATATAAATGAATAAGTAGGGTGTATATACATAAGTGTATACGTAGAGGAGTAAGAGTAATGTTTCGTATATGTATACATGCATGTATAAGATTAGAGCAATCGAGAAGGGAGTGATGTTGTTCTCTTTGACGAATGTTTAAAATTTGACCCCATAACCTTTAGTAAATTGTCTTTGAGCAACCAGATATTAGGACAAGTTCTAACAGAAAATATTATAAGTTAAGAATAAACTTTTGAGAGTTCCGGGATCAAGGGCAAAATGGTCTTTTTCACCTAAGAGAAACTTTTCTTGTGAGCTTCCGCAGCTTAGAAGTTTATAACTTCTAAGAGTTTAGGGATGTGTTTTGATCCCCATCCCTTATTTGACAGGCGTTTGAGTTACCACGAGTACGGACCGATTTGAGACTTGTTAGAGTGTGATTTGACTCAGGTAAGTCCTTGCGACTTACTTAGCTAGTTTCTGGATATTAGTTGAGTGATAATGGTTGTGTGTGTGCGATGTGCGTGATTATAATAATAACCACTTTTTAGGACGACCGTTGTTATTATGTTTAAGGCCCAAGTGTATGTATAACGGGCCGTGACATCACTGCCCAGCTCTAACAGGAGACTGGGAGGTTCTCTATACCCAGACCAGGCAGGTACAAGGTGAGATGCATCGGATCCATTCCTGATGGTTACACGGGGGCGGAGGCGAGGTTTGGGAATCCCTCGTGTCACAAAATAAGTATCATTAGTAAGAGTGAATAACTTAAATGAAGATAATAAATGGACTTGTTTGAAAGCATGATGGGTGTTTATCATTTGATGTGTGTGTGCTATTATCATTCCCCTAATGTTTAGATAACTAGCTAATGGTTTCTTTTGTTGTGTTTTTAGATTTACAGCAGGTTAGACCAACAACTGAGTGATCCGGAAGTAGTGGTCAGCCGGGTCTCCGTACTCCTTAGAGTGGGGGTTTGGGGTTGTTGTTTTGTCGTTCTTTCCTTTTGTTAAGACAGTTTGTCTTTTCTCTTTGTTTAAGAACTATAGGCTGCTAGAACTTGTTGCATTCATTCCTTTAAAAATACTATTTCATGAATTTCGGTTTTTCTTATTTGTGTCTTGTTGCAAGATCCTAGTAATATTGTTGTCAAAATGAGGTCGGGACCCATTGTGAGGTCCTAACCAATAACGCTCCGAGTTTTGAGAATTCGGGGTGTTACAACATGGTATCAGAGCTCTAAGTTGGCAACAATGACACTTGAAATCTTCTGAAAGACCAAATAAGTTTTAAGCAGAACCCGAAAGGGATTTGAGTTTTAAAAAGGGAACTTTTGGTTTTCAAATGCATGCATAGTCTGGTTGGGAATAGAAAAGTACGGTTGACCACCACTACTACCGCAGATCTCAGTATGCTTAGTATGGACTTTAGGTTTTTACTGTAGTTGAACTTATTAGCTAGTTTATCATTATAGTTGTTATTCCTCGCGCATATGGCACGTACTAGAGCTACGCTAGCTACTGGTCGAGGTAGAGGTCGTCCACCTCTCCCTCCAGCTGGACCAGGTAGGGGAGATAGGACCCCTATAGTTAGAGGACGTGGCCGTGGAGGTAGATCTCCGCTAGCACGAGGTCGAGGTCGAGCTCCTCGAGAGGATCCACCAGTAGTGATCATGCCAGATGATAGAGTGAAGGAGGTGACTGAGAGTGTAGGCCCCGAGGCCGGGAATGAGACCGTTGCTAGGTCTGGAGCGTAGAGAGCACGTTCGACGGAGTCAGGACGTGTTTCTATTGGAGCATCTGAGTACAGAGAGTACTGAGCATACGTCGAGCGTATGGAGGAGGCTGCTAGAACAGAGAGACTTACCTAGGTACCTCCAGTACCGGCTAGGTCCGTTCAGGTGACACAAGGAGCACCTCAGGTGCCGGCAGTACCTGAGAGGAGAGTTGTGGTTGATAGAGCCCCTACTGGGTCTAGAGCACCGAGACCGGATGAGTGGTTGAAGGCTTTCAACTCTCAGAAAGTCCCCTCATTCAGTGGAGAGATAGGGTTAGAGGTGGAGCACTGGATCGGGTAGGTAGAGACTGCACTAGAGGCGATACGTTGGCCATAGGATCGACAGGTGGATTTGGTGCAGACATGTTTCACTGAGGATGCTCATTCCTGGTGGCGGACCATACGTAGTCGAGTCACCAGTTGGGAGCAGATGAGGAGTATTGTTAGAGACAGATACGGTCCTGTCTCGTTAAGGACTGAGAGGTTTCAGGACTTCATTGAGGCAGGATTTGAGGATATTCCGATTGCTACTGCCATCAAGAAGTTCCAGAAGGAACTGACTCTACTGGGACCAGCTGCACCTCCTGAGGAGCTGCATGTGTATCTCTTTTCACGGAGATTGAGAGAGAGCACACGTTCCTATCTAGCAGGATTTTGCTGTGAGACTTTGTCAGACTATCAAGATAGGGCGTCTGCATATGATAGTGATAGACCAGTCCAGAGGAGAGTTGTTCAGTCAAACAGGCCGGATAAGCGGCAGAGGACAAGATATGCTAGTGGTAGTACATGAGTAGCTGTTTTTGGACGGGGAAAGACTCAGGGGCGACATAGACATACCGCTACTGGTCAGACTTCAGTTGGGAGTTTACAGTGCCACAACTGTAGTGGCTATGGACACATCCGACCGAACTGCACGAAGCCGTTAGTGACTTGCTTCTAGTGCGGTAAGGTTGGACATAGAGCTGTATTCTGCCACCAGGGCAAGGCTCCATCTCAACAGGGTTCTTCCCCTGCAGCTCTATCAGGGAGTGTACAGAAGCAACCACAGTACCGAGCTCCGAGTCAATAGCAGCAGTACCGAGCCCTAGGTCAGCATCAGTCTTACAAGGCTCCAGGACACACATCTTCACAGAGCTCTATGCAAGGATCAGGTCGGGGCAGAGGACGTGGCAGTGTAGCTGATACTAGAGGAGCTCAGGCACGGGTGTTTGAGCTGAGGAGTGCTGATCAGCCAGAGGCACCGACTTCCACAGTTACGATCCTGATCCATGACTTACCCATACGAGTTTTATTTGATACGGGTGCTACACACTCCTTCATATCTGATGCATGCGTAGATAGGTTGTCCTTAGCTACTGTAGAAGGGATACCTTTTATGATAGGCTTACCTGATGGGAGTAAGGTGAGAGGGACTAGAGAGATCTATGGATGTTCTGTTCGCATGGGAGATCGAGACTGGCTAGTAAATTTTCTAGTCATGCCCTTAATTCACGAGGATGTGATTTTAGGGATAGATTGGATGAAGAGACACGGAGCAGTCTTAGACATTGGTAGGAGGACAGTGACCGTTGCCACTGAGGAGGGTCATAGAGTGATATTCCGAGGTTGGGACCTCGGAAAGTCCGGCACAATTATCAGTGTAGTGAGAGCAGTGAGACTGATAGCACAGGGCTACGAGGCCTTCTGGTGTTATGCCATGAAGGAAAGCAAGAGCCTGTCCATAGAGGAGATACCCGTTGCATGTGAGTTTGCAGAGGTATTCAGTGACGACCTGCCAGGACTACCCCCACAAAGGAGCGTTGATTTCAGCATTGAGTTAGAGCCGGGCACGAGACCGATCTCGAAGGCTCCGTACCGTATGACACCGATAGAGCTACTTGAGCTGAATAAGCAGTTAGAGGAGTTAGCAGAGAAGGGTTTCATACGCCCTAGTGTGTCTCCTTGGGGCGCGCCAGTATTATTTATGAAGAAGAAGGACGGATCGATGAGGCTGTGCATAGACTACAGAGAGTTGAACAAAGTAAACATCAAGAACAAGTATCCACTGCCGCGCATAGATGATCTGTTGGACCAGTTGCATGGAGCGTCCGTGTTTTCGAGGATAGACTTGAGGTCCGGTTATCACCAGCTACGGGTGAGAGATCAGGACATACCTAAGACGGCATTCCGGACTAGGTATGGTCATTATGAGTTCGCAGTGATGCCTTTTAGGCTCACTAATGCACCAGCGGTGTTCATGGAGTTGATGAGTGGGATATTCATTGACTTCTTAGACCAGTTTGTAGTGGTCTTCATTGACGACATCCTAGTTTACTCTAGGAGTCGAGAAGAGCATGCCAAACACTTGAGGACAGTATTGCAGATTCTACAGGATAGCCAGCTGTATGCTAAGCTATCCAAGTGTGAGTTTTGGATGTCAGAGGTGGCTTTCTTGGGCCACGTGGTGACTGCTAAGGGTATTAAAGTCGATCTGGCAAAGATCGAGTCAGTATCTTCTTGGCAACCTCCTAAGAATGTTAAGGAGGTTCGCAGCTTTCTAGGTTTGGGTTATTACCGCCGGTTTGTGGAAGGGTTCTCCCTGATTGCCCGACCACTTACTTGTCTTCTGAGGAAGACTACTCGGTTTGTCTGGTTTGAGCCGTGTCAGCAGAGTTTTGAGGAGCTGAAGAGGAGATTGACATTCGCTCCGATTTTGGCACAACTTGAGGGTACAAATGATTTTTTTGTATATAGTGACGCATCCAAGCTAGGCTTGGGGTGTGTTTTGATGCAGAGGGGTAAGGTCATAGCCTATGCGTCTCGGCAGTTGAAGACGTATGAGGAGAACTACCCCACACATGATCTAGAGTTGGCTGCAGTAATTCATGCTCTTAAGATCTGGCGTCACTATCTCTATGGCGCGACATGTCAGATCTTCACAGACCATAAAAGTCTGAAGTATATATTTACTCAGCGGGAGTTGAATAACCGCCAGAGGCGGTGGTTAGAGTTGATCAACCTTGAGATTCTTTACTACCCCGGAAAGGCGAACGTAGTAGCTGATGCTTTGAGCCGGAAGACACCTAGGGAGAGGGCGATAGCCCGATTGACGGTACAACCACAATTGTAGAGGGGTTTGGCTTGGTTAGAGATAGAGATTTAGTTTCCCGATACCGATAGTCAGTTGGCTACTTCGGAGCTACTTCCTGATCTGTTGGATGAGATCCGACGAAAGCAGGAGACTTGCCCGACTTTGATCAGGATTCGAGACAGGATGTCTCGAGATGAAGCACCACAGTTCACCATTGGAGCTGATGGAGTGATGAGACGTCAGGACCGCGTGTGTGTACCGTCAGACAGGGAGTTGAGGCAGAGGATACTAGGTGAGGCTCATGCTACCCCATACTCAGTACATCCTGGAGCGAGTAAGATGTACAAGGATGTGAGATGGTCCTTCTGGTGGGGTGGTTTGAAGCCCGATGTGGCTCGGTATGTAGCTTAGTGTGCAACCTGCCAGCAGGTCAAGATTGAGCATCGTAGGTCCGGAGGAGAGCTCCACCCACTTTCAGTACCACAGTGGAAGTGAGAGGATATATCTATGGATTTTGTCACAGGATTGAGACTCAGCAGAGGTTTTGATGCTATCTGGGTAGTGGTAGACCGTCTGACGAAGACCGCACGTTTCATTCCGATTAAGGAAACGTGGCCGGTAAGTCGTCTAGCTGAGGAGTTCACCAGGCACATTGTGAGATTTCATAGAGTACCGAGGACTATAGTCTCCGACAGAGATGGACGTTTCACCTCGAGGTTTTGGCAGCAGGTACATACTGCTTTGGGGACGAGTCTCCACTTTACCACCGCCTACCACCCCCAGACCGATGGTCAGTCTGAGAGGACCATCCAGACATTAGAGGACATGCTACGGGCTTGTGTACTAGATTGGGGACAGGTATGGCCAGATCATCTCCCACTAGTAGAGTTTTCATATAATAACAATTGGCATGCGTCTATTGGGATGGCCCCTTATGAGGCTTTGTACGGGCAGAGATGTCACACGCCATTATGCTGGGATGAGCCTAGCAGAGCTGATGGAGTAGCTCCAGATCAGATACAGGATGACATTGCTCGGATTGCCTTAGTTCGGGAGCATATGTTAGCACGTCAAAGTCGTCAGAAATCCTACACCGACAAAAGGCGTCGACCTTTGGAGTTTAGGGTGGGTGCTCAAGTGTGGTTGAGAGTGTCACCTACGAGAGGAGACAGACGTTTCGGTATTAAGGGGAAGCTGAGCCCCCGATATGTCGAACCTTTTGAGATCTTGGAGAGAGTTGGAGAGGTGGCCTACAAGATTAGCACTACCGCCGAGATTAGAGGGTGTTCATCCGGTCTTCCATGTATCTCAGTTGAGAGAGTGCATCCCGGATTCGAGACACGTCATCAGCCATGAGGATCTGATAGTTGAGCCCGATCATACCTTTGTAGAGTACCCAGTAGTTGTCTTGGAGCGCAGTACTAGACGTCTGCGGTCCAAGGAGATACCTATGTTGAGGATCCAGTGGTGTAGACGAGGAGCTGATGAGGCCACTTGGGAGACCGAGGAGAGTATTAGACTTAACTATCCTGAGTTCTTTGCGGGGTTAGAGGTTACTCCTGTATCGACGAGTTAGTACTCGGATGTTGTGTTGTTTGACCATTCAGGTTTTTATATTGGATTGGGTGATTATGTTTTATGTGATGCATGTCTGATTATGATGGTTGAGTAGTTGCATGGTAGGAAATGGTAATTTTTGAAAACTAATTATACTAAGAAAAATCATGTGAACAGGTATATTATCCTAAGTTTCGGGACAAAACTTCTTTTAAGGGGGCACTGATGTAATAACCGAAAATTTTAAACTCCGTTTAGCACTAAATTTAATCGGATTCCGATCCGTCAATCTTTACCCCTAAAATAAAAATAAAACGAGATTTAAAATTTATTATTTTATGTGACCTTAATCCACATAAAATAATAAAATTAGGTAATCAGAAATAATTCCGTACCTTTAACAATAAAATGAAAAAGCGATTCCGGGCGAATAACGATCTAGTTATCTTCAACTAGTTAAAAGAACGGACCAACCCATTTTTTTTTCCCGGCCCAGGCTGCTGGATCCGGCCCAACAGCACATCCCACTAATCCTAAACCTTATCTTAAGCTTAATCCTAAATTAACCCTAATCCTAAACCTAATCTAACGCCTCCCTAAACTGCTGCTACTAATCCTCCGTCCGCTCTACCGTACGCTCTCACCTCAGAAGGACGAGACACCTTCGTCTTCGCACCCAACACCGGAGCCGCCATTAAGCCCCTCCGTCGCCTCTGTCGACCACCCAGACACCACCAGCCGCCGCAGGGGATCCCCGGTAAGCCTTGTCGCCACTTCCTCCTTGTTACTCTTCTTCCCGATTTCAGCGCACCACTAAACCACCAACCTAACCGTTCTTTTTATGAGCAGCCACCCTGGGACGACGGTAGGCGCTGCAGTGGACCAATCGACACACCGACAAGGTTCTTTTTCCGCTACAGCCGGTGAGTCTTGCCTCCTCTTTCCCTCTCCTACCTCTCTTCTGCCTTCTGTCGTGCGAGTAAAATACGAGAGGAGCCTGACCTTTCTTGGACCCTGCAGTGACCAGCGAACCACCTTCTGTTTGCGTAGCGGGTACTACTCGTCCCGAGTACGGTGTAGCGCCGGGTTTTCTTCACTGCTGCAGTCGGGAGGGCGGTCGTTGAGCCGGACCGATCCAAGCTGTAGGTGAGTTTGTACTGTCCATTCCGGCGTTGTGCTTCTGTTTTAAACATGAAATTAAAACAATAAGTATATATAATGAGGGATGAGTGGAGCTGAGTAGTAGAGTGTTGTTTTACAATTTATAATTTAGTAAGTAGCTAGGTTGAATATAAGTCCTTTCTACCTCTTCTCCACTGCTATATATGTATATATATAGATTATATAGGTATAAGAGTGATAAGCAAATATATTTGTGTAGAGATGGTGAGTATAGGTAAGTATGCCATGTAGGCATACAATATTTATATTTGTGTATACATAAAGGTAAGAGTGAAAGACATAAATAAATATACATGTAGCGGTGCCGGGTACATAGGTACGTATGAATAGGTATGAGATGGGAAACATAAGCGTATATAAATGAATAAGTAGGGTGTATATACATAAGTATACACGTAGATGAGTAAGAGTAATGTTTCGTATATGTATACATGCATGTATAAGATTAGAGCAATCGAGAAGGGAGTGATGTTGTTCTCTTTGACGAATGTTTAGAATTTGACCCCATAACCTTTGGTAAATTGTCTTTGAGCAACATGATATTAGGACAAGTTCTAACAGAAAATATTAGAAGTTAAGAATAAACTTTTGAGAGTTCCGGGATCAAGGGCAAAATGGTCTTTTTCACCTAAGAGAAACTTTTCTTGTGAGCTTCCGCAGCTTAGGAGTTTATAACTTCTAAGAGTTTAGGGATGTGTTTTGATCCCCATGCCTTATTTGACAGGCGTTTGAGTTACCACGAGTACGGACCGATTTGAGACTTGTTAGAGTGTGATTTGACTCAGGTAAGTCCTTGCGACTTACTTAGCTAGTTTCTGGATATTAGTTGAGTGATAATGGTTGTGTGTTTGCGATGTGCGTGATTATAATAATAACCACTTGTTAGGACGACCGTTGTTATTATGTTTAAGGCCCAAGTGTATGTATAACGGGCCGTGACATCACTGCCCAGCTCTAACAGGAGACTGGGAGGTTCTCTATACCCAGACCAGGCAGGTACAAGGTGAGATGCATCGGATCCATTCCTGATGGTTACACGGGGGCGGAGGCGAGGTTTGGGAATCTCTCGTGTCACAAAATAAGTATCATTAGTAAGAGTGAATAACTTAAATGAAGATAATAAATGGACTTGTTTGAAAGCATGATGGGTGTTTATCATTTGATGTGTGTGTGTGCTATTATCACTCCCCTAATGTTTAGATAACTAGCTAATGGTTTCTTTTGTTGTGTTTTTAGATTTACCGCAGGTTAGACCAGCAGCTGAGTGATCCGGAAGTAGTGGTCAGCCGGGTGTCCGTACTCCTTAGAGTGGGGGTTTGGGGTTGTTGTTTTGTCGTTCTTTCCTTTTGTTAAGACAGTTAGTCTTTTCCCTTTGTTTAAGAACTATAGGCTGCTAGAACTTGTTGCATTCATTCCTTTAAAAATACTATTTCATGAATTTCGGTTTTTCTTATTTGTGTCTTGTTGCAAGATCCTAGTAATATTGTTGTCAAAATGAGGTCGAGACCCATTGTGAGGTCCTAACCAGTAACGCTCCGAGTTCTGAGAATTCGGGGTGTTACAACATGGTATGAGAGCTCTAGGTTGGCAACAATGGCACTTGAAATCTTCTGAAAGACCGAATAAGTTTTAAGTAGAACCCGAAAGGGATCTGAGTTTTAAAAAGGGAACTTTTGGTTTTCAAATACATGCATAGTCTGGTTGGGAATAGAAAAGTACGACTGACCATCACTACTACCGCGGATCTCAGTATGCTTAGTATGGACTTTAGGTTTTTACTGTAGTTGAACTTATCAGCTAGTTTATAATTATAGTTGTTATTCCTCGCGCATATGGCACGTATTAGAGCTACGCTAGCTATTGGTCGAGGTAGAGGTCATCCACCTCTCCCTCCAGCTGGACCAGGTAGGGGAGATAGGGCCCCTATAGTTAGAGGACGCAGCCGTGGAGGTAGACCTCCGCTAGCACGAGGTCGAGGTCGAGCTCCTCGAGAGGATCCACCAGCAGTGATCATGCCAGATGCTGGAGTGGAGGAGGTGGCTGAGAGTGTAGGCCCTGAGGCCAGTAATGAGACCGTTGCTAGGTCTGGAGTGCAGAGAGCACGTTCGACGGAGTCAAGACGTGTTTCTTTTGGAGCATCTGAGTACAGAGAGTACCGAGCATACGTTGAGCGAATGGAGGAGGCTGCTAGAACAGAGAGACTTACCCAGTACCTCCAGTACCGGCTAGGTCCGTTCAGGTGACACAAGGAGCACCTCAGGTGCCGGCTGTACCTGAGAGGAGAGTTGTGGCTGATAGAGCCCCTATTGGGTCTAGAGCACCGAGACCGGAGGAGTGGTTGAAGGCTTTCAACTCTCAAAAAGTCCCCTCATTCAGTGGAGAGATAGGGTTAGAGGTGGAGCACTGGATTGGGCAGGTAGAGACTACACTAGAGGCGATACGTTGCCAAGAGGATCGACAGGTGGATTTGGTGCAGACATGTTTTACTGAGGATGCTCATTCCTGGTGGTGGACCATACGTAGTCGAATCACCAGGTGGGAGCAGATGAGGAGCATTGTTAGAGACATATACTGTCCTGTCTCGTTGAGGAGAGAGAGGTTTTAGGACTTCATTGAGGCAGGATTTGAGGATATTCCGATTGCTACTGCCATCAAGAAGTTCCAGAAGGAACTGACTCTACTGGGACCAGCTGTACCTCCTGAGGAGTAGCATGTGTATCTCTTTTCACGGAGATTAAGAGAGAGCACACATTCCTATTTGGCAGGATTTCGCTGTGAGACTCTGTCAGACTATCAGGATAGGGCGTCTACATATGAGAGAGATAGACCAGTCCAGAGGAGAGCTGTTGATAACACGATTTATGACTTAGGTTTAGGCACTCATTTAGATAGTTTTTCCGCTCATTCATGCATGGTTTGCACTAGTTCGTAACGATTTGCACTCAATTCATGTATTTTGTCGAGATAGACGTCAACATAGACTTTTGCATGCTTTGTAGGTATTTTGGGAGATTTAGGAGCTTAATCGATACATTTGAGGATCACTCCTCGAAGTGACACACCTTCGGACTCATTGGGAAGCAAGTTAGGAGCTAAGGAGGACACATGGGACCTTGTTGGTGCATGCCATGCACCAAATCGTGGCTTAATGATCCAAAACAAGCTGAGGAACCAAAACCACGGCCACTGGGACTTCCACGGGCGTGGAAATAGGCCGTGTTTTTCCCCAGACAGCTGTGACAGCTGTGCCACGATCTTCATGGTCGACTCTTGCAAATTTGGAGGATAAAAGGTGGTCTTGCAAGGCTGTTAGAATCATCTCCCATCACTCCATTCTCTCTCACACTCTCAACAACACATATTCTCTCATTGGAAGAGTGGATTGGAGCTACTCTTGGAGGAGAAGAAAAGGTTCCATTGGAGAAGAAGAGAAGAACACACCATTCTTAGTTTTTCATAGTTTTGAGTGAGATTTGTGAAGCCGTTTTGCAAGTGTTTGTAAGAAACGATTGAACCTTCTTTAGAAGGGTTGTAAGTCTTTCTTGAACTCATATTCAGCTTGGATTTCTTTGTTTGTTTGCTTCATCTCCCTTTCATTTCATCCTCTTGACATGGATTCCATAATTTTATGCTTGATGACTTTGATTGTGATGATGCATGTTGTTGGCTAAATAGATGCGATTCTAGGGTAAGGGAAAGATGGTTATGGCTTGGACTATGATAGAATGGACTTAGATGTACCTTTGGATGAATTGTTTGCTCGAACCTAGCCTCTGTTGTAAATCACGGCCTGTTCTAGTACATTCCACGGTCGTGGTTCTTGATGAACTACCCGTGATTTTGACTAACTTGCTTGTTTGATGAATCTAAGTTCTAGGATGTTAAATTGTTGAAATCCTAGTGTTTGTTGAGCTAAATCTATCCTAGAGTGACCTAGTGTTAGCAACTAAGTGTTAGAAGAGACCTACCCGGTGATTCTTGCTCTTAGATACCGAAGATGACGAACTCTAGGTAGTAGTGAGCCTCACAAGCCGCTATTGGACTGAGTGTGCTAGGATAGGTGTTTAGGACTTGCCTTCCCAAGACTTACCCGGTAAGGAGAGGTTAGATCCCTAGGATACCATCCAGTTTGAGTAGATATCCTTTCCTTAGGCTCCTAGAGACTTACCCGGTGATAGGACCTTAGGCGCGGGATTAGTGGATCATGAGTCCTACCCGGTAATTGACCCCATTTGAGAAACATTCCTTCCCAACATACTATAGTTTATCCAAAGTTGATTAGAAGCTTGAGTCCTATGCCATAACCGGAATTTCCAACCCCTAGAATCCGCTTTTCTCTCTTTGATCTCATATCTCGTGTTTGTCTTGCTTGTTTGTGTTTATTTGCTAGATTGTTAGTTTGTTTTGCATTCTTATATCGTTGTGATTCTTGATTGATCACCACACAAAACCAAACCCAAAAATATTGAGATTTTCATTTATTTGTTTCTTTCTCTTTTTCTTAGCCTAGATCAACACTATCCTTAGTCACTAATCGATTCAATTTCACCTCAGTCTTTGTGTTCGACATCGGAATACTATCCCTACTACAAAACGTCCCGTACACTGCGGGTTCGCTAGGAGTTAGGAGAAATATATCGAGTATAAATTTAAGGCTTTTTGCGTGGTATTCCTTAGCGTAACAAGTTTTTGGCGCCGTTGCCGGGGACTAGGTTAAGATTGAGTCATTGTTTGTGATTGTTTATAGTGTAGGTCTTTCTTGTTGCTTTTGATCTCCTTTGGTTTGTGTATTTGCTTTTCAGGACATCTCTCACTCTTTAGGTGTATGCGAAGATCTCGTGGCAAGGATTTAGCTCCATTCGATCCCGAACCGGAGAAAACCCTTAGATCAAGATCCAAGAGCGTTAGAAAGGGAAAAGAGATGGCCGGAAGAGATCTCCAAGCTGAGTTAGATGAGGCTTTAGAGCAAATTAGGCTAAGGGATGAAGCCTTGGAGAATGAAAGGAGACTTGCCAATGAGAGGCAAGAGGCAACTAGGAGGGAGATTGAAGAGATTAGGCAAGATCTTGTGCAAAGAGAGCTTAATCGTCAACAACCTCCACCTCCACCACAACCGTAGCCAGAGGTTGACATTCGGGTTGTGCCCATTGCTATTGAATAACCACAAACGTTAGGGCAACGTATGGATCCGGCACAAAGAGCACACCGTCCGGGTGTGAACTTAGGAGATCCCGCAGCCCATGATTACGAGCTCCGCCCTCAAGTTCTACAAATGATCCGGCATAATCAATTTGGAGGGATGGAAGGAGAGTCTCCTCATCAACACTTGATGAACTATGAGATCTTGATGGAGACTCTAAGACCGCCTAGATTGGAGAGCAACAACCATAAGGTTAGGGCTTTCTCCTTCTCACTTAAGGATAAAGCCTTGGCTTGGTATCAATCTATTCCACAAGGGCGAGTGAGTACTTGGGAGGAGATGATAACCGAGTTTTTGACAAAGTTCTTCCCACCTTCCAAGACTACCGAGTTAAGAGGGAAGATCAATGCCTTCGTGATGAAGGATAGAGAAAGCTTATTCAAGTCTTGGGAGAGGTTCAAAGACCTTCTCCTAGATTGTCCGCACCATGGCTTACCGAAAATAGAGCTTTTGGAGATCTACTTCAAGGGACTTGATGAAGATAGCCAATTCAAGCTTCAATCTCTTTCCGGTGGGACTTTCATGGAAAAGAATGTTGATGAAGCTTGGGAGTTTGTAGAGAAACAAGCTTTGGTGATTGAGAAGTACTCCCATAGGAAGAGTGATGGGAGGAAAGCGGGAGCATATGAGGTGAGTGAAGTCACCATGAGTAACTTCAAGCTTGATGCAATCAACAATGAGCTGAAATCTTTGAGGGAGTTGTGTGCTACAACTTTAAAGAATCAAACAACCCCTCAAGTGCAGATGCAAGCAAACTTGTCTTCCAAGAAGGAGGATGTGAACTATATGGGAAGGGGAAACTACAACAACTATCAAGGCCCAAGGAACTTCAACAACCGGCAATTCAACAATTACCGGCCTAATCACAACCATCCCGGGTTTTCCTATTCTAACCCGGATGGTGCCTTGAACCCTCCCGCTTCCACAAGCGCAGCTCCACAACCGAAGGCTTCACAAGAACCTCCACCCGGATTTACTCAACCTCCAAAGGATAGAACCGAGATGATGTTTGAGCAATTGCTTGGAAGGTTGAGTGGTCTTGAGAGCACGGTGACTTCCATTTCTAAGGCTCAAAAGGTGTTGGAAGCACAAGTGTTCCAAAAGGTGGGTGAAGCTCATAGAGATCCGGGAAAGCTTCCCGGAAGAACCAAAGATAACCCAAGAGGCCAAGTGTTGGCCATCACTACAAGGAGTGGACTGAGCATGAAGGATCCCTTACCTAAGGAGAATGCTAAGGGAAAGCAAGTAGTGGTAGAGGAAGAGCCATTGCAAGAAGAAGGAGGCAAGAGCAAGGAAGATGAGCCAATATATGTGGCGCCACCTCCATACAAGCCACCACTACCGTTCCCACAATCACGAGCAAGAGCTCACTTGGACAAACACTTCGGTAAATTCCTTGAACTTATGTCTAAATTTCATATTAACATTCCGTTCATGGATGCTATTCTAGGTATGCCGGCGTATGGCAAGTTCTTGAAGGAAATACTCTCCAACAAAAGGAAGTTGGAGGAGTATGGGGAAGTGAGAATGACAAAGAGATCCTCGGAATTGATTCAAACTATGAAGGAGGAGATGCCTCCTAAGCTAAGAGATCCGGGATCCTTTTGTGTGCCAATTGGAGTGGGAGAAGTGAAGTATGAAGCCCTATGTGATCTTGGGGCAAGTGTAAGCATCATACCGCTTGCACTTTGCAACAAGGTTGGGCTAGGAGAGCCAAAGCCGGTCAAGATGACCCTCTACATGGCGGACCGTTCTATCACTCACCCGGTTGGAATCTTGGAGGAAATATCGGTGCAACTCGGGAAGTTCTATTTGCCAATAGACTTCGTTGTTTTGGACATCCCAGCGGACTATCCGGTTCCCATCATCTTGGGGAGACCTTTCCTAGCCACTTCCAGATGTTTGGTGGATTGTAAGAATGGAATTCTCTCCTTTAACATTGGAGAAGAGAATATCAAGTTTAAATTATCCATAATGATGAAGGGGCCAGCCCTTGGTCAAGATGTGTTCAACATTGTCGAGCAAGAGGAGTCTAGAGAAGTTGTGAGCTCGATCTTGATCAAGGACCCCTTGGAGAAGGTTCTTAGCTTAAGTTTGATGGAGGAAGGAGTTGAGTAGGCTTGCAATGAAGAAATCAAGGCTTTGGAATCATTGGAAAAGGAGACAAGAGCTGAATTTGAAGCACACGAAGGTGTGCTGAATTTCTGTGAAAACCACGGCCAGGAGGGAAGAACCACGCCCGTGGAAAGTCCCGTGGAACTCTCTGCAATGCTCCAAAAGGCTAGCTTTGTAAGTTCCACGGCCGTGGTTGTGCCAAAGCCCGTGATTTTGCCCGTGGTTTATCCAGAAACTGCATTGGTTGATGATCAAGCTTCAAGGAGTCTTGAGGAGTCTTCCAATGCTTTGGATTCATCTCATCCTACATTATACGAATCGTCTCCACTCGATAAAGGTCCTCCTAAACTTGAACTCAAACCCCTCCCCTCTCATTTGAAGTATGCTTTTCTTGGTAAGAATTCTACATACCCGGTGATTGTGAATGCATGCTTGAATGATGATGAACTTGCTAGATTATTGCATGAGTTAAGATTGCATAGGAAAGCCATAGGCTATACCATTGATGATTTAGTTGGCATTAAACCTTCTTTGTGCATGCATAAGATCTTAATGGAAGACAACCATAAACCTTCAATTGAACCTCAAAGAAGACTAAATCCTATCACGAAAGAAGTAGTCAAGAAAGAGATTCTTAAATTGCTAGATGCGGGAATCATTTTCCCGATTTCGGATAGTAAATGGGTTAGTCCCGTGCATGTGGTTCCTAAGAAGGGTGGGATGACCGTAGTAACCAATGAGAATAATGAACTAATCCCAACTAGAACGGTTACGGGGTGGAGGATGTGCATAGACTATAGGAAACTAAATGTTGCCTCTAGGAAAGATCACTTCCCTCTTCCTTTCATTGACCAAATGCTAGAGAGATTAGCTCAACATTCCCATTTTTTGTTACTTAGATGGCTATAGTGGATTCTTCCAAATCCCTATTCACCCCGATGACCAAGAGAAGACTACATTCACATGTCCTTGGGGTACTTTTGCATATAGGAGAATGCCATTTGGGTTGTGTAATGCACCCGCCACCTTTCAAAGGTGTATGATGGCTATCTTTTTTGAGTATATTGAAAACATCATGGAAGTGTTTATGGATGATTTTTCCGTTTATGGATCTTCATTTGATAATTGTTTAGCTAACTTGTCCTTGGTGCTTAAGAGATGTGAGGAGACAAACCTTGTCTTAAATTGGGAAAAATGCCACTTCATGGTAAGTGAAGGCATTGTGTTAGGACATTTGGTGTCCAACCATGGAATTGAGGTTGATAGAGCTAAGATAGAGACGATAGAGAAGTTGCCACCACCTACCTCGGTGAAGGGGTAAGGAGTTTTCTAGGGCATGCCGGTTTTTACCGAAGATTCATTAAAGATTTTTCTAAGATTTCTAAGTCTCTTACTAACCTACTAATGAAAGATGTTGAGTTTGTTTTCTCCAAGGATTGCCTTGAGGCTTTTTGTAGGTTGAAAAATGCTTTGATCTCCGCACCTATCATGCAACCTCCGGATTGGAGTCTACCGTTTGAGATCATGTGTGACGCGAATGATGTAGCCGTTGGGGCTGTTTTGGGGCAAAGGAAAGATGGGCGTACACATGCCATTTATTATGCTAGCAAGACGCTGGATGATGCCCAACTCAATTATGCTACCACCGAGAAGGAGTTGTTAGCGGTTGTGTATACATTTGAGAAGTTCCGCTCGTATCTTGTTGGAGCGAAGGTCATTGTGTATACGGATCATGCTGCGATCCGTTATCTCCTTACAAAGAAGGATGCCAAGCCTCAGTTGATTCGGTGGATCATTCTTCTTCAAGAGTTTGACTTGGATATCCGGGATAAGAAAGGGTCCGAAAATTCTGTGGCGGATCACCTTAGTAGACTCCCACCATTGGAGCTTGAGAGAGATGACATCCCGATTGATGACTCATTCCGGGATGAGCAATTGCAAATGGTAGAGGAGTGCTTGTTTCAAGTGTCAAGGGGTAATGAGCCATGGTATGCCGACATTGTGAACTACCTTGTGTGTGAGGAGGTGCCACCCGGTTTATCCTATGCCCAAAGGAAGAAATTCTTCAAGGATGTGAGGCATTACTATTGGAGTGAACCGCTTTTGTTCAAGAGAGGGCCGGATGGAGTCTTTAGGAGATGCATACCGGAGGATGAGGTGGAGAGTGTGATCCGGCATTGTCACTCCTTGCCATGTGGAGGCCATACTAGCTCACACAAGACATGTGCTAAGGTGTTGCAATCGGGTTTCTTTTGGCCAAGATTGTTCAAGGATGTGCAGAATTTTGTGGTAGCTTGTGATGCTTGCCAAAGGACGGGCAACATATCAAGGAGGAATGAGATGCCCTTGAACAACATACAAGAAGTGGAGATATTCGATGTGTGGGGTGTGGACTTCATGGGGCCATTCCCCTCTTCATGTGGAAACCTCTACATCCTCTTGGCGGTGGACTATGTTTTGAGATGGGTGGAGGCAACCGTCTCTCCCACAAATGATGCCAAGGTTGTGGTACGGTTCTTCAACCGAGTGATCTTCCCTAGGTTTGGAACACCAAGGGTGATCATAAGTGATGGAGGGAAGCACTTCACTAATAGGAACTTCGGGACACTTTTGGCTAAGTATGGGGTAACTCATAAGGTGACAACATCTTACCATCCCCAAACTAGTGGCCAAGTGGAGATCTCCAACCGGGAGATAAAAGGAATCCTTGAGAAGACGGTTTTTAGGACAAGAAAGGATTGGGCTATGAAGCTCGATGATGCTTTGTGGGCTTATAGAACCGCTTTCAAGACACCGATTGGCACCACTCCCTACAAGCTAGTCTATGGCAAGTCTTGCCACCTTCCGGTGGAGATGGAGCATAGAGCATATTGGGCCGTTAGGTGGCTGAATTTTGACCTCAAGGAGGCTGGAGAGAAGAGGTTTCTTGATATAAACGCCCTTGAGGAGATCCGGTTGGATGCCTATGAAAACGCCCGGATCTATAAGGAAAGGACCAAACGTTGGCATGACAAGCGTCTCATCCTGAAGGAGTTGAGTGAAGGCGACCTTGTCCTTCTCTTCAACTCAAGGCCGCGGCTCTTCCCCGGAAAGCTAAAGTCAAGATGGACGGGTCCTTATGTGGTGAAGAAGATCTTTCCCCATGGAGCGGTTGAGATAGTAGGGGAGCATTGTGGAGATTTTAAGGTGAATGGGCATCGGTTGAAGAAGTATATCCCGGGAGCTCCGGTGGATATGATTGCCCCACTTCACCGGGTGTGTGCAAGCTTTAAGTTTATAACCCTAGACTTAAGCTTAAAACAAGGATGCGAACCCGCAGTGTACGGGTCAATCGTAGTAAAAAGCAAGAAATTCCAGGGGTCGATCACAGGGACTCGGTGAAACAAAGTCAATAACGGTAAGCTTCGTGAATACTAACCACAAAGAGCAATTAACACAATCAAAGATGAATAAGAAGTCAATAAGCAAACATGCAATTCTAGGGATTAAAGCATCTAGTTGTGGTTCCAACTCAAGATCTAAAGATAAGCGGACAAAGCTGAGATTTTTGCAAGGGGAAGGTGTTACTAAAGTGGAGTAGATTACCGGGTAAGTCTCACTACTCACTAATCCAAAACCGTAACTCCTATTACTGGGTAAGTCTCAAGGAATTAAGATAAAGAACTATTACCTCAAACTAACACACCATCTAAGGGAATAGAATCAACCTTTACCGGGTAAGTCTCAGGCTAACTCACAAAGATGGGATGGAAGCACACTCAAACCCCAATAAAGGATAAACCTTTATTACCTACACTTATGATCGTTGGCACACAAACTAAAGAATTACCGGGTAAGTCTCATCCTAAGCTTGCTTTGAACCAGGAAAGGTGTAATAAGAATAGGATTTGGCAAACTCTAACACTTAACTATCAGTTTAGGATCAGATAAGTCACCTCGGTCAGCCAGATTCCACCCCGGCCGAGATGTTCACCGACTGAGCGAGATGCTTAGGGTTAAGGTTAAAGACTCGAACTTTCAGGATCCTACTGGAATCTAAGATTATTCTATCATTGTTTTTCCCACAACCTTCAGCCAATCACCCTAGAATCACACAAGGAAATTAGCCACTCATCATTATTATGAAAGTATTAAATATATGGGAAGAAGGTGAATATTTGAACAAGAAGAATTTAATGAAAAAGACTTCAATAACTGAATCAAATATCACAACAAAAGCGTTCCTTGGATATAAATCCAACAAGATAAGACAACAAGGAAGGGGAATTGAAGACAATCTTACAAAACCCTTCAAAAGCTATAAAAGCTATAATCTTCAATCTTCCTTCAACCTTCAAAAAGGTTCTTCAAAACTCCCAACTGGAGTACGGCTGCGGCAATGTATGCTGGATCTCGCAGCCTTCAATGGTGTATAACGTGCTATGCGGGATCCCCGGATTTGTGGAAATCCAACCCTTTTTATAGGAAAATAACCCTCCAAAGATAAAATATCTTAGAAAGATCTTTTCCCATAAAAATAGGTAAATATAAGATCTTCTTCCTTCCAGGAGCCAAGCCCAAAAATATAAGATCACCTTCCAAAGATAAAAGATCTCAGCCAAGAATAAAATATTCTCGCCGCGTCCTAGGTGTTCGCCTCGGTCGAGTCGGCGTCTTTGGATCACCTCGGTCGAGATGAATCTCTGGTCAACCGAGGTGAGTCATAACTGAATGTGAAATCTCTCAAAACTGGTCCAAAGTAAATCTTTAATCCATGGCTATGCTTCCTGGATAGTTCCTTATGTTCCTCAACGTAGCTCCGATGACTCCATAGCTCCTTTTGTTCCTTTTTGATGCAAAACGTGCCATTTTACCTACAATTACAGCAAAACTAGGTGTAGACCTCGATTCTCGCAAAGGTAGATGAAATGGTAATATAATCACATATTCTACATGCTAACATGCAGATTATTGAAGATAAAACGTCCAAACAAACCTCAAAATATAGACTATAATTCATGCTATCAAAATACCCCATACTTAGCCCTTGCTTGTCCCCAAGCAAGTTCCGCATATAGAAGACAAGATAGAATGGATTATAAGTCAAGAAAATCAATGAAAAGTCTTTCAAAAACATTTTTATGGTGTGTTACAATCATAGATCACTCTAAGAGAATACTTCATGGAATTAAAAACTCAATATGCTCAAAACATTTTATAAATATAGGAAAGTTGTTCATCTTTGCATAAAACCATAGAATGCATAATAAGTCATAATTATCAAAATTAATCATGTATAATCCAGTTTAAACCACTAAGTCAATCAACAAGCTCAAGGTCTCAAGGGCTTCCCAAAAGAAAAGGTCAAGAAACGTGTAAGGTGGGGATGTATGTAAGGTAATGTGGTGCTAGAATCCGGGAAAAGGATGAACTTCACTTTCACTTTGACTTGCAACATCTTCCACCAATAAGCTTTGCTTATTTCACACTTTTTTTCTTTTTACTTTACTTTTTGGGATGCATGGACAGAGGTGCACAATAACCGAAGCCTAGGAAATCAGCAGTCATCAATTTCTTGAGATGCATCAAACCCTTGATGCACATACCATGACCCGTTAGGAATATCGCTCAATCCGACTTTGGCAAGACACAAACACCCGGCTATGTGAATGGTGCCGAGTTACTCATCTTCATGATTGACTTCCCCAAACCTAAAATTACTTTCTAGCACTTTCACTTCCAGCCAACTTCTCAATTTTAACTTCACTTGCTTTCACCACTTCGCTTGCTTCCAAATTCCCGGATAGGTAAAGGAGGCAAAATGTATATGAGGGGTTAAGCATGATCAAGAAGAAGAAGAGAGAAGAATGAATTGCCTTGGTCTTTCCAAGAAGAAAGTGAGAGAACTTATCTTGTGGTGTCAACCTTCAAATTCAACATAATTTGGATAAAAACAAAGTATTAAACATGCAAATAATTTCAAACAAAGCATTTAGCAACTTAAACATATTATAAAACCTTTCAAACACATAAAGAATTGAAAACCAGTTAGTAAGCAAGATCTTCACTGAGATCATATCCAAATAAGCAACACAAAAATAATTTTCGAAAACTCTCAGTTAACCCACCTCGGTCGAGGTGTTCTTGGTCAACCGAGGTGAAACGCCTCGTTTGGCCAGAACTGACTCGGTCGAGATCAAAAAAATTTTTTAAAACCATTTTTTTTTTCAGTTTCGACGTTTTTCTCAATCAAATAACCTGTAAGTATGCATGTAATATCAGATAAACATATAAATGCAGAAGTGAAGCATAAATAAAATATCCGATGAAATGTCATACATCAAAATAGTCAAATAAATACATCAAAAGTCATCACATAAATACAAATACCCCATACTTGGGACACACTGTCCTAGTGGGTCAATATAAGTCTAGAGACAAGAGTACTCACCGGATAAATAGCTGAACTGCATAAAAGTATAATAAAGAAAATCATGCAGTTCCTCAATAGTCTCGATCCGGTGGTGGTGGTGGCACATACGGATACTGCGTCGGGTCGAACGGGTAACCCATGACACGCTCGAACTGAAGCTGGGCCATGATATGCTGATAGTGTTGCCGCTCCTGCATCTCGCGGATATCCAGCGATAATGCAGCATACGAGTCAATAACCTGATCCGTCAGGTCATCGATCCGTCTGTGGGCAGCTCGATCTCTCACTCTGCGCCTCCTACGTCTAGCGGGTCTGACCGGAGAAGTCTCAGCTGGTGCAGGCTCAGTCTCATCGTCATCATCAAGATCTATGATCGGTGGCGCGCTCGTACCTGCAGTATCCGTCCCTGTATCCATCGGGACTCCACCATCTCTCTCGTCTACTGTCTCCTCATCATCGTCATCCTCCTCCTCCTCAGCCGGGGCAGCTGTTGCCTCCCTATGATCCTCCATCAGTGGAGCCCAAGCTGTCTGCCAATAATGTGGATCGAAGACTGTAAACTGAGCAGACCAGCGGATCCCCTGTGGCGCAGTCCGCTCCCACGGCATAGCAACATATGGAGTGGTTAGACCTCGGGGAACTAGAATCCTCCGAGTGATCATCTCCTGCAATCCAAGCGGCTTCGGAGCCGCCACCATTGTACAAGCACTGAGGTCCATCCCGTGATAAGCAGCTATGTGGGTGACTAGACCTCCGCAGCAGATGTCTCCCTTCGCTTTAGCCTTGATCTTGTGCAGGTCCTCTGCCAAGATCAAGCCAAAGTCTGGGAAACCCCCTGTGACCATATAGTAAAGGCTGAAGAGCTCGCCCTGTCGGATCTTCTGGGGCGTCTCAGTACGCGCCAGAAGTGTCTCGCTGAATATCCTATGGGCTAATCTGAAGGCAAGGTGGAAGATGACCTTCTCCCTGGAATCTCTAGGGCACCATCTATCTGCATGCTCAGTAATATGGGCAATCTGCCCCCAGAACTCCCTAGCTACAGATCGGGAGGGGAAGTCAGTGGTGGTGGGCTCAGGGAAACCGAAAATCTCTCTCCAAACCTCTAAGGGAACTATGAAGTTCCGGCTCATCAACCGGTACTTCACAGACTGATCTGTGGGGAGGTAGGAGAAGGAGCTAACGAACTCTAGGGTCGGCTCCAAGTAAGCTGGGGCTCGGATCTCAGTAAACTGATCCAGCCCGACTGTGGTGATCATCCGCCTAAGGTCTCCATCTACCCCTAGGCAATCAAAAGCCGACACGTCTAGAAAACGTGGTGTAATCACTGGACGGTTAGCTATACGCTCATAATCTACCCGGCATCTCTCGTGGATTACCGGGCGGTAAGGTCGGGAAGAAGAAGAAGGAGGGGAGGGTGAGGATCTATCTCTGAGGGCAAGGTGACGATCGGAACTCATTTTCTCTCAACTACTGTCAGATCACCTCGGTCGCTGACAGCCCTCAAGAATCACCTCGGTCGAGATGCAGTTCGACTGGACCGAGGCGCAACAGTGTATGATTCCAATCTCAGAAATCCAGTTCTTTTCCCCCAAAAATCACTACAATTGCTTCCTATGGGGTACTTAAGCCTTTTCTCAACAGATTCAGGGGCAACCAAAGCCCAAATCGAAACAAATGAACGAGTTAGGGTTTCGACTGTTTTTACCTTGTTTCGGTCGATTCGTTCGATTTCTTCGCAGATCTACACTTGCAATAGGATCCTCTACTCTTCAATCGCAGTTTGGAAGCGGAAATCTTCGAAAACGAGCAAAAATAGAGGAAGCGAGGTGAAGAGCGCCGCGGTCGAGTCGAAGAGAGTAAAACAGTAAAAAAGTAAAATTTCCCCCTTTTATACTATTCCTGGATCTGCTGTCACCTCGGTCGGGATGGTCTCGACCGGACCGAGGTGGTACGGACCGAGGTGGTTCTGCAGAAACCCTAGTCGCCTCGGTTGCTCAAGAATCAACTCGGTCGAGATGGCCTCGACTGGACCGAGGTGCCTCAGTCAAACTTCGTCTTCTCGAATTCTCGAACTTCTGAACTTCCAGTTATGCTCCTTCCTTAGATGTCTCCTGTTATCTGTCTAGGACGCCAAAAACAAACAAAACAAAGAAAAAGCAAACTATCTAAGCTAGACTAGAAAACGGGAAAAGAAAGCAATACCTTGGGTTGCCTCCCAAGAAGCGCTTGGTTTAAGGTCGCTAGCTGGACCATAATGCGTCTCAAATGAGATGGGAGGTGCCCTCACCCCATACTTCACCTCCATCGTGGGGTGAAGTAAGTAAATCCATCAAGCGCTCCAACTAGTGTAAGTGCTCATCGGGGAATGAATCGTCTATGGGTGGGTCATCCGTCTCGCGGGAAGATTCCGGTAGCCGGCTGAGGTGATCCGCAACGGAGTTCTCGGATCCCTTCTTATCGCGGATCTCTAGGTCAAACTCTTAAAGCAAGAGAATCCATCGAATAAGGCGTGGCTTGGCATCTTTCTTAGCCAACAAGTAACGAATGGCTGCATGGTCGGTGTAGACAATGACTTTCGCCCCCACTAGATAGGAACGAAACTTCTCGAAAGCATATACAACCGCCAATAACTCCTTCTCGGTGGTAGCGTAGTTGCGTTGTGCTTCATCTAGCGTCTTGCTAGCATAATAAATGGCGGTGGTCCGTCCATCCTTCTTCTGTCCAAGCACCGCTCCTACGGCTACATCACTAGCGTCACACATGACCTCAAAGGGCAAGGTCCAGTCAGGAGGTTGGATAATGGGAGCGGAGATCAACGCCTCCTTAATCCTGTAAAAAGCATCAAGACACTCCTGCGAAAACTCAAAAACAACATCTTTATTCAAGAGGTTAGTTAGAGGTTTAGAAATCTTAGAGAAGTCTTTGATGAATCTCCTGTAGAAACCTGCATGCCCGAGAAAACTCCTCACACCTTTAACAGAACAAGGAGGAGGGAGCTTCTCAATAGTCTCGATCTTAGCTCGATCGACCTCAATACCTCGATTAGAAACGAGGTGTCCTAGCACAATGCCTTCATTAACCATAAAATGACACTTTTCCCAATTCAGAACAAGGTTAGTGTCTTCACATCTTTTAAGCACTAGAGAGAGGTTAGATAGGCAATCATCAAAAGAGGAGCCATATACAGAAAAATCGTCCATGAATACCTCCATGATCTCCTCTATGTATTCGGAAAAGATGGCCATCATGCATCGCTGGAAGGTAGCGGGTGCATTGCACAATCTAAATGGCATCCTCCGATAGGCAAATGTCCCCCATGGACAAGTGAAAGTGGTCTTCTCCTGATCATCCGGATGGATAGGAATCTGGAAGAATCCACTATAGCCGTCCAAGTAACAAAAGTGTGAATGCTGGGCCAACCGCTCGAGCATCTGATCGATGAAGGGAAGTGGAAAGTGGTCCTTCCGTGTGGCCGTGTTCAACTTTCTGTAATCGATGCAAACCCTCCAGCCCGTAACGGTCCTAGTTGGGATCAACTCGTTGTTCTTATTCGTTACAACGGTCATCCCTCCTTTCTTCGGAACGACATGCACCGGGCTAACCCACTTGCTGTCCGAGATAGGATAAATAATACCTACATCCAACAACTTAAGAACTTCCTTCTTCACAACCTCCTTCATGATCAGATTTAACCGTCTTTGAGGTTCCCGTGAAGTCTTATGATTATCTTCCATTAGAATTCTATGCATGCAAAAAGAAGGCTTAATGCCAATAAGATCGTCCGTGGTGTAACCTATAGCTTTTCGATGCTTTCTCAGGACATGCATTAACTTAGACAATTCAGATTCGGAGAGGGAAGCACTAACAATAACGGGATAAGTGGAATCCGGCCCAAGAAAGACATACCTCAAGTGACTAGGGAGTTGTTTAAGCTCCACAACTGGGGGTGTCTTCTGGGGGGCATCCTTGCTTCCTCCTTCCGGTCGAGTGGATTCAGAAACCGGACTTTCGGAAGTCTCAGTTGACATCATCTCGCTATCGACCTCGGTCGAGGCGCAGAGGCGTTGACCGAGATGTTCTTCAGTCGCCTCGCTTAGTCCAGGAAGTGCCTGGGTCGAGGTACTGCAACTGGAACCGAAACTGGAGATCTTCGTCTCCTGGATTAGCTTCTCAGTTTTAGCTCCTGGATCTTCTTCCAGTGCCTTCAAGCCTCGTATATCTGCATCACAAGAAGCATCTATACCTTCCTCTATTAAACTAAAACTTAGAACTCTTTCGAGTGGATCGTTAATAAGGATAGAGCTCACCAATTCTCTTGATTCTTCTTCATCGTAGATGTTGAAGATATCATCAGTTAGCTGCTCCCCTTTCATGGCTGCAAGTAGTGCGAACTCCACCTCATCGCCACCAATGTTGAATTTCAACTTGGCGTTCTTGCAATCCACATTGCAACCCGAAGTTGCTAAAAATGGCCTCCCGAGAATAATAGGAACAGGATAATCTGCGGGAATGTTAAGCACGACAAAATCTATAGGTAGATAGAAGTTACCTAACTTGACCGGAACGTCCTCCAAGATTCCCACGGGATGGGTGATGGAGCGATCCGCCATATAAAGTTGAATCTTGACCGGCTTGGGCTCTCCAAGTCCGATCTTCGTACATAGCTCTAGCGGAATGATGCTCACGCTGGCTCCTAGATCACAAAGGGCTTCACAAGTGACATCCCCAACTTGAATGGGAATGCTAAATGAGCCGGGATCTCTCAACTTAGGTGGCATCTTCTCCTTCATGATCTTAATAAGCTCCGAGGATTTAGATGTCATCCTAACTTCACCAAAGTCTTCCAATTTCCTTTTCCTTGATAGGATCTCCTTTAAGAACTTCCCATAGGCGGGCATTCCTAGAATAGCATCAAGAAAAGGAATGTTAATATGCAGCTTGTTCATTAAGTCAAGGAACTTACCAAAGTGCTTGTCTAGATGTGCTCTGGCTCTGGACTGAGGGAATGGAAGTGGTGGTTTGTATGCAGGAGGTGGAACATAAACTTCAGTTTTCCCCTCCGCTTTCTGTTGCTCCACCTCGGTTGGCATCTCGGTCGAGGTGTTCTTCGACTGGATCTGGACCGAGGTGGTCTGCGTCGAATGAGGTACTGGATCTGCAGTTTTAAGTCCACTCCTCGTCGTTATGGCCATGCATTGGCCCTTAGGGTTGCTTTCCATCTTTGCTGGAAGCTTCCCTGGATCTCTTGGCGCTTCATTCGCTCTACTCGCAAGTTGTTGTTCGAAGGACTTTTGGGCCCTAGAAAATGAAGTCATAGAATTCTCCATAGCGCTAAGCTTGATCAAGATGGCTTCCAGAACTGCGTCTTTCTTTTCTGGCTGAGACGAACTTGATCCTTGCCCTTGGCTCTTTAATGGAGTAGAAGAAGAAGAAGAAGGAGAAGAGAGGAAAGGGTTAGAGGAATTATTAGAGTTGGAGTTAGAATAATTGTTACCAGGATTCTGGTTGTTTTGATTGTTCGTCCTCCAATTGTTGCTATTGGATCCTCTATTGTTGTTGTTGTAGTTGTTGCTATTGTTCCGGGAACCGTTGTTGTTGTTACGGTATCCATTGTTGTTGTTCCTTTGTCCTTGCTCTTCCTTCTTGGTTTGAGCAACCAAGAGTTCCTTCAACTGCTTCACGTCATTCTTCAAAGACGTGAGTTGATTGTTGTGGGATTGAGTCTCTTGAAAGTTGACTCTTTTAACTCCACCTTCAGCTCCTTGGTGGGTGTACTTCTCCATATGCAAGGCTTGCTTCTCAATGAAGTCCCAAGCCTCATCAATCGCCATGTCCATGAAGGTACCGGCGGAGAGTAGTTGGAGATTGAACTGGGTGCTTCCGTCCAGTCCTTTGAAGTAGATCTCCAACAACTCGATCTTTGGAATCCCATGATGTGGGCAATCCAAAAGGATGTCCTTGAACCGCTCCCATGACTTGGACAAGCTCTCTTTGTCCTTCATAATGAAAGCATTGATCTTCCCTCTCATTTCAGCTGTCTTTAAGGGGGGAAAGAATTTGGTTAAGAATTCCGTCGTCATCTCCTCCCATGTGCTAATTTTTCTTGGAGGAAGAGATTGATACCAAGTAAGAGCTCTATCTTTTAAAGAAAAGTAAAAAGGTCTTAGCTTGTAGTTGTTATTTTCAATCCTGGAAGGTCGCAAGGTTTCCATCAAGATCTCGTAGTTTTGAAGATGTTGATGTGGTGATTCCTTCTCCATCCCTCCGAATTGGCATTGGCGAATCATGGATAGAACTTGCGGTCGAAGTTCGTAGTCATGATCCGCTGGATCTCCTAGGTTCACTCCTGGACGCCTCAGTTGTTGATTAGGGTCCATCCTTTGACCTAGGGTTTGCGGGATTCCTGCAAGAAGAACATCTCGGACTGGTCTCTGAGGTGGAAGTACATCGGCCGGGGCGTCAGGTACTGGAACCTGCCTCGGTCGAGGGTCAGCTACTGGATCCTGCATCGATCGAGGATCGACAGGGGGATCTTCCCTCGGTCGAAGTAGAATCTGATTTCGTATGACTGCTATCTCCGCTTCGATTGCTGCAGTCTTGGTACGATTCTCTTCTTTCTCTTGCCTTAGTTCTTCCTTGGTGAGGCGTAGCAGCTCTAGCGCCTCTTTCAATTCGGCCGCAAGATCACGGTCGTCTTGTTGGGCCATCTTCGCTTCTCTTAAGCGTCGCTTGTATGTCTTTTCTGGTTCGGGATCGTAAGGAACGATTTCCTTCCCAGTGTGGGTTCTTCGCATATACCTAAGAAAGAACCTGCAAAAGTCACTCAAGTCGAGTGGTTAGATGACACGGGGGCAAGCGCCCCAAGAGCAAACCGTACCGGCTCGGTCTAGACCAAGTCCCCGGCAACGGCGCCAAAAACTTGTTCGCTCCAAACGGTGTGTGCAAGCTTTAAATTTATAACCCTAGACTTAAGCTTAAAACAAGGATGCGAACCCGCAGTGTACGGGTCAATCGTAGTAAAAAGCAAGAAATTCCAAGGGTCGATCACAGGGACTCGGTGAAACAAAGTCAATAACGGTAAGCTTCGTGAAGACTAACCACAAAGAGCAATTAACACAATCAAAGATGAATAAGAAGTTAAATAAGCAAACATGCAATTCTAGGGATTAAAGCATCTAGTTGTGGTTCCAACTCAAGATCTAAAGATAAGCGGACAAAGCTGAGATTTTTGCAAGGGGAAGGTGTTACTAAAGTGGAGTAGATCACCGGGTAAGTCTCACTACTCACTAATCCAAAACCGTAACTCCTATTACCGGGTATGTCTCAAGGAATTAAGATAAAGAACTATTACCTCAAACTAACACACCATCTAAGGGAATAGAATCAACCTTTACCGGGTAAGTCTCAGGCTAACTCACAAAGATGGGATGGAAGCACACTCAAACCCCAATAAAGGATAAACCTTTATTACCTACACTTATGATCGTTGGCACACAAACTAAAGAATTACCGGGTAAGTCTCATCCTAAGCTTGCTTTGAACCAGGAAAGGTGTAATAAGAATAGGATTTGGCAAACTCTAACACTTAACTATCAGTTTAGGATCAGATAAGTCACCTCGGTTAGCCAGATTCCACCCCGGCCGAGATGTTCACCGACTGAGCGAGATGCTTAGGGTTAAGGTTAAAGACTCGAACTTTCAGGATCCTACTGGAATCTAAGATTATTCTATCATTGTTTTTCCCACAACCTTCAGCCAATCACCCTAGAATCACACAAGGAAATTAGCCACTCATCATCATTATGAAAGTATTAAATATATGGGAAGAAGGTGAATATTTGAACAAGAAGAATTTAATGAAAAAGACTTCAATAACTGAATCAAATATCACAACAAAAGCGTTCCTTGGATATAAATCCAACAAGATAAGACAACAAGGAAGGGGAATTGAAGACAATCTTACAAAACCCTTCAAAAGCTATAAAAGCTATAATCTTCAATCTTCCTTCAACCTTCAAAAAGGTTCTTCAAAACTCCCAACTGGAGTACGGCTGCGGCGATGTATGCTGGATCTCGCAGCCTTCAATGGTGTATAACGTGTTATGCGGGATCCCCGGATTTGTGGAAATCCAACCCTTTTTATAGGAAAATAACCCTCCAAAGATAAAATATCTTAGAAAGATCTTTTCCCATAAAAATAGGTAAAATATAAGATCTTCTTCCTTCCTAGAGCCAAGCCCAAAAATATAAGATCACCTTCCAAAGATAAAAGATCTCAGCCAAGAATAAAATATTCTCGCCGCGTCCTAGGTGTTCGCCTCGGTCGAGTCGGCGTCTCTGGATCACCTCGGTTGAGATGAATATCTGGTCAACCGAGGTGAGTCATAACTGAATGTGAAATCTCTCAAAACTGGTCCAAAGTAAATCTTTAATCCATGGCTATGCTTCCTGGATGGTTCCTTATGTTCCTCAACGTAGCTCCGATGACTCCATAGCTCCTTTTGTTCCTTTTTGATACAAAACGTGCCATTTTAGCTACAATTACAGCAAAACTAGGTGTAGACCTCGATTCCCGCAAAGGTAGATGAAATGGTAATATAATCACATATTATACATGCTAACATGCAGATTATTGAAGATAAAACGTCCAAACAAACCTCAAAATATGGACTATAATTCATGCTATCAATTGCCCCACTTCACCTAGAGTGAGACGCCCCCGAGTTTGGTCAAGCTAATGACCTTAAAGAAGCGCTTGATGGGAGGCAACCCATTGGTAGACATCTTTCCCTTTTTCATTTTTGTTTTTGTTTTCATTTTTCTGTTTTTGTGTGTTTTTGTGTGTTTGGAGTTTGTGTGCTAGAGTTTAAGTAGCATGGAAGCCTTGCATGGCATGGGGATGATGATGATGAGTCCCTCATCAATTGTGGGTGGAGCGGACGTGGGACTTGGACGGCTAGCGGTGCCTAGCGCGGATCCCGACGCCATAACGAACGCTTTGAGCTCTCTACCATCATTGATAGGATCATCCGACATCACTCCACTTGAGTAATCCCAAATACCAAAGCAAACCATTTTTACATTGTGAGAACCCTCTTTCACTCTTCTTTACTTGAATACCACATTGGGGACAATGTGTTTCTAAGTATGGGGTGGGGTTTGCATGATCTTTTGCATGATTAGCATCTAGGGTAGATTCTTTTTGTCACATGTTTCATTATGTCTTGCATTGTACATATATATTTCAAAAAATCCAAAAAAATCAGAAAATTTAAAAAAAAAAAAAATTTTAGTGCTTCTAAGCTTGGATATGACCCTTATGATGAGATTGTCTTGTGAATTGGCTATGGATAGCCTTATGTGTTGAATAGATGAATGCATATGTGGACTTGAAGTACTTATTTTGAATCCCATGAATGATTTGTGATTATGATGCTTGTCTTGATTGGATTGAGTATTAAAAGTCGAAATTACATGCTAGTTCTTGCACATCATCTAGGAGTGATTAAGGCAATTCATCTTTCTCTACTTCTCATCTTGATCATGTTGTTTAAGCACCTCAATTGATATAAGTTTGACCTCTTTTGACCCATCCGGGAATAGGAGCATGTTAGTGTGTTGAGTGTGTGAAAAGCAAGTGTAGGGTGAAGTTGTTGATGGATGAATGTTATGAAGAAGTGCTGAATTTGTTGTGAAAGTGTAGACAAAAATATAGGTTTGGGGACGTTGGTTTAAATGACGAGTAACTCGGCACCATTCACATAATCAGGTGTTTGTGCCTTGCCAAAGTCAAATAAACCGATAGTCCTAACGAGCTTTGGTATGTGTGCCCGGTGTGGATGCACCTCGAAAAATAAAAAAACCCGAGGACGGCTGATCGTCAAGGTTTCGGCTTTTGTACACCAATGTCATTGTCTCAAAAATAAGTGAAAGAAAAAGAAAAGAAAAGAAAGAAAAAATGGAGAAAAATATACACTTGTGGGAAGTTGATAGAAAATGTGAAGTTGTGGTTGTTTAGTTCCTTTCCCGGATTAGCATCACATGACCTTAAAAATTCCCACCTAATCACAACGTTTCTTGGCCTTTTATTTCACAAGCCCTTGTGACCTATTTGCATGTGTGTAAGGCTTAGTGATCTAGATTGAATATGCTCATGCATCATCTTGACTTCTTCATTTTTACATTTTATGCATGCTTTCGAGTTAAGTATAATTGTCTTTTCGTGCCTTCATTTATTTGATACATGATTGCTTGTCCATTGCCATGAAACATGACTATGAAGGTGATCCAACATTAGAAGCACAACTCCAAAAAGATTTTGTTGTTTTTCTGCATGCATAAATCATGTCATCTCTTAGTCTATAGTTGGGGACTTGCTCGGGGACGAGCAAACCTTAAGTATGGGGTATTTTTGATAACACGATTTATAACTTAGGTTTAGGCACTCATTTAGATAGTTTTTCCGCTCATTCATGCATGGTTTGCACTAGTTCGTAACGATTTGCACTCAATTCATGTATTTTGTCGAGATAGATGTCTACACGGACTTTTGCATGCTTTGTAGGTATTTTGGGAGATTTAGGAGCTTAATCGATACATTTGAGGATCACTCCTCGAAGTGACACACCTTCGGACTCATTGGGAAGCAAGTTAGGAGCTAAGGAGGACACATGGGACCTTGTTGGTGCATGCCATGCACCAAATCGTGGCTTAATGATCCAAAACAAGCTGAGGCACCAAAACCACGGCCATTGGGACTTCCACGGGCGTGGAAATAGGCCGTGGTTTTCCCCAGACAGCTGTGACAACTGTGCCACGATCTTCATGGTCGACTCTTGCAAATTTGGAGGATAAAAGGTGGTCCTACAAGGCTGTTAGAATCATCTCCCATCACTCTATTCTCTCTCACACTCTCAACCACACATATTCTCTCATTGGAAGAGTGGATCGGAGCTACTCTTGGAGGAGAAGAAAAGGTTCCATTGGAGAAAAAGAGAAGAACACACCATTCTTAGTTTTTCATAGTTTTGAGTGAGATTTGTGAAGCCGTTTTGCAAGTGTTTGTAAGAAACGATTGAACCTTCTTGAGAAGGGTTGTAAGTCTTTCTTGAACTCATATTCAGCTTGGATTTCTTTGTTTGTTTGCTTCATCTCCCTTTCATTTCATCCTCTTGACATGGATTCCATGATTTTATGCTTGATGACTTTGATTGTGATGATGCATGTTGTTGGCTAAATAGATGCGATTCTAGGGTAAGGGAAAGATGGTTATGGCTTGGACTATGATAGAATGGATTTAGATGTACCTTTGGATGAATTGTTTGCTCGAACCTGGCCTCTGTTGTAAATCACGGCCTGTTCTAGTACATTCCACGGTCGTAGTTCTTGATGAACTACCCGTGATTTTGACTAACTTGCTTGTTTGATGAATCTAAGTGCTAGGATTTTAAATTGTTGAAATCCTAGTGTTTGTTGAGCTAAATCTATCCTATGGTGACCTAGTGTTAGCAACTAAGTGTTAGAAGAGACCTACCCGGTGATTCTTGCTCTTAGATACCGAAGATGACGAACTGTAGGTAGTAGTGAGCCTCACAAGCCGCTATTGGACTGAGTGTGCTAGGATAGGTGTTTAGGACTTGCCTTCCCAAGACTTACCCGGTAAGGAGAGGTTAGATCCTTGGGATACTATCCGGTTTGAGTAGATATCCTTTCCTTAGGCTCCTAGAGACTTACCCGGTGATAGGACCTTAGGTGCGGGATTAGTGGATCATGAGACCTACCCGGTAATTGACCCCATTTGAGAAACATTCCTTCCCAACATACTATAGTTTATCCAAGGTTGATTAGAAGCTTGAGTCCTATGCCATAACCGGAATTTCCAACCCCTAGAATCTGTTTTTCTCTCTTTGATCTCATATCTCGTGTTTGTCTTGCTTGTTTGTGTTTATTTGCTAGATTGTTAGTTTGTTTTGCATTCTTATATCGTTGTGATTCTTGATTGATCACCACACAAAACCAAACCCAAAAATATTGAGATTTTCATTTATTTGTTTCTTTCTCTTTTTCTTAGCCTAGATCAACACTATCCTTAGTCACTAATCGATTCAATTTCACCTCAGTCTTTGTGTTCGACCTCGGAATACTATCCCTACTACAAAACGTCCCGTACACTGCGGGTTCGCTAGGAGTTAGGAGAAATATATCGAGTATAAATTTAAGGTTTTTTGCGTGATATTCCTTAGCGTAACGGCTAAGCGGCAGAGGACAGGATATGCTAGTGGTAGTACAGGAGTAGCTGTTTTTGGACGGGGACAGACTCAGGGGCGACATAGCCATACCGCTACTGGTCAGACTTCAGCTAGGAGTTTACAGTGCCACAATTGTAGTGGCTATGGACACATCCGACCGAACTGCACGAAGCCGTTAGTGACCTGCTTCCAGTGCGGCAAGGTTGGACATAGGGTTGTATTCTTCCTCCAGGGCAAGGCTCCATCTCAGCGGGGTTCTTCCCCTGTAGGTCTATCAGGGAGTGTACAGAGGCAACCACAGTACCGAGCTCCGAGTCAGCAGCAGTAGTACCGAGCCCTAGGTTAGCAGCAGTCTTACAGGGCTCCAAGACACATATCTTCACAGAGCTCTATGCAGGGATCAGGTCAGCGCAGAGGACGTGGCAGTGTAGCTGATACCAGAGGAGCTTGGGCACGGGTGTTTGAGCAGAGGAGTGCTGATCAACCAGAGGCACCGACTGCCATAGGTACGATCCAGATCCATGACTTACCCGTACGAGTTTTATTTGATACGGGTGCTACACACTCCTTCATATCTGATGCATGCGTAGATAGGTTGTCCTTAGCTATTGTAGAAGGGATACCTTTTATGATAGGCTTACCCGATGGGAGTAAGGTGAGAGGGACTAGAGAGATCTATGGATGTCCTGTTCGCATGGGAGATCGAGACTGGCTAGTAAATTTTCTAGTCATGCCCTTAGCTCATGAGGATGTGATTTTAGGGATAGATTGGATGAAGAGACACGGAGCAGTCTTAGACATTGGTAGGAGGACAGTGACCGTTGCCACTGAGGAGGGTCATAGAGTGATATTCCGAGGTTGGGACCTCGGAAAGTCCGGCACAATTATCAGTGCAGTGAGAGCAGTGAGACTGATAGCACAGGGTTGCGAGGCCTTCTGGTGTTATGCCATGAAGGAAAGCAAGAGCCTAGCCATAGAGGAGATACCCGTTGCATGTGAGTTTGCAGAGGTATTCAGTGACGACCTGCCAGGACTACCCCCACAGAGGAGCGTTGACTTCAGCATTGAGTTAGAGTCGGGCACGAGACCGATCTCGAAGGCTCCGTACCGTATGGCACCGATAGAGCTACTTGAGTTGAAGAAGCAGTTAGAGGAGTTAGCAGAGAAGGGTTTCATACGCCCTAGTGTGTCTCCTTGGGGCGCGCCAGTATTATTTGTGAAGAAGAAGGACGGATCAATGAGGTTGTGCATAGACTACAGAGAGTTGAACAAAGTAACCAACAAGAACAAGTATCCACTGCCGCGCATAGATGATCTGTTGGACCAGTTGCATGGAGCGTCCGTGTTTTCGAGGATAGACTTGAGGTCCGGTTATCACCACCTATGGGTGAGAGATCAGGACATACCTAAGACGGCATTCCGGACTAGGTATGGTCATTATGAGTTCGTAGTGATGCCTTTTGGGCTCACTAATGCACCAACGGTGTTCATGGAGTTGATGAATGGGATATTCATTGACTTCTTAGACCAGTTTGTAGTAGTCTTCATTGACGACATCCTAGTTTACTCTAGGAGTCGAGAGGAGCATGCCGGACACTTGAGGACAGTATTGCAGATTCTACAGGATAGCCAGCTGTATGCTAAGCTATCCAAGTGTGAGTTTTAGATGTTAGAGGTGGCTTTCTTAGGCCACGTGGTGACTGCTAAGGGTATTAAAGTCGATCCGGCGAAGATCGAGTCAGTATCTTCTTGGCAACCTCCTAAGAATGTTAAGGAGGTTCGCAGCTTTCTAGGTTTGGCAAGTTATTACCGCCGGTTTGTGGAAGGGTTCTCCCTGATTGCCCGACCACTTACTTGTCTTCTGAGGAAGACTACTCGGTTTGTCTGGTCTGAGCCGTGTCAGCAGAGTTTTGAGGAGCTGAAGAGGAGATTGACATCCGCTCCGATTTTGGCACAACCTGAGGGTACAGATGATTTTGTTGTATACAGTGACGCATCCAAGCTAGGCTTGGGGTGTGTTTTGATGCAGAGGGGTAAGGTCAATAGCCTATGCGTCTCAGCAGTTGAAGACGTATGAGGAGAACTACCCCACACATGATCTAGAGTTGGTTGCAGTAGTTCATGCTCTTAAGATCTAGCGTAACTATCTCTATGGCGCGACATGTCAGATCTTCACAGACCATAAGAGTCTGAAGTATATATTCACTCAGCGGGAGTTGAATAACCGCCAGAGGTGGTGGTTAGAGTTGATCAAGTACTTCGACCTTGAGATTCTCTACCACCCCGGAAAGACAAACGTAGTAGCTGATGCTTTGAGCCGGAAGACGCCTAGGGAGAGGGTGATAGCCCAATTGACGGTACAACCACAGTTGCATAGGGATTTGGCTTGGTTAGATATAGAGATTCAGTTTCCCGATACCGATAGTCAGTTGGCTACTTTGGAGCTACTTCCTGATCTGTTGGATGAGATCCGACAGAAGTAGGAGACTTGCCCGACTTTGATCAGAATTCGAGACAGGATGTCTTGAGATGAGGCACCAGAGTTCACCATTGGAGCTGATGGAGTGATGAGATGTCAGGACCGCATGTGTGTACCGTCAGACAGGGAGTTGAGGCAGAGGATACTAGGTGAGGCTCATGCTACCCCATACTTAGTACATCTTGGAGCGAGTAAGATGTACAAGGATGTGAGACGGTCCTTCTGGTGGGGTGGTTTGAAGCCCGATGTGGCTCGGTATGTAGCTCAGTGTGCGACCTGCCAGCAGGTCAAGATTGAGCATCGTAGGTCCGGAGGAGAGCTCCACCCACTTCTAATACCACAGTGGAAGTGGGAGGATATATCTATGGATTTTGTCACCGGATTGAGGCTCAGTAGAGGTTTTGATGCTATTTGGGTAGTAGTAGACCGTCTGACGAAGACCGCACGTTTCATTCCGATTAAGGAAACGTAGCCGGTAAGTCGTCTAGCTGAGGAGATCACCAGACACATTGTGAGACTCCACGGGGTACCGAGGACTATCGTCTCTGACAGAGATGGACGTTTTACCTCGAGTTTTTGGCAGCAAGTACATACTGCTTTGGGGACGAGTCTCCACTTTATCACTGCCTATCACCCACAGACAGACGGTCAGTCTGAGAGGACCATTCAGATCTTAGAGGACATACTGCGGGCGTGTGTACTAGATTGGGGACAGGTATGGCCAGAACATCTCCCACTGGTAGAGTTTTCATATAATAACAGTTGGCACGCGTCTATTGGGATGGCTCCTTATGAGGCTTTGTACGGGCGGAGATGTCGTACGCCATTATGCTGGGATGAGCCCAGCAGAGTTGATGGAGTAGCTCCAAATCAAATACAGGATGACATCGCTCGAATTGCCCTAGTCCGAGAGCGGATGTTAGCAGCTCAAAGTTGTCAGAAATCCTACGCCGACAAAAGGTGTCGACCTTTGGAGTTTAGAGTGGGTGCTCAGGTGTGGTTGAGAGTGTCACCGACGAGAGGAGTCAGACATTTTGGCATTAAGGGGAAGCTGAGTCCCCGATATGTCGGACCTTTCGAGATCTTGGAGAGAGTTGGAGAGGTGGCCTACAGATTAGCAATACCGCCGAGACTAGAGGGTGTCTGATAGCATGAATTATAGTCTATATTTTGGGGTTTGTTTGGACGTTTTATCTTCAATAATCTGCATGTTAGCATGTATAATATGTGATTATATTACCATTTCATCTGTCTTTGCGGGAATCGAGGTCTACACCTAGTTTTGTTGTAATTGTAGGTAAAATGGCACGTTTTGCATCAAAAAGGAGCAAAAGGAGTCATGAGTCATTTGGAGCTACATCTAGGGAGCATAGCCATGGATTAAAGATTCACTTTGGGCCAATTTTGAGAGATTTCACATTCAGTTATGACTCACCTCGGTTGACCAGAGATTCATCTCGACTGAGGTGATCTAGAGAAGCCGACTCGACCGAGGCGAACACCTAGGACGCGGCGAGAATATTTTATTCTTGGATGAGATCTTTTATCTTTGGAAGGTGATCTTATATTTTTGGGCTTGGCTCCTGGAAGGAAGAAGATCTTATATTTTACCTATTTTTATGGGAAAAGATCTTTCTAAGATATTTTATCTTTGGAGGGTTATTTTCCTATAAAAAGGGTTGGATTTCCCACAAATCCGGCATCCGCTATCACCCCCGCTTATCTAGCATACATCGCCACAGCCATACTCCAGTTGGGAATTTTGAAGAACCTTTTTGAAGGTTGAAGGAAGATTGAAGATCATAGCTTTTATAGCTCTTTGAAGGGTTTTGTAAGATTGTCTTTAATTCCCTTCCTTGTTGACTTGTCTTGTTGGATTGCTATCCAAGGAACGCTTTTGTTGTGATATTTGATTCAGTTATTGAAGCCTTTTTCATTAAATTCTTCTTGTTCAAATATTCACCTTCTTCCCATATATTTAATACTTTCATAATGATGATGAGTGGCTAATTTCCTTGTGTGATTCTAGGGTGATTGGCTGAAGGTTGTGGGGAAAACAATGATAGAATAATCTTAGATTCCAGTAGGACCCTGAAAGTTCGAGTCTTTAACCTTAACCCTAAGCATCTCGTTCAGTCGATGAACATCTCGGCCGGGGTGGAATTTGGCTGACCGAGGTGACTTATCTGATCCTAAACTGAGAGTTAAGTGTTAGAGTTTGCCAAATCCTATCCTTATTACACCTTTCCTGGTTCAAAGCAAGCTTAGGATGAGACTTACCCGGTAATTCCTTAGTTTGTGTACCAACGATCATAAGTGTAGGTAATAAAGGTTTATCCTTTATTGGGGTTTGAGTGTGCTTTCATCCCATCTTTGTGAGTTAGCCTGAGACTTACCCGGTAAAGGTTGATTCTATTCCCTTAGATGGTGTGTTAGTTTGAGGTTATAGTTCTTTATCTTAATTCCTTGAGACTTACCCGGTAATAGGAGTTACGGTTTAGGATTAGTGAGTAGTGAGACTTACCCGGTGATCTAGTCCACTTTAGTAACACCTTCCCCTTGCAAAAATCTCAACTTTGTCCGCTTATCTTTAGATCTTGAGTTGGAACCACAACTAGACGCTTTAATCCCTAGAATTGCATGTTTGCTTTATTGACTTCTTATTCATCTTTGATTGTGTTAATTACTCTTGTGGTTAGTATTCACGAAGCTTACCGTTATTGACTTCGTTTCACTGAGACCCTGTGATCGACCCCTGGAATTTCTTGCTTTTTACTACGATTGACCCGTACACTGCGGGTTCGCATCCTTATTTTAAGCTTAAGTCTAGGGTTATAAATTTAAAGCTTGCACACACCGTTTGGAGCGAACAAGTTTTTGGCGCCGTTGCCGGGGACTTGGTCTAGACCGAGCCGGTACGGTTAGCTCTTGGGGCGCTTGCCCCCGTGTCATCTAACCACTGTACTTGAGTGACTTTTGCAGGTTCTTTCTTAGGTATATGCGAAGAACCCGCACTGGGAAGGAAATCGTTCCTTACGATCCCGAACCAGAAAAGACATACAAGAGACGCTTAAGAGAAGCAAAGATGGCCCGACAAGACAACCGCGATCTTGAGGCCGAATTAAAGGAGGCGTTAGAGCTGCTACGCCTCAGCCAGGAAGAGCTGCAGCGAGAGAAGGAAGAAACTCGCACCAAGACTGAAGCAATCGAAGCAGAAATGGCCGTCATACGAGACCAGATTCTACTTCGTCCGAGGGACGACCCAGTTCCCGATGCTGGACCGAGGGAGGTTCCAGTTGCTGACCCTCGACCGAGGCAAGTCCCAGTACCAGACGCCCCGGCCGAGATACATCCACCTCGGATGCCAGTCCGAGATGTTCTTCTTCCAGGAATCCCACAAACCCTAGGTCAAAGGATGGACCCTAATCAACAACTGAGGCGTCCAGGAGTCAACCTAGGAGATCCAGCGGACCATGACTATGAACTTCGACCGCAAGTTCTATCCATGATTCGCCAATGCCAATTCGGAGGGATGGAGAAGGAATCACCACATCAACATCTTCAAAACTACGAGATCTTGATGGAAACCTTGCGACCTTCCAGAATTGAAAATAACAACTACAAGCTAAGACCTTTTTACTTTTCTTTAAAAGATAGAGCTCTTACTTGGTATCAATCTCTTCCTCCAGGAAAAATCAGCACATGGGAGGAGATGACTACGGAATTCTTGACCAAATTCTTTCCCCCCTCAAAGACCGCTGAAATGAGAGGGAAGACCAATGCTTTCATTATGAAGGGCAAGGAGAGCTTGTCCAAGTCATGGGAGCGGTTCAAGGACATCCTTTTGGATTGCCCACATCATGGGATTCCAAAAATCGAGTTGTTGGAGATCTACTTCAAAGGACTGGACGGAAGCACCCAGTTCAATCTCCAACTACTCTCCGCCGGTACCTTCATGGACATGGCGATTGACGAGGCTTGGGACTTCATTGAGAAGCAAGCCTTACACATGGAGAAATATACCCACCAAGGGGCTGAAGGTGGAGTTAAAAGAGTCAACTTTCAAGAGACTCAATCCAACAACAATCAACTCACGTCTTTGAAGAATGACGTAAAGCAATTGAAGGAACTCTTGGTTGCTCAAACCAAGAAGGAAGAGCAAGGACAAAGGAACAACAACAATGGATACCGTAACAACAACAACGGTTCCCGGAACAATAACTACAACAACAACAACAATAGAGGGTCCAATAGCAACAATTGGAGGACGAACAATCAAAGCAACCAGAATCCTGGTAACAATTATTCTAACTCCAACTCTAATAATTCCTCTAACCCTTTCCTCTCTTCCCCTTCTTCTTCTTCTACTCCATTGAAGAGCCAGGGGCAAGGATCAAGTTCGTCTCAGCCGGAAAAGAAAGACGCAGTTCTGGAGGCTATCTTGATCAAGCTTAGCGCTATGGAGAATTCTATGACTTCATTTTCGAGGGCCCAAAAGTCCTTCGAACAACAACTTGCAAGTAGGGCGAATGAAGCGCCAAGAGATCCAGGGAAACTTCCAACAAAGACGGAAAGCAACCCTAAGGGCCAGTGCATGGCCATAACGACGAGGAGTGGACTTAAAACTGCAGATCCAGTACCTCGTTCGACGCAGACCACCTCGGTCCAGATCCAGTCGAAGAACACCTCGACCGAGATGCCAACCGAGGCGGAGCAACAGAAAGCGGAGGGGAAAACTGAAGTTTATGTTCCACCTCCTGCATACAAACCACCACTTCCATTCCCCCAGTCAAGGGCCAGAGCACATCTAGACAAGCACTTTGGTAAGTTCCTTGACTTGATGAATAAGCTGCATATTAACATTCCTTTCCTTGATGCTATTCTAGGAATGCCCGCCTATGGGAAGTTCTTAAAGGAGATCCTATCAAGGAAAAGGAAATTGGAAGACTTTAGTGAAGTTAGAATGACATCTAAATCCTCGGAGCTTATTAAGATCATGAAGGAGAAGATGCCACCTAAATTGAGAGATCCCGGCTCATTTAGCATTTCCATTCAAGTTGGGGATGTCACTTGTGAAGCCCTTTGTGACCTAGGAGCTAGCGTGAGCATCATCCCGCTGGAGCTATGCATAAAGATCGGACTTGGAGAGCCCAAACCGGTCAAGATTCGACTTTACATGGCGGATCGCTCCATCACCCATCCCGTGGGCATCTTGGAGGACGTTCCGGTCAAGTTAGGTAACTTCTATCTACCTATATATTTTGTCGTACTTGTCATTCCCGCAGATTATCCTGTTCCTATTATTCTCGGGAGGCCATTTCTAGCAACTTCGGGTTGCAATGTGGATTGCAAGAACGCCAAGTTGAAATTCAACATTGGCGGCGATGAGGTGGAGTTCGCACTACTTGCAGCCATGAAAGGGGAGCAGCTAACTGATGATATCTTCAACATCTACGATGAAGAAGAATCAAGAGAATTGGTGAGCTCTATCCTTATTAACGATCCACTCGAAAGAGTTATAAGTTTTAGTTTAATAGAGGAAGGTATAGATGCTTCTTGTGATGCAGATATACGGAGCTTGAAGGCACTGGAAGAAGATCCAGAAGCTAAAACTGAGACACTAATCTAGGAGACGAAGATCTCCAGTTTCGGTTCTAGTTGCAGTACCTCGACCGAGGCACTTCCTGGACTGAGCGAGGCGACTGAAGAACATCTCGGTCAACGCCTCTGCGCCTCGACCGAGGTCGATGGCGAGATGATGTCAACTGAGACTACTGAGAATAATAATCTTCTTACTCACTTCTCTGACATTCATCCTCAGTTGGTGGAACATTCCATCCACCAACTTTCTGATAAAAACGGACCTTGGTATGCTGATATTGTAAATTATCTTGTTTGCCAGGAAACGCCGCCCGGATTGACGTACTCTCAAAAGAAGAGATTCTTCAAGGAAATACGACATTATTACTGGGACGAGCCGCTGCTATTCAAGCGCGGACCGGATGGGATGCTTCGAAGATGCATTCCGGAAGATGAGGCTAATAGCGTTATACGGCACTGTCATTCACTTCCTTGTGGAGGACATGCTAGCACCGATAAAATATGCGCTAAGGTATTGCGTTCCGGTTTCTTTTGGCCTACATTATTTAAAGATGTACAAGCTTTTGTTGTCTCTTGTGATGCATGCCAAAGAACAGGAAATTTATCAAGGAGGAACGAGATGCCACTTAATAACATCCAAGAGGTGGAAATCTTCGATGTATGGGGGATTGACTTCATGGGACCTTTCCCATCCTCCGGAGGAAACCTCTATATCCTTCTTGCGGTTGATTACGTCTCTAGATGGGTTGAAGCCATTGCCTCTCCCACTAATGACGCCAAGGTGGTTGTGAAGTTCCTAAACAGAACTATCTTTCCACGGTTTGGAACTCCGCGCATCATCATCAGCGATGGAGGAACGCATTTCATCAACCGGAAGTTCAAGGCACTTCTATCGAAGTATGGGGTAACCCACAAGGTATCAACTGCTTATCACCCTCAAACTAGTGGACAGGTCGAGATCTCGAATAGAGAAATCAAAGCAATTTTGGAGAAGACCGTCTCTAGAACGAGGAAGGATTGGTCCATGAAATTGGACGATGCTCTTTGGGCGTATGTTAGCATGAAATATTGTGATATTTTAGGCACGTTTTCTAATCGCAATTGATTCATATTGATAGTCTTTGATTGAGCTTTATGCATATATGAGCTAGTATTGCCTATATTGTCGATATGGATGTCTACACGAGTTCTATGTTGATTTTAGGTGATTTGGAGCTATTTCCGAACGGAATTGAGCAAAGGAGAGTTGAGTTGATGTGTCCATAGACCAAGGGCACCTTTTGGAAGCAATTTGGAGTATTAGATTGAGGAATGCACGAATGAAGGCAAGAATCACGGTTTTACCCTAAATTACGGCCGTGGATCTTGATGCAGAATTCGATGTTCATTCCAGGGGATATTACGGCCGTGGAAGCTATCCGTGTTTGTTTCCACGCCTCAAAATTACGGTCGTGGAAACTTCCACGACCGTGATCTTGGCGAATCTTTTCGCCACTTTCGAAGCCATAATCTTTTGAAGATTGGGCCGGGCCGACGTTTTGCCCTGCATTATAAAAAGGACGAATGAAGCAAGATTCCGTCACCTCGCTCCCGCACTTACGACCTTTCAACCCTAAGTTTAGCGGCAAAAAAACGCAAGCTTAGCAACACACAAACCCTCATTCTTGGAGGTGATTTGGAAGAATTCATTGAAGTTCCAAAGTTCGTGTCGGAGAGTCGCTGTTGTGATCTTCGTGTGGAAGATCGAAGTTTTTTGAAGGATTTCGCAAGAAGATTCCTCTTCTTGCTTAGGTTTGATTTAGGATCGGATTGACATCCCGTTTCCTTTCTTTCCTAAGATTGTGATTGTTTATCTCGTTTTACATCTTTTGATAAACACTTGTTCTTGGCTGTGATTCTGAGATTCGATTGAAGATTATTGATAGTTCTTGAAAATTCCCATTTTCTATCCTTTAAATCTTGAATTAATATCAATATGACTGTTATTGGCTAAAAACCCTTAGCAATTCTAAGGTGAAGGGTTGATAGTTGTGGCTTAGATGATGATAGATCGATCGTAAACAGATTAGACCCTGAGAGTTAGAGAATTGTCGCCGAAAACCCTAAATCACGGGCTGTTCTTGAGTTCCACGACCGTGGAATCTCAAGATCCAACCGTAATTTCCTTAAAGTTTACGAGCCTGCTTTTATCTTGATCCAAAGTTAAAGATTTGCTTTAGCTTAGTTTAGACTTGTCTTTTCTAGGTGGTAGTGAAGCCTCAACAACCTCTACCTCGATTGTGAGCCTCAACAACCTCAATCGGATAAGTTAGTCTTGATCTTTAGATCATAGGTTTGGGTATTTGATGCTAATCCTTGTCCTTAGAACCTTTCTATATTGAGCCTCATCAACCTGTATAGGAAGAGTCTTTTGGGTGAGTTATATAAGGTTTTTGGAACCTCAACCGTACGATTACCTTACATTAGTATACCTTTGCATATCTTAACTCTGTCTTTACATCATTAGTATATCTTGAATCGATTGCCACAGCTGGATACCTGGATCTTTAGGATTGTTGTTTTCCCAATATATTTGCAAAACTCTCATAATAACCGCTTGATAACCTGCAATCGAGTTCGTTCCACCCAAATCCCTGTGTTCGATACTCTGGAATTCTTGCTTAACTATATCGATCCGTACACTGCGGGTTCGCTTGCTTGATTTCAGTTTTATAAATATAAAGCTTATTTGCACACACCTCTAGGGGCGAACAAGTTTTTGGCGCCGTTGCCGGGGATTTGGCTTCGACCGAATCCGGTAGCCGGTTGTCAAGCTTGGGAGCTTGCTCTCGTTATTTGATTTTTCTTTGAGTGTATGCGCAGGTCTAGGAACACCGGAGATCTCTTACCTCTTGATCAAGAGTTAGAGAAAACCTTGAGGCAAAAGCGCAAGGAAAAGAGGATGGCTCAAGAAAACGAAAGCGATCTTCAAACTAAGTTGGCGGAGAAGGAAGCTCAACTCCGATGGAATGAGTCTTTCCTCCAAGACGAAATGGATCGTCATCAAACTCAAGTTAACGGTCTACAAGACGTGATCGCCCAAATGACGATAAAGATGAGCGATCTTGAAAATAAAGTGGGGAAGAAGTCCTCGAGAAGAAGGACAAGGTCTAGAAGAAGAAACCACTCATCCACCGATGATAGTGATTCTTCCATGCCTCCTTTAGAAGAAATTGATCCCACGATCAATATAAATCCTTTCAATCAACAAGGAGCTGCTAACCGTCGCATTCCACCTAGAAATGCGAGGGTCGAACGTGTGGATAATGAGCCAAGAACTCTTGGCCAGCGGATGGATCCAACACAACAACCACGCCGTTTAGGTGTGAACTTTGATGCTGAAGATGTACAAGGGTTTAGCTTCAACCCTCAAGTCATCACTCTTGTTCGCCAAAGCCAGTTTGGCGGTACAAGCACCGAATCTCCACACCAACACTTGCAAAACTTTGAGTGTATGATGGAGACGATGAGGCCAAAGAGCGCCACTACCAACAGCTATAAGCTCAAACCTTTCTTTTTCTCTTTGAAAGGGAAAGCGCTATCTTGGTACCAAGCTCTTCCTAGTGGAAAGCTAGAGACGTGGGAAGACCTCTCCGCAGAGTTTCTCACCAAGTTCTTTCCGCCCTCCAAAACGGCGGAACTTAGAGGTAAGATTAATGCTTTTTCTATGAGACCTAACGAAAGTTTGTTTCAATCTTGGGAAAGGTTTCAGGATTTGCTCTTGGATTGCCCTCATCATGGCATATCCAAGCTTGCCTTGCTGGAAATTTACTACAAGGGGCTGGATGCGGGAACGCAATTCAACCTTCAATCCCTCTCATGTGGAACGTTCATGGACATGAGAGAAGATGACGCTTGGGACTTCATTGAGAAGCAAGCAAGAGTCATAGAGAAGTATTCCCACCGGAAAGTGGAGGGAAATCGTGTGGAGCAAGGAGCAAAGCTCACACATGAAGCTCAAAATCAAATTTTCTCCCTCAACAATGAGATCAAAGAGTTGAAGGAGACTATCAAGACCAACTTCCCAAAGCAACAAGAGAAGGATGTTGGCTATTTGGGCAACAACAACGGCGGTGATAACACCAACCGCAACAACAACAACCGGAACAATAACCGGAACAACAATTGGAATGGAAACAACAACAACCGGAACAACAACAATTGGAACAACAATCGGGGTTCGAACAACAACAATTGGCGCTCCAATCAGCAAAATTCCGGTAACTCCCATCCTTCCAATTCCAATCCACTAACTCCACCCTCTTCTTCCTCTACTCCTTTGAAAAGCCAGGGGCAATCATCAAATGGAGGAAACAACACGGGAAAAGAGAAGCCGGATCCCATGTTGGAGACGATCTTGGGAAAGCTTCAAGGGTTGGAGAACCGCATCATCAAGGTTGATGATCAAATTTCTAAGGTTGACAAAGCTCAAAAGGTTTTGGAAAATCAAATGTTCAACCATGCGGAGGAAGTTCCTAGAAATCAAGGGAAGCTTCCAGGAAAGACGGAGGACAACCCTAAGGGAAGGGTGATGGCAATTACAACTAGGAGCGGAGTGACTACCACCGATCCGCAGCCTACGTTTGTTGAAGTCCCCGTAGAGAAAAGTAAAGAAAAGGGGAAGGAGAAGGAAGATATCTATGTTCCTCCTCCGGCTTTCAAACCTCCCCTACCATTCCCTCAATCTAGAGCGCGAGCACGCCTAGACAAGCAATTCGGTAAGTTCATAGAACTCATGAGCAAATTGCATATTAACATACCTTTCATTGATGCTATTGTAGGTATGCCGGCTTATGGCAAGTTCTTGAAGGAGCTCCTCTCTAACAAGAGGAAGCTAGAAGATTTTGGAGAAGTCAAGATGAGTTCGGACTCTTCGGACCTCATCAAGACTATGAAGGAGAAAATGCCCCCAAAGCTGAAAGATCCGGGGTCATTTTGTATTCCCATTGGAGTGGGGGAGGTCACATATGACGCTTTATGTGACTTGGGAGCAAGTGTGAGCATCTTACCACTTGCATTGTGCAGGAAGATCGGTTTAGGCGACCCTAAACCGGTGAAGATGACGTTATACATGGCGGATCGATCCATTACTCGTCCCGTCGGTATTGTAGAAGACGTCCCGGTCAAGCTAGGCAAGTTCTTTGTCCCAATTGACTTTGTCGTGCTTGACATTCCTGCGGATAGTCCGGTCCCGATCATACTCGGAAGACCGTTTCTTGCAACTTCCGGCTGCATGGTCGATTGCAAGAATGGGAGACTCGCTTTTGACATTGGGGAAGAGAAAGTAGAATTCGTTCTTTCCACTCTAGTGAAGGAGCCAATCTTTGATGAGGAGATTTACAATTTCCAAGACGAAGAAGGTTTATCTAGGGAGGAGGTAAGTGCGATTCTCTTTAACGATCCTTTGCAAAAGGTTATTACTATGAGTCTAACCGATGTAGGAGGAGAAGAAGAGTGCAAAGAGGAAATTGAAGCCTTAGAGGCACAAGAAGAGATGCATGAAGTGGAGTTTGAGAAACTCCACGATGAGGCAGAAAACACTCGAATCCACGGTCATACTCTGTATTCCACGGCCGTGGATTCCATGACCAAATTCGACCTCCATTCCAGAGGATATTACGGCCGTGGAAAACCAGAGGAAACCGTGATTTTGACCGTGGAAAAGGACGATCGACACACTCCTTCAACTTCCTCTGATTCTTCTCCAATCCACTCAACATCCTTAGAAGCTTCCAAGGAAACATCGGAAGCTCCTCAAGGATCATTAGAAGTTCCGAAAGCAATGGAACTTAAACCACTTCCTACTCATCTAAGGTACGCTTTTCTTGGATCTAATTCTACCTTTCCGGTTATCGTTAGTTCCGAATTAAGCATAGATGAACATGAACAGCTCATGATTGTCCTTAGGAAACATAGAAAAGCCATAGGCTACACTATTGAGGACTTAGTAGGAATCAAACCCTCCCTATGCATGCACAAAATACTAATGGAGGAGGACTTTAGAACTTCAAGACAACCTCAAAGGCGGTTGAATCCGACCATGAAGGAGGTTGTCAAGAAAGAAATTCTTAAACTTCTTGATGCAGGTATCATCTATCCTATCTCCGATAGCAAGTGGGTGAGCCCGGTTCAAGTGGTTCCGAAGAAGGGAGGAATGACGGTCATCACCAATAAGAACAACGAACTCATTCCTACCCGAACCGTGACTGGATGGCGAATGTGCATAGACTACCGCAAGCTCAACAATGCAACGCGGAAGGACCACTTTCCATTGCCATTCATCGATCAAATGCTTGAAAGGTTAGCACAACATTCATACTTTTGCTACCTTGACGGTTATAGTGGTTTCTTTCAGATCCCGATACATCCGGATGATCAAGAGAAGACCACATTCACGTGCCCTTGGGGTACGTTCGCTTATAGGAGAATGCCGTTCGGACTTTGCAACGCCCCAGCCACCTTCCAACGGTGTATGATGGCCATCTTCTCCGAATATGTGGAGGAAATCATGGAAGTCTTCATGGACGACTTCTCCGTTTACGGTTCCTCCTTTAACGATTGTCTTTCCAACCTTTCTCTTGTTTTGCAAAGATGTGAAGACACTAACCTAGTTCTTAATTGGGAGAAGTGTCAATTCATGGTTAAGGAAGGAATCGTTTTAGGTCACTTAGTCTCTAGTAGAGGGATAGAGGTAGATAAAGCTAAAATAGAGACCATAGAGAAACTTCCTCCCCCAATTTCGGTGAAGGGAATAAGAAGTTTCCTAGGACATGCTGGATTTTATAGACGTTTCATTCAAGACTTTTCTAAGATATCAAAGCCTCTCACTAATCTATTGATGAAGGATGCGGTTTTTGAGTTTTCACAGGAATGTCTAGATGCGTTCAACACCATTCGGCAAGCTCTAATTTCAGCACCCATTATCCAACCCCCGGATTGGACTCTCCCTTTCGAGATTATGTGTGATGCTAGTGACGTAGCCATTGGAGCTGTTCTTGGGCAACGAAAGGAAGGACGAACCCACGCCATATACTATGCTAGCAAGACGCTAGACGAAGCCCAGCTCAACTACGCCACTACGGAAAAAGAGTTTCTAGCCATTGTCTATGCTATTGATAAGTTTCGCTCTTATCTTGTAGGTGCAAAGGTGATTGTCTACACGGATCATGCTGCGATCCGATACCTCCTTGCAAAGAAAGATGCGAAGCCAAGGCTGATTAGATGGATTCTCCTCCTACAAGAATTCGATCTTGAGATCCGCGACAAGAAAGGCTCGGAAAATTCTGTTGCGGATCATTTGAGTCGTCTAACACATCTAGAGGACGATCATCTACCCATTGATGACTCCTTTCCGGACGAACACCTACACATCATAGAGGAGTGCATCAAGGTAGTCTCCAAAGGTAACGAACCATGGTTTGCTGATTTTGTTAACTATTTGGTTTGCCAGGAGATACCACCCGGACTATCATACGCACAAAGGAAGAAGTTCTTCAAGGATGTCCGGGAATACCATTGGAACGAGCCTCTCCTCTTTAAGAGAGGTCCGGATGGCATCATCCGGCGATGTGTGCCGGAAGATGAGATGCAAAGTGTCATCCGTCATTGTCATTCACTACCTTGTGGAGGACATGCTAGTTCGAACAAAACTAGCGCAAAGGTATTGCAATCTGGATTTTATTGGCCTACTTTATTTAAAGATGTGCAATCCTTTGTTTCTTGTTGCGATGCTTGTCAAAGAACAGGCAATATCTCTAGGAGGAACGAGATGCCCCTCAACAACATCCAAGAGGTGGAGATTTTCGACGTTTGGGGAGTCGACTTCATGGGACCATTCCCTTCTTCTTGTGGAAACCAATACATACTATTGGCGGTAGATTATGTCTCTAGATGGGTCGAAGCAATTGCCTCTCCCACAAATGATGCCATGGTGGTGGTCAAGTTCTTCAACAAGACCATTTTTCCGCGATTCGGGACGCCAAGGACAATCATTAGTGATGGAGGTTCTCACTTCATAGCCCGTCGCTTTGAAGCTCTTCTAGCCAAGTATGGGGTTACTCACAAGATCGCTACCCCTTACCATCCACAAACGAGTGGACAAGTCGAGATCTCAAATAGGGAGATCAAGGGAATTCTAGAGAAGACGGTTTCAAGGACTAGGAAGGATTGGTCCTTGAAGCTAGATGATGCATTGTGGGCATACCGGACTGCATACAAGACTCCCATAGGAACCACACCATACAACCTCGTGTATGGAAAGTCTTGTCATTTGCCGGTAGAGCTAGAGCACAAAGCGTTTTGGGCTATCAAATGGCTGAATTTCGGCATGAAGGAAGCGGGAGAGAAGCGTCTCCTAGACATCAACGAGCTGGATGAACTCCGTTTGAACGCCTATGAAAACGCTAAGATCTACAAGGAAAGAGCAAAGCGTTGGCATGATAAGCATATCATCCCAAAGGACTTGCAAGAAGGAGATCAAGTTCTCCTCTTCAATTCGAGACTTCGCCTCTTTCCAGGTAAGTTAAAATCTCGTTGGACTGGACCTTTTCTAATTAAGCGTATTTTCCCCCATGGTGCAGTTGAAGTATGGGGTGAAGCTAGCGGAAGTTTTAAGGTGAACGGTCAACGACTCAAGAAGTACTCACCGGAACTCCAAGCTGAGGAGTTTGCACCTACCGCACTCGAATAAGTGCGAGATTGGTCTAGCTACGGACCTTAAACAAAGCGCTTCTTGGGAGGCAACCCAAGGTATTGTATTTTCGTTTTTGCTTTCGATTCATAGTTTAGTTTAGAATAGAAGTTTTTGCTTTATTTTTGCCTCGATTTCTTCCGGTATGTTCGTGTTTTTGGTTGTAGGATCGATGGAAAAGAAGAAGGGAGGGATAATGACGAAGAGAAGTGACGAAATTTGGACTTTGAAGCTTTACAGAGAGTTCCACGGTCTAAATTACGGTCGTCATAGCTACAGTGGCCGTAATTCTCAAAAGCCTGTGAAAAATCACAAAAATTACGGGTCCGTACATTTCCACGGCCGTGGAATGCCCCGACAAACCGTGATTTTTGAAATTTTGCCTGCGAGTATAAAAGCCACACTTCACCACAAAAACACCACAAAATCCCCAATTTCCACGCCCTAAATACCGAAAACACGCAGCTCATCCCAAATCTTCATTCTCTAATCGTTTTTAACGATTCTTCTTCCTAAATTGAAGCAAATCCAACCAAGAACAAGATCCAAGCAACGAATCACGCGGAAAACGATCAACAATTCCGCATTTTGGATTTCTCAATCCGAAAAAGAGGTTTTTGCTCTCTTCTTGATTCTAGTCGTTTTTGTTCGTTTTTGTTAGAGATTTTTAGGGAGAACTGATTGAGATTGGAAGAAATTAGATTAGGACTGCCTGTTGTGGAGTTTGATTGCTGATTTGCTGAGGATTGAGAAATTCCGTGTCGAATTACGGTCTACACAGATTCCACGGCCGTGGTTTAGGAAGAACAGACCGTAATTCTCAACAGAATGGATTTCGTGAGGAGAGTTTCGGGGAGGATTAAAGAAAAGAAAGGGGAACAGAATAAGAAGAGAAAGGGTAACCCCTCCACATCTAGGGCACCACCACCACCCTCATCCCCTTCACCTTCACCCCCATCTTCACCTCCATCCTCACCACCTCCATCCAGCATCCCGATCATACACGAAAACCACCAAGCTGCATTTGAGAGGATAGAGAAGAGGGCAGTGATTGGCCCTAGGTACTTGTTGTTGGAGGATCTTCATCCTCTCAACATAGTGGATGACCTTACTTGGCTCTTGGATAGAGCCGGTTTGCTTGTCTTCACGAACATTCGTGAGGACGCTTATGAGGAGATCACCCGAGAGGTTGTGACGTCTTTTGAGCACAGCCATGTCGATAGGACTGTCTCCTTCCGTCTCATGAATAGAGACTACCAGCTTAGCATTGTTGAGTTCGGGACCATCTTTGGGTTCCATGAGACCTACAACGGTCGCCTCCCTAGGAACGTTTCTGCTAAGGATTTTTGGGAGGATGTGGCGATGATCTATGCCGACGAGGACCGTTGGCATCCAGCTGATACCAAGGCCAAATTGATGTACCATTTGGCCTTGAAGATAGCTCACCGTGTTCTTTCGGAGTGTCTCTTTCCTAGGACGGAGACGCCCCAAAAGATCAAGACGGATGAGCTATTCCTTCTCTATGCTATGCTCCACGGATGCCGCGCCGATTGTGCTACTCTTTTGGCGGCGACAATGAGCAAGCTCAAGAACAAGTCGAGAGGGAACATTGGATACGGTGGGATAGTGACCCACATAGCTAGGACTTTTGGAGTGGACTTCTCGGCTTGCACACGTATACCGGCAGTTCCATTAGGGCTACACGCTTTCATGGTTAGGGGACTCATCTTCCCCACACATAGAGGTCCGCCTTATGCGGGCATGCCCTGGGAGAGTAGGACCGGTAGGGGTATTGAGTGGCTGCCGGAGTATTCCATTGTGGCGGGACGCCACAACTGGAAGGAGACGTTCGCTGCGATGCATGCGAACAGGCTTGTAGCTCCCCCTTACGTTCCACCGCCGGTAGTAGATGAGGAGGATATGGGAGATCAGTATGAGAGTGGTGGAGGAGCAGAGCAGGAGTTCGGCACGTTTCCGGATCAGCCGGATACGGCCCAGGATGTACCTAGACGCTCTCCGCGTCCGGCTAGAGCTTCAGGCTCGTCATCTCGCCGCGCTAGCGTGAGTGAGAGGCCCACGTGGATGACTACACCTCCCACCTGGTACGAGACACCCCCTCCTTGGTCCACCACGCAGCCAGCAGCACCACCACCACCACCACCGCAGCCAGCACCAGCAGATGCTCCTGGATGGTATGATCACCCCCCTGGGTGGTATGAGAGGATGCCGGATTGGGCTACCGGACTTTCAGAGAGAGTCGGAGCACTAGAGATCCGGGCGGATGATAGAGACAGACGTTTCGACGACCTCGACCACATGATGAGGGACGTCTACCGCCAGCAGTTTGGGCGGTACTATGATCCGAGCTTCTCTCCATTTCCACCTCCACCGGCACCGCAGTGATAGATGACCGGACAGCTCGTTTTAGACATTCCCGCCACCATTTGTGAGTTTTCTTTTTCTTTTCTTTCTTTTGTTCTTTCTTGTGAACATTAGGGACAATGTTCGTCCTAAGTATGGGGTGGGATGTACTAAACGTTTGTAATAACTCTACTCTATATGTTGCTTCTATTCCGAGACTATCCTTGCATGTTCATTGTATGTTACACGTTTTATTCTTGCATTGCATGAAAAAGAACTTTAAAAACTCATAAAAATTGAAAAATTTTTAAAAATTTGATGCTTCTAACGAATCGATATGATTTCCATGATAATCATTACTTGCGAATTGAGTTGATAACAATTGCATGCTTGAAAGGATGGTAATTCGAAAAGGATTTGAATGAATGAATTTTACCTCTTTTGCAAGTTGTATAATGTGAGAATTGTTACCTAAATCATGTAAGAAATTGAAGTTGAAATCACATTATAAGCTCCTATACTTCTTGTTGAAATGATTAAGGCAATTCGATATTTTCTTTCTTCTTCCTTTGAATCATCTAACTCCTCATTGAAATATTAGCCTCCCTTACCCATCCGGGAACTTGGAAAGTAAATGAGAAAAAAAGGCATGTTTGATGTGGGAGGGCCATGAGAGCAAGTATTTGCAATCAATTGAATAGAAAGAAATTATAGGTTTGGGGAAGTCAATCATGACGATGAGTAACTCGGCACCATTCACATAGCCGGGTGTTTGTGTCTTGCCAAAGTCGGATTGAGCGATATTCCTAGCGGATTATGGTATGTGCGCTAAGGGTTTGAGGCATCTCGCAAAAATGAGAAACGCCAATCTCCTAGGCTTCGGTTTTTGTGCACCTCTATCCATAACTCCAAAAGTAAAGTCGAAAAAGGAAAGAGCGAAGCTCTAAGTGAAGTGTTGCGGAAACCGCAAAAGAAGAAGAAGGTAGATATCCACTTTCCCGGATTTATGCACCACTTTCCCTTAAAGTTTTCCCCACCCTTCCATGCTCTAGACCTTTTCTTTGAAAGTCCTTATGATCAAAAGAATGTTATATGGCTTGGTGATCTAAATTGAAATTCTTATGATTGATTTTGATAATGTTTGAAGGTTATAATGCTTGTTTGGAAGTTAAATTGGTTCATGATTCTTCTTTACCTCTTACTCTCTAATTAAGTGTGTGAAAGTTTGAAACGATTGAAGCAAGGTTTGAGAATGATCTATTCTTTAGAAGTCACTTTCATCCAAAAGAAGGTACACATATTTCATCCTAACTCTTGTTTTAAAGCTTTTTGAAAGACCTTGCTTAGGGACAAGCAAGTGTTAAGTATGGGGTTATTTGTTAGCATGAAATATTGTGATATTTTAGGCACGTTTTCTAATCGCAATTGATTCATATTGATAGTCTTTGATTGAGCTTTATGCATATATGAGCTAGTATTGCCTATATTGTCGATATGGATGTCTACACGAGTTCTATGTTGATTTTAGGTGATTTGGAGCTATTTCCGAACGGAATTGAGCAAAGGAGAGTTGAGTTGATGTGTCCATAGACCAAGGGCACCTTTTGGAAGCAATTTGGAGTATTAGATTGAGGAATGCACGAATGAAGGCAAGAATCACGGTTTTACCCTAAATTACGGCCGTGGATCTTGATGCAGAATTCGATGTTCATTCCAGGGGATATTACGGCCGTGGAAGCTATCCGTGTTTGTTTCCACGCCTCAAAATTACGGTCGTGGAAACTTCCACGACCGTGATCTTGGCGAATCTTTTCGCCACTTTCGAAGCCATAATCTTTTGAAGATTGGGCCGGGCTGACGTTTTGCCCTGCATTATAAAAAGGACGGATGAAGCAAGATTCCGTCACCTCGCTCCCGCACTTACGACCTTTCAACCCTAAGTTTAGCGGCAAAAAAACGCAAGCTTAGCAACACACAAACCCTCATTCTTGGAGGTGATTTGGAAGAATTCATTGAAGTTCCAAAGTTCGTGTCGGAGAGTCGCTGTTGTGATCTTCGTGTGGAAGATCGAAGTTTCTTGAAGGATTTCGCAAGAAGATTCCTCTTCTTGCTTAGGTTTGATTTAGGATCGGATTGACATCCCGTTTCCTTTCTTTCCTAAGATTGTGATTGTTTATCTCGTTTTACATCTTTTGATAAACACTTGTTCTTGGCTGTGATTCTGAGATTCGATTGAAGATTATTGATAGTTCTTGAAAATTCCCATTTTCTATCCTTTAAATCTTGAATTAATATCAATATGACTGTTATTGGCTAAAAACCCTTAGCAATTCTAAGGTGAAGGGTTGATAGTTGTGGCTTAGATGATGATAGATCGATCGTAAACAGATTAGACCCTGAGAGTTAGAGAATTGTCGCCGAAAACCCTAAATCACGGGCTGTTCTTGAGTTCCACGACCGTGGAATCTCAAGATCCAACCGTAATTTCCTTAAAGTTTACGAGCCTGCTTTTATCTTGATCCAAAGTTAAAGATTTGCTTTAGCTTAGTTTAGACTTGTCTTTTCTAGGTGGTAGTGAAGCCTCAACAACCTCTACCTCGATTGTGAGCCTCAACAACCTCAATCGGATAAGTTAGTCTTGATCTTTAGATCATAGGTTTGGGTATTTGATGCTAATCCTTGTCCTTAGAACCTTTCTATATTGAGCATCATCAACCTGTATAGGAAGAGTCTTTTGGGTGAGTTATATAAGGTTTTTTGGAACCTCAACCGTACGATTACCTTACATTAGTATACCTTTGCATATCTTAACTCTGTCTTTACATCATTAGTATATCTTGAATCGATTGCCACAGCTGGATACCTGGATCTTTAGGATTGTTGTTTTCCCAATATATTTGCAAAACTCTCATAATAACCGCTTGATAACCTGCAATCGAGTTCGTTCCACCCAAATCCCTGTGTTCGATACTCTGGAATTCTTGCTTAACTATATCGATCCGTACACTGCGGGTTCGCTTGCTTGATTTCAGTTTTATAAATATAAAGCTTATTTGCACACACCTCTAGGGGCGAACAAGTTTTTGGCATTCTCATATGCGTTCAAACGCAGCTCTTCCAGCTCGTTGAGTTCCAATAGTCGCTTCTCGCCGGCCTCCTTAATGTCGAAGTTCAACCATTTGGGCGTACAAGACCGCATTTAAGACTCCCATAGGTACCACCCCTTATAATTTGGTATACGGGAAATCTTGCCATTTGCCCGTTGATTTGGAACACAAGGAGTATTGGGCGATCAAATGGTTGAACTTCGACATTAAGGAGGCCGGCGAGAAGCGACTATTGGAACTCAACGAGCTGGAAGAGCTGCGTTTGAACGCATATGAGAATGCCAAAATCTATAAGGAAAGGACGAAGAGATGGCATGACAAGCGTATCATTCCAAAGGAGCTTAACGAGGGAGACTTAGTTCTACTCTTCAACTCCCGCCTCCGCCTTTTTCCAGGTAAGTTGAAATCAAGATGGACCGGACCTTATGTTGTGAAACATGTTTTTCCCCATGGTGCAGTTGAAATATGGGGCGAAACTAGCGGAAGCTTCAAGGTCAACGGTCATAGACTTAAGAAGTACCAACCGGAAACTCCGGTTGAGGAGGTTGCACCAATATACCTCGTTTGATGACGCATTATGGTCCAGCTAGCGACCTTAAACCAAGCGCTTCTTGGGAGGCAACCCAAGGTATTGTTTTCTTTTCCCGTTTTCTAGTCTAGCTTAGATAGTTTGCTTTTGCTTTGTTTTGTTTGTTTTTGGCGTCCTAGACAGATAACAGGAGACATCTAAGGAAGGAGCATAACTGGAAGTTCAGAGGTTCGAGAATTTGAGAAGACGAAGTTTGACTGAGACACCTTGGTCCAGTCGAGGCCACCTCGACCGAGTTGATTCTTGATCAACCGAGGCGACTAGGGTTTCTGCAGAACCACCTCGGTCCGTACCACCTCGGTCCAGTCGAGACCATCTCGACCGAGGTGACAGCAGTTCCAGGAACAGTATAAAAGGGAAAAAATTTCTGTTTTCACTTTTTACCTTCTTCGACTCGACCGCGGCGCCTTCTCACCTTGCTTCCTCAAATCTTGCTCGTTTTCGAAGATTTCCGCTTCCAAATTGCGATTGAAGGGTAGAGGAATCCATTGCAAGTACAGATCTGCGAAGAAATCGAACGAATCGACCGAAACGAGGTAAAAACAGTTGAAACCCTAACTCGTTCATTCGTTTCAATTTGGGCTTTGGTTGCCCCTGAATCTGCTGAGAAAAGGCTTAAGTACCCCATAGGAAGCAATTGTAGTGAATTTTGGGGGAAAAGAACTGGATTTCTGAGATTTTAATCGCAAACTGTTACGCCTCGGTCCAGTCGAACTGCATCTCGACCGAGGTGATTCTTGAGGATTGTCAGCGACCGAGGTGCTCTGACAGTAGCTGGAAAAAAAAATGAGTTCCGAACGTCGCCTTGCCCTCAGAGATAGATCCTCACCCTCCCCTCCTTCCTCTTCTTCCCGACCTTACCGCCCGGTGATCCACGAGAGATGCCGGGTAGATTATGAGCGTATAGCTAGCCGTCCAGTGATTGCACCACGTTTCCTGGACGTGTCAGCTTTTGATTGCCTAGGGGTAGATGGAGACCTTAGGAGGATGATCACCACAGTTGGGCTGGATCAGTTTACTGAGATCCGGGCCCCAGCTTACTTGGAGCCGACCCTAGAGTTCGTTAGCTCCTTTTCCTACTTTCCCACAAAGCAGTCTGTGAAGTACCGGCTGATGAGCCGGAACTTCATAGTTCCCTTAGAGGTTTGGAGAGAGATTTTCGGCTTTCCTGAGCCCACCGCCACTGACTTCCCTTCCTGATCTGTAGCTAGGGAGTTCTGGGGACAGATTGCCCATATTACTAAGCATGCAGATAGATGGCGCCCTGGAGATTCCAGGGAGAAGGTCATCTTCCACCTAGCCTTTAGATTAGCCCATAGGATATTCAGCGAGACACTTCTGGCGCGTACTGAGACGCCCCAGAAGATCCGACAGGGCGAGCTTTTCAGTCTCTACTGTATGGTTACGGGGGGTTTCCCAGACTTTGGCTTGATCTTGGTAGAGGACCTGCACAAGATCAAGGCCAAGGCGAAGGGAGACATCTGCTGCGGAGGTCTTCTCACCCACATAGTTGCTTATCATGGCATGGACCTCAGTGCGTGTACGATGGTGGCGGCTCCGAAGCCGCTTGGATTGCAGGAGATGATCACTCGGAGGATTCTAGTTCCCCGAGGTCTGACCACTCCATATGTTGCTATGCCATGGGAGCGGACTGCGCCACAGGGGATCCGTTGGTCTGCCCAGTTCACCGTCTATGACCCGCATTATTGGCAGACAGCTTGGGCTCCACTGATGGAGGATCATAGGGAGGCAGCAGCTGCCCCAGCTGAGGATGAGGAGGAGGAGGCTGACGATGACGAGGATACAATGGATGAGAGAGATGGTAGAGTCCCGATGGGTACAGGGACAGATACTGCAGGGACGAGCGCTCCACCGATCATAGACTTGGATGATGATGATGATGAGACTGAGCCTGCACCAGCTGAGACTTCTCCGGTTAGACCTGCTAGACGCAGGAGACACAGAGGGAGAGATCCAGCTGCCCACAGACGGATCGATGACCTGACGGATCAGGTTATTGATTCCTATGCTGCATTGTCGCTGGATATCCGCGAGATGCAGGAGAGGCAGCATTATCAGCATATCATGGCCCAGCTTTAGTTCGAGCGCGTCATGGGTTATCCGTTCGACCCGACTAAGTATCCATACGTGCCACCACCACCACCACCGGATCGCGACTATTGATGAGCTGCAGGACTTTCGTTATTATATTTTTATGCAGTTCAGCTATCTATCCGGTGAGTACTCTTATTTCCAGACTTATATTGACCCACTGGGACAGTGTGTCCCAAGTATGGGGTGTTTGTATTTATGTGATGACTTTGATGTACTTATTTGACTACTTTGATGTATGACGCACATTTGATCGGATATTTCATATTTATGCTTCAGTTGCCTTTATATGTTTATCTGATATTACATGCATATTTACAGGTTATTTGATTGAGAAAAACGTCGAAACTGAAAAAAAAAATTGGTTTTAAAAAAAAAAAAATTTGACCTCGACCGAGTCAGTCTTGGCCAAACGAGGCATTTCACCTCGGTTGAACCAAGAACACCTCGACCGAGGTGGGTTAACTGAGAGTTTTCGAAAACGATTTTTGTGTTACTTATCTGGATATGATCTCAGTGAAGATCTTGGTTAATGACTGGTTTTAAATTCTTTATGTGTTTTAAAGATTTTATAATATGTTTAAGTTGCTAAATGCTTTGTTTGAAATTATTGGCATGTTTAATACTTTGTTTTTATCCAAATTATGTTGAATTTGAAGGTTGACACCACAAGATAAGTTCTCTCACTTTCTTCCTGGAAAGACCAAGGCAATTCATTCTCTTCTTCTTCTTCTTCTTGATCATGCTTAGCCCCTCATATACATTTTGCCTCCCTTTACCTATCCGGGAATTTGGAAGCAAGCGAAGTGGTGAAAGCAAGTGAAGTTAAAGTTGAGAAGTGGCTGGAAGTGAAAGTGTTAGAAAGCAATAATAGGTTTGGGGAAGTCAATCATGAAGATGAGTAACTCGGCACCATTCACATAGCCGGGTGTTTGTGTCTTGCCAAAGTCGGATTGAGCGATATTCCTAACGGGTCATGGTATGTGCATCAAGGGTTTGATGCATCTCAAGAAATCGATGATTGCTGATTTCCTAGGCTTCGGTTATTGTGCACCTCTGTCCATGCATCCCAAAAAGTAAAGTAAAAAGAAAAAGTGTGAAATAAGCAAAGCTTATTGGTGGAAGATGTTGCAAGTCAAAGTGGAAGTGAAGTTCGTCCTTTTCCCGGATTCTAGCACCACATTACCTTACATACATCCCTACCCTACACGTTTCTTGGCCTTTTCTTTTGGGAAGCCCTTGAGACCTTGAGCTCGTTGATTGACTTAGTGGTTTAAACTGGATTATACATGATTAATTTTGATAATTATGACTTATTATGCATTCTATGATTTTATACAAAGATGAATAACTTTCCTATATTTATAAAATGTTTTGATCATGTTTGGATTTTAAATTCCACGAAGTATTCTCTTAGAGTGATCTATGATTGTAACACACCATAAAAATGTTTTTGAAAGACTTTTCATTGATTTTTATGACTTATAATCCATTCTATCTTGTCTTCTATATGCGGAACTTGCTTGGGGACAAGCAAGGGCTAAGTATGGGGTATTTTGATAGCATGAATTATAGTCTATATTTTGGGATTTGTTTGGACGTTTTATCTTCAATAATCTGCATGTTAGCATGTATAATATGTGATTATATTACCATTTCATCTGTCTTTGCGGGAATCGAGGTCTACACCTAGTTTTGCTGTAATTGTAGGTAAAATGGCACGTTTTGCATCAAAAAGGAGCAAAAGGAGTCATGAGTCATTTGGAGCTACATCCAGGGAGCATAGCCATGGATTAAAGATTCACTTTGGGCCAGTTTTAAGAGATTTCACATTCAGTTATGACTCACCTCGGTTGACCAGAGATTCATCTCGACCGAGGTGATCTAGAGAAGCCGACTCGACCGAGGCGAACACCTAGGACGCGGCGAGAATATTTTATTCTTGGATGAGATCTTTTATCTTTGGAAGGTGATCTTATATTTTTGGGCTTGGCTCCTGGAAGGAAGAAGATCTTATATTTTACCTATTTTTATGGGAAAAGATCTTTCTAAGATATTTTATCTTTGGAGGGTTATTTTCCTATAAAAAGGGTTGGATTTCCCACAAATCCGGCATCCGCTATCACCCCCGCTTATCTAGCATACATCGCCACAGCCATACTCCAGTTGGGAGTTTTGAAGAACCTTTTTGAAGGTTGAAGGAAGATTGAAGATCATAGCTTTTATAGCTCTTTGAAGGGTTTTGTAAGATTGTCTTTAATTCCCTTCCTTGTTGACTTGTCTTGTTGGATTGCTATCCAAGGAACGCTTTTGTTGTGATATTTGATTCAGTTATTGAAGCCTTTTTCATTAAATTCTTCTTGTTCAAATATTCACCTTCTTCCCATATATTTAATACTTTCATAATGATGATGAGTGGCTAATTTCCTTGTGTGATTCTAGGGTGATTGGCTGAAGGTTGTGGGGAAAACAATGATAGAATAATCTTAGATTCCAGTAGGACCCTGAAAGTTCGAGTCTTTAACCTTAACCCTAAGCATCTCGTTCAGTCGATGAACATCTCGGCCGGGGTGGAATTTGGCTGACCGAGGTGACTTATCTGATCCTAAACTGAGAGTTAAGTGTTAGAGTTTGCCAAATCCTATCCTTATTACACCTTTCCTGGTTCAAAGCAAGCTTAGGATGAGACTTACCCGGTAATTCCTTAGTTTGTGTACCAACGATCATAAGTGTAGGTAATAAAGGTTTATCCTTTATTGGGGTTTGAGTGTGCTTTCATCCCATCTTTGTGAGTTAGCCTGAGACTTACCCGGTAAAGGTTGATTCTATTCCCTTAGATGGTGTGTTAGTTTGAGGTTATAGTTCTTTATCTTAATTCCTTGAGACTTACCCGGTAATAGGAGTTACGGTTTAGGATTAGTGAGTAGTGAGACTTACCCGGTGATCTAGTCCACTTTAGTAACACCTTCCCCTTGCAAAAATCTCAACTTTGTCCGCTTATCTTTAGATCTTGAGTTGGAACCACAACTAGACGCTTTAATCCCTAGAATTGCATGTTTGCTTTATTGACTTCTTATTAATCTTTGATTGTGTTAATTACTCTTGTGGTTAGTATTCACGAAGCTTACCGTTATTGACTTCGTTTCACCGAGTCCCTGTGATCGACCCCTGGAATTTCTTGCTTTTTACTACGATTGACCCGTACACTGCGGGTTCGCATCCTTATTTTAAGCTTAAGTCTAGGGTTATAAATTTAAAGCTTGCACACACCGTTTGGAGCGAACAGTGTCCATCCGGTCTTCCATGTATCTCAGTTGAGAGAGTACATTCCGGATCCGAGACACGTCATTAGCCATAAGGACCTGATAGTTGAGCCCGTTCATACCTTTGTAGAGTACCAAGTAGCTATCTTGGAACGCAGTACTAGACGTCTGTGGTCCAAGGAGATACCTATGTTGAGGATCCAGTGGTCTAGACGAGGAGATGATGAGGCCACTTGGGAGACTGAGGAGAGTATTAGACGTAATTATCCCGAGATCTTTGCGGGGTTAGAGGTTACCCCGGTAGCGACGAGTTAGTACTCGGATGTTGTGTTGTTTTGACCTTTCAGGGTTTTTTTGGATTGGGTTTACGTTTTTTGTGATGCATGTCTGAGTATGATGTTTGAGTAGTTGCATGGTAGAAAACGAAAATGTTTAAAAAAAAAAAAAACTAAAATATACCAAAGGAAACGTGTGACGAAAAGAATCATTTTAAGTTTCGGGACGAAACTTCTTTTAAGAGGGCACTGATGTAATAACCGAAAATATTAAACTCCGTTTAATACTGAATTTGACCGGATTCCGATCCGCCAACTTTTAGCCTTTAAATAAAGAAAGAACGAGATGTAAATTCTATCATGTTATGTGACCTTAGTTCACATAAAATGATAAATGATGTAACCGGAAATAAATTTTGTACCTTTAAATAAAATAATAACTTATATAATACGGAAAATAATTCCGTAAATATTCCCGCAAATTTTTCTTTCTATCCGGGACGAGTAACGAGTTTTCCGTATCCCTTGTTTTAATGGGAGGGCAGGCCGGATCTGGCCCACCACTAAGCCCAATCACCTACCGCCAGCCCACTTACTTACACCTAATTCTAACCCAAATTTAACCCTAACCTAATTAGATTAACCCTAATCTAATTACGCTCTAACCTTACCCTTACCCCTCGTATTGTCGCTTCCCTCTTCAGCAGCAACCGGCGGAGTCTGTAATCACGACTCAATCGTAAGCCCGACAACCACCAGCAGCCGCCGACCTTGCCGACCCAGGTACGTCGCTATCCTTGCCACCCGCCCTTCTTCCTAGTCCCGGATCTCATCGATGAATCTAAACCGAACAGCATCAACACGAGGCGCCGGAAAAGTGCAGCGGTGGAACCGATCGAGACCACAACCAAGGTCGCCGGCACTGCAGTGTGTAAGTCGCCGCCTTATTCCCTTTATTTTTCCCCTTCGGTTTTCCGGTGCTAACTAGGACGCTGAACGCGTCGAGTGCGCTGCAGAAGTCCGAGGTAAGAGGAGCAGTGCAACGGCGAGCCAGTTGGTACCCTTGTGAGCCACCCTGCAGAATCGAACCGGACTGGGCTCTCCTTCGGGTATGTGACGAGGGTGCAGGACGGTGCGTTCATCCCTCACCTGTATGTTTATACGTTATATTACATATGTAGGAGTAAATTGGTAGAATGAAATCTTCGAGTATATATATTATATATGCATAGACGTATATAGATATAGGTGTATGTATCAGTGTATATATAAGGACGTGTATAGGTATATATATTTGAGGACGTGAATGTGAGGATGGTCGAATTATCATGTAGATGTACAGTGATACGGGTATATATAGATGTATAAGTTGGAGTATGTGTAAGTTATATAGAAACATAAGAATAGTAGACCTATGTAATTTATATATAGGAATATATAAATAGGTATAAATATAGTGTATTTAGATATTTGGGTTATGTATATAAGTACGAGTTTGGAGTTATGAAATTATGTAGCTATATATATAAATACCGAGTAGTTACGGAAGTATACGAGTTAGAGGAAGTTAGAGTATGTACATACGTATATATATATATATATATATATATATATATATATATATATATATATATATATATATATATATATATATATATATAGAAGAGTAGAGTGGTATTTTATAGGGTCTTACTTATATTTTTCAGTCCATCAAAGACTTGTTTAATTACGAGTTATATTTTATAGGGTCTTACTTATATTTTTCAGCCCAAACCTATAAAATATAACTCATAATTTAGCATGAGGGACGTAGTTATATTTTCAGCCATCCTATTTTTGTTAATAATATCTACCTTCTAGTAGGATTTGTCTTACTAGAAGATATATCCTATTATTGTTAAAAAGATCTAATCTTTAGAAGATCGATTTTATTTTATTTCCTTTAGGATATATCTTATCTTATTAGAAGATAGATTCTATTTTAGTTAGTTTAAGAAGATCTAATATTTTTAGAAGATTGATCTTTTGTTATTATTTCCTTAGAGATATATTTTATCTTTCTGATGGAAAGCGGACTAATTAAACGGCTCCCTGTATCATTACTAGAATTCAATTATTTTTTTTATCTTTCCTTAAAGATATATTTTATAGGGTCGCTTTTGTTTCTCTTTTGTTGCCCTTTTTTATTGAGATTTAAGCGTCAAAAGATCGGACAAACTAAACGGCCCCCCGTATCATTACTAGAATTCAATTATTTTTTAGTGCTTTTAGTCTGTTAACTTCATTGACTGGATGAGGTTGTTAGAGCAAGAATTTATAATATTTGGAGAAGTTTAAGCTTGAAATTTTTTTAAAAGTAGAGAATAAGTGAAGAACCGTAAGGTGAATATAAAGGATATAAATACTCTAGAAGGGGGGTTGAATAGAGTATAGGAACTTTTCGCAAAAATCTATCTCAATGTTTTGAAACTGATTTCAAAGGCCTTGATGTCGATTTGAGCTCTTTGTGACACAACTTGATTTCAAGGGCTTTGAATTTCGAGGGTCTTGATTGTGTAGACCTGCAAAACAAAGTTAGTCACAATAAAGCAGGATATGGTGCGGAATTGAAAAGATCGACACGAGGATATGTTCACGAAGTTCGGCTTTAAACAGCCTACTCTCCGTCCTAAGGTATACCCGTAGGATCTAACTATCTATTATCAGCTTCAAAGAGTCTTAGATACAACCTAGAAGAAATCCCCTTCTTCTCTCACCGTAGCCAATGTTACGATGTAGTTCCAACTCTAAATCTAGCTATAATAGCCTAGTTACTTCGTAAAGTAACACACACTAGAGTATAAAACTCTTTAAAGCACGTTGATTCTTCTTCTCCGTAATCTTCTCACGATGTTGAAGATCTTTGTCTTTCAATCAACGAGATCTTCAGATTTGTTGAATGAAGATCTTCGATATTTGTTGAGAAGAGATCTGGCGCTTTTGTTAAGGATCTTTGTGAGATCCTTTTTGTTGGACCGTATCACCTTGGTCTAGATCTTCTTGTTGGCCGAATCTTATTAGTCAAATCTTCTTGGAAGATCTTCTTTGGATCCTTGGTTGATTTGGTTGGTAAAGATTTGAATTCCTTCCAGTTGTTATGTCCTTTGAATCTTGTTTCAAGGCTTCAGCTTTTGATCCCTTGAAATGGATTTCAAGGCTCCATGTTGAACATCTTCAAACTCTGCGCTTGTCCCTTGTATTTGATTTAAAGGCCTCTATCGATCCCTTGAAATATTTTCCAAGGCCTGCATACATTTTAGACAAAACACCAAAATAAACCAAGCAAACTAGACATACAATCGATATTTTTGTTAGTCTAAAAACCGATTATTTGTGTTAAGTATTCCATCATCACATATTCAAATATATATACTCAATCAGTTTTCAATCTCTCCCTTGATGGAAGACAACACAAGTATCATACATGCATTGTAGAGTTAGCGATGCATATATGAATATCAAACAACACTTAAATGCAGAATGCAGAAATATCGAAATTTCGGATCAAATTATTTCTCCCCCTTTGTCTTTCAACAAAGGAGAAAACCAAATAAAGCGCGAAAGTTTTTGGAATCAATTACAGACCCAAAATTATTTCCAAAACCATAAAACAAGTTTAAAACAGCAAGCCCACAACCATCTTATGCTCAGTCTGAATCCTCCTCATAAAAACGGCGTCGTGCCTTGGATGAAGCAGGCATGTGGCTATCATCCATTTCTGCTGCTAAGCGTCATCTCTTTTCTTCAGCTCGTCGTTCCTTGACAACCTCGTATTCTTCCACCGTCATAATGGTCAGCTCAACATGAGTAGGATAAAGGATAAATTTGTTGTGTACTCGTCGTTTACAGTTCATCAGAATATTTTCATCCTTTTCCTGGGTGTGTTGAGTTGCGTCTTCAGTCAAAGATACATTTCATAAGATACATTTCATTTATCTTGGCATGCATAATAAACAACATCTCATGATTTGCATTCATTCTCCTTTTTGTCTCAAATTGAAAATTAGAGAGTTCACGATTCAAAGAACCCAATTCCTTCTCACAACCATCTAACCTGATTTCTGGAGCAGAAGGAGGAGCTAATGGAGCTGCTTGGGAAGGAGGTGGAATAGCCCATTTCCCTTCAATGTCCTAGCCCCTACAAGAGTCTTCTCAATCCCTAATTTTTCCAAGCATCATTCATCAATTTTGCTAGAAGTCATCTGTCGATCTTCAGTGGATGTATCAATTGAAAAATGTTCAAAGATCTTGGGCAGTAGGTTTCCATAAGGCAAAGGGATAGATCGCTTAGAGCTAACAGTATGGACCATATGGTTGAGGATGAGGTTTGGTACGTCAATATCCAATCCAGACATGATCAGATGAATCAATCCAAAAATTGATCCGTCAATAGTTCTCTTTAATTTGCACGAGGAATAACACATCTAACCAGAATGGTAAAAACTATTTTAGCATTTAGGGTTAGGAAAGTGTGAGTGAGTTGGCGTAATGTGGAGTTTGAAACCAGGAATTTCTCTTTCGCAAGTCAAACACTTTCTGACCGGGAGGGGTGTGTGAACGATCGATCTGTAGGAATTCCTAAAATCTCACATAAAACAGTAGGAGTGAGAAGAATTTGAGTACATTTAACAGATGTTTTAACGGTGAGAATTCATTTTTCCCGTTTTGTGACGAGGTTGACATAAAATAGTCTTGTGAGCCTTGGAAAGGCAAAATCTCCCCGGTTTAATATCTTCTAGACTGTGGAACTTTTAAGCTTTGCAATACAAGGGATCTGAAGAGTTTCCAGAAATGCAATATCCACCACATCACACATATAGAGAGGGCGATTGTGAAATCCATCAAGCCAAGGTCCCGTAGCTTGAAAATTGACGAACTAGGAAGTGGGAAGACCAATAGTCTGTAAAATCTCTAAATCTTCAGAAAATTTCTCATCATATGTAGTTGAGGAGATATGAGTTGATTCCCTTAAAGTTGAAGCTTGACGAGCAGCAGATTTCTTGCTTCTTGGATGTAACACCCCGAATCCACGGGATATCGGAATGCTACGGGCAAGACCGCACAATGGGTCCCGACCCTTAGCCTGACAACAATCTCACCGGACCTTTCCAACATGGCACAAATAAAGGCTCAAAATTTGAAAACGTTTATAATGTATGCAAGACGGAAAATAAAGAGTACAACGTGGAAACTCAGCCGAGTCCTCAAAACGACACAAAACATAAATCCGATAGCGTACAACAATCCATAATCCAACATAAGGTAAAACAACAACAACAATCCCAAAACGGCCCCGTCCTACAATGTACGGCGACCCTCGGGTGTCAACTCATCCACCTCACTCGGCGGCGTCCCTAACCTGCGGGGCATCTACACAAGCGGTTTAAAACAGTTAGCTACATTCGAAGCATTAAAGACATGGTGAAGGCACAAACACAATCATATATATAATCACATCACATAAAATGCTCAACAAACAATCCGGTTATTTATCTTTATTTATTAGGTCGTATCCCGTTGTAGTTCAACTTCTTTTGTGACACGAGAATCTCCCAAAACTCGCCTCGGTCCCTTCTTCCGGCAATGGAACGGTCGGATGCCTCCGACCGTCTAACCAGCATGGGCTAGCCGCCGAGAACCTCCTAGCTCTCGCAAGAGCTAGGCAGTGATGTCACCGCCCGTTATCATACACTTGGGCCAAATAACATAAAGGTCGATGGTCCTATTACCGGTTTATAAAATAACAAAAGCGATAAAATACACACCATCAAGCACACAATGAATCTAATACGACGAATATGGCTAAGTACGTCCGGATACTTACCTCGTCTCTCAACTCACAACACTCTAGCTTCCTTAGTGAGGAAGCACACAACCTGCTCATACACAAATATACTCATCAACACAAGTCCACACTCATGAAGTCATAGACTTAATTCTAGTGATCTAAGCAAGATCCCACCACTCTCAAACTAGGAATACATCCTAGGGTCTAAGGTACACAAGATACTCTCAACAAGTAAGGGAAACTCACAACAGCCTATACAACCTAAGGACATGATCAACAACAACAACAACCTAGGAGAAGCAACTAGCTTAGGAAGATCAACATGCTCAACACTTCAAGATCATCATTCACACCAAGCCATAAGGGCTCCAAGGCTAGCAACCACTATATTGCATTCTCACAAGTCCTAGGTCCATCCTAAGCATGTTTCTAACTATATACATCAAGGGTCTAAGGAAGGAACGAAAGGAAAGGGAGGGAGGAACCTACTGGTGAAGAAAACGCAGCCGCGGAAGCAAGCTGGCGTACCCAGCGGACCTTGTCGCCGCCCCTACGGATGCCTGGTGCCACCCCTGCGCCCTGGTGGTCTCCCCTGAGGTGGCCCTGGCCGCCCCTGCAGTGGCCCTGATCTGCCCCCGCGCCTCTGTAGATCCGCCCCCGCGGTCGAGCAGCAGAAACTTCGTCTTCTTCGTTTCTTCGACTGGTTCTTTGCTCCTAGTGCCTCCTTCTCTTGTTGGGCCTTCTCCAAACCTTCACCACAGGTCTTATCTTCCTCACCACGACCTAAACGATCTCAAGAAAGGGACATGCAAGGGTTTACTAGATCTCCCTTCAAAAGCTTCCTCCATAGCCATGGAGGTGAAGAGAAGGGAAAGAAGAGAATACAAGCAGCAAGAGGAAGAGGGAAGAAGACTACTTACCACTACAGATCCGGGATGCTCAAGTTGCAACTCCCACACACCACTCTTCCAAGGAGCAAGAGAAGAGAAACAACAAGGAAGAAGAAGAAGAAGAAGAGAGAAGTAGTAGAAGGGAAAGAGCGTAAAAGTGAAAAGGGGAATAGAGAGGAGAGAGTAAATGGCTGACAAAGGAGGTGGGATATCCCAAGGATCAGCCTCCTTGTCCCCTCACTCCTCTTCCCAAGATCGGAAAGTAAAAAGGAACCCCCTCTCCCGCGTTAAAACTCGTACTCAGCAAACGTGTTTGTGGGAAATAAGCCGCCGACACGAAAAGATCGGAAACACCTCGACTTTCGGAAATAAAATTTTTGGATGTTACATTGGAGCCATAGATGGATTTGTGAGAGAAAGAAATCAAGGGTATGGAAAGAGGTGTTTTTGGTTCTGTAAAAATGTTGAAAAGGGAAGGAAGGAAGGAGAGTTTAAAGCCTTTAAAAGGGAAAAAAAGAAAACAATATATGATTTTAACAAGTTCTTGAGAAAATCAAGGCCTTGAAAAACGAAAATTTGTTTCCAATTTAATCTCAACAACTCTTTTCAAATCTTTGAAAAGACTTTTGAAATCATTTTAAAAATCCTTCTTTAAAAATTAATTAGGGATAATAATATCTAAAAGATAATAACCCCTAAAAAGATCCGTGATATTAAATGTTGCCCTTGAATTCCATTTCAAGGCCCTTGAAAATGAAAGTGGGTTACATACGAAGGACAAAATAAAACGATTTACTCCCCCAGCGTTAATGCTTCCTTGTTCAACATACCAAGCTCTAATCTAATAAAATTGAACTGATCTTCAGGTAGAGGCTTAGTAAAGATATCTGCAAGCTACAAGTCAGTTGATATAAAAGAAATCGAAACATCACATTTCTCAACATGATCACGTATAAAGTGATGCCTTACATCGATGTGCTTGATCCTTGCATGCTGCACAAGATTTTTAGTCATCGAAATAGCACTAGTATTATCACATTTAATCGGGATCCTTTTAAATCAAAGCCAAGATCACAAAGTTGTTGAGCTATCTATAAAATTTGTGCACAACAGGCTCCCGCGGATATGTATTCTACTTCAGTTGTGGATAGGGCGACAAAGTTTTGCTTCTTGGAGTGTCAACTGATTAGGGATGACCCTAAGAATTGGCAACATCCAGAAGTGCTTTTTCTATCGACCTTATAGCCTGCAATACTGAACAAGGTGAAACGAGTTTTGACGTGGGTACCATAACCCTAAATCCTTAGTGCCATTGAGATACCGAAATATCCTTTTCACAAATATCAAGTGTGACTCTTTAGTATCAGCTTGAAATCTTGCACACATGAACACGCTAAACATAATGTCAGGTTGACTAGCGATTAGATATAACAAAGAACCGATCATACCTCGATGCTCCTTTTGTACAACACTTTTACCATCTTTGTCATGGTCAAGTGAAAGTGTAGAACTCATAGGAGTTTTTGCGACCTTGGATTCATCTTATACTTCTTAAGCAAGTCCTTGGTATACTTTCTTTGATTGAGAAAATTTCCTTTCTTTGCTTGTGTAACTTGAAGTCCAAGGAAGAAATGTAACTCACCCATTAAGCTCATTTCGAATTCTCTGCACATAATATCTGAAAGCTCCTTGCATAGAGAATCGTTAGTAGCACCGAATAATATATCATCAACATAGATTTGTACTATTAATATATCATTGCCTCTTATTTTGATAAATAAAGTTTTGTCAATCAAACCTCTTTTGAAATTGTTTTCAAGGAGATACTTAGACAATCTTTCATACCAAGCTCGAGGAGCTTGCTTAAGACCATAAAGAGCTTTGTCCAATTTAAAAACATGATCTGGAAATTCATCATTTTTAAAATCAGGGGGTTGATCAACATAGACTTCTTCTTCTTGGTTATAGTCTTGAGCTACAAGTCGTGCCTTATTTCGAATGACTTTTCCATTTTGATCCAACTTGTTTCGAAAACCCCATTTTGTGCCGATGACGGATTGGTGCTTTGGCTAAGATGTAAGAGTCCAAACCTTGTTTCTCTCAAACTCATTTAGCTCATTTTGCATGACAATGATCCAGTCGGGTTCTTGAAGAGCTCGAACATAATTCTTGGGCTCAATAAGAGACACGAACGCTGAGAATGCACATAGATTGTTAACTCTGGATCGAGTTTGTACTCCTGTGTTTGGATCTGAGATCACATTCTCTGGTGGATGGTATGAAGAATGTTGAAACTGTCTCTTTTTGTAAGATGAAAAAGATCCTGAAGATTGAGGCTCATTTGCTTGACTAGATTTAGGTACCGTTGGAGTGTTTCCCTTGGATCCTATATCAAGGCCTTGAAGTTTAGTTTTAAGGCCTTTAAACGGAGTTCTGACATCGCAGTTTTCTGTTTCAAGATCTTGAAGATGCGTTTCAAGGTCTTGAGATTGTTCTCCGGTATCTTGAATCTTTTCTTGCATATTCTTTTCTTGAGTTTTAGGATCTTCTTCTCCATCAGAATTGTGATCTTCACGTTGATTCAAATCAAGATAACTTTTTTTGGTTTGAATAAACCTCTTGTTTGTTTACCTTGTGTACAAGCTTTACATAGTTCATCTACCTTGAAGTTTAGGTTTGGCAAGCCACGCACCAAATCCTTTCAAAGTAACTTCTGCATTGTATGCATGCTTACATGACAAAGTCTCCTATGTCAAAGCATTGGATCGTCAGTTAAGGCCTTGAGACAATTTATCTTAGCTCCTGAAACTTGATGTTTTTTCTTGAACTTCACATTTTTCTGAATCAAAAATCACCTTGTTGCCTTTAACACATATTTGAGAGATGCTAAACAAGTTATACTTCAAACCGTCAACAAGATATACATCATCAATGAAGTTAGATGAATTATAACAAATTTTACCAATGCCAATAATGTCACATTTTTCTTTATCACCAAGTGTAATGGTTCCAGATGATTGCTTCTTTAGGTATGAGAACATTGAGATTTTTCCACTCATATGTCGTGAGTAACCACTATCTAATATCCATTTATGCTCCTTTAACTTGGTGATATCCTGTAAAACAGCAAACATTAACCTTTCCGGGTCGACCAAATGGCATATTTTGGTCCATATATAGGCTCAATCATGTATGGTGGTCTAGTACCTTTAGGAACCCAAATTTGCTTAATTTGTTTCCTTAGACATAGAGGATAAGTGTTTCTAATGATGTAAGGATCATTTCTTCTATATGGACATGTTGATTTTACATGACCCTTTTTACAACAACAGAAACATGTGGGCATGTGAATACTTCCTTTAGCCTTGACAAAAGTGGTAGTTGTTTTTCTGGGAAAACTGACATGATAACTTATACCATTTTTGTTAAGGGAAGATTGTTGCTCACCCATCATCCTTTCGAGGTTACCTTTCAAACGAGTGAATTGAATAAGTGCAGCCTTTTGGTCTTGACACGTCACAGTTAGATCAACATTTTTTTTCTCTAGATCGATACATTCTCGATGGAGAGAAGAAAGATTGCCCTTGAGAATCTCATTTTCTCATTCCAAGGCCTTGATATTGATATCAAGGTCAAACTTTTCAGTGTTAAGATTTTCAATCTCCAGAGACATATCACTTAGTCTTTTCTCTTGTTTGAGAAGCTTTTCTCTTAAGGAGCTTATCATAACCCTATGTTCATTATCACATATGATTATGTCTTTAAGGAATTGTGTGAGATCATATTCAAGTTGGGACATTATGGTACTTACACATTATCAACGTAGTGATTTGGATCTTCTTCATGATCGGCCATAAGACAAAGGTTTGCTTGTTCTTTTTTGTCCTCTAATTCATTTGAGGAATCTGAATCACTCCATGAAGCTACCATAGTTTTCTTCTTTCGATCATTCTTCCTAAAGTTGTTCCTCTTCTTTTGTGGACAATCCTTTACGAGATGATCTGTTTTACCACATTCAAAACAAGTCAGTACTTTAGTTTTCTTGTTAGAGTTAGAAAACTTACCTCGAGATCTTGATGTTCGCGGATATTCTTTGTTGTTTGCAAACTGTTTCTTCATTTGAAGAATCTTCGCGAGACCCCTAGAGATCAAGGCAAATGGATCTTCCTCATCTTCATCATCACTATCTTCCTCTTCTAATGGTTACTCATCCTTCTTAGATCTCAGTGTCAGGTTCTTTGTGTTGGATGGGAGCTCTCCATCTTCTTCACCAAGGACCATCTCATGTGTAATGAGTTTTCCAAGGAGGTCATCTAGAGGAAGAGTTGTGAGATTCTGAGCTTCTTCTATTGCAGTCGCCTTTGGCCCCCACTTGGCTTTAGGTAAGCTCCTTAGAACCTTCCTTACTTTTTCTTCGTTTGTGAAGACTTTTCCAAGCGAGTCCAAGTTGTTCATGATCTCGGTGAATCTTGTGAACATTTCTTTGACTAATTCATTTGAGTTCATCTTGAATAGCTCATATTGTCTGAGGAAGATGTTGATCTTTGTTTCCTTGACTTGACTTGTTCCTTCGTATGTGACAACAAGTTTATCCCATATTTTCTTAGCACTCTTACATGATGAGACACGGTTCAATTCATTTGCGTCCAACCCACAATAGAGCAAGTTCATGGCCTTGTAGTTCTTTGAGACACTATCCAAGTCGGTTTGTGTGTAGTCAACTTCCTTCATTGCTACTTGGACTCCTTCAACCGTGGTGGTTGGGATTTTAGGGTTATTTTGAATAATGCTCCAAAGTTCCATGTCCTGATCAATAACAAACATTTGCATTAGTGATCTCCAATGGGCAAAGTTGTTCCCACAAAATAGTGGTGGTTGAGATGTGGATCTTCCTTGAGCGAATCCTCCATCACCTACAAAGTTCATGATTAGTCTCACTGATGGTTAAATCAATATACGTGAGTCTAGCTCTGATACCAATTGAAGAACCATAAGATGAATATAAAGGATATAAATACTTTAGAAGGGGGTTGAATAGAGTATAGGAACTTTTTGCAAAAACCTATCTCAAGGTTTTGAAACTAATTTCAAACGCCTTGATGTCGATCTGAGTTCTTTGTGACACAACTTGATTTCAATGGATTTGAAAGTGATTTCAAGGGCCTTGACTGTGTAGACTTGCAAAACAAAGTTATTCACAATAAAGCAAGATATGGTGCGGAATTGAAAAGATCGACACGAGGATATGTTCATGAAGTTCGGCTCTAAACAACCTACTCTCTGTCCTAGGGTATACCCGTAGGATCTAACTATCTATTATCAGCTTTAAAGAGTCCTAGATACAACCTAGAAAAAATCCCCTTCTTCTCTCACTATAGCCAATGCTACGATCTAGTTCCAACTCTAAATCTAACTAGAATAGCCTAGTTACTTCGCAGAGTAACACACGCTAGAGTATAACACTCTTTAGATATGCCAATGAAGCTCTTTGAGTTTATCTCTCTCTAAAGAATAAAGCTTTTGTAAAGAGAGAAAGAAAAACTTCTTGGATCGAATGAAGATGCTTTGGATCGCTTGAAGACTTTGGATATTTCCGTGTAAGCTTGTTGTTCTTCTGCTTCAATCGACATCTTCATTTATAGTCTTCGATGGAGAAGTCTTCTGGCCGTTGGAAAGATGACCGTTGTGGATGTTTCTTCTTCTCCATGGAAAACGCTTCTTGGTTGAGATGAGATAGCCGTTGTAGATCTTCTTTATCTTCTTCATCTCAGCAAAGCACATTGATTCTTCTTCTCCGTAATCTTCTCACGCTGTTGAAGATCTTTGTCTTTCAATCATCGAGATCTTCAGATTTGTTGAATGAAGATCTTCGATATTTGTTGAGAAGAGATCTCGCGCTTTTGTTAAGGATCTTTGCGAGATCCTTTTTGTTGGACCGTATCACCTTGGTCTAGATCTTCTTGTTGGCCGAATCTTGTTAGTCAAATCTTCTTGGAAGATCTTCTTTGGATCCTTGGTTGATTTGGTTGGTAGAGATTTGAATTCCTTCCAGTTGTTATGTCCTTTGAATCTTGTTTCAAGGCTTCAGCTTTTGATCCCTTGAAATGGATTTTAAGGCCTCCATGTTGAACTTCTTCAAACTCTGCGCTTGTCCCTTGTATCTGATTTCAAGGCCTCTATCGATCCCTTGAAATGCTTTCCCAAGCCTGCATACATTTTAGACAAAACACCAAAATAAACCAGCAAACCAGACAAACAATCGATATTTTTGTTAGTCTAAAAACCGCTTATTTGTGTTAAGTCTTTCATCATGACATATCCAAATATATACTCAAGGTGGAGTTTTCAATAAGTTTTTGTAATTACACAATTGTGTGGTGTACATCGGTTTTGGTTGCAATTCATTTTTACATAAATGAGTTTAAGTTTTTGTAATTACAAAAGGTTAAGCTCGATTCTTCACGTAATACCCATCTTTCACATACCCCACTTCAAATAACCAACTTCACATACCTAACTTTACATATCCAACTTCTACATACCCAAGTTGCACATACACAACTTCACATATCCAACTTCTCATATCCAACTTTACATACCCTACTTTCACGTACCGAACTTTCACATACCCAACTTCACACACCCAACCTTCACGTATCTAACTTCACTTACCCAACTTTAACATACCCAACTTCGCATACCCAACTTCACATATCAACCTTCACGTAATACCCTACTTTCACGTACCCAACATTTACATACCCAACTTCACATATCCAAATTTCACAAATCCCACTTTCACATGCCCAACTTCACGTAATACTCAACTATCACATACCCAACTTTATGTAATACCCAACTTTCACATACTCAAACTTCACATACCCAACTTCACGTAATTCCCAACTTTCACGTACCCAACTTTCACATACCTAAATTCACATACTCAATTTCCACATACCCAACTTCACGTGCCCAAGGTCATGTACCTAACTTTCACGAACCTAACTTGACATATCCAACTTCACTCACGTACCCAACTTCACTCATGTACGCAACTTCACATACCCAACTTTCACATATCCAACTTTCACATACCCAAACTTCGCATGCCTAACTTCATGTAATACCCAACTTTCACATACCCAATTTCACGTATCCAACCTCACGTATCCAACTTTCACGTACCTAACTTTCACATATCCAACTTCACATATTCAAATTTACTCACGTACTCAACTTCACATACCCAACTTTAGATACTCAACCTTCACATACCCAACCTTCACATACACAACCTTCATGTACCCAATTTCACGTACCCAATTTCATGTACCCAACTTTACTCACTTACCCAATGTTAGTTACTTGATTTTACATACGTAATTTATCTTTTTGGAAAAAATTATGGAATTTTAGAAATTTGGGTCATTCCTGCAGTTATAACTTCTATAATTATCTTTTTGGGGAAAAGTCTATATATTCGAAAAGTTGGACTATTAACGCAATTACAAAATATAGGAGGCTTTTTATAATTTAACAAAATATCTGTCCTCCTTAATCAATCTAGGGTTCCAAGAGAATGCCGATTAGGGCTTCTCAACAAATTCACATGTGAGGGAAGCCGGTCTCCGATTATGGCGGCACATAAGGCGGCTTGGGCAAGCGAGGGCGGCACGGAAGGCGGCGGCCGGTCTCATGCAAGGGCAGGCAAATGGTCTCAGTGAACATAGGGGGACAAAATTTTATGTCAATTCGTGGGTTTGAATTTTTTTCTAATAGTTAAAAATACAAAGTACATACTGGATAAAAAAAATAAAGATACTTAATATGCTCAATTAAAAAACGCGCATTGGCTAAATAATTAAAATAACTTGTTGAAAAAATATCAGAATTAAACGTTTCAAAATATAAGACCTATAGTGGCTTACATAAGAAAGAAAACGAAATTATGAAAAACAATGTGAGCAGATCTTAGATCGGGTGTGTCAACCGACTGCCTATGACGATGATAAAATATTCTTATTTGGTAAATACCAATTTTCTCAGCGTTGGTAGTTGGTACGGCACCATTCAATTCAAATCTACAAAGACTACTAGATTAACTTTAAATAATATTACATGAAATTCTACTTCCTGCGTATTTCCATGGAGGCTTTACGCGTACTGCACTGCTGTCAGTGGGGTAGGCCACTCTCAATCCCCTCATGCCTCCATAAGAGCATCCACACTAGAGGACACTCAAGATTAATCTTACCATACTTTTTCTCACTTTTCATCTTTTCTCTCTCTGCCACATCATTTTAAGTACACACCCTAAATTTATACCCACATCAATAGAACACACTATTTGTTCTTAATATAAATATTATATATTATCTACTTTTAATTTTTGTATGAATAAAACCATAAACGAATTATAATAAATAAATATGAACTAAATATTATATCTTGTGATTCAATATTAAATTATAAATAAGATAATTTGTAATTTTTAAATTCATGAAATTTCACTACAAATATTATTAAATATTACATAAATTAATAATACAAATAACATTACACTAATAATATTGAGTATATGTAACCATCAATAATACAAAACAAAACATATCGAGTATATGAAATTGTCAATAATGTTACTCGTTCTTAAGATATAATATATTAATCATTTTTATTTATTTTTTGAATAAAACATAGATAATAAAATTTAGTTTATATAAAGTTATTACATGAAATCAATTATAATTTAAATTATGTAATAACTTTATAGATATAAAAATATAAATACATATAAATTAGTATACACCAATTAAATGTCTATGGATGGATAAATAATTTTTTTATAATTTTTTTATATTTAATTAAGAACTTTATCACCATTTAAAATATTTAAAATTTAAATATCTAAATTATCACACATATCATGCTCTAATTGTAAAATAACCAACCAAAATATTATATAAAGTAAGAATAGTTATAGATAAAAAATACTTAAATTTAAAGTGGTCCCCACTTTTTGTGATCTTGTCATAATCTTGTAGAAGACTATATTTTTTGGGTTCTATCAAAAAGTGCATTTTCTCTTTCCTAATGGCATCAAGATTAGAGCCAAGAACACCCAATGTGGGTGCTCTAATCTCTATCTCTCTTCCCCTGCTTTTTCTTACTATTTAGCACTGACTAACAAGCAAATCCATCGACGCCCCAAATCACCCACTCCTTGGAAGAATCAGCAGTAGAAAGATATTGATTTTGGCTGTTGAATTCGGATCCGGGGAGAGATAATGGACATGTTTTACTGGCTGGTTTTTGGGGCACTTGGAGCTGTGGTTGCCGCCTTGGAGCTCAGTAAAAGCAGCAAAGATCGTATCAACACTTCCTCTGCTTTCAATGCATTTAAGAACAATTACTTGGTTGTTTACTCTCTCATGATGGGTACACCTTCTCAGATCTTATCCTTCAATCTTCACCTTTTCTTTGCTCTGTCAATTTGAACTCGTCCTTCGTTATTGTTTACCTGTGTGACTGTGTGATGATTTCATTGGTAAGTCTGTCGGATATCTGTGTAGATCTAGGGTTCATATGGCGTATATTTGGGGATTCTCTCATGTGTATGTGGAAATGCCTGACTAAATTGTGAAATCTGACAATGTTTCAGAACTGGGTTTTATTAAAAAAATATATTTGGGGATTTTCTCATGTGTTCTGATTGAGATTAACGATATGTGGAATTCTTGGGCAACAGCTGGTGATTGGCTTCAGGGACCCTATGTTTACTACCTCTACAGCACATATGGTTTCGGGAAAGGAGATATTGGGCAACTCTTCATTGCTGGTTTCGGGTCTTCCATGTTGTTCGGGACTATTGTTGGTTCACTTGCCGATAAAAAGTAATATTTATTTATTTATTTACTTCTGAAGATGATATAGTATCTTCAATGTATTTTACAATACTCTGGTTCTTATATTGGTTGTTGATTTTAGGGGTCGGAAGAGAGCATGTATTACCTATTGTATTACTTATATTCTGAGCTGCATTACCAAGCACTCTCCTCAGTACAAAGTTCTAATGGTTGGGCGTATACTTGGAGGCATTGCAACATCCCTTCTGTTTTCTGCTTTTGAGTCATGGCTTGTGGCGGAGCACAACAAGGTGAGCCATATCCCTCTAGTGTGAACACTAAGCTATATAACTTAACTTCCTTAGTGATGAATGAAATATCCGCGAATGTGTAATTTGGATGATCTTGTTCTACCATACCAAGTTTTATTTGGACGGTCATCTTCAATATTTTGTACATGATTTTGTATGATTTTTTATTTGCAGAGGGGATTTGAACAACAATGGCTCTCCTTGACTTTTTCAAAGGCTATATTCTTGGGGAATGGTCTAGTTGCTATTTTGGCTGGCTTATTTGGGAACTTACTCGTTCACACTCTTGGGTTTGGTCCTGTTTCACCCTTTGATGCTGCTGCTTGCTTCCTTGCGGTAGGAATGGCAATCATAATGTCGTCATGGACTGAAAATTATGGGGATACTTCTGAAAACAAGGACTTGCTTATGCAGTTCAGGGGAGCCGCAGTTGCTATTGCTTCTGGTAATTTCTATGATGATTTTCTTGTTCATTGTTATCACTTCTGGTTTAATTGGCATGTCTTGGTGACACTGTACATTTTGACGATAATGCCTAACAATGTGACTGATAAAAGATGACTTATACATGTCTCTGTTTACTTATATTTATGAATTGTTTGTGTTCTTGTTTTACCTTCCTCTGCTATGTCTAGGAGCTTATATGTTTTGTTTCATGGAATCAGATGAAAAAATTGCACTACTCGGGGCAATACAGTCACTGTTTGAAGGTTCAATGTACACCTTTGTGTTCCTATGGACACCAGCATTGAGTCCGAATGATGAAGAAATTCCCCATGGATTCATATTTGCAACATTCATGTTGGCTTCAATGCTGGGAAGCTCTATTGCATCACGACTGCTTGCCCGCAACCATAAAGTTGAGGGATATATGCAAATTGTCTTTATCGCATCTTCTGCCTCACTCACCCTCCCAATCCTTACCAGTGTACGACATTCTTTCCTAATATCTTCTCTTTTTATCCATTCCGCTACTTGATTTTTACCCCTAACAGTGGCTGGTAGCTCCGTCTAAAGTGAAAGGTGGAGGCATATCATTCTCAGGGTGCCTTCAACTCCTGGGGTTCTGCGTATTTGAGGCATGCGTGGGCATATTCTGGCCTTCTATTATGAAGATGAGATCCCAATACATCCCTGAAGAGGCACGAAGCACCATCATGAACTTCTTCCGTATTCCTCTCAATATCTTTGTCTGCATTGTCTTATATAATGTAAGCATATCGTATTCTCTGAGCCAAATTGTTTTTCTTCCCTCAGCTATGGTAGATTTGGATGTTGAATGAAATATCATTAACATTTCTTTGTGGAACTAGATCAATTTTCAAAATTTTCCCTTGTTCAGGTTGATGCATTTCCCATGACTGTCATGTTCGGCATGTGCTCAATCTTCCTATTTGTGGCATCTATCTTGCAAAGAAGACTGATGGCCATTGCTGAAAGCCAAAAACCAAGTAAGTTAAATTTTTGAAATTACAAGTGAAGGTGCAATGCAGTATGCTTGAATTTCTGAGCAGAAGATATGATGCTGATTTCGGTTTTGTTTGTAGAATCACAAACGAGGGAGAGAGAATTGGAAGCTGAACCATTGACTGCTTGAGGGATGTGAATTTGGAGGAAAACTATATAGAAATGCATATAATTATAATCAGCTACCAGTTCTCGGCGGTTTGCTGGTGCATCAAGTTTACGCGTCTCTAAGTTAGAAGATTGATTTATGTGGCATCTGCTCGCTGTACAATGCTCTTGTTAGATACATACACTTTCAAGTGTCAATGATAGGGCATTTAGCCTAGAATGTTGATTGTTTTGTACTACATTTTATGCACAATAAACCTGTTCAATTTAGGTGATTTATGTTATTTGTTACACAGCTGAATCGTTTCTGATATCCAATCTCTGTTCCTTTAAAATCACTTTTGGCCTTCCAACTTCTGTTTATATAGTGGCCAACATATTTGGTCTTCAAGCGTTTGAAAATTCCTGAAATGAGATGCAATTGTTTATTCATTGGAATATTGCAACGCCGAAAAACAGGATATACTTTCTCAAATCCGTTTCAACACAACAGTTACTAAAAAAAATGACATCTTTCAAGAACAAGTCTTGTTATTCAGCCAGCCATTTCAACATCTTGGCTCATGGTCTTGTCTTGGGATGTAGACACAGATTGAGGCGTAGGTGGCTGAGAAAACTCTGTTGGTTTGGTTTCTCCACCAAATGGAGTCTTCGGGGGGTCTACTTCCATGGCAGAGCTCCTCGGAGGTGATGGTGGCTGTAACTCCACATCTGGGTATGCTGCCCTGAAACGAGCCCTTAGCCCTTCATCCACTAGTCTCACTCCGTTCAGTTGATTGCCTAGCGATAGCCACCTGAAAGGCAAGTTAGGAAAACACAAAATCAAGGATTGATCAAGCTTCGGTAAAACACAAAATCAAGGATTGATCAAGCTTCGGTTATGTTCCCTTGCTAGAACTAGCGTCTGTAAAGAATAGAAACAGTTCAGACTAGACTCTAGAGGCATTATTGCATAAAAAAAGCATACCCAGAATGTGTATTATGCATACGTGCAAACAATTCAAGCTTCCTAGTGTGTGGACTTATTCTCTCCAGCAATGGATACATCTGCAGAAACCAGAAAGAAGATGATAAAGACCATGGTTTCTGTATGGAATTCTGATATAGTAACAGCAGGAAAAGTTGAATGCATAATTTACCTCATCTGGCTTACGACTCGTCTCTCGAACTTCTGCCACAACTACATCAGTGTCAATGTTCCGGTTTACTATAGGATCGCCTTTTATTCCTACAAGGCAATGTTCCTTGCTGTGATTAAGCCAGTGGCCTGTACGCCCTGTTCTAATAATCCTCTGCAGTTGATTTGTCTTCACCCAAATGATTTCTTCAACTCGCTTGTATCCCCAAAGTTCTAAACTGTAGGAAGCATTGAAACCAATCAAAATCACAAATTTATAGGGGGTCTGAGGGCACTGCCATGTCCACAAGAATTATTTTATCACAAAGCATGAATCCTGATAGACATGAAATAAAACATGGCTTTATATCATATTGAAATTCAATTGCAGGCGCAGAATATTTTTTTATCCCAGCAACACTTGATGCACAAATTAAGCATAGACTAATATTCTCATCTCTATATTTCCATTCATTCTTATCTCTATATTTCCATTCACCGTAAAAACCATCTGAGAAATGTTATGCCAAAGTTAAAACATGTTTAGGTTAGAAATGACCTCTTATGACAGTGTAGAGTATCTCTGTACACACACCATGTACGTAAGTGCTAAATAATTTGATCTTAATATTAGCTTTGGAATAATAAAGCCAACACCCTTGTGATGATCTATCAACTATAAGGGGATTTTGAGAACCGTCTCAAGTCTCAACTGCTCTAAAACCATATTAATAAAACTTCATCTTTTAATCGTGCAATTAATATATATAAATGCATTTACCATTCACGCCCCAACTCCATTGCACGTCCAGTGACCCACAGGAATATTAAACCATCAGTCTGTAAAGCAGGAACATTAAGGGTGCGCATCTCATCATCAGCCATTGTCCCATATGGCAATTCCATATGGATATCCCATGGTGGATCAGCCATTATAACTCCAAATTGGCCTAAAATATCCATCCTGAAGTTACGGATATCACAGTTGATCCATTGTGCCTGGCCAAGTTCTACTTCAGAACAATATTCAGCACGTTGAAACTTCAGTGGTCTTGAAGGAGTAAGAGCTCCCATCAGATCAGTCGTTGGGTCTAGCTCATAATGAACGTATTTGCAAGTCTATCAACAGGGTTAGAGAGGTTAATACAGAATAATGCAAAAACATAGCATATTGGGAAAAAAATTGTTCCCCTTTGAACAGAAAAGAAGAAAAGGTTACAAGATACCTTCATATGGCGACACGTATCAAGAAAAGAGCAGTCACCCAAATTGATATCGGTGTGAGGAGCAATTATGCGCCGAAAATGAACCTGATCATATTTCAGGTAGAAAACTAAATCATTCTGGATATTTTCTTTGATCATATTCGTTCTGCATATGAAATAGGCCATGCCAAAAAGAAAACTGGCAGAAATTCAATTGAAACAAATAAAGGGCATAAATCATTCACAGATTATAAGGAACAAAATGACCAGGAACCACTCAAAATAGTACACAAACAGTAAACCAGGCACAGTTCAAAATACTATACTGAAGAAGATAAAATTCACATAACAAGTTAGAACACAAACAGCTAAACACATAACCCATTTCCGACGATTGTCAGTGATGTAGCTAAATAGTTAAACTAACCATATTCTTCCTTCACGGAACACTTGGAAGTCGGAGCTTCCAATTCTTAAATCATAATGTCTTCTCTTTTTGAGAATAATAGCACAATTGACTATGCTCTTAATGGTTACCTTCTCACAAGCAATGTAGGAACCAGATTTCTGTCTGCAGTCTTCCTTTGTCAAAGCTGAACAGTACTCCTGCAGCTGTGAACCTCCTTTGGTCTTGAACTGCCATAAACATAGGAATATATAAGATTGATCAACACACAAAAAGTCAAAATAGCAATTCCATTATCATAGAGAACATTTTAAACGGATAGATCATATCATAAGAATTAACAGAAAACAACCTTAGCTGCCACTGCAGTTTCTTTGGCAGTAGGCCGGTGTATGAGGTCGAGGAGCACTTCTCCTGTCTTGGACTTCTGCTTTTCCTTGAAAGACTTCTTAAACACGAGCGACTCCACTTCCTTCAAAACATCCTCCTTCGCTTGTCGGGAAGGCGGCCTGTGTTGCGGAGGAATACTCATTGGTCGGGTCATTCCCATTCCCCTTGGCCCACCGGTGGGACCCATACCAGGTGTCCCTGGATATATCGGAAGCATGTTAGCGGCGTGTGGGTCCCCTGGCCTGATAGGCCACATCTCCGGCATTGGTGGCCTAGGCGACGGGCCACCGATCAGAAATGGACTTCCAACGCTAACAGAATCTGTTGAGTTGAGGAGCTGTTGCTGAGCACTCTCTGGTAATTCCTTAATTAGCTTGATTCGATCGATGTTCATGACCATAGGCTTAGAATTCCCACATACGTCAAACTCCTCCAATTCAATGCCGACATTGTCCTCTGCCATGGACCTCAAGACCATTTCCAACGCCAGAATCCCCGAGTCCCCAGCGACTTCCCTAAGCGCCGCTTTCTCAGTGGGAGACGTCGACTGGTCGTTCTCGAGCTTCCTCAGCACGGTGGAGGAGTCTATAGGAGAAAACGGGACTCTCTCCAGCAACAACTTAGCGACCAAAGAACGAACCACCGATAACGGGCTAGCGTCCTCCTCGGCTCCAACGCGCTCATCATGTGTTCGACGATTTGCATCTGCTTCGGATCCCGATTTCGTATGAACAAACCTCGGAGGAGCAATCTTTTGATCGACCGCGTGGTCCTCTGGACGCTTGTGCTTCTCCGGGGCCTTCTTAAGAGGCCGGGAGGAAGGTGGATTAGGGTTTGGGAGTGAGGTGATAGGGGTGAAAGGACGTCGATTGAAGGTAGAAATGAACTGGAGGGATAAGTTGAGGGAGGATACGAGGTCGGGGACTAGGGTTTGGAGGGATGCAATTAACTCCTGTTGCTGGCCACGAACGGAGTCGACACGGGCTTCGATCTGCTGCCTAGTTTCCTCAATGGCGGCATTGGAGTCGCCGGCGGTCTCGTCCGCTGATTGTGTGCCCATTATTTTTCAAGATTTACTATGATTCGACTACAGCCCGCCGCCGACGAAAATTTTAAAAAACAGCCACCGTTCGCATTCGAGATCTTTTGTGAAATAGGATCTTGAAATGGGATTTGAGAAGCAAAAAAAAGCGATGGTTGTTTAGTTTCTGGATTCTAAGATATCTGATACTTGCCCCATGGCTCAAAGACGTAGGCCATTTAATGGATCCACAGGCCCAATAATAGTTGATATACTTCACTCGGCCTCTACGAGGCTACCATACAATCCCTCGATTGATCGATGAATGTGTGCTAAGTCCGGTTTAGTAAAAAATTTGTATTTACCCCTTTATCTATCCGTCGATTAATGATGTTGTCGGGTTGGATCAAAACATCGTCAACTATAAGAAAGAAAAATAATATCAAATGTGACAAACCAAAACCTGATTTTTCACAAACTCAACTTTGATGGATCAAAACTTGAATCGGGAATAACATCTATTGGTTTTGTTTTAGGAAACCATAACGGCAAAATAGTAAGCTTGGACGTTAGAAAAAACAATTTAAACTTGGTCTTAGAAGTAGAAGCCTACGCGCTGAAGGCATGCCTTAGTGAAGCAATAAGACTTAATATAAAAAAGATTAAAACTGAGGATGATAACTTATGTGTTATCAAGACACTCCAAGGAATTTAGGGTTGTCCCTGGAAAGTCAAGATGATCCTATTCGACTCCCGACTGGATCTTCGCTTCTTTGAGGAAGTCCAGGTCATGCATGTGTTTAGAGAAATCAACTATGTTGTTGACCGATTGACCCATTTGGAAATTTCGAACTCCAACAAACCCTTTTCTAACGATCCCGAACTTCAAGTTCTCATCCACAAGGATGCTTTAGGATGGACTACCTCTAGAAGATAGGTTGTCCTAACCGCTTTCCGTTTTCAAAAAAACATAAGGTTCCAAAAGGTGGGGTTTTGTCACAAAACAACAGTCTTTTTTCACCCTCAACCACAACTCCAATACAACAATTAAACACTTCCATTTTTCGGAACCTGAACTCTAAATCTAAAAAACCCATGAATATCCTAACTAAACATGACCTAAGTGATATTATATTTGTTTGTCGTTGCAATTATCGTTTGTAGGTCTGGTTTGTGATTGTGGTTTTCGAGTAAATTTTAATTTTTTAAAAAACATTTTCTAGATCTTGATTTTTTTTGTAAAACATTGCATAAGATTGTGTTATGTGTTTAGTAAGAATATATTTGTGATATTTTTAACATTGTAAAAGACATAAATGGCCCTCTACTTTTCATATGTGTGTGTCACGTGACTACTAGCCCCTATCATATGTTTCTCAAAGCTTGATCGTGTAGAAGGTTTACAAAGCTCGATTGAAGAGGGGTTTCCACATTTTTCTGTAGTTTTCTTCCTATCTTCACGACTCACCTTCAGTTGTTGAGCTTGAGGGTTTCTTTCTTGTCCAGCCGCAATTACTTGCGTTTATGAAGAGGATTTTGAGTTCATTTTTGGGCTTCAATCCAGTTTGGAGGCTTCATGTTTCGGAATATCTAGGGTTCCTCTATCATTTCTCCATTTTTAAGCTACGTGGGATTACATTCTTTGTATATTTCCTTTGATTCGGCTTTGCAACAACTTGCAGTTTTGTTAGGTCGAACTTTACCTTCATTCTTCAAATTGAGTTTAGATGAATTCTTATTTCTGTATTGTTACTATTTTGTGAGGAATCTATATTGTAATATGCATATATAGTAAGGGAAATCAAAAGAATGATGATTATGATCATAATGTACATACTAGTTTTTAGAAATATATGCATACACCGTGATAAACTATTTAGGTTTTATGTTTTTGTATGTGCTTACTAATTGATTTGATGTTCATTATGATCTCAATGTGTTCTCCGTGATGTCTAAATTTACATGTGCCTTTCTAGATAATGTATTTTTCTATGACAATTTTAGACCGCAACTTGGATGTGTTCTTCATGATCTCAATGTGTTAGTTAATTATAGTCATTTTCTTTTTGTGAACTCATTGATTAGGTTGAGCTTAATACATCTTTAATAGTAACTTTCTCTCTTTTTTCTTTGGAGGAGAGTGTGTTTAATATACTGTTTAAATAAAATTTAACCAATTTCATATTTACTCAACATTGGTTATTGGTTCACATCTGTCTTTTTCTAGGCTCATAAATATAGAGTCATGGTTGAGACGTTCATGGTCAGTAAGTTTAGGGAAAAGAAAATTCATTTTTGTAGACTGATATATCCTTACAAAGTGTGTTTTGAGGGTTGATTTGTGATTATCAAAGACAAAGCTGATAAAATGAGTTTAGCTAGATTTCCTTGATGTAATCGTTCGGGCAGAAGAAAAACATGAGGTGCAATAAGAATATATTGAAGAACAAGAATACAAACATGAAAGGTAAGTGAAAATTATTGTTGAAATTCATGAATGGGGAAAATTTCTACACAAATAATTTTGTATATGAATCATATGATGTGGATTATGTTAATCTATTCTAGAATCACAACTCAACAGATAAACCCCGAGTATTGGGTCTTCAAGCACCATGACATCCCCCAACATGTTGAGTTGACGATTGAGCTCATTTACGAGGGGACAATTGTCAATGGGGAGCATTGTATTGCCCTTTTGATGGAACATTTTCAAAAGTACTCGAGCTTTGGGGACGGCAAAGAGGTTGAAGTTAATACCGATGATTTGTTTTGCGATCGTATACCATTCGTTGACCATGTTGACACAAACAACCTTAGAAGTGAAAATGGGGGTCTAGACGATGTCGAGCACTACACACCTCTTTCTCCCCCCCTTTTCACGACAAGGGGAAGAGAAGGGGTGAAACCAATAATAAAGGAGAAGACAAACATAATCTACGTAGGATGTTGGTTCCAACATAGACCGGGAGAAATTATCAACTTCTATAGAACAAACCCGGGGAATGGTGTCACTATGGGAGCATGAGGTGAACTTGGTTGATCAAGCACCAAATCAACCCCAGAGTTCAATTGCGGAGTGATAACATCCATTTTAAATTCTTTTTCATCGTCATTCTTATATGTCTCTTGAGCATATAATGTAGTTTTGTATCAAATTTTGGTAGATTTTCTTCTCTTTTATGTTTTGGAGATCTACTTGTGCGTTCATAATATTGCAGGCATTATAATCCTTCACGGAACTAAAATGGGACCGTTATAGGAAGAATGTTTACAAAACACTAAAGTTTCCCCTACGATCAAGAAATTCATTCTCACGAATGATTGATTGAGATCAAAGAGTGACGAATGAAGATCGTTCAAGAAAACATGTCAACCGGCCCTTGTACCACTAGTCGGTCCGATCGATCTCACTTTCTAAGCACATGAATTTATTGATGGCGTGTGAAATGCGTGTCTCAAATCTTGCAAATAATTTACAAGACTCAATATAGTACGTGGTTCATGAGGGATGAAGTGGAAGCCTCATATCTCACAAATAACTTACAAGACTCATTGTAGTATATGGAGTCAAGATTGAACACGTTTGGCCAAATTAATTAAGAAACTAAAATAAATAAATTGAATAAACTAAAATAAATTAAATATAACATAAAGTAAGTAAAGTAAACTAAAATAAGAAACCAAAAGGAAAGTAGTACGGTCGGCTGACCACTGTCTGGTCGACCGAGTTAAAAAGCGAATCCGAGCCATAAATAAAGAGATAAATAATCACATATAAAATTGGAGCAAAATTTGTAAAAACCTCAGGATGGTCGACAGAACTTGTTGAGGGGTTATGGTCAACCACCTCGTAAAACAAACTAAAAGATTAAGGGAGAAAGAATGAGGAAAATTTAGATCTTTATACGATTTGAAACCAAATAATTTAAACGGAGAAAACAAAGAATAAGTATCAATAGATAAAGTAATTACAGAATCCAAATCACTACAACATGCACATAAAATGGATCTCAATTGACAATTCCACATATTGAATGTAAGTCACAGTACGCGGGAGACAACTTCGTCCGATTGTCACATGGTTAGCTCATCGCCTGACATAGATCAATTGTTGTCACCCAATTGATGGTCATGTATCCAAGATGGTGCCTATTGTTAACATTTAACTCAACATGGAGGTATGAATGAATCGGTTCTCGCATTTTTCCATCAACACCTTGAATAACAATAGAGAAGGAAAATTCCAAACTCGGCTCTCGCATTTTGTAGGGAATAATCCAATAACTACCATGAATCATATAGGCAATACATTCAATACATAAAATCAATTCAACATCATAGACCAATGTAATTGAGTTCACTAGACCCTAGAAAGGATGAGAATTAATCAAACATGTTGAACAAAACTCAAATGCTTTATTAATGAAGGAAAGACGAGCCAATCAAATGACTAAGGGTAGTCCAGTCGATCAACCTTATAGAGGGAATTAGTGGCAAAAACTCATCAATTGAAAAAGAAAAAGATAATATAACAGAACAAGTTCAACGGTTCAGTTTTAAACGGTCGCCACATAGATAAAGTGATGGGGGACATCCATTGTTTAAAACGATGTCTACCAATTTGTTTAACCGATTTTCATTTGACATTTAGTAACCTTATAAATTTCTAGAAGTTTGACATTTTTTGTGACATTTATTAACTAGTTGTCAACAATATTATATTTATATGTGTGGTCCCATATTATTATATTTTTATTTTTTTAAAATATCCACACATTAGTTTTAACCGACTTTCATTTAACATTTGGTAACCTTTAATATTTTAAAGAAAATTATCATTTTCTATGACATTTGATAACTATTTGCCAAGTAGTTTTTTGGGTGGACCCTTCCCTTTTATCAAATTAAACTACCAAAAAATAGTGAAAATTTGAAAAAGCATTGTATTTAATACTTGCACCTTTGTTTGATTTGTTTTTAAACTCCGAGGATAAAATAAATACTATTACAATTTTGTTACCATATTATTATCAAATATATTTATAAATTTTTTATTTAAATATATTTACTTCAAAAAAAAAAAATCACGAAATCATGTAAATTACATTTTTAACCTTAGTAAATCTTCGACATTAGATATGCAAATCTTATTTTTACCTTCTCTCAAATTTGTAATATAAATACATTAAAAATAATTTGAATACATAATTATAAATAATTTTATGATATTAGCTGTGAATGTGACACGTTGATAGGTGCAAAATATAACATCATATAACCTTTAGAATCACGATTTTCATACATCATTTGCTCTTTTATACTTCACTTTAGTATATAAAACTTTCATTTCTCATATTTCGGTGTTTACCTTGGTTATTTTGCATTTCATACATTTAAGGCCAATTCGGCACCGTTTAGAGCAAAATACAAAAATTTCATTCCTCCATGAAGTAAGAGCAACACAAGAGCATCATACATGACTAAGGATTGAATAATCAAGTAGCACAAAGTTCCCTAAGAAGCCCAAAATGCAAGATCAAAGATTGCAGCGAGAACAAGTCAAGACTAGATGCCAAACAGCTTCCCACGATGTCTCATCACGGTTCTTATGCCGTCTAGAATCCACTTCAAGCCCGTATCTCCTTTGGCTTCGCTCAACATCATTCTTCGCCCAAGCTTGTCCAAACGGTGTGTTAGACGGCATCGAGACGAATTCCATGGCCGTCTCTATGATGTCTCATGCCCGTCTCTATTTCGTATGAATTTTGCTGTTTATCCGAGATCATATCTTTTGTTCTTATACTCAGAAAGATAATATCTTCTATCCTTTTGATCCGATTTCTCAACCCTATATAAGCATGTAGTAACCTAGGGTTTAAGGATCACACATCACAAGTAGCCAGAAGAATCTCGCAGCTACTAGTTAGGTCTAGAGTAGATTTCGTTTCCGTTTGAAGGTTCGTCTTGTTGTGCTGGAACCGAAAACTTTGTAAGTTTAATCATGTAATTTCATAGTTAATAAAAAAAGTTATATTCAATTATGTCGAACTAATCTTTCTCTTGATCTAAGAATTGAATTTTTTATATTTTTGATTTATAATTGTATATATGAATTGTTGAATGAAGATTATATGAATTTGCTTCATTTCAAAGTTGTTCATTCTTATCTTTTATATACCTTCGAAAGAAGTGACGTTTAAAGATTTTAGATAAAACACTTGTGTTAACCAAGTGAGGTTGTTTTATTGGAAAGATTGAAAGTAACTTGGTTTACAGGATTGAATCCTACCTTTTACCCCGAGGATTTCTAACTATCATAGAAAGTTTTGGTCTTTGTACTTTTTTAAGATCTCTATAAATCAAGCGACTTTTTTCTTGGTCTTTTCTGTATTTCTAAGTGTTTGAGTTTTTAGATATTTGTTGTGGTTGTGAAAGCACGGGCAAAACAATTTCAAACGGTCTTTGTTTGTTTGTGACAAAGACTATTTTAGATAGTTACTTGCAATATCCATCAATCAATGTTCATGATATTTATATATGTGATTTTATTTTAATTTATTGTAGTGGTGACTCCTATTTCCATAGATCGCGTCCCTCACTTATTTCACAAATAGTAATCATTGCTCATCTTTTGTCTTTCCAAACAAAACTCCCAATAATATATTTTTCTCTTCCCTTACTCTTTCTCTTTCCCCTTTTTTCTTAGAATAATTATTAGTTAGCGATTTTCAATTCAGACGTGATCAATGTGAATTCAGCACTCGGTGTACTACAATTGACCTCCTCATTTTTGTAGTAGGTAGGTTTGAGGGCATCAAGTTTTTGATTGATATTACCGATAGTTATGGTTGTTTCTAATTTTTTTATTCTAAGTTTATTATATTATGAATCTTTGTTCTCTTTTTGTTTTTGATTTATAGGTTAGGTTGGTGAATGCGAGGAGTTCGTGACCTGAGAAAACTTGTCACATTTGACACCGAGCTTGAACGCACACTTTGTAAGCAAAAATCTACCAAAGAACTTCTACAAAACAAACAATGGATGGACAGAATGTCGGACGAGGTCCGAATGATCCAAGAAATAATCAACTACCTATTTAGGATCAACGTGCAGAAATTGCAAGACTTAATTTTGCGTTTTTTGCTAGAAGGGCTCGTCACCCATAAATGTTGGACGCTAGAATGAACCTGAGATAAACGGTTCCGAACCAAGCTTTCACTCTTCCCGCACTGGGAGCCCAATATTTGAACTTATGGACGGACAAAATCAGTGTAACACCCCAAGTTCTGGGAACTCAAAGCGTTACGGGCTAGGACCACACAATGGGTCCTGCCCCTCAGAGTAGCAACAACACAACGGATCTTACAACAAGACACATACAAATGAAAAACCAAAACTCAATATAAAACCAAAGATTTAAATAAAGGGAAGCGTAAAAGACTCGCAACTGAGTTCAAAACAAAAAGGGAAAGCAACAACATAAACATAAACCCGATCCCGTCCTATAATGTACGGGAACCCCAACTGACTACACCGTCCGGATCACTCAGCAACATCCTGAACCTGAGGAATATCTACAACACGGTATAAACCGTTAGCTAACTATCTAGATATCAGAAAGACAGTAAAGGCACAAACACACATAAGATAAAGTAAACACATAACATGCTCACACAACAACCGTTTGTTATCTTACATTAGGTTATCCAATTACTAATTCAACTTAGGTTATTACACGAGAATTGCTACCACCTCGCATCCGTCCCCTTTCACCAGCAGGAATAAAATGCATGCATCCTTCTGTCACCTGATGGATTGGTTACGAGAACACCTCCCAGTTTCCCCATTCTGAACTAGACAAGCGGTAACCGCCCGGTTATAATACACTTAGGCCAATTAAGGTATAACAAGGTCAATCCTAGTTCCGGTTATCAGCTATAACATGATAAAAAACACAAATAAGCCAATACAATCAAATAAATATGCGGAATGAAGCTAAGTAAGTCCAAGGGACTTACGTCAGTCAAAGGTACTCTCAACACTTAGCAAACAACTCAAAAAAACTCAGGAAAGGAGCAAGAAAAGCCTGTTCACACAAGGCATCACAAATCAGGAACTGAACGATTGCTAGAATTCTATACTTCTAGTCTCCATGATCTCTAAGAAATCTACACAACTAAGGTCACAAACCCTAGTCTTCCAGATCAACAAAGGACAATAACATCCAGAAGAGCTAAGGAAAGGAACGAGGAAAGCAAGGAAGGAAAGCAACTCACCAAAGACGGGAAGACTACAGAGAAACCGCGGGGGCGGCTTGGCAAAAGTGCAGGGGCGGCACGTGATAAAGGTGCGGGGGCGGCTCTGTGCAGGCACGGGGGCGGATCCTCGACAGAAGCGTCTGTTGACTTCGACGACAGTAGAACCACGACAAAGGCCAAAGCTTGCTCTTCCAACACTCACACACTTCACAACTCAACCAAGGGAGTCTGTGAACATCAAGGGATCATCAACGGAACGCTCTACAAGAATCAAGGATCAAACTTGATTCTTAGAGAAGAAAAAAAGAGAAAACGAAGGGAGAAACAAAACAGAAGGGAAGCAAGGTGCAACAACATATGAACGTGATGAAGAAAAAGGGAGGAAGAACTTACACGTTCAACAAGATCACATGTAGCAAGGTTGCAACACTTGAGGGTTGAAGAAAGCGTAAGCAAGAAACGGGAAAAAGAAGAAAGGACGGAAATATATAGAGGATGGTTGGAAAGATGGATGGAAAGGAAGTTCTAGGGTTTGGAAAAAGATAAGGAAGCCGGCCCATAAGATAGAAGATTGGATATTCTATCTATGGAAGGAAGATATAACCAACGAAAACAGATCGGACGCGATCTGCAACGAATCCGCAGGGGCGGATTGCTCGTGCCGCAGAGGCGGCCAGCCGCAAGGGCGACCTCTTGTCACCGCGGGGGCGGTGACAGACACAGAAGGCCGTTGGGGCGGCATTCTTCACCGTAGGGGCGGTGAAGGAAAAGATGGGGTCTTACAATAGATCCCCCGAAAAAGAAGTTTCTTCCTGAAACTTGCAACAGTCCGAAAGGTCACACAACAACAACATAGAAACACTGAACACAACTCATATATTCCCATACGGGGCACGTAACTTAGAACGTCACAAAAGCAAACACAACTCAACAAGAGGAAAACCGAAACACACAACTATGCTAAAGGTGCATTAAGCTCAGTGTAAAACTCTGGATAGTTCCTCTGGATACTATCCTTTGTCTCCCAAGATCAGCTCTTTGAAATGACCACTGAATCTTCATCATCGATATGTCCTTCGAACACAAATGTCTCGTACTACGCTCTAAGACAGCTACCGGATGCTCAACGAACGTGTGGTCTGGCTCGACCACTAGATCTTCATGACTGACGATGTGTCTCGGGTCCGGTATGTGATAGCATGAAATATGACCATACTTTAGGCACTTGTTTTGATTGTTTTTCCCTTTTAGTTGTGTACATGGATAAGAGTTTGAAGCATTTATGAGCACATGCACCTATTTTGTCGATATAGAGATCTACACAAGCTTTGTTATGTTTTTAGGTGAATAAAGGCTTGGATTGGAGCATATATGAGAAAGTAGGAGTATTTGATCATGCTAGGCATCAAGAGGATGCATTGGAGAAGCTAAGGAAGGAGCATGATTAGAGAACTTTACGAGACAAAGGCTTTTACAAAGGAATTTGACAAATCACGGCCAAACCAAGAGTTCCACGACAGTGGTTTTAGCATTGAGGGCATTGAAAACCATGCCGAGAGCAACAGAAAGATTTCACGACCAGAACCACGACCGTGGAAGTTTACACTAGACCGTGATTCTTATAACGATTGTCACGTGTTATATTTGCCACGTCACCGACGGTTATCGAGCTTTTCGTAACCCTACTTTTTCCCTATAAGACGGCTGAAGAAAGGAGAAATTGGGGGAATCGCATAGACGTCTGCATACACTACATTTCATTGGAGATTTCTTAGGAAGATGCCATTGCGTACAGGGAAGATCCCGAGAAGGACACATTTCGAGATTGCGTACTTAGGAAGATCTTAGGGTTTACATTTGAAGGCGGATTGACATCCCGTTCTTCATTGTTCCCATATATTGTTGTGAGGATTTCTGTTCCCTATTCCACTTTCATTGAACACATATACTTGTTCATTGTTTTCGAGATTGACTATTCGATTATTATTGAGTTTTCGGAGTTTTACCCTTTTTCTCTTTTAAACTTGATTTTTGATTAAATGATAATGGTTATTGGCTAAAAACCTTTAGCAATTCTAAGGTGAAGGGTTGATAGTTGTGGCTTAGATAATGATAGATTGAACGTAAACAGATTGGACCTTGAGAGTTGCGAGAAACCTCGTCGCCGAGGATTTCCACGGTCTGTTCTTGAGTTCCATGGCCGTGGTTCTTTAAGATCCAGCCGTGGTTTTCTCTGTCGTACGTCTTTTGCTCTTGCTTTGATCCAAAGTTAGAGATATGCTTTAACCTAGCCTTGGCTTGCCTTTTCTAGGTAGTAGTGAGACTCAACATCCTCTATTTCGGTTTCGAGTGTCACAACCTTAACCGTTTTGGCATGTCTTTGATTCCCTTGGGTTTGGGCATGGGTATTTGAGAGTAATTATTGTCCTTAGATCCTTTCTATACTACAGCCTCAACAACTTTTATAGAGAGAGCCTTTGTGTGAGACATATAGGGTTTGTGAACTTCATCGTACATAACCTTGCATTAGTTATACCTTTGCAATCCCGACTCTGTCCTTACATCTATAGAATATCTTGAATCGATTGCCACAATTGGATATCCGGATCTTTAGAATTGTTGTTTTCCTAATATTATTTGCAAAGCTTTTATACTTTTATTGCTTGAGAACTTGTGAACTGATTTTGTTCCTCCCAAATCCTTGAGTTCGATACTCTGGAATTCTTACTTTTCTACGCCGATCCGTACACTGAGGGTTCGCTTTGCTTTTATTCAGTTTTATAAATTTAAGATTTGCGCGCACACTTTAGAGCGAACAAGTTTTTGGCGCCGTTGCCGGGGATTTGGTTTAGGCCAAATTCGGCTCTCGGTTGTCGAGCTTGGGAGCTTTGCTCTTGTTATTTGATTTTTCTTTTTGAGTGATTTTGCAAAATTTTAGGTCTATGCGAAGGTCTTGATCCGCGAAAGACCTTGTTCCTTTTGATCCCGAACTTGAGAAGACTTTGAGGCGAAAGTTAAGAGAGAAAAGTATGGCTGAACATAACGAGAGGAATAACCAACAAGAGTTGGAAGAGGCTAGAGCTCAATTGAATACAAGTGAAAGACTACGTCTTGAGGAGAAAGCTGTAGCTTGGGATGATCAAGAGAGAAATCAAGCTCAAATTGAGGAGCTTATGGCGATGATTCTACAAATGCAATTAGATAAAGGAGCCGGAAGTAAGAAAGCTAATACAAATAAATCCATTAGAGCTGAATCATCCGACGATGATGACATGCCGGACCTAGAGGATATTGCACCAATAATCCATCCAGTTCGTGACAATCCTAGACCACATGTTGATCCTCACATTCCCGCTAGAGATATGAGAGCTGCTGATGGCGGGGATGAACCACGAACTCTTGGACAATGGATGGATCCAATTCAGCAACCACGCCGTTTAGGTGTTAATTTTGGAGGTGAAGACGTCCAGGATTTCGGTTTTAGCCCGCAAGTTATTACCATGGTTCTCCAAAGTCAATTTGGTGGAATGGATGCTGAATCTGCACACCAACACTTATAGAATTTCGAGATTCTTATGGAGACAATGAAGCCAAAGAGAGCTGTCAACAACAATTACAAGATAAAATCGTTCTTCTTCTCTTTGAAGGACAAGGCTTTGTCTTGGTACCAAGCTCTTCCGGCTGGAAGACTTATAACATGGGAGGATTTGACTTCGGAATTTCTCACCAAGTTCTTTCTGCCATCCAAGACGGCGGAGTTAAGAGGTAAGATTAATGCTTTTTACATGAAACCTAACGAAAGCTTGTTTAAGTCTTGGGAAAGGTTTTAAGATCTTCTATTGGATTTCCCGCATCACGGCATTCCAAAGCTGGAATTATTGGAGATCTACTACAAGGGGCTGAATGTGGAAACGCAATTCAAACTTTAATCCCTTTCTTGTGGAACTTTCATGGACATGAGAGCTGATGATGCTTGGCACTTCATTGAGAACCAAACCCAAGTAATTGAGAGGTAGTCCCATAGGAAGGTCGATGATGGGAATCGGAATTCAGGAGATCCGGGAGAATAGTTAACTCTTGCTGTACAAACTCAAATATTTTCCCTCAACAATGAGATCAAGGAGTTGAAGGAAGTCATAAAAACTAGCCTTCAAAGAACGAAGGAGCAAGATGCCGCCTACCTAGGAAGGGACAACAACCAAGGCAATAGGAACAACTACCGGAACAATAATTGGAATAACAACAACAGGAACTCCAACAACAACAATTGGAGATCCAACCAACAAAACTCCGGTAATCCCTATTCACATGTTGAAAATGCACTAACACCTTCTTCTTCTTCTTCTTCTTCTTCTTCTACACCTTTAAAAAGTCAGGGTCAAACTTCAAATAATTTGAGTAAACCAGAGAAGGATAAGCATGATGCTATGCTGGAGAAAATCATAGGAAAACTCCAAGGACTAGAGAATCATATCACTTTGGTTGATAAAACACAAAAAGCTTTAGAAAACCACGTTTTCGGCAAGGTTGGAGAAGTTCCTAGAGACCAAGGGAAGCTTCCCGGAAAGACGGAGGACAATCCAAAAGGGAGTGTGATGGCTATTACAACTAGAAGTGGTGTAACAACCACCGACCCGCATCCAAAGTCTGTCGAAGTCCCCGTTGAGAAAGAGAAAGATAAGGAGAAGGAGAAGGAAGATGTTTATGTTCCTTCTCCAGCTTATAAACCTCCTCTACCATTCCCGCAATCTAGAGTAAGAGCGCGTCTAGACAAGCAATTTGGTAAGTTCATTGATCTAATGAGCAAACTGCATATTAACATACCTTTTATTGATGCAATTGTAGGTATGCCCGCTTACGGGAAGTTTTTAAAATAAATTCTCTCCAACAAGAGGAAACTGGAAGACTTTGGAGAAGTCAAGATGAGTTCGGAATCTTCAGAGCTCATCAAAACAATGACGGAGAAGATGCCCCCAAAGCTGAGAGATTCGAGGTCATATTGTATTCCAATAGGAGTTGGAGAAATCACATACAATGCTCTTTGTGATTTAGGAGCAAGCGTAAGCATTATCCTGCTTGCTTTGTGTAGGAAGGTCGGTTTAGGTGAATCTAAACCGGTAAAGATGACGTAGTACATGGTGGATCGATCCATAACTCGACCCGTAGGAATCATTGAAGACGTCCCGATCAAGCTCGGTAAGTTCTATATTCCTATAGATTTTGTTGTGCTTGACATTCTTGCAGATTGTCCAGTCCCGATCATACTCGGGAGACCTTTTCTTGCAACTTCCGGCTGTATGGTAGATTGCAAGAATGCTAGGCTAGCCTTCAATATAGGAGAAGAGAAGGTTGAATTTGTTCTCTCAACTTTGGCAAATGAAGCTGCGCTTGGAGAGGATATGTTCAACCTCTATGACGAAGAAGTATCTAAAGAGGAAGTAAGCTCGATCTTGTTTAAAGATCCATTGCAAAAGGTCATAACCATGAGCATCATGGAAAGAGGAGAAGAATAGTATTGCAATGTTGTGGTTGATGCTTTGGAGGAGCTAGGAGAAGTGCAAACTGAAGAATTCGAAAAATTGTACGATAGCTCCGAAGACGTTAGAAACCACGGTCAATTGCTCTTTTCAAGGGCGTGGTTTCACCTATTCAAGCCGTGAAAAGTTATGTCGAGAGCAAAGATTTAATTCGAACCACATTCCACGGCCTCCCAGCACAAACCACGGCCGTGGAAGTAACAGTGACACCGTGGTTTTGGAAAATATCGACGACAACTCCGTTCTTTCTACAAACATTCATGATTCTTCTTCCAACACTTCCACACTCTTGGAGACTTCCAAGGAGACATTAGCCAACTCTCAAGACACTTCAAAGGTATCAACAACCTTGGAATTGAAGCCACTTCCCACACATCTTAGGTATGCATTTCTTGGAACTAAATCTACGTTTCCTGTTATTGTTAGTTCCGATTTAAGTAAAGAAGAACATGAGAAACTTATGACTGTTTTGAGGAAACATAGGAAAGCTCTAGGCTATACAATAGAGGATCTTGTAGGAATTAAACCATCTTTATGTATGCACAAGATTCTAATGGAAGAGGATTACAAGCCTTCACGCCAACCTCAAAGACGGTTAAATCCGATCATGAAAGAGGTTGTGAAGAAGGAAATCCTTAAGCTACTTGACGCAGGTATCATCTATCCTATCTCCGATAGCAAGTGGGTGAGCCCCGTTCAAGTTGTCCCGAAGAAGGGAGGAATGACTGTTGTGACCAAAAAGAACAACAAACTCATTCCAACAAGAACAGTAACAGGATGGAGGATGTGCATCGATTACCGCAAGCTGAACAATGCAACGAAGAAGGACCACTTCCCGCTACCATTCATCGATCAAATGCTTGAGAGGTTAGCACAACATTCCTATTTTTGTTACCTTGACGGTTATAGTGGTTTCTTTCAGATCCCGATTCACCCGGATGATCAAGAGAATACCACATTCACGTGCCCATGGGGTACGTTTGCTTGTAGGAGGATTCCATTCGGACTTTGCAATGCTCCAGCCACCTTCCAAAGGTGTATGATGGCCATCTTCTCGGAATATATTGAAGAAATCATGGAGATTTTTATGGACGATTTTTCAGTTATGGTTCCTCATTTGACAATTGTCTTGCTAACCTTTCTCTTGTTTTGCAAAGATGTGAAGACACTAACCTTGTTCTAAATTAGGAGAAGTGTCAATTCATGGTTAGAGAAGGCATTATGTTAGGACATTTTATCTCCAATAGAGGGATCGAAGTTGACAAGGCTAAGATAGAGACGATAGAGAAGCTTCCTCCTCCATCTTCGGTGAAGGGGATAAGGAGTTTCCTAGGACACGCAGGCTTTTATAGGAGATTTATCAAAGACTTTTCGAAAATTTCTAAACCGCTAACTAATCTATTGATGAAGGATGCCGTTTATGAATTTTCACAGGAATATTTAGATGCTTTCTATAAGATTCGAGAAGCTCTCATCTCAAACCCGATAATCCAACCTCCGGACTGGAATCTTCCATTCGAGGTTATGTGTGATGCAAGTGATGTAGCTGTTGGAGCGGTACTTGGACAAAAGAAAGAAGGCCGCACTCATGTCATCTACTATGCTAGCAAGACGCTAGATGAAGCACACCTCAACTATGCCACGACTGAAAAGGAATTTCTAGCCGTTGTATATGCTTTTGAAAGTTTCGTTCTTATCTTGTAGGAGCAAAGGTGATTGTATACACGGACCATTCAACAATACGATATTTGCTCGCCAAGAAGGATGCAAAGCCAAGGCTGATTAGATGGATTCTTCTTCTTCTTCTTCTTCTTCAAGATTTCGATCTAGAGATTCGCGACAAGAAAGGCTCTGAAAGTTCTGTAGCGGATCACTTAAGTCGTCTACCACACACTGAAGGCGACGACATACCCTTCGATGACTCCTTCCCAGACGAATACTTGCACATAATGGAAGAGTGTATCGATACAATTTTTAGAGGTAACGAAGCTTGGTTTGCTGATTTTGTAAATTACTTGGTTTGTCAGGAAATACCTCCCGGATTATCCTACACACAAAGAAATAAGTTCTTTAGGGATGTCCGCCAATACTATTGGAATGAACCTCTACTCTTCAAGAGAGGTCCCGACGACATCATTAGAAGATGTGTGCCGGAAGATGAAATGTAAAGTGTCATTCGTCATTGTCATTCACTTCCTTGTGGAGGACATCCTAGTTCGCATAAAACTAGCGCTAAGGTATTGTAATCCATATTGTTTTGGCCTACTTTATTTGAGGAAGTGCAAACCTTTGTTTCTTGTTGTGATGCTTGTCAAAGAACAGGAAATATCTCTAGGAGGAATGAGATGCCTCTCAACAATATTCAAGAGGTGGAGATCTTTGACGTTTGGGGAGTCGATTTCATGGGACCATTCCCATCATCTTGTGGAAACCAATACATACTTCTAGCTGTAGATTATGTTTCGAGATGGGTTGAAGCCATTGCCTCTCCAACTAACGATGCTATGGTGGTTGTCAAGTTCTTTGATAAAACTATTTTCCCAAGGTTTGGGACACCACGAACCATCATTAGTGACGGAGGTTCACACTTCATAGCCCGACGATTCGAAGCTCTACTAGCTAAGTATGGGGTAACTCACAAGATCGCCACACCCTATCATCCGCAAACAAGTGGACAAGTGGAGATTTCAAATAGAGAGATTAAAGGAATCCTTGAGAAGACGGTGTCAAAAACAAGGAAGGACTGGTCATTGAAGCTGGATGACGCATTATGGGTGTATAGGACAGCATACAAGACTCCCATCGGCACAACACCTTACAACCTTGTGTGTGGGAAGTCTTGTCATCTCCCGGTAGAACTGGAACATAAGGCGTATTGGGTTGTAAAGTGGTAGAACTTCAACATGAAGGAAGCGTGCGAGAAGCGCCTCTTGGACCTTAACGAGCTAGAAGAACTCCGTTTGAACGCCTATGAGAACACCAAGATTTACAAAGAAAGGGCGAAGCGTTGGCATGATAAGCATATCATTCCAAAGGATCTCAAAGAAGGAGACATTGTTCTTCTCTTCAATTCTAGACTTCGGCTCTTTCCAGGTAAGCTTAATTCTCGTTGGACAGGACCTTATGTGATTAAACGTGTTTTTCCCCATGGTGCAGTTGAAGTATGGGGTGAGAAGTGCGGAAGTTTCAAGGTAAATGATCAACGACTCAAGAAGTATTCACCGGAGCTCCAAGCTGAGGAAATCGCTCCGATTGTCCTCACTTAAACAAAGGAACGGTCTAGCTACGAACCCAAAACAAAGCCCTTCTTGGGAGGCAACCCAAGGTATTGCATTCTTGTTTTTGTTTCTTTCTTAGATTAGATTAGTTTAGATGTTTTTGTTTGTTTTTCTTCGATGCGTTCCGGTATGTTTGTGTCTTTGAATGCCAGGAATAAGGAATGAGAAAAAGAAGAGAGGAAAAGCCGAAAAAAATTGACGAAATTTGGATTCTTGGTAAAAAAAGAGGATTCCACGGCCAAAAAGGCAAAACCACGGTCGTGGTTTGCTTAATTAGGCCGTGGAAAACAAGGTCGTAGTTAAAGAAAATAAAAACGCCAAAATTCCACGGGTCCGTACAAAACCACGGCCGTGGAACACCCCGACTGGACGTGGTTTTCAGAATTTTTACGGCCACTATAAAACCCCTCCTTCTTCACAAAATCTCACACCTCTTCCCCTTCCACGCCCCAAACCACGCCGAACCACCCTCACCCTCGTGATTCTTCATCCGGTGACCGATTCGAACAATTTTTTGACCAAAAGTGAAGCAAATCGGATCCTCTACAAGATCCCAATAACAAACTGAGCAAACAATCGACAATCGGAAAGAAATTTGGATTTTCCCAAATCCAAACCCTAGGTTTTCTCTCTATCTCTTCTTGGTTGAATTTGTTCGTTTTTCTTGTAAATTTCTAGGAGAACTAGACGGAATTGAACTTAGAAGTAGTCTAGGGGTGTTGTTGCTGAGTTTGCTGTGAATTTGCTGAATTTTTGTGTGAAATCGATGATTTCCACAGGTACCGTACAGTTCCACGGCCGTGGTTTCTGAAGAACATGTCGTGGTTTTTGCTAATTTGTGAGAAAATGTTCGGAACTAGGAAATCCAACAGAAACAAGAAGTCTAAGGGTGATGGGTCTTCTTCCCAACCCCCTCCTGTGGAACCACCAGTCCCTAGAGTCCCCACTATCCATCGCGATTACCTTAGAGCCATGGAAAAGATTTCCAAGCAAAATGTGATAGCTCCTAGGTTCATAGTCATGGAGGAGCTTCAAGAGCTGAATGTGGTTGATGATTTGACTTGGTTACTAGATAGGGCTGTCTTGATTGTTTTCTCCGCCATTAGGGAGGATGCATATGAGGAGATCACAAGGGAGTTTATTACTTTGAGCATAGCGCCGTTGACTGGACATCCTTTAGGTTGATGGAGAGCAACTACAATTTCTCTATTGTGCAGTTTGGGACGATGTTTGGGTTCCATGAGACGTTCAATGGAATCTTTCCTAGAGGAGTTAAGGCTAAGGAGTTTTGGAAAGAGATAGCTATGATAGTCGGGCATGAGGATCGTTACCAACCGGCCGATTCAAAGGCCAAGCTCATCTACCACCTAGCTATTAAGATAGCCCATAGGATCTTTTCAGAATGCCTATTCCTGAGGACCGAGACCCCTTGACCGACGGTATTTCTATGGTCGTCTATACCCAATCAAAAGTAAATCCCGACTTAGCACTAAGAACAAGTATATTGATTAAGTAAGGGTCGAACCCAAGAGAGTTAAGGTGTTTTAGATGCAATTATCGTAATTCGACAAGTAAGACAATAGTGGATGAATCTACACTAGGTTGATTCTAAGCATGCAATTGCTACTTTGGTGAGTTCCTTTTACAAGTTTTCAAGTAATCTCCCGTCTCGATCGTATATATGTGTTGAGCCAACCGGCATCAACACAACTTAACAGGTTAAAGTTCCGTAAACCTACAAGAACAAATAACAAGTTAGCTTTCAAACAAAAACTAAGGGATATAAAGAGAAGATTAAAACCGTTAAACTTATCTTTATATTTGTATTCCTTTTCTTTAAGTAATCACATCCCGTTATTACTTAAAGTTGCTACTAGATTAAAGACCCGAACCCGGAACCTATTAATCCTAGTTGTTTACATGCACTTTAGAACCTAAGGTGCATGATCAATCTCAAGCAATAGTAAACATGCAATTAGACAATGGAGATCAAGGAAACACAAAGCATTACTGAATGAAAACTTATATTATAAAGTACTTACAACCAAAGTAACAATGCAGCTTCAAACCAACCCAATGTAGCAATGGAATTAGCAACTCATTACAAGGTAGCAAGACAATCTAAGTGGATAATTTTGTTGATTAACAAGATGATAAGATGGATGATTCTAGCAATCAACCAAGGACTATTTATACTACAAAAGACACTAAATAGGAGTAAATGGCCGGCCCAAAACAGCCACCATTAATGCCATAAAGGTGGTGTAAACAGCCGGAGTAAAGCATCTGGCGTTAAACCATAGGGGCGGCCTTCAGGAACCGCGGGGGCGGTTTAGGCAGAATCGGTTGATCTTCTTCAAAACCGCTGGGGCGGCTACACAATTCCACTGGGGCGGATCTTCAATGCTCTTTAACGTCTGACCTTTTGCCTTCTTGACATTTCTGATGCCAAGCCGCCGGGGCGTCCCTATGTCGACGCAGGGGCGGTGACATAGCCTCTTCGCCTTCCAGCTCCCAGTTTGAGGCGCAAACAGGGGCGCAGTGGGGGAAGCAGGGGAGCTGGTCTTCATTCCTTCAGGGCAGGTCACCGTAGGGGCACCAAGGAGTGGCGCAGGGGCGGTGACACGCTTCATGGTTGGCGCTGGTGAAGGCGCAGGGAGCGCTCCGATGTAAGGCGTCACCCGCAGGGGCGGCTGCAAGGAACCGCAGGGGCGGTGAGGCAACAGAAGCTTTGCTTCATGATCGATCTTCACTCCTAAGTGCTTATAACTCCTTCTTTAGCTTCTTTTAATCTTCTTCTTCTGGACCAAGGAGTTAGTAGCATAAACCGACACTAATGCAATAAAATGACTCTAAAAAATACCCTACATGATAATGATTCCATCACCTATCACCCCTCAAAAGGTCAAGGTCGATGAGTTCTTCATCCTGTATTGCATTATTTCCGGTCATTCTCCGGATTGTGCAACCTTGTTTGCCTCCACCCTTAGTAAAGTGAAGAACAAATCAGCCAAAAATATAGGATATGAAGGTATGGTGACACATATTGCTAACCATTTAGGAGTTGATTATTCTGCTTGTACGAGGGTAGCTGCTGCGAGACCTTTGGGTCTCAATGGTCTCTTGACTAGAATACTTTTGTTTCCCCACCACCGCAGTCCATCTACCGCAACCATGCCTTGGGAGGATAGAGGTAGTAGAGGCATTCCATGGCTCCCGAAGTACTCTCTTAGGCTTAGCTGAGAGAACTAGAAGGAGACATTTGTTCCTATGCATGCTAACAAGTTACGAGCTCCTTCTTATGTTCCCGATGAGGTCCCAGTTGCAGCTGCAGTAGATGAGGATGAGGAGACGGGAGGAGGTGACTATCCGGATGCAGGAGGGGATGAGCAGGACTTTGGATCATTTCCGGAGCAGCCAGCGGACATCCCGGAGCCAGCTAGGAGGTCCACTTACCAGCTGAGGCCTTCCCCTTCTTCCTCTTCCCGCCGAGCTAGTGTTAGTGAGCGCCCCACATGGATGGAGAGTGTGCCGGATTGGTGTGGACAGCAGCCGGCTTGGATAGGAGCTCCACCACCTTAGACTCAACAACCTCCTACATGGTACCAGCAGCCGCCAGCATGGGCACAACAGCTGATACTGAGACCTCTACCTCTCCCCTGTCCCGGAGTGGAACCTTGAAGAGTGGTAGAACCAGGAACTCTCTACTGCTGATACTGAGACCTCTGTCCACCTCCTGCAGCACTAGCAGGTGAAGAACCCTACTGCGATGGCACCTTGCCCTGACGGTAGAACGCAGCTCTATGTCCGGGCTTGCCACAAGAGTAGCAAGTCACAACAACCTTCTTAAAATCAACTCTCATATGTACGACACCTCCGTAGTTAAAGCACTGTCATCCTCTGTCGGAACTTTGTACAAATTGCTTGAAACAAGAACGTCCCGGGATCTGGCTATACCCAAGTCCCGATGCTCCAGCTCCAGCACTAGCTGGCCCAGTCCTTTGTCTCTTCTTAGGACCTCCTGTCTGAGAAGCTCTCCTCTGACCCGATCGGTCTCTCTCATAAGCAGAAGCTCTATCTTGATAGTCCGTCAAAGAATCACAACGGAAACCAACAAGATTAGAGCGTGTCGACTCCTCAGTCTCTGAGAGAACAAATAAACATGCTGGTCCTCAGGTGGTGTAGACGGACCTAGCAAAGACAACTCGTCCTGAAACTTGCTGATGATCTCAACAATAGGTAGATCTTCAAAACCAGCCTCAAGGAAATCCTGAAGACGATCCCTCCTCAAGGCTATAGGGCAATAACGATCCCTGATCACCGCCTTCATCTGCTCATAATTGGTGACTATACTGAGAGCTGCCCTCCACCAAGAATGAGCCTGATCCTTGAACAACGTCTGTGCTATGTTAACTAGACGTCCCTCTGGGCAACCGATCACCGCCATAACAGAATCTAGTTGTCCTAGCCACAACTCCATCTCCAATCCTGTCTTCCCCATGAAAGTGGGAACCTTTAGCTGATCGAAAGCCTTCAACCAACTATCGGGGTTCTGCTCTCTTGCCTCAGCCGGCGCTCTAACAACCTCAACAACTCTAGCAGGCGGGGCAATGATTTGTGCAACTCTCTGCGAAACCTCAGTTGATCTCGCGGGAACTGGCGGTGCTAGTGCAAGTCCTCCAGTCCTAATATCTTCCTCAACTCTCTATACGTAGTCGCGGTATGTAGAGACTCTGATAGACACTCATCCAGACTCAGTCGATGACGCTCTTTGTGCTCCGGACCTAACGTCGGTCCCGTTCCTAGCCTCAGGAACAATGCTCTCAACAACTTCCTTAGTAAATGTCTCAGCGATAGGTGGGTCAACAACTTGGGTTTGGCCCCGACCTCTAGCTAATAGAGGTCTTCTTGCACGTCCTCGTCCATGGACGACAGGGGGAAGAGGTGGTCGACCCCTTCCTCGCCCCATAGAAGATGTAGCTCTAGTACGTGCCATTTGCGATAGGGATATGGATATATAAGACTATATATAAGGCCACACTACAACTAAAGCAGAAATCCAAGAAAAAACATATAAATGCTGAAGAACCGGTAGGTGAATAAAAAGGATAAAAGATACTTCAGAAGGGGGGTTGAATAGAGTATGAAAACTTTTTGCAAAACCAATCTCAAGGCCTTGAAATCAATTTCAAGGGCCTTGATGTCGATCTGAGCTCTTTGTGAAACACTTTGATTTCAAGGGCTTTGAAACAACTTTCAAGGTCCTTGACTTTGTACTCCTGCAAAACAAAGTTAGTCACAATAAAGCAGGATATAATGCGGAATGTAAAAGATCGACACGACGATATGTTTACGAAGTTCGGCTCAAATAGCCTACTCTAGGGTATAGCCTTAGGATCTAAATATCTATTATCGGCTTCAAAGAGTCCTAGATACAAACTAGAAGAAATTCCCTTCTTCTCTCACTGTAGCAAATGCTATCTAGCTCTACCTTTTCAACTTGCTATAATAGCCTATTTACTTCGCATAGTAACACACACTCGAGTATAACACTCTTTAGATATACCAATGGAGCTCTCGAGTTTTATCTCTCTCTAGGGGAAAAACCTTTTTAGAGAAAGAGAGAAAGAAAAACTATTTTATCGAATGAAGATGTTTTGGATCGCTTGAAGACTTTTGATGTTTCCGTGTAAGTTTGGGTCTTGTTCTTCAATCACCATCTTCATTTATAGCCTTCTATGGAGAGGTCTTCTAGCCGTTGAAAAGATGACCGTTTGAAGATGATTCTTCTTCTGCATGAAGATCGCTTATTGGTTCAGATGAGATAGACGTTGTGGATCTTCATCTCCTGAGAACACATTGATCTCTTGGCTCCTTAATCTTCTCGTATTTGTTTTGATGATATCAAATTCCACAGGAGAGAATCTTCATGCTTTCAGTTTAGGATCTTTGTAAGATCTTTATTGGCTGGTCGAGATTTTCGTTTGATCAAATCTTCTTGTTGAGCAAATCTCTCCTACAAGATCTTTTTAGTGATTTGAATTCATTTAGTGGTGCAACCTTGATTTCGTTGTTCCCTTGAAATAAATTTCAAGGCCTCCGTCGTTTACACACTCTAAACTCCTTGGATCGCTTGCATCCGATTTCAATGTCTTCCAAGGTCTTTTGAAGTGTCTTTTAAAACTTGCACTTTATTCAATACAAACCACCAAACCAAACCAAGCAACTCGATATATAATCAATAAAATGTTAGTGTATAAAACTACTTCATTTGTGTTTAAGTCTTCCATCATCAACACCTGTACAACTTTATAATCAAAGTGGAGTTTTCAATCTCCCCCTTGATGGAAGACAATACAAATGTTTTCGTACCTGCATTGTAAAGTTAGCGATGCATATATGAATATCAAACTAACTTAAAATGTAGAATGCAGAATATCGAGAAAATGTCGGATCACACATTTATTTCTCCCCCTTTGTCTTTCAACAAGGGAGAAAAATAGTCAAAGCAAGGGAGTTTTAAAGCGTTACAACCTAGAAAAAGTATTTCACAAAACCACAAAAACAATCAAGTTTTTCAAAAACAAGCCTTTGATATCAGAATCAAGGGCTTTGATAGTCATGGACATCCTGAGAACTTCATTCTTTATACCACCTGGACGAGGTCCCTTTCCCAAAATGCTCCTTCATACACATTTTCCTCCAACGATTTTGAGCATTTATGAGGTCAAGTTCTTTGCGAGTAATGTCTCTTTTCCTTTGATCAGAATTCTTGTCATATTTCTTGACTACTCCAAATTCTTAAATATGCAGAACGTCTGGATCCTCAGACGATGGTTGGATAATAGGACGATCCTTGACAATCTTATGGCATTGTGTCATGACTTGTTCAGCATCCTTCGTGGTAGCTTGCCCATCTTCTTCTATTAAGGGCTTGATGATGTTGGCAACTGTAACAGAAAGGGCGTTGACATGAAACATTTAATTAATTTTATAATTTAAAATGTCCAGTAGATCTTGTGTTTCGTCCAGACGGTCAGTCACTGTTGATCGGAAGAAAACAAGATCACTTCTCAAAGAATCCAATCCTCTTTCTACAGCTTCCAGACGTTGTAGAATGGTATAATTCCATGCTGGTTGCTCCTTTAGAACCCATATTGTTCTATAATCTGTCACTGTTTTCTTAATCCCTATACTGTCAAAGAATTTCTCATCCAGTTCTCCACACACAAGATGTTGCTCCTTATCAGAATAATCAATCGAAAAGTGTTGAAAGATTTTTGGGAGCAAATTTCCATATGGTAAGTGGCAATCATTAGGAGAATTTATACCAATAACCATATGAGACAAGATTGTTTCTGGAAGATTAAATTTTAGCCCATTCAACACATGATACACAAACGCAAGTAGTGCATTTTTCAGAACATCTCTGTTGTTAACCCTTGGTACCACACATTTAGACATATCCTCAAGAGTGCGGTTCTTACGTTCCACAACTCTATTCTGTTGAGGAGTTCTAGGAGAAGAAAAGTTCTGTGAAATACCATATTTTGCACAAAACAAATCAAACTTTAGTTGATCAAATTCTCTACCATGATCACTTCTTATAGAAACGATTGGTAGGTTTATCAAAGTTTGCAACTCCTTACATAATTTTGAAAACTCAAATAATGCTTCAGATTTTTCTCGTAGGAAAGAAATCCATGTGAAACGAGAGAAATCATCCACAATAACAAGGATGTACTGCTTGCCTCTGGGATATTTGACACGCATAGGTCCACAAAGGTCCATATGTAAGAATTCAATGGGTCGAGAAAAACTTACAACTTTCTTAGGTTTGAATGAACCTCTTGTTTGTTTACCTTGTGTACAAGCTATACATAGTTCTTCTACCTTGAAATTTAGGTTTGGTAATCCACGTACCAAATCTTTTGCAAGTAGTTTCTGCATTGTGTGCATACTTACGTGACCAAGTCTTCTATGTCAAAGCCTTGGATCATTAGTCAACACCTTGACACATTTTAGCTTAGTTCCTAAAACTTTGTTAGTACTAATAGAATAAACATTGTTACATCTAGGAGCAGTAAGCATAATTTCACCAGTCTTTTTGTCTTGAACTTCACATTTTTCATAATCAAACAATACTTTGTTGCCCTTATCACATATTTGAGAGATGCTAAGCAGATTATACTTCAACCCGTCAACCAAATATACATCATCAATGAAGTTAGATGAGTTATAACATATTTTACTAGTGCCAATAATGTTACACTTTCCTTTATCACAAAGCGTAATGGTTCCAGATGATTGCTTCTTTAAATCTGAGAATAGTGAGCTTTTTCCACTCATGTGTCTTGAGCAACCACTATCTAAAATCCATTTATGCTCCTTTACCTTGGTGATATCATGCAAAACAATAAACATCAACCTTTCCGGGTCGACCAAATGGCATATTTTGGTCCATATTCAAGTTCGATCATGTTTGGTGGTTTAGTACCTTTAGGAACCCAGATTTGTTCGACCTGTTTCCTTAAACATAGAGGATAAGTGTTTCTAATAATATAAGGATCATTCCTTCTCTATGGACATGTAAATTTAACATGACCCTTTTTACAACAGTAAAAGCAAGTAGGCATATGAATACTTCCTTTGGCTTTGACAAACGTGGTAGTTGGTTTTCTAGGAAAGCTCCTATGATAACCTATACCATTTTTGTTAAGCGAGGACTGTTGTTCACCCATCATTCTTTCAAGATTAGCTTTTGAACGAGTAAATTTAACAAGTGTAGCCTTCTGGTCTTGACTCCTCAAGGTTAGATCAACTTTCTCTTTCTCTAGATCGATACAGTTTCGATGAAGAGAGGAGAGGTTGTCCTTGAGAATCGCATTTTCCGATTCCAAGGCCTTGATATTGTCATCGAGGTCTACTTTTTCCATGTTAATATTTTCAATTTCCAAAGACATCTCACTTAGTTGTTTTTCTTGTTCAAGAAGCTTTTCTTTTAGAGAATTTATCCTTATTCTATGTTCCTTGTCATATATAATAATGTCTTTAAGGATTGTTTTAGGTCTAATTCAGGTTGAGACATAATAGTACTTACCACATTGTCAACATACAGATTTGAATTTTCTTCACGATCGGCCATGAGACACAAGTTTGCTTGTTCTTTTTCGTCTTCGGATTCATTTGAGGATTCTGAATCACTCCATTAAGCTACCATAGCTTTCTTCTTTCGATCATTTTTCTTAAAGTTGGTCCTCTTCTTTTGTGGACAATCCTTCACAAGATGATCTATTTCACCACATTCAAAACAAGTCAGCACTCTAGTTTTCTTGTTGGAGTTATAAAACTTACCTTGGGGTTTTGAAGTTCGTGGATATTCTCTATTGTTTGCAGATTGTTTCTTTATCTTGAGAATTCTCGCGAGACCTTTAGAGATCATGGCAATTGCATCTTCTTCATCATCATCATCATCATCATCATCATCATCATCATCATCATCATCATCATCATCATCATCATCATCATCATCATCATCATCATCATCATCATCATCATCATCATCATCATCATCATCATCATCATCATCATCATCATCATCATCATCACTATCTTACTCTTCTGATGGTAATTCATCCTTTCTTGATTTTAATGCTAGATTCTTAGTGTTGGATGGGAGCTCTCCATCTTCTTCACCAAGAACCATTTCATGTGTGATGAGTTTTCCAAGGAGTTCATCAAGAGGAAGAGTTGAGAGATTATGAGCTTCTTCGATGGAAGTCATCTTTGGTCCTCACTTGGCTTTAGGTAAGCTCCTTAGAACCTTCCTAACTTTTTCTTCATTTGTGAAGACTTTTCCTAGTGAGTCCAAGTTGTTCACGATCTCAGTGAATCTTGTGAACATTTCCTTGACTGGTTCATTTGGATTTATCTTGAATAGCTTGTATTGTTTGAGGAAGATGCTAATCTTTGTTTCTTTGACTTGACTTGTTCCTTCGTAAGTGACAACGAGTTTGTCCCATATTTCCTTTGTACTCTTGCATGACGAGATGCGGTTGAATTCCTTGGCATCTAATCCGTAGTAGAGTAAGTTCATAGCTTTGTAGTTCTTTGACACACTGTCCAAGTCAGCTTGTGTGAAATCAGCTTCCTTCTTTGGGACATGGACACCTTCTACTATCGTAGTTGGGACTTTAGGGCCATTTTGAGGGATGCTCCATAGTTCCATGTCCTGATCAATAATAAACATACGCATGAGTGCTCTCCAATGGGAAAAGTTGTTGCCACAGAAGAGTGGTGATCGAGATGAGGATCTTCCTTGAGCAAATCCTCCATCACCTACATGATTCATGATTAGTCTCACTGATAGTTAAATCAATAATCGTGAGTCTAGCTCTGATACCAATTGAAGAACCGGTAGGTGAATAAAAAAGATAAAAGATACTCTAGAAGGGAGGTTGAATAGAGTATGAGAACTTTTTGCAAAAACCAATCTCAAGGCCTTGAAATCAATTTCAAGGGCCTTGATGTCGATTTGAGCTCTTTGTGAAACACTTTGATTTCAAGGGCTTTGAAACAACTTTCAAGGGCCTTGATTTTGTACTCCTGCAAAAAAAAGTTAGTCACAATAAAGCAGGATATAATGCGGAATGTAAAAGATCGACATGAGGATATGTTTACGAAGTTCAGCTCAAATAGCCTACTCTCCGTCCCAGGGTATAACCTTAGGATCTAACTATCTATTATCAGCTTCAAAGAGTCCTAGATATAAACTAGAAGAAATCCCCTTCTTCTCTCACTGTAGCCAATGCTACAATCTAGCTCCAACTCTTCACCTTGCTATAATAGCCTAGTTACTTCGCAGAGTAACACACACTCGAGTATAATACTCTTTAGATATACCAATGGAGCAATCGAGTTTTATCTCTCTATATGGGATAAAGCTTTTTAGAGAAAGAGAGAAAGAAAAACTATTTGATCGAATGAAGATGTTTTGGATCGCTTGAAGACTTTTGATGTTTCCGTGTAAGCTTGTGTCTTGTTCTTCAATCGCCATCTTCATTTACAGCCTTCTATGGAGAGGTCTTCTAGCCGTTGGAAAGATGACTGCTTGATGATGATTCTTCTTCTGCATGAAGATCGCTTCTTGGTTCAGATGAGATAGACGTTATGGATCTTTCCTAAGAACACGTTGATCTCTCGGCTCCTTAATCTTCTCGTATTTGTTGTTATGATATCAAATTCCAGAGGAGAGAATCTTTGTGCTTTCAGTTGAGGATCTTTGTAAGATCTTTATTGGCTGGTTGAGATCTTCGTTTGATCATATCTTCTTGTTGAGAAAATCTCTCCTAAAAGATCTTATTAGTGATTTGAATTCCTTTAGCGGTGCAGCCTTAATTTCGTTGTTCCCTTGAAATAAATTTTAAGGCCTCCGTCGTTTACACACTCTAAACTCCTTGGATCACTTGCATCCGATTTCAAAGTCTTCCAAGGTCTTTTGAAGTGTCTTTCAAAACCTGCACTTCATTCAATACAAACTCTTACGCTAAGAACATGACACGCAAAAGTCTTAAATTTATAACTCGAATTATTTTTCCTAACTCCTAGCGAACCCACAGTGTATGGGTCGTTTTGTAGTAAGGATAGTATTCTAAGGTCGAACACAAAAACTAAGGTGAAATTGAGTCAATAGTGACTAAGGATAGTGAAGATCTAGGCTAGGAAAAGAGAAAGGAATAAAGAAATGAAAATCTCAATGTTTTTGGTTTAGTTTTGTTATGATCAATCAACGATCACAAATTATGCAAGATTAACAAACAACTAAGCTAACAACACAAATAAATAAACACAAACACGAGGTAGGTAATCAAGAGAGAAAAGCGGATTCTAAGGGTTAGAAATTCCGGTTATGGCATAGGACTCAAGCTATCTAGTCATTCCTTGGATCAACTATGGTATGTTGGGAAAGGGTGTTTCGCAAATGGAACCAATCACCGGGTAGGTCTCATGATCCACTAATCCCGCAACTAAGGTCCTATTACCGGGTAAGTCTCCAGGAGCCTAGGGTTGGGAATTCTACACAAACCGGATTGCTATCTAGGGATCTAACCTCTCCTTACCGGGTAAGTCTCGGGAAAGTAAATCCTAAAGATCGATCCTAGCACACTCGATCCAATAGCGGCTTATGAGGCTCACTACTACCTAGAGTTCGTCATCTTCGGTATCTAAGGGCGAGAATCACCGGGTAGGTCTCTTCTAACACTTAGTTGCTAACACTAGGTCACCCTAGGATATATCTAACTCAACAAACACTAGGATTTCAACAATCTAATAACCTAACATTCAGATTTATCAATGCAAGCAAGTCAGACAAAAATCACGGGTAGTTCATCAAGTCCACGGCCGTGGAACCCCTTAGAACAGACCGTGATTTTGAACAGAGGCTAGGTTCGAGCAAACAAATCATCCAAGGATGCATTTAAGTCTATCCTATCATAGTCCAAGCCATAACTATCATTTCTTTACCCTAGAATCGCATCTATTTAGCCAATAACATGCATCATAACATTCAAACTCATCAAGCATACAATCAAGGCTTCCATTGCAAGTAAATGAAGTGAAATAGAAATAAACAAGTAGAACAAAGAAAACCAAGCTGAATATGAGTTCAAGAGGGACTTACAACCCTTCAAAAGAAGGTTCAATCGTTTCCTACAGACCCTTGCAAAACGTCTTCACAAAGCTCACTCAAAATCACTCAAAAAGACTATGGAAACTATGAACTAGTGTGCTTCTTCTTCTTCTTCTCCAATGGAAGCCTTTCTTCTCCTCCAAGAGTAGCTCCAATCCAATCTTCCAATGAGAGAATATGTGTTGTTGAGAGTGTGGAGAGAATGGAATGATGGGGTCTGGCCTCAACAGCTTGTAGGACCACATTTTATACACCATCAAGGGAAAGGGTCGGTTATGGAGATCGTGGGACAGCTGCCACAGTTGTGTAGGGAGAACCACGGCCTATTTCCACGCCCGTGGAAGTCCCAGTGGCCGTGGTTTTGGTAATTCAGACTTCTATGGATCATCAAGCCACGATTTGGTGCAAGGCATGCACTAACAAGGTCCCATGTGTCCTCCTTTGCTCCTAACTTGCTTCCCAATGGGTCCGAAGTTGTGTCATATAGAGGAATGATCCTCGAATGTATCGATTAAAGCTCCTAAAGCTCCTAAAATACCTACAAATCATGCAAAAGTCCGTGTAGACGTCTATCTCGACAAATATACAAGAATATGATGCAAACGTCATGAACTAGTGCTAAGCCATGCATGAATGAGTGGAAAAACTATCTAAATGAGTGCTTAAACCTACTTCATAAATCGTGTTATCAAAAATACCCCACACTTAAGGTTTGCTCGTCCCCGAGCAAAGTCCGACTATAGGTTAAGAGATGACATGATTTATGAATGCAAGAAAAACTGAAAATATTTTTAGGATTGTGCTTCTAATATTGGATCACCTTCATAGCCATGTTTCATGGCAAATGGACAAGCAATCATGCATCAAATGAATGAAGGCACGGAAAGACAATTATACTTAACTAGAAAGCATGCATGAAAGGTAAAGATGAAGAAACCAAGATGATCATGAGTATATCCAAACTAGATCACTAAGTCTTACTGTTAGCATGAAATATTGTGATATTTTAGGCACGTTTTCTAAGTGTATTTGATTCATATTGATAGTCTTTGATTTAGCATTGTTGCAATTGTGAGCTAGTTTGCCTATATTGTCGATATGGATGTCTACACTAGCTTTATGTTGATTATAGGTGATTGAGAGCCATTTCCGAACGGAATCGAGCAAAGAAGAGTTGATTGAGTATGTCCATGGATTGAGGGCATTCTTAGGAGCAAAATGGAGTTCAACTTGAGGAGTGCACGAGGCTAGGGAAGAATCACATTCTTGCCCTAAACCACGCTCTAAAATACGGCCGTACTACAAACCACGTTCAGTTCCACGGCCGTGGAACCTTGCAAGAGAGGCGTGATGCATTCCAGTAACTATTACGGTCGTGGAATCCATGGTTCAAACCGTGTTGATTTTCACACTCTAAATTACGGTCATGGAACCTTCCACGACCGTGATCTTGGCAATCTTTTTCGCCACATTTTTAAGCCACGATCTTTTGAAGATTGGGCCGGGCCGATATTTTATCTTGCCCTATAAAAAGACGGACGAAGGGAAATTCCGTCACCTCGCTTTAGACCTTGGCTTACACCTTCGCTTAGCGGCACTTATCCTCGCTTAACCCTCGCTTAGAAGCATTTACATCTCGTTGGAGATCGAAGTTCGTGTGGGGATTTGCCCTAATCTCGCACTTTTGGTGGAGATCGCTGTTGAGATTTCCGGATTGGCGGAAGATCGAAGTTTTTGGAAGATTGTTGTAAGAAGATTTCTCTTCTTGTTTAGGTTTGATTTAGAAGACGGATTGACATCCCGTTCTTCCTTCTTTCCTAAGATTGTGTTTGTTTGTCTTATTCTGAATCTATTGACAACATTCATTCTTGATTGTGACATTGAGATTGGTTTGAAGTTTATTGGAAGTTTTCGGAAGTTTTCATCTTTTAATCTTCTAATTCTTGAATTTGATATCAATATGACTGTTATTGGCTAAAAACCCTTAACAATTCTAGGGTGAAGGGTTGATAGTTGTGGCTTAGATGATGATAGATCGATCGTAAACAGATTAGACCCTGAGAGTTAGAGAGAATCGTCGACGAACCCTAAATCACGGTTTATTCTTGAGTTCCACGACCGTGGAGTCTCAAGATCTGCCCGTAATTTCCCTTAAGTTTACGAACCTGCTTTTACTTTAATCCAAAGTTAAAGATTTGCTTTAACTTAGTTTAGGCTTGCCTTTTCTAGGTGGTAGTGAAGCCTCAACAACCTCTACCTCGATTGTGAGTGTCACAACCGTAATCGGTTAAGTTAGTCTTGATCCTTGGATTACAAGTTTGGATATTTGACATTAATTCTTGCCTTTAGAACCTTTCTATATTGAAGCCTCAACAACCTGTATAGAGAGTGTCTTGTAGGTGAGTCATATAAGGTTTTTGGAACTTCACCGTACGATTACCTTACATTAGCATACCTTTGCATATCTCAACTCTGTCTTTATATCATTAGTATATCTTGAATCGATTGCCACAGCTGGATACTTGGATCTTTAGGATTGTTGTTTTCCCAATATTTGCAAAAACTCTCATATTTACTCGCTTGATAATCTGCAATTGAATTTGTTCCCACCCAAATCCCTGTGTTCGATACTCTGGAATCCTTGCTTAACTATATCGATCCGTACACTGTGGGTTCGCTTGTTTGATTCTAGTTTTAAATTTAAAGCTTATTTGCACGCACGTTTAGGGGCGAACAAGTTTTTGGCGCCGTTGCCGGGGATTTTGTTTTGGCCGAATTCGGTAGCCGGTTGTCAAGCTTGGGAGCTTGCTCTCGTTATTTGATATTACTTTGAGTGCATGCGCAGGTCTAGGAACACCGAAGATCTCTTACCTCTTGATCAAGAGCTAGAGAAAACTTTAAGGCAAAAGCGCAAGGAAAAGAAGATGGCTGAAGAACACGAACGTGATCTTCAAGCGGAGTTGGCGGAGAAGGAAGCTCAACTCCAATGGAATGAGAACCTCCGCCAGGATGAAATGGATCGTCATCAATCTCAAGTTAACAATCTACAGGACATGATCTTCCAAATGAGGATAGAACTAAGCGACCTTAAGAATAAGGGAAGCAAGAAATCCTCAAGAAGAGCATCAAGATCTAGAAGAAAAGGTCACTCATCCGCTGATGATAGTGATTCTTCCATGCCACCGCTAGAGGAGATTGATCCCACAATCAATGTGAATTCTTTCCATCCATGGGGAGCTGCTAATCGTCGTGTTCCACCTAGGAATGCGAGGATCGAACGTGTAGATGAAGAGCCAAGAACTCTTGGCCAGCGGATGGATCCAACACAACAACCGCGCCGTTTGGGCGTGAACTTTGATGCTGAAGATGTGCAAGGGTTTAGCTTCAACCCTCAAGTTATTACTCTTGTTCGACAAAACCAATTTCGCGGGACAAGCGCTGAATCTCCACACCAACACTTGCAAAACTTTGAGTGTATGATGGAGACAATGAGACCGAAGAGCGCTACTACCAACACTTATAAGCTCAAGCCTTTCTTCTTCTCTTTGAAGGGGAAAGCATTGTCTTGGTACCAAGCTCTTCCTAGGGGAAAACTAGACACGTGGGAAGACCTTTCCGCGGAGTTCCTCACCAAATTCTTTCCGCCATCCAAAACGGCGGAACTTAGAGGTAAGATTAATGCTTTTTCCATGAGACCTAACAAAAGTTTGTTTCAATCTTGGGAAAGGTTTCAGGATTTGCTCTTGGATTGCCCTCATCATGGCATATCCAAGCCTGCATTGCTAGAGATCTACTACAAGGGGTTAGATGCGGGAACGCAATTCAACCTCCAATCCCTCTCATGTGGAACATTCATGGACATGAGGAAAGATGACGCTTGGGACTTCATTGAGAAGCAAGCAAGGGTCATAGAGAAGTATTCCCCCCGGAAAGTGGAGGGAAATCGTGTGGAGCAAGGAGCAAAGCTCACACATGAAGCTCAAAATCAGATTTTCTCCCTCAACAATGAAATCAAAGAGTTGAAGGAGGCTATCAAGACCAACTTCCCAAAGCAACAAGGGAAGGATGTTGGTTATTTGGGCAACAACAATGGCGGTGATAACACAAACCGCAACAACAACAACAACCGGAATAATAACCGGAGCAACAATTGGAATGGCAACAACAACAATAATAACGGCCGGAACAACAATTGGAACAACAATAGGGGTTCAAGTAACAACAATTGGCGCTCCAATCAACAAAATTCCGGTAACTCTTATCCTTCCAATTCTAATTCACTAACTCCACCTTCCTCTTCCTCTACTCCTTTGAGAAGCCAGGGGCAAACATCAAATGGAGGAAACACTTCGGGGAAGGAGAAGCCCGATCCCATGTTGGAAACAATTTTGGGAAAACTACAAGGGTTGGAGAACCGCATCATTAAGGTTGATGATCAAATTTCTAAGGTTGACAAAGCTCAAAAGGTTTTGGAAAACCAAATGTTCAACCATGAGGAGGAAGTTTCTAGGAATCAAGGGAAGCTTCCAAGAAAGACGGAGGACAACCCTAAGGGAAGGGTTATGGCAATCACAACTAGGAGCGGAGTGACTACCACCGATCCGCAGCCAAAGTTTGTTGAAGTCTCCGTAGAAAAGGACAAGGAGAAAGAGAAGGGGAAGGAGAAGGAAGATGTCTACGTTCCTCCTCCGGCTTACAAGCCTCCCCTACCATTCCCTCAATCTAGAGCGAGAGCGCGCCTAGATAAACAATTCGGTAAGTTCATAGAACTCATGAGCAAGCTGCATATTAATATACCATTTACTGATGCTATTGTAGGTATGCCGGCTTATGGCAAGTTCTTGAAGGAGCTCCTCTCCAACAAGAGGAAACTAGAAGACTTCGGAGAGGTTAAGATGAGTTCGGATTCTTCGGATCTCATCAAAACCATGAAGGAGAAAATGCCCCCAAAGCTAAAGGATCCGGGGTCATTTTGCATTCCCATAGGAGTGGGAGATGTCACATACGATGCGTTATGTGATTTAGGAGCAAGTGTGAGCATCATACCACTTGCGTTATGTAGGAAGATCGGTTTAGGCGACCCTAAACCGGTGAAGATGACGTTGTACATGGCGGATCAATCCATCACTCGCCCCGTCGGTATCGTAGAAGACGTCCCGGTCAAGCTAGGTAAATTCTTTGTTCCCATTGATTTTGTCGTGCTTGATATTCCTGCAGATAGTCCGGTCCCGATCATACTCGGAAGACCGTTTCTTGCAACTTCCGGCTGCATAGTCGATTGCAAGAATGGTAGACTCGCTTTTGATATAGGAGAAGAGAAAGTAGAGTTCGTTCTTTCCACTCTAGTGAAGGAGCCAATCTTTGATGAGGATATTTTCGATATCCAAGATGAAGAGGGTTTGTCTAGGGAGGAGGTAAGTGCGATTCTCTTTAACGATCCTTTACAAAAGGTTATCACTATGAGTCTAACCAATGTAGGGGAAGAAGAAGAGTGCAATGAGGCAATTGAAGCCTTAGAAGCACAAGAAGAGATGGGTGAAGTGGAGTTTGAAAAACTCCACGATGAGGCAGAAAACGTGAGAATCCACGGTCATACACTGTATTCCACGGCCGTGGATTTCACAACCAAAACCGTGTCTCACTCCAGGGAGTTATACGGTCGTGGAGAAGATGTGACAACCGTATTTCCCTTCCACGCCCTAAACCACGGCCGTGGAGGCCATGAGGAACCCGTAATTTTTGGCGTGGAAAGGAGTGATCGAGACACTTCTTCAACTTCTTCTAACTCTTCTCCCACACACTCATCACCCTTAGAAACTTCTAAGGAGACATCGGACGCTTCTCAAGGATCATTGGAAGCTCCGAAAGCAATGGAACTCAAACCACTTCCTACTCATCTAAGGTACGCTTTTCTAGGATCTAATTCTACCTTCCCGGTTATTGTTAGTTCCGATCTAAGCATAGATGAACATAATCAGCTCATGATTGTCCTTAGGAGACATAGGAAAGCTTTAGGCTATACTATTGAGGACTTAGTAGGAATTAAACCCTCCCTATGCATGCATAAGATACTAATGGAGGAAGATTTTAGAACTTCAAGACAACCTCAAAGGCGGTTGAATCCGACCATGAAGGAGGTTGTCAAGAAGGAAATTCTTAAGCTTCTTGATGCAGGTATCATCTACCCTATCTCCGATAGTAAGTGGGTGAGTCCGGTTCAAGTAGTTCCGAAGAAGGGAGGAATGACGGTCATCACCAACAAAAACAACGAACTCATTCCTACCCGAACTGTGACGGGATGGCGGATGTGCATAGACTACCGCAAGCTCAACAATGCAACGCGGAAGGATCATTTCCCATTGCCATTCATTGATCAAATGCTTGAAAGGTTAGCACAACATTCACATTTTTGCTACCTTGACGGTTATAGTGGTTTCTTTCAGATTCCGATACACCCGGATGATCAAGAGAAGACCACATTCACGTGCCCATGGGGTACGTTTGCCTATAGGAGAATGCCGTTCGGGCTTTGCAACGCCCCAGCCACCTTCCAACGGTGCATGATGGCCATCTTCTCCGAATACGTAGAGGAAATCATGGAAGTCTTCATGGACGACTTCTCCGTATACGGTTCCTCTTTTAACGATTGCCTTTCTAACCTATCTCTTGTTTTGCAAAGGTGTGAAGACACTAACCTAGTTCTTAATTGGGAGAAGTGTCAATTTATGGTTAAGGAAGGTATTGTATTAGGCCACTTAGTCTCTAGTAGAGGGATAGAAGTAGACAAGGCTAAGATAGAGACCATAGAGAAGCTTCCTCCCCCAATTTCGGTGAAAGGGATAAGAAGTTTCCTAGGACATGCTGGATTTTATAGACGTTTCATTAAGGACTTTTCTAAGATATCAAAACCTCTCACTAATCTATTGATGAAGGATGCGGTTTTTGAGTTTTCGCAGGAATGTTTGGATGCGTTTAACACCATTCGGCAAGCTCTAATTTCAGCACCTATTATCCAACCCCCGGATTGGACTCTTCCCTTTGAGATTATGTGCGATGCTAGTGACGTAGCTATTGGAGCTGTTCTTGGACAACGAAAGGAAGGGCGAACCCATGCCATATACTATGCTAGCAAGACGCTAGATGAAGCGCAGCTCAACTACGCCACTACCGAAAAAGAGTTTTTAGCCATTGTCTATGCTATTGACAAGTTTCGCTCTTATCTTGTAGGTGCAAAGGTGATTGTCTACACGGATCATGCTGCGATCCGGTACCTCCTTGCGAAGAAAGATGCGAAGCCATGGCTAATTAGATGGATTCTTCTCCTACAAGAATTCGATCTTGAGATCCGCGACAAGAAAGGTTCAGAAAATTCTGTTGCGGATCATTTGAGTCGCCTAACACATCTAGAGGACGACCATTTACCCATCGACGACTCCTTCCCGGACAAACACCTACACCTTATTGAGGAGTGCATCGATGTGATCTCCAAAGGTAACGAACCATGGTTTGCTGATTTTGTTAACTATTTGGTTTGTCAGGAGATACCGCCCGGATTATCCTACGCACAAAGGAAGAAGTTCTTTAAGGATGTTCGGGAATACTTTTGGAACGAGCCTCTCCTATTTAAGAGAGGTCCGGATGGCATCATTCGGCAATGTGTGCCGGAAGATGAGATGCAAAGTGTCATCCGTCATTGTCATTCACTACCTTGTGGAGGACACGCTAGTTCGAACAAGACTAGCGCAAAGGTATTGCAATCTGGATTCTTTTGGCCTACTTTGTTTAGAGTTGTGCAATCCTTTGTTTCTTGCTGCGATGCTTGTCAAAGAACAGGCAATATCTCTAGAAGGAATGAGATGCCCCTCAACAACATCCAAGAGGTCGAGATTTTCGACGTTTGGGGAGTCGATTTCATGGGACCATTCCCATCCTCTTGTGGAAACCAATACATACTATTGGCGGTGGATTATGTTTCTAGATGGGTGGAAGCAATTGCCTCTCCCACCAATGATGCCATGGTGGTGGTTAAGTTCTTCAACAAGACCATCTTCCCGCGATTTGGGACGCCAAGGACGATCATTAGTGATGGAGGTTCTCACTTCATTGCCCGGCGCTTTGAAGCTCTTCTAACTAAGTATGGGGTTACTCACAAGATCGCTACCCCTTACCATCCACAAACAAGTGGACAAGTTGAGATCTCAAATAGGGAGATCAAAGGAATCTTAGAGAAGACGGTTTCAAGGACTAAGAAGGATTGGTCCTTGAAGCTTGACGATGCATTGTGGGCATACCGGACTGCATACAAGACTCCCATAGGAACCACACCATACAACCTTGTGTATGGGAAGTCTTGTCACTTGCCGGTAGAGTTGGAGCACAAAGCGTTTTGGGCTATCAAGTGGTTGAACTTCAGCATGAAGGAGGCGGGAGAGAAGCGTCTCCTAGACATCAATGAGCTGGATGAACTCCGCTTGAATGCTTATGAAAACGCTAAGATCTATAAGGAGAGGGCGAAACGTTGGCATGATAAGCATATCATTCCAAAGGACTTCAAAGAAGGAGATCAAGTTCTCCTCTTCAATTCAAGGCTTCGTCTCTTTCCAGGTAAGCTTAAATCTCGTTGGACCGGACCTTTTCTAATTAAGCGTATTTTCCCCCATGGTGTAGTTGAAGTATGGGGTGAAACGGGCGGAAGCTTTAAGGTGAACGGCCAACGACTCAAGAAGTATACGCCGGAACTCCAAGCTGAGGAGTTCGCACCTACCGCACTCGAATAAGTGCGAGATTGGTCTAGCTACGGACCTTAAACAAAGCGCTTCTTGGGAGGCAACCCAAGGTATTGCATTTTCGTTTTTTGTTTTTGATTCATAGCTTAGCTTAAAATAGACGTTTTTACCTTGTTTTTGCCTTCGATTCCTTCCGGTATGTTCGTGTTTTTGGATGTAGGAACGATGGAAAAGGGAAAGGGAAGGATAATGTTGAAGAAAAGTGACGAAATTTGGACTTTGGAGCTTTACAGAGAGTTCCACGGCCTAAACCACGGTCGTGACAGCTACAGTGTCCGTAATTTCCAAAAGCCTTTGAAAAATCACAAAAACCACGGTTCCGTACATTTCCACGGCCGTGGAACCCCCCGACAGACCGTAATTTTCAAAAATTTTTCCTATGACTATATAAACCACGTTCTTCACAAAAACCACCACAAAACCCCTCTTCCACGACCTAAAAGCCGAATCCACGCCTCCTCTCTCAATTCCTCGTTTCCTAATCGTTTTCAACGATTCTTCTTCCTAAACTGAAGCAAATTCGACCACAAACAAGATCTAAGCGACGAATCGAGCGGAAATTCACCAACGAACGCGCAATTCGGATTTTTCAATCCGAAAAATAGGTTTTTCCACTCTTCTTGATCTTTGTCGATTTGGTTCGTTTTTGTTAGAGATTTTAGGAAGAACTGATTGAGATTGGAAAAAATTAGATTAGGACTGCCTGTTTGTGGAGATTGAGTGCTGATTTGCTGAGATTTGCGACTTTCTGAGATGAATCACGATCTCTGGAGGAATTACGGCCGTGATTTCTATAGAACAACCCGTAATTTTGAACAGAATGGACTTTGTGAGGAGAGTTTCGGGGAGGATCAAAGAGAAGAAGGATAACCAGAACAAGAAGAGGAAGGGTAATCCCTCCTCTTCCTCATCCTCTAGAGCACCACCACCCTCTTCCCCTTCACCTCCATCATCACCTTCCTCACCCTCACCACCTAGCCCTAGAGTCCCGACCATACATGAGGATCACCTTGATGCACTCGACAAGATCAAGGAGAGGGCTGTGATTGGTCCTAGGTACTTGTTGTTGGAGGATCTAGCTCCTCTCAACATAGTTGATGACCTCACTTGGCTCTTGGATAGAGCCGGACTTATTGTCTTCTCGGCTATCCGAGAAGATGCTTATGAGGAGATTACACGGGAGGTTGTGACATCTTTTGAGCACAGCTATGTAGACAGGACCGTCTCTTTTCGTCTCATGGAAAGAGACTATCATTTTAGCATCCGTGAGTTTGGGACCATTTTCGGGTTTCAGGAGACCTTTAACGGTCGCTTTCCTAGTGGCGTTTACGCCAAGGATTTTTGGGAGGAGGTGGCGATGATTTACGCTAGCGAGGACCGTTGGCAGCCCGCTGACACCAAGGCTAGGTTGATGTACCACCTAGCCTTGAAGATTGCTCATCGTGTTCTTTCGGAGTGTCTCTTTCCTAGGACGGAGACGCCCCAAAAGATCAAGACGGATGAGCTCTTTTTACTCTACTCCATGTTGTATGGACGCCGTGCTGATTGTGCTACTCTCTTGGCTGCTACTATGAGCAAGCTCAAGAACAAGAAGAAGGGCAACATCGGATATGGTGGGATAGTTACCCACATTGCTAGGAGCTTAGGTGTTGATTTTTCTGCTTGCACCCGTATACCGGCCGTACCTTTAGGGCTACATGCTTTCATGACTAGGGGTCTCATTTTCCCCACACATAGAGGTCCGCCTTATGCGGGCATGCCTTGGGAGAGCAGGACGGGTAGGGGTATAGAGTGGCTACCGGAGTACTCCATTATGGCGGGACGCCATAATTGGAAGGAGACGTTCGCTGCTATGCGTGCGAACAGGATAGCAGCTCCCCCATATGTCCCACCACCAGTTGTTGAGGAGGAGGAGATGGGAGATCAGTTTGAGGGTGGAGAAGGAGCCGAGCAGGATTTTGGCACGTTTCCGGATCAGCCGGAGGCGGCCCCCGATACACCTAGACGTTCTCCACGTCCAGCTAGAGCTTCAGGCTCGTCTTCTCGCCGCGCTAGCGTGAGTGAGAGACCTACATGGATGACCACACCTCCTGCATGGTACGGAGCTCCACCTCCTTGGTCTACAGAGCAGACAGCAACACCAGCACCACCACCAGCACCATCCGACGCTCCAGCATGGTACAGTCAGGCTCCGGGATGGTACGAGCAGATGCCGGATTGGGCTACTGGACTTTCAGAGAGAGTAGGAGTATTGGAGATCCGAGCCGATGCTAGAGATGGACGCTTAGACGACCTCGACCACATGATGAGGGATGTCTACCGCCAGCAGTTTGGGCGGTTCTATGATCCTAGCTTCTCTCCATTCCCGCCTCCACCAGCGCCGCAGTGATGAGGATTTGATGATTGACCGTTCGCCTTAGACATTCCACCACCACTTTGTGAGTTTCTTTTTCTTTTCTTCTTTTCTTTCTTTCTTTTGAACATTAGGGACAATGTTCGTCCTAAGTATGGGGTGGGATGTACTAAAAGTTTGTATTAACTTCTACTCACTATGTTTGCTTTTATTCGAGACTATCATTGCATGTTCATTATATTGTTGCACGTTTCATTATTGCATTGCATGAAAAAGAACTTGAAAAACCCATAAAAATTGAAAATTTTTGAAAATTATGTGCTTCTAATGAATTGAGATGATTTCTATGATAATCACTACTTGTGAATTGAGTTTGATGACAATTGCATGTTTAAAAGAATAGTGAATTGAAAAGAATTTGAATGAATGAATTTTACCTCTTTTGCAAGTTTCATAATGTGATGAATGTTACCTAAATCATGTTGAGAAATTGAAGTTGAAATCACACTATAAGTTCTTATACTTCTTGTTGAGATGATTAAGGCAATTCGATTTTTCTTTCTTCTTTCTTTGATCATTTTAGCTCCTCATTGAAATATTGACCTCCTTTACCTATCCGGGAATTTGGAGAAGTGAATGAGAAAGGCATATTTGATGTGGGAGGGCCATGAGAGCAATTATTTGCAATCAAAAGAATAGAAAGAAATTCTAGGTTTGGGGAAGTCAATCATGATGATGAGTAACTCGGCACCATTCACATAGCCGGGTGTTTGTGTCTTGCCAAAGTCGGATTGAGCGATATTCCTAGCGGATTATGGTATGTGCGCTAAGGGTTTGAGGCATCTCATAAAAATTGAGAAACGCCAATTTCCTAGGCTTCGGTTTTTGTGCACCTCTATCCATAACTCCAAAAGTAAAGTCGAAAAATGAAAGGAAGAAGAGCGAAGCTCTAAGTTGAAGTGTTGCGGAAACCGCAAAAGAAGAAGAAGGGTAGTTGTCCACTTTCCCGGATTCATGCACCACATTCCTTAAAAAGTTTCCTTCCCTTTCCACATTCTAGACCTTTTCTTTGAAAGTCCTTAAGATCAAAAGAATGTTATATGACTTGGTGATCTAAATTGAAGTTTCTTATGATTGATTTTGATAATGTTTGAAGGTTATGATGCTTGTTTAGAAGTTTGATTAATTCATGAATTTTCTTCACTCTTTACTCTTTGATTAAGTGTATGAAAGTCTAATAAATGATTGAAGCAAGATTTGAGAATGATCTATTCTTTAGAAGGCACATTCCTCCAAAAGAAGTATTGCTTTGAGAAGGTACACATATTTCATCCTAACTTTTGTTTAAAGCTTTTTGAAAGACCTTGCTTAGGGACAAGCAAGTGTTAAGTATGGGGTTATTTGTTAGCATGAAATATTGTGATATTTTAGGCATGTTTTCTAAGTGTATTTGATTCATATTGATAGTCTTTGATTTAGCATTGTTGCAATTGTGAGCTAGTTTGCCTATATTGTCGATATGGATGTCTACACTAGCTTTATGTTGATTATAGGTGATTGAGAGCCATTTCCGAACGGAATCGAGCAAAGAAGAGTTGATTGAGTATGTCCATGGATTGAGGGCATTCTTAGGAGCAAAATGGAGTTCAACTTGAGGAGTGCACGAGGCTAGGGAAGAATCACGTTCTTGCCCTAAACCACGCTCTAAAATACGGCCGTACTACAAACCACGTTCAGTTCCACGGCCGTGGAACCTTGCAAGAGAGGCGTGATGCATTTCAGTAACTATTACGGTCGTGGAATCCATGGTTCAAACCGTGTTGATTTCCACACTCTAAATTACGGTCGTGGAACCTTCCACGACCGTGATCTTGGCAATCTTTTTCGCCACATTTTTAAGCCACGATCTTTTGAAGATTGGGCCGGGCCGATATTTTATCTTGCCCTATAAAAAGACGGACGATGGGAAATTCCGTCACCTCGCTTTAGACCTTGGCTTACACCTTCGCTTAGCGGCACTTATCCTCGCTTAACCCTCGCTTAGAAGCATTTACATCTCGTTGGAGATCGAAGTTCGTGTGGGGATTTGCCCTAATCTCGCACTTTTGGTGGAGATCGCTGTTGAGATTTCCGGATTGGCGGAAGATCGAAGTTTTTGGAAGATTGTTGTAAGAAGATTTCTCTTCTTGTTTAGGTTTGATTTAGAAGACGGATTGACATCCCGTTCTTCCTTCTTTCCTAAGATTGTGTTTGTTTGTCTTATTCTGAATCTATTGACAACATTCATTCTTGATTGTGACATTGAGATTGGTTTGAAGTTTATTGGAAGTTTTCGGAAGTTTTCATCTTTTAATCTTCTAATTCTTGAATTTGATATCAATATGACTGTTATTGGCTAAAAACCCTTAACAATTCTAGGGTGAAGGGTTGATAGTTGTGGCTTAGATGATGATAGATCGATCGTAAACAGATTAGACCCTGAGAGTTAGAGAGAATCGTCGACGAACCCTAAATCACGGTTTGTTCTTGAGTTCCACGACCGTGGAGTCTCAAGATCTGCCCGTAATTTCCCTTAAGTTTACGAACCTGCTTTTACTTTAATCCAAAGTTAAAGATTTGCTTTAACTTAGTTTAGGCTTGCCTTTTCTAGGTGGTAGTGAAGCCTCAACAACCTCTACCTCGATTGTGAGTGTCACAACCGTAATCGGTTAAGTTAGTCTTGATCCTTGGATTACAAGTTTGGGTATTTGACATTAATTCTTGCCTTTAGAACCTTTCTATATTGAAGCCTCAACAACCTGTATAGAGAGTGTCTTGTAGGTGAGTCATATAAGGTTTTTGGAACTTCACCGTACGATTACCTTACATTAGCATACCTTTGCATATCTCAACTCTATCTTTATATCATTAGTATATCTTGAATCGATTGCCACAGCTGGATACTTGGATCTTTAGGATTGTTGTTTTCCCAATATTTGCAAAAACTCTCATATTTACTCGCTTGATAATCTGCAATTGAATTTGTTCCCACCCAAATCCCTGTGTTCGATACTCTGGAATCCTTGCTTAACTATATCGATTCGTACACTGCGGGTTCGCTCGCTTGATTCTAGTTTTAAATTTAAAGCTTATTTGCATGCACGTTTAGGGGCGAACACTTACACACATGCAAATAGGTCACAAGGACTTGGGAAAGAAGAGGCTAAGAAATGTTGTGATTGGGTGGGGATTTTTTTCTAGGTCATATGATGCTAATCCAGGAATGGAACTAACTCCACAATTTCGTTTTTGATCAATTTTCCACAAGTGTATATTTTCTCCTTCTTTTCTTTTCTTTTTCTTTCACTTATTTTTGAGACAATGGCATTGGTGTACAAAAGCCGAAACCTTGGTGATTAGCGGGCCTCGGGTTTTTTTAATTTTTTGAGGTGCTCCACACTGGGCACACATACCAAAGCTCGTTAGGACTATCGGTTTATTTGACTTTGACAAGGCACAAATACCCGATTATGTGAATGGTGCCGAGTTACTCGTCATTTAAACTAACGTCCCCAAACCTATATTTTTGTCTACACTTTCACAACAATTTCAGCACTTCATTCACAACATTCATTCATCAACAACTTCACCCCACACTTGCTTTTCACACACATCAACACACTAGCATGCTCCTATTCCCGGATGGGTCAAAAGAGGTCAAATTTTTCATGAATTGAGGTGCTCAAGCAACATGATCAAGATGAGAAGTAGAGGAAAATGAATTGCCTTAGTCATTCCTAAATGATGCAATTTCAACTTTCAATCCTCAATCCAATCAAGGCAAGCATCATAATCACAAATCATTCATGGGATTCAAGATAAGTACTTTAAGTCCACATATGCATTCATCTATTCAACACACAAGGCCATCCATAGCCAATTCACAAGACAATTTCATCATAAGGGTCATTCCCAAGCTTAGAAGCACTAAAAGTTTTTAAATTTTCTGATTTTTTTAGATTTTTCGAAATATGTATGTACAATGCAAGACGTAATGAAACATGTGACTAAAAGAAATTATCCTAGATGCTAATCATGCAAGTGATCATGAAAACCCCACCCCATACTTAGAAACACATTGTCCCCAATGTGCACTTTAAGTAAAGAAGAGTGAAAGAGGGTCCTCACAATGTAAAAGTGGTTTGCTTTGGTATTTGGGATCACTCAAATGGAGTGATGGAGGATAATCCTATCAACGATGATAGAGAGCTCAAGGTGTTCGTTATGGCGTCGGGACCCGTGCTAGGCACCGCTAGCCGTCCAAGTTCCACGTCCGCTCCATCCACAATTGATGAGGGGCTCATCGTCATCATTCACATGCCATGCAAGGCTTCCATGCTACTTGGATTCTAGCACACCAACGCCAAACACACACAAAAACAAAAAAAAACAGAAAATAGAAAACAAAACAAAAACAAAAAGGGAAAGATGTCTACCAATGGGTTGCCTCCCACCAAGCGCTTCTTTAAGGTCATTAGCTTGACCAAACTCGGGGGCGTCTTACTCAAGGTGAAGTGGGGCAATCATGTCCACCGGAGCTCCCGGGATATACTTCTTCAACCGGTGCCCATTCACCTTAAAGTCTCCACAATGCTCCCCTCCTATTTCAACCGCTCCATGGGGAAAGATCTTCCTTACCACATAAGGACCCGTCCATCTTGACTTAAGCTTTCATGGGAAGAGCCGCAGCCTTGAGTTTAAGAGAAGGACAAGGTCGCCTTCACTCAACTCCTTTGGGATGAGACGTTTGTCATGCCATCGTTTGGTCCTTTCTTTGTAGATCCGGGAGTTTTCATAGGCATCCAACTGGATCTCCTCAAGAGCGTTCATGTCTAGCAATCTCTTCTCACCGGCCTCCTTGAGGGCAAAATTCAGCCACCTTATGGCCCAATACGCCCTATACTCCATCTCCACCGGAAGGTGGCAAGACTTGCCATAAACTAGCTTGTAGGGAGTGGTGCCAATCGATGTCTTGAAAGCGGTTCTATAAGCCCACAAAGCATCATCGAGCTTCATAGCCCAATCCTTTCTCGTTCTAGAAACCGTCTTCTCAAGGATTCCTTTTATCTCCCGGTTGGGGATGGTAAGGTGTTGCCACCTTATAAGTCACCCCATACTTAGCCAAAAGTGTCCCGAAGTTCCTATTAGTGAAGTGCTTCCCTCCATCACTTATGATCACCCTTGGTGTTCCAAACCTAGGGAAGATCACTCGGTTGAAGAACCGCACCACAACCTTGGCATCATTTGTGGGAGAGGCAATTGCTTCTACCCATCTCGACACATAGTCCACCGCCAATAGGATGTAGAGGTTGCCATATGAAGAAGGAAATGGTCCCATGAAGTCCACACCCCACACATCAAATATCTCTACTTCTTGTATATTGTTCAAGGGCATCTCATTCCTCCTTGAGATGTTGCCGGTCCTTTGGCAAGCATCACATGCTACCACAAAATTCTGTACATCCTTGAACAAACTTGGCCAATAGAACCCGGATTGCAACACCTTTGCACATGTCTTGTGTGAGCTAGCATGCCCTCCACATGGCAAGGAATGACAATGGCGGATCACACTCTCCACCTCATCCTCCGGTATGCATCTCCTAAAGACTCCATCCGGCCCTCTCTTGAACAAAAGCGGTTCACTCCAATAGTAATGCCTCACATCCTTGAAGAATTTCTTCCTTTGGGCATAGGATAAACCGGGTGGCACCTCCTCACACACAAGGTAGTTCACAATGTCGGCATACCATGACTCATTTCCCTTTGACACATTAAGCAAGCACTCCTCCACCATTTGCAATTGCTCATCCCGGAATGAGTCATCAATCGGGATGTCATCTTTCTCAATCTCCAATGGTGGGAGCCTACTAAGATGGTCCGCCACAAAATTTTCGGACCCTTTCTTATCCCGGATTTCCAAATGAAACTCTTGAAGAAGAAGGATCCACCGAATCAAACGAGGCTTGGCATCCTTCTTTGTAAGGAGATAATGAATCGCAGCGTGATCCGTATACACAATGACCTTCGCTCCAACAAGATACGAGCGAAACTTCTCAAATGCATACACAACCGCTAGCAACTCCTTCTCGGTGGTAGCATAATTGAGTTGGGCATCATCTAGCGTCTTGCTAGCATAATAAATGGCATGTGTACGCCCATCCTTCTTTTTCCCCAAAACAGCCCCAACGGCCACATCGCTCGCGTCGCACATAATCTCAAACGGTAAACTCCAATCCGGAGGTTGCATGATGGGTGCGGAGATCAAAGCATTCTTCAACCTACAAAAAGCCTCAAGGCAATCCTTGGAGAAAACAAACTCAACATCTTTCATTAGTAGGTAAGTAAGAGGCTTAGAAATCTTAGAGAAATCTTTAATGAATCTCCGGTAAAAACCGGCATGCCCTAGAAAACTCCTTACCCCCTTCACCGAGGTAGGTGGTGGCAACTTCTCTATCGTCTCTATCTTAGCCCTATCAACCTCAATGCCACGGTTGGACACCAAGTGTCCCAACACAATACCTTCACTTACCATGAAGTGGCATTTTTCCCAATTTAAGACAAGATTTGTCTCCTCACATCTTTTAAGCACTAAAGACAAGTTAGCTAAACAATCATCAAATGAAGATCCATAAACAGAGAAATCATCCATAAATACTTCCATGATGTTTTCAATATACTCAGAAAAGATAGCCATCATACACCTTTGAAAGGTGGCGGGTGCATTACACAACCCAAATGGCATTCTCCTATATGCAAATGTACCCCAAGGACATGTGAATGTAGTTTTCTCTTGGTCATCGGGGTGGATAGGGATTTGGAAGAATCCACTATAACCATTAAGTAGAAAAAGTGAGAATGTTGAGCTAATCTCTCTAGCATTTGGTCAATAAAGGGAAGAGGGAAATGATCTTTCCTAGAGGCAACATTTAGTTTCCTATAGTCTGTACACATCCTCCATCCCATAACCGTTCTAGTCGGAATTATTTCATTATTCTCATTGGTCACTACGGTCATCCCACCCTTCTTAGGAACCACATGCACGGGACTAACCCATTTACTATCCGAAATCGGGAAAATGATTCCCGCATCTAGCAATTTAAGGATCTCTTTCTTTACTACTTCTTTCATGATATGGTTTAGTCTTCTTTGAGGTTCAATTGAAGGTTTATGATTATCTTCCATCAAGATCTTATGCATGCACAAAGAAGGTTTAATTCCAACTAAATCATCAATGGTATAGCCAATTGCCTTCCTATGCAACCTCAACTCATGCAACAATCTACTCAACTCATCATCATTGAAGCATGCATTAACAATCACTAGATATGTAGAATTATCACCAAGAAAAGCATACTTAAGATGAGAGGGGAGGGGTTTAAGTTCAAGTTTAGGAGGACCTTTATCGGTTGGAGACGCTCCATACAATGTTGGTTGAGATGAATCCAAAGCCATGGAAGACTCCCCAAAGCTCCTTGAAGCTTGATCAACAACCAATGCAGTTTCTGGAGAAACCACGGGCAAAATCACGGGCTCTGGCACAACCACGGCCGTGGAACTTGCAAAGCTAGCCTTTTTGAGCATTCCAGAGAGTTCCACGGGACATTCCATGGGCGTGGTTCTTCCCTCCAGGCCGTGGTTCACATAACAATTCAGCACACCTTCGTGTACTTCAAATTCAGCTCTTGTCTCCTTTTCCAATGCTTCCAAAGCCTTGATTTCTTCATTGCAGGCCTCCTCAACTCCTTCCTCCATCAAACTTAAGCTAAGAACCTTCTCCAAGGGGTCCTTGATCAAGATTGAGCTCACAACTTCTCTAGACTCCTCTTGCTGGACAATGTTGAACACATCTTCACCAAGGGCTGACCCTTTCATCATTGTGGATAATTTGAACTTGATATTCTCTTATCCAATGTTGAAGGAGAGAATTCCATTTTTGAAATCCACCAAACATCCGGAAGTGGCTAGGAAATGTCTCCCCAAGATGATAGGAACCGGATAGTCCGCCGGGATGTCCAAAACAACGACGTCTATGGGCACATAGAACTTCCCTAGTTGCACCGGTATGTCTTCCAATATTCCAACCGGGTGAGTGATCGAACGGTCCGCCATGTAAAGGGTCATCTTGACCGGCTTTGGCTCTCCTAGCCCAACCTTGTTACAAAGTGCAAGCGGTATGATGCTTACACTTGCCCCAAGATCACATAGGGCTTCCTACTTTACTTCTCCCACTCCAATTGGCACACAAAAGGATCCTGGATCTCTTAGCTTAGGAGGCATCTCCTCCTTCATAGTTTGAATCAACTCCGAGGATCTCCTTGTCATTCTCACTTCCCCATACTCCTCCAACTTCCTTTTGTTGGAGAGTATCTCCTTCAAGAATTTTCCATAGGCCGGCATACCTAGAATAGAATCCATGAACGGAATGTTAATATGCAATTTAGACATAAGTTCAAGGAATTTACCGAAGTGCTTGTCCAAGCGAGCTCTTGCTCGTGATTGTGGGAATGGTAGTGGTGGCTTGTATGGAGGTGGTGCCACATATGTTGGCTCATCATCTTTTCTCTTTCCTCCATCTTCTTGCAATGTCTCTTCTTCTATCACCACTTGCTTCCCCTTATTATTTCCCTTAGGCAAGGGATCCTTCATGCTTAGCCCACTCCTTGTCGTAATAGCCAACACTTGGCCTCTTGGGTTATCTTTGGTTCTTCCGGGAAGCTTTCCCGGATCTCTATGAGCTTCTCCCGCCTTTTGGAATACTTGTGCTTCCAATACCTTTTGAGCTTTAGAAATGGAAGTCACCGTGCTCTCAAGACCACTCAACCTCCCAAGCAATTGCTCAAACATCATCTCGGTTCTATCCTTTGGAGGTTGAGTAAATCGGGGTGGAGGTTCTTGTGAAGCCTTTGGTGGTGGAGCTGCGCTTGTGGAAGCGGGAGGGTTCAAGGCTACATCCGGGTTTGAATAGGAAAGCCCAGGATGGTTTTGGTTAGGCCGGTAATTGTGGAATGGCCGGCTATTGTTGTTGAAGTTCCTTGGGCCTTGATAGTTGTTGTAATTTCCCCTTCCCATATAGTTCACATCTTCCTCCTTGGAAGACAAGTTTGCTTGAACTTGAGGGCTTGCTTGACTCTTCAAAGTTGTAGCACACAACTCCCTCAAAGACTTAAGCTCATTGTTGATTGCATCAAGCTTGAAGTTGCTCATGGTGACTTCACTCACCTCATATGCTCCCGGTTTTCTCCCATCACTCTTCCTATGGGAGTACTTCTCTATCACCAAAGCTTGTTTCTCTACAAACTCTCAAGCTTCATCCACATTCTTTTCCATGAAAGTCCCACCGGAGAGAGATTGAAGCTTGAATTGGCTATCTTCATCAAGTCCCTTGAAGTAGATCTCCAAAAGCTCTATTTTCGGTATACCATGGTGTGGACAATCTAGAAGAAGGTCCTTGAACCTCTCCCAAGACTTGAATAGGCTTTCTCTATCCTTCATTACAAAGGCATTGATCTTCCCTCTTAGCTCGGTAGTCTTAGAAGGTGGGAAGAACTTAGTCAAGAACTCGGTAGTCATTTCCTCCCAAGTACTCACACGTCCTAGTGGAATCGATTGGTACCAAGCCAAGGCTTTATCCTTAAGTGAGAAGGAAAAAGCCCTAAGCTTATGGTTGTTGTTCTCCAACCTAGGAGGCCTTAGAGTCTCCATCAAGATCTCATAGTTCATCAAGTGTTGATGAGGAGACTCTCCTTCCATCCCTCCAAATTGATTATGCCGGATCATTTGTAGCACTTGAGGGCGGAGCTCATAATCATGGACTGCGGGATGTCCTAAGTTCACACCCGGACGGTGCACTCTTTGAGACGGATCCATACGTTGCCCTAACGTTTGTGGCTCCTCAATCATTATCGGCTCAAACCGAATATTAACCGCCAGCTGCGGTTGTGGTGGTGGTGGAGGAGGTTGTTGACGATTAAGCTCTCTTTGCACAAGACCTTGCCTAATCTCTTCAATCTCCCTCCTAGTTGCTTCTTGCCTCTCATTGGCAAGCCTCCTTTCATTCTCCAAGAACTCATCTCTTAACCTAATTTGCTCTAAAGCCTCATCCAATTCAGCTTGAAGATCTCTTGCGGCTATCTCCTTCTTCTTCTTAATGCTCTTAGATCTAGCTTTAAGGGTTTTCTCCGGTTCGGGATCGAATAGAGCTAAATCCTTGCCACGGGATCTTCGCATACACCTAAAGAGTGAGAGATGTCCTGAAAATGCAAAGACACAAGCAAAACAAGATCAAAAGCAACAAGAAAGACCTACACTATAAATAATCACAAAAATGACTCAATCTAGACCTAGTCCCCGGCAACGGCGCCAAAAACTTGTTACGCTAAGAACATGGCACACAAAAGTCTTAAATTTATAACTCGAATTATTTTTCCTAACTCCTAGCGAACCCACAGTGTATGGGTTATTTTGTAGTAAGGATAATATTCCAAGGTCGAACACATAGACTAAGGTGAATTTGGGTCAATAGTGACTAAGGATAGTGAAGATCTAGGGTAGGAAAAGAGAAAGGAATAAAGAAATGAAAATCTCAATGTTTTTGGTTTAGTTTTGTGGTGATCAATCAAGGATCACAAATTTTTCAAGATTAACAAACAACTAAGCTAACAACACAAATAAATAAACACAAACACGAGGTAGTAATCAAGAGAGAAAAGCGGATTCTAGGGGTTAAAAATTCCGGTTATGGCATATGACTCAAGCTATCTAGTCATTCCTTGGATCAACTATGGTATGTTGGGAAAGGGTGTTTCTCAAATGGAACCAATCACCGGGTAGGTCTCATGATCCACTAATCCCGCAACTAAGGTCCTATTACCGGGTAAGTCTCTAGGAGCCTAGGGTTGGGAATTCTATACAAACCGAATTGCTATCTAGGGATCTAATCTCTCCTTACCGGGTAAGTCTCGGGAAAGTAAATCCTAAAGATCGATCCTAGCACACTCGATCCAATAACGGCTTATGAGGCTCACTACTACCTAGAGTTCGTCATCTTCGGTATCTAAGGGCGAGAATCATCGGGTAGGTCTCTTCTTACACTTAGTTGCTAACACTAGGTAACCCTAGGATAGATCTAACTCAACAAACACTAGGATTTCAACAATCTAACAACCTAACATTCAGATTTATCAATGCAAGCAAGTCAGACAAAAATCACGGGCAGTTCATCAAGTCCACGGCCGTGGAACCCCTTAGAACAGACCGTGATTTTGAACAGAGGCTAGGTTCGAGCAAACAAATCATCTAAGGATGCATTTAAGTCTATCCTATCATAGTCCAAGCCATAACCATCATTTCTTTACCCTAGAATCGCATCTACTTAGCCAACAACATGCATCATAACATTCAAACTAATCAAGCATACAATCAAGGCTTCCATGGCAAATAAATGAAGTGAAATAGATATGAACAAGTAGAACAAAGAAAATCAAGCTGAATATGAGTTCAAGAGGGACTTATAACCCTTCTAAAGAAGGTTCAATCGTTTCCTACAAACCCTTGCAAAACGTCTTCACAAAGCTTACTCAAAATCACTCAAAAAGACTATGGAAACTATGAACTAGTGTGCTTCTTCTTCTTCTCCAATGGAAGCCTTTCTTCTCCTCCAAGAGTAGCTCCAATCCAATCTTCCAATGAGAGAATATGTGTTGTTGAGAGTGTGGGAGAGAATGGAATGATGGGGTCTGCCCTCAACAGCTTGTAGGACCACATTTTATACACCATCAAGGGCAAGAGTCGGTTATGGAGATCGTGGGACAGCTGTCGCAGCTGTACAGGGAGAACCACGGCCTATTTCCACGCCCGTGGAAGTCCCAGTGGCCGTGGTTTTGGTGATTCAGACTTCTATGGATCATCAAGCCACGATTTGGTGCAAGGCATGCACCAACAAGGTCCCATGTGTCCTCCTTTGCTCCTAACTTGCTTCCCAATGGGTCCGAAGGTTTGTCATCTCGAGGAATGATCCTCGAATGTATCGATTAAAGCTCCTAAAGCTCCCGAAATAACTACAAATCATGCAAAATTCCGTGTAGACGTCTATCTCGGCAAATATACAAGAATTGGATGCAAACGTCATGAACTAGTGTTAAACCATGCATGAATGAGCGGAAAAACTATCTAAATGAGTGCTTAAACCTACGTCATAAATCGTGTTATCGTAAACCACCAAACCAAGTAACTCGATATATAATCAATAAAATGTTAGTGTATAAAACTACTTCATTTGTGTTTAAATTTTCCATCATCAACATATGTACAACTTTATAATCAAGGTGGAGTTTTTAAAGGCCAACATATAAGAACTACACTGCTGAGATCCACGGAGGTAGTGGTGGTCGCCCGTACATCTATCCCAGACTTACAAGTTTAAAACAAAACCCCCTTTTGAAAACATAAACCCCTTGCAGGTTCTGTTTATTTATCTATCCAACCTTTAGAAGATTTTGAGTGCCATTGTTGTCAACCTAGAGCTCTGATACCATATTGTAATACCCCAAGATTTGGGAACTCGAAGTGTTACGGGATAGGACCACACAATAGGTCCCGACCCTCAAAGTAGCAACGACACAACGGATCTTACAATAAGGCACAAACATATGAAAAACCAAAACTCAATATAAAACAAAAGGTTTAAACAAAGGGAAGCGTAAAAGACTCGTTGCCGAGTTCAAAACCAAAAGGGAAATCAACAACATAAACATAAACCCGATCCCGTCCTATAATGTACGGGAACCCCGGTTGACCACACTGTCCGGATCACTCAGCATCATCCTGAACCTGAGGAACATCTACAACATCGGTATAAACCGTTAGCTAACATTTTAGATATTAGAAAGACAGTAAAGGTACAAACACACATAAGGTAAAGTAAACACATAACATGCTCACACATAACATGCTCACACAAAAGCCGGTTGTTATCTTTCATTAGGTTATCTAATTACTAATTTAACTTATGGTTGTTACACGAGAATTGCTACGACCTCACCTCCGTCCCCTTTCACCAACAGGAATAAAATGTATGCATCCTTCTGTCACCTGATGGACTGATTGCGAGAGCACCTCGCAGTTTCCCCATTCTGAACTGTACAAACGGTAACCACCCGATTATAATACACCTGGGCCAATTAAGGTATAACAAGGTCAATCCTAGTTCCGGTTATCAATTATAACATGATAAACAAAACAAACAAGCCAATACAATCAAACCAATAAGCGGAATGAATCTAAGTAAGTCCAAGGGACTTACCTCACTCGAAGGTAATCTCAACACTCAGCAAAAAACTCAGAAAACCTTAGGAAAGGAGCAAGAAAAGCCTATTCACACAAGACATCACAAATCAGGAAGCGAACGATTGCTAGAAGTCTATACTTCTAGTCTCCATGATCTCTAAGAGATCTACACAACTAGGGTCACAAACCCTCGTCTTACAGATCAACAAGGGACAATAACATCCAGAAGAGCTAAGGAAAGGAACGAGGAAAGCAAGGAAGGAAAGCAGCTTACCAAAGACGGGAAGACTGCAGAGAAACCACGGGGGCGGCTGGGCAAAGGCGCAGGGGCAACACGTGAAAGAGGCGCGGGGCGGCTCTGTGCAGACGCAGTGGCGGATTCTCGACAAAAGCGTTTGTCGACTTCGATGATAGCAAGACCACGACAAAGGCCAAAGCTTGCTCTTCCAACACTCACACACTTCACAACTCAACCAAGGAAGCTTGTTGTAACACCTTGAATCCGCGAGACTCGAGATTCTACGGGCGAGACCTCACAATGGGTCCCGACCCTTAGAATGACAACAATTTCACCGGACCGTTCCAACAAGGCACAAATAAAGGCAAATACTTAAAGTGTTTTACAATGTATGTGAGGAAACTTGAAAAGGAATGTACAACGTGGAAACTCAGTCAAGTCCTTAAAACGACACAACACCAAACATAACCCAAAAACCGTACACCATACAACCATAACCTACAACAACAAATGACATAAACGTCCCTGTCCTATAATGTACGGAGACCCCGGCTGTCCACTCCTCCACCTCACTTGGCGGCATCCCTAACCTGCAAGACATCTACATAAACAGTTTAAAACCGTTAGCTCATATTCAAGGCATTAGAATCGATGGGAAAGGCACATACACAAGTAAATCATCATAAGCACACAACATACTCAAAAGCACACCAATCCGGTTTATTATCTATATTATTATTAAGTCATATCGCGTTCTAATTCAACTTAGGTTTGTGATACAAGAATCCCCGAAACTCGCCTCGGTCCCTACTTACCGGCATGGAATGGTACTGATGCATCCGACCGTCTACCAGCACGGGATAGTCGCCAAGAACATCCTAGCTCTTGCGGGAGCTAGACAAGTTATCACCGCCCGTTATCATACACTTGGGCCAAAATAATATATATAATGGTCGGTGGTCGTATTATCGGTTTATATGTTATAACGAAAGCAATAAAACACACACCACCAAACACACATCAAAACTAATACGAAGAATACAAGCTAAGTAAGTCCGGAGACTTACCTTATCTCCACACTCAACTCACAACACTCTCGCTTCCATTGGGAAGGAGTCCACAACCTGCCCACAAGAAGATAACTATACCTGCAACTCGCTCAACTCAAGAAGTCTAAGACTTCTACACAAATGATCTACGCAAGATCATTTGACTCACATTCTAGGACCGCATCCTAGAATCCCTCAAGCTCACCTAACACTCAACACAAGCTAGAAGTCCTTAGACTTCTAATCTCAACATCAAAACCCATAACACATACTAGGCCAAGCATGCCTAGTCTCATAGACTCAACGGTAACCACTCTATGCTAGGATACGCATATCCTAGCCCACAACCTCACAACTATAAACTTACCATCTCGACCTCACAAGACTTACAAGGAACAACCAACTCTCATCCTAAGAACCAACTCAAAAACATGCAACATCAATCCTTAGAACATCCCGAAAATCTCACACACTCGACTAAGGTCCCAAAAGCCACTACATGGCATTCACCACTATCCTACGTCCAACCAAGCATTCTTCTATCACCAATACTCCCTAAGATCAACTAAGAACATATACACAAGGGAGGGAACTCACCAAGAAATGGCACGGGATGAGAAGGAGGAAGAACAACTACGAAAGGGAGAAGAAGACCGCAAGGGAGGGCTGGCTGAGCTAGTGGCTGCCCCTGCAGCCTAGGCTAGCCACCCCTGCAGCCTGGACTGGCCGCTCTTGTGGCTCACTAGGCCACCCTTGTGGTTCAATCCAATGGCCGCCCCTGCGGCACTATCCAGCCGCGGGTGCGGTCGAGCTCCATAGGGCGTTCTTGCAATGGCTTCTTCGCTGGATCCTTGATGTGTTAAGGCCTCCTAGCTTCCTTGCTCCACCATAGATGTTCCACACACCACAACATCATACAACACAACCCAAACTCGATTCCAAACACATGCAAGCCAAAGGGGAAGAAAACAAGATGAAGCCATGGCTTTCACCATTGAAGCTCAAGGAAGAAGGTGAAGGTGAAGAAATGAAGGGGGAAAGAAATGCTTAATCTTACCAATCGGTATTTGTAGTACATCTCACAATTGGACATCAAAACAAGAAGAAGAGAGGGAAGATCATCAAGGAAAGTTACCAAGCTCAAGCCAAAGGAGGGAGAAGAAGCAAAGGGGAAGGGATAGTGAAATGTCACGTGAAAGTGAAATGGGAGGAGAGAGAGGGAAGGATGTATGCCCATCAAAAGAAGAAAACGAGAGGTCAAGCAACCAACAATAATAATGAGGGGTCAAAAGCAAAGGTGAGATAACGAGGGGTCGGGATGGGATTTTGGAATAAATCCTGTTACTCAGCGTCTCGTGCTTGTAGGTAGACTTAGCCGCGCCTGCAGGAAGGTCGGTAACTCGCTCACAATCTGGAATAAAAGTTCCGGATGTTACACTTGTGAACATCAAAGGATCATCAACGGAACGCTCCACAAGAATCAAGGATCAAACTTGATTCTTGGATAAGAAAAAAGAGAAAACGAAGGGAGAAACAAAACATAAGGGAATCAAGGTGCAGCAACATATGAACATGATGAAGAACAAGGGCGGAAGAACTTACACGTTCAGCAAGATCACAAAAAGCAAGGCTGCAACACTCGAGAGTTGAAGAAAGCGTAAGCAAGAAACTAGAAAAAGAAGAAAGGACGAGAATATGTAGAGGAGGGCTGGAAAGATGGATGGAAAGGACGTTCTAGGGTTTGGGAAATGATAAGAAAGCCGGCCCATAAGATGGAAGATTGAATATTCTATATGTGGAAGGAAGATACAACGAACGAAAATAGATTGGGCGCAATCTACAGCGAATCCGTAGGGGCGGATTGCTTGTACCGCAGGGCGTCCCCTTGTCACCGCGGGGGCGGTGACAGACACAGAAAGCCGGTGGGACAACCTTCTTCACCGTAGGGACGATGAAGGCAAAATTGGGGTCTTACAATCAAGTTTATCCAAAATGATCAATTTTCAATATTGTTGAACGAGAACCCACACCAGCATTTAAAGAATTTTGAGAATATAATGAATACTGTAATATCAAGAAAATTTTCTTTTGTTTATTTCCGAGTGATGTTAGCCTTGATCACCTCAATCTTTGTACACCATACCAAATTTCCTCAATTTTCAACTTCTATCATTTTATGTGAAGAGTTACCACATAAAATACCCTTTTATCCACTTATATGATTTTATGTGAAGCCTTGATCACAAAAAATACTTATTAAAACTCTCTTACAAGACTACTTTTGATAGAACTTTGTGACAACTCATGACAAGCATTTAGCAAGATCACATAACCCTTTTTTTACTTCCTCTTACTTCAGCCCATGACAAACATCAAGCTACCTTTCCCCTCCTAAGCAAGCCTCGCCAGCCCTTCCTTAACCTTGCAGTTGGGTTGTCCGTCGACCAAACCTAGTACCTAATACCTGTACGCCACATAGGCCCAACAAGGAGGAGCTGCAGTCACATAATGAAGCCTCCAGCGTGGTAAAGAATTTCTAGACCTCATGAGATTATCGGGACACGCTTGCCTTCTAAGAACCATCTTGCAACGCATAATCAGACACTCTTCACACCTTCCTTACTCCTCTGATTCCTTCCCTTATACACGTAACCAGATCTCCTCTTTCATTCCTAACCGATCTGCTTCTCAAACAAACTCTAAACCACGCTTATGCCGATCCAAACAACCCTCTTCCCCTCAACTGCAGATCTGCATTTTTCCAACCCACCAAACCTCGTCCTTACTCTTGGCATGCAACTTGGGATGAGCCAGGGCTTCTGATCGTGTCTCTCACCATGCACACATCAGTGAAGACAAGCGGCATAGGAATCGAACCAAGGAGGTTATGCTTCTTTCCTCCCTCCGGTGACGTCTTCTCACATATGCGTGTCGAGCCTACCTTCATCATCGACAAACATTAGTCACCATGATCCATGCTCCTTAACTTCTCACTCCAAGCGCATCAGTAGACGGATGGGCCTTCTCCTATCGATAGTCAATAACCAAGAACAAGTGCAGTCCTCTCCTCCGTCGCTAGCCATGCAGGACTCATTGCACGACAACAGATTTGAGTAGGTTCCGTCACCCTCTTTGTCGACCAACCACAAGGAGGTACACCCCTCCGGTGAATGTCGGTCGACTTCCGCCACCGCCTGTAGAGCCGTCAGGGTAGGTAGTAACCTTGTTCCCTTGCACTGCACATTTGTGTGAAGGAGATGCTCATGTTATGCCTTTGACAGACCCAGGGATCAAACCACGGATGTGACGCCTTATCTTGGAAGCTATTGTTGTTGTGGGTGAGACTCGAACTCTATACTTGTTCGCTCAAAAGTGTGTGCGTTAAAGTCTTAAATTTATATCGAAAACTTAAGCAAAAGCGAACCCGCAGTGTACGGATCAACTGTAGTAAGGCAAGAAATTCCAAAGTCGAACTCAGGGATTTGGTGAGAATAAAATCGGTTCAAAAATATCTAGAAAGATGTAAAAGCTTTTGTAAAGATGTAAGAGACAAATGATTCCAAGGATTCAAGTATCCGACTACGGCTTTCGATTTAAGACACTCTAAAGATCAAACGACAGAGTTGGCATTGCCAAGGTCATGTGTTTCGAAGAAAGGAATAATGTACGATGAAGTTCCACTACTCACTTATCCCGACTTAGAAGTTCTCAACCCAAAGGATGTTAAGTCTGATCAAAATGAGTACTCAAAGAAAGGATTAACACTCAAACCACCCACCAAACCCAAGGATATGACTCTCGAAGGTAAAGATGAAAGGCACACTCAAACCTTAATAGAGGATATTGAGTCTCACTATTACCCAAATCTTTCAAACTTTGGTTACCAAGTGAAGAATCAATGATGAATTCTCTTCTTACACTTGGATAAGGGTTATAAAGGTTATGCAAGGCTAGGATTTAGGCAAGGTTTAACTTTGGTTAAAGGATAAAACAATTAAGGAACGTCAGAGAGAAAAAGCGGTCTGTTCTAGGGAAAATCGGCCGATTTTCTCAAGAACACAGAGATTTTTCGCAAACGCAAAGGTTAAATCTCAACTCTCAGGGTCCAAATGGTTAAATGAGTTTAGTCTATCATCATCTAAGCCTCAATCATCAACTGTTCTCCCCAGAATCACACGGTTTTTAGCCCATCATTTTCATTTTTAAATCAAAATCAAGATTGAATAAAGAAACCCATATAAAATCCAAACTTTGCATAAAACTCAATGAATCTCCAAAGTCTGTAATCAATCCTCAAAAACTTGAAAAGAATCTCTCAAAACAATCAACAATATGTGTTCACAAATCGCAATAATGAACAATAATCAAAGATCTCACAACTTTTTTGAATCTTCAACTCTATCTCTCTTCCGCCAATCTTTCTCTCCAAGAACCTCCAATCTCTATTGTATGCCATCTATCCCCCGTTCTGCGACCGTCCCGTTTTCATTCCTAGGGTTCCAACATAACCCCTCTCATTAATGGGCTGCAAGACCTATCACTTCTCTGGCCCAAAGGATATGGGCTTTCGAACGTAATATTTTTTAGACGGTCACAAGTAAAAATTGGTCGATCTAACACATAACTCGTCTGATTTATCCTACAGGTGTCGGTTTATGCTACTAACTCCTTGGTCCAGAAGAAGAAGACTAAAAGAAGCTAAGGAAGGAGTTATAAGCACTTAGGAGTGAAGATCGTTCACGAAGCAAAGCTTCTGTTGCCTCACCGCCCCAGCGGAGCCTTGTCACCGCCCCTGCGGGTGACGCCTTACACCGGAGCGCTCCCTACGCCTTCGCCAGCGCCGGCCATGAAGTGTGTCACCGCCTCTGCGCCTCTCCTTGGCGCCCCAGCGGTGACTTGCCCTGAAGAAACGAAGACCAACTCCCCTGCACCTTGCACTGCGCTCCTGCCTACGCCTCAACCTGGGAGCTGGAAGACGAAGAGGTTGGGTCTCCGCCCCTGCGTTGACATAGGGACGCCCCGGCGGCTTGGCATCAGAAATGATAGGAAGTTGAAAGGTCAGACGTTTGAAGAGCATTGAAGATCCGCCCCTGCGGAATTGCCTAGCCGCCCCTGCGGCCATGAAGAAGATCAAGCGTTTCTGCCTTCACTGCCCCTACGGAGCTGAAGGACGCCCTTGCGGTTTAACGTTAGAAGCTTTACTCCGGCTGTTTACACCACCTTTATGGCATTAAAGGTGGCTGTTTTAGGCCGGCCATTTACTCCTATTTAGTGTCTTTTGTAGTATAAATAGTCCTTGGTTGATTGCTAGAATCATCCATCTTGTTAGCCAACAAAGTATCCACTTAGATTATCTTGCTACCTTTGTAATGAGTTGCTAACTCCCTTGCTACATTTGGTTGGTTTGAAGTTACGTTGTTACTTTGGTTGTAAGTTTTCTTTACTATAAGTTTTTATTCAGTAATGCTTTCTGTTTCCTTGATCTCCATTGTCTAAGTGCATGTTTACTATTGCTTGAGATTGATCACCTTAGGTTCTAAAGTGCATGCAAATAACTAGGATTAATAGGTTCCGGGTTCGGGTCTTTAATCTAGTAGTAACTTTAAGTAATAACGGGTTGTAATTACTTAGAGAAAAGGAACACAAATATAAAGATAAGTTTAACGGTTTTAATCTTTTCTTTATATCCCTTAGTCTTTGTTTGAAAGCTAACTTGTTATTTGTTCTTGTAGGTTTACGGAACACTAACCTGTTAAGTTGTGTTGATGCCGGTTGGCTCAACACATATATATGATCGAGACGGGAGATTACTTGAAAACTTGTAAACGGAACTCACCAAAGTAGCAATTGCATGCTTAGAATCAACCTAGTGTAGATTCACCCATCATTTGTCTCACTTGTCGTATTGATCGTTTTCATAAGTTTTTGTGTGCATTAATTCAACCAACCCCCCCCCCCTTGTTACTTGTTACTAAACCCGTGCTACTAACTCTGGATTTGCTTCTTTGATCCAAAAATTGAGAGGACGCACATCCGGCAACGAAAACAACAACAACTTCAACAAGAGATGGCTGACCGTACACTTCGTTAACTCACGCAACCCACCTTGGCTCAAAACCACCTTGCGGTCACTATACCAGCATTAGGGGAAGGAGTCAATTTTGAGCTCAAGCCGGGTCTCATTCACTTGCTTCCATCCTTCCATGGGCTAAGTGGTGAAGACCCCATCAAACACCTTGGGAAGTTCCATACCGTGTGTATGAGCATGAAACCGGCCAACATTACCGAAGAACAAATCAAGATGAGGGCATTCGGCTTCACACTCAAAGATTCCGCGGATGATTGGTATTACCACCTTCCATCCGGGAGCATCGACACTTGGGAGAACCTTCACAAGGCGTTTTTGGAGAAATACTTCCTAGCCAAGAAGGCCAATAGCTTGAAGAAAGCTATAAGTAACATCGAGCAAGAGGCGAACGAAACTCTCTACGAGTACTTCGAAAGGTTTGCACGCCTCCGATCCAGCTGTCCTTTTCACGGATATTCAACTCAAGATCCAGTCTTGTACTTGTACAATGGCTTGCTAGACAATGAAAGGAGGATCATCGATGCGGCTTGCGGAGGTAATATTCTTAACTCTACTCCTGACCTTGCTTTGGAAAAGATACAGGAACTAGCGGAAGGAACTCGGAACTTTGGAAGGACACCGGCTAAGAAAAGAGTCCATGCTGTGAATACCGGGAAGAGTGAGATCTCCACTGAGCTCGCGGAGCTGAATGAAATGGTGAAGAGACTAACACTTATGGGAATCCCACAACAGCTCAAAGCTAGTGGAGTATGTGCTGACCCATACCATCCAACGGACATGTGTCCACAAGTCCAGGATGACGATGCTGAGGTGAACGCAATGGGTTACGGACAACCACAGCAGCAAAGGCCTAGGAACGATCCCTATGCACAGAATTTCATGCCAAATTGGCGTTACCAACAAAACTTTCGTTGGAAGGATCAACAAAACCAACAACAACAGCTCTGTCAAGGTAAGTATCAATCAACTGAAGATATGTTGCAGGTTTTGACTAAACACTTTGCTACTCATGTCCAAACAACAGAATCTAGCATCAAGAACATTGAAAAACATGTTAGTCAAATGGCGGAAGCCATTTCAAGGACCGAATCAAGACTTTCCGGAGGATTGCCTTCCTAGACGTTTATAAGCCCCAAAGAGAATGTTAGTGCCCTAACATTAAGGAGTGGGAAGAAAATCCAACAAAAACCAGCAAAAGAATCACAAAGCAAACCTTCTATCGATTTTACCGCACCCACAGCCGGCCTTGCGGCTGCAACTACGCCCAGAACAGAGCAGACGACGCCCCTGCGGCTGGATGTCCCCGCACCTGCGGTGACAACCCCTGAGCCGCCCCTGCGCATACAAGCTAACGCACCTGCAGAAAACACAACAGAAGGTTCTGCTGAGAGAGATTCTTACATCCGGTCTAACTTTCCGCCACTGTACTCTGAGAAACCACCAGCTCCTTTTCCGGAGGCTTTGAAGGAGAGAAGAATCATTGAGGACAAGGACCTCTTTGAGACTTTCTCCAAATGCGAGGTAAACATTCCCCTCCTTAAGTTGGTGAAAAGTATTCCTAAGTATGCTCGTTTATTGAAGGAACTTTGCAATATCAAGAGGAATCAAAAGCTAAAGGGGAAACAAAAAGTGCAAGTAAGTGAGCATGTGTCGGCAGTTTTCCAACGGAGAATGCCCAAGAAGTGCAGCGATCCGGGCATGGTAAGCATTCCTTGTGTTATAGGGAAAACCCGCTTTGACAAAGCAATGCTTGATCTCGGTGCTTCTATCAATGTTTTACCATATTCAATTTACAAATCACTTGGCCTTGGGCCATTAATGGAAACTAGGATCGTAGTACAACTTGCTGATAGATCTAACGTGTACCCGAAAGGGATAATCGAAGATGTATTAGTAATGGTAGACAACCTAATATTTCCTGCTGATTTCTTTATAATGGATATGGAAAATGATTCACATGCTGCACCCATTCTGTTAGGTAGGCCATTTCTGAAAACTGGTAGGACTAAAATTGATTGTGTTAGTGGCAAATTAACCATGGAGTTTGATGGAGAAGTAGTGGAATTTGACATCTATGATGCAATGAGATTTCCTAGTGATGATCATTCTTTATGTGCTATTGACATTGTTGAACCTTTTGTGCAAGATGTTTTTGCTAACTCTAATGTTGATGAATTGAAAAGTGTGATTGAGCATGACATTGATGGTTTCAAATCGGATTATGTATTAACATCCAGCATGAAAGAGGTCCTAGCCCAATTAGATGGGCATAAAAGGCTACCTATCTCCAATTTGGTCATTGGGCCCACTTTACTAACCCCAAGCGAGAAGCTTGTTATGTCCATAGTGCAGGCACCTGAAATAGAATTAAAGGACCTTCCATCACACCTCAAGTACGTTTTCCTTGGAGAACATAATACCTTGCCGGTAATCATCTCCAACAAGTTAACTACCGGTCAAGAAGAAAAGTTGGTGAAGGTACTAAAAGAGCACAAGACGGCCTTTGGATGGACCATTGCGGACATCAAAGGGATAAGCCCTTCCGCTTGCATGCATAGGATCTTACTTGAGGATGAAGCCAAACCCTCTAGGCAACCTCAACGGAGGTTGAATTCGCCGATGATGGATGTGGTTAAAAAGGAAGTGTTGAAGCTCCTCCAAGCGGATATGATCTTCCCTATCTCGGTTAGTACTTGGGTTAGTACAACCCAAGTGGTTCCAAAGAAAGGAGGCATTACCATGGTGGAAAATCAACATGGAGAGATGGTCCCGAGCAAAAAAACAAACTGGATGGAGTGTTTGCATTGACTACCGCAAGCTCAACAAGGTAACACGAAAAGACCATTTCCCATTACCTTTTATTGATCAAATGTTGGAACGTCTTGCAGGTCATCAGTACTATTGTTTCCTGGATGGATATTCGGGCTATTTCCAAATAGCCATCGCACCAGAAGATCAAGAAAAAACGACGTTCACTTGCCCATTTGGCACTTTTGCATACCGCAGAATGCCATTTGGACTTTGCAACGCACCCGGCACCTTCCAACGGTGCATGATAAGTATTTTCTCCGAATACATAGAAAATTTCATTGAAGTCTTCATGGATGATTTTACCTTCCATGGAGACAGTTTTGACGCATGTTTAGGACATTTAAAACTTGTTCTTGAAAAATGTTTTGAAACCAATTTGGTTCTTAATTCAGAAAAATGTCATTTCATGGTCGAACAAGGAATTGTGCTAGGACACAAAAGAGATAGAGGTAGATAGGGCAAAGGTTGATGTAATTCAAAATTTACCTTATCCTACTAATGTTCGGGAAATCCGATCTGGTCATGCAGGTTTCTACCGACGTTTCATCAAAGATTTTTCAAAGATCTCGGCACCCCTATGTGAATTGCCCAAGAAAGACGTCACCTTCATAGTGGATGAGAATTGCAAGAAAGCTTTCGACACTTTGAAGGCATGTCTTACCACCGCACCAATCATCCACTCCCCGGATTGGGAGAAACCTTTCAAAATCATGTGTGACGCCAGTGATTACGCCGTTGGAGCCGTCTTAGGACAAAAAGACGGACGGGCTTCTCATGTGATCCATTATGCGTCTATGACACTCAATGGAGCGCAAAGGAATTACTCCACCACCGAGAAGGAAATGTTGGCAGTGGTTTTTGCCTTCGAGAAATTCCGGCAGTACCTACTTGGGGTAAAGGTAATTATCTTCACTGACCATGCAGCCCTTAGGTACCTCATGGAGAAGAAGGAAGAAAACCCACAATTGATTCGATGGGTGCTCCTTCTAAGTGAGTTTAACCTAGAGATAAGGGACAAAAAGGGGGCTGAGAACCTGGTGGCCGATCATTTGAGCAGACTAGTGAATGAAGAGGAGAATCCAGAAAAAAGAAAAGAGATAGCCGGAAGTTTTCCAGACGATACATTTTACACAACTCTCTGTTGTGTGACCGCCCCCGCGCCTCACACCAGCCGCCCCTGTGGCCAGCCGCCCCTGTGGCCAGCCGCCCCTGTGGCCAGCCGCCCCTGTGGCCAGCCGTCCCTGCGGCTCAGTCTACGCGCCCCTGCAGAATTGTCGACAGAGGTTTGTCTTAAGCTCCAATCTTTTAAACCTTGGTTTGCTGACATTGTGAACTTCATTGTCAGGAAAGAATATCCTCCAAACTTCACCAAGGCACAACGAGAGAAGGTAAAAGTTGAAGCTAGACACTACGTTTGGGACGATCCTTACCTTTGGAAGCATTTTAGTGACCAAGTGATCCGATGTTGCATTCCGGACAATGAGGTACAATCCGTCCTAACTTTCTGTCATTCTGAAGCATATGGGGGCACTTTGGGGCAAACAAAACTGCAAGAAAAGCTTTGGATGCCGGTTTCTTTTGGCCACACATTTTTCAAGACGCTTTTGCATTTTGCAAAGTGGGTGATAAATGCCAAAGGGTAGGAAATCTTTCAAGGAGACATGAAATGCCCCAATCCTCTCTTATATTTTGTGAAATATTTGACGTTTGGGGAATTGATTTCATGGGGCCGTTTCCTACTTCATTCGGGAACACATATATTTTGCTTGCGGTGGACTATGTTTCCAAGTGGGTGGAAGCAAAGGCCACCAAAACTGATGATTCAAAAGTAGTTGCAACTTTTCTTAAGGAAAATATCTTTGCAAGATTTGGAATTCCAAAAGCCTTAATCAGTGATATCATCCACAAACAAACGGCCAAGCTGAGGTATCCAACTGGGAAATAAAGACCATCCTTGAAAAGACAGTTTCTCCCGGATGAAAGGATTGGAGCACAAGGCTAAATGACGCCCTATGGGCATATCGGACAACCTACAAAACTCCTATTGGGATGTCTCCTTTTAGGCTCGTGTTTGGGAAAGCTTGTCACCTACCGGTGAAGCTAGAGCACAAGGCTTGGTGGGCGGTAAAGAATTGCAACATGAACATAGAGGAAGTGGGAGAATTCCGGAAGCTCCAATTGCAAGAGTTGGAGGAATTGAGGCTAGATGCATATGACCATGCTACCACATACAAAGAAAAGACCAAAGCATGGCATGACCGAAACATTCTCCGGAAAGACTCCAAGGTAGGTAATAAGGTACTTCTCTTTCAATCACATTTGAAACTCTTTGCAGGTAAGTTGCATTCGAGATGGACAGGGCCGTTCGTAGTAGCCAAAGTATACCCTCACGGAGCTGTGGATCTCTATGATCCCCAAACGCACAAGGTGTTCAAGGTAAATGGACAAATGCTAAAGCTTTACCTTGAAGGAGTCAAGAACAATCCGATTGACGAGATGGTGTTGGAGGAAGCACAGTCAGAGAAGTAGAGATCTTACATCGAGCCAACGATGTAAAACAAAGGCGCTTCTCTAGAGGCAACCCGAAGGAATAAGAAGAGGAGCCTCTGTCAAGAATCCGCCCCTGCGGCTCTGTGTCCCCGCCCCTGCGGTGACACCCATGCCCAGTGCCGCCCCCGGCGTTGGGCCTGCGCCTGCGACATGTTTGTCACCGCCCACGCGGTGACATCCCTACGCCCCTGCGGCGGCCATCCTTGACACACATACTCGGCGCCGCCCCCGACGCTGAGCCTGTGTGACCCCTCTCCCTTGTCACCGCCCCCGCGGCGACAAGCTCCCGCCCCTGCGGGTTTACCCAAAAAAGAAAAAAAAAAAGGGGGATCTCGAAAAAATGCCTACCTACCACACCTCACCCACCAACTTCTTCACCAAACACACGTCCCCTCCAAACCCTACTCTCTCACACCACACTCACGCTCTTGCGCCCTTTGCTCACCAACCACCTGTTCGACGCCCTTACGCCGCCTCCGATAACCAGCCACCAAACGCGACGCCCCTGCGCCACCCTTTCCAACTACCTCCTTACTCTCTCACATTCCTACAACCTTCATCCTCACCCACTCCAAACATTCCACTCCTGCTACACCGTCGGCGACGACTAAATCACCAAGGCAGTCACCGGAACGGCCTCAGCAACACCACTTCCATCGCTCCCCAGAAATCGCCTCGAAATATAATTGAAATAAACCTTAAAGGTACACAAAATCTCTTCGAATGCAAGGGAAACTGAGGTAAAAACATCCATAATATGAATAATTATAATGGCATATAATTCAAGTCATCAAAATACCCCATACTTGCCTCTTGCTTGGCCCCAAGCAAGATTCAAATATAAAACACAAGATGTCATGGATTATATGATGCGAAAACTCAAAAACCTTTTGAAATGTGCTTCTTCTTTTGGATCACCCTCAAAGTAATGCTTCAAGACATAGGAGGACAAAGTATGCATCAATAATAACCATATCATGGACAAATTATCATTTCTTACTCAAAGACAAATATAAAGGACATGATAAAGACGTAGAGATAATCAAAATCAAACAAATCTAAAGCATGAAGCCATAAACATGTGCACAAAGGTCTCAAGGTCTTCCAATCGAAAAGAGGTCAAAGAAACGTGTTAAGGGTGGGAAATCTTTAAGGTAATGTGGTGCTAATCCGGGAAAGAGGAACTACACAACAAGAGCATTAAGAACATAACTTCACCACACATTCTTTGCATGTAAAATTGCTTTTCTTTTACTTTACTTTTTGAGAGTATGGACAGCGGTGCACAAAAATCAAAGCCTAGGAGATCGGCGATTCTCAATTTTCGAGATGCCTCAAACCCTTGATGCACATACCATATCCCGTTAGGAGTTGCCGTTCATTCGGACTTTGGCAAGACACAAACACCCGCGTATGTGAATGATGCCGAGTTACTCATCCTCATGTTCAACGCCCCCAAACCTATTTTTGCTAAACTTTCACTTAACACTTTTACAATGGCCCTCCCACATCAAACATGCCTTACATAACCACTTATCCTAATTCCAAGATGGTCAAAAGGAGGTCAAATATTTCATAGAGGAGCTAGCATGAACAAGATATGAAAGAGAAAAGAAGCGAATTGCCTTGGTCATTCCAACATGATGCATAAGAACTTATAATATAGCTTCGATCATTATTTCATCCTCATACCAAGAAATCAACATCATATAAATCATACATGCATTCAAATAAGACAATCAAATTCATTCATGTTACCATTAAAATCTCAACATAACTAAGTCATCTTTTGCCTTTTCCACATCAAAATCATCATCACAGAGGTCATTTCCATCATAAGAAGCACTAAAATTTGTGAAAATCTCACAAATTTTCGAATGAAATATGCAATGCAAATGACATAGTGGAAAGCGATAGTGCAAGAGTTATTACAAGCCAAGTTATAAAGTGCAATGCAAATTAAATAAGGTGCGATATTAGGAAAGAGATTGTAAGTACCCCCACCCCATACTTAACCTTCACATTGTCCCCACTATGAGAAGCTAAGCACAAGATGGAGAAAAATACTTACAATGTAAAATGGAGTGAAGTCTCAATCCTCAACTAGTAGTGGTGGTGGTGGGTATGGATATCTCGGAGATCCATGGTCATAGAAGGCCCCGAAGGTATGGTAGTACATGTCTCTCATCTGTTCATCATAGGAGGAGTGTCGCACGTTCGTCGCCTCATGGTACCGAGTAAACTGGGTGTTGAGTTCCTGGTAATCGGTGTGAAGGGCCTGATAGTCAGTGTGTAAACCTCGAATGCCGGAAATCAATGCTCCCATCTGCTGCTAGTCCAGATCTGCGCCCGCGTCCTCTCTTATGGCCGGGTGTGTGAGAAAAACGAATGACGTGGAGCCGTATCTCATCCTCGGTCTCCTGTGCACCTCCACTAGTCCTGTTGGGTCTAGTGCCATGTGTGTCCGTATCCATAGCATCTGTAGCATGGCCGCTGTATGTGTCGCTCTCAAACTCTAGCATGGAAGGCTGGTATGCTGCATCTCTCTCCTCATAATCATCCTCATCCTCCTCATCCTCATCATAATACACCATCGGAGGAGCCATCTCATCAAAGTAGTGCTCAAACGTCTCCTTCCAATTGCTTCTGTTCCGAATAGTGTACTCAGATTTCCACTCAATCTCAGCTAGCTTCCTTTCCCATGGCATGGCCACATGCAGGGTTCCCATACCTCTAGGAATCAAAACCTGTCTAGTAACCAATCTCCGCGAGCCAAGGGGGCGTGCACTCTCAGCTAAGCGACAATCAGAGAAGTTAACCTCCAATGTCTTGGCCACGTAAGTGACAAGGCCCCCAGCACATATGTCTCCTACTTTCTTGTTGGCTATCTTCCAAGATAGTCAGCAAGCATGGTGGCGGTGTCTGGGACGGTACCGATAGTCATACAATGGAGGATGTAAAGCTCGTCTGTCTTGACCTTCTGCGGTGTCTCCGTTCTTGCGAACAAAAACTCGTTGAGGATCCAATGAGCTATCTTGAAGGATAGGTTATAGATGCTCTTCTCCTTGAAGTTCCCCGGTCTCCATCTATCCCTTCCGGCTTCTCCAATGGAGATGCTCTCCGAATCTGCACTAGCGCTCACTACTCTCGGGAATGTGCATGCAGAAGATGATGTAAAACCAAACCAATCTCCAAATGCAGGAATAGACATCTCATGAACCTCATCCATAAGCCGAAATGAAACACTCATATTTCTAGGATCATGCTCGAAAGTGCTAAGACACTCAAGAGTGATCTCAACATAAGCGTCCTCCCTAATGAGCGCAAATTGAATCAACCCTGTTGTTTCCAACATCCAATCAATATCCTCTCTCACAAACAATGCATCCAAGTCATCTAAAACCACATAGCGAGGAGGGATAATGGGTCGAGTCAAGAGGCGTTCATACCTCTTCTTGTGTTTTGAAGCAGGAGGGGGAAGGTTTAGTCGTGCTAGGGGAGGTGGTGGTGGTGGTGGAGGAGCCCTAGAAGAAGATCCCTTCTTCTTGGTTAGGTTCCTAGTGGTTCTTCTTATGGCGTCCATTCTGCAAAGGAAAATCGGGTTGTTCTTGGTAAAAATCGACCGATTTTTCTAGGGTGGTCCGATTTTTTCTTCGGTTTCAACATAACTCACAATTCTGTAAAGATCTAACCAATTCAACATCACAAACAGCTTCCTAGGGTTGTTTCTAAGCAAAGCCCTCCAACAAACTCAACAATCTAACAACTCTTAGGCACGAATCAAAATCGAACGAAATACTTAGGTTTTGGATGGAAAAACCTGAATTCCGGATGAATGAGCAGTTTGCCATGCTTGTTGCTGCTAGATTCCTTTTCCTTGTTGAAAGAGCTTCAGTTTAGACTCAAGAATCGCTCAAAATGGTTACCAAATGAGGAGATGGGAGATGGGAGATTTTTCGGCTCTTTGGAGTGGAGAAGGATGAAATTTGGCTAAGTGTGGAGTGAAGAAAGGAGTGGAGAAGGCTTTATATAGGCCGGCTGTTTTGTGAAGAAAATCGACCGATGTTTAGGGTCCATTTTCCATCGGCCTGATTTTCTGTCCAATTTGCTCATCATCAAGGAAAATCGACCGATTTTCTTATGGTAGGTCGATTTTTGGTCCGATTTTTCTCTTTGTTGTCAAAAATCGACTTGCTCTGGAGCCTGAATCGATCAATTTACTTATGGTAAGTCGATTTATTCCCTTTCTTTCCTTGAAAACATCTTTAAGCATACTTGTGTCAACCTTCTTCATCAAATCTCTGAGATTGTACCTAGTTCCTGTGATCTATGACACAAACAAACCGAGAGCGCATCGAGGAAAACCAAAACAAAGCAAAAGCAAAAACAAACAAGCTAACTATCCTAAGCTATTCTAAAGCAAAAAGAAAGAAAAAAGGTTAGAACTACCATGGGTTGCCTCCCAAGAAGCGCTTCGTTTAAAGTCTTTAGCTACACGTTGCTCTTTTGATGATCAATGGAGGAGAATAGGAGCAATCTCCTCAACCGGAGCTTCCGGTGTGTACTTCTTTAACCGTTGGCCGTTTTCTTTGAAATTTCCGCACTTTTCACCCCATACTTCAACTGCACCACGAGGGAAAACATGCTTAATAACAAAAGGTCTGGTCCAACGAGACTTAAGCTTACCTGGAAAGAGTCGAAGTCTTGAGTTGAATAGAAGAACAAGATCTCCTTCTTTCAAGTCCTTTGTAATGATATGCTTATCATGCCACCACTTCGTTCTTTCCTTGTAGATCCTTGCGTTCTCGTACGCATTCAGGCGGATCTCCTCTAGTTCGTTGATGTCCAAAAAACGCTTTTCTCCGGCTTCTTTCATGCTGAAGTTCAGCCACTTGACGGCCCAATATGCTTTGTGTTCCAGCTCTACCGGAAGGTGACAAGATTTTCCATACACAAGGTTGTATGGTGTTGCTCCTATAGGGGTCTTAAAAGCGCTCATGTACGCCCATAATGCATCATCAAGCTTCATTGCCCAGTCTTTCCTCGTTCTAGAGACAGTCTTCTCTAGAATCCCTTTGATCTCCCTGTTGGATATCTCAACTTGTCCGCTAGTTTGCGGATGGTACGGTGTGGCGATCTTATGAGTTACCCCATACTTAGCTAGTAGAGCCTCAAATCGACGAGCTGTGAAGTGCGTTCCTCCATCACTAATGATGGTTCGGGGAGTCCCGAACCTTGGGAAGATCGTTCTATTGAAGAACTTCACCACTATCATCACATCATTAGTTGGAGAAGCGATAGCTTCTACCCATCTTGAGACATAGTCTACAGCTAGAAGTATGTATTGGTTGCCACAAGATGATGAGAATGGTCCCATGAAGTCCACTCCCCATACATCGAATATCTCTACTTCTTGGATGTTGTTGAGGGGCATCTCGTTCCTCCTTGAAATATTACCTGTCCTTTGACAAGCATCGCAAGCAACAACATAGTTCTGTACATCTTTAAATAGAGAGGGCCAGAAGAAACCAGATTGGAGTACCTTAGCACATGTCTTGTGAGAACTAGCATGTCCTCCACAAGGTAAAGAGTGGCAATGGCGGATAATGCTTTCTACTTCATCCAGCATCTCCTGAACATGCCATCTGGACCTCTCTTGAAGAGTAGAGGTTCATTCCAGTAAAAGTGTCGGACGTCTCTAAAGAATTTCTTCCTTTGAGCATATGATAGTCCTGGTGGGATTTCGTAGCAAACAAGGTAATTGACAATATCAGCAAACCATGGGTCATTACCTTTCGAAATCTGATGGAGGCATTCTTCAATCTCATGTAAATGAACGTCTGGGAATGAGTTGTCAATAGGGAGGTCATCCGCCTTGCAAGTAAGGTGTGGGAGATGGCTAAGGTGATCAGTAACCGAGTTCTCCGAACCTTTCTTGTCACGGATCTCTAGATCGAATTCTTGTAGAAGCAAGATCCATCTTAGGAGCCTTGGCTTTGTATTTTTCTTAGTGAATAGGTAACGAATTGTTGAATGATCTGTGTAGACTATTACTTTCGTACCTACAAGATAAGAACGAAAATTTTCAAATGCGTAAACAACAATAAGAAGCTCCTTATCCGTGGTAGTGTAATTCAGTTGAGCTTCGTCTAGCGTCTTGCTAGCGTAGTAGATGGCATGTGTACGACCATCTTTCTTCTATCCAAGTACAACTCCTACAGCTACGTCACTTGCGTCACACATGACCTCGAATGGAAGCGTCCAATCGGGTGGTTGGATGATAGGATCTGAAATCGAAGCTTCCTTGATCGTGTAGAAGGCATCTAAACATTTTTTCGAAAACTCAAAAGTTATGCCTTTCATCAAGAGATTAGTCAAAGGTTTTGAAATCTTAGAAAAATCCTTAATAAATCTCCTATAGAAAGCAGCATGTCCCAAAAAACTTCTAACTCCCTTCACCGAAGTTGGATGAGGTAGCTTCTCTATAGTTTCAATCTTAGTTCTATCAACTTCTATTCCACGGTTCGAAATCAAATGTCCTAACATAATTCCTTCAGTGACCATAAAGTGACACTTTTCCCAGTTCAGAACTAGGTTAGTGTCTTCACATCTCTTAAGAACTAAGGAAAGGTTAGAGAGACGGTTATCAAAGGAAGAACTATATACCGAAAAGTCGTCCATGAATACTTCCATGATATGCTCTATGTACTCCGAAAAGATTTCCATCATACACCTTTGGAAGGTGGCTGGAGCGTTGCATAAACCGAATGGCATCCTTTTGTGGGCACGTGAAAGTTGTCTTATCTTGATCGTCCGGATGAATGGGAATCTGAAAGAAACCACTGTATCCATCTTGATAATTAAAGTAAGAGTGTTGTGCTAACCTTTCAAGCATTTGATCATTGAAAGGGAGAGGGAAGTGGTCCTTCCTCGTAGCAACATTCAGTTTACGGTAATCAATACACATTCTCCATCCCGTAACTGTTCTTGTAAGAATGAGTTTGTTGTTCTTGTTGGCAACAACGGTCATACCTCCCTTCTTTGTAACTACTTGAACTGGGCTCACCCACTTGCTATCAGAAATAGGAAAGATGATACCTGCATCAAGCAACTTAGGATTTCCTTCTTCACGACCTCTTTCATGATCGGATTTAACCGTCGTTGAGGTTGACGTGAAGGTTTATAATCCTCTTCCATTAAGATCTTATGTATACAAACAAAAGGCTTTTTTCCTATTAAATCATCAATGGTATAGCCTAAAGCTTTCCTATGTTGTTTCAGAACATTCATAATATTCTCAAGTTCAACATCATTCAAGTTTGCGCTAACTATAACAGGATATGTTGAGTTAGATCCAAGAAATGAGTACCTTAGATGTGTGAGGAGTGGTTTCAACTCCAATGATGGTGGTGCTTTGATTGATGAGTCTGGACCATGGAGTGTCATTGGAGAAGCCTCTGAAGGTTGAGGAAGTGTGCTACAACAGCCAAGAACACTTGCAATTGAATTTGTGGAAGTCGGAGATATATCAGAAAAATCGACTTCCCTGAAGTAAATCGGTCGATCTCTTACCCAATTTTTCTCTCTGGTGTCAAAAATCGACTTGCATCATCACAAATTGCCCGATCTGCTTTGTGTAGGTCGACTTTTTCAGCTTCTTCCTTCAGATCTTCAAATCTTGCTTCTAGCTCTTCCTCTGCATCTTCTAATGCTCAAATCTCATCATCACAATCATGTTCCACTCCTTCCTCAATGATACTCATTCTTAGAACCTTTGAGGCGGATCTTCGATCAAGATTGAACTCACCAATTCTCTAGACTCTTCTTCATCAAAGATGTTAAAAACATCTTCTCCTACAGCTGGCTCTTTGATCAAGGAGGAGAGTACAAACTCCACTTTCTCTTCTCCTATGTTGAATGATAGTTGCCCATTCTTGAAATCATCCAAGCATCCGGAGGTTGCAAGGAATGGTCTCCCAAGTATGATGGGAACTGAATAATCTACAGGAATGTCAAGTACAACAAAATCTATAGGAATGTAAGACTTACCAAGTTTTATGGGAATGTCCTCTATGATTCCAACAGGTCTAGTGATGGAACGATCAGCCATGTAGAGTGTCATCTTCATCGGTCTAGGCTCTCCTAAACCAACTGTCTTGCACAAAGCAAGTGGAATGATGCTTACGCTTGCTCCAAAGTCACAAAGTGCATCATATGTGACTTCCCCTAAAGTAATAGGTATGCAAAATGATCCTGGATCACGTAGTTTAGGTGGCATCTTTTCCGTCATAGTCTTGATAAAATCGGATGACTCCGGACTCATCTTAACTTCACTAAAATCTTCTAATTTCCTCTTGTTAGAGAGGATCTCCTTTAGGAACTTCCCATAAGCTGGTATACCTAAAATTGCATCCATAAAAGGTATGTTATTATGCATCTTGCTTATGAGATCAATAAACTTACCGAAATGATTGTAAGCTGGAGGAGGTACATAGATATCGTCCTTCTCCTTTCCTTTCTCCTTTTCGGTCGAGACCTCAACTAATTTGGGTTGTTTCTCGTTGTCATCCGTTCGGGGTTTAAGATCGGTGGTTGTTACACCACTCCTAGTAGTAATCGCCATCACACGCCCCTTCAGATTGTCTTCCGTCCTTCCGGGAAGCTTCTTTTGATCTCTAGTAACTTCTCCTGCTTTGCTAAACACTTGATTCTCCAAAGCTTTTTGTGCTTTAGAAATCGAAGTGATGTGATTCTCCATTCCTTGTATTTTCCCCAAGATTGTCTCCATCATAGTGTCAAATTTGTCCTTCTCGGGCTGGTTTGAACTCAATGAAGCTTGTCCCTGACTTTTCAAAGGAGTAGAAGAAGAAGGAGATGTTAGTGCATTTTCAGCATGGGAATAAGGATTACCGGGATTTTATTGGTTGGATCTCCAAT